>CM075503.1:17641250-19070000 GCA_037950675.1 Hypophthalmichthys molitrix
AGACCGCTGTACAGCAAAGCAGAGCACTGTCCTCTGAAAGAAGCAGTAAATCCAAGGGAAAAACAGGGCAGGACTCTCCTAAGATGTCTAATAGTAAAGCAGGGAGTGGTAGGCAAACCCCCAATCAGTCAACTGAATCACCACAGTCCTCCTCTTCTGCTCGATCCACTCGGCAGCGACCGGGCAGCCTTGTTCCACCCTTGGAAACAGAAAGGTTTAAAAAAGAAGAAAAGAGAAAGGCATCTGATCAGAAGGAAGAAGGTGAAGATGAAAATAGAGAGACCAGGTCTTCAAGAGGTCATAGTGCCTGCAGTAGTATAAGCAGCGAAAGAGGCGCAGGCAGCAGTAGAAGTCGGAGTAGCAGCAACAGCAGTCAGCGCACCCACAGTCTGAGCTCACAAAGTACAGAGCCTACCCGCTCCCGTTCCAGAGCAGCCTCCTCTGGTAGTGATACAGAGAGAGGCAAAAGTATTCGGCGGAAGAGCGGTGGAGGCAGAGACAGGGAGAGCAGGAAAGAGAAGAGATCCCAGAAGCATGACAAACCCGAACTGAGTGCTGGGTCTGGCGATGGGACTCCGGACAGGGTTCTCAGGAGTGTAGCCGCATTGGCAGCCGCTCAGGCACGTACTCCGGCTAGCAACACACGCTCTTCATCCACCCAACACCGGCACTCCAAGACGTGATATGGAGTGGAGAAATCATCTCTAGGTTTAAACAAGGAGTTAGATGTGAATTTCAGCAAGGAGAGAATGCAGATTTTATGGAGGAAAGGGGATCAATTTTATTTAAGGCCATGGTTTAGCTGTGAGAGAAGACGGGGAAAGAGAGATCTGTTGCACATTGTAATTAGATCTGACCTCGCCTTTGCCACTCAGCTATCTTAAGTCAAGCCATTTACAGTGTGGAAAGGGTCTATAGATGCAGGACAATTATGAAGATTTGGTCACCTATTTAAAAATGTGTCCTAATAATTTGAGTTAAAACCAGAGAATATTTTACCCTACCACAAAGACTTTGGAACTTCAAAGTAGCTGGGCAAGAGGCAAGATTTATTATTTGTTCACACTATGTACTGTAATCATAAAGACTGGAAATACTATGTGAAGTATATGTTAGAAGATTGGTTGCATAGATTGTACACTTTTTACAGAGTTTACTAGTGCTGCAAATGGTATTGATGAGGAAAAAATTCATTAATGCTACATTGAAACGATTAGTGGGGATTGTACAATTGTAAAGTTTTTAGACTGCTGCATTCTGGATAATGTTTATCAGCTGTTTTGACTATTGTTTGTTTCAAGTCAGTTGATAAATTACAAAAATGTCTTCTATATCTTCCAGGGTATGAAGAAGAGGGCAGATCTAAAAATGAGATTTTTTTTTCCCCTCTGCACTATGCTGGAGTTACAATTTGCTTAAATCACCTGTCTTGTGTAATGTTTCAGTCCATTACTTTTAAATTCTGCTGCTGCCTGCTTTTCCCCATTTGCACATCTGGAATGTCTCAGACATTGGAGGTGTGCATTGTGATTTAGGTTTTTTCTTTCTTTTTTCTTTTTTCTTTTCAGAACATCAACTTGTCAGTACATCTTTACTGGTACCTCACTGCATTTTGTAAGCTCTAAAGTATGTGTATCTCTTGAGCTTGTGATGAACCTTGAAATTTGCTTGTCATTTGCTTTATAGCAGTACAGAAATGGGAGACAACATCTTGCTATTTTTCTTATCTCTTTCCCAAAGTGTTAGTCATTATGATCATCTTTATACATTAAATTGTATCCTCAAACACAGAATCTAAACAAGTTTGATAAAATGAGAGTGCCTGTTGATCCATACAAGGATCCATGTTAACGTATAGACGTTTGGTCATCTGTAGTGCTTCAAGTGTAATTAGCTCTTCCACCCTTCATCGTAACAACATCATTTATGTTTATGTGCAACCAAAACTGAAATAATTTCTCCAGTGAAAATTGCTACTGTCAGCTATTTTTATTTCTGGAGTATTGGTCCTTTTTTATGAAGGGACCGATGCTGGGTTGGTAGGATACACCTGAAATAACTTCTTAAGAGGAATATCTTATTTTTTTGCTGAACATTGGCAGTCAAGTGAGTTGTAAGATAGCTTTTCTTTGCCCTTTTTGGACAGAAAGATGTTTGGGGGTGGGGGGTATTTAGTAAAATATGGTGATGGTCTTATTTTCATTTTGATTTGTCTATTCTAATTTGTTACATTCCTTATGTTCCCTTGTAATTCCACATTGTTTTACTTGAAAGATTGAAACAAAAATGTAAGTTGAATAAAAAGACCAAAAATACACTTTGTTGATGTCATCTTAAATGTCTTTATTCAAATTGTATATTATTTTAATCATGATTTTCTTGATCAACATGGAGACTTTAGAATTGGGTCATTTACAGTGGCTGTAAATTTTGTGATTGTAAAAGTGGAGAATTTCCTCAGTAGATTGAGTTAAAGCCCCTCAAGCCAATTAGCCACGTCTAGTTTAATCTACTAGTTCTTTTTCAAGACTCAAAACCTGTTTTGTTTTTTTGTTTTGCTATATAGTTTGTCTTCTGTGGTGACGTTCATATAGTAGGCCTAACCGTTAATACGGTTTGGATTAATGATCCAAAAACTAGATTAGCATCACCAGAGTGAGAACCAATCAGATATCAAGTATTTGCAAACGTGAATTGAGATTGGACATCTGTGTGTTCCCCTGACCTCGTGCTCTCATTTCGTTTTGAGAGCACCTGGCAACATTGTAAGCATGAGAACATCCGCTGACATTTCCTTCTGAACAGCCATGAAAATCTGTGATACTGGGCTGGCCCCCTCTGAAACCACTGCGCATTTTTGACAAAAACAGCAACAGGTGCGTACTTCAATTCCACTGGACCCACTGAGTTTATTCGCTGTATTTATTTAATATTAGCCAGCTAGCCGGCTAACCTGCTTTTGAAACGCATTCTGTTGCCATGGCAATTGTACAGGGAAAGTCGTGCGCTGACTTAAAAGGCAAGGGAATCAAGCACGCCATTATTTTGCTTTTAGCCTGGCTTACAAACTTTCAATAATATATTTTAAGAATATGTATGTTTTATGTGTTACCCTAAAATAGTTTATATTGTTTTAATCTGAGTTTTTTTTAGTTACACTGTTTACAGTTTGAGTGTTACTTCAATGTCACAGTATTTCAGGGTGGACTGGAAAAAGGAAAGATTGTGATTATTGCTTTCTGCTTCTTGAAATGTGACTACAACATCAATTCTTCGTCTGATAATTTACACTTTTTAAATCTTAAAATTTTGCATTTTGATATGTTTAAGAAACTCGATAATAATTATGAGTTTGAATTGATGTCTTTATTACATTAACTTACCATCTTATTTCAAAGACTTTATTGTTGCAAATCCCAGTATAGTGTAACCAACAGCTTTTTTTATATATATGTAATATTTGTTACAAGGAACCAAACAATTTTCTCATCACATTTGACAAGTAGGGATTGTCTTTCTTCTCTGATTCTTGCTCGCCTCCTGGCCTTCATTTTCATGTTCATGTATCAGGTTTAGGTCTCCTGTGTTTCTAATAGGTCACTTGATCTTAAGGTTTCACCGTGTCAGTATGTAAGTATATCCAAGTTGGGCCACCCATCACAGAAGAGGCGAATTTGTTCCTTTTTGTCAGGTATCACGTGCCAGTACCCAGACGACAACTCACAGAGGAGATGATGATAGCTTTGTATTGCCCAGCTAGAGCCAAGTGGTGTGGACAGGAGACTTTTACATCTTAGAGGGTTGTGAGCTGACTGCCAGCACTGCTGCCCTCTTTCTGAAGAGATCACAGGTTGGTGTAAATGTTAAACCAGTTATAAAATATGTAGATTTTATTGCATAAATTGATCATTTTACATGTTACATTTGATCAATAGTTTCAAAAAGCTATTATGTGGGTTTGTTCTACCTTTTTTCTTGTAATCCTTTGATGGATCATGGTGAAATGGTTCTCCTTTCAAATGTTATATATATATATATATAATATAATTTTTTTTTTTTCCCCTCCTCACTGATTAAATATTATGTCTATAAGGTCGGTAGGCTATTTCATTTGAGCTCAGGGCCAAGAGGTCTTGGTCAGGATTGTCTAATTCACTGGATCAGAATACAGTTACCTCAGTCAGGTGTCTTACCTTCTTTCCCTTTGCTAATTGACACTTGCATTCAGAAGTACCTACAACTTAAGTTGGACAGCAGATATATTGCTTTGTGCAAGCTGTGTGGCTAGTTTTTTTTTTTTTTTTTTAAGTCACCATGAAAGCAAAATTGACAGTTCTTGTTTTTATGGAATATTTCAGTGTTTATTATAAAACCTGGGAAAACCTGTCCCTCACATGAGATCACAGCAATAGGCACAGTTGGGTTCCGGAAGTAAAAACTCATTCATTTTTTCCACAAGGTCCTGAAGCCGTCAGCCCACATTAGCCGTCAGCTGTCATTAACACTTTTATTTTAAAAAATAAGCTGAAATAAACTATGGAATTCCTGGTCAAAAACTACATTACCCATGATGCTGTATAGAAATTTACACCAATCAGAGAGTCAAAAAAAAGCAGCTCTTTAGCTCCGCCCACTCCCTTGAAGCACTGCGAATGACGTAATAGAGCCGATCTCCCTACGCTCTCGAAATACTGAAATGTTTGTATATATTTTGCAATGCACTTAAAATGTTTTTATACATTTAATCAACATTTGTAAATGAGTAGTTTTTAATTCGATTATGCTGTGTACAATGTTTCATGGGATTGGAGTTCTTTTACTAAAACCTTTAAGTACACAGTCTTGTAACTTTGTCTTTTTGTCCCATTTTTAAAAACTTTTTTGCTTCAAGTCAAAGTGTGTAGTGTTGTGATTCACCTCGTAGCTGCTTAGCTTGGTTCATGGCTTATAACTCTTTAACAAAAACTATTTTAAAATCCCTATTGGAAAAAGGAATGAAAAAAAAAATACTTCCGGAACGAGCACCGCTGAAAAAGTGGATTGGCACTCTAAACAACAGTGAACCAATATATTCCCAATGGACAAAGTCAAGTCCCGCCCTACATTTTTTCTTGTTCGCAAAGCCGTTTCACTCGGATATGCATCACAATAGGGAAGAAAAGACTATCACAACTTGCACTTCATGCCGAGTTTAATATCAATAATATCAATTTATTTGACCCATTGAAATGGTTAAATACTGAAAATATGGTTCAGTTTAGATATTAAGTGACAAAACCTCAATCATGTTGTTGACAGGTGGGATACTCAACTATGGAGAGAAACGGGGACAGAAACATGATGCTAAGGCTTAGCATTTTTCCCTTTACACGCACACTACCGATAGGGTTGATTGAGTTTCACATTGGGATGTGACATCACGCAGCAATATTAGATCTTTCAGCTCATAAGTTCTTAAATAGGTGTTTTACTAAATCTCTCAGCCCTCGCTCAGTCTTCATCAAACTTTTATGTGTGTTCTCAGAATGGGGACACCAGCAGAGCACTCAGTGAGTGAAGCGTGCAGGTGTGAGCCTGATCCAGGGGTGGAGGGAGAAGGCTGGGAAAGTGACACTCCAGCGGAGCCCTGTAACACGCCAATCCCTCTGCCTGCAGCGAACAAGAAGAAAAAGAGAAAGAAGAAGTAAGCCATTTCTATGTTACGGTATTCATATACTACCATTCAAAAGTTTGAGGGGGTTTTGTAGTTTTTGAAAGAAGTCACTTATGCTCACCAAGGCTACATGGTAAATCGTATTACATGTTAAACTGTTTTCTATTTTAATATCTTTTAAAATGTTATTTATTCCTATGATGGCAAAGCTGAATTTTCAGCTGCCATTACTCCATTCTTCAGTAATGCATGATCCTTCAGAAACCATTCTAATATGCTGATGCTCAAGGATATTGGTACTCAAGAAACATATCTTATTATTATCAAGGTTGAAAGCATTTTATATATGAATCTGATACTTTTTACTGTCACTCTTTACTGTCACTTTTGATCAATTTAATGCATTCTTGCTGAATAAAAGTATTAATTTCTTTAAGAACAATCTTACTCACTTGAAACATTTGATTGTTAGTGTACATAAGATATTACTGTAATGTCACGCATTTAGTAACATGAACTAACACTGAACAATACTTATACAGCATTTATTAATCTAGGTTAATGTTAATTTCAGCATGTACATTTTTAACAATTCAAGTTGTATAAATTAACATTAGCAAATGTATAATGACCACAACCTGGTCACAGATAAGTGACAAGAAAATTTATTAAAAAATGAATTAAAAACTTTTAATGAGCAAACATGAATTAACAATGAACTTATATATATATATATATATATTTATTTATTTATTTATTTTTATTTTTTTTTTTTTAATAAATCTACAATGTGTGCATAATTATGCAAGTTGGTATTCTGATCATATTTTTTCCCCCAGCACATTTCACCAATTCCAAACCACATAAATCTTAATTTTGTATTTAATCATTTATAAGTGATATATAATTGTTCATGAAGGCTGGAAGTGAAAAACGCCTTAAGGCATGACCATTGGACAGCAAAATGCTCATTGGGTCAGCAGGGTCAGACAAAAAAAGGTGGAGGCACATTTTTGACTTTTAATAATTATGCACACCTTAAGACATTTTTCACTTTCAGCCTTTATGAATAATTATATATCACTTATAAATGATTAAATACAAAATTTATAGTAGTTATTAAAATTGATGTGGTTTGGAATTGGTAAAGTGTGCTTGGAAAAAAAAATATGACGAACTTGCATAATAATTATGCATACACTGTAGATGAATAAATGCAGTAAAAATGTTGATAATCAGTTAGTTCTTGATATTAAGTGTATTACCCAGTGTTAATAAATTGAACTTTATTTAATTTGTATTTTTTCTTTCAATTATCAATAACTATAAGCAATATTAGAAAGTAGAGGACCTTTTTTATAATTAAACATAAACTGTTGTATAAAGGTTAACAAGGGAGCTGTTCTATTCCTGAACAATGCACAGGTCTGTCTCTGTCTTCTTCCTCTTTTTCAGATGACTGTGGATTAATCTCACCAACTGCAAATATGAGAGTGGTGAGTTTTTACTCCAAACATTTGTGGATATGGTCTCAAAATTACCTGTATTATTAAACATTTGACTAAGCATTTGTGTTTATGTAGTGGCATTTTTTTTGTTTTTTAAGTGCGTCGTGCTGCTCGCAGATATGGGCTACGAGAGGCTGCTGAAGGAGAAGACTGGACCTTGTTTTGGACCGACTGCTCTGTCTCACTAGACAGGGTCATGGATATGAAGCGTTACCAGGTATTTGCTGTCAAACGTCATTCTTCTCTTGTTTAGTGTCCTTTTCGGTGTCACTCGTCCCCCCTTTGCTAACAAGATGCTTAAATTTCCCCCACACAGAAAATCAACCATTTTCCTGGCATGAGTGAAATCTGCAGGAAGGATTTGCTCGCACGTAATATGAACCGTATGCTGAAACTCTTCCCGAAGGAGTACAATATCTTTCCTCGCACATGGTGCCTCCCTGCAGAGTGAGTCGTTTAGAGTTCAATCATAGATTTGAGTTGCAATACAGATCTTTTAATGAGCATAAAATGGAAGATTTAATCTTTTCCCATATTTCCTCACTCTCTCGTCCTTCAGTTATAGTGACTTCCAAGCTTACACCAGAGCCAAAAAGCACAAAACGTATATCTGCAAGCCAGACTCAGGTTGCCAAGGACGTGGTATCTATATTACCAAGTCCAACAAGGATATTCGGCCAGGAGAACACATGATTTGCCAGGTGTATATATCCAAGGTAACACAATGTTCATAAAGTCACAGTTAAAACAAGAAACCCCACTGTCATAATACTAATATCCAATTAGATTCAAAATATGATGATAAATAGGCACTGGTAAAATGTCTTCATTTATTTTATTTTTATTATATAATTTATCTTTGTTTCTACAGCCGTTCATCATTGATGGGTTCAAGTTTGACTTGCGCATTTATGTGTTAGTGACCAGCTGCGACCCCTTCCGCGTCTTCATGTACAACGAGGGACTAGTCCGTTTCTGCACCACTCAATATAATGAACCCACTGGCAGCAATGTGGTGAGGGACTTAAAAGATAGTGAATATACTTGAAACAGATTCATGTATTTTAGTAATTATTGCTTAAAGCACAATGGTTCATAGAAGATAGTTGAAAATTGCTTGTAATGAAATACTGACTTCAAACCAGTGGTTAACGGGGGTTATGTGCAACAAACATCGATATTTTGTAAAACAGGTTGCATTACTTGTGGTTCAGGTCTTTGTATGTGTTTTGTTAAATATAGTGCCATTTTACTCAAGATACCTTAAAATGAGAGAGAGCAAAGATGAGCATAACGATGTCAATAAAATATGCAGATTGATATCTAAAAGTTTTTGTTTTTCTTCTCCTCACTAACATTTAGATATATAAATCTAATAAGACAGCAACAGTAAAAAGAACTAGCTAGTTTAGCTGATTACCTTAAAAGTCCAAGCATAACTCTGTCAGTTTGTACTGCTGTTAACCCTTTCTCAGACAAGCGGATGCAATGAGACCTGTTTTCCTGTTTGTTCATGTGACGTTCGGCATAAAGCCAATTAGATTCTTTTATTTGTCTTTCTTTATCCGACTCTACAGGAAGATGTTTGCATGCACTTAACTAACTATGCCATCAACAAGCATAGTGAAAACTTTGTACGTGATGAAGATACTGGCAGCAAACGGTAATATATATGTTCTCACAGAATATGATTTTCATTGTTTTTTCTTTAAAACTGTATAGAAAACCGTTTTTCCATTTATGTCTTCATAGGAAACTCTCCAGCTTCAAGAAGCACATGGAAGACATGAGCTACGATACCGAGAAGATGTGGACAGACATTGAGGATGTCATCATTAAGACACTAATATCTGCTCACCCCATTCTCAAACACAATTACCACACCTGCTTTCCCAATCATGCATCTGGCAGTGCCTGTTTTGAGATCCTGGGATTTGATGTGTTACTGGACCGTCGACTTAAACCTTGGCTTCTTGAGGTTTGGACTCCGTTTGAGGCTTATTTTGTATAAGCATTTTGAAGTAGTTTATACCATTTTCACTTACCTAGGACTTCTTGATGTAACACAATCTATGTGAATTGCTTTCATTCTAGCTGTATGCAATCTTTGAAACTGTGTTTAGGTCAACCATTCCCCTAGCTTCACCACAGACTCCCGTTTAGACCGGGAGGTGAAGGATGGCCTGCTGTATGACACTTTGGTGCTGATTAACCTGGGAGCCTGTGACCGCAGGAAGATCACAGAGGAGGAGAAGCGCCGGGTAAAAGAGAGACTCCAACAGAACCGCTCTAAGGAGGCCAGGTACCACAAAGACCACAGCTGCACTTAAACACAGCACTAGTTTATGGAAGCCCATTTCCACCATGGAATTTATTTATTTATTTATTTATTTATTTTTTAAAAGCTAAGTGCTACTTTTTATCTCACAGTTATGACTTTATATCTCACATTTCTTAATTAACCTCACAATTCTGACGTTTTACTCAGAATTGCAAGTTCAGAACACACAATTCTTACTTTATTTCTTGCAATTCCAAGTTTATGACTCAAAATATAGAGAACAATAGTCTGGTTCTTGAAGTCCATAGGGAAATTGAATTTTAACGATAACTTATATAAACCTTTAAAGACAGACCTACTGTGAGCTACAAGGTTGTTAATCCATGGTATTTGCTTTATTTCAGCTTAATTTTGAAATAATCTTTTAACAGCGGAATTCCTGGTGATAAACTACAAAATTACACCAAAGTCAAAATAGCTCTTTAGCTCCACCCACTCTGATACAGCACCTCCAAATAAACTTAAAATATATATTTATTTATATATATATAAAAAATCAACATTTGAAAAAAAAGTAGTTTTATATTTCTCCATTTTTATTTTAATTAAGCTGTTCATAATGCTTCATGTGACTGTAGGATGCGCAATGCTAGATATATGTAAACAGGTCACGTGCTGTGTTTATCCAATCAATGACACTGACACCGCAAATAAGAACGTTAACCCGGGGTTTAGGAATATACAATGTGAAACGTAAGTTTATGAAACCCAGGATTAATTGTTAACCCCGGGTAAATTAAGAGCCGTGTGAAAGTGAAGCAAGATAACCCAGGATACCGTTTACTCTGGGTTTGGAATGACCCAGGGTTAACTATTTCAAGTGTGAAAAGTCCTAAAGACGTTTTTAAAAAACGCTACGGGATAAAATACTGAAAAGGGGGCAGGCACTGTTTCACTCTAAGTACACATTGTGTAGTCCAGCACTACAGAGGACAAGCGGTTGATTTGAAAAATGTCTGATTTGCGAGATGTATATTATATTATGACTGTGTTGTAACCTACATTGTCTATTAAGTGCCATGTGTGTTGTCTCATAAGGAACGAGGAGCTTCGTCAGTCTCAGGCTGCTAGCATGGAGCAGATGCAGAAATATGAGGCAAAACACATGGGTGGATTCCGGCGGATCTTCCCTCGGGAAGGAGGGGAGAAATATGAAAAGTATTTTCAACACAGCAGCTCTCTCTTCCAGGAAACTGCAGCCTCCAAAGCCAGGGAGGAGTGTGCCAGGTGATTGCTTGTTGTTTTGCAGAAATTCATCAAGCTAATTGTAGACAACAACAGAAGAAAAATGTTGATTTAAAATGTGTATACTTGTAGGCAGCAGCTGCAGGAGTTGCGTCTGAAACAGGAGCAGAGAGAACGGGAAAAGAAAGGATCACGTAAGCAGGATCTTCAAGGTGAATCTGCAGGAGAAAGAGCAAAACCAAGAAGAATTCAGCCTCCACAACAAAACACCAATTCAGTGAGTCTTTCTCTTTAAACTCGTGTTTGTATGTGTACTTTGATAATGCATTGTTTATTACAAGTTTCTTTGGTTTACTTTGGTTGGTTACTTTGACCTACCACTAGAGGGAGCCTGGTGTCTATTTTTGATGACCACCAAAGAACTCATGAATAACTAATGAATTCCTTGTGGTCTTATCCATTTCTTTAGCTACCAGCTATGTTAGATCAGACCACCTTGAGGGGAGAGACACCTGTTGCTCTTGACCTAATAGATGACGAGGAGGCAGAGAGAATCAGTGAACTTCACCAACGAGAGACTCTGCTGCTGAACATGGGTGTGGTTAACCAGGTGCGCCAGCTACTTCAAAGTGCCAATCATCTTACTGAACTTATCAACCACTCACATGAGCAAGCCAGCTTTCCCCCACACTGCAGACATGACCACAAGGTATGTGAGCAAAACAAAAAAAAGCATGTATTAAAGGAATGGTTCAACCAAAAATTAAAATACTGTCATCATTTACCCAGCCTTATGTTGTTTCAAACCTTGTATGATTTTCCTCTTTGGAACTCAAAAGAAGATATTTTGAAAGGTTTTTTGTGTGTGTGTGTGTGTGTGTGTCAAATGAAAGTCAATGGTGTACAGTGCAGTGCTATTTTAGTACAGTTATAGTATTTATTCATATTTACATTAGCTTTACTTTTTTATATTTTCATTTTCATTTTAGGTTTAGGTTTTAATCATTTTAATATGTGCTTTTGTCAAAAAAACATCTTAATTTAGTGATAAAAATGTAATAAACTATTTTCTATCCTGTTTTTGACCCTCTCTTTCGAACACTCCGTTTTGATAGGCGTGCCGCATTCAAGACTTGGAAGTAACCGGTTTGCATATTAAAATAATTTTCAGCATCCCCGCCATTAGACATGTGGAATTGTTTTGAAAACTTCTGATATTGAAAAATATCATAGTTGAAACATTTGCCAACAGTGTGAAACATTTATGCGTACTATAAGTCTTGGTTGTGGCAAATACAGGTTAAGCACTTGGAGTTCCCACTATAAATGACAAAGGATGACTTGCGGTGTTTCGTGTAAGCGGGATTATGAATGAATGGACCATTGTTTGTCACTGTCGCTCTTGTAGGCTTCGATAAAGTGAAAAGCAGTTAGAAACAAAATAAATTAAATGTAATGTCTTACTGATGACAAAACAGAAGATGTCGCTCACTGAAACTTTTATTCAGGATTACAGCAAATGACTTAGACCAAAACAATAACAAAATCAGCATTCTCTACGTGCTTTCTTCTGTATCCTATAATACAATGCATTAACCCCATGAATGCTGAAGCAAAGGAAAAAACAGCAAAACACACCTATCACAACTATTCAGTTTGACTGCGGCGCTACAGTATAATTACTCAATAAATATCAAACGGCCTGTATCATACAAAGCAAAAGTGACACGTAGTAAAAACACAGTTACTCACACTTGTGTGTTGCGATATTACTGTCGGATCCAATGTAGTTGGCACATCTTATATTTTCAGTCTCTCTGAAAAGTTTGTTTAACTGTGTTTGATATTAAACTGTGTTTGCATCTGTCTCTTATTTACTACTACATGACGTATGAATTGGTGGGCGGGATCTTCTGCAGAGGCATTTTTTCATTGCACTGTGACATAATAATAAATCCGAAATGCTTGGTTTCAATAAAAGCTGTTTTTGGAATAAAGAAGTTTTGAGTTCTGAAACTTACAGGATATTTTTATAGTACAATGACCTCTTATATGTCAAAAGATTATGGAAAATTTAATTTCTCAGTTCATGACTCCTTTTTTGTTAGTTCTCCTGATACATTACTCTCTTTATCCAGTTGGACTCCATTGCAGAGATTTCTTGGAGACAGAAGAACCTCTGCACTATGATCCAGCAGCAGGTGTCTACAAAAGCCAAGCCCTGCCTGCAGTGTGTGCATTCCCAACCGCCGCAAAACCGAAAGCCTTGGCCCTCTCTGGAACATGGTCTGCTCCAGCCAGTCCAGACTGAACTTGGCGGTCTGACACACTGTGGAGTGAAAGAGGTGGCGGCATCAAATGCAGAGCGACAGTCATCTGCTGGTCTAATGAAGGCTGCTAGTGCTCAGCGGATACCTTTCACAAGTGATTAACTTTTCCAATAGTTCTCTGGCTCTTACTTCTATATCATAAATCTAGAAAGAAATTATTCATAGAAAATACACCTGTCTTCTTTCTCTGCTTCACAGTAAGTGGGTCCTTCTCTTGGCGTCACGGCAGTATGAGTTCCTCTTTGGCCGAGTCAAGAGCGAGAGCGTCAATGTTAGGAGTGCCTCCCCTCGTTCCAAGGCGACCACATGGTCCCACGATGCTTCGTGACCCCAAGTCTCTCTTCATCATTTCCACCCCTGCTCCTCTTGTCCCAAGGCCACACATCTCCCACAGCCTTCAAAAGGCCCCTCGCAGAGTCCCCTCACATGAGCACAGCCACTGACACAGGATGTGTACAAGCTCAACATAACCAAGTAAATCGATACAATAAGTATTGTGAGTGTAGACTAATGAAGCTGTTCAGCAAAAGTCAGTATAATAATTGAAGGTGAGATGGTGTGCATTCACGATCTGTCTTCCGTACTGGAAATGTGAAATTAATCTCTTTGCTATTTTCAATATAAAGCCATTTCTCAGGTTTGTCAACTTATTTCTGTAATTTGGTTACATTTAGTCAGGAAACTTGATTTTGGACAATGCAGTGGGCTGGTGCCTGCTGTAGCCTTTTAAATGTTTTTTTAGCTTACATTCTTAGCAAACAAGCCATAAGTGAATGATTTTAATATAAAATAATGTGAACATACTTTTATACATTCTTTGATTTAACACAGCCTTTGTAAGCTATTTTCATGACTTCATGTCATACTCAGCCAATATGAATAAACGTTTCAATAAAACATTTTTATAGTATTTTGTTTATTAGTTCTAGCATGCAAATTCTAACTCATAAAGGAATAGTTGCCCCAAAAATTTAAATTCATTAGTCATGATTTACTCATCTCCTGGTTCTTCCAAACCTGTAAACTTTTTTTCTTTGCGAAACACAAAAGAAGATAATTTTTGTCCATACAATGGAAGTCAATGGGATTAGGTACAATGTTGTTTGGACCAATATTCTTCAAAATATTTTATGTGTTCTTCAGAAGAAAGCAAGTCATACAGGTTTGGACATGAGGGTGAGTAACTATTCCTTTAAGTTTAATTCTGTGCTGCAAAACAGGTTTGACATATTTTGTTATATATCAGACTTTCTAAATAAAAAAAAAATAGCTGAAGTTGAGTTTTAGCAGCAAGTAAACTTTTCACTACATGTTTACCAAAAACATCATTAGAACTAGATAAAAAGGTTTGTATACTATGAAAACATAATAATGTATTTATTCATTATTTTTAAATTTATGTCGTCATAAATAAACAACAAAAAAGACACGTAAAGAGGGCAATCATACAAAATTACAGGTAAGGGTGGTTTGGATGTAACAGAACACCCCCGTCGACTGTATGGACCAGCGTCATAAGCGTTACACTTAATCAATTAAATTATCTTTAAAAAGCCTTTATGTATTAATGAATTATTATTTTTTTTTTTTTATTGCAGCGTTAGTTATAATCTAACAAATAATAAAAATCTAATGAAATTATTATGTCTATTTCTATGTGAATGTGATATCCTTTATCGCACATAAAAGCAAACTGCTTGCCGAAATCATCCGTGTGTAATTTCATCTCATTGCTGAATGAATAGTTTGGCATCATCTTAACCTTACTTTGGAATTAGTTTGGAGAATTATTTTAAATTATTAAATTGATTTTTTTTTTTATTTTTTTTTTTTATCCTGTCTGGCGTAAGCTTAGAATGAGTTCAGATATTAACACTTTCTTTATTCCTTTTTAAAATGCATTTGGCTTCAACGATGCACACCAGATTAGTTCGCATTTTAGAGCTGTATTCTGACATAACACAATGTACCGAAAGATTAAAACTGTAATGTAATATAATATTAAAAACACTCATTAATAATTTACTTTTGCAAATGTATTATTATTATTATTATTAAATAATAATAATATATTAAATAATATGCCAGTTATTACAGATACTACAGTTATTACATAATATACATAATATTACATAATATTAATATTATAATATATATAATATTACAGTTATTACAATTACAGATAAAAGCAGATAATAATAATAATACGTCGTTTTACAGCGAAATGCGAATTAAATGCAAAAGCAGAGGTTGTCTTGATACAGAAGAGGCCTACGGTTAATTTCGCGTGGCTTGATCTAATAGTGCATAAAATGAAGGCAGTAAAATCTAATTAGTTGCTCTGGTCGTAAAGTAACTGCGGAAAATGAAAGCAACTGTGGTATGAAAATATCTTGCAGCTGTTCAGCACCGCGTTGTTTGCTTTCTCATTTTCTCCACATAATTACTTCTACTCACCTTTCTCCCCTCATGGTGGAAACAGAGAGGGAGAAAAAACAACCAAAATAGCGAACACTCAAAAATATTTTTCGTTTTTCGATAGTCGAAGTAAAAAATACATTTAAAAGCAAACAATGTTATTAGTTGAATGTTTTTGTGCGCATGGATTCGTTAAGATCATAGCAATATCTTATTGTAGACAAGCAGATTTTTGTCGTCCTCAAACGAATTTGAGTGAACTTGCAATGTTCACCACACGATGGCAGTGTTACTCTAAAAGCAGACAGGATAACTCACCTATCCCCAGTCTAACATGAAGAGAGAGATCCGAGAGGTTTTACTCGTTTTACAAAAATATTCGACTTTTTTTCTTTCTTTTTTCTTTTAATTCTCAAATAAATCAAAAGCTTGTGAAACAATTACATAAATTCCCAAATATCAAAAGTACCCTCTCTCACACTTACTCTGATGTGAGATGCAAGCTGGATATAAACATGGGTGGTCTTTTCTGAACTTCACTGAGTTTGACTGATAAAATCATTTCCACTTTAAATCCATTCACTCTGTGCTTCTTGACGTTTTCTAAACGAATACAGAAGGCATATGAGCCTACATACCAATAGACTTAAGGACACGCAAAAACATCTTGATCATCAAAACATGAACATAATTACAAATATGTTTTTTTTTTTCTTCATACGATGGACCTGCATAAATCTGTTTTTGTTTTCCCACTGGAAACATCGTTCGTCGTGTGCATGTGCTTTCGGCTGGCACTGAAATGGTTTACCAATAACACTCCTACTCCGCCTTCCCCTCTACCTCCCCAAGAACTCCCTCTCCCCCCTTTTTCATCTCTCCTTTTCAGTCTCTCCTGCTCTTCCTATCACAAGATCGCGCTTTGTCTGTTTAGAAGATGGCATGTCCATCCAATGATATAAGGAATCAATAATTGACGCTCATATGAAATGCAACTCACTATCAAAGAGAGTAAAAAAGGAAAACTATTTATTGCTCGGGGACCATCACTAAGGAGTCATGTGGGTGCAGCTACGGATACATTTGTTTGCATGAATATTTACGACATTTCATGCATATAATTTCCACCTGGATGAATTCATTTTTATTGTAATAATAGGACAGCATTGGCTCAAAAACATTATTCAGCTTGATCTCAATACAGTTGTCAAAGTTCCTTCTTCGGGGAGTTGATTTTACAAGCAATGAGTTCTTACTTCGTCAATTCCCTCTTCACTAAATTTAAAGGAGGCGATTCTCTGCGCTCCAACTACTATGATTGCTCAGGGTACGCGCCGGATCTTGGAGGCAGACCATCTGTGCTGTACGGTCACAACACAGGATCTGCGTTTCAGCACGCGGCTCAGTTCCCGGAATTTTACCACCATGGTACATCATCGTTCCCCCACGCGTCTTACCAACAGAACCCGTGCGCAGTTGCTTACTCTGGAGATGCTACGGGAAACATCTTGGGCCAGGACACTTTACAGAGACAGTCGTTCTTCAGCGCACCAGATGCGGAATTTACGCAGTTTGGGGATTGTAATTTAAAGGTCAACAGTATCAGGGATGATTTGGAAAGTGTAGAACCGTGCACAGCTCAACTCTTCCCATGGATGAGACCACAAGGTGAGATGAGCGAAGAGAAACACCTAGACTGTTACAGTCCCACATAAAACACTGTAGACAATGGTTGGCCTACTTATTACCCCCAATTAAACGCTTTATGGCACCTATAGATTAGTGAGGAATTAACACCCCTTAAGAAAATCCGGATTGCTCCGTAGACATTGTTTAATGGCAATGAATAGAAACTGTGAGAGTTTTAAGACTTTGTTGTTTTATTTCATTTACAGAAATAGATATATGATCAATCAAACACTGTTTCACCGGAAATAACGCATCTTTTCCCACACAGCTACCGGCCGGAGAAGGGGCAGGCAGACCTACAGCCGCTATCAGACTCTGGAACTGGAGAAAGAGTTCCTGTTCAATCCTTACCTGACCCGCAAGCGGCGCATCGAAGTATCTCACGCACTGGCCCTCACCGAGAGGCAGGTGAAGATCTGGTTTCAGAACAGGCGCATGAAGTGGAAAAAAGAACACAATAAAGACAAGTTTCCCAGCAGCAAAGCGGAACAAGAGGAAATTGAGAAACAGGGGCAAGGGGAGAGCCAGGTATCAGAAAAACACACATCAGGAGAAGATGACTCGGAGACTTCCAGTAATTCTAAATAGTCTGTCGACTGTAAAAGAAAAACATCGCTGCAAATCGATCACTGCAATTTAAATACAAGTTTGAAGTTCAAAATGGCGTCTGTCGACACACAAGGCTATCAAATACAAAGCCAATCATGTATTCCATTCATTGAGGCATTTCTGTTTTCCAACTGTGATTATTTCCGCTTATGTTTTGATGAATCAATCTCAGTTTTGTAAGGTTCCACTGGTGTGTTTGTCCTCGAGTAGATTACTCTTGAGGTTACTGTTGCAGTGAGGGCATATGAGGAGAAGGATGTGGTCTGCATGGCGTCTATTTCCTATCTTCAAATGAGTAGGAGTCACAACCCAAGAAATGTTCTCTTAAGTATCTTTGTTACATCATATAAGATGGGTGATGAATCAGCATTAGTGAGTGCATTACTGTACCTCTTACTGTAAGAAAATGCACTTATTGTGATTTGTTAATTACTGTTCGAAAAATGATTATTAAGGTTTACAAATCTACAACCGAACTACCTAATATGGGTCATTGCGTCAATCATTTTGTCAGTGTATCCATGCGTTATGCTTTCCTGAGAGGGGATGGCTCAAACGCACAATGTTATTCTTAAAATGCTGTGTAAATATTTGATATTGCAGGTCCGTGGAAGCACTGTTCTATTGTATTTTCTATTGTCTTTAACTGGAAGTGGTTCCTGAAAGAAGCCACAATAAAATTTAAGAAAAGAATCGCTTCGTCGCCTTTGTTCTTTTCTTCCCCTTCAACTGGATTGTCTTTAATGAAAGGGTTTTTTTTTTTCTTCAGAACACAAACACCCAAATTATTGTCACACTTCACAACTTCAATAAACGAATTTAAAAACCTCGATGTATTTAATTTGTTGCCGGTAACTGGAAATAGTTTTTCATCTGTAATCCTCAAATAAAATTACGTAGCATAGACTGTAAATCAATCTTATAAAAAATGAAATTAAGTAAATTGTAAACCAATCGCATAAAAAACACAAATATTAAAAAAAGGACGCTATTTCACTTTCTCTAGTGTAAGAGGGATTGCAATAAACATGGGTGGCCTAGTTGCCTGGTAAAAAGTTCCAAAGGTATTTAAAGGATCTGAGGATCTTTTACAGTAACTAAAATGGAAATGGACAGTTTTACGCTTAAAACCATAACAACCATAAGCACTCAATAATATTAATGAACAAATATACCATGTATACATTTTTTCTTAATCGCGTATCACGTATATATTGACGACCAAAACCATTTGACCCCAAGCCAAAAGTTCAATATGAGCACTTAGTTTCATGCAGGCAGTTTACAGGCTTTTATTACTCTGGTTGGATTCCCTAGCAGTCTGGTCTCAATCTCCTTCTCGTCGTTTATGAACAGCAAGTGCCAGATGCCTCTTAATTGTGCTACCTTTCTTTCAGAGCTTTTGGCTGCCTTCAGTCTGTAGGACATTCATTGCCTGAGATTAAATATTTGAAGAAACTGAACTAGGAGCTCTCCTCTGTGTACACTCTGGTCTAAATGTGGCGTGTAATATACTCTTCCATAGTGTGATTTGAAATTTTTTCATATTATATATTCGTTGCATTTGTTGAAATAAAAAGATCAACTAAGTGATTGTTTGCTTTTTATTTCGTCCTAAAATACAATACATTGTCATTGATCAATCATTTCAAACCAAAGATATCAAACTATGACAACGTTAAAATACAAAGTTCTAATTCTCTAAATTCTAATTAAAGTTGAAAAAGTCGTAGTTAAGCCGAGAATAGCTACATGCACCTCAATAGAGCAACATGAATGGTTCGATAGCAGTTTAATGTTTTTTCTCCTTAATTTTATTTCAATAAATTAAACGTAGGATATATGTATAGTTAAACGGAATGTAAGCGGAAATGTTTTCAAATATACGCCTATATTAGATCGTTTTGTTGAAGAATGGAATATTAAACATAAATCGACGAATTTCGTTGCATATTTCGATGTATATTTAGAGATAACCTGCACCAATTCCGTTATTTTGGCAAAATGTGATCTGCATTTGTAATGTGGTAAAAATGAGGCGGCCACTGAGCAGTGCACGACCAACCAGAAGGATCTTGAATATTCTAGAAAAAGATAGACTATGGCCTATGGGCCGTATTTTTATTAAACCTGTGCAAAAGAGAAATCGAAATAATGTTGCATGTTATTCTTTTATCAAAACATTAACAAAGGTATTAATGTATGCAAAATGTAGGCCTACATGTCATAAGAATTAGCATTATTTCAAAACAACGGTGTATGTATAGTAAACACAGGAACTGATTTAACTAAAGACTTAACGGTAACACTTTACAATAAGGTTCATTAGTTAAACATTAGTTAATGCATTACCTAACATGAACCATGAGCAATACATTTGTTACTGTATTTACTAATCTTCGTTAATGTTAGTTAATGAAACAGTTGTTCAGTGTTTGTTCATGTTAGTTCACAGTGCATTAACTAATGTTAACAAGATTTTAATAATGTATTAGCAAATGTTGAAATTAACATTAACAAAGATTAATAAATGCTGTATAAGTGCAGTTCATTATAAGTTCATGTTAACTAATGTAGTTAACTCATGTTAACTAATGAACCTTATTGTAAAGTGTTACCGACTTAACAGTATTGAGCCGTTCATTCAATAGCTTCACTAAAGCTTTACAGACATATAATGTAACATCAAAAACTTTTTAACTTCCACAGAACGATAAAGCATCCAACTATATAGCCAGTCACTCAAATGGTTCTTATATGAGGGAACCATAATGCTGCAAACTTTGTTTTCTGTGTGTCCAGACTGTCTACAAAATATGAAACCTAGTTTTGATGTTGAAAGCGCTACCAGTTCGGAACAAGAAGAGCTCTTTATGCTAAATATAAACTGATAATGGTTTAAATTGTATGCAGCTGTTTTTCGTTGTTTCTATGAGCAAGGCATGAAGACATCGTGAAATCAAACAATTTAAAAGCCCGTATTTTTAAAGAAAAGGGATAACACGAATATTGAGGCCTGGGTTATGCAGATAGGCAAGTTAGCGTTTTATTTAGGCTGGACGTGTAGGCTTATAGGGAGGCCTACATACTATATAAGTGTTGTGCTAATCATCAGGATATATATATATATATATATATATATATATATATATATATATATATATATATATATATATATTAAATATAACCATTAATATTATAATTATATCAGATATATGTGAACTTTTTATCCATTATGAAAAGCTGCATATTTTCACGTTTCTGAGAATATCAAGATCACATTCTAAAACAGTCTCTCGTAAACAACTAAAAAAAATCAGTAATAACGTAACTCTAAATTAATTAAAAAAAGAAAAGAAAGTGAAATAAAATCCAACATATTATGCCACACTTCGTTGGGCCTTTCATCTGATCTCATATGGGCAAATAGCATTATCTGAATTCTATTATTGACGAGAATACGTTTGATATGTATAATGTAAAAAGACGTGTGTGTTTGTGTGTGTGTGTATATATAAATATATGTCTACATGTATTATACACCACCGTTTTCTGTAGACTCAAATTCATGTGGCGTATAACAGAACCATGCATTAAAATTTCCTATTAATAAGTAAATGTACATGATTTTAAATAAAACAGTTTAAGTTATTAAAAATATAATGTTAACGAATTCAAATAAATTTAGAATCGTTTATAAAAGAAATATGTGATTTTATTATATTACATTCGATATTCAATATAGCCTAGGTCTAATTCTCCGTCTATGCCAATTTTCTCTTACTTTTCTTGTGTAAGATAAGCTAAAGACTTGACACAATGGAAATTACTAAATTCAAAACAGATATAGACAGATAGAGACGCTTATATTATGAGGATGAAATTATTAAGTTTTAAGAATACAATAACCAAAAGCACTGAAATACACTAAATGAACAATGCATAATTAAGAATTAGATTCTTTATTTAACAGTCTATTAAACAAAAATGTAGCTTTCTAAACAAATTCAAATACATGCTTGTTGAGTTGTATCTCAATAACTTTAAACGAATATAGAGTGGATATAATGTAAATGTATTAAACGCTAAAATTTGAAATGAAAATAATTCTGAATGTATATACCTTATATGCTGCTTTTGCGGCCTTTTTTGGACAGCATGCGCTGCTGATCTTCAAGAGCATTGCCTTCTCGAGGGTATAACCTATACAGACCACGCTCGGTCACTTTTGGGTTATACTGTTTTATTGCCCCAATAAATGTCGGAAATAAGTGTTTGTTCGTAGATACAGGAAGCAATTCTTTCCTCCACGCATGTTTAGTGCTGTAAAAAGCTTTCACGTTCCATTTGTCTATTCTCTTAAAGTCACCTGACAAAAGAACGCACACCATTGAGGAAGAGGGAATGGTGCTCTTTTATTTTAGTGTAATTGGTCCATTTCAGGTTTAGCCACAGCTGTCCAAAAGAGCCTCCATTTCTATAAATGGAATTTTTTTTTTTCGTTATATCATTTTGTGTTTAGTTATAAACACTGCAAACATTTGTGTAGCTGGACTATGAACGATCTATAAAACTGAAATCTAAAATTCTAGTTCCCTAATAGACTTTATTCATGTTCAAAAAAAATAATGCAGCCTATATCTTTGACTGTTAATGAATTGAAGTCGTGCTTTTTTCTCTTTTAACGAATAAAGATGGCGGCGACCGAGTTGCTGCTGAAGCAAAGCAATAAACTCACAGCTGTTTATGAAAATTTACAACTTTGTGATAGAACTTTATGTGTGGTTCTGCCAGTGGATTGGCTGACAGGGGTCACGTGAGAAGCTCTCTGTGAACATGAACTTTTTATGATTTCCCAAGTGGCTATAATGCAGCATTCTTTTGGTCAGGGCGCAGTCAGTAGCACCTCTGTCCTCTATGTTTTTTACGTTTGTTAAAGCAGAGGGAAAGACAAATTCTCTTGAGCTGGGCGAACTGTGTGCGTTAATATGGATGGAAAGCTCGACGTCACGCTAGTACGAAGCGTCTGCGTCTTTAGATTTTCACATCAGCTAAGAGTGCAAGGGTCAAAATACACTAAGGACCTTAGTTCATTCTTCTCTAATTTGTCAAGTTTTAACTCTGTCTGGCTTACCCGTACATCAAAAATACGACACGAGATCCAGGTTAACCGACGAATCTGCGTGACTGTTTTGGATCATTCCACTGAAGCGGTGATGAACGGGAAAGGAAAGGTAGGACTGGACCTATAGGCTTCTGTACTCCACTTATTCCAGCGATGTCATGATGCAAACCGATGTGTAGATATCCTTGCACAGCACCATCTTCTTGAGCATGTCTTTTGTATAACAACACAAACAGATTAAAGATAGATCATTTAAGTAGATAAGAACTGGTATGAACGCATACAGAAAGTCTTCAGGCGTCGTAAGATGGTTTGAAATGATCGACATGATGTGTGTTGCAAATAGGCCTATTTGGATCGGTTCTGAACTGTTTTATTTGGCTAAAAATATATGCTTAAAAAGAAGTATTGTTTACAGAGTTACAAGATGGCCGCTGCATTAAAATGATTATTATGAGATTTACATTAACTTTGAGTTTACAAATCAGCATTACTGAGTTTCTTAGCAAATAAGATACCCCATAATCACTAGTCGTTATTTTATTTTATTTTATATTTATTTTTAATTAAGGGCTGTAAAGTTGGATGTAAAAGTTGGATGTTTCAGCCATTGTTATTTCTGCTGTTCATAATGTTTCACGAAATTTGCTCAAACCCATGACATTTTCTATCTATAAGTGATGAGTTTGTGTTTTTGAGGACATTTGTAAAGACGATTAAGTCTCAAAGCATCAACAGCTCTCTAATTGATGTTGAAGGTTTTTGGATTTTTGGGAAAACAAAAATGCAGTACTTTGTAACAGCTTTATTTTTGTTTAGATAGCCTAATTTGGTCATTCTGAATCTGAATAACCAAAGTAATATTTGATTTTGAATTACAATCACATGGGAAATTGTTCTAGAGAAGCACACCTTTTCTCAATTCTTGCTCTGTGATGTCATCTAGTGACGAGATTTGGTAACTGTGGTGAAATTCAGTGTCTGTGTTTGGGTGTTCTCTGCATGTGATCTGACTGACTCAAAGACCTCT
The DNA here is from genome assembly GCA_037950675.1 of Hypophthalmichthys molitrix. Taxonomy (NCBI): domain Eukaryota; kingdom Metazoa; phylum Chordata; class Actinopteri; order Cypriniformes; family Xenocyprididae; genus Hypophthalmichthys; species Hypophthalmichthys molitrix. The sequence goes on from CM075503.1 coordinate 17,665,139, forward strand.
AGCATCCCTAGATACTGTGTTTAGCCGAAGTATGTCTACACTGAGCAAGGAATCGACAAATGCAGTGTGGGAATTGTTCATGTTTTGCGTCTAATTTTTAATGTTCTTTGCTATTCTTGAATAGCCAATTTAACTATATTTTTTATTCCTCTGCTCTTAGAAATTGACCTTGCACTGAAATTGTGTAATGTCCTCGTTAATAAGCATTTTCTTTCTTTCTTTCTTTCTTTCTTTCTTTCTTTCTTTCTCGTGGGCTATGCTATTAATAATACATTACTATATAATACGGAAAGAAAGAATGAGCAGTTTTGTATTCTGTCATAGGGTGAGGAAATACTAATATCATTCATAACATTTACTTAATCAGAAATGTAATATTATTCTAATTATAACGACAAAAGAATCGCTGCAGTCTTAAGAATATACGAGAATGTTCCAGCCATCCAAGGGACAAACTCACAACAATAACGTCATCGAGTACTTAGGCTACGTACTGCAGCCTATCGATGTTCAATAATACCTCTAAAGATCAATTTTTATTAATTTACAAAACAGAATACTGATTAATGGGTCAGCTTTTTTTCTGAGAGGTTTCCCTTCGCCTTAACTAAAGGCTCTTAACTCTTATAGCCTACTTAATTAAATATTACAATTCAAAAAATGTTTAATTTATTCTTTTTTTAAAATACATTTTTATATTTGAAGGACACTAGACATTACAATTTGTAAACAAAATGTAAACCTGTCCTGTAACTGTGCTACAGGCTATAAATTTGACGTTGTCTATTTCAAACAAGACGACAACAAAGAAAAACATGGGCAGGACTGAATTTAAAATGGAAAGGTGCAGCCTATTTTTTAATCGTGGATTATTGAGTTTGTATTTTTCTTCTATTTTCCATTAATGTATGTTTTTATTGATATAGGAAAATTGCTTGGTTTTATGTCGATTGTGGTTACATGTATTGCTGAAGCAGGTTTTCATGAGTTCATTAAATATGCTATATATGTTGCACATCTGAGATAGGCTTGGGAAGTTACACAATATTCCGATATACGTGAAAGCCATTATACGGTAAACTAGATTTTCGATAGATAGATAGATGATGGATGGATGGATGGATGGATGGATTTTAATTGTTTGGAATGATTTGGAAGGCCTATTGAAAATGCGCCTAAGTTATACAGTCTTTGTAAATTAGCGTATTGTAGTCAAGTCGTGTCTGTGATTATGTGCTGGGTTATTATTTTGTTTTATAGCAAGAGAATGCGCTGTATGTGTAAACAACGACGGTATTAGACTAAAGAGGGTAAAGGTCAGTACAAGTTCGTGTTGGAGAGTGAGAGTCAGTCTGTGCATCTCTGAAATTCTCTCGTGCACCTGAATTGAGCCAATTAGATGTCGGTATACAGATTTTCAAAAATTTGAGCACTGGACATTTTGAATGAAGACAGTCGAAAAGAAAATGACGTGCAATTACACACTTGTGAGGTTTGCGTAATATTTCGTTAAAAATAGAAAATGTGGCGGGAAAATTAGTAATTAATCACATACTCATATAAAGTAATTATTTATTGATATTATCGCATTTTAGATTTCCTTTTTTATCCTTTCTTTTTCTTTTTACGGTAAACGGAGAAAAACACTTGCGTCTGAGTGTTTAGATATGCCCTGGGGATTCCATTCTGTGCAACAAGAGGGCCCCCACCACACGTTATCCCGTTGTCAGAAGTGCTCAGGATTGGTCAGGCACTGATCAGCTGGTCCGTTTCCCCGCGGTCTCAGATTGGCACCTCGCCACCCCCCCTTCGGCTAAAACCAAATCTCAGATAAAGTAATGGCAAAAACCACTTGGACTATAAAACACAACAAATCATAACACTCGGACAATAACACTGGCCACCCCATGAGTTCCTATTTCGTCAACTCAACTTTTCCCGTGTCTCTACCCGGAGGACAGGAGTCTTTCTTGGGTCAGATACCGTTATATTCCTCTGGATATACAGATCCTTTAAGACATTATCCAAGCGGTACGTTCGGAGCTACCAATGTCCAGGACAAGGTTTACACCTCATCGTATTACCAGCAAGCTGGGGGGCGTTTTTGGGAGAAGCGGATCCTCCAGTGCTTGTGACTATACAACACCCAACATTTACCGAACCGCTGACCGCTCGTGCGCTATCGGAGGTCTGGAAGACTCGCTGGTCCTAACCCAGGACCAGTGCAAGACGGACTGCACTGAACAGGGTACAGAGAGATATTTTAACAGTGAAGACAAACCGTGTACCCCGGTTTACCCGTGGATGCAGAGGATGAACTCGTGTAATGGTAAGACGCGTTTGCCATTTCTCTGTTTTGCATGTCATAGAATGCCACACTACTTTCCACAACGACTCTATGTCAACATATAAAAGAGAGATAGACATAGTCTGTAGTCTTTAGAAAAAGTTATATACAGGTAAAATAAATTGCCAACGGATGAAGTAAGCTGCATCTAAATATTGCGCTTTTTAGTAACCGTAAAGTCTTCCACATTTTTACTATCAATAGAGTTAGATACACTAAACTGGATGACTTTTAATATAATTTCTTAAAACAAAATAGCCTACTTGTCTCACGTGTAGATAAAATGCAGATGTCAAATCTGATGTCACTGCAGTAATAACAGTCTTCGTTATAATGATAATGGTGACGACTGTAGCAGTGTTCTTTTACTATTTACATTGCCTGTATGTTTACTGAATGTTGACGCGTGTCTTTCACCTTTTTGACAGGAATGCCTGGTAGCACTGGCCGCAGGGGTCGTCAAACCTACACTCGGTTTCAGACTCTTGAACTGGAAAAGGAGTTCCACTTTAACAGATATTTGACCAGAAGGAGAAGAATTGAAATATCGCACGCTCTCTGTTTGACGGAACGTCAGATAAAGATATGGTTCCAAAACCGTAGAATGAAATGGAAAAAAGAGAATAAAGTGATGAACTCCGCAAAGGGCAGCGAAGAGGAGGATGGTGGAAAGGCGGGGTAAATGTTAAAAAGCAGCTTATGACGAAGCTCTGAAAACATTGTACATAACATGTAGCCTGTAGTTTGAATTAATAAGTAATGATCTGTCCAACAAGAAGAAACTACCTAATAAGTTTTATGTTGCCCTAAAAAGCTTCAAGAGAGACTTTCTTTTTTCATAAAAACAGGCGTCTAAATCACCTCTGTGAAGACGGTAAAAGATCTATGGGAGGTGCTTTTACCACAATTATATATTTTGCGGTATTTGACCTATCTAAACTAATAAGACAAATGCTTTCTCGCTGTTTGAACATTCTAATGCCTATAATTTGAAAGAAAACATAAGTTTATGTTTAAACTTTGGGATTAAAGGTCTTACATTGACTGTGTGTTTCAATCCATGTTGTGTGCTAGAAGAAAAAGAAGAAAATGGGACATTTTGATGCTTAATTTATTGGGTCGTCCCTTTTGTGTATGTGTATGTGAATGCACTAAGAATAATACGTTATCATACTTTGTTAGCAATGTCATTTTGTCAATAAAATGATTGTTTAACAATTACTGTGGTTTATCTTTCTTTATGTGCATGGGCGTCTTCTCAATGAGCCAGAGACATTTCATTATCACCTTTATTGTGTTATAAAATATTTTATATGAGAGACATCTGCTATATATGTAGCCTATTTATTATTATGTAGCCTATATGTTATATAATTATTTTTTTTACATTTCCAAGTCTTCACTGCCTCGTGAAGTTGTGCTAGTCAAACGGGCCAGTTTGACATAAGCATCTGGCCTATTTTTTATTTTATTCATGCATTCATTTTTAAAATTATTTTGTAGATCTTTGTCTTAGTTTGACTATCAAAAAAAGCCACATATTTATACGGTTTGGTATGGAATCACTGAATGAAGTCGCTGAAACACCCAAGATTGCTTTGAGAATCTAAAACTAAAAAAAGAAAAACGACGTTAAATATTCACACTTTGCCATAATTTAGCGTACATCTGTTTATTAATACGACTTAGTTTCAGTGTTCCAATAGCATATAGTGTTGCAAAATTATGCAGCAAAAAGGCTTTCCGAAATGAGCAGGTGTTTGGTCATTTTACAGTTCTTCCAGTAGGTGACGCCCTCCGCTAACGTGGGATGTGGCGCTCGATGGGGAGGCACCATTGAGTTGAACCTAACGATCATCATTTCGTCATCATTTGTAACCATAGAGCATGAATTACCTCTTGAAGTCATCAGAGAGAATTTACGACTGGTCAACAAAGGCACGTGATGCCCTAACGCTCTCCCATATTTGGCCGCATACATGGCAAAAACGAAGTACAGTGCATTGCTATAATTCATTATTACATCATAAATTGTGCGGCGCTGGATTTTAACGACCAAGATCTACAAATCAAGACATTTTAAAACATCCAAATGAGCTCTTATTTTCTAAACTCGTTCTCAGGGCGCTATCCAAATGGGTCTGACTATCAGTTACTAAATTATGGTACTAACGGCGCTATGAACGCTTCTTACAGGGACTCCACCAGCATGCATTCCGGGTCTTTCGGTTACAACTACAATGGAATAGACCTTAGTGTAAATCGTCCCAACAATGGCCATTTCGGGGCAGTTGGAGATAATTCTCGCTCTTTCCAAAATCCGGGTCAGGAGACCCGGTACAGACAGTCGAGCTGCTCGCTCTCGTCTCCAGATCCCATGTCTTGTGCCACCAGCGAGAGTCTGGAATTGAAGGGTTCATCTCCTCCATCTGATCAGAGCACACCAACCGGCAACAGCAGACTCACCAACAGCAACAATCTCACCAGCAGCAATAGCACACATTTTGCGGACACAGACGAGACCAATGTCTCGTCCGAGACCGAGGAAGGAGCACAGACCACCACCAACACACATACGCAGAAGCAAGAATCTGTGGCGACCTCGACTACAACACCTAACGACGGTCAAACTCCACAGATATTCCCATGGATGAGGAAGCTGCACATTAGCCATGGTATACACATCTCTGTTCTTTTTTATTTAGGCATGCTCAAATGAAAATTGTAAACCGTTGTTTTGATGATAATAGTTTATTAAAGAAGTTTAATTATACGTGGATTAAATGCATGTTTTTCTCTTCAGATTTTTATAAACTACCATATTCGTTTAGAACTAATGTTTGCCTTACAAAACACAATAATCCTTTGACGGACACGGACCATTGATTTCACCTAAGTATAGGTTAAATAGAGAATAACTACTCTATCTGGGAGGTGACTGCATGCAAAATTATTGTGCAGCAGTAAAGCAATAAAATGCAATGGTAGGCTACTAAACTACACGCCTTTAATATAATATAGTCTACATAGAATCAACCAGCAGTCCAACATCCATAATGTAACGGACATTTAAGTCCATTTCCGTTTGATGGCTTGGTGATGTTTGCTTATTATCTCTTTGCCCTTGCTTATGCCAGATATGACTGGACCTGATGGAAAACGGGCTCGAACAGCTTACACTCGCTACCAGACGCTCGAGCTGGAGAAAGAGTTCCATTTCAATAGATACCTAACACGCAGGAGGAGAATAGAGATAGCTCACGCTCTCTGCCTCTCAGAGAGGCAAATCAAAATCTGGTTCCAAAATCGCAGGATGAAATGGAAGAAGGACAATAAACTGAAAAGCATGAGTCTCGCTACGGCGGGGAGCGCATTTCAAAATTGAGCATATCACGTCACATTAATTGGAAAATTCGACTACTGTTACAGCGCTGCACCTTTCAGCTTGTTGATATCACCTGACGACGTGTGATTTCCCCCGTGTAACTCAAAAATGTCAGCTCTTGAATATTGTTATCACATATGCTAAACTAGTTACAATTGCCATAAAATGAGTGTGAATGTCAAGTGTGTCAAGTTTATACATTCGTGGAGGAAAGCATGTTCCATGTGAGCTATTCGTGCAACGTATTCTAGACCTGTTACAAGAATTATGTACAGTACAACTCGCACTACCTAACTATCTTAAGTGATAGTGTAAAAAAAAAAAGAAACTTTTGTTGTATCCTTGAACTTGTATTGAAACGTCATGTATTATTCACGCAACATGCTATATTCTTGTTATGTGCCGGGCTTTTTGATTTCTCGTAGATGATACCTTCATCGCGAGAAAAATAATCTTTTCGCACTTACATTTGTGTACTTAGGCTGCAGCACAAGATTACTTTGGGCTCGTAAGATGTCCAATGAAGAATGTCTTTATACAGTAGTGACCAATATGTTATTTGTAGTGCACAATGTGAGTTATGAACGTTCTGTGTTAAAAGTTGGAGAAAAAAATGTTTTGTCATTGACATGTTGATGGTATCTCTGCCATTTTTTTTGTATTTGTGTCTAAACTGAAAATGAGTTGATCCAAAAAGAAAAATAAAGTTTTCTCTCAGTCATACATGAACGTCTCTTTTTGTCTATAGGCCTCTTTGGTTAGTGATCCCAACGTTGGACAATGCATTACATGGGCAACTAGTTCTCATTTCTACCAGTTCATCGCCTGATATTTTGCACTTTAAATAATACATTTTCTCTTAAATTAAATCACTATTGTCCATGTAGGCTATCTTAACTTAAACTAAAGGTGTTCATGTGTTCCGTTGCATATAAAACAACATTCAGTTTTTGCTGCGCTCTGCGAGGAAACTTTGGATCTCGGTACAGAATATGGCTTATAAAATGGCAATATTCAAACTCAGCACTTATGTGTCACAGCACATCAACTCAACTTATTAACGATATTTTAACAGCTATTTTAGCAACCTGCATTTATTTATTTTTTATTTTTTTGTTTGAACCACAACAGACAAATCATCTACCCTGACTATTTTCTTCTAAAGTCCAGTCCATAACACCAACATGTAGCTCTTGGTAGCTCTAAAAAAGTCACGTGAGGTCCATAAAGTTAGTTTTATGGTTTTAGGGGGGTTGACAATGTGCTACATAATTCACATTCTTGAATGTAACTGACTGTTTAACTGCTTCAGCGGGATTCTAAAGGTTGTGGGCAGCATGCGGAGTCTTCTCAAACTGGACAGTCGTTATATCCCATGCTGACTAGGCTGTCAACAAAGATTTTCATAATATTCCTGCTGGATGTGAAACGATAAGATCTTCTCTGTAGTTCTCAAGTAAGTCTCTTCTTTGGCTTCAGATGCTTATTCTTTTAATGAACAATTTACAATTTAGTTTAAAGGTTAATAAATGTCAGAGAATGCAGACTTATTGTACAAATTATTCAATGATAAAAATACATTTGTAAACCACGGTGGATTTTGACTCGGTCAAAAAAAAAAAAAAAAAAAAAAAATCATTAACCTTATGGCTGCATGCATAATAAGTGCAAGGTTGGACCGGACGAAATTTGTATTTGCGAATATGTTTATTTTGCGTGGATTATGGAGTATATTTTATCCTTATATTTTCATTGATACCTGAAGAGATAAATCTAAAAATTCTTTCACTTTTACAACATTTAATAAAATCTACTTCACAACAGATGTCCAAAAATTTGGAATAGTGACATTTTATCATGGTTAAACGTTAGGCAGAGAAATTTCACATGGTAAATTTTGTCGGTAGTCTAAATTGTAGATCAATCAAGCAATCTGAAAAATTACATACATATTTTTTGTCTTGCCCACTTTGGTGTATTTGCACATTATTGTATCTCTGGACTTTTGAAATAGGTGCAACATTTTGGAGATGAGAATGTGGATTATAGCGTTTGTGTGTGTTTTTAAAGATACTAGGATGGATGTAAGGATGTAACTACAATTTTCTCGTGATAGAAACGGTTCCTCGATTCATAACTATTAAAGTCCCATTTTACCCCTATAATGTGTTTTGCATATTGATAGGGGTAATCTGGGCGCTGTTCTCATCAATTATTCATTGGGAAGGGATCACTCCGAGGTCAGGAGACGAGAGTGGCACACATGCCTCCCGAGAGAAGCACAAGGTCCATGCCAAACTGACTAGATGGTAATCCTACAGTTTTGGAATAAATTTTCACTCAACAGTCAGTACTGTCTAAAATTCTCTTAAAGGCATTTTTGTACTGAAACGACATTTTTTAGAGGGACAGGCGTTGTGGAAGAGTTGTAGGAGCAAGTAAATTGTAATCGACGCAACGATGAAACAGATTAGATTATTTTAAAAGTTCTATTATTATGAATTTTGTTTTGCTTGAGTCATAAATAAAAGCAATGTCTCTGAACGTTTTGTTATGTTGCTAGATTGATGTAATGTTGCTTCATCACCAGCAGGGCCCGCCTCACACCGAGCTCCTGGTCGGTTTTTACTCATTCTGCATTGAGGGACATTCTGATGCTTCAGGTTCATGAAAACAAAATAATGTTTAGGGATACAATTTAAAAACACGTAAGCCGCGAAAATTGAAAGCTTTTTTCAATGCGGCAATTTCAGTTTTTCGTTTGTTGGTTTTTGGTGGGTGACCCAGGTCTAAACAATATTGTTAAAATATCTCATTAAATAAACTATATGAAGGGTGAAATTATAAAACAGCAATGGGACCTAGTGAGAAAAAAAAAAACGAATCGCTTCATGGTAGAAATATTAAATGTGGAAATTTGCAAATATCAAAGCTAGAATATTAAAAATGTTTGAAAAGAAAACGTACTATGATAGTGCGTGGCATGGTGAAGGATCAGAGTTCATGCTGAGGTCACTTATCCAGCTATGTTCTGTGATTGCTGGCACCATTCTCAGCTTTTGTGGCAATGGCAAAACATAAATAAAAATTGAAAGCAGTGATATAAAATTCTTGCATGGTGTATTTGAAGGTATGCTATTTTTTGTTCCGAAATAATATAGAAGTAACCATACTGCTATTTGTATAGTCATTTAAAGCATTTATTTTGTATGTGTACTTATAAAAGTTGAATTGAATTAAAATTATAATTATTGGAGAATATTTAATAAGTGGTCTGTTTTAGTGGTCTGTTTGTGCTCAGTAGTAGTGCGATAACACGTTCAGGAAAGCACTAATCGAAGTGTGCAGCAGCAGGATTGCCTAATGAAGTTGATAAACGATATTTCGCTTAAGGTTATCTTGAATTTTTCATCTTTAATCGATCGTTATGCGCCCAAAAGGTTGTGTGATGTCTCCAATGAAGCTGTTGGAAGGCTAGTCCTGCAGAGACACACACGAAATGAACGTCCGAGAGAAAAAAGCCATATGCTTAATACGTAAAATTTTACAAATGGATTTACAGTGTGAAAGTATGTTTACTGGAGGCAAAGAAAATGTAGAAACATCGAGAAACAAGATGGGGACCACCGTTTGTGCAAAAGAGTGAGACATATAGTAAGTTTACTTATTTCTTTACATGATCTCAGGATTTTATCCAACTAAGCAATGAATCAGATATGTGTGATTGCCTTTGCTTTTGTTTTTGACAGCTGTTATATTAATATAGCCTAGCTAAGATAGTAGGTTTGAATAGTACTATGCTGGATTAGAAATATTGAGGTATAAGGGAAAGTTAATAGCAAATAACTAATAATGCACATAATAAAGATATGGGTGGAAATCTGCAAGTTATATGTGCTCAAATTACATTTGTTGTTGTTTTCAACAAATTCACAATAAAAGGGTAAAATTAGTTTTCTACAGGGTTGGCCTGTCAGAAAAGGTTAACGAATATACCGATGATGTCTGTCATCTATATATACCCTGTAGATCCGAATTTGTGTGAATAGAAAGTCGCAAATTCGTGTCTTGGGGAATATGTAGTTGACATAAACACGACGCCATAGTGGAATTGTGGATACACTTTTTGTCCCCGCAAACTGCCTTATTTATTTATTTTTTTGTCCCTCATTATTAGAGAAAAAAAAACCTAAACGTGATGTGAATGTTTTGAAAATTAGACACCTGATGGCGCTACATCATTTGTCATATGATGACAAATGCTGGCCTGCAAGAACGCGAGGAATCTTTCAACATATATTCCTATTTAAAAATGTCGCAGGATCATTCATGAAGAGGTTTTGGTCACCACTTTGTTTTTAACCCTTTTTGGAATCTAAAATCAATTTATTTTATTTTTTTCATGTTCTCTGAGACAGACAATGCTATTTTTCAAATGTCAAGCAAAAAATGCTGAATCCATCATAACGCTCATATTTATAAAACAATTATATAGCTTAGCAATTTACACAAGAATAATACAGTAATCAACACTGTAAAATACTTGAGGATATGACAAACTGTGTTACTCATCAATGTCTTATTAATTAAACCTGACTTTACTTTCTTTTATTTTTAGCAACAAGTGTATCCCAATGAGGCTGCGTGTGACCCTATGAGGACTCGTTTTCCACATGTTATTCATCAAATGGACAGTCCGCAGACATTTGAGAAGAAGGAACATGACAAGAAACAGGTAGCCTAATTTTTTACATCAGGAAATGCTGTCATATGTCAACTGAATTTATCTTTGCTTTTAGATTACATAATGCATGAATAATGAGGAAACAGTCAGAGCCTATCCGTATTGTAGTGCTGTGTGCTAAATGTCTTGCGTGAATAAAATAGCTACTTCTGTTTTCAATTTCTCGTTGATACGAAGAGTAGGTAATTCACGGTGAATAGTAAAGAAGTGGATAAAGTAAAAGTGAAAACGTACTGGTTCCACATCCCTTATTTGCCATGTCACGTGATTCATTAAATAATTAATGAAGAGGCTGCAGAACAGAAAGGCAACGCAGCCAATTCGTCAAGACTGGCTTTTCGCCGAGCTAACTTGAGTGAGTTTGGGAGAATTTTCTTGGGGCTTTTCCCTCGCAAGAAGCTATCATTGAACAGTCAAGAGGGAGAATGTAGGAGCAACCGAACAGCATAAGCACCACACATTGTGAGTAAGCCTTTAGATCTAAAGCTTGTACATACATGCTATAGCCTACTGTATTACTGTGAACGGTCGTATGCAGACTTGAAGAGAACATGTAAAGGCCAATGAGATGCATATTGTTTTGCCACTGCTCCGTTCATTTAAATATCATTGTATGAAAACACCATTAAGTCTGTGATGGCACCTAAACTAGATTACAAATGCAACCTCGTGTCTCTCAAACATATTTGTTCACGAAAAAATGTGTTAAGGAATAAATTGTTTTATGTTACATTTTCTTCTTTACTTTTATAATTTATGTAGAATATTTATGTGAATTTTTTTTTTCCCCTTGGATTTTATGACAGGTTTTTCTGTGTTCTCAAATAGGCTATTTCATAAGGCTGTACAATTGTAACAGACTACGCCTATGAATGTTTTGCCTACAAGTTAGTCCATCTCGATAATTAATGTAATAAAGTGGCCGTAACATAAATTATAATGTTGTAGACTGGTTTAAGAACAGTTAATATCAATAAAACGGTTAATATTAGATTGTTAAGGCCTTGATTGGTTCGTCTGATGGTGACTACCCAGTTTAGGCCGTCTATGACGAATCCACTTCTACAATGACATGAGCAAAGTAATGGAACACTAGAGATCAACTTGAGAGATCAAAGGCCTCCGGACCTTTGGGGAATTGATCGCAGAACCATCCCAAGACAGCGGCACTCTCTCATCTTCAACATCACTAATTACAATATCATGCACGAATAATTCGAAACAGATGTCCCCTTTACAAGCGTTTACAACCATTTTATGGTAAAGATGTTAGTTGACATATTGGAGCACCTAAAACTTTTTTTTGGGGGGGGGTGGGGGGGTTCACGAGTCTACCAGAGTTATTTGTGTGCAGATGCCTTCTGCAGAGAAAACGTAAGGCTACTTTTACCAATGATATATGCCGCATTTGTATATTTGTATACTGTAATTTAGCTGCTAAAAAACGTACACGTGCTATAAAGCCCCAGACATTTAATGGCTTATAACCGGCTCCTCAATAAACATTTGCTTATCTCACTAACCTACACGAGCCACTATCAGCTTATTTAATTGAAAATCGCACACATCTCTTCATTGGTTTGTGTTGTTTGTGGTAAACGCGCTTGATCATTTGGTATGTACACCACGTCAATACTGCTTCAGAGCAACATCCTGATCTTGCTTAATTTTTGTTTGTTTCGCAGTTCAATTTATATCGATTGCTAACTCCGAGAGACATCCTTCTTTGCCTCCATCAGCTTTTACATTCAAGACTGTAATCCTCTCGGAAGAGGAAAATTTCCTTTCAGGAGCATGATACTGTACGCTTTAGACAGAATATGGATAATGGGTTCTATTTTTGTTTTGTTATGACGTGTTCTTTTCTAAAATGTGTCTGATTAGTGTTGGGTCATTATGCTAATTTCACCGGGGTCTTTTGCTGAGTTCACCCATAGATTTGATACACTCAATCCTTTTGCTTGTCACTTAGGCTATAGGTAAGCATTTATTGCATTTCTATCGTCATTTCCTGGAGAGGAACATATTTCTATTAGGTACATAAGACATTTTCAGTGATACAGCAGGAATTCGGAGTGAAGCTGCAAACAGTGTTTTCAACAAGGATTTTTTCGAATGTTGATTAGTGTGAATTAGCCTGAGCACTTACGTAAAATATATTTATTTGCAGATATTTCTCTGATTTGTGACTCTCTACGAAATCAAGCTGCTGAAGAATAAGCTCACAGTTTGTGAATGGAGGATCTGTCTGGGTGATTAATCGCCCTAGTACTTTGGCTAAGGTTCAAGACGAGTTCACTGGGCTTTGTGCGTTGTTCTACACCACTGCACAGTCCCCTTCTCATTGTTTTTTCCAACTAGTCTCTTTCTTCGTTATTTAGTTATGTTTTTATCATCCCAGTCACGATTAAAAATAAATATATTTTGTCATTTCAAAGTACGACCATCTTATTTTAAAAGCTTCAGCTTTTATTTTCCATAACCATTACAACAGTTGGTTTAAGTGATTTTAAATTGAGATCTTGCCGTACTTACATTCGGGATAATTAATTCAAGAGCATTATTATTTTGCCTTGATTCATGATTAACGATTTTCCAAACGTTGTTTTTCTGGTTGAATTACCTTCCCTTTTCTGATAGAAAAAGACAGACGATGTTACTCCAGCAGTACAAAGATCAGATGTCTGTAGGTCTAATAAAACGAGATTAAGAAGTGCACATGGTTCTTTAATTCTTTATATGTAGGCCTAAGTCGTTCACAAAACAACTGTTCCGCCAATAGTCTATTTTTCTCAAATGTGTAGAATTATTTCGATACCTTGAACACTATTTGGTTTACCTCGGTGTACCTACCAGTAAAAAATAAGCAATTAAAAGGAAAATATTTTCTCAAATATTTTTCACGTAGGCTATCGTTGAATATTTTAATGCAAATGTATTTAGCCCATTTATATGGCACAATGTCATCTAAAATTTGTTTTAAAATACATTTTTATATTTAATTTATTCTGAGTTTATGATTTGTTCATGCACATTGCATTACAAGACGCGTTTTTAAATAATATGCAGCTTATATCACGAAGAAAAAAAAAAGACGTGTTACATTAGCCTATGTATTTTTTGTCAGCAGCACAGTGAGATATTCTGGTTTCTGGCAGTGCGTATACTCCGCAAAATAGACACTATTCATATATTTTTTTCCTTTTAGTTGCGATGATGGATTCATGTTCCCTGACTCACACCGTGTTGCTCTGACCCTGCAGGTCATCTTCCAGCGGGCCTCCGGAACCATACTGTCACATGACACGAGAGGCCAGAGTTTTGCTAAACCCCCAGAAAGGACCAACATAACTGATGAAAGCCGTCCAGAAAATGCAGATAACGAACAACAATAACGTCTGTCTCACAACGTCGCGGAATTATTCGCAACAATGTCGTTATGCATTTGAACATAATGACAAAATTCATCACTTTAAACATATTGGGTCAGCGATCGCTAAGGACGAACATGCACAGTGAGATGGAATACAGAACGAGATAAAGAGGACGTTAAAACCAGGAAGAAAATAGATGTTGTAGTTATACCATCCTCAATCAAGACAGTAGCTCGTCAGTGTTCCTTCCTGCAAACTACCGAAGGTAACTTTAGGAATCAACAACTTCTAGCCATTTTCTTGGATGCCAGAATTAAAGAAAACGACAAAGAGGAGCACGGCGTCATTTGGTGGTGAGTAAATAGGCCCACAGTTCAGAAATTAAATTATTATTTATCAGTAACATAAATAATGATGCAAAAGCCTATTCGATTTTTGGCATAAATATAAACTAAAATCATATTGCCTATTTCACAGACAACGTGTGAAATATGTGTTCGCTGTTGTTAATTCAAATATTGTTGGTGCGAATTTTGTCCCAATGTAGAGCAATTGGTTCAGATCCAATTAATATAAATTCATATCCTCTTTAACAGCTCAAGAGCGACAAGAAAACCCCGCTGGGATTCACTGCCTCAAAAAGAGCACGTACTGCTATACAAGTGACCAGCTGTAGAGCCTGAGAAGATCCCCTTCAACCCATATTTGTGCATGCGGAGACGAGTGGAAATGCCCAGTTTAGCCTACTTAAACCTATAGCCTACTAAGAGGGAAATAACAATTTGGTTTCAGAACCGGAGGATGAGGAAAAAAACATTGTAGGTTAAAAGTATTGTCTCTCGTAGCTATTGCTCGACTATCTCCGATCAACAGCCCATCACCAGCTTCTTGAGTGAAACTGCGAGAGATTTATTTATTCATGGCATATACAGTGCCTCAGGTAAAAGGCCCTTCCGCAAATATGGCTGGGTATGCTTATCTAGTCTATATAGGCCTAATGGGTAGCATTCTCTGTCTCCTCCGAAACTATTCTGTCATGTTCCCCAGAGATAAAATCCCCCTTCGAATGATTAAATGCCAGTTTCATGTAATATCCGAAATTAATTTTTAATGATAAATAAGTATTATAGTAATGTAATTGATGTAATAACGTCATTGGGGTTAATAATTCAAATTATTGTGTGAAAATGAAAAGCGCTATGAATTTGACTTTTGGTGTGTAATGTATTTAGGCCTATTGCTTCAAAATTCAAGGTTCTCGCGATGTTCATTTGAAATCTAAGATCTAATCATCAGAGTTTATCTGGGGCAGTTTACAATTCTTGTTAATAATTTTCTGTATTCAAATGGTGAATGTTTGTAACCTGAACTACAAATTAAGTTTTTAGGTTTCACTGAAGTCGAATAGACTATATTAAGCTCTTATCCTTTGCTTTTAGGAAAGAATCCTAGAAACCAAGGGCACGTTTCACGATCTCCCTCTGCTTAGGAGCAAATTATTCTAGCATCATAAAAACCTTACTTTAATGGGAGATTATATCTAGCATTATTTTAAAAAGTAGGGTGGCTCACCATATCGATCGAGAGAGAAAGAGAGAGAGAGAGAGAGAAAGCCATAGAAGTTCATTCAATCCGGTTAAATTAGGAACTTAGATTTGAAAATAGCACAAGAAACTCCCTGGGGGGAAAAACACAAAGACGGACTATAAATCAATGGTCTACATTGCGTATGATGAAGTTTAGGGCCTGTTTATTTATAGTTTGCAACACAACTTCAGTTCTCCTCGCCTCGTCACGAATACAATATAAATTCGCTGTTATAGGTTAATTGCTGTGCTGGCTTTAATTCACATTAGATCTACATTGCCAGTTTATCAGATTGATGGGTGGATTCGATTGATGTGTTTGTCATGTAAATACGAATCGTTTGATGGACACCTGCAACGCCCAGAGTGCTACCGCAGGTCGCACACTATTGGTGCAAAATTAGTCACATGATCTGTCACTTAACTGATATGAGCTCGGATAGAACTTTGTGTGGTTTGACATACTGCTTAGAGGTTGTAGGGGCACTGGGACCACACATCAGCGTATATTGACCCTGCTTAATCAATTTTGCTTGGTCAGTCAACAATGAATTCCTACTTAGATTATACGATTTACAACCGTGGTACTAACACTTATAGTTCGAAGGTTGGGTGTTTTTCTATGGAGCAAGAATACTTGCCAAGTGCTTGTGTAAGTACAAATAGTTTCATTCCCGAGGGACGGCCAATCGGAGGGAACACTTTTACACCGGCATCGCACGAAACTCATGGCACAACTTATTCACAACTTCAGTCGCAGCCATACCACATCAATATGGATATGGGGAAAACTGGACACACCAATTTCTGCAAGCAAACACGACCTCCTCCTCTCTCGGACTATGGACATCAGCACGTTCTCACTCAAGCAGATGAACACATGCGCCTTCAGTCCCCTGCTTTTGCTGTCGTGAATATGGGATCCAACATTGGAACTTACAGTGAATCTAACTGCAGGCCTGGCTCGGTCTCTGCAAGCCATTATCAGTCGTATCCCTATGGAGAACACGAACCAAACGGCTATGGCTCTTTCAGCAAGTACCAGGTCTCCCCTGACAGTGACAGCGACTCCAAGACGAACATCAAACAAGCGCCAACGTTTGACTGGATGAAAGTCAAGAGGAACCCCCCTAAAACAGGTGAGTTTGGGGTAATTACAGCGGTTACTATAAATATTAATGTGTGTAATATTAAAATGTTGTCAAATGACGTTTCTAATCTAAGCTGTCTTTTTTTTTTCGTCTAAAGTCGCCGAATATGGGATCCACGGCCAGCAGAACATAATACGCACCAATTTTACCACCAAGCAGCTCACAGAACTTGAGAAGGAGTTTCACTTCAACAAGTACCTGACCAGGGCGCGCAGAGTGGAGGTGGCCGCCACCCTCGAACTGAACGAAACGCAGGTTAAAATTTGGTTTCAGAATCGCAGAATGAAACAGAAGAAGCGCGAGAAGGAAGGAACAGCGCCAATAATTAAACGAGCGACTCTTTGCTCTTCTGGTCAAAGCGCAGACAACTCAAACAGCTCATCCCCGGGTGCTTCGCCTACCTCAGACTCTTCCACTAATATTTGATGCGTACGTGTCTTTTTGGCAAACGAACTTTCTGTGGAGAACTACCTAACTTATTCCGCTGTTGTAGACAAAGCATTATACGTGCTAGTGTGTGCATGTGTGTTTTATAAAACGCAAAGTAATCAATTTTGCTGCATTAGAGCTACTGAATTCATGGTTCAAAATGCATTAACAGGGTTTAGTCAAAAGCAAAACTTTTAAATGTTCTTTTTTTCTGTCAGGTTGAGATATTATTTTGCACTATAGATTCATTCCTCTGTTGAAAGAGAAAAAAAAAAACTGTTGAAAAAGACTGACATGTTTATGTATTTAGAAAACAACCTGGCCTGTGACACTGTGATAAATAAATATTTTATTTTTCTGAAATATGTTTGATTTATAATTGCATCCAATTTAAATCAATTTATTGATTTTCTTTTAATTAAAAGGCTCTTCATGATGTTTGTAAGATTGTGTCCTTTGTCAGAGGATGTTGCAATACAATGGACCTAATTTAAATCAGTGTTGCTCTAGTCTGTATAGTTTGACAAGAGGAATGTTGCATTACACACCGGGTGGCTTCCTATGACCTTTTCACCTTTTGTGCCTCCAAGCTCTCTAAACATGTAAACACTCCTTGGTGCTCAGAATAACACTTACTGTCTAGATTTGAAGTTTCAATCCTGCACAACAATACGGCAGGTAAAGAAAGTAGGACTTGTAGCAGAGTAAGAACTTTTTTAACTCCAAGTCATTATGATAATAAGGCCCTTTTCATCTCATTTGTACATTCTTAGACAAGGCCAGAAAGAAGAGTGATCGATTAATGGCCTGGTTTCACAGACAGGGCTTAGATTAAGTCAGGATTAGGCCTTAGTTCAATTAGGACATTTAAGTAGCTTTTTTTAAACATTAGAAAAAAGCATTACTGGTGTACATCTTGAGACAAAACAAGTTACTTTAAGATAAAACAGCTCAATAATGCATTTTAGTCTGTCTGGGACTAGGCTTAAGCCTTGTCTGTGAAACCGCGGGTATATGTAATGTACTGGGAAATAAAACAAATGACCATTGTTTGCATAAACATTTTACTGCAAATCTGTTTATTTCATTTGATGTTTATTTTTGGAACATCAGATTCAGAATGTAAGCAAAGAGGTGAGCTATTACATAGGGGGGGAAACTGTTTAACCCTAGATACTATCTACATTAGCCTCAATTCTTCTAGAAAGTTTGCAAAGACTTGACAACCCTGTGTCATTCCCCTGATCATCTGATGGACTGCTCCAATATTTACTCAGGGTGTTGGGTTTGCACAGTATTTGCCCCAGCAGCCACGCACTGTCAGCACCCTCTCCACTGACCAGGTTCACTTGGAGTTCAGGCCTAAATTAATTCACAAAAGCCATGGGCCTGTCCAGCAGGGGATGAGAAGGGTGTCTTCCCAAAGGTCAATCAGAGTGTTATCTCTCTCCAAAACAAATTATCCACGATAAACAGAAAATTGAATCGAATCTCTAATATAAATAGACAATAAAATACATTTTAAATAAATTAATAAAATGAAAGCTGCTACCTGCTATTCAGATTTGGATATATTGAGAATTTTCAATGAGCAATTTCACATCAATACAAAGGTGAAATCATAACAAAAGGTGAAAGATATACAAGTTTAATTTTTACCATTATACGTTATGTGAGGTATTTTGTATATGTCCACTTTTAGTTAAATCTCTTCCAAGTCAGTCCATCTTGACAAATACTGTTAAGGACATGATGCTGATTAAAAACATCTTTATTTCAGTTATTTTTCAAATAGTGCACAAGTATCCTAGCATGTGAATCCTAAAGTGTTTGGAAAAACCAAAAAATTTATTAGTCGGTCAGCCAGAAGGAAAAAACAGCAACAATGCAACATATTTACTTTAACTCATTAAGTATGTAGTGTTTGTTGCTTGCCCTTTTGGGTTGTATGGCTCTGGGCTCCTACTGGGTCTCCCATCTGTGGGCATCAGTGGAAGAGCTACAGTGCTGCAGAGACAGATGTTCAGTCAGCCCGGAGGAGGAGGCTGTTTTTCACCAGGTTGTCAGCATGCAGAAAAGGCTCACACTGCAGAATGTGGGGCAAGAAAAGCAGTCCACAGATACTGGCGAATTAGAGGAAGATAAAAGTAGCATCCTCAAACAACAATAATACATAGGGATGAAATAGGCTGTTTGGAAAGACAGGGAGAGAGAAAATAGATGCATATCTGGGAAAGAGGCAGCAATTGTCATCAAAAAGTCAGTCATTTTGAGTGAAAAGTGGAGCAGTTGTTTTTAAGATTACATCAGGTAAGATTGGCAAATATTTCAAAGAAAGACACACTCTACATACTGATAAATGAAGCCACAGTCACTTTGCTGGCAAAATTTGACCCTTTTATGAAAAAAATATGTGGATGTTTAAACCTCCCCATAAAGAATATATTCATATATAAACTACTGTTCAAAACGCTGGGGTTTTATATATCTACATACGTATGTATGTATATACATATATATACATACATACATATATATATATATATATATATATATATATATATATATATATATATATATATATATATATATATATATATATATGTATATAACAGTACTCTAAAAAATGCTGGGTTAAAAACACCCCAAGTTGGGTTGAAAATGGACAAACCCAGCGGTTGGGTTAAATGTTTGACCAACCTGAGTAATTTGATTTAACTCAACTATTGTTTAAAAATTACTGTATTGCTTACTTAAAATGAACCCAAAATATGTTGGAAATTAACATTTATTAATATGTTTAATAAATGAACATTTATTAATATGTTTAATAAATGATAATTAAACAATAAACATCTATTAAATTGCTTATTAATAAATGTTTACCTTTTGATTATTACTGTTGCCTCTAGTAATTATATGTCTGATTTTTAATTTCCAACCTATTTTGGGTTCATTTTAAGCCAGCCATATAGTAATTTTTAAACAATAGTTGGGCTAAATAAAACTGCCCAGCAGGTTGGGCAAACATTTAACTCAGCCGCTGGGTTTGTCCATTTTCAACCCAACTTGGGTTGTTTTTACCCAGCATTTTTTAGAGAGTAAATGCATTTATAATGTTAAGATTTCCATTTCAAATAAATGCTGTTTTTTTTTTTTTTTTTTTTTTTACTTTCTATTCATCAAATAATTCTGAAAATCTCAGTTTCCACAAAACTATTAAGGTGCACAACTGTTTTCAACATTCACAATAAGAAACTTTCAAATCAGCATATTAAATTATTTCTGAAGGATCATGTGACACTGAAGACTGGAGTAATGGCTGCTGAATATTCAGCTTTGCCAACACATGATTTTATATTATATTTAAAATAAAAAAGATTACAATTGAAAACAGCTTCGGTACTTAATAAAATGAAGAAGAAAAAAAACCCTACACTGTAAAAAATAATTGTTTTTTAACTTAAAAAAGTAAGTTACCTGGTTGCCTTAAAATTTTGAGTTCATCGAAATTAAAAAATTTGAGTTAATACAATGAAGGTGATTGGTTTAATCAACAGAAACTTAAAATATTATGTTATCTGAACCACATTAATTATCTAAGTTCGTTTGACAAAAGAAAAAAATGTTGTGATAACAAATCATGAACATTTTTTTTTTTACATTGTAGAAATATCACATTAAAAATTCAATGACAAAAATCATATTGACAGGTACACCGCCTTTGCTGTCAGGTCACTTTTAAGGTGATGTTTAGGGCAGATCTGAAGCTTGCAATGTATATACTCTCCCTGCTGGGTGTGCTTGTCAGAGGGTCTTTTACAAATCAAATGCCTGGCTTGACTTCCTGAGTCTTGTTCAAGTCCCTCTGAAGCATGTCACTCTGCTGGGGTGCGTGACCTCAAAGAGATAAAAAGAATACTGTATACACTATTCATGGGCTTGAAACAGGGGTCAGGGGGTCATTTTATATGTCTTCTTGTCTTTCACAGACATATAGTCAACAGCTAAGACAGTGGCCACATGCAGATAGCCTCCTCCTCTCGGTGAAAACAGGAAGAACAGGAAGCCTTCCTCTTGCGTTCTCCACACAGACCCATATGACCATCCCCCTCTTGCTCAATCGTATCCATGTCCTCACGAGGCGATTTAATCAGTCCACCGCCTTATTAGCTGAGTAACTGAGAGGGACAAGCTTCCAAGACCCAGTAGCACACAGACTGGGCTCTTGCCAGTAGGCAACCAACAGATATTGGTTTAGGCAGTGTAAAAACAAATGTGCAAGGTTTTTTTATAGTAATACACTGATTAGATTATGAGGTCGAGAGAAGTGAAGTTATTGCACCTGCTTAGAAAGGACGATTTGGAAAGTTGCCAGTTACTCTCAAAACCAACACTATGGTGTTTTTGTCATAATTGAATTGACAAATTTCCTGCATGTGGTTTTGTTTGTAGGGATCTTAGAGCTTGGCAAAGTGTAACCCGTGCTCCGTCACTCATATGATTTAAAGAGGCAAGTAGTGCGCGCCAGAGGGAGACAAATGAAAGCTGACAGTTCATTTTATCAGTGACAGATCGTTGATCTCATGGACTGCCTCCCTGGTCTCCCTTAGAAGGCGGTGAAGGTTGAATATTAGTGAATACTGATACAACCAACCGCCCCTTTCTGAATCCCAAAGGCTTTATATACCAACCAGCAGAATATGAGCTACAGGACTATACAATGAAGCTACAAAACCAAAGTAGTAACAGATTTCAGTAATAAAATTAACATGGTATTATTTTATGATTTATAGCTTTTCTTTCCACAATTAAATATCATAGAAACCTTTATATTTAACAGGAAACATTACATAAATACAAGCTAAATTAGTTAAACACCTGCAATTTTTTTTTTGTTTATAGCTTCATTAAAGAAAATTTTGACTGATGATGTTTAAAGGGATAGTTCACTCAAAAATAAATACTGTCATCATTCACTCACTTTCATGCTGTTCTAAACCTGTATGACTTTATTAAAAGAAAATATTTGTGACCCTGGACCACAAAACCATTAGGGTCATTTTTTTTTTTTTTTTTAAATTGAGATTTATACATCATCTGAAAGCTGTAAGCCTTCCATGGTTTGTTAGGATATTTGGCTGAGATACAACTATTTGAAAATCTGGAATCAGAATCAAAATAATCAAAATATTGAGAAAATCGCCAAATGAAGTCCTTAGCAATGCATATCCACTCACAAAAATAAATTTTTAACCACCACTTTTTAAAATATATATTATTTACAGTAAGAAATTTACAAAAATATCTTCATGGAACATGATCTTTACTTAATATCCTAATGATTTTTGGCATAAAAGAAAAATCGATAATTTTGCCCCATGCAATGTATTGTTGGCTATTGCTACAAATATACCTGTGCGACTTACGACTGGTTTTGTGGTTCAGGGTCACATTTTGTAGAATGTTTTAACAGTTTTGTCAATGTCAATGGGGTCCAAAACATCATTGGACCCCACTGATGTTCACTGAGTTTTCTTAGCAACAATTTCTGTTTTCTTAGCAACAATTTAGCCATTTGTGTATGAAAACAGTGAACTAAATTCATTCTACTGAAGAGCTGTAGTGAAAAACGTTCCTCTAAGTTCACCATGATTGATATGTGTGTGATGATATAAACTGATACTTGGGAAATTCTTTTGACGAACTATTATACTTTCCCCCATCTTCTTGGAAATATTTACCACACAGGTCCTTAAACACCCACACAAAAATCTTCTAAGTGCTGCCTGTAAGTGCCTGAAGAGTCTCGTGCATGTGTGGGGACGTTAATTAGCAGCAAGTATCTGAACTGAGTTCAAAGGGTCAAATCAGCGACAGAGATGAGCCCAAGGCTTCGAACAGGCAAAAATGTTTTCATACCATTTAACAAGAAACGCATTATAAACCGGTTGATAGTAATTGAATCTCATGATGGAACAGACGACAAACTCTGAAACTGTTCCAGTGCCTTCATATTGACCCCTGGTCTCTTGAGGGGTGTGTGACCATGTTGGAGTGTGATTTCTGTCAGGTCGGGGCGGTTGGGGGCTCTCAGATGACAGAGTTCTGCCCCTCCCCCAAGTGAAACGCAAATGAAAAGGAATGCAGAGATAAAAAAGCCTGTGTTCCCAGATAAGGGGACAGAAGAAAGGAGAAGGCGAATGCTAAAAGAGCTCTCTTGGGGAGATGAGAGGTGCTGATGTCAGTGTTGGTGGTAGGAGATCATAGCAGGTTCCTCTCATCAGCCCAGGCCTGTGTTTGATACTGGGTCTTTGTCGCTCTTTCAGCTGTGCATTGTTGGGAGGTGTAATCCCGGGCGGATTACAAAGGCAAGATCCTTTCATATGGCTGTGCCCAGCAGGCAGGAGGCAGTGCTCATGCTGGAGTGGAGGGCCACGCTCATTCCTCTATCTACCTTCACAAGGGGCCATATAGCTGCAGGGACAGTGACGAAGGGGTCATTCGGTCATGTCCTCTCCTTGGAATTCTGCTCCCCCTTCTCCATTCAGATGTTTTTCTTTCATGATCTGCCTCCACCCTGTACCTGTGCACAACGCCTTACACCTAACAAACTGGCAAATATAATAAAATACTGAATATGAGCTCTGATATTTATAGTAGATTGAGCTTTGAACAACTATATTGAGTTAAACCAATATTAGGCACATAACTTGCCACAGGTTTGTGCTATTGGCATAAGTAATACCTTAAATTGTGCGGCTTGTTTGCATTTGTTAGTATAATTGTACTGTTCTAAACAGCTGGATTGAAAGGGATAGTTCATATTTTTCTTCAAAATATCTTCTTTTGTGTTCAACAACAAAAAAAAAAAAACTCATACAGGTTTGGAACAACATGAGGGTGAGTAAATGATGACAAAATTTTCATTTTTGGGTGAACTATCCCTTTTCAATTTTCACCTGGAGGATGATAAAATATGTAGGAAAATCTCATAGACTTATACCAAAGACTATAGAATAAGGGACTTTGTTTATACTGAAGGATAAACTCAAGCCATGGGTGACTAGAAAATCATGTGATATTATAAAATCTTGAGTGGGCTCT
This sequence comes from Hypophthalmichthys molitrix, assembly GCA_037950675.1. NCBI lineage: Eukaryota > Metazoa > Chordata > Actinopteri > Cypriniformes > Xenocyprididae > Hypophthalmichthys > Hypophthalmichthys molitrix. The sequence goes on from CM075503.1 coordinate 17,689,262, forward strand.
TTTAAAGGATTAGTTCATCCAAAAATGAAAATTCTGTCATTAATTACTCACCCTCTTGTCGTTCCACACCCGTAAGAACTTTGTTCATCTTCGGAACACAAATTAAGATATTTTTGATGAAATCTGAGAAGTATTTTGACTTGTCCATACACAGCAATTTAATTACCACTTTCAAGGTCCAGAAAGGTACTAAAGACATTGTTAAAAAAGTCGACGTGACTGCAGTGGTTCAACCTTCATTTTATGAAGCGACGAGAATACTTTTTGTGCACAAAAACAAACAAAAATAACTATTTTATTCAATAATATCTTTGCTTCTGTGTCATTCTCTGACGCTGTTTACTTTCAGCGTCTTTAGTACCTTTCTGGACCTTGAAAGTGCTGGTTAAATTGCTATCTATGGAGGAGTCAGATACCTCTTGGATTTCATCAAAAATATCTTAATTTGTGTTCTGAAGATGAACAAAGGTCTTACGGGTGTGGAATGACATGAGGGTGACAGAATTTTCATTTTTGGGTGAACTAACTCTGTAGGCGACCACCAAGCAAAGCCACATCAACCCCACAGCAATGCTCTGGAAACAAACCACAACGCCGTACCATTGTAGCAAGGACTTTTGCATAGGCAATCATCATTTACTTTTTCTTCATAAAAAACATTTGTCTGCAAGGTAAGGCTTATGTTAGCTTATGTATAACGTATAAGGGTTCCGGGGGTGGTAAAAGTTTCAGTTGAAAATACACCATAGTACTTTCCTAAACACCTGTTTGTCGATACGCACTGAAAAAAATGAACCATAAAGTCATCATGTGCAATGATGATTTTGATGAAATTAGATCCAACATGTAATCATATTTTGATTATTGCATAATTAGATAATGAAAATCTCTGAAATTATCATGTATATAAACTCTTAAAAAGTCAGAGTGCAACTAAAAATTCAACCAAATAATTTTATGTCGCAACCAAAACACTGAAACACCACTAAAAATACATCACACCTGAAGTGCAACAAATTGTTTTTCATCATTGGAAAGGAACAGATATACAAAATGGCTCACACTGACTTCTCCAATCACAATGGAAATTAATTTGTAAAAACATGTTCATATTGGAGCCCCAAGATATTCACTGTACTGTACTAAAGGCAAAACAATAAATAAGTTCTTATAAAACATTTAAAAGGTTGTGAAATGCCAAAGTGTTAAAATATACTGCAAGTACAATTGTCTGGAGTGTCATTGTCTTTCCTGCAATTTGAGCCTCGTCTCATTTCATTGCTCAATAACCCTGTGTAACTGCAAATAATAAATTACACAACTTGACTTGTAAGTAATTAATATGTTACTAAAAATAATTCTGTTCAAAACATTTGGATATTACGAGAATTTGTTTTTGCAATATCACTTCCCCAGGGGCTTTTTGGCCCAGGTTGGAGGGGTGGGTGGCTTTTACCCCACGTGTGGTGCAAAAAAGGCCCTTCCAGCTTACATGATTTTTTTTTAACAACCTATTTTCCCCCACCTTTTAACATTTCTTCTTACACATATTATGTTGGTCTATCAATATATACAGTACCCTAAACATAATCAAAATAAATTGGCCTGGCTCTGATTAAATTCTGTTATTAATGTAATAACTTTGAAAACAGAAGACTGAGATTGTGCTGCCCCAATGTGATGTAGTCCCTGGTCTTTCACATGCATTAAGTGCTAGCTCAGCATCAAACTGCTGATTCAGAATTTTGCAAACAATTGTGAAAGGCAAGCAAAAGCTTTTATGATATGATGCAAATGAATCAGAGAGAGTCATTTCACTGAGCAAATGCAGGGGAGACCAAAAAAAAAAAAAAAAAAAGGGTAAGTCATATGTTCACCACATGTCATGTCCTGTCTCTGCATAAAACAAATACATTAAAATGATTTTTTTTTTTTAATTTATTAATGTTAACATAAAACGAGGGCAGGAAGTAACAGGTGTCATAGTAGGCAAATTATTTCTAACAAAAATAATAATAAAAAAATAATAATGACAACAAGAATGAGTAAATGTAAGAACATCTGATTATCACAATAAATGAATGGTAAATTTAAAATGTAGGCTACGTTTTCTATCACTGTCACAGTACATCTCAGTAGCGAGGTAGATTCGTGACAACAGCAAGATTTGACACTAATTTATGCAATTCAGAGTGAGTAATAGATTTCTAAACTACTTTTAATCACACAAATATAAGCACTTCCGGTCGCCCTAGGGCAGTTGTGAGGCCTCGCCCTTATTATAAACAGTGTAACAGAGTGTTAACAGAGTCGTAAACATTGCATAAAATAATAATAGGCGCACCTGACTCGACCTACACAACGATAAGGAAACTTCATTTAAACAAACAGCTGACCAGAGGCCTATGGTACCCTTTATAAACATTATGAGTCGTTCAATGTGGAGAAAACATGGCCACAACTAAGACATTAGACCGCTGATGGTATAGCCTACTCACGATCGATGGCCATGATATTAGATAGTGGCTGAGGCAAACAATGAGATAAAAAAAGAGGTAGAGTGGTTTTGAGCACGACTCGTTGCTGTCAAATCGTAGCAAACGAAAACACTTCAAGCGACAAAAAAATCAAAACGGTGTAGACTACTCAATTGTATTTAAACTGGTTAGATGGTCTAAAAATTAATATATGGTGGGAAAGGCAAATTCAGTTGTAATATTTTTAAATTAATTTGACTTTAATTTGAGACTCATGTCACAAAGTAGTTCGCCTACATCTCTTTAGGCTGTGTTTCATTTTCACAACAATGTGCTTTTGCACTTCCTCTTCTTCTTCCCTCCGCGAACCGGTTCGTGTGTGTGGATAGCTTATCTCTTTCGATTCTTTTTTATTTCACACTGTGGACTCATTATGTGGGATGACAAGTGACCAACAAATACATTAAAATTTTTCTGACCTTCAATCGTTGACATTAGCATATTTTATTAGCTTTTATTTCTGTTTGGAGTCTTACTCTGAGAGTAAGAGATGGGGACGGCGGTTGATGACATCAGACAACTATTAAGAGGTAGGCTACTCACCATTGTTTCATTGTTAATTGAATTTGAATCAGATTTTTGTGCTTCTTTAATATGCGTAAATATATGTATGCTACCTATTTTTTACTGTATGTTTTTATCTGTTTTTTAAGGTAAACTAGCTATAGCATTTGATAAATGTCAACTTTTGACTTTAAAGAAATGCTTCTTATATAGCATACTAAATAAAGAAAAAAAGAGGGAAATCACAAAAAAATCACAGGACTTAAAGCACCTTAAAGTTAGTTTTCCAATTCATTGTAAACATGTCATTACCAAATTTGTAGTTTATGTTAATCACAAAAAAATCACAGGACTTAAAGCACCTTAAAGTTAGTTTTCCAATTCATTGTAAACATGTCATTACCAAATTTGTAGTTTATGTTATTAAACCTTGATACAGACTATTTTATGATTTCAGTAGTTTTATTTTCTCTTGTAATTATTCTGCTTTGCTGTGTTTACTCTAGAGGAAAACATATTGTACAAAATGGTACTTCATGAGATTGTTATCGTTGTTCTGACACGCAGACAGGATGACTATTGTCATTTAAACATTCTGGCATCAATGACATTTGCATGAATAGAGCAATCCTTTTATGATTATTTGCATCTTTCAAAACATGTATGCTCTACTGAATAGAAAAATCACATGAGATAAAGGTCACATTTTTGTCTTTCCACATGTTGAAATTCAACTTAAAAGTTTGTTTCATTATGTCATTATTTTTTGCTCATGTTGGTATCTTGAACTCTAACAAAGCATGAGTAGTTTACTGAGGTTGTTTTTTCTCTCCTTTTTTCAGACTGTGAGCTGTTTGTTTTTGAAATACTCCAAGATGAGAATCTCAGTAATGCTGCTCGTGAGGCCAGAGAAATTCTCCTACGAAATTTTCTTGTCATCCAGAAGAGGTGAGGGATGTTATAGTATGTTTTATTCAGGTGCAAGTATTAGAGCTGACACATACTTGCTCCTCCTTGTGTGTATTGCACAATGAAGACCACAAAAAGTATTTAGAAGGAAATTATCTGTGCTCCTGGTCAAGCTACAAATGAAACACAGCAGTTAAACAGACAGGAAGCAAATTGCTCAGTTTTTCTATTGTTGTGTTTTTAGAAGCAAGGAGTACAATTACAGCGTTGCAGTGGTTTTGTGGTTTGCTGTGCTGAAACAAGGTGTTTGCAAGGAGAACAAACATACTTAGGTTTTTTTTCTTCAGCACTGGGTTACATGAATACTTACAAGTCAATGCATCTTTTGCAAACGCTGCAATGCACTGTTTTACAGATGCATGAGTTTATACAGATACTCAACCTGCCATCAATCAAACGCCTCTTCAAATCTTTTTGAATTTGTAGTACGACTTTCATTGTAGAGCTGAAATGTTTATCTAGACTAAGAAAGATAGTGGGACAATGCAAACATTACATGCACTTGATTATAAGCATTATACAGTAATCCATTTTAATAAAACTTTTGAGCATTGCAAAGTCCATTTGTTTAGAAGGTTATTTTAACGTTCTTCTCAAAAAGCATTTCTAAATTCTCTCTTTACAGACACCCGCAAGAATTTCCCCACAGAAGTAAGTGAACAGCTGTTTCATAATTCTAATTAATTGCTCAGCGAGATTTCCGTTCAGATTCAGTCTTTCCCGGAACAATGGTTCTTTAGAAAACAAGTCATCGGTTTGACAAAAATGATTTCGTTTTCCTCCCACTGCATTTACATTTTATGTATATCTGTCGAATTCACTCAACAAAGTTTCTACTTATGTGAATTATTGATTTTATTTTTTTTATCTTAGATGAATCCAATCTTGAGGATAGTTCAGATGACAACCGCAGCTCCAGTCTGGGACGCTCTGCCCCCTCAGATGATATGTCAGTGGCCTCTGACTACCAGGAGGAAGGAGCCACTGAGCGTGAGTTTAAGCCACTCTATGAGCATATGAGTGTGTTTACTCGTATGTCTAATGCATGTAAGCTGTGATAAGTCAAGACAGGAAACTTGTCTAAAGCATCTTTAGCACATTTCTTGTTGTGGGGGTCTCACTGGTAATGATGAAATACCCCAGTGGAGGTGTTTGGTAACAGATCACCCTCTAGTGGATTCCCACAACTCTGCTGCTGGCATTGAGGAGTGTGTGGAGGGGGAATGGGAGGGTGGTCTTTTACCTCCATAGAAAAGGGATGAAGAGCTCCCTCTAGTGGCAGGCGTGGCGGGATGATTGTGTGCTGAGGCATGCTGGGTTCTTGGGGTTAAACTGTGGCATGTTTGCCTGTGTAACAATGGTGTCTAAATGTTAGCTTTCTTGTGCTTCTGACACAAAGTAAATTAACTTTTTTGTATAGCCTACTAGAATTTGAAAAACGTGAACTGGAATGAAATTCAACATTTAAAGAGAGTTTAAAAACAGGATGTACTGCAGATTGAAAATGGCCAGACAAAATCTGTGTTTGGCCAGTTTGCTGTTGCTTCGGGCCAGATCTGTGACTGATCATCCTTGGCTCCTCTGTAACCAGCTGGTCTTGAAACTCAACACTGTACCTGAGGGGCGTTTAATCCATTTTCTCTTCTTTATCACTCATCATACGACTGACAATTTTTTTCAGAGGCATTAAAAGCCTGGAGCTTTGCAGAAAAAGCTAAAAGAAAAGAATTAAGGGATGTTCAATTCAATATCATTGATCTCTAGTTAACGGCTCTGAGATGCTTCTGTAATACGATAAAAGGCAAAGACAATTCTCTCTCTCTTTTGATAAATTTTACTTTATAGAAATATTTTCTTCTTTTAACAGTTTTCCAGACTGTACAGAAAAAAAAAATGTCAGGCTACACAATTGCCAATTGTGAAAACCATAAATTATTGTTTTTTATCTCGAATACGTCTTCTTGTTCACTGACACGAAACTTCTCACCACCCTGGTAAAAATGAATACTCCATTGTCCCATTTATTTTATATGTTGTTTGTAATTTAGCAACAAAAGGGGTCAAACCTGGATGTGCTCCTTTGATTCGCTTCTTTGCCGGAAAAGACATATAAGTCAAAGAGGAGTAACTCGAAGAAGATTCGCATCATGTCGCTCTTTCAATAAAGATAATGACCAGCAAGGGCAAGTGCAGTTCAGGGTTCATGTTTAGTTCACCAGTTGGGAATCTCACATCAAACCCTTCGATAGGACATTTGGAATTTGAGCAGGAGAGCATTTCAGAGCATATGAAATTAGAGAGAGGAATATAATCAAGAAGATTAAGGTTCAAATGTGCACCTTTTTCAGCAATTCCGATTTAGTTTGTTATCTCATTTGCCTTTGATTCAATAAAGACGCTCCATGCTGTGAGCCCTTCTGATTTTTTTGCTTAGCTCGAGTGAATGAAAAACAAAATGCATATGTGATATGAATGAGCTGGTGTCCTTGCATGCTGATATTTTCAAATTTACCCTATTGTAGCGGAGGGTAAATATAGTTCAGGCATTCAATTCCTGCACCGTTACTCGCTTCGTGATGTCACATGCTTGCCAGTGTGAGGAAGGGAAATTGACTGTGTCTGCTTGTGCTCTAACCTGACTGGAAGACGAGGCAGCAGTTGACTCGTCGATGGGAGGAGTCAGTTTTATTTCATTTAGCCTGCTCTGCCTCCCTGTCTCCAGAGGGAGGTTTGACAGTAGATTTGTTATAGCTGACAGGAACAGATGGACGCTCTATTGTCAGGGCCCCTGTCTGTATGGTAATGTGAACTGAGTTTCACCCGCAGACCGCACGGTTGACCCCACCGTGCCTGCAGCCTCGTCTGGATGACAGCAGCCCTGCAGCCGAGGATGGGAAGCCCAGGGCAGGAGGAGCCTCACAGTGGGGTGGATATTTTGCCAGGTCAAGTTTAGGAAATGCAAAAGTAGTAGAATAAAAAACATTCTTATCACTTTGAATGGCCTGAGGTGTAGATATTTGACTGGGTTTTTCGCTAAAATTATAAAAAAGGCCATTTTTATGTTGCATACACAGTTCCACCAATCATTTCAGTAATAACAAATACAACAGAAAAAAGGTGTATGGTTTGTCAGCCTGACAGGAGTTTGTGTGTTTAAGAGGCTAATATCAATGCATGTCCTATCAAAGGCTGCACATGCTCTGGGCTCTTTGTGTGCACTGACTTGATTTATGTCCAGAAACAAAAGCCCCTCTCGTTCCTGTTATCTTACCCCACCACGGCTCTACAGGCAAAGCTGGAGAAGCCAATCAGAGAGAGAGAGGCCAAAGATTCATAGTTAAGTTGTTTCTTTATCGCAAATTAGATCATCAAGATGTAAATTTGATTTTTTTTCAAGATCTTAGAAGCCTCTTAATTAATGGTAGTGTTGGTTAGGAAATTGATTATTGTAATGAATCTCTGGAGAGTTCAAAAAGAGCTTGCATCAATGAAAAAGACATTTTAGCCTGGCAATTAAGCGATCCCTCGCAAACTAAAGTGACCAGCCTAACATGCAAATCATCTTTGTCATCATCGCGGTTACTGTCAAGAATTTCAGAAGGACTCTATCTTGCAGCCTTAACTTGTCATATTTATCCTAATGAAATGGCATGTGGCTATGCAAAAGTGGAGTCATGTGATCATAAGCACCTTACATGGCCTCATTGTTTGAGTCAGCTGGTCCTCATCCATGTAACCTCCATACTTTGCAGTGAGTGCTCACACTTTGAGTGTTTCTTCCTCCCTACAGTAAACTTTTGACCCCTGGGTCTTGTTCTGGTCATTTCATGACCTGTCTGAACTCTGTCTAGGGCAGCCGAGTCTACATTATTGACCTCAGTTGCCATAGCCACAGCACAGTTCAAATAAAGTTTCCCTGGCTGGGACAGGATTAACACTTTTCCGAAAGCGTCTTTCCATTCTACTAATCATCCATTAATTTTCCTCCAATCACGATTAATATTCCGATGCGGTTATAGAAAGAGTAAAGTATGAGGCATTGGCAGGCTTCATAGGGCACGTTAAATGACTTCGGAAAAGATGACACCATCTTTCCTCTGCGCTGTCGTTTTTCCCACCCTCTGTTTCCCTTTGCGTTAATTAATTGAAATAGACACATATTAGACCCGAGCATCCTCAGTGCATCGCTGCTTCTGCCGTACGGGTTCAAAAGTTCACTCCACTCTCCAAAGGCTTCGATGCTGCAGAAAATGCTGATATTTGCTCTCGCTCATTTGTAATTTCACTGTTTCACCCAAACACGCTCTCACTTTTCTCTCCTGCCCAGTAAACTGATCATTCGGAAGAGATTTTCAACTGTTAATGTCATATCATTGTCAGCCGCTCTATTCATTGTGCAATGATGAGTCAACAGAGCGTACATCACTATATTCATCAAGCGTTTTCTTTCATTGGTTAGGAAAATATTGCTTCTGTGCTCGATATAATATGTACAGGTCTAGTAAAAGTTGGCGTGGGTGACGAGAGGAAGTTTTTCATGATTTGCAAGGTATGAAATAAGCAGAATAGGAAGTCACAACCTTGAGTGTCTAATCTTCTTTGCAGCCTGTCAGTATCGCAGACAAATGGGAAAACGATTCAATGCTGTGGGTTCAGCTAGAGGTTAGCCTTCCCAGGTACCTCCAGCTCTCTCTCTCTCTCTCTTTCCTCTCCCCCTTACCCATCTTGCAAATGAGAATTTGATTTTTCTCTCCACTGGATTCCATTTCTGGAGATTGATGAAGTTTCGATGCAAGGCCCAGGTGGCCTGATGCTTTCATTGGGAAACAAATGAAAGCGTGTGTAGGTGTGTTTGCTGTACACCCACAGGGAAGAGTGCTGTTCAGATGTCTTCTGTGTGTCTTTTTTAGTTTTAGCTAAATGCAGATTTGCTCTTGGCAACCAATGATGTGCATGTTGCATTCTTAATAATCGTTGTGTGTTTTACAAGGGCATTTGTGGAGTGTTTTTATGCTAGAAATGAACATTCGCTGATTAAGAACTTTTTTTGTCTTTATATTTACCGACATAATCCATTTGACATGTCTGGCTCTCTGAGGTTTTGTTCTACAGCAGCATTTGGAATGTTTTCACATCTTTAAACTGACCAGAAGATCGGTTTTTCCATGAAATGTCTTTCTACCCTCTGATTTGTCAGCCTGTAGGTATAATTTATCTGTCCAAAAATGGAAAATATTATGCTAATTGCCTAATTTACCATATGTTTTTAATTGAGTGTTGAAACATGTAATAATCATAAAAGAGTCTTTTCCCCACACGGTTCTGAATTTGAGTAAGGATCTTCACGAGTGAAAGGCTATATTTAAGTTTGGGAGGTTTAGGCTGGCCTGGTAATGCACATCACTGCAATGTATGTGTGATAATAAAACACAGCCATCGGTAACCACTGAACCAAATCATTTTCATGATGACTGGCAGGGCCATGATATGACAGATTCCAGTGTACAACAGCAAAAAAACCCCTCTTGATGTTATCATAAGATGCGGATTTTCTGTGAAGTGATTTTCTTTTTTTTAACAACAATTCCTGGCTGCAGTCTATAAGCATCTTGAGCCAATACAAATACTTCAAGTTAACTTATCCTGCACTCCTAAATTTTATAGAGTAGCTTAAGATGGAAAATTGTTTCCAGATTTTTGTTGTGTATATAATAAATTATTTAAAATAAAGCACAAGTTTTATTTTTATAAAGAGAATATTGCTCATATATGGCTGGATTAAGATTATAAACGTGTAACTGTTGGCTCGTGTAGCTCTACCATTTAAAAAGTTAAGCCTTTGAACTGTCTATTTATTTACTGAGGAGACACGCGCGGTTCTTCACATGCACTGTAGGCCTGCGCGTGCTGTATGGGCGAATAACTAGAATTTTTTTTAGAAAGTATTTATAAAGCATTTCGAATGTGAATTTTTCGTTTTTGTTATTGAATATTTTTTTCTGATATCTTGTATATCAGATATATTGGGCTACCCAACTAAAACGAATTCTAAACGAATTTCTATTTAAAAAGAGAATCCCAAAATCATATATTATAAAACATAGCAAAACGAGAAAAGTAAATTTTTTATTTTTTATTTTTTTTTGGAAACGAAAGTTTTTTAATAGAATGATAAATTCTATATCATACGAATGAAATTTTCTTGCATTTAAAATAATTAATCTGAAAAAGACAGATATATTATATTTAATTATATATTTACAAATACTATCTATTCAAATCATTTTCCAATAGGCTAAAGTAAAATACTGTTTTGTGAAGTCCTCTGATAATTAGAAAAAACATAATTTTAAATTAATAAAGCTGGCTGACTTTTTAGAATAAATAATAAATAATTAAATATAAAGTTTTAAATGTGAACGGCGTCTGGAAGACCAACACATCCCGGGATCTTTTAAAACATGGAAAAAAAAACGTGACATATCCTTTTTAGGCCTAAACACACAATAAATATCAACATTTGTGGGAAACAGTGACAAATGATATTACTGTTATTTTTATTATTATGTCATTTAATTATTTTTTTTTGTCGTGTTCTGTTAGATCTTTTGTATTGAATCAGGCTACTTTAATACAGTCAGTGTACTCGAAGTTCAGTCTTCACTTTCCCTCAACACACGCCCTCTGGTGGGCTTTTTAGTCTTTACCAATTTCCTAAAACTAAAGCAATTCTGATAATATTTACGTTTTATATAAACTAAATGACACTTTTCGGCTATCACTTAATACTACCGAATTTCACGTTTTTTTTTTTTTTCTGAAATGCGAAATTTGATTATTTTTCACTCCCTTATTCTCAGTTAAATAAAACAGACCCAAAATAGCAGCTTTCTGGAGTTTATCAGACAGTCATAAATACCTGTGTGACACACATGTATGTGAGCGTTAACAAACACGTCAAACTTTACAACCGTACTGCATTCCTCATGTGATCGATGCTCGATATCATGAATCTTGATTTGCCTTCTGCAGACAGTCGACACGTGTCCGCTGGCATATTTCATCGTTCTTGCATCAAAAGTGTTCAAAGAAAACCTAACAAACACGCAGAAAAGAGCCGTAATACATACTGAATGTTCCAATAGTATTCCTTTTCAGATCTTTGATGTCATGTTATTTTCCTTGCGAACTGTTCATATGCACCCATATAGCTAATTTAAATCCAATAAATCGATATTGCATTTGGGAGACCATGAAGTATTATAATAGACCTATTTTGTTTCAGCATTAGTGTCAAGTACAAGAAAACATGCAATTTTATTTTATTGTTCGGCTAAACAAGTAAGACTTCATTTTTTTTCTTTTCAAAACAGCATATTAAATGGGAAACGAATGTAAAAGAAAAAGAGCAATTCTAACAAAACAGGCAGTGTGTGTTAGTTGTGACAAATGTAGCCTATACATTGTCCCATTCACTGCAGTAGAAATAGATTGTAACCCGTCTGGTCAGCCATGATATTTACACTATTTTTTTTTTTTCTTTAAAAAAAAAAAAAAAAAAAACATGTAGATGAAAACCTGCGTGTGTATATATATTAAATTTAACAAAATTACCTGAATTAGTTGATACCAGTTCTGTTATTTAGCATCCATTAACAACTGCAATGCAATTATATATAAGAAAGAAGAAATTATACTTCCTTACCTCAGTTTTTTTTCCTTCAGTTCTGTAAATCCTTTATATTTTTACAGATTTACAACTGTCACATCAGGAGGGAGCTGGACATATATGATTCAGCACTGAAGTTAATTTCTAATTGTTTGAACTGATGCTTTTACAATTCATCCCGAAATACAACACTCCCTGTCTCCCCCTTTTTTCTTCTCTTTTAGGAATGTCTCAATTTCTCCACACATTCGCTTGTGACAGAGTGTAGATCTAAAATTATATTGAACAGCTATTAGAAACAGCAGCAGTGCAATGCTATATTAAAAAAAAAATTATATTTGCCTGAATTATACACTCTAATATATAAGCAGTTTATTTAAAAAAAACTTTTAATAAAATAAATATCTCTTTTAGTTTCTTATGTAAAATAAATTCACATCCTTTCAGGGGTTTTCTTTTCTTTTGCAGCATTTATTTTAGACAGGAACCTGCTCATAATTCTTGTTGAAATAAACACACACTCATCTTTATCGTATATTCATGTTTAGTTAGTTCATTTTTCTTTGTGAATTGGCTATAACCGACAGCACCGAATTCCAAGCTTTCTCATGCCTCAGCTCCACTAGTTTAAGTATATTTCCACATCTCGCCCAACTCATTTTTCTTTGCGGCCGTGTGTGATGATGACACTGCTTTCGAGTCATATCTCCTCTGGCTGTCGCACCCCAGTCCACCTCTCTGCCATCTCAGGATTATAGTATTTGCAGTTAAACTTTTGAATGGATGTCATAATATATGGGGGTAAAATTTATAGAGCTCTGGTCTCTCAACAGAGGACCCCCTTTGCTTTCCCTGCTCATTGCCAGGCTATAAATTCTCCTCTTGTACGGTGCGGCTCGTCAGTAAAGGAACAATGTTGTGGCACTAAAGCATGTTAAATGGTTTCCCACATCATGTGCGAAGCCCACAATTGCGCCGTTAAACAGAGGCTGGCTAAAGGTCCGTCCTGGAATCTTGTAAATAATAAGTAATACTGCAAAACTGTTCAGGGGCTGCATGATTTCAGGTCTCATGTTGTGAATAACAGATCCTTTTCATTCAAATCGAATCAGTTCTTGTTAAGGACAATTTAGAGAGGTGATGTTCAATTGAGCCATTCACCTAGGGATCTCTCACTCTCAGTCTTTCACTCCCCCTCCCTAATGCCTTTCCTTCTTTTTTTCTCACCCTCCTAATGTTTGCTATGCGCAGGCATCGCACAGAGGCCACTGCCTTTGCCTTTAATGAGGAAAAATGTGTCAATTTGCTGTTCTCTGTGTGCAGTTTGAGTATTGGTGTGCGGTACAGGGGGGATAAGGATGCTCGGAGTTCTCCTTTTTTCCTAATCAAGTGCTGTACAGGAGAGCGCAGTAATTCCGGTCTCTCCATCTCTCCCTGATCAGCATTCCTCCCCTGCCTTTCTCCTCAGCCCCCCAGGGACCCTCGTGCCTTCTGTTTCACCTCATCTCTGAGGTTCACGCCGAGGTCAGCCGCAGGCCCGTGCGTCACGTGCAAACAGGATAGGGCAGCGATATGATGCAGATTTTGTGCATTGTTTATTCTGTATATATTGTATTTTTGGCACATTATATATAGTGATTGGTTGATATTAGATTTTTTTTTCATTTATCAATATTGATATTTAATAGTGCATGCTCATTTCCACTATTTTACAGTATCCTTTGCCGTCATCTTACATTCACTTAAAGTTAATCATTTAAAATGCTATTAATTTCATAAAACTGTTAAATGTCATCTTTAGCAAATCGCAGAATTCCATTTTCATACTCTACGTTATAATGTTTTGATGACTAAATTCAGATGTAGTGTTTAAAATGATAAATTCAAATTAATTTTTAATGTTTCTTTTTTAATTTATTTAGACAAAATAGAATATAATTTTAATATTCATAATCTTTATCGACTTAGAAGCCAGAGAATTTGGTGCAGTATAACAGGAAGCTTCATATGCAAATGTGATCACATGATTGGTTAGTAATCCTTCATGGACTTCTATAATCAATAGTGTAAATATGTTAGTGGTCTTGACTTTTGTGTCCACTAAATCTACAGTAAATCATTGTATTGTGTCGATGGTCGCATTTGGAAATGTCAAGGTAAACCTGTAATGTAGTCATTTAATCTTCCCAAGATATTTAATAATTTGATCAATTGTGTGCATTTTGATCATTTCAAATGTAAACAGAGAAGAGAAAAAATATGCACACTATCATGCAAAAAGATACCATATTTCATACAAAATGTATTTAAAATACGTTTATTTCATGCTAAGTATACTACAAATCCATTAACATATTTACTGACATATTGCTTGAGACTTACTGATATAAATATTATAATTAAACTTTATTTGGAGTACTTTTTTATTGCACAATGCACATTTCTTAATATTAGGCCTAAAATGTGTTTTAATATCACTATTAATATAGGATGATCACTGTATAATATCAGTCTTTAAATGCAAGATATTTAAAGTGTACCTAAAGTATACTTGCAATAGTTCCATTTTAGCACAATCAAGTTTGAAATTAGTCGTTCCAATTTAGCAAACTTTAAGTATATCAATTTAGTGTACCAAAAGTACAATTGCAGGGTATATATATATATTAAGTACATAAATATGTAAATGTATTTGTAGCATACTTAGCACAAAAGAAATGTGTTTCAAATACATTTTGGTATATTTATTTTTCACCAGAGCAGGCATTATAAAAAGAGTGAAAACAATCTTAAATGTGTAAATGAAACTACATTTTGTCTCAAACCTGTCACTGCTGACTGTGCCCCGTCATTGACTCATAGCCACTCAACTGATGCTGGTGTTTTACATTAAATTCCTCGGATCATTAAAACATCAATCAGATTTTTATAGCTGGATCACCTGCTGTGCTCATAACATCACCTGTGAGCACAATATCATGCATGTTGGTGAGGATGTTAATTGCGCACAGAGCCCAGCTTTATTATCCAACATGAATACCTAATATGAGCTTATGACGAATGGTAATTAATTAAATAGTATATGAGGTTGTTTGTTTGCCACTCATTTGAGACCTGCTGCTCTTGCTGTAAAATCCATTTTTGATATAATTTTTACAGAAGGGTTCTCAGCAGAACGAGTCCGTGAGGAGTAAACACTGCAGCACATTGGTGGTGGCAGGCAGTGTGCTGTGGAGTGATAGGAATAGTGTGACCTGGAGCTGTGCCTATACCTCCATGTTGCAGAAGGAGGGGGAGGGAGGCTGGGCAGGCCATCTCTTGGTTCTCCGGTATCCCGCCGAGCTGTTCTCGTGGCATCAGTCCCCGCTCTCCTGCTGCCATGGCACTGATGAACGTCCCTCTGCGTGGCACGCTCAATGCCTCATTCCACCAATCTTGCCCTGCCACATTGCAGAGGCCGCGTCATGCATCACCACAAAGCGTCTAGCAGCCGCGGAGAGCGCCTAGAGGAAAGTCATTAGCTTTGCGTTGCTCCCTTTCTCCTCTCTCCACATCTCTTCGTTTTTGTGTGGCTCTTATGATGAGTTACTGACAAAATCAAGCTTGGAATTGGACGTCTGCTTAACGAAAACTAAATATATAAGTAGTCTGATTTATGTTTTTCTTTTTTTGATACAATTTTTTTGGTTCTATTTTTATCACTAAATACTTTAGAATAATTGATGTTGGCACCAAACAACATGAGAAAACAAGTCGGAAAAGGCACAAAGCCTCTGAGAATGATGGTGATGTAACACTCTGAAATATTCATAAACATCCACAGCACATTTAAATGGAAATGATTGGCCTTATGCTAATTAAGGAGGGAGAATACAGGGGGCGAGAGTTAAGAAACCTCACTGCTCTGAATAATTAAAAATGCAATTTATAGCCGAAATGAAAATCCTCAAGACCGGTTCCACGTGCATTTTTTATGATGCTTTAATAGTTCTACAGAGGTAATTGATTGTGTTTATGATGGTTTCGAATGTGCAGGTTTATAAAAACATGTAGAATCAAAGGAAACTGACTAAATGTAAGAAACAGGCAGAAATATAATATGGTTCGGCCTCTTGATTTTTCCCTGCCTTTTTGGCAGCTTTTTGTCCTCTGTGGCTTTAAAAATATCAAGCTCTGATTGGTTTGAAAGAAATGACTGAAGTTGAATGTTGCATCTGTTCGTCCAATCAGAATCTTGGGTTTCCTTGGAGACAGTTCAGAATGGAAAAACATGCCATTTTTTCTGAAGGTGAAATGTTTGGTTACACTGCTACCCTGTGGAAGAATCACGAATATAGTGACTGGCCAGATACACGCCCACTGTTTAGTTTCCTCGGAAAGGCAGGTCGTAGGTTGTGAAGAATGGCGAATTTGTGTTCAGTCATTCATTTTACCGTTGCTTGAGTCTCTGAAAGCACCATGGGGTCAGACAGCGAGGCCTGAGGAAGAAGGTTGTCAGTAGGTGTGTGAAGATTAGAGAGACTGTTAATTGTACGCCATTCTCACATTTCTTCTGTTTATTCTGTTTCTTCTGAACTATTACCGGGGCTTGACCTTTTAGATAAATGAACAGAGGGGGATGTGGATGGATGAGGGGAGTAAAAGGTGTCAGGACGAAAGCGCACAGGGAGAAAAATTAACAGAGAAGTGGCTGGACTGATGCCTCGTTTTTTTTCGATGATACATCAACTTACCCTTGACAAACAGTGTGTAGTTCAGTTATATTTATGACAACGTAGATGTGACCGTGTGTACAGAAAAGGTTCATGTGTGTTCGTGAATGTGAGTGAGGGTCAAAGGGCTCCTCTCTGAGATGGTCATCTGTCTGATAAACTGGACACATAACATGGCAGGCTACAGAGCTCGGTGGTGATGTCACGCAGACTGGGTGCGTTTGATGAGCTGAGTCTTATTTATAGGGGCATTACATTCTCCAAGCTGTTATAATCACCGCTCACATCCCAGTTGCACTCATCGTTGTTCTTTTAACATTTTTTTTCCAATGACAAGTTCTAGACAGCCCTCTTAAGACGGTTAAGACTACATAACATTGTCTGTTTTATGCATAGAATGGCAGCCTTAGCTCAAAGAGAACAGATACCACAGAGATTACTTCAACATCAGCGTGCAGGCAAGGAAGCATCTGCTCATGTCTAAATGAGTTTTAAATAAGTCTGGTAGCGTGCCCAGAGGCCCACCTGTCGCCTACGCTCTCTTGAGGTTTGAAGCTGATGAAAGCTGGATCACGAGGGTGAGGATTTGTGTCTCGTTTCTCTGTTTGCAGCAAATTGTTCGCCTGTGCTGCCACTCTCATATGCCCTAGAAAACTTGCTAAAAATAGCTGCGTGGGTGCAGATGTAAGTGCAGCAAGCCCTGCACCACATTTTGATATATTCCTATTACAGTTGTCATCATATTGGTGCTGAGACAATTTTTTATGAGTGGGTCTCTCTTCCCCACACCTAACGAGTCGGTTTTACCACAGAGCGCCTTATGCTGTAAGATAATGGTAAGACTCAGTTCATCAAAGGTAAATTTAGGATATATACATATATCATATACATTTATCATATATGCACTGCCGTTCATAAGTTTGGGATTGGTAAGATTTTATGTTTTTAAAAGAAGTCTCTTATGCTTACCAAGGCTGCATTTATTTGATTAAAAATACAAAAAAAAGGAAATATTATTACAATTAAAAATAGCTGTTTTCTATTTGAATATATTTTAAAATTTAATTTATTCCTGTGTTGGCAAATCTGAATTTTCAGCATCATTACTCCAGTCTTCAGTGTCATGATCCTTCAGAAATCATTCTAATATGCTGATTTGCTGCTCAGGAACATTTATTATTATTATCAATGCTGAAAACAGTTGTGTACAATTTTTTTCAGGATTCTTTGATGAATAGAAAGTTCAAAATAACAGCATTTATCTGAAATAGATTTTTTTTTTTACTATACTATTTGTGTTTGTGTAAATATATATATTTACACACACACACACACCATTGACACTGCCATTTACAATTTTGGGGTCAGCCAGTTTTTTTTTTTTTTTTTGAGAGAGAGAAATGAATTATTTTATTCAGCAAGGACACAATGATTAAAACATGATCAAAAATGCTATAAATTATATTTCTAATAAATGCTGTTCTTTGTTCCTTTTATGATAAAAAAATCAGCAAATCAGCATGTTAGAATGATTTCTGCCGTCACAGGAATAAATGATATTTTAAATATAATATTAAAATAGAAAACAGTTATTTTAAATTGTTACAACATTTTACAATATTACATTTGTACTGTATTTTTGATAAAATAAATACAGCCTTGGTGAACATAAGAGGCTTATAAAGAGGATAACAACATTGGCCTTATGGGCTTGAATATATGTGTTCTTACTTCTTATATGTCACGTTACCACATAATTTCACAACATAACATTTCCTTTGATTTCTGATTGACAGTTTTTGAAGAGATCCCTATGGTGGCTGCACAGGACTTGAGTAACATTCTAAAGCAAGGCTACCTGGAGAAGAAAAGACGTGGTAGGAATCTTAGAAATCACGAGCATTATAAGTCACATAAGGTCCACAAGCATTTCTAATCTTTTTCTTTTTTCAGATCACAGTTTCTTCAGCATGGAATGGCAAAAGCGTTGGTGCGTTCTGAACAACACCATATTTTATTACTTCGGGAGTGAGAAAGGTGTGTCCTGTCTCGTTGAATGAGGTATACAAGTCTTTTCACAAACATCAAAGACAGAGATATTGAGAAACTTTGTATTCTGTCTTCTAAATTCAGACAAGCAGCAGAAAGGCTCATTTTATATCAACGGCTACAGTGCAGAGATGGTCCCCAGCTTACGCAAGGACTCCAAGAAGAATTCATGCTTTGAGATGAGTGCTCCTGGAAGACGTTCTTACCAGGTTCAACACACACAAAAACACAGTCACATTGCTCATTACTGTATCTGTGTTCAGTTATCTTGCTATCATTACAATGAAGAATGAGAATAGCCGTCAAATCAACAATGATAGTTTCTCTCTGCAGTTCACTGCCAGCAGTCCCCGTGAGGCAAGGGAATGGGTGGACCAGATCAATTTTGTTCTTAAGGGTATGTGAGTTATGAAATACAGCTTTATTGGAATACATATGCTGAATGCATCTGACTTGAGCCAAGCACTACGGTGATCATATTGATGTGAAAAGGGCAGTTTTATAAAAAGAGGCATACCAATAACTTTCCTTCTGGCTTAGCCAATAAGATAGGCTCTAGACCTCCTCATGCAGCACGTCACTGAGCTTCTGAGTCCAACGTGCCTCAGGCTGCCTCCTCTTCCCCGTAGCGCAGCGCTCTTTACAGGAAATTGATTGGGATTTGCCCGGTCATCCTTTAGGGGCATCGATCTGGTCCTGCTTGGCATCCAGGCAGTGAGGATACGATAGCCTGTGTTACAGAGCTCAGTCACCTGCAATCAGGCCCTCACTTCATCTGAGACAGATCTGAGGCACCCTCGCCACTCTAAAATGGGCTCAATGCGGCCCTCTGATTTGCGGGAAGTAATAGACACTCCTGAGATAGTTTTCTCCCTTCCCATCCCCCTTCGCACATGTAGATACAAAAGGCACAAGCATCGCTCAGTATTAAGGAGTTATAAATGTCAATTTTGGCTTTTTTTAACAGATTTCTGTGCAGTTACTGTACATTTCTGATATTATTATTATTTATTTTATTTTTTTAATAAATTCTCCAAAGCTTCAGTGGGGTCCAAAAATGCTGAAAATCATATAAAGTTGAATTTAAACCTGGGAAAAAACGAATGTTTAACTAATTAAAATATTTAATTTTTACGCATTTGTATGCCACTCAATGAAAAAGCAAATTTGTGACATTGAATATTCTTAAATCATGTTGAGAACCAACTTGTAGAGTTAATGCAGCTTGAGTGCCAATGTCATTAAAGCAAAATTGTGACAAACCAAGAAAAAAATACAAGACTATGTAAATCTGAAATTCTTGTTATTTGTGAAATTCAGCTTTTCACTCAAATTAATTCTATTTTGTAATAGAAAAGCATTAAATAGAAGCCTTTTGACTAGTGGTCTCAGACTTTTGGGGCCCCATTGTATGTAGATTGGTTATTTGTCTGCTGCCTTTTTCATTATTTGGGTGTTAATGATTGCTTTTTTGACTTCTCTTTAAGATCTGAGCTCTAACTTCATCCCCTTTGATGATGATGAGGAAGAGGAGGTGGAAGAAGAGGAAGAGACTTATGATGACATTGAACGAGCTACCACACCACCACCACTACGTCCTGGGCCAGCGTCTGCACCGGTTATAACCCCGAGTCTGGCACAAACCCCTCGAAGCAGCCGCGAGGAATGGAAGGACCAAGCAGGGACTCAGGAAGATGATGAAGATGAAGAAGAGGACATTTATGAAGAGCTTCCAGGTACAGAAAAGAAATGTTAATTGGCATTTGACATTTTTTTATCCTGATGTGCATTTGATTGCCTTGATCACTTGCTTAAAATACTTTCATCAGTTTTTGATGGGTTTTAACTGGAGCAAAGCAACTGAAGTTATAACCATCAACTCTACAATGTTGAACACCATCAATAAGAGCAAATTCATCAAGATCTGGTCACCCAAAGTGATAGCAGGACCCTCGGAGGACCTAATGAGACCTCTGAGGAGAAATACATCACTCTGGAGTGCTGTCATTTTCACCTTACTTTGCCATGTGTGCTGGGCAGCTGAGCTGGCCACAGATGGCGGATCGAGTGACCACCTCTCTCACTTTTCCGTCCTTCATTCATCTCTCTCTCATCTTCTTGCGCCTCTCAGATTTTCAGTTTGGAAAAGTGCTGAGCAGTCCTTTTATGGCATTGTCTAAAAAGTGCTGAATTAACTGTGCTCATATATTAACTAATCTCATTAAAGAAATCATGTATGTGCGATCGTGTATCATACCATCCAAAAGGTTGTACGATCAAGAAATTTATATATTTATTCAGCAAGGATACATTTAAGCAGCACAACTGTTTTCCGCATTGATAATAATAAGAAATGTTTCTTGTTTCTTGAGCACTAAATATCAGCATATTATAATGATTTATTATAATGGCTTTAAGTGTTAATGAGGGATATATATATATATATATATATATATATATATATATATATATATATATTGCATCTATCATAAAAGTTTGTGTTTATATAATGTATGTGTATATATATTATTATATATATATGTGTGTATATACAGTATATGCATACATGTATATGTTTGTGTACACATGCATACATATATACATATATATATACACATACATACGTACACGTACACACACAGTCACATTTTATATATATATATATATAAATATAAAAACCTTTATAAATATTATACGGCAAATATTATAAATATTATTATATAACACTATCCTGGAAATTATCTGAAAAATGTATTTTTACTGGAATTTTTTATGATTCAGAATGCACACATCAATTTACACTTTGACAATTTTCATCTCTATTCTTTTTCAATAAAGGCATATGCAACAGATTCCAACACATATTTTAGACATATTTTACCATATGTACACGCGCATATGGTCAAGGGCTACTTAAGCTTTACAGGTTTTTTCCTCATGCTGTTCCTGGAAGCTCAGGGCAAGCTCGTGCTGTGGGAAGTATAGGGTTGCTGGACGGTGGTTTTATCGGCAGGCTGACAGCGTGAGGATGGATGTGGGAGACAGAAAGCTGGGCTATCACTGTCACCTCATAGACCTAGAGGTGCCACGCCCAGAATCAATGCCTGTCTGCCTGAAACACACTAGCCATCTAACCCGGCCTGGCACCTCCCCTATAAATCAAACGGAAGCTGGCTATTCTGCCAGTACCACAGATATTGTTTAATATACATATAAAAGAGTTCAGAGGTACACAAAGTTTATCCAGAAGTTATATCTGCAAGAAAGATATAAGATGAGATAAGAAGTGTATTAGCTGCAACACTCTCAGAAAAATGGTACGAAAGATGTCACTGGGACTGTACCCTTTAAAAAGGTACTATTTAGGTACTAATATAGACACATTTGGTACCAGTATGTACCTTTGAGGACTCTTTAGGTGCAAAGGTGTACCTTTTCTATAACCTCTGACCCTCTGTATTTTTCAGATGATGAAATTTCTGACAACGCTGAAGAGTTCAGTGAAAAAGCTGGTGAGTACTTTGTGTGTGCATTGGTGGAGGGATGCTGTAAATTGCCTTTTTTTTTTTTTTTAAATCTCTGTTTTTTTTTTTAAATAAAGGGTCTTCAGATTATGCAAATTATTACCAAGGCTTGTGGGACTGTGAAGCGGACGGACCTGATGAGTTGGCCTTCCAGAGAGGAGATCTCATCTACATCCTCAGCAAGGTCTGTGTTTGCTCCCTCCATCTCTCATATAAATTCAGACACACAAGGTCAGACTTTTAGTTCAGCACTGTTGGTTGTGTCCTTGGCTGATTTGTTGGTTAAAGCGTTCTGCATGTTTTTTGATTTTCTTTTCCTTATCTCGATCTATCCATCTCCTCACTAATGATGAATAATACACAGCTGGCCATAAGATGAGTCATATCGGTCAATACTCACTGACTTTCTCTTAGCAGCTATTCATTTACTGTATTCTAAATGACAAAGCTTGGATGGTCTTCACTCAGTCAGTGTGTTCTTATTGCAGCATTTTACAAAGAAGACCTCAGACAAAATATAATGCATCAGGATTTGTACATTTTTATTTCTGTTGATAAATCACACAATTTTAAAAAATGAATTGCATATCAGCTTTCTAACAAAGCAGTTACATTTTACATAAGATTATCCGTACAGATATCCAAGAGATTTGCAGGCAATAAATTGAGCTTGTTTTGTAGCATGTCACATTGACTTACAGAAAACTGTTGTACATCTGTGGTCTGTAGACCACTGCAATACTGTGGCCACACAGGCACATTCTCAATAATAGGCTGTAGATTCATCGCTGTAGTTGAGTCTTGGAACATTGAGTAATCAGCCAAGCAAACCACTTTATTTAATACATTCCCTTTAATCTATATATTTTTGTGTTTTACAAATGGGATGTTAGCAGGAACGCATAGTGTAGCTGTTTCTTAAAGATACACCACTGATAGAATCAATATGTTTTAATTTTGCCTTTAACTGAGCTCAATGTTATCTTAAAGGATTAGTTCACTTTCAGATGAAAATTACCCCAAGCTTTACTCACCCTCAAACCATCCTAGGTGTATATGACTTTCTTCTTTCTGATGAACAGAATTTGAGTTATATTAATAAATATCCTGACGCATCCAAGCTTTATCATGGCAGTGAATGGGACCAATGAGTATGAAGCTCAAGAAAGTGCATCCATCCATCATAAACATACTCCACACGGCTCCGGGGGGTTAATAAAGGCCTTCTGAAGCGAAGCGATGTGATGCATTTGTGTAAGAAAAATATCCATATTTAACAAGTTATAAAATATCTAGCTTCCGCCAGACCGCCTTCCGAATTCAACTTACGAAGAAAGTGTAACGTCTCTCGCAGTTCAAAACGCTTACACTACGTCCTACGCCTTTCCTATTCAAATTACGAAAAAAAACATAACTAATGTGACATCAGTTATGCTCTTATGTAAGTTGAATACGGAAAGCGGTCTGGCGGAAGCTATATATTTTACTCTATAACTTGTTAAATATGGATATTTTTCTTACACAAACGCATCGCTTCGCTTCAGAAGGCCTTTATTAACCCCTCAGAGCCGTGTGGAGTACATATATAATGGATATATGCACTTTCTTGAGCTTCATACTCATTGGTCCTGTTCACTGCCATTATAAAGTTTAGATGCGTCAGGATATTTATTAATATAACTCTGATTGTGTTCATCAGAAAGAAGAAAGTCATATACACCTAGGATGGCTTGAGGGTGAGTAAATCTTGGGGTAATTTTTCATTTGAAAGTGAACTAATACTTTTAAGAGATAGTTCACTCAAAATAAAACTCATTGTCATTGTTGTTGATTTTCTTTCTTCTTTGCAACACACAAAAAAGATATTAAAAAATGTTTCAGTGTTTTTTTAGGCCATACAATGAAAGTCAATGGTGTCCAGTGTTGTTTTGTACCCAGTAAGCAATTTTGCATTTAAAAGAGGTCTAATAATAGCCGTTCAAACACAGCCCTGGCGTCTAGGCTAAAACAAGGCAAAATTTGGGCTGTCAGTGAAAATTTAAGACCAAATGAAACCAGACACCTTGTAATCACTGTTGACTTTGCTTACATGATGGAATATCATACATCTCGCAAGTTATTTTGGCAAAAATGACATGTAACCAAATTCAAGGTTATTTTGGCTATAAGTGGGTTACTTAAAGCCAGACTAGGTCTAAAGTCAACCTAGACGGTGAAATGATGGCTATTGCTTGCTGGGTACTGACTTTCATTATATGGACAAAAACAGCTCAAACATTCTTCAAAATACCTTCTTTTGTTTTCCACAGAAAAAAAGAAAGTCGTATAGGTTTAGAATGTCTTGACAGAATTTTCATTTTTAGATGAACTATTCCTTCAAAGAAAGAATTCTACCAACATGTTTGACACACTTGATATTTAATTAACACTAATGAAATGTACAGATATGACAGCTAATGAACCCCATAATCAGGATTAAATAACAAGACAGCTGAAACAGGTTTGATTCTGTTATTCAGAAAAAAGTGAGAATATATAACATCCGATATGGTTGGTTATCAAAACATGGTAAGGATGTGCACAGGTCATTTATTTTTATCTCATGCTGTATTTCTAATTTGTGTAAACAATGAGTCTAACCATCTCGGATAGCTGGAGCATGACTCTGATTTTGTCATCAAGCTGTTATTATATTCAGGCAAGTAGATTTATCAGCTCTTACTTTTAATCCCTCTGTGACTGACATGTAATTGAAATAGCTTTTATTGATGGCAGTATTTTCGAAATAGCTGCACTTGTATCGCTCAAATCTCTTAGACCTCTTCAGATGCATCCTCAGAATCATTTCAGACAATGTGGGGCTCCTGCTCTTGTTTTACGGGTGCTTCCCAGGAACGTTGACCTTACTGAATGAAATATAGGCCGTTGGCTCGAACTCAAGCCTAACTCTAGCGGTCCCACTCATAAAGCAGTGGTCATAAAACCTGAGTGCATAAATTCTGCTGCACAGAGGCGTGGAGGGGAGGCCAAGTATATTTGTGTCAACACCAAGCGTAATTACAAGGTGATAAAGACGTGGATGGTGCTAAATCAATTCCTCTAACCAACAGGTTTTTGAGGGAGCGCTATGATTGACCGCTGTGAAGTCACAAATCAAAGAGGTCGACAGCGCTGTCACAGCATTGGTGTAAGCAGAGCGTACAGATTAAAAAAAGCTCTCTCATCAGTCTTTATTGATCCACCACTTACAGTGAATAAACAGCTATTCGGCTCATCTACACAAATCACTACACGTATCTGTAATATGTGGGAGCATTTTGGAGAGCGCCTACAGAAAACAGTTAATGGCTTATTAGTAGAGTGTTTTGTTTATGCTCAGGTGGAAGCATGGAAATAAAATTTAAAGACCCCCTGTGATGAAAATCAAGTTTTTCATGTTGTTTATATGTCTATGTGGTGTTTTTAATGTGCTTTAAGACAAACCATGTGCGAATTCATCAGTCAACACCATTGCTGAGTATTTTCTTCTTAAAACTGCAGTGTATCAAAGACAGTCGCAAAAACTCGATTTGACTCGAAGGACTTTTCTCCATTGATTTTCTATGATGTTCAAAGCATTTCCAGGGATGCTGACTTTTAGAAGGCAGCTGTCTGACTTTGAGATGGCGAATTGGAACATGGTTTGTGTAACATTAGCAACACATTTGCTGTTTGATTTGCTGTTCGTAGTCAAGACAAAAGCTAATAATATCAATTACCGCTATGTGTCCGACGTTGTAGACAGCGATACATAAAACGCATTACCATTCTGATACTTATCACGACCTTGTATAATTCACTTCTCTTTATCTTCTTCTGAATCAGTTTCTGGTTCAAACATTTATGGCTGAATTAAACCAATATTTTTCCATTGGCAATGTGTAGTGTTTACTACAGTTGTGACCGAATGGATCAGGTAGCCCGAGCTGGTGTCATTGAGTGGAGGCAGGGACTAATTTGCATATTCATGTATCCTCCTATACTAAATGAAGCAAGGGCGAAGAGTTACATTCAAGCTATTTTAAAGGGTTAGTTCACCCAAAAATGAAAATTCTGTCATTAATTACTCACCCTCATGTCGTTCCACACCCGTAAGACCTTCGTTCATCTTCGGAACACAAATTAAGATATTTTTGATGAAATCTGAGAGGTATTTGACTCGTCCATAGACAGCAATATAATCACCACTTTAAAGGTCCAGAAAGGTACTAAAGACATTGCTAAAACAGTCGACGTGACTGCAGTGGTTCAACCTTAACTTTATAAAGCGGCCAGAATACTTTTTGTGCGCAAAAACAAAACAAAAATAACAACTTTATTTAACAATATCTTCTCTTCTGTGTCATTCTCATACGTTGTTTACGTCCAGCACTTCCAGGTTCTACATCAGAACGCCAACTCATTATTGGCCATCTCCTGAGTCAGCATCACACGCATGCGTCATGCTGCTCACGTGTGCAGCTTTGGCCAATACTGAGCTGGCATTCGGACGTAAACACGGAAGCCTTAACTGTGCTTACTGTGTAGAGATTGTTGAATGGTCGTTATTTTTGTTTTGTTTTTGCGCACAAAAAGTATTCTCGTCGCTTCATAAAATTCAGGTTGAACCACTGTAGTCACTGTAGTCAATGTCTTTAGTACCTTTCTGGACCTTAAAAGTAGTGATTATATTGCTGCCTATGGACATGACATATACATCTCGGATTTCATCAAAAATATCTTAATTTGTGTTCCAAAGATGAACGAAGGTCTTACGGGTGTGGAACGACATGAGGGTGAGTAATTAATGACCGAAATTTTATTTTTGGGTGAACTAACCCTTTAAGGCATGAAGATATTATTTTCAAGATATTATTTTATTCTTTCATAGAAGAAATAAAGCCATTTTTTTTGTTTGGTTTGGAGCTATCCCCCTTTTTTGATAAACTACACCTTTACGTTCTGGACTGCACTGCCGAGTTATTCATCTAATAAACCCAATGTTTTAATCTTCTGGTGATTAATCCAGAGTTAATTTTGCGTGCAACTCCGATAGTTGCACTAACAGCTCCCTGTTTCCTTCAGATCAGCTTCCCCCTGCCGCCATTGCATTCCTTCTCATGCTGCATGGCTCCTCAATCAGAACACTTGAACATGAAATAGTGGCGAACGCTAACATCTATCTGCCAGCTTTATACAGCCTACTCAATCCTCAAGGCTGAAGAATCACGGCAGCAGGACAGCAGGATATTTGTTTTTTTTTCTTCCTACTCTAATCACATTGCATGTTCGCTACCACGTAACATATATACTTTACTTTGTTTTATTGTTGTAACTCTCGCTCTTTGCGCTATAGTTGGTTTGCTGTGTTCCGTTTTTTCCTACATATGTAGTTGAAGGGGCCCATGGAGACTTTTCTTAACCATTCTTTTTTCTTCTTCAACCATGCCATCCTTTTGCATTCCTAACTCTTAATTTATGCCCCTAGATTCAAAGTACATGACTCCCAAAGGTCAGACCCAACACATGCCAGTATTCCCAGTGGAATCCACTTAAAATCCTGGAATGAGAAGCAAAGAGATTTATTGCACTAAAAATGGAGGCAAACTTCTCCAAGATCCTTTTAACATGCAAGCCCACTGATATCCCTTTCTTTCATTTTGTCCTGGCCTTTCTATAGAACGTGCTTTACACTCTCACCATTATGGGCTGTAAACCAGGAATCTTGGATGCCAGTCTAGACAAGGGCCAACCCACTGTTAACATCTAGATGCTCCGTCAGTATGGCTGTAGACACTACTGCCACCTTCTGGCTGACATTTGTAAGGTTTTTCAAGCTAGGTGGCCCATCTAGTGTTTTTTTTTTTTAAAACAAATACTTGATAATTTGTGTGGAAAACCTGGCTCTTTTTGCTGTATGTTTTTTACTTATCATTTAAAATTTATAAATATATATTTTATATTTGTATTTGCATTTTATGTTTTTCTACTATTAAGCCATTCAAACAGCTTTTAGACTACCATTTAATCTGATAAGCATGTATGTTTATGTGTATTTCTCTCATGTTCCATTGTGCAGGTTTTTACAGGTAGACATAAATGTGAATTTGCCTATGAATGTGCAGTTCTCACAGACAAAACAAGGCGATTGTGACTGTTATCTCCTCCCTTGTGGGACACATCCTAATAAACTTCAGACAGATGATGGCTCCAGTTGGCCTCCTGCCCAGGGGGTCAGTCTCCTACAAAATGCCTAAAGAAAAGAAAAAGGTGCCATAAAAGAAAAGGAAAATCCAGTGGAAATAGACAATCCTTTTTAACTCATTCTCACACACTCATCTAAGGGCCTGCCTTCTTTGTGGCAACATAGGCGCAGAGGTGCTGTATAGACATATTGAGCTTTCTATTTACCAGCAGAGGCATCAGGGGGTGAGTCTGGGGTTCTGGGGTCATGCAGAAGGCAACGGTCATCTCCCGGTCAACTACAGTAGGTCATTATTCAGCCTAAGCCAATAGTCCAGAACTGCACGGCGGCCGCCCCTCCTCACACTCTGCATAATTATTATAAATGGGAGGCCACATAAACAGCCATCATTACAGGCTCTCAGCAGCATACACAATCCACTTTAAATGCCTATTAAGTTTAAGTGCCATCAGTAATCCCCAAGTGTACTTTTACAACGGCAGATTATTTGGTCTTCCACATTTTTACTCGATGTCGCACCTTCGAATGCCCAGGATTTGAGATTAAATAAGGCCTGTGGTGTTTCCTCTCTGGTTTATTTGACTACACAATACAAATATTAATACTACAAGTTCTTAATGACTAGCTAAGATGAAAATGACATGCAAATGAAATGCACTGATTGAGATAAATTGAACGACGGCTGTCTTTGCTCGAGCAGCAGATCAATACCTGTTCGCCACCTGCCGTGTCTGCTGTTTAGGACTACCAAACAACGTGACGTATTGGTGTTTGTCTTTTAAGATGGCTGGATGAGTGAGTCCCAGTGCAGCACTGAGCATGTGGAGCCGATGCTTTACGACGCAAGTTAAGGAAAGAGAAGCAGGAGAGGAAAAGTGGAGGAGGGGGTTGTAGCACCCGAGCGCCGGGTTCAGCGGCGGGGCAATGAGAGACTTCCTGCGCTCCATCACTCCCAAGGCCTACCTCAGTCAGCTGGTGGCCAGGGGCAGAGGCCTCATGTCTCATTCTTATTACCATGTCTCCTGCCTCCACAGTGCGTGTGTGTGTGCGTTTCTTCTTGTAACAGAAAAAAATGAATGCGTGTGGGCACCGAGGGAGAGTTTGCAAATAAGGGAAATGATTAAAACACGATTGAGGAAGAAGGCGTGCATGCAAAGCAAGGATTTATAAAATGGAGAGGAAGAAAAGGAAGCTCTGTATTCTGGCGTTAATATAGACAGGAGACACTTTTAAGCCTGTCATGATTTTGTTCAAGTTAAGCCACTCCTTTTTAAGGCATCATTAGCTGTCAGTCTGTCCCCTGGTCACTGGAGAGCAATGGGCCCATCTGAATACCATTGCCAGCCGCCCCCCTGAGTGAAAAATAAATGATATCAGTGGCACACTGCAGGTGTTGTCATGGCAACACATACTCTTGATAGCTCCCTGTGCCAACTCCGCCTTCCTCCAGAGAAGGTCATGCGGAGGTCAGCGCCATCGCAACGACGCACTTCACTTTCTCAGCAGCTGCCCACCAGACCTAGACCAAACTGAGACGCACCTGACCCTGTCCTGTTACAGAGCAGCTTCCCAAAAAGCCACCCATTATCCCAGTCCCATGCAGTTCTTTCGGGTAAATCTCTATAACAACCCTCTATACGGTCAGGCGCAGATTGGATGTCTCCCAAATGCCTCTAGCTGACAGATGCATTGCCGAAAAGCAGATTGCTAATACTGGGAGGCAGGAAAAATGAGGCAGGAATGAAAAGGACACGAGTCATCGAAATGGGACGGACTGCACTGGAATGTATTGACTCTCTTTCTTGTACTGCGTGTGTACTCTGTTTGAACCCACAGTTACACCATGTTGGAGAGGGTGGGGGTGAGGAAGGCGGGGCAGCGTGGAGGCGTGTTGGATGGGAGGAGGTGCAGCGTGTTTTAAATGGCTTCATTAGCCATGGACACACCTGTGATTTCGAGGAGTATTACACAACAGTTTGTTCTGGTCCTCAGCTTTCATTGCTATTCTAAGTTTCAACTGGACTGGGACTTTTCACTGTTTTAACATTTTGCTTAAATACAGTGTCAGTCTGTGCATTACTAGTGTGGTTACATCATTGCGTCAGTAGGTGGCGATATGCAACTGTCTGTTCCTGAATGAATCAGTGGCTGTGTCCAAAAACGTAGGCAGCTGACTTGTTACCTAGCTGCCTTATCAGGCAATGACTTTGTAGGCAGCATTTATGCACTGAGGTCCCTTTCGAAACTGATTTCAGACAGACTTCTGAGGCAGCGTAACGATTTAATGACCTACAGCAAAATAGAGTGAGCTTTGGTGAAAACTAAGCAAATATTTAATAATTACAGTAGTAATTTCTCGCTAGAAATGACATCAAAAGTGGAAAACACAGGATTGTGGGATATTAAAGGCAGCAAAGGAATCATTCAATCACTAACTCAATCGATTTATCTGAAACACTGGTTCATTCTGGAACGAAACAAGTGTTTCTTTATGAAGGATTCATTGAATCATTTCCTCAACTGATCTTTTCAAAATGAATCAGATTTAGGAAAAAAAAAACAAGTTACTGGCAGCATCCGAAATCACCCTCTAAACCCATTTTCACTATATAGTATATAATTACAACATGCATAATCTAAATAACAATAAAGACACAGTTTTGAGGATTGGAGAAGCATCATCAGCTCTCCATCACAGCAAAAATCATTTACTCAACTGATTCATTCAAACAATGATTCATTCAGGAACAACGCTGTTGCTCCGTGTGAATGACCTGGGAGTTTTGTGTGTGTGCATTGAAAAAAAAAAAAAAAACCCACAAGGTCCAGTATCGTCTTTTTTAAAAGTTGAACTTTTAACTTGAGTTCCATGTTTTTAGAACACTGTGACATGCACAGGATGCAGCAAGAGTGGCGAGACATGAGCGGAACATTCAAACATGTCCATCGAGTGCATGTTTGCATAGAAAAACAATGGAAAAACAGTGAATTAAAATGCAAATCTCGCTCTGTGTGATTCTGAATGGCCCCTTCTGGCAATATTGAGTCTAAAATGTAAGTTACTCAGTATTAACTTCTTGTTTACTGAACTGTTGTATAAGAGCATCAATCTACACCTCCAACAATCCCCATCTGCATAGCTGTATGTGTCTCAAACAAAGAGCTCAAGTTCTCAGATGTACCGTTACCGAGGCGTTGATGCCACAACGGCATTCAGCTCACCGTCCAGATGGATTTTATTCCGTATAGCATCATTAAAGCGGCTCATCTGCATGGGCTGAGGACTACATTAGGCTCTGAGCACTGTGGGTGTGCTTAAAGAGAGGAAGGTAATTAGTTCCTACTCTCCTCAGCAGGCAGTGGATGGATGACATGCTCATCATGTCTAAATGTACAGTGTGTGCTTCTAGAATACTAAAGCTCTTAAAACACTTCAGTCTTCCACTATCAGTCTATCTCTGTGTTCTTTAATCTCCTCATTTATAACCCCCTGTCCACCTGAGTCTGTCTTCATTCATTAAAGGCCAGATCTGGGGCTCTTTCCACTCTTCACTTTGGCCTGGAATAGCTCTTATATGTATTTGATTTTGAAGAGGAGTGAATTGAGAGAATGTTACACTGGGAAAACAAGGAGCTTCATGACAAGAATTAGGGATTTCTTCTGCTTCGCTCAAGACATACCCTATCATGCGGCATGTCATTCCAGCACCCAAATATAAACATTTTCACATCCAAGCACCAATGTTAAATCCTTGTTTCTCCAATTCCTAGTCCCCTAAATGTCAGTATCTCTGGTGGCAGTTATTACCTCTAACTTCTAACAACATAATCATCATACTTCTTTAATTACCATAGAAATGACTAAATTGGTGTTTTAAGATTTAAATTAACATTTATATTTGCATTTCAATGGCTGTTTGTAGGTGCATGTAATTTTGTTCTATTAAAAACATTTTGACACTTTCTTTTACATGCAGTTTAAAGGCTCTGCTGAGACATGCAACTGAGTAAACACCTCTTCATTCAGCAGATTTTTCTGACAAGACTGAATACAAATACAGTGAACATATATGAATGTTCGGTTTTTGAATTCTAAAAGAAAAACTACACTTTCTAATGTGATTAATTACACCTGAGGTTAAAAATCCTCACATAATGGTCTCTATTTCTGTTTTTCTAAACTAGGAATACAACATCCATGGATGGTGGGTTGGGGAGCGAGACGGTGCTATCGGCATAGTCCCCAAGGAGTTTTTGCATCCTGCTTATATTCTATGAGGTACTTATATTCACAGAATCATTCTACATGATCATTAACCATGGGACATAAACAAGAACAGCTCCCTAACTCTCTTCAACTGAGAATGGGAAATAAATGTAAAGTGTATTAACGTATTGTTAAAGTTTCAAAAGTCATTGTCCTTTCTACGAATGAACTTTATCACTGTATTAAAGTTTAAAAAGTTTTCAAAATTGCTTCAGCATTAAATCCAATTCCTCCATGCTGACACCTGCTGGAAATTATTGCAACTACAAAGAAATATGGCAGCATTATTTTAGATTCACACAGAGGCTGCATCCTAAATCATATACTCTTTTAAGTAGATACTTATTTTGAATAAGTAATTACTTCATGACTGCTAAAAAAAAAGTATGTTCTATATAATATGAATGTGTGTAGTATAAATGTAATCTGGGCATACTACCTTAACCATGCTGTCATTATCACATGACTTACCACCGTTAGTTGCATCTTTTCACTGCCATTCACAATTCCTCTCCTGTGGCCTCATGGGATAGTAAAGTGCCCATTGTATACACACTTCAGAATCTCGCTGGAAGTAGTAGGTGATCCGGGTACTTTTTGCGTACTCTTTTATAAGTACTGTGAATTTGGACACACTGTACTTCTTTTGTCACATACTATTTTTCACCTACTATATAGTAGGAAGTATGCAATTTCAGATGCAGCCTTAGTATATTGTTCAAACTGGTGTTAATTTTTTGTTTTTTTTTGTTTTCTCTTCTAGGTTTGCTTTTTGTGAAGATCACAGAATTTCCAGGGTTATAACACTTTAACACATCATTGTTTAGAAATTGTAAATGAGTAGATTATAACGAGAGTTAAAGGGATAGTTCACCCTAAAATGAAAATTAAGTCATAAATTACTCACCCTGGTGGTGCTTTAATGCTGTATGCCCTTCTTTCTTTTATGGAACACAAAAGGAGAATTTGTAAAAAAAAAAAAAAAAAGTCCCGCTTGCACTCGTCGATATAATGCCAGTGAATAGTGACCTGCATCAAGCTTTTTAAAAAAGACGCAAAAGTATCACAGAATGATCCCATGCAACTTGTCGTATATTCCAAGTGTTCTAGAGGGTATACGATATGAAATTTAATGAAAATCCTGAACTTGGCCATTGGTCTTCAGTGCACAGCTATGCAGTGTGCTCATCACTATGGAGTTAGCATTTTAGTACTTCCGGTTCCATCGACCCAAAGTCAATGGTTTTTTTGAATGGGTATTTGGTTAAATGGCTGAAAAAAGGTCTGTGGTTAACACAAGCTCGACATAATTTCATGTTTTATTCTACAACATAAAATACATCAGTATTAACCTACCCATGATTTTTTTAAGCTGTTACGTCTTGAAAATGAAAGTTGCTAACAAGTGGCTAAATTGGACTGCAGAGGCTGTCGGTGACATTAAACGTCATCACACCAAACAGGTAAGCTCAGTCTGCTTTTATAGGCTAGTAATGCTTATAAATGCGCTCTTACAAACTATTCTAATTCAAACTTTCTGGGAAAATGTTTTTAGATAAAGACTGAAAGAGTTGTCGAAAGATTAGTGTTGGTGACGTTGAAATTGTGCGACTGTGGTGTAGTTGCTTGTAGCCTACCTTTAGCCTTTTGCTTCTGGCAACTGCATTTAGGCTTCAAAATTCATAAAAGTTGTGTTCATCTGTGAAAATTATCTTGATGGACAAAACATTTAAGTATCATAAACTTTTGATGATCATAGAGCTTATTTTTTGCAACAATCCAAAAGCCTATGGGAAAATCCTATTGGGTTTTTGTCGAGGGAACCAGCGTGTTGCTAACTGCCGATTGGCCAACAAAGTGACGTCATGGTTCCACTACTCTATTCACTGCAACTATATGGACGAGCGCAGGCAGGAATTTTTTTTTTTTTCCCTTTGTGATCCATAAAATAAATAAGGGCATACGGCACAGGGCCACCCAAGGGTGACTTAATTTTCATATTAGTGTGAACTATCCCTTTAAGTAAAATTGGATTTTAGTTCATTTCTAGAAATGGTAGAACTAAAAAAAAAGACCAAATAATTTGTCTTGCATGTTTTATAAACAAGTCTTTTTTATATTAAATTATCAGTGTACACTAAAAGTTTAGGCATATCTAAATCTAATTTTTTTTATTTGTTCAAGCATAAGCCACATTTACACAAATGGTGTACATATAAAAAACATTTGAAGTTTTGAACTTCTTTTCCAGTTTATCTTATTGATCATGTAAAGACTGATCTATTTCAACAGCACAAATTACTGAATACAATTCTTTTCATTCACAATTTAGGCTGTGGCAGCATCTTGAAAAAGCCATCTATTGGTTGTTAGGAGTTATTCTATGTGTTGAGATGCATTTTCTTCTTGACTCTGCATTTGTATTTGAAAATATTTAGTTGTTATTAACCAATTCAGCAGATATTACTCAAAGGAATTAACCTGTCTTACCACAGTATGCTTTAGCAAAGAGAATAAAGAGCTTTTCTACTTTGGACTTATTTTTTTGTGTAAAATAAATTTAATCTACATGGACTACAATTCTAGTTCTTTAATATGGAAAAAGGAGTAAAAATATTCAGGACAAAAGCACATCACAAGAATGGCAGTTAAGAACGTGCCTTAAGTGTATTGTAAAAACAAGTTTATTCAGCAAAATGTTTCACTCTTAAAACTGGACAAAAAGAACCATAAAAAGCTTCCAGAATCTGATGAATCAGTCATTTCAAATGAAAATATAATATTTAATCATGTAATAACTCTCAGCTCACACTCCAAATAAAATCTTGCAGATGAACCGCCTTGCTTCCTACATGTACATTTCAGATGAACAACGTAAACTGCGAGTGAAATACAGCATCAATAAGAGCTTCTCGACCGGAGAAACCGACCATCATCCATATTCACCTAACCCCCCTAAAGAGGCTCAGAAACACTTGAAATGGACTTAAAAACAGAACTACATGGAATTTGGCTTTGCAAAAGATAAAAAATGAAACCCAATGTTGAAATGTTTCTTTAATTAAAGAAAACCAAATCTGGAGACAGTTTTCTCGGGACGCATGTTCAGGCTCTGCCTTTATACATTTACACTGTCCGCTAAGAAACAAAAGAAAAATCAAAAAGGGCTTCATTTTAAAGTGTTTAAAATAGTGACCATATTTTACAATTCTATCTTAAGTGGCATGTTCTATCAGGCCTGATTGAGCGGTCCCTCTCTTGGCCTGGATATAATGGGTGACAGGACTGCTCTAGAACCATCTGAAGGCTAAAGCTAGCTCCAAATGGTGGAACAACGGGCCAAGAACGAAAGGGGAGGGTGATCTTAGTACAGAGCATCGGTATTGCTGCTCCTCGGCCTCTTGATCTTCTCGATGTTCTTCAGGATCATGTCATGTAATGTTACCTGCGAGACAAGTTTGTTTTATTAAATCAGTTATCATAACACCCAGGACACCACATATGCAGTATTTCTACACATTAAATCAAAGTTAATCTTCAAAATCATTTGCATAATTATATATTTCTTACAGCAATACTTACATATTGATTTCTCAGCTCTGACACTATAATCTTGAGGCTGATGTATTCCTTCTCATCAATCTCGGTCACTGTGCGACGATAATCCTCCTATAAAAAGTAAAAACATATTATGCATATATTAAATAACTACTGTATTGCTGATCTAACTGCTATGTGTGTGTACTGAAGATGAGACTTACAACATGAGGGTATTTTGCTATTTTGGAAACCAGCTTTGCCCTTGTGATGTAATACCTGCAAAAGATTTAAAAAATGTGAAGAAAAAAAAAAAGTTTGAATGTAAATCTTTTCTGGCCAACACTGACGTACCTAGATATCTGATCTAAGAAAGAAGCTGCTTCTCCTTCCACAGTTCTGAGTTCAGCAACCGTCTCCTCCTGTAGAAAGTGAAGATAAACAGAATCACAACCAGGTAACTGCCTGACAGAACCAAAGCTTCCTTATTGTTTATTTTTAAACACCAACATTTACCGTAAACTGTGAGGAATTACTGCTTGTCCTAATCGGCCTACAACAAATGTAGCTAATTGCAGGCAAATAAAGAACTGAAGAATGTGGCACCATACCTGAATTGAGACACCAAAATTGTTGCCATCTTCTATTCTTGGGATTAACAACTGAACCCACATCTTGACCTAGAAAACGAATGAAATGACATTTACCCAGAGCACTTTTAATGAGACAGAGAGCATGTCAGACTATGGTTACGTGGACCTACCGTGTTGCACTTTTCTATGAGAGTTCTGATTTCAGGTTTGACCTTTTCAATCAGCTCCACCAACTTGCCATTGCTTTTCATCATTCCACCAGGCATGACAAAGACCTTGGTCCCGCCAACTACAGACAGAGAACATAGGATAATGTTTTCAGCATTTCAAACTTACTTTAGTCACTTGCCAAATTAAAGACACTGTTTTCTTAGCTGTTTTCAAACTCACCTTTGTCATCTCCTGCACCATCTTCGAGTTTCCTCTTCTTAGCATTTTGCTGTTAAGAAAATATTTTAAGGTTACTGGCTGATCTTTTTGTTTCATGTATGGAAGCTCATTTCCACCACAAATAAAAGGTAATTGCAACTTTCTCACAATTTTATCTTTTTTCCCCCCCAAGTTCATATATAACAATTCTGAGGGGAAAAAAGCCAGATATAAACTCACAGTTCTGAGAACAGTCACAGTTCTGGGAAAAAGTCAATTGTAAGATAAAAAGTTGCAATTAGCTTATTTTTTATTCCATGGCAGAAACAATCTACCAAAACGTTTTACACAAAGCAACAAAAGCCTATTTTTTCCGGAGTGTATATTTACACTAAGTGCAAATAGCGTCCCTTGTTGGCAACAATATTTATAAGATACTGAGGTGCAAATAGTATCTGTCAATATAAAGTGTAGATAGCTTCTAATTACTATTTACTCCTATTGCAAAGAACTGCTACTTTTGAATGGTGTAAATAGAATCTATCGCTCTTTTCACCTAGTGTAAATAGCATATCGCTAAGAAAATGCTGCTATTGTCACTACGTGTAAATAGAATATATTGCTATTTTCACTTAGTGTAAATAGCATCTATTGCTATTTGCACTTAATATAAATAGCTGCTGCCAATTTTTTTTTGTATCCAGTTCAGCGACTTTATATCACTCAACTTGAACTGCTTTTTGACTGATGAATTAAGACACTTGACTTCTTACCCCCTCAAGCCCATCATGGATGTCTGTAAGTAGAATTGGGTCTGGCACAGTCAGATTGATCTCTGAATGAATTTCTTTCAGCTCACGGATATTAATTATGGGATCCTAAAAAAGACACGACAATAAAAATGCTGTTTAGTACATCTGAAGAAGTGAATTCCAAGAATGCATCATATTCTAGGATTAAACACTTACCTTCAAAAACTGGTCCAATTCTAGCAATTTCTTCGGGAAAAAGTTTGCAACCAAATCCTCAGCCTAATTTTGAATAATTAAACCGTAAGCTGCCCAATTGTAAAAGAAATGTTTATACATAAAACTCTCGGTAAGTGCAGAACCTTACCTCTGCTGTAATTCGTTCCCTGAAAGCGTCAACCTGGCAAGACAAGAAATATTCACATATAACTATTAAAACATCTAAATAACTATTAAAAGTCATTCACTCCTAAATAAATAAATAAAACAACGGGCGGCCCTTCTGTTTTAGGATGCTAAATGTTGTCAACATGTAGCGTATAATCGTGCCGCTTCCCACCATCTCATGGCTTGTTAACCTCACAGTCTTCGCCGTGATCCCTTGCTAACATAATCATGTCAAAAATCGGGACTGAAGCAGTTATTCATTTCTACCGCAGCAACATGCTGCTGTGCTAAAAACACGCTTCATCCACACACTCGCGGTTCACGCTGACTCCACCGCGCATGTGGGAGCTCTGGCTTCCCCATGAAGATTTGATATATATAATCCGCATATACTTTATCACAATATGTATTTTCCCTTTTAAAACAGAAGTGATTTTACAAGCATATGTGCGTGTAAAAGCTAGCTAACGCGCTCACGAGGTGACTCACGAGCAAGCCGGCTAGCCGCAAGCTAACATTTACAAACAGTTCTTCTGAGTGCTCCTTATTTAAATAAGGTAGTTAAGCAGTGAAACATTTACCTTTGTCTTGATCTCATTGTCCACCTTAAGAAGCGAAGACATCGTATTAATTCAATAAATGAGAAAAATGAGGGATTGTCCTAAAAGCATTAACTAACCGTGTGGCTCACTAACTGCTGTCAGCCACAAGGCACTTGAGCGCTTCTAGATGACGCAAAGGCTTCGAAACCGTAGAAGTAAATACATAGAAATCGCATCAACGCTGTCGTGTGGGAACATTTTATCTTCATTCATTTTTATTTTGATACATTTTGCAATATGCAGAATCATCTGGTATTCATGACAAAACCAAGTCAATAAAATATAGTGGTCGCGTCGACGTAAGAATATAATCAGCAGCGCAACTATTGCTATAACGGTATCTATGTATTCTTATCTATGTTCGCGGCGACTTCGAAAGACGTATGTGCATGCGTGCGTCATATTTTCGTCTGTAAAAAATATTGTTTATTTAAATTACAATATTAACCAATAAAATACTTCCACGACCTATTTAAATATGTTTGATGATAATATTCGGTAATAATAATAAAAAATATTTCGTTGGGACCAGGACGTGAGACACTTCCTGTGACGTGTGTTGGGGGCGTGTACGAATCTAGCGATGTAAACAAGAACGCAAAAGACAAGTCTCACAGTGTTGACACCACCACGGGCATTTTTAGAGCATCATATCCCCGCATCAAACGTATCAAGTGACTCTGGCTCACAATCATGAACCTCCCCGTCACTGTCAAAGTGAACTTTAGGGGCAACGTGAAGAAATTTCCAGTCTTGGACACGAACAAAGCACAGTGGGAGACTGTGGAGGCCTGGGTAAGGAGTCATTAAGCCTTGCTGTGTGGCGTTTATGTGGGCACGTTTACATTTCTTGGTCCTGGAAGGCCGTAGCTGAGGCCTACATAAACAAACCTCTACCGGGAGTATAATTCGTTTAACCTTAAGTCAAAACATTTAATCCTATCATAGCAGATATATCATAACATATATCTCAGTTGGGTCTTTTATACAAATCTCAGTTATCTAAATTGCAACAATATCTGTCATTTGCTCTTGACCTTTCTGTTCAGCCATAAATCAGATGACGGCTTGTAAATAAAGAGTAACATTGGAGGATATCGTTTTTCACGCTGATCTGCATGTAACTCTTCGATGTCTTAAAAAAACTGCGGTTCTTGTTGGTGTTTGTTTACATTGTTAGCTGACTTTATGCCTTTTTATAACTTCTAGATTAAAACTACATTCGGCTTGAGCCATTTTCAAGTGAAATATTTTGACGAGGACAACGAGGAGGTAAATAAATTATAACAGTTTAATAACGAGTTTTCAATTTATTTTTGATTTCAAAGTTTTACAGATTACATTGATTGCTGATCCTTTTAACATACAAGTATGACAAACTCAGTAAACTATTGGTATAAATCTAATTTCAAAGGTACTTCTATTGACATTTTTCCATTTATTTTTACAGGTGTGCATAAACAGTCAAGGTTTGTAATAATTAATGGTTTTTACAAATATGTTAACTGTAGTGTTACAATATTGATGTCATAATAACTATGAAATATTATTGTTTTTATTATTTGACAACATCACAGATGAATATACAGAAGCTCTAAAGGTAAGAACATAAATATTTTATTAAATCATTTTTGTGATGCATGAGCATTAAGTATTAAGTTACCCGTATGCCTTTGATTGCTGTCATCATCATAATTATCAAAATTAAAAAAAAAAAAAAAAGGCTTTAAACAAGATGTATTTTTTTTTTTTTTTAATAAATTTAGAGTGCATTTAAGCAAGCCAATCAGCTACACATGAATGTCTATAAGATGAAGGGTCAGGCAGAGGGTGGTGCAGTGAAGCCAGAGCTGAAGGAACTAAAAATAGATCCTAGACCAGCTCCACCGTATCGAGCAAGGGTCAAGATGGCAGACAAGGAGACACAGGTGACCCCCGAGCGGGACACGGTAAGCAGTTTGCGATCTTGTTATAAAGCATACTATGTGCCATGGGTGTCAAACTCAATTTCTGTCCAGGCCACGTGTGCGGTATCATTACTTATTATCAGAGGCATTTCTAGAGCATTTTTTTTTTTTGCAAAAACAGCACCAAAGCATTCAATTCTGGTGATTTTGGGAGTAGTGTCTATTTTTTTTATAGTATGTAGCAAACATTAACATAAGTATGTGCTGCATACAGAAAATTTCATAAGTTCAATATTACAGTTTAATTTCCTGCCTATAAGCCTTTTTTTAGTTATAAAAAATTTTTTACCGTTTGGTTGATGACAATTACAAACTCCACATTTTTATACATTGGAGGTCTGCATTCCTATTTCCATGGTGACACATCAAGCTGTTACTTAGCGCTGTATGATTATTGCTGCTTCCAAGAACATAAGTGTAAAAAAACAAACAAAAAAAAAAGTTAAAAAGTAGATTGAAATGTAGCAGTAGATCATGTCACGCACTGAACGTTGTAAACGCACTGGTGTGATCATATGCATCAGAGGGTTAATAATCACAAGAAAAGCACTAAATGAAAAGCGTTAACTGAGAAGTGATAACCGAGGTGTTTCATGCGTACATTTCAGAAATGAACTTGTAGGCCACTTGAAATGAATTTGGCCTGTGGGCCTTGAGTTTAACCTATGCTATATGCTATCTTTATAGTGTGAACTGTTTATTAGTTCATGCATATCTTGTAACAAAATGTTGTGAATAATAATGGACTGGGCTTATTGGAGTGCAAGATCATTTCAGACTGAGAAAACCTCTTTTTGTTGTTTTCCTTAAACAGGCTGTGGCCAAAGAAAACAAAGGGATGAAAACCGAGGAGGAAGCAGTCCCAGCGTGGTTCAAATCCTACATGGACAGGGTACTGTATCTTTAAAAAATGTCAAACTGATAATTTTATAGGTCTTTCATAGGTCTTTAATCTGGTCGAGTTTTTTGCAAGTGTTATCAATCTACCTTGCAGTTCAAAGATCAAGTGGTAAGGGAGGTGGTAGACAGGATGTGCAGTGAGTTTTCTGGCCAGTGTTGCACACACAGAGCCTTGGATCCTCCCGCAGAGGAGCCAAGCACCTCCGGCACTCAGAAAGCTACAAGCTCCACCACGCTAAGGGCTTCTAGCTCAACTCCAAATTGCAGTAGCTGCAAAGGACCAGCCACTGGGGGAGGATATCAGTGCAGGTGAGAATGTCCTAAAACTAGTTTTACTAATGACTCTCTTCAAGAATATTTATTAATTACACACTATTTGAGAAAATGAATCACAGGATGTGTTTATTATTTATTCATTTAACAGACAGTTTAATCAAAAGTGACTTAAAAATGAGGAATACAATAAAATGAGAATGCTAGCAATACAACATCGTTCAGAATAGTACATGCTAGTGAAACTATAGACATTTTTTCCCCAGCAGGATGCAGTTAAAGAAATCAAAACTGACAATTTATTTTTTATGGAATATTACAGTATTTATTATAAATGATTTATCTGTGCACATCATTATTTTTTTAAAATTCATGTGCCCTCGTAATCTTTATCAAAATAACTTCCCCTCAACTTCTCTGATGATGTGTTTACTGGTGATAATCCAGTCAATTCCCAATGGACAAAATCAAATCCTGCTCTACAT
Source organism: Hypophthalmichthys molitrix (assembly GCA_037950675.1). Taxonomy (NCBI): domain Eukaryota; kingdom Metazoa; phylum Chordata; class Actinopteri; order Cypriniformes; family Xenocyprididae; genus Hypophthalmichthys; species Hypophthalmichthys molitrix. The sequence continues at coordinate 17,731,578 of CM075503.1, forward strand.
TTTTTTGTTTTTTTTTGTTTAAGAAGCCATTTCACTTGAATACATACATCAGGATAAAGAAGAAAAGAGTATCGCAACTTCCGTTTAATGCCGAATTTAAAGGGTTCACCCAAAAATGAAATTTCTGTCAATACTGAAGTACTATTTTGGAAGTACTCACCCTCATGTCGTTCCACACCCGTAAGACCTTCGTTCATCTTCGGAACACAAATTAAGATATTTTTGATGAAATCAGAGGGTATCTGATCCACACATAGGCAGCAACTTCATTGCACCTTTTGACGTCCAGGAAAGTAGTTGAAAACATGATTTAAAAGCTGATCAACGTGACTACAGTGGTTCAACCTTAATGTTATGAAGCAACAAGAATACTTTTTGTGTGCAAAAACAAAACAAAAATGAACGACTTTATTCAACAATTTGAACCGTTGTCACACAGTGAACTCAGTGCAGGTTTCCTTGTTTACATGTGAGCGACAACTCAGTATTGATCGAAGCTGAACATTTGAGCAGCATGATGCATGCATGTGATGCTGACACAGGATCCGGCCAATAATGAGCCGGCGTTCGGACGCAAACAAGGAAGCCTGCACTGGGTTCACTACGAATGACAACGGTTCAAATTGTTGAATAAAGTCGTTATTTTTGTTTTGTTTTTGCACACAAAAAGTATTCTCGCCGCTTCATAACATTAAGGTTGAACCACTGTAGTTAAGTCGACTATTTTAACAATGTTTTTAACTACCTTTCTGGACGTCAAAAGGTGCAATGACGTTGCTGCCTATGTGTGGATCAGATACCCTCTGATTTCATCAAAAATATCTTAATTTGTGTTCCGAAGATGAACGAAGGTCTTCAGAAATTTCATTTTTGGGTGAACTAACCCTTTAAGTGCTCATGGGAGAGATGAGTTTTCAGCTGTTTCTTGAATATAAGATTCTGTTGTCTGGATAGGGTTAGGAAGATCTTCCCACCAGCAAGATGTCAAATGTAAAGCTCAATATAAAACATTTCTCTCCTTTTATGTGCAGCGTTTGTCCATCTTGCATCTTATGTGAGCCATGTAGTCATAAACACGATCCCAGCCACAACCTAAAGAGAACAAGGACTCCTTTGTCTGTCCCTGAACGTGGAGTTACTCCAGAACCCAGGCAAGTCAAAATAAACACTTGGTGCTCAGAATTTTGTTGTGTATCTTCTGCTTAGCCTGAATGGTTGTTAAGTGATATAATTATACTTGCTAATTGAATTTGATTCATTTTGGCTCATTCTCAGGTTTCTGAGGCGGGGTGACAGGACGGTGCGAAAGGCGGAGAGGCAGCGGCTGAAAGCCGAGCGGAGGCAGCTGAAGGCCGAGGTGAAGGAGATCAAGAAGAAGCTGAGGCTGGAGAAGAGAGGTCTGCTGTGGAGTGGAGCATCCAATGGGACCGCCAGCACGGGCCTTGCCCCCGCTCCCGCCCCGACTCTAGGCCCAGGACCAGCCCCAGCACCGGCCCTGTGCCCAGACCCTCAAACTTCCAGTCCAGAGTAAGGGCCACACTGAGAGGGGTCAGGGCTGGGTGGCCTCCCTACCCAGCCCAGAACAATCATTATCAAGATTATCACATTGTCTGTTATAGTTGAGTTATCGCTGGCAAGTGGATGGAACTACCTCAAAATGCACCCGCTGCCTTTATGTATTACGTCCTTTTTATACTTTTTTGATATGAGCTTCAAGAAAAAGACAGACGCTGAAACAAAGCTGTTCTGATGATCCTCTGTGCACTCAAACCAGGGGTCCCAAGGTCTCCTGCTCCACCTTGGTGCCCACAATGACTGCCTTGTTTCTGGATGAGAATCTACCAGATGGCACTTGTCTGGAGCCAGGCACCAAGTTCATCAAGTACTGGAAGATGAGGAACACTGGCAACATCAGCTGGACTTCGGATACCAAGGTACGTTTTAGAACTCACTAGAAGTTCATATATGTTGAAAAAAAAAAAAAGAAGTGTGGGCTGCTTTTGCATGTGTGCTTTTGTCTTTGTAGTTGAAGTTTATGTGGGGCAACCTGACCCTGGGGTCACGGGACCAAAAAGAGGTGGCAGTGCCCTTTCTGCAGCCGGGTCAGGTCGGTGTGGTGAGTGTGGCGTTTGTGGCGCCCCTGCTGGAGGGCACCTACACGTCTCACTGGCGCCTGGCACACTGTGGAGTGCAATTTGGGCCCAGAGTGTGGTGTAGCATTGTAGTGGTGCCAAGCGCAGGGAAGAAACTCAGCACCCACTGCAGCAAATCACTGGTGAGTCAATTTTAAACCATTATGCCTTTTCAAATATTTTCTTTTTAAGGCCATATGTTGCAACGGTATTAACTGTAGTTCCTAAAATTGTCATCAAATACATAATCTTTTCCTTGTAGAGGACCGATCTCTGTCTGATGGGGAAAGACGGTATGTTCTGGTCAGGCACCAGAGATTGTGAAGTGTCTACCAGCTCCCGTAGAGAATACTACATCCCCTCTGTGGACTTACTGACGGCACAGGTATGTACGTTGCTGGACACAAAAACCATCTTATGCTTGTTCAGTGATGTGTGCCTATCTAATGTCCAAAGTCTTGTTGTTGTCCAGGATCTGTTGTCCTTTGAGTTGCTGGATATAAACATTGTGCAAGAATTGGAGAAAGTCCCAGCTAACACTCCAGTTGGTAAGGCCTCAATGTGGTTCCAATTATGTTATATATCCCCAGGGAGAATCTGTTCCTCAAGGTCATGTGCATAATTAGTCTGGCCTCATTTTTGGAGTAATTGTGTAATCTCCTCAGATATGACCCCCTGTGTGTCTCCACCTCTTCATCATGGACCCTTGTTTGGAAAGCACAGAACGGGACTAAGCAAAGTTGAGGCTGGATGTTCAAGCAGGAAAAAAACTCAAGGTTAGAGCATCTGATGTGGAATTTGAATTACTGATTTGTAGTTACATCTTACAACCACTACAGATAATCTCTCTTTAAATAGCAGGATAGGTCCTATATACTCAAATCTGTAATTCACGTACACCAACATTCAAAAGTTTGGGATCAGTAAGATTTTTCAAATGTTTTTTTTTTTTTTTTAAGTCTCTTATATTCAGCAAGACTGTATTTATTTCAAAAATACAGTAAAAACAGTAATATTGTAAAATATTATTACCATTTGAAATAACGTTTTTCTATTTTAATATATTTTGAAATCTAATTGAGTCCTGTCATGGCAAAGCTGATTTGTCACATGATCCCTTAGAAATCATTCTAATATGCTGATTTGGTGCTCAAGAAACATTTCTTATTATTATCAATGTGGAAAATAATTGTGCTGCTTAATATTTTTGTGGAAATGTGAAACTTTTTTTTTTTTTCAGGATTCTTTGATTAATGGAAATTTTAGCATTTATTTGAAATATAAATCTTTTGTAGCATTACAAATGTCTTTACTGTTACTTTCAATCAATTTAATGCATCCTTGCTTAAATAAAAGTATTAATTTCATAAAAACAAATCTTACTGACCCCAAACGTTTTGAATGGAATTTCATCAAAGTGGATTTGCAAATAAATGAAACTAAACATTTTAGTTTGGAGGATAAATGTCCTCCATTTTGTTTTTTACATTTTGCAACCAGATGTATAGATCTGTTGAAGGCATTTATGAATCAAGGCCTATGCGAATGGATCAAGAAAGGTTGGTAGTGATGTGGCTTGTTCTCTGTTAGTGTTGCAGCCTCAGAGACAGAATGAGCTTCTGGACGTTCCAGGGAATGAGGACGGAGATGAAGACATCAGTGGGACTCAGTTTGTGTGTGAGACTGTGATTCGTTCTCTCACACTTGAGGAGGAACCAGAACGCAAACCTCAACGCAGGACTCGGTCTAACCTGAGGAGGCATGACAGTGAGTTTCTGTCTGATGTATTAGTGCTTACAGAACTTTACAGGCCTCTGTTATTTTGTTAATTTTTCTCCTAATTATTTTACAGTTCATAACCCTGCTCGCTTTCAGGAGAGATCCTTACAGGTGAAGAATGACAGATCTTTTCCAATCATAAACAGGCCTGAGGCTCCAGCACCTGTGCCAAAGCCAGTCATAACAGAGGAACCGGTCATGCCAGGTGTGCATGTTCTCCATTTGTTGTTTTTTTTTTTTTAATGTCACTGTTGCTTAAACAGACATAATGAATGTGTTGGAGTCACTGCTGTAAATGAAATGTGCCTTTGAACTTGGGCTTGCTAAAAATAAGCATGCTTTTTTCTGCATGAACTGTACCTTCTTTCATTTCAAACTTGGTTATTTTCATAGTCTTTTCAGAGGCATTGATTGGCTCAAATGAAAACCTCTACACTGACCCAGCTGCACAGGAGGAGAATGAAGAGGAAGTGGAACACAAGAGACATGAAAATGATCAAGATAAAGAGGAAGAAGCAGGAGAGTGGGATGAGGTGAGCAGCCAGGTGTCCTCTGCCTCATCTGAGGACTACATTGTCATCCTGCCTGACTGCTTCGATACTTCCAGGCCCCTGGGAGAATCGATGTATAGCTCAGCAATGTCCCAGCCTGCAGTCCCTCTTGTTAACGAGCCAGAAGCACAGAGCACGGCTGAAGGAGAGAACGAGGAGCCCACCCCTGTTCCAGCCCTTCAAAACAGCCTGAACCGGATGCTGTGCACCTCTCAAATATTGGACACTCCACCTCTGATTCCAGAGATGGTACCTCTATCCATAGCTCTCTCGCCACCCCCATCTCTTCGAACCCACAGGTTAAAAAACATTTAGAGAACCTTCTAATTCCTTTTTGACTAATTAATAATGCAGAGTGAATGTAATGTTTATTATGCATGGACTTTCATTTGTTTTAATCACTTTATGATTCTTTTGCAGATCAGTGAGATCTCATGATCTTGAGTCAGGACCAGGGGCCTCTGAAGAGAATGCATCATGCCATTTTGAGGATGACTCAAGTGGTGAGTTTTCTCGTCTGCTAGCTAGACATAGTGGCAGTTGTGGGGAAAAAATGGAAACTTGACACTGATGTGCAAAAGAATATAAATATAAATAAAAAAATAAACATGTGTGTGTATATATATATATATATATATATATATATATATATATATATATATATATATAACAATTACATAAAAAGATAAAAAATAAATGCTTTTATTATTATTTTGGAATTAGTGTCAAGCATTTTTAGGTTTGAGTGTGAAGTGTTCACCAAGAAAAACAATACCATTTTAAAATATATTCAAAGTAAAAATTATGTAATAAATATGAGTTAATATTATTATTGTTATAGGCATATATATATATTTGGTTCTGTAGACCATACAAGCCCACTGTCTGTTTTCATTGTCTAAGCTAAACTAGTTGTGTGGCTTTGAGCCATCTTAAAAAAAAAATTGTGTGACAGAATTGTGTTGTTTCTTTGGCCTAGTTTGCAGATCAGCTGATTCAGAGGCCCCTGTTAGTGCCTTTGAGACCTGCGGCTCCCAGGATCTCAGGTATAGCAACACATCGAGGTCATTTTTGCTTACATGTATTACAGACATCACATTATAATTGTATAATTATTTCAGGATGCATATATTTCAAGAAAATGTGAAGAAAGATCAGGTTTTGAATATCTATATAAATGTCATTTTTAAATCCACCTTTTGCTAACTCTGAAAGTTTGCAGCAGAAGAGGAAGTAACTCTGCACACAATGTTTTCCTGTGGTCGACCACATTTTTTTTCTTTGTTGTCAGTATGGTTAACATAACACCTTTTTTAGATTCTTTTAAATAATCAAACTATCTACTATAGGCATGTTAAGCATGTAAATCATGTTGGCTTTCATTTTGTTTTTCTCATAGTCTTGTTTCATGATGTATTTATCAATGTTAATCTCTCGAGTCCTCTTGTTTTGTTGGCACGGGACTGTTATGACACGACCTTCTGTTCCTGTTTTTATTCTTCTGCAGGGCACGTCACGGTGGTCTGACAGAGGGGCTGGTGAAGGGAGCACTCTCTGTGGCTGCCTCTGCTTATAAAGCACTCTTTACAGGCCAGAGCACACCGGCACAGGTGTTAGATTTTTCCTCATCAGTGCATGACACATCAGAACACAACATAAACAGCCACCGTATATTGATTTTTCTTTCTATTACACTACCGTTCAAAAGTTTGGGGTCGTAAGTTGTCTTATAATCTTAAGCTCACCAATATGGAGCACCTAAAGGGACACGGTGTTAGAAAAAAATGATGAGATAAGAGGGGAAAAAAAATATTTCAGTGCTTTTGCGTTCCTCTGAGAATCTTTGCATTTGGTCACAAAATCTTTGTTCCCTCACAAAACGAGCGAATGCAAAGTTTCTTTGTAGAATGCAAACATTTTGTGAGAGAATGTGAAAGCATTGACATAATTTTTCCTCCCATCTCATATTTTATTTCTGTCCCTTTAGGAGCTCCGGACACCAGTGCTGCATTTATTTGATCAAAAATACAGTAAAAACAGTAATATTGTGAAATATTATTACAAATTAAGATAACAATCCTTTAGAAATCTGTGCTGATTTGGTGTTCAAGTAACTTTTTTTTATTATTATTATTACCAATGTTGAAAACAGCTGTGATGCTTAATATTTTGTGGAAACTGATAATTTTTTTTTTTTGATGAATATAAAGTTCAAATAAATTGCATTTATTTGAAATCTAAATCTTTTCTAACGGTGTTTACTCTCACTTTTGATTAATTTAATGCATCCTTGATGAATAAAAGTCTTAATTTCTTTAAAAAAATAAAATAAAATCTTACTGAACCCAAAATTTTGAACACTAGTGTACTATTTCTAAAGAGTTGCACCATGCATTGTATACTTCATTGTGGCTTTTTTGCATTCTTTGTTATCTCTGAACCCTGGACCTGGCATGTGAGTGGCCTTTTAACATAGTATCTTTGGTTTGGTTCTCTTTCAGCGGCCTGCTGTTGACCCAGCCTGCGAGGATGCCTCCATGATGGCTGTTTTACAGGAGATGGGTTTCAGTAACCAGCCGCTCAATCAGAGGTTGCTGAGGAAGCATCACTACAGTTTGCTTGATGTGGTCAATGAGCTGGTGCAGTTGACCGACAGCGAATGGCACATCTCAAGACATTAGGAAGCACCGTGGCAACCTCAGTGAAGTAAAAGAATTGTAAATGATTTCATCGTGTTGCAGTATTTTGGTGAAATGCCTCTGATGTTCTTTTCTTAGAGAAATAGTTTGGATTCTCGAAAAAAGAGAACTATATCACTATAACTGACCATAGCTGCAATGATGCAATTACTTGATTGTACAAATTTAGTTTCATGTTTCTAGGACATTATGAATGGGGAAACAACATAAGGTTTATTAAGCAGTCTTAATGCTATCTTTATTCAGTGTGTGTGCCCTACTAACACATATAGACTGCTGTTAGGTAGGCTTCAGGTATCTTTTGTACTGCTTGATTAGATAAGATGACTAATTTGAGACAATACCCAGAGGGTTTCTGTTTGTTTGAGCACTTTTGCCTCTCAGAGGAAAGATATAAAAAGAAAAGCTTGTGTTGATTTTGTTATTTGTCACAGTGACCTCTATATTTGTATATCTTATTTTAAATCACACTAATTCATGTAACACTAAGGTGTTGGGCTGACGGACATATAGGAATGTGCAATGAGTTTTTCAGTCGTGCTTAACTCAACCAGTGATTGATTGGTCAAAGTTTTTGCTAGGCACCAATTTTGGTCATATTTGTCATTTTTATGTGCAATGTATTACTATGAACTGAAGGCTTATCAACATGGCTTTTTCTGTCCAGCACAGTGAATAAAAAACATTCCATTATCGTTATCAGTGTGTTTGAGTTTTATTCACATTGGATAATCATGAGTCTTCTTGCTATTGTTTAAATCACACCAATCAGCAAAACTATGTTTGGTTAATGTACACGCATCTGAAGTGCTGAAACGATGGAATGTTCTAAAGGTTAAAATAGTAATGGCTTTAGTCCGCTTCCTCCTTCAAGGCAGGAACTGAGTACAGATTCCCCAGTCACTACGTTTTGTGTCTTTGTTTTGTTTTTTAAGTGATAGTTTTGTCAATTGTCAAATGATAATTTAATAATTTTTTGGTATTTGAGAATATTTTGGACAACTCCAGAATACATGAATATGGCCAACATTGACTGCCCACACATCCTTTAGCATAGTTGTGGTCTGGATAATTGTTTACTTTTAATTTTTGGGGTAATGAAAAAACGCACTAGATTTTTCCATGCGTACTCTTTCCATCTCTGTGAACAGGTATGTGTGTCTTGCAAGCAAAATACCATTCTTCATTTGGAATTTCTTCCCCTAATTCTTTTTCCCATTTCTGCTTAATATACCTAGATTTTTTTTTTCTCAATTCTCCATCAGGAGATAGAGAGAGAGAAGATTATTCTGGGATTAGTCATTTAACTCTACTAGTGTATTCAGTTCCGTACTACCCTTTTTTTTAAAAGTGAAATTTCAAAATTTCACTTCTCTTTTCATACATTTTTACATTTTATTTTTCTTTGTAAATCTCTAATAACTCTTGACACTAATTTCAAAATAATCCCAATATATATGATATATGAAATGTCGCTACAAAATGCTGTAGTCTCAACCGCAGTTTATAAACATGCAGTATCGATTATGACCACCAGATGGCGACAGCAAACAGCTGTGAAGGACCAAAATAGGGAAGTAGCTGTGCAGTGCGCATTCGAAAGTTCATTCGCGAGTCTTGATAGAAAGTGGCATGTCTACAATAATTTACGCCACGAATGACATTTAATCTGCGGGGAAAGAGTAAATCCAGATATCAAACAATGCTCAGATGAATTCACGGTAAGTGGAAAAGTGCTGTTTGAAGATTTGTCATAAATGCATGTAGTAATGTTATGATGACGCGACAAGATGTAGAAAGAAAACTGATATAAATATATTCAGTCTTTTGACTTAATCTTGCCACTCATCTTTGGTACGACATTGTGAGGTTGTCTGTGTACTTGTAACTTCTCAAAATGTTGTTAACCTTACACATTACTGCTGTGTTCAGAAAAGTATAAAAGTAGACACGTTCGGAGTCGGAGTCAAATGCTGTCCAGATAACTTAGGCAGACTGTTTTGCATTATAAGATAGCTAACTCTAAATATCGTTCAACATTTCATTGCATTTACCACACAAAACGTTGCAGCTGGAAACGGTTGCCATAAATTTGGTTTCTTTTTCCTAAACTCGAAAGTTGTCAGTGATCACCAACATCCGAAACAATCACAATAGATAATGTTTAAATATTTGGGTTGTGAACTATTGCTTTGCGCTCTTCCATGCCACTTTATTTACTTTAATTCAAAGTTAAATTATGTAAATTGAAGGAATGTTGACTTGTATAAATATTAAAGTATATGAAGATTTTGTATAATTATACAAATGTTTCCTCAAAGGTCACGTGAACTGTGCCGTTTATTAAGGTCTTTAATCAAATTATGGAACTTTGTTCCATTATGATCTTTGACATCTTTTGCAGTTTTATTGTTGTGGAGCTTTATTGCTTTTTTCGGAATATTTTACTGTTTTACAGCGAGACCTAGAGTGGATGTTTTGGAGTTCGGATTGTTACTGTAATGTATAACTAGAACAATACAATCACTGTCACCCTAACCTAAAGTGAAAATTGTAAAAATACTTTGAGTATGCTTGTTGATTTTTCTCATCAATTTTGTACCTACATACCAACAGACAAACCTTAGTGAAGCTATTTTATTGTTTAGGGTGGAGGTCTTTAGTTTTGACCTGATATCTTCTGGAACTGCAGCATTATGTCCCCGAATAAAAATGGAGAGAAACGGAGGCTTTCCAAATGGTGGGACTATGGCAGTATAAATGGGGAAGGACAATCAGATCCATGCCCTACATGCCAGGGCACAGGACGCATACCGAGAGGCAGGTTTCAGTGTTTTTACTCATTTTCTTACAAATCTAGTTTCTTTGGCAGTTTGGCTCCTAAACACACCCTTATTCTGTCTGTCTTATCTTGACCCTTGACTTCTCCAGGTCAGGAGAATCAACTCGTGGCGGTCATTCCTTGCAGCGACCAAAGGCTAAAGCCTCACCACACGTCAGTATCACTATGACAGGCAGCCTGTAGTTCTGCTATTTTCTCTTTTCAGTGGTTAATAGCGTGCTTTATCATGTTAATATTCTCAAATGTATTTACAACATTATTTATTGTCCCACAGGAAACTGTATGTGTGTATATCGGTGGGGGTTTGCCTCCTGATCTGCTCGCTGATCCTGTTTTTCCTCTTCCCACGGAGTATGGATATGTCACCTGTGGAACTACAGTCATCTATGGTCTATTTCACTCCAGAGACAGTTAACATGGTGGTCACGGTAGGTGATCTGACACTTCAATGACAGTCTAAGATTCGACAATTTTTTATAAAGCTTGTAATCCTATGTCTGTATTATCCATTCTTCAGCACGAAATGAACCTCACCAACCAAAACTTTGTCAGTATCACAGCTGATAATCTTAGTGTGCAAGCATTGATTTTCGAGACTGTGGTTGGCAAGACCAAGTACCCCAGTGTCACCATACTTCCTCCTCGATCACAGAAAACGGTAAAATCTTTTATTATTCAAGCAAATTATGTAAAGAATTCTTCAAATTTAAAATGTTCTCAGGTGCATTATACAAGTTATTGGAAACCTGGAAAGAAAATGATGAATAAATCTAGCAAAAAAAAAAAAAAAAAAAATCCAGATAGGGATTTCATTCATCTTTCTTTCATCTTTCAGATTAAAGTTATAGCCGACATTGTTATTGATGACAATGGCCTTAAGTAAGTGATGATTTAATCAATATCTAAACCTCAATTAGGGTTTTTTTCATTATTATGTATTGTAAGTAGGGCTTTTAATCATTATTAGGGGCCAAGCACCGAAGGTGCTTAGGCACCTATTGTATCTGTTGGCGTTCTTTTTTTTTTTTATTCTTCTTCTTCTTCTTCTTCTTCTTCTTCCGCTCTGGAAGTCTATGGTAGCCTATAGAACCGCTTGCGGGAAAGTTGTGAAATTTGGCACACAATTAGAGGACAGTCTGACCTTTGTCCATAACAAATTTGGAGTCTCTAACTCAATCCCTCTAGTGCCACCAGCTGTCCAAAGTTGCACTCATGTTTATGTTAATAACTTTTGAACCGTATGGGTTGGAAACAAAATTCTTTTTTCCTCTGATGCCTTGGCTCATGACGAATCGATTGCACCACGTCATTTTCCGTCATGAAAATTTTTCCACCATTTTGAATTTTCTGAAAAACCTACTTTTTCGAACTCCTCCTAGGCCGTTAGTCCAATTTTCACGAAAATTGAACCAGATCATCTTCAGACCATGCTGACAAAAAGTTCAAGTTGATTTGTCAAACCGTTTTCGAAAAAGAAGTGAATTAATTGTACGTGGCGCTTGCAAAAATAGATATAATGCTGTATCTCCGCAACGCTTTATCGTATTCAGACCCAACTTGGTACATGTCATCACAAGCATGACCTGAGGCAACATGCAGCGTTTCGGCGCAGCGCCACCTACTGGTCCCGAGATACGAAAAATTGATATTTTTGCTTATAACTTCTGATGGGTTTGTCCAAAAATCATAAATATGGTCTCGTTGGATTCGGGGCATCATGCCGAGTTGAATGCTATCCAATTTTCCCATATCTGCCATTTTGGCAGTCGGCCATTTTGAATTTTGTGCTAAAATGCTGTATTTTACGAACGCATTAGCGTATCGTTACGAAACTCGGTACGGGTCATCAGGACAATGCCCTGAAGGAGCCTGAGAAGTTTCGGACCAGCGCCACCTAGTGGATCATTTTTTTTTTTCATATGCTTATAACTTTTGATCTGGTTGGCTTATTTTCATGGGAGTCACATTCTTAGACTCCTGAATCCTTGCCGAGTCCAACGATACCAAATATGATAGATTTCAACTTACGGTTTGTGCGGCGTCGTGTTTTAGCGCTTAAAAAACAATTGCGAATATGTCTGAAACCGTTAGTCCGATCGAGACGAAACCACCATAGGAAACACGGAACCTAAGCTGGTTAACTAAATGTTAAAGCCCAAATGTCAAAATTTTGATAGGAAGTGGCAAAAAAATCAAAACAAAGTCGTCCAGGGGTCATTTTTTATGATCTCTTACATGTAAATGTCTATAACTCCAAAACGAAATGAGATATTTGCACCAAATTTGATACACACATGTATGGGGTCACCCTGAGGACACACAAAAAGTTAGGTGGGATTGTGCCTCTTGGTGGCGCTATAATTGAACAAAACATGAAATTTCCATTAACTACAATACAGTATTATGATAAAAAATGCTATATTATAGGAATGCATTGATGTACCATTACGAAACTCAGGATTTGGCATCGGCATCATGCTTTGAAGGTACACAATAGGTTTTGAGACAGCGCCTCCTTGTGGTCAAATTTTATAACGAAATATTTAAAAAATGCTAATAGCTTTATAAAAATGTGGCCTATTGTAATGAAACTGGTCTTATTAGATTCCGTGGGTCATGCTGAGAACATTGATGCCAATTTTGCCACAGTCAGCCAAACTTCCTGTCAGTCATTTTGATTTTCTTTAAAAACATACTTTTTCGAACTACTCCTAGACCGTTGGTCCAATTTTCACCAAAATCGAATCGTATCATCTTCAGACCATGCTGGTAAAATGTTATGGATTTCATGTTGATAGACATAACCTTTTTCCCATACTGCAGCAACGAATCAGAGGCATGATGCCAAAATCACTGTTGAGTCTGTATCTCTGCAATGCTTTGAAATATTGACACCAAACTTTGCAAGTGTCATTGTCACCTCACTCTGACCATACCACATTAATTTGGTCACAGCGCCACCTATTGGTCGAAAGTGATGAACCAGTAAATCCTCATTTTTGATCATTTTTCAGCTCTTTTGCCTAAAATGATCTTAATAGGTCTTTAATTGCTCACTGTTGCAGTTGGTCTGTTGCTCCCAGCCGTGTTGGCTGGCATCTTGTGCTGCTTTTGTGCTTGGCCCCGTAATTGCTGCTTGCAGCTATATTTATGTATTGTTTCCCACTATAATCTCAGTGTAAATTACATCATGTTAATGACAGTGTATATGACAATTTTCAAATATGCAAAATATATCTAAAAAACGCTATCTAATGTCTGTTCCTTTTACAGTAATTACTGCAAGTCACGTGCCATTCAGATTCACACCTTATTCTTGCATTTGCAGTAAGTATACATTTTTAAGCAAGTATGCATTTCTCTCAGCATACTATTTGACTGAATCAGTGAATGATGGTTGCCAGCGTTGGTTGATGTTTTGAAGGCTGGGATTTTGAGGGTGCCCATTGAATAATTATTTGAATTCATGTCTGGTATACCTTGTAAATGTATAACATTCTAAAATATATTCACTGTAAATACAACAAATGACTTGTATTTCAGTCCACCTGAAATGCTAATCATGTTCGAGACAAGCAGCAGTCAGCAAATGGCAATAACTAAGTCACTTAGTCCATTTATTTTATGAGGGTCAGTCCATCTCAAGCAGTCCAATGGAGGTCACTTGACCATATATAATTTTCCTTTTTTTTTCTTTTTTTTGAGTGATTACCATTTTTTTTATTTTACTAGGTTTAACTACAGTGGCCATGTTTGTGTCATGGCCCACAACAAATTTTGGTTATACAGACCTCAATATCTCAGCTCACACGAGCTCCATGGAACAAAAACTGATCTCTATTCCAAGGTACATGGGCATATAGAAACATTTTGCACTTTCATGAATATAGTATGCATAAATATAGTATGCATGCAAAACAAATGTCAAAATGTTTTATTTCCCTTCACTTTTGGGTTGATTATCATTAGTGGGGGTCCAGATGGGAACCTGAAATTTTCCTCTATGGAAAATAGTTCTCTATGGTAGCATTCTGTTTAAAAAATGTTGAGTTTGAGTTCTCAAGCAGGGGGCTGGGGACCACTAGGGGGCCTTAGCAAACTTCTATAGGGAACTTATACATTTATGAGGCCCCCTATCTGCTGTTTTAGACCTGACAAGCACAAGCTATTAGATATGTATCTTGTAATGTACTATAGAGATCAAGTTTTATTTCAAGGAGTTCAGACCATCCTGAACTTAAAACATAAACATGTAAACATCCGTATTATAAGCCATAACACAATTGATTGCTGTGGTTAAACCAAGTAAAATAAAAAAATAAATAAAATCGGTCAAGCCACAGGCATATCACCCTGTAGCCCAAGACTGGTTGCCCACTGAAGCCAAGCAGGGTTGAGCTTGGTTAGTAGCTGGATGGGAGACCTCTTGGGAATAGCAGGTTGCTGCTGGAAGAGGTGTCATGAGGTTTGTGTGGGTCCTAGCACCCTAGTATTGTGATGGGGACACTATACTGTTACAATCGCCGTCATTCGGAAGAGACGTTAAAACAAGGTTCTGACTCTCTGTGGTCATTAAGGCACTTCTTGTAAAGAGTAAGGGTGAAACCCTAGGGCCAGTTCTAAAGTAATCCGATCGGATTTCGGCTATCGGATTGGATCAAATCCTGAAAATGGGTTGTTCAAAAGAAAAAAAGGATTCTGAAATCAGATTAGATCACAAAATCCAATCTTGGTTTTGATCTGGATAAAATCATCAGTTTGTTTTGGTCAAAATGTTTAGTAAGATTGGGATAACTTTGATCAAAAAAAAAAAAAAATCTGTATTATACTGATCCCATCAGAAGGGTGTATTTCAGGAACAAAAATACAACATTTTTATCAATCAAAAAATACAACATTTTTATCATGTAATATAAATACACACATTTTTTTTTACTTTGCTCTCGATTAGTTTAACTGTTAAAGTAATAAATTAGAAGTAGAGTAGTCTTCTGTAAAGTAAAAAAAAAAAGATACTGGTGCCATAAAATAATCCACATCCACATCTTTCCCATCTCATATTCTTTCTGTCACCATGTCCCTTTAGGGGCTCCGTAGAGCACTAGTAATCCAGATTTGGTCATCTGAAAAAGTGTGTATCTGGATCAGGGTGATCCAATCCAATTTTGCTTTGAAAAAACAGCACAAAAGTAAGATGGATTACCTGATCCTGGATAGCAAAACATGGGATTTCCAAATTCAGATCATTCTGATCCAGATTAAACTTTTTGAACAACTGGCCCCTGGTGTCCTGGCCAAATTCTGGCCTAATAATCCTCATCCTTTGAATTAGCTTGATCACTCTCTCTTCTCTCCACCTGTAGCTGGTGTGTGGTGAGTGCACTGGTGCCGTTCTGTGGTGCCGTTGCATCATCCAAGTGGATGCTGCACACTGGTGGTGGTTGAGGAGAGACCACCCATATAATTGAGCACTTTGGGTGTACAGTAGTACATAAGTAAAGCGCTATATAAATGTCTCATTCATTCATTCAAAATTGGTCAAGCAACCGGTGACACATGAATGACTTTTCACAAACTCAACGTTAGTTTTTTTTGCTGACTCTCAGTGATGTGAACTTTGTGGACTTTGGTCTATATTAAAATCTTATAGGTTATAAAGTGCATGACCAAAAAAAACC
Organism: Hypophthalmichthys molitrix; assembly: GCA_037950675.1. Taxonomy (NCBI): domain Eukaryota; kingdom Metazoa; phylum Chordata; class Actinopteri; order Cypriniformes; family Xenocyprididae; genus Hypophthalmichthys; species Hypophthalmichthys molitrix. The sequence continues at coordinate 17,747,259 of CM075503.1, forward strand.
CCACACCCATAGTAAAATATACACACTACCGTTCAAACGTTTAGGTTCAGCTTTTGCTTTTGAACAAAGTCTCTTATGTTCATTATTATCATTTGATTATAAATACAGCAACACAGTAATATTGTGATACAATGTACAATGTAAAACAACTATTTTCTATTTTATTATATTGTAAAATGTAATTTATTCCTATGAAGGCAAAGCTGAAATTTAGCAGCCATTACTCCAGTCTTCAGTCACATGGTCCTTCAGAAATCATTTAAAAAATGCTGATTTTGTGCTCATATAACATTTATTATTATTATAAAATATTGCGCTGCTTAATATTTTTGAAGAAATTAAATCTCAGTCATTGTTCATTTTCTTAAACTATGCATGCCACATGTCAGTTTTTGGTTATAGAAATTCAGTTAAATTCATATTTAGTAATTCATGTACAATTCCTTGTGTTCTCTACAGATTGAATATCAAAGTCTCCTACCTTTCCCATTCAGAAGAGATGTCTACAGATGCCTATGAGTATATTGACTGTGGAGTGAATTCCACTATGCCTCATCACTTCCCTCTGCTTTGAGACTAAATCATTGCCAATCTATGGCCATGAAGGCTGATGATATACAAATCGAAGTAGGCTGCTTTAAACAGGATTGCCATTTTATGCTGTAGTTTACTACAGTCCATTTAAAATGGGTTTTGATTAAAATGACAGTAACATATGATACAATATAAGCATCACTGGAATAATGAATATGGGTTGCTAACTTAGACCACTTTTCTTGCTCGTTGATTTATTAGTGTTTACATAATATAAACATTTTAACATTTGCACAACACGAATTTGCACATTAAATTGTAATTTTATTTGTTGAGAATTCTTGAGCAAATTATGCACCTAATCAGAATTGTTAAACACCCATTTCTGTTTTAATTAGCATTATGAAAGAACAATGAAGTCTGGTTTCCTTTAAAATACACCTTAATATGTAGAGTTGGTACTGTCCAGTAGTCTGGCCTTCATCTTCACCATTGCTGGGAATACTGCAAGGACTGAAGCAAATCAATATGTAGATGCTGCTTTTTTCTGGATCATTTCCACCTTATGAATTCTTTAAATAATCACTGTGAAATTACACACATACGAGGGCTGGACAAAAAAGCCATTGTCTTTATGTAAAGGTAAAAAATATAAATAGATAATATCTAACCACAGGATCTGTTGTATCTTACTGCTACATTATTTAGGAACAGGTTAAACAACTTTGCAGTACTCACCGTGTATCTTTTCATCTTGGCATGACACTTGCAACTGCATTGCTCGTCAACCTCTGAAGAAAACAAATATGTTTACACTGACTGCATTAAGATTCCATGTATCGTATGTAGTAGTTAATTTTGTATTTTGATCATTCAAATTCAGTCACCTCTAAAGCGGTGGCTCTTTGTTCTTAATGGCATGCAAACAATGGAGAATTCTTGAGTGTACTGATGTTTGACCTGTTATTATGAGCAGCTTTACCTAGAGACCCTGCAGGTTTACAGGGTGTCATGTGTGCTTCAGAATGCTCTTTCTTTTTACTTTGCTTGTCTTCCTTAAAAAAGAAATAAAATCCCAATATTATTTAGATGTATTATTTAACTTGTATTACCTTTTTTATATAAATAAATAAGTGTTCAAATGTATACTGTTAACATGGGAACCTGCTTAACTGAGGCAGATAATCTGCGATCCAGCACTTGCTGACGGCGGCGGGCCTCCCAGTGCATTGCTGACATGTTACACCACAAGCTGGCCTGTAACGTGAGAACATTTCCTGATTAATGAAATTCAAACCCACATGGTGAGATGTTTCCTTTGTCATGACACGCTCATAAAGAAACTGAACTGATTTCTTAGCTGCTCATAAATGTTGACACGACAGGACAAAGCTGAGTTAGCAGTGAACGCAATAAGGTAAACAAAAATAAAATATTCATAATGTAAAAGTCGTTGCCGTTTTAGATTTGTAGCGTATTTAGTTAGCCCTGTGCCATTCATCCTGTGCTAGCCCGATACCGTTACATCACAAGTGTCTATAATAGGCAGAGCAAAAACATGCAATAATATGTTATAGATTAAGACAAACTACAATAAACAATATTAATTCTAAAAACTGGCAAGAAAAGCAGATTTGCAAAGCAGTAGACACAATTTACCAGATTCTGTTGTTCTGCAGATATGTCCAGTCCACACCGGACAACTCTTACGTCCTTTTTGGACGGCTTGTTGGTTTCCTAGCAACGTTCAGCAATCGCTTTCAACTTGCTGACGCCACACGTACGATTGTAGCGCGTTATGTCAATTTAATTGTTTATTAAGTACTATTAGAAAATAAAAACACTCTAAAAAGTTCTATTATAGACATTTTGCTTGTAACAACATTTAGATCACAGCTTTTTACAGTGTTTAATTATTTTATGAAAAAATACTATAGTAATTTATATAAATAAATAATTAAAAAATTGTTATATAAAAAATTAATAAATACTATAGTTTTTTTGAACCATACTATAGTAAATTGTAGTATACTATATATGTTATAGTATTTACAACACTTTGTTAATGAATGCTACAGCATAATGTATATTGTGAACTGAAACTAATAAATACTGTAGTATACGTTAGTTTACAACTGTGTATTGTAGTAAACCTTGTAGAAAACTTAGTACATTAGTACAAACATAGTAATTTGTTTATATTACTATAGTTGTTATATTACCACAGCAATTACCACAACAAATTAATTCAAGTACTTAACTATAGTATGGTTCAAAAACACTATATAGCATACTATAAATTACTATATTATTATTTTTTTCATGTGGGTTAAAGTTATGGAACTCTGGCTTATGGTTATTAAATATTTTAAACAAAACACTAACTACTTTTTTAACGTATACTTCAGTGCTATGTAAATCTATAAAAACGTGATTTTGGGGTTTTGTAGATGTAGGCCTACTTTCTGAGCAGCTCATTCTGTTTGCTAGCGAATAGTGATAAATTAATAACCTTTTTTCTTAGATATCATAGGGGGAACACTCCTTAATTCGCACTCATGCGCAACAAAAATAAGATACAAGATCTACTTGGTAGTTTCGATGCCTCAGGCTCGCCACAAAGAGGTGCTGTTTGGGTAGAAAACAAATACAACTTGACGTTCGATACAATACGCAGAACAATCAAACGCTAGAGGGAGTCGCGAGGGAGGAATGAGGGGTTCACGTGACGTCACATGCGGGGATTGTTGTTCTGGATCTTGAGCGCTCGGCTCCACTTTCATCTCTGAGGTCACTGGTATCGGAGGGAAGAGAGACTCTGGAAAACGATCATTGTTTTGAGTCGCTTGGAGAACTGGTCGACTATGTTTTTAAAGTGAGAAATGGAAAAGCTGCCTGTTTCAAGATAGACACCTATTAGGTAAGTGTAGTAAATTTTGACAAAGATTAAACAGCTTCGTTTTACAAGCGAGGTTTTCGTTCTCGCTACACTGCGGATTTCGGTCTCAAGTATCTGCTGAATTTGCTCGACAGAGATGTTTTTGATTTTATGTTGTGGTCTGTAACCTTTTTAATGTTTTTTAAAGTTGTTTCGAATAGGATTTTACTATTTTAAACTTTAAATGACCCAGTTTTCGTACATTTGACAGTAGTTGTAATAAAGACGTTGGCATAGCCTACCCATAATTTCCATTTAAACTATATGCGTAAATGTAATAATAAATAACAGTTGTTTGCAGGAAATTATAATAGCTTTTTTTAAGAAATCTATTTTTTTTAGACTGTTAAGAGGATTAGGTCCGGCAAGCATTGAGAGCAACCTCTAGACAGCTCAATCTTTACCTACAATTAACTTATTTGTTACTGAAGAGTACTAAAGAGTCTTACAGTGAGTCATTGTGAATATAAAACCAAAGCCTTTTTGGTCATTTCATTTAAAGTTTTTTTTTTTGTATATAACCAAATACTTTTTCATTACTTTAACATTTTATTTAGTAACTCCTAAAACGTTGCAGCCGGTTTACTCTTTGTATTTTATTTGCCTTTGCTTGAAGGCAAATCTGGTGAAGTTGTAAATAACTTCCATATCGGTGATGATAATCAGCTTTTGTTTTTCTTTAATTAGGTTCCACACGGTGCCGGTGATCTTACAGCACCTCTGTCTGCCTGCAGTACCTTTGAAGTAGGGGCAAATGCCAAACACTTAGACGAATCTGTTTCTCCTTAAAAGAGGGTGAGAAAACCAAGTTGCCATGGGAAACCAGTTGACAGAGATTGCCCCCAACACACCGTTCCTGCCTAACTTCCAGTCCCTCCACGTTGTGGTCATTGGTTTGGACTCTGCGGGCAAAACCTCACTTCTCTACAGACTGAAGCTGAAGGAATTTGTTGAAACTATCCCAACCAAGGGATTTAACACTGAGAAGATTAAAGTTCCGGTCGGAAATGGCCGTGCCATTACCTTTCAGGTGTGGGACGTGGGTGGTCAGGAGAAGCTCCGACCTTTGTGGAAGTCCTACACACGACGCACAGACGGCATGGTCTTTGTGGTGGACTCCACGGAGGCAGAGCGCATGGAGGAGGCTAAGGTGGAGTTGCACAAGATCACTCGTACGTCAGAAAACCAAGGAGTACCAGTGCTGGTTTTAGCTAACAAACAGGACCTTCCAGTCGCACTGCCTGTTTGTGACGTGGAGAAGGTTTTGGCTGTACATGAACTGAGTGCCTCCACCCTACACCACGTGCAAGGGTGCAGTGCGGTCGACGGGCAGGGGTTGCAGCTGGGTTTGGAAAAACTGTATGACATGATCCTCAAACGAAAGAAAATGGTTAAGCACAGCAAAAAAAAAAGATGAGCTGACTGTGACAGCCTCGGTGGACCCTGAGTTGTTGTCATAGGATTTTTGCGAATCCCTGAATGAAGAAAATGCTCCAGATGGCCCAGTGGCCAGGAGAAAACAGATTTGACCTTTATGTGTCACACAGTATTGAACTGCTTTCTTCCATGCCGAGTTACTGCTGTGCAGCTCCCTTTTGTAATGAAGGAATATGTGATAGCATTGATAGGCTGTAGTATCAGCAGAATTTAAGCCTACATCCTTGCCTTTTTTCTTTCTTTTTTTTCCAAGCAAGAAAGAGACTGAATCATTGCTTGGCTAAATATTGATTTTCACCAGACTTCAGGCGTCCTTTTTTCACATACGTTGAGTTGATTGCCAGTGCCGATATAATAAAAGGCCATATACATGTTCACGCTATGTTAGTTGTGAAACTGAAGTCCAAAGCGAATCACTGAGATTCACTATTCACAGATCTACATTTTAGTTGGAATACTTGTTTGTTTTTACATGCTGTAAATAGTTTTTGTAATGCTGTAGAATTAATAAATTATAGATGACTTTGACACAATCAGTGCTTCAGAAGCCATATCTTCTCTTCCTGAGGCTGTACAGTTTTTGCTGAAATAAATGATAATCTGTATTATAATTTATTATTAAAACATGTATTATTTATCAGATAGATAGATGGATAGATAGCCTACTAGGTTTTAATTCACTGTGATGAAACAGAAAACAGCCCCTATTAAAGTATTAATAGAGCAGGCGCTCATGATGATGTCATCAGTGTTCAGGGAATATCAAAGTCTCCTACCTTTCCCATTCAGAAGAGATGTCTACAGATGCCTATGAGTATATTGACTGTGGAGTGAATTCCACTATGCCTCATCACTTCCCTCTGCTTTGAGACTAAATCATTGCCAATCTATGGCCATGAAGGCTGATGATATACAAATCGAAGTAGGCTGCTTTAAACAGGATTGCCATTTTATGCTGTAGTTTACTACAGTCCATTTAAAATGGGTTTTGATTAAAATGACAGTAACATATGATACAATATAAGCATCACTGGAATAATGAATATGGGTTGCTAACTTAGACCACTTTTCTTGCTCGTTGATTTATTAGTGTTTACATAATATAAACATTTTAACATTTGCACAACACGAATTTGCACATTAAATTGTAATTTTATTTGTTGAGAATTCTTGAGCAAATTATGCACCTAATCAGAATTGTTAAACACCCATTTCTGTTTTAATTAGCATTATGAAAGAACAATGAAGTCTGGTTTCCTTTAAAATACACCTTAATATGTAGAGTTGGTACTGTCCAGTAGTCTGGCCTTCATCTTCACCATTGCTGGGAATACTGCAAGGACTGAAGCAAATCAATATGTAGATGCTGCTTTTTTCTGGATCATTTCCACCTTATGAATTCTTTAAATAATCACTGTGAAATTACACACATACGAGGGCTGGACAAAAAAGCCATTGTCTTTATGTAAAGGTAAAAAATATAAATAGATAATATCTAACCACAGGATCTGTTGTATCTTACTGCTACATTATTTAGGAACAGGTTAAACAACTTTGCAGTACTCACCGTGTATCTTTTCATCTTGGCATGACACTTGCAACTGCATTGCTCGTCAACCTCTGAAGAAAACAAATATGTTTACACTGACTGCATTAAGATTCCATGTATCGTATGTAGTAGTTAATTTTGTATTTTGATCATTCAAATTCAGTCACCTCTAAAGCGGTGGCTCTTTGTTCTTAATGGCATGCAAACAATGGAGAATTCTTGAGTGTACTGATGTTTGACCTGTTATTATGAGCAGCTTTACCTAGAGACCCTGCAGGTTTACAGGGTGTCATGTGTGCTTCAGAATGCTCTTTCTTTTTACTTTGCTTGTCTTCCTTAAAAAAGAAATAAAATCCCAATATTATTTAGATGTATTATTTAACTTGTATTACCTTTTTTATATAAATAAATAAGTGTTCAAATGTATACTGTTAACATGGGAACCTGCTTAACTGAGGCAGATAATCTGCGATCCAGCACTTGCTGACGGCGGCGGGCCTCCCAGTGCATTGCTGACATGTTACACCACAAGCTGGCCTGTAACGTGAGAACATTTCCTGATTAATGAAATTCAAACCCACATGGTGAGATGTTTCCTTTGTCATGACACGCTCATAAAGAAACTGAACTGATTTCTTAGCTGCTCATAAATGTTGACACGACAGGACAAAGCTGAGTTAGCAGTGAACGCAATAAGGTAAACAAAAATAAAATATTCATAATGTAAAAGTCGTTGCCGTTTTAGATTTGTAGCGTATTTAGTTAGCCCTGTGCCATTCATCCTGTGCTAGCCCGATACCGTTACATCACAAGTGTCTATAATAGGCAGAGCAAAAACATGCAATAATATGTTATAGATTAAGACAAACTACAATAAACAATATTAATTCTAAAAACTGGCAAGAAAAGCAGATTTGCAAAGCAGTAGACACAATTTACCAGATTCTGTTGTTCTGCAGATATGTCCAGTCCACACCGGACAACTCTTACGTCCTTTTTGGACGGCTTGTTGGTTTCCTAGCAACGTTCAGCAATCGCTTTCAACTTGCTGACGCCACACGTACGATTGTAGCGCGTTATGTCAATTTAATTGTTTATTAAGTACTATTAGAAAATAAAAACACTCTAAAAAGTTCTATTATAGACATTTTGCTTGTAACAACATTTAGATCACAGCTTTTTACAGTGTTTAATTATTTTATGAAAAAATACTATAGTAATTTATATAAATAAATAATTAAAAAATTGTTATATAAAAAATTAATAAATACTATAGTTTTTTTGAACCATACTATAGTAAATTGTAGTATACTATATATGTTATAGTATTTACAACACTTTGTTAATGAATGCTACAGCATAATGTATATTGTGAACTGAAACTAATAAATACTGTAGTATACGTTAGTTTACAACTGTGTATTGTAGTAAACCTTGTAGAAAACTTAGTACATTAGTACAAACATAGTAATTTGTTTATATTACTATAGTTGTTATATTACCACAGCAATTACCACAACAAATTAATTCAAGTACTTAACTATAGTATGGTTCAAAAACACTATATAGCATACTATAAATTACTATATTATTATTTTTTTCATGTGGGTTAAAGTTATGGAACTCTGGCTTATGGTTATTAAATATTTTAAACAAAACACTAACTACTTTTTTAACGTATACTTCAGTGCTATGTAAATCTATAAAAACGTGATTTTGGGGTTTTGTAGATGTAGGCCTACTTTCTGAGCAGCTCATTCTGTTTGCTAGCGAATAGTGATAAATTAATAACCTTTTTTCTTAGATATCATAGGGGGAACACTCCTTAATTCGCACTCATGCGCAACAAAAATAAGATACAAGATCTACTTGGTAGTTTCGATGCCTCAGGCTCGCCACAAAGAGGTGCTGTTTGGGTAGAAAACAAATACAACTTGACGTTCGATACAATACGCAGAACAATCAAACGCTAGAGGGAGTCGCGAGGGAGGAATGAGGGGTTCACGTGACGTCACATGCGGGGATTGTTGTTCTGGATCTTGAGCGCTCGGCTCCACTTTCATCTCTGAGGTCACTGGTATCGGAGGGAAGAGAGACTCTGGAAAACGATCATTGTTTTGAGTCGCTTGGAGAACTGGTCGACTATGTTTTTAAAGTGAGAAATGGAAAAGCTGCCTGTTTCAAGATAGACACCTATTAGGTAAGTGTAGTAAATTTTGACAAAGATTAAACAGCTTCGTTTTACAAGCGAGGTTTTCGTTCTCGCTACACTGCGGATTTCGGTCTCAAGTATCTGCTGAATTTGCTCGACAGAGATGTTTTTGATTTTATGTTGTGGTCTGTAACCTTTTTAATGTTTTTTAAAGTTGTTTCGAATAGGATTTTACTATTTTAAACTTTAAATGACCCAGTTTTCGTACATTTGACAGTAGTTGTAATAAAGACGTTGGCATAGCCTACCCATAATTTCCATTTAAACTATATGCGTAAATGTAATAATAAATAACAGTTGTTTGCAGGAAATTATAATAGCTTTTTTTAAGAAATCTATTTTTTTTAGACTGTTAAGAGGATTAGGTCCGGCAAGCATTGAGAGCAACCTCTAGACAGCTCAATCTTTACCTACAATTAACTTATTTGTTACTGAAGAGTACTAAAGAGTCTTACAGTGAGTCATTGTGAATATAAAACCAAAGCCTTTTTGGTCATTTCATTTAAAGTTTTTTTTTTTGTATATAACCAAATACTTTTTCATTACTTTAACATTTTATTTAGTAACTCCTAAAACGTTGCAGCCGGTTTACTCTTTGTATTTTATTTGCCTTTGCTTGAAGGCAAATCTGGTGAAGTTGTAAATAACTTCCATATCGGTGATGATAATCAGCTTTTGTTTTTCTTTAATTAGGTTCCACACGGTGCCGGTGATCTTACAGCACCTCTGTCTGCCTGCAGTACCTTTGAAGTAGGGGCAAATGCCAAACACTTAGACGAATCTGTTTCTCCTTAAAAGAGGGTGAGAAAACCAAGTTGCCATGGGAAACCAGTTGACAGAGATTGCCCCCAACACACCGTTCCTGCCTAACTTCCAGTCCCTCCACGTTGTGGTCATTGGTTTGGACTCTGCGGGCAAAACCTCACTTCTCTACAGACTGAAGCTGAAGGAATTTGTTGAAACTATCCCAACCAAGGGATTTAACACTGAGAAGATTAAAGTTCCGGTCGGAAATGGCCGTGCCATTACCTTTCAGGTGTGGGACGTGGGTGGTCAGGAGAAGCTCCGACCTTTGTGGAAGTCCTACACACGACGCACAGACGGCATGGTCTTTGTGGTGGACTCCACGGAGGCAGAGCGCATGGAGGAGGCTAAGGTGGAGTTGCACAAGATCACTCGTACGTCAGAAAACCAAGGAGTACCAGTGCTGGTTTTAGCTAACAAACAGGACCTTCCAGTCGCACTGCCTGTTTGTGACGTGGAGAAGGTTTTGGCTGTACATGAACTGAGTGCCTCCACCCTACACCACGTGCAAGGGTGCAGTGCGGTCGACGGGCAGGGGTTGCAGCTGGGTTTGGAAAAACTGTATGACATGATCCTCAAACGAAAGAAAATGGTTAAGCACAGCAAAAAAAAAAGATGAGCTGACTGTGACAGCCTCGGTGGACCCTGAGTTGTTGTCATAGGATTTTTGCGAATCCCTGAATGAAGAAAATGCTCCAGATGGCCCAGTGGCCAGGAGAAAACAGATTTGACCTTTATGTGTCACACAGTATTGAACTGCTTTCTTCCATGCCGAGTTACTGCTGTGCAGCTCCCTTTTGTAATGAAGGAATATGTGATAGCATTGATAGGCTGTAGTATCAGCAGAATTTAAGCCTACATCCTTGCCTTTTTTCTTTCTTTTTTTTCCAAGCAAGAAAGAGACTGAATCATTGCTTGGCTAAATATTGATTTTCACCAGACTTCAGGCGTCCTTTTTTCACATACGTTGAGTTGATTGCCAGTGCCGATATAATAAAAGGCCATATACATGTTCACGCTATGTTAGTTGTGAAACTGAAGTCCAAAGCGAATCACTGAGATTCACTATTCACAGATCTACATTTTAGTTGGAATACTTGTTTGTTTTTACATGCTGTAAATAGTTTTTGTAATGCTGTAGAATTAATAAATTATAGATGACTTTGACACAATCAGTGCTTCAGAAGCCATATCTTCTCTTCCTGAGGCTGTACAGTTTTTGCTGAAATAAATGATAATCTGTATTATAATTTATTATTAAAACATGTATTATTTATCAGATAGATAGATGGATAGATAGCCTACTAGGTTTTAATTCACTGTGATGAAACAGAAAACAGCCCCTATTAAAGTATTAATAGAGCAGGCGCTCATGATGATGTCATCAGTGTTCAGGGAGAGCGTCCCACAGGAAATGCATTGATGCTGAAAGAACATTGTTTGATGTAACCTTGATGTTATAGCCTAATTCGGAAATGGGCGGAAGCAACATTATATCACATTTGCTGACAGGTTATACAAAGATAACAATTTATTAAACAGCCAAAGTAAGATATATGTAGGATATAGAGAGATAGGCATACAAAATGGACAGTGATGCAAAATGCTGAAGCGCTTTTAATGTAAATCTACTCTAATTTTGAGGTTTGAAGTGTTTTAAGAGGGCAAATGGATTTTAGATGTCCTGACCCACATCATTGCACAGACAGAAAAATCTATTTACTTTGCTATCAACTTCCTAGTAAAGCAGCTGCTTTGCTCTGATTGGATTAATTGGTGCTCCGGGTTTATGGTGAGGAGACTGAAACAGGGATGATTTATAAGATCAGTGAATGTGGTAATGTAATAAGGCTTCTGGACCTGTGGCAGGATGATATGTAACTTGCCATTTTGATAATTTGTTTAGGATTAAAATATTTGTTATACTATATATCTTGTGTGTTTTTGAAAACAATATATGTGTTAATTAAAGTTAGTGTTAAATTTCAGTATACTGTAAAAAAGAATTGTTGGTTTAACTTAAAAAAGTAAGTCACCTGGTTGCCTTCAAATTTTGAGTTCATTGAAATTAAAAATTTGAGTTAAAGGATTAGTCCACTTTCAAATAAAAATGTCCTGATAATTTACTCACCCCCATGTCATCCAAGATGTCCATGTCCTTCTTTCTTCAGTCAAAAAGAAATTAAGGTTTTTGATTAAAACATTCCAGGATTATTCTCCTTATAGTGGACTTCAATGGACTCCAAACGGTTGAAGGTCAAAATTACAGTTTCAGAGCAGCTTCAAAGGGCTTTAAACGATACCAGACGAGGAATAAGGTGACAAATGATCGCCTTGCAAGTGCTTCGCCATTCCGTCTTCCGTATTCTTCAAAAAGCTTACGCTGTATGTCCTAAGCCTTCCCTATTCTACTTACGGAAAAAACAGAACTGCCGTTGCGTTCGTTCCGTAAGTTGAATAGGGAAGGCGTATATACAGCGTAAGCTTTTTGAAGAATACAGAAGGCGGAATGGCGAAGCACTTGCAAGGTGATCATTTGTGTTTGTAAAGCATATACATTTGTATTTTTTTTAAGAAAATGACAGATGGTTTCGCTAGAAAGCCCTTTGAAGCTGCACTGAAACTGTAATTTTGACCTTCAACCATTTGGAGTCCATTGAAGTCCACTATAAGGAGAATAATCCTGGAATGTTTTCATCAAAAACCTTAATTTCTTTTCGACTGAAGAAAGAAGGACATGGACATCTTGGATGACATGGGGGTGAGTAAATTATCAGGAAATTTTTATTTGAAAGTGGACTAATCCTTTAATACAATGAAGGCGATTGGTTTAATCAACAGAAACTCAAAATATTGTTATCTGAACCACATTAATTATTGAAGTTGATTTGACAAAAGAAAAAAAAATCGTGAAAATATTTTTTAGTGTACTAGTACCTACTTTTCCAAACAATGGACAAAAATAGACTGATTCATCCATCAATATCCAATATGCATCTGCTGTGCTGTGAAAGGGACACCACAAAAGTAAATGTTAAAGATTTTATTGATCTCCGTGGTCTACACCCCCTTCCTCCACTCCATCTCAGAAAACAGATGCTTGTCAAGGTTTCTGATCCACGACCTCTGGTTGTCAATTCATCATGAGTATCACACGGGTGGAGCTCTGAAGACGAGGACAAATGTCGTGAGAAACCTGGTTTCAGTGGTATTTCACTTAACTGGTTCTCTCCATGTTATCTTAAGAATGAGGCACGTCATCCTGCTGAGCTGGTTAATTAAGAATTGGCATTGTCCTCTTCAGCTTAAGACAAACAGTAATCCTCTCTGACAAGCCGGATTTTCTCATGTAAATGTTTGTCTAAATATTTTACTACAGTGAAGTGGATTTGAGTCTTCTAAAAAAAAAAAAAAAAATTGGAAGATGTCCTTAAAAAGCATCTGAAAAGTGTTATGTAACAAAGAGCTGTTCCAAACCATTCTAAATTGTTCATGTCCCCTCAGGTCAGCCATGCATGATGTCACATTGAGATGTGCGGTCATTGATAATGCACTAAACAAGCCCTGTGGAGTATTTCCAGCCTCACCCAAACTATTGAGCTGCCAACTTTGCACTCAACATTTAACTTTTGTGGGTAAACATGCTTTCAGACCTTCATGGTGGAATTTTATCAGCGTTGCAGATAACTCAAAGGCTGTTCCATGTGTTATTGTAGTTTGGAACAACATTTCCCATCTTTTTTTCAGATGCCTTTTTTAAATTGTCTGTTGCCAATATACACACCGGATGGGTGATTCCACGTCACTTCTTTATCGCTTTTATTTAGTACAAAAAACACAATAACTTTAATTTTTCTTTCTAAAATAACCAAAATCTATTGGATTTAATACTTTTTAATACGATTTAATAAAAAAAAATCTAAATGCTGTTCTTTTTAGTGTTCTATTTATCAAAGATGTATCAACAAAAATGTATCAACACAACTATTTTCAACCTTGATAATGATAAGAAATGTTACTTGAGCATAAAATCAGCATGTTTTCTGAAAATTCAGCATTGCCATCACAGGAATAAATTACATTTTAAAATGTATTAAAATAGACAATGACTATTTTAAATAGTAATAATTTTCTACTGTTTTTACTGCATTTTGATCATATTAATGTGAGCATAAGACACTGTTTTTTTTTTTTTTTTAACTTACAAAAATCTTGCCGACCCCAAACTTTTGAACAGTAGGCCTAGTGTATATCTACGGAGCCCCGCACGTGACATGCAAGAAAAAAAATTAAATAATGCGCACGATTTACTAATTCGTGCCCATGTTTTAGTCAATCGAGGGAACGAATTAGTAAATCATGCGCACGATTTAGCCTACTGTTTTTTCCTGCATGTCATGTCCGGGGCTCCGTACATATCTGTGGTGTAGAGCACTGCGGGTATATATTTTAATTGTGGTTATTAATAACTAGACTAATAACTATTAATAACTAGGGGGGTTTGGGCTCTTCTAACTATATACAGGGGCTTAGACTTAAAAACTCCCAAACATCTCAACAATGGCCCTTTGAAAACAACCCCTTTTTATAATCTATATCCAACGGAATGTCAGTTTGAAAAATTGCTGTTTAAGCATTTCCCGTTTCTACTGTGTTTAACAAAATAAGGATCTGAATGTTAGCAAAATGATCTGTCACTGTTGACATGGACCCAAGTAAGGCAGGGGAAGCCTCTGGGATTATTAAAAGACTAAGAAGGGGAATCACAAGATGGCAGGTGCATGATTCAAATCATGTCACATACATCATGGAGTGTTTCCCCACAGTCACTGTATCATGCTTTATCCTCATTTATTTTGATCTAGGATAGAAAAAAGCTCCCTAAATTAAACGTACGCACAAAACAACTGTAACTCTTACAGTATACATCAAATGTGCAGCTGTGAATGAGCTTTCTTTTTATTTCTGGGCTAGATTAGAGGACAATAACATCAAAAGCTGCCATCCTGGGATGCAATTTTGGCCTCAATCCTGCTGTAATTTCACACATCACAAAAAAGAGCACATAGGTGCTCAGGGAGCCCCTTCTGTGGAATAGCTGGCAAATCAAACGGCCCAGACGTTCTTATTTGTCACCTCAGCAACTGTGAGCGTGTAACCATGGGTGACCTCAGAGAGCTGCACAGGACCTTTTAATTGCCTTTGTGGCTGGCTATGTATTTCATGTGGGGGTGACAGAAGGGGCATAAAGGGATATAGAGTATTTATGGCTGCTGTGTCTCTTAGGATCTCCAAAATTCTCACAAGCTATATTGCTAAATCCAATATTGTCTTGAAAGACACCTCACGGGTCTGGAAGAGATTCAGCGCAGTATGTTTGTAAGACCGCCCCTCACACTGGGGGATGCAATGTGTTTATCGTTTAACCGTTGTTGTCAGGAGGCGGCGATCTCTCTAGCCAGCACTATTTTCCACAGGCTCGTAAAGCTGCCACTGGGACTGAGATGAGAAAGTGTCCTGCAGAGTGGGATTGTCGGGAACCGAACAGAGTCCCAGGGCAAGATAGCATGGGTCATAAATCTATACCCCGACTCAAAAGGTTTGCTGGGGAAAACACTGCACTGCAGTTTCACTCTTTGGAGGCTGAGGAAAACACACTGAAAAAGTCAATACATACTGGACTTTAAAGATGGGGTGGAGTTTTAGTGGGTTTCAGTGAGCTTACCATCTATCTCTTCATTAGACTTTAAGGGTTAGTTCACCCAAAAATAGAAGACAAAAAAAACATCAATTACTCACCCTCATGTTCCATGTCATTAAATGAAGATATTTTAAATGAAATCTGATGGATTTCTGTCTCTCCCATTGACAGTCCACGCAACTACCACTTTGTCGCATCAAAAATTTCATAAAGAGATCGTAAAACTAATCCATATGAATCGAGTGGTTTAGTCCGAATTTTCTGAAGAGACACAAATTGCTTTATATGACGAACATATTTAATTTATGGTTTTATTCACATAAAGACATAGATCAGATAACATATACGAACAAACCCCATTGGTTATTGCACGTCCTAACATGCTTGAGCTTCCGTTTACCACAACTGCTGTGTGCATTGATGAATGTTTATATGTGAATAAAAGCCTAAATTAAATCTGTTCATCATGTAAAGCGATAATGTCAAATTTCAGAAAATTTGGACTAAACCACTCAATTCATATGGATAAGTTTTACAATACTTTTAAAAGTGGTAGTTGCATGGACTGTCAATGGAGAGACAGAAGTCTTTCAGATTTTATTAAAATATCTTAATTTGTTACAAAGTTGAACAAATGTCTTACAGGTTTGGAACGACATGAGTAAATGATGACAGAATTTTCATTTTGTGTGAACTTACCCTTTAATGTACTGTGATTAATTAACTGGGGAAAGTATGGTGATATCTATTAGATAAAATTTGTACTCTATTCACTTATAGTGATTTGCCTTAAAATGTCAGAAAATGTCTTTTTTTTTAATATCTAGTAAATGTTATTTAGGTTAACATATGCAACATGGTTCTTAGTTGCCTTGCCTGGTTTTATAAGTGTGATTCATTAGGCGGGAGGCCCCTCTGGAATTATTGCCTTACAGAAATACCAAAATGCTTGTGCCGAAGGTTTCACATAATTCAACAATGGGCCTCTGAGCATTCAAAACATACCTCATTAATGTAATAATACCTTAACATCTAAAATAATCAATAAGATTTGCTCCTGTAACCAACAAATAAGGATTGGTTACATTCGACACGTAAGATTAAGACAATTTAATTCCCACTGCAGTTTCATCATTTTACATTTTGACCATTTTAAGAATGCATAGTGTTGGTGTATACTCTTTGTGTCTGCATTGCTTTAAAATCCTAGACATGTTAATCCTAAATATTGGAAAGGAGTTTTGTAATGCCAGTGTGGTGCACAGGCAGGAAAAACAGTTTTTATGTGTTTATCAACAGTCTTTTCTCTGAGGTCTAGTGATCCTGTACCAGGATTATCCCAGTATCCCATCTGGCTAGACAGCTCTTGGGGATTTAATGCAG
This sequence comes from Hypophthalmichthys molitrix, assembly GCA_037950675.1. Taxonomy (NCBI): domain Eukaryota; kingdom Metazoa; phylum Chordata; class Actinopteri; order Cypriniformes; family Xenocyprididae; genus Hypophthalmichthys; species Hypophthalmichthys molitrix. The sequence continues at coordinate 17,763,817 of CM075503.1, forward strand.
CAGCATCTGATCTACTGCTAAACTCAACAGCTGATTTATGTATTGCAGTGTTGTGGTTGCCAAGAGTGACTGAGAATTGATCGGTACATTGGAAATCCATGAATTTAAACCTGGAAATAAAGTTTTAGAATCTTGAAAAATTAGGATTAAGAAATCACATTAAAATTAAAAGAAAGAAGAAAGTCTTAGAACAGTGAGGACAAACAAATGGTGGGAGTCCAGGGTGCAGAGCAGGTTTTATAAGCAGATCTGTAGTAAACAGTACAAACCTGTCTCTTCTGCAAGATAGGTCAATGATTTTTCTTCTGCTTTCATTAAGTTAATGTACCAGACTCAATTTTGACGACAACAGCACATAAAACATGGATTTTCTGAGTTTCCTGTACTACTTTTCAGTGGCACAACCAGGTTTTCGATACATATTGATACTGAAATGCTTCTAATACTCATTTTCTGCAGAATTGAATACACGATACCACCTGCACTTTCTCTCTCATCTCTCCGACAGCGAGTTGACTCACAAACCCGCCTTCCCTCACTCACTTGTTACATTTGCTCCCGATGAATATTGTTGGTGTCACAGGGCTTGAATTTTGGCATGGGATTGAACGTGTTGTGCATAATTTTACTCATTCCTCACACTCAAAGTGCGTGCACATAAAGCACATAAAGCCATGAGTTCGTTTTCGCTGTCTTATTGTGTTTAAACAGGCAAGTACACACAAAATAATGTCAAAATGCCAGTCTTGGCGAGTATTCACATAAACACAGTCTGTTGTTTTTTAAGTGAATGTAAACATAGTTGAGAAAGAAAATGCAGGTGTAACCGTATAATGGATCTGTGCATCAGGTCTTAAAGTGACAGCAGCCTAATATACCTGCTGCCAAATTATGAGATAATATTAAATTGGTATTGATGTCAAAATTGTGGCCAGTGAAAATACTTAGTGGCATTTACTGCATATGACAACGTGTGGTTAAAGATGCATTATGCATTTTATCAGTGATGTTTTATAAACAATTAATATTACAATTAAATATATCACATCACATTTTTGTTTTGTGGTTTAATATATAGTTAATATATTCTATTCTATTCCCACTCCTACTAAAAACCCAATGTGAAAAAGTAAATCTAGTTAGGCATTTGTGAGCTCTGCTGTATAGGCTATTCTCACTGTTATCTTTTGCATTGTTTAAGAATGTTTTTTGTACCATACTATTACTTCTCGACAGATCAAAATCTCTTATATCACTCCACCAATACCCTGCCTACCCACACTCAGGGCTCTTCTTTCACCACCCACTGTTTGTTTTCTGATAGTAAAGCAGTTTTTAGTGTGGGTGGGTGATCTGTTACCTTTGGCAGAATGCACGCTGGTGCTGACGCCTTTGTTGTACAGCAGGACACTCCTCCTGCTCCAGACCAGTATTCCATCTCCCAACTCGTTTTGCTAGATACAGTATTCTAGTACCATTATTGCTCAACCAGCCATGGAGAGTAGTGAGTGAGGTCATGGTTTGAGAGAAAGGAACGCACGTGTGAAGTGAAGCCCACGTGAGTGTGGGAGCTCATGTAGTAAACGACTCACTTGGTAACAAAAGAAGTCCTCTTCACTAGTTTAACATTAGAACATTGCAGTGAACATCTCTGATTTAACATTAGAAATTTCATCAGTATGTGTTCATATAAAAGCTAGACCAACTCCAAAAAAAGTATTCACTGAACAGTTGTGGGAATGTGCAAAAAAAAAAAAAAAAGAGAGGAAAAAAAAGTGTTTTATTCATTCATTTAAATAATATTTTACAATACTTTACAATAAGTTTCCATTTGTTAACATTAGTTAACTACATTAGTTAACATGAACTAACAATGAAAAATAATATGTCTGAAGCATTTATTAAACTTAGTTCAGCATTTACAAATACATTATTAAAATCAATTGTTGTAGCTGTTAATGTTATTTTATGGACCTTACCTGACATGAACTAACAGTAAACAGTTGTAATTTTTAATTAAATAATGGTAACAATGATAAATGTTGTAACAAATGTATTATTTATTATTAGTTAATGTGATATTCTTTAACTAACGTTAACCAATCGGACCTTATTGTAAAGTGTTACCTGTCACGTATATGGTGGTTGTCAAGCGATGCATGATGCAGGTAAGCCAAGCGAAATAATAATCACTGAGAACAATCACAGGAATAATACACAAACCAATAACCAAAGACAAAAACTGACAAAGGACTGAACAGAACAGGGAATATATAGGCTATACGCGTATGAGTAAAAAAAGGATAAATAAATGAGAAACAGGTGAACATAATTAGGAACAAACAGGGAGTTAAACTAAAAGGGTTAGTTCACCCAAAAATAAAAATTCTGTCATTAATTACTTAATTAATTCTGTCATTAATGTTGTTCCACACCCGTAAGAACTTTGTTCATCTTTGGAACAAAAAATTACGATATTTTTGATAAAATCCGATGGCTCAGTGAGGCCTTGACAGCAAGTTAATTTACGCTTTCAAATGCCCAGAAAGCTACTTAAGACATTTTTAAAACAGTTCATGTGACTACAGTGGTTCAACCTTAATGTTATGAAGCGACGAGAATACTTTTTGTGCGTCAAAAAAATGAAATAATAAACTTTATTCAACAATATCTAGTGATGGGTAATTTCAAAACACTGCTTCATGAAGCTTCGAAGCTTTACAAATCTTTTCTTTCGAATCAGTGTGTATCAAACTGCCAAAGTCACGTGATTTCAGTAAACGAGGCTTCGTTACGTCATAAGTGTTTTGAAATTTCAATGGTTCACGTGACTTTGGCAGTTTGATACGCGCTCCGAACTACTGATTCCCTTGAATGGAAACACTGGAAACAGAAATACATGAACAACAACACAATGAAACAGAACTCTGACAAATACCATTATTTTTATAGTTATTAAAGTTGTTCATTTAATATTATTAATAGAATTATTAATCATTATTAATTTTATTCATTTGAAAGTATTTTATTCATTAATCAGCTATAAACCAGTTTAGCTAGGCACTAAAAGTGTCTAAAGTGGGGCTTCTCAATGTCATTCTTAACAGTTCAAACACACAGCTGTTCATCAAATTATGATGCAATGTTTGAGTTCAGCAAATATTTTGTTACTTGATTTGAATACTTTCAGATGCTAAAACAACAGAGACAGCATGTGTAAATAAACAACAATGTTAAAACATTTCCTCCTAAGACTTTTGTGCAAACATATATGAGGTCCACAATACTCTTGGCTTTTCACGGCACTCACACCCTTTATTTTAGAAAACAGTTGCCTATTTTAAGAAGCCATTCTCCCCTAATGCGTGGCAGGGAAAATAGTCTTCATGCTGGCAGCTGGCAGGCGCTGCAGGTGAGAGTTCAGGTAGCTGTTAATCATGCACTGTGTGTGGGTCAGCTTTGAGCCCAGGGCTGGGAGCCAATCACGGGTTCCTCTCATGATTGTTGAGAGGAACCCATGCAAAGCAGATCGGGTATTCACTCCACAGCCCCTAAATGGACACCTCCATAAAGACGCTTTTGTTTATCCCTGTTGCTACCCGGTTCATCACAAGCTTTCCCGGACAATTATTTTCTGGCTTGTGCTCGCTCGGTTGATTATTTTCTGAACCCGTTCTTTCAGAGCGGTCATCAGCTCGAGTTCAGAAATGTGAATGGACATCATTCTATTCCACTCTTATGGGTTTCAAAAATGTGTGTATTCGTTGCTATAAAATAACCTTAAATGCCCAATGAATATGCTCAGTTCACATATGATCCATGAATTATGAGAGCTAAATGGCATTAAAAATTGTGAGAGAATAATAAAAAGCATGCAGCCAGAGATGACAGCATTACTTTTCCATTGCCTCATACGTTAGAACTGACGACCAGCCAGACTCCTTGCTGTTACTGCTTAATACCATGTTTGGGGACAAACTCACTCATCTTCTTGGAAACAGCACTTAATGCAAGTAAGTAACTGACATTTGCATAAACATCACTAGGGTTTGTTTGGAGAGGATCAGTATGTTTAAAGTTTAATCACAAGCAATGAAAAGACGCATGCATACTCACTAAACTTCTTCAGAACACAGGTGAGAGAGATGGAAACTTAATTTGTTTGACTGTAAATATAATACAGAAAAGATGGCCCCTTCACCAAATTTTACTATGACTGTCATCTTGAACTCTAAAAATAGACAAGAATGAATGCTTGTATTTGGCATTTCTGTGGTCTTATTTAGGAGAGGGTGGCTAAGCAATTCTCAATCATGTGAAAACATCAGGTCAATAGCTACAATTAATTTACCATAGCACTATGGCTATGAGGAGAATAGAGTAAATCATGCAAATAACAGGATAAGCTAATGGTTTTGCTGTATTTTAGAGTGGCTAATTGCTAATACTAGCAGCAAAAGCTTTGATTCTGGCCTACTGTTTGCACTCATTCCTTTTCCGTCTCATTAAACCCACTGAGCCACCATAAAAACTCACAAGTATTGATAGAATAAATGAAACATTTAATTTGTCCCCAGTGGCCAGTTTCAAACATTCTATTTAAAGTAAGTTGCATTTTAGCCCATCTTTATTCAAAATAAAAGTTATAAAGAACAATTGCTTTTACAACCCGAATTCCGGAAATGTTGGGACATTTTTTTAAATTTGAATAAAAGCAAAACTAAAAGACTTTCAAATTTGATGCCTGCTACAGGTCTCAAAATAGTGGGGACAGGGGCATGTTTACCATGGTGTAGCATCTCCTCTTCTTCTTAACAGTTTGAAGACGTCTGGGCATCGAGGTTATGAGTTTCTGGAGTTTTGGTGTTGGAATTTGGTCCCATTCTTGCCTGATATGGGTTTCCAGCTGCTGAAGAGTTTGTGGTCGCCTTTCGTTTAATGATGCGCTCGTCTGACCATAGAACACTTTACCACTTTGAAACAGTCCATTTTAAATGAGCCTTGGCCCACAGGACATGACGGCGCTTCTGGACCATATGTCTTCCTTTTTGCATGATAGAGCTTTAGTTGACATCTGCAGATGGCACGGCGGATTGTGTTTACCGACAGTGGTTTCTGGAAGTATTCCTGGGCCCATTTAGGAATGTCATTGACACAATCATGCCGATGAGTGATGCAGTGTCGTCTGAGGGCCCGAAGACCACGGGCATCCAATAAAGGTCTACGCACAGAGATTTCTCCAGTTTCTCTGAAACTTTTGATGTTGTTATGGACTTTAGATGATGAGATTTGCAAAGCCTTTGCAATTTGACGTTGAGGAACATTGTTTTTAAAGCATTCCACTATCTTTTTACGCACTCTTTCACAGCTCTGCCCATCTTTAATTCTAAGAGACTCTGCCTCTCTAAGACATCCCGTTTATACCTAATCATATTACATGTGCCAACTTTTTTGAGACCTGTAGCAGGCATCAAATTTGAAATTAGCTCATTTAGTAAATAAAAGTGTAAAAATTTCTCAGTTTAAACATTTGTTATGTTATCTATGTTCTATTGTGAATAAAATATTGGCTCATGTGATTTGAAAATCTTTTAGTTTTCATTTTATTCAAATTCAACATTTCCGGAATTCGGGTTGTAGTTTTATTATATGAATAATTCATTGGGCACCAATGATGTGTTTTCAGTTTCTAACTGAAAAGTGTATGATTGCTAAACAAGACAAAGTAAATATAGGCTACTCAACACTTTTAAAAGTAAAGGTTCTTTACTGGCATCAATGGTTGAAGAACTTTTAACACACATGGAACCTTTCCATTGTACAAGTTTCTTTATAGTGGTACAAGTTTCTTATAGTCTTTATAAAAGCTTCTTAAGATTATTAAAATATTCTACACACACAAAAACTGGTTCCTTCACTGAAAAGTTCTTTAGTGAATCATTAGGTGTCATTAAGTGACAATTCTAAGTATATTAAATATAGTAAGTAAGTATACTAAGCATATTGCATTTCCATTCTATGTGGTCATAATATTTTCCCTAAGTATCATGCAATTATGACGTAAAAGTATCATGCAACATTATGACACACTGTTTTAGGAATGTGTTGAGCACTGTACTCTCTGCCTCCCGCGTCCCACAATTCCCACTTTGTGATATGTGGGTCAGCATTAATGTATGCAGCACCTGAGCTAAATGGTGCAGCACAGAATCTGAAAAAACCCTGTAATCACAGACAAAAACTCAGACTATAAAAGTACAATCAGGGCATGCCATCCATTTCAATGTATGTGACTTCAAAAGAGTAAATCTATGTGTGATGGTCTGCACAGATGGACAGGCAAACACAAAGCAAAGACATGAGTGGAGCTTGACAGCACTCAATTTCGAGGCAGCAGTCGAGGGGAACAGAGCTGTCAGAGAGGTGACTGTAAAGGACGATGGGGAGTGTGAGGAGTTATGGATGTAAATAGCTCAGTTGTATGGCACAGGAGAGGAAAAGAGAGAGCAAATGGATGATACAAAGCAGCAGCACCGGAGCTTGCAGCTCTACTCCCCAGGCAGATTCACACACTTTACTGCATTGCAGAGGAAAAAAAGGGTGGTGGTGTAGGGGGTTGGTTACACACACACACACACACACACACACACACACACATACAAACTCTCAAAAGCTTCCCTCACTTGTTTTCTCAGTGATCAGCAAAGATTTTTCTTATGCTGAATTATTTAAAGAGTCAAGGTTGGTGTTTTTCTTTAAAACACTATAGCCCTAAATAAAGAGATCTATGTGCACTTACTTAGCTGTATAATGATTGGATGAAAGTACACTTAAGGGGTTAGAACCAATCTATACATTACCATGTACTCATTTGCATGCAAATGAAAATCAGTGCATACATTAAAGCCCATGAATATGATCTCTCCTAACACACTGAAATTGCTGTGGATGCGTAACCTCTACTGTCCACCTGTCTCAATAGCTGAAGTTTGACCCTGGTCTGTCCTTTGGAACCCACTGTGGGGTACAGAGTAAGGCTAACCGCTGTTAGAAACCATGCCAGCGCCTAGTTTGGCAGCAAAGTTTTTATGTCCTCACTTGATCCTCAATTGCAAGGTTAAGTGATCACATGCAAGAGGGAGGAGATACGCCCTGAAGAGACAATGTTAATCTTCTAATAGATAAAATTCCTCCACTCCCCCCTTCAAGTAGAAAGATAAATTGAGTTGCAATGAGACAATCTTGTACTTTTGAAGTATAGTATGGAATGACTACACATGCATAATGTTCTTCTGGACTGGTGTTGCATCCAAAAGTAATGTGAGGGCGGCCAGTCTGCCTACATGAAGAGGAGGCGTAGTGTGGGGTGGAATAATCAGAAAAATTACAAACAATGTCAGTTTTCACTAAAACAATCTCACGCAGTTAATGGTTTTGTCGACATTTTATTAAACACAGTTTAATAACACAGTTATTAAACAGCATGCATTATAGCTCTATCTAGTGACACATTGAACATTAACCGATTTGTTCAAAAAACACTAAAACATTTGGGAACTAGTGAAACAGAGGAAAAGTTGCCAGGTGACTGAGATTCCAAAGTGCTCATCTAATGGACACTTTACTATCCCATGAGGCCATGGAAGAGGATTTGTGAATGTCAGTGAAACAACAGAACTGAAACCTTAAGAAATGACAATGACAACATTGTTGTCGGATGCAGTACATCCAGATTTCATTAATTCTACACTCATTATAGAACATACTTTTTTAACGTCTGTGAAGTAGAGTCCTGCACGCAGGTGGGTAACCGACTAATATTTGATGTAACGGGTGGAATAATATTTACATGTCGGTGGCACAGTAGGCACGGGTCTGCAGGTCCAATAACCAAGACTATTTCGATTCAGTTCGGTACATTTGACAGCTATTTCAAACGGTCCTGTGCTTATTTGTGTTCATGCTCTGTCTGAACACTTTTAAAGTGTTAGTTCACCTAAAAATGAAAATTCTGTCATTAATTACTCACCCTCATGTCGTTCCAAACTCGTAAGACTTTCATTCATCTTTGGAACAGAAATGAAGATATTTTTGATGAAATCTGTGAGATTTTTGGCCTCTGATAGACTGCAATGTTATTACCACTTTCAAGGCCCAGAAAAGTAGTAAAGACATCGATAAAATAATTCACATGACTACAGTGGTTTAACCTTAATGTTATGAAGCGATGAGAATACTTTTTGTGCGCAAAAAAACAAACAAAAATATCGACTTCAACAATTTCTTGTATTCCATGTCAGTCTCCAACGCTGTTTACATAGTAGAGACACTGCAGCGCTTCCGGGTTTTATGTCAGAACACTGGCTCAGTATTGGCTGACGCTATTCACGTAAGCACCACAACGCATGCATTTTAGTATATTTTCCATGCTGCTAAAAAGAGGACCAGCGGCCAGGTAAACACTGCTGAGATTCAGAAGAGACAACCATGTCTGCTAAAATATTGTTTAGTACCTTTAAGATTACAGATAGACCTACTAAAACATTCTTTGTTCTGTTAGCTTACTTGTGTTGTTTAATACAATGTTTAATTAACTGCATCAACCCAGAATGCCTAATGTTGGTTTTATTCCTTGTGTTAGTTAGGCTACATGAGAAAATTATATTTGTCTACCTCATGTAGGAGATGTCAAATGGGTCAGGTCAGGTATGGAATAATTTGTGTTTCTGTCGGATAACAGGTCGGGTGTTCTGTAAATAACCTGTTTATCAAACAGGACCCGTGCAGGACTCTGCTGTGAAATAATATTTTGGATGCACAGACTGTCTCTATGAAGGAGTCATTGAATCATTCACTGATTTAATTTGTTTAAAAACGCTGGTTCATTTATGAACGATTCCAGTAACTATATTTATGAATTAATCATTAATGCATTCCCTCAACCAATTCGTTCAAAAACGCTGAATAATTCAGGAACAAAACACCACTACTGTGTTGACTGTGACTTTGTTTGGAACTATGTTCCTTGACTTGAGCAAAACAGACCAAGTAACTAGCAGTATTGTGTCTAAAAGTTCACACCAAGGACAATAACTATAACAATAAAGATATAATTCTAAAAATCATTCTAAATGTAAAACAATAGCAGAGTCCACACCACAACTATAATGATAATGGCACAAAAGAACGATATTATTTGAATCAATGATTTTTTTTTCAGCTGATGAGCAATAAAAAATCATTCTTAAAGTAAAGTTAACTCTTTCTAAGTGATGTGTTGTATGTCATATTTTGTATTTGTGGGGGTATTTTATTGTGTATGTCTTGTATTTATGGTGGGATTTTATTGTAGGCCTATATATTCTTAAATTGATACTTTAGTCTTAGTTTACTCCTGCCCAGGGACAGCAGATGAAATTTAGCTCTGTAGCTATTTCTACAGTAGTTTTTTTGTCCATTGTCCCTGTCAAATAAAGAATAAAATAAAAATAAAATAAAAACATTGACAGCCAATCAGAATCCATCCTGCTCAGAAACTCCAGCATTTAAAGCAGCAGATGACATAACTGCGAACAAAACGTTATCGTACGTTGGTGTGGACATTTAGTTATCTCTATAGTTATTGATCTTGGTGTTACTCAATATTAACTCGTTTATAGAACCATAGTATAAAATAAATATTACACAATCATGCTGCATCCTTGTTATTCCAATAACGTCTCAGAAATGGCACAAGCCATCATTACTATATATGGTATAGTGATAGATAGATAGATAGATAGATAGATAGTCTAATTTTCCACTTGGCAACATGAAAAAATTGTGAAGGGGCAAAAAAACCCCACTGACGTCTGATAGATAGATAGATAGATAGATAGACTAAAATATTGTACTCAGAATAAAATCCGAAGTTAAAGCAGGACATTTCCCCTGTTTGTTAAACTAGAGATCAATGGCACACATACATAAACTCTCTCTCCTCTCCAGCACATGCAGATGTACACTCATAAGAATCTCGCTTAAGTGGAGCTCGTGTTACCACATAAGCATGCATGTGCGGGGGCTGAGGCCGTGGAGAGGCGTCAGTGCGCTGCCTCCAACTGACAGCTCCCTTTTGCCTGAGATCAAGGCCAGCTGAGTGCATAGTCATTCATTCTCATACAAAAACATGTGGCATGTGCTTCTCAGACCTAGGCTTCAACTAATCTGCCCAGTAACAGTTAGAGTGTGCAGTGGAAGGAGCAAGTAGTGAGGAGAAGGGATAGTAGAAGAGGAGGAGGAGGAGGAAGCCACTAGGAAAACAATCCAGCAATAGCTAAAGATAGATCTGAGCTTCCAGGCACGCTAAGGCCTGGCACACTCAAGGTTAGTGTATGCACTGGGCCACGCAAACACACATGCGCACAAGCAGATAGGAGCACAGACAAGAGGCCAATGGAGAGGATAGACAGAATAAGCATTCCTTTTGCTTACTTGCTTACTTTTTTTTTTTAATTTGTATTTAATTTTAGTTAAAGTTTTAGTAAATTTATTGTGCTTTTGTCATTTTAGTTTTTTTTAAATATGTATAACGTTTTTATTTCAATTTTAGTTTGTTATTTTAGTACATCAAGCAAAATTAAAATGAAATAAAAACTAAATTTAAAGTTTTATCATTTATTTCATTTCAGGTAATGTTTATTTTATTTCAAGTAATGTGATTTTTTATGGTTTCAGTTTTAGTTATAACTCTGATTCAGAGTAATGAATAATGCATGGTGATCTCTCTTATATGACTAATGTAAAAATCAATAGATTGTAAGCTTCATTCTTGGCTGCAGTGACAATATTCAGCAGATGTTGCTTATAAAAAATCACAGATGGCCTTTGTGGAAGGAAATGGAAAGGAAATTACTCAAACTATGTATTTCATCTACATTTTATGTTTTATATACCAAGTTCTGTCACGAAACTCTAGATGGCACAGGCTGATAGGTCCTTAACACAGGCTGCTGACAATAACTAGTTAACTAAGCGGCACAAGCTGATTATTTTCTGTTGCATCTGCAGCCAATGAGATTCCTACTCAACATTTAAATAGTTGGTCAGTGTTTGCTGTAGCAGTTTGCAGCGTGCTTTCAAAGTTCCTCTGAAACCCTCCACCTTCCCCAGCTCCACCTGTATAGATTTGCTAGGCGTAATTTCATATATGCTATTTGTGCTCACCCATTCTGTGTATGGGTATGTACGTATTCTGTGTATGTAAACATAAGGGCAGTTGTGGCCTAATGGTTAGAGAGTTGGACTTGTAACCCGAAGGTTGCGGGTTTGAGTCTCAGTACCGGCAGGAAATGTAGGTGGGGGGACTCTCACTACCCACAACTGAGGTGCCTTAAGCAAGGCACCTAAGCCCCAATCGCTCCCTGGGCCAAAAATGGCTGCCCTCTGCTCCGGTTGTGTATTCACGGTGCGTGTGTGTATTCAATCCTCACTGCTGTGTGTGTGGGTTCAATACTCACTGCTGTGTGTTTGGACTTGGATGGGTGTAATGCAGAGCACAATTTCCAAGTATGGGACACCATACTTGGCTATACTTTACTTTCATGTATTGGCAGCAGCAAGTCTTTGCTAAGCTCTTCAAAGAGTTGTCATGATAGAAATATTTTCAGTAATGTTACATTAATTATACATATAGTAAATGTACAAAAAGTGTGTATACAGCCAGCCAGAATAAGGAGATCAACATTTAACCTAACATTTAAAGGGATAGTTCACCAAAAAAATTAAAATTCTGTCATCATTTACTCACTCTCATGTCGTTCTTAATATGACTTTCTTTCTTCTGTGGAAAACAAATTTTTTTTTTTTTTTTTTTTTGGTCAATACAATGAAAGTTAAAGCTTTTAGTGCATCAGGTAAGTGTTATGAATATCTGCTCAGACGGACTGTCACGTGTACGGTACTTGCTCCAAGCTGTGGTTTTGCACAGGCCCATCATACTGTTTAAAGCGGGAAGAAATTATGAGAAACACCACATTACTCTAGGTCCATTTTCAGTAGCATTTTCACAGTACTTGGCTTTGGCAACATAACACACTACATTTGCAAAGGCTTTAGATAGAACTGAACTTGTGCTGAACTCCCATGAATGAGATCTTTTAAATCCAAAGTAATACGTTCAAGGGGCCTATGTTAGTTTTTTATTATTATTATTGTTGTGTCTAGCCAATAAAGCCTGGTAATCTTTCCACTGAGACACACTGAGCCATTCGGAGACGTTTGGCCAAGGTAATATGGTCTTGCCCCTTTGGCTAACCTAATAAAGCCTAACCTCTTTCCGACAGGCCTATTACACCAGTCTAGCCTTGTTCTTAGGTGTGACATCCTGTGTTCTTTTCAGAAGGGTGTTGCAGTCTGAAGATTGCAGCTCTTTTGAACCTTTTTATTTAAAGCAACAGAATCTGGACTTTAGATCTTTCCTCTTAAACTGCAGAGAGATATTTTCTGAAACATGCTATTTGGTGTCAGAAATGTATAATTACAGTTTACAAGTATTTAACTCGCATAAGATAATTGTAGCCTTATTTAAACCCCTGTGCTTACAAGGACTGCATCCTCATGTGACAGAACAGTCATCCATTTAGATTCAAAGATACAATTTGCTTAAAAAAGAAAAAGAAAAAAAAAAGTCCTCTCAGAGAATGAAAACAAGTGCATCCTTCAAATTACATAAGAGAGAACTGAGGAACAGCCATCGGGGCTTGTGTTCAGGGCCAGTTACATACTGAACTCATGATGTGGAAAACAGTACTCTACTGAGTACTGATGGGGACTGTTTCATGGCACGGATGATGAGAGGAAAAGAGACATCACAACACTTCTACAGAATCTTTTTGTTTGTTTGTTTTCATGAATACAGTTTTTAAAAGAAAAACTAAGCTATTTGTGTTCAACAAGACTGCTATTGTATTCATTCTAATTTGGTCTGGCATGTTTGTTAGAACTCTAATTATATAATACACAAAAGACACCTATCTGTACTTGATAAGAGGACATCTGTTATTAAAGGTGCGAGGAGGTGCTTTAGATAAATTTTTCTAGCTTGAAGATTGGTTTGTGGTTCTATTGTCTTTTAGCTGTAACTTACAAAAATGCAGTTAGGTAGACTGAGGTAGAATGCAGTTACCAGATACCTGGTAAATGTATTTAATTTAATTAAACATGTTTTAATCTCCTATGAAAGCTGTTTAAATTAACATTCACATGCCTACCCAGAGTACTGAATAATGCAATAATGACTCCATATAAGCTATAGTAGTAATATTAATAATTTAACTTTTTTTTTTTTCCTACAATGAATATATGGTATCTGTGCAACAAAGCAGAAAATAACAACAATACATAAAAATTGCAAGAAGTCTCATATGCTGCAATGAAAAATATTATTACAATTTCTAATAAATGTTTTCTATTTAACATATTTTAAAATGTAATTTATTCCTGTGATGGAAAAGCTGAATTTTCAACATCATTAAACAGTTGTAATGCTTAATATTTTTGTGGAAACCGTGATACAAGTTTTTTCTTCAGGATTATTTCATGAATAGAAAGTTCAAAAAACAGCATTTATTTGAAAAATAGAAATCTTTTTTAATATTATAAATGTTTTTGGTGTCACTTTTAATCAATTGAATGCATTCTTGATGAATTTAAGTATGAATTTATTTGATGATCTTATATTAAACATCATTGACCCGAGCCTTAAAATATAAAGAAATCATAAATTAGTACATGTTAATGATGAACACGAATGATCCAGTGTGTGAGACACTATAGGATGTGCAGCGATTCTGTGTGCTCTGTCCTGTTATTCAGGTTAGAAAACGTCCTGCTGTTTAGTTATGCACCAGTGGAATCGGAGAGGGTATGCGGGGGGTTCAAAGAAAGTGCAGATCAGCATAGATTTAAATGACAAATGTAACCACATGCACTGGGACACAGAAAATCTTCGATAATGGTTTTTAAAAAATCATGATCCTTTTCAACAGTGGTCAAACATTAATGGGTAAAGGCTAAATATGTTTCTATCTTTAAAAATATGTGTTGTTTATTAACAGTTAAGAACAGTTATCTCTCCAGTCTGAAATCTGAATGCATCTTTTCTAACCCTCACTTTCTCAAAATAAACATTATAATCTACTCTCAGGGCTAATGCAGACAACTAAACATAAAGGCTGTGGTCCAGATGACCTCATCTCAATGACAAACACGAGTGTCATGACCTCATTTCTTAAGTGTTAGATTCATGCGGCCATTATACAGCCAAACACAACAAGCTGACAATTGTCATGGAGGTCAGTCTCAGTGTCTCTGAAACTCTGGTGTCTCTGATCACCTTTGCAAAGTCAGGCTCTGTTTCTTGCTGTCATGTCCTGAGTCTGCTCCAGGTGCTTCAGCAAACAGATGGTTAGATTATGCATGAGTCCCTATAGTGCAGTGCTGTCTCAGGGGGCTATCTTGTCTTTAGTCGGCTAAAGGTCATTAGTCGAATATTCATCCAGAAGGATCTGACAGCGATGATGAAAGCAAATGCTGAAAGTAAAAATGCCATTGCCAAGGTCACAATCAAAATGACTGCTGTATTGTATTTAGCAAAACATGAATTGCTATGATAATAACATGCTTAGACCTCATCCTCATAGCTGTGGTTAAGTGCTCTCACGAATAAATATGCCCATTAAAAATCTAGAGCTGAGTGCCACTGCCACCTACTGGCTGACAAATGGTATTGACTACTGCAGTAAGATTTTCTCCTGAATACTTGAATTTTCTTTTTAGGTCTAACAATAGGGCCAAATACATTTCTGCAAGAGACATTTAACTTTCTCCATCACTCTGAGGGTTCAAAGCAGACTGTTTTATATATGCATGCAATATATCTTTATTGCTCCAACTAATCAAAATGCAAATTGTGTAGTCACATTCCCTATGGATCTCTAGACAAACATGCTGATTTGGTATGAGGGCATGTTGCTCCCTGGGGTAACGTTCATTATGTCTCTTTGACAAACATACAGGTCTACGCAACCCAAATGTACAAAGCTCAACAGTATATATGTGTGTGTGTGTGTGTGTGTATATATATACAATTATTTTATATTTGCTACAAATAATTATATTTAGAAGAAATAATATTTATACATTTAATATTTATATTAAATGTTAAGTTATTTTATTTATTTAAATGACAAATGTACAAAAGGAAATTGGAAATTTGCAGCATGCCGGAAATTGTACAGCTAAAACGCAATACATATAATTATTTTTAATTTTTGTTATAAATAATATTTATATTTTTAAATGTTAAGTAGTTTTTTCTTTAAAAGGGACACACAATAATTTGTTTTCTTATGAACGGAAATTGGAAATTAGCAACAAGCTGGAAATTATACAGTTATAATGTAAATATATATATATACACACACACACATATATATATATATAAATACTATATATATAGTATTTGTTAGAAATAATTTTTATATTTGAAAATGTTTTTGTAAATGTTTCTTTTAAAAAAATTCAAATTTACAACTTTCTGAAGAAAATATATTATTTTACACATGACAATCAAAAAGTGATTAGAACAAAATAATTATGTAAAAAAAAAAAAAAAAAAAAAAAATCATGCTTGTATTATAATGTGTTGTCAGGGTCTCAGGTGGTTTAGTTTCTTCCTGGATTAATTGGATGGACATACAGAGTCCCAAGTTGTCAATAAAAAGACAATTTAACTGACGTAGTCCCTCCTCCAACCCTATATCGCTTCCCAAATATTCAAATCATGCCTTTGGCTATATTTTACAAAGGGAAATCCACACAAGCGCTCTCTCAGTAAGAAATGTAAACACAAGTGAATAAATTGTAATAGGTATCTTTAGGCTCGTTGCTATATACTTGCATGGCACCTCATTTTATTGCTATGGCAACAGACAAAGGCTGGCTTTCTGTGTCAAATATTGTAATAGCATGTCATCTACAAAGTCACAAAGAGTATGCAGACAAAGACATTTAGACTTGACATTCCAATAAAAAAAGTGTCCTCATAGTAACTTTAAGCTTACCGCTCCAAAATATAATCACAGACTAACCAGTCAGATTGATTGTATTTATGCAACTACAGAACAGAAGTCACAGCAGAGATCAGCTCTAAACACTCTTCTCTCATTGATCAGCTGTTCTGCCAACGTTGTCTATTGGATTCTGTGACAAGCTGAGTCTCTTACATAAGACAGCTGGAATAAGGACACTACTGCTCGCTTCTTTTATGTATTTCACTTGTGTACTTAAATTAAAACATCTTAAAACCTGTATTTTGTTTAGTAAATTCAGCTAGTGTTATTTCAGTGGGGGAAAAACATTTAATGGTGCACTTAGTAATGTTTTGGCTAAATACATTTTTTTTACACTTAAATGCATGTATTTTTGAGAAATGTCAAATAAAATGTCAAATAAAATGACTGATATGACTAAAGTCATATCTGTCTTCTAGAAACAAAAAAGCTGTTTTTCTACATGAATATTAAGCCAGTAAATTATGACTGAATGAAGTAAACATGCATGACTAAGGCAGAGCAAATAGTTTCTTTCATTGTGTTTTGACCCTTAATCCAGTTTGCTTTTCAGAGATTTTTTTAAAATATGCTGTCTGTGCAGGTTTGTTTAAATCTAATACATGTACTGTTACTCCCTCTAGTGGTTTAATAGATAATTACAAATTTGGGTTTAGGATATTATTGTTTACACGCTTTCACGAAACAATGCATTATTATTTATTTTAAAGATGCAATATGTAAGAATCTTGCAGTAACATATCCAAAAACCACTAGGCCAGTGCTATATATTTTGTTCACCTGAGTACTTACAATATATCCCAGATGTTTGCAACTATTTGTAAATCGTGAGAAAATTGCAATTTTAACCAAGGCTCCGGGACGTGTGAGGAGTCGCCTGTCAATTGCGTCATACCCGCGTTACCCTCGGTTTCCGGTTTTATTTTGTAGAAACCATGGAAACACCAAATACGCTTGAATATTTACATGTTTTAATAGACAAGGGAACAACTGTTTTGATATATTTATAGGCAGAAAACTAATTTATTGTTCTATAGCTCAACACGATTAGTCTTATTGTTTAAATCTAATTTTCTTGATTTTTTTGCGAGTACCATGCTTTACCATGCCTCAGAGAAAAACACTATTTTGTGAAGTAGCTAATATAGCATAATCATATGCAGCTTTATTTTTAGTAACAGTAATACAGAATTTTCTCCATCATACAATATGTTTTAAAATGAATTGCATGCCATTTATCAACACAAACCATCCAGCATTTAATATGATATTCTAAAATCGATCTATCTTACTGCAGTGTGCAACAAGTGTCTCACAGCAGCCACTGAGCGAACGCACAGAGTAACGTTATAACATCATTTTCAACATACTCAAATGTATCTAATATGATAAACAGCACTGTGTTACCTCATTCTCTTGACCGGAAAAGAGGAAGCAGAACTGGCAACTGTGGCATAATAAAAGTTCCGCTGCTCGTGGCGTGTGGTGCATTTGTCTCTCGTTGCCTTTGTTTTGAATAGGCCTCTAGCGGACAGTAACTCTTACATATTGCACCTTTAACGCTACTCATGCACAAGGCAGTAGTAGTTTATGAGTAGAAACAGTAAAACTGGAAAATGACACCCAAGGAAAGGCAAGATGGAACATAATGGGAAGTAGGCCTATACATTTCTTCAAATGAAATGCCTGTGACTAGATTTTAGTGTGCTAAACACTTTATATCCTGAGTGAAAATTTACTGTAAGACAATATAAAACTGACTTGATATGTGAACTTCACAAGGATCTGTGGCTTATCTGTGGCTATATAGGCCTATCAGGTATTCCCTTCTGGGGACATCTTATGTTCATACACAAATTATGCCACTCTATCAATATCCAGTTAACTTTCTTTCTACTGTAATACACTTTTGGCCCAGATAAAAACGTGTTTTCCTTATGGGAGCACTTGTGATAGACTTCAGTGTCTGTCAAATTTGACATAATCAAGCAGGTGGATGAAGTTTTAGAGTTAAAATATGTAGGTTAAAAGCCATTTGTTTGATTAATAAAGGAGAGAGAGAAATAAATAAATAATCTTAATTACTTTTATTAAGCCTGCCTGTCACAACTTCAATTAACACACAAATCTAGCCTCACATGAAGGGAGGGGTTAATGCACAGTGATATTCTCGTGTTACTAGATCAATGGACGTTACTAAACGTATTACTTGTGGAGAATAACCGTTAAGGACATTGTTTTACGCACAACAGGCGACATGAATGTGTAAAATGCTGTCTAGCCTGTCTGAACTGCGGATGGATTCGACGGTTGAGTAGCGTCCCCTTTAACACTGCTCTCATTGACTCGTGTATCGGTGCGTTGTCGCCATCTTCCGCCAGTTCTGTTACTGACCTCACCGGAGCATCACATCAGACCGCCGGTGGGCGAGTCCGGGTGTGTCTGTCTGCCTGCGAGAGAGCGGCCGTGCGAGCGTACGTTCGGGAAAGCTCGCAAATAACACCGAGAGGGGAGGGAAATAAAATGCTGGGGAATCGAAAGCGGTCACATCTTCATCGCTAGACAC
Organism: Hypophthalmichthys molitrix; assembly: GCA_037950675.1. NCBI lineage: Eukaryota > Metazoa > Chordata > Actinopteri > Cypriniformes > Xenocyprididae > Hypophthalmichthys > Hypophthalmichthys molitrix. The sequence goes on from CM075503.1 coordinate 17,782,495, forward strand.
TTGTTGTTTCTTTCTTTCTTTCTTTATTAATTTTATTTTTATTTATTTATTTATTTTTTTGCTTTTGGAGGAGGATAGAAGCATGAAGAAGCATCTCAGCCCCGCGAAGGTACCACTGGAAGTCACCGTACCAGACACCGAGGTGACTGTACAACAACTCAACAAGCTGCTGTCAAACGGCAGCGGTTTCTACAGCCTCCCAGCACAACATTTCAACGAGGTCTTTCCCAGGATTTACATCGGCAATGCGTAAGTTCAAACGATCTTATGTAGACCTGTCTGCTTCTGATCGCAGGAAAACACTGACAGTTATGTGCTTTCAGCTGTTGGTCAAATGTGTTTCGTGAGGTGACACTGGCAATTGATCTGTAGCAGGATCAGTAAATAGGCTACTACCCAAATCTTTTACATTGTCTAGGTGCGAAACAACAAACCTGTGAATGGAGTGTGTCACATCTCCAACTACGAGAACAATCACGATTTTGATAACGTTTATATAGCGAGTCAGTTTGAGTCAGACTGCAAGAGAAGCTGCTTTTCTCCACGACCGTCCTCTATCGGTAACATCTCGCTATCTCTCTGAGATCACTGGTTACAAAATCACTTCATTTCGACGTCAGTCACGTGTTTCTTTGTATTAAATTATTACTAATGCATATTAAGTGCATATTTCCTCTCTCATAGAAAGAGAAAACGAGCTCAAGGAGTTTTAACGAGTCATATTCGTTTTCTCGATTCAAAGATTAAAATTCCTGTTGATTTAACTGCATCAGTATTGAAAGATGACTGAATCGTGCTAAAGAAAATAAACATTTTTATTTGGGACTTTGGACTCAAAATTCTTTGTGTACAACTTCTGTGACAAGTCCACTGTCTCGACGATTTGCATGGTGGTTTTAAGATAATCAAAAAAACTATAAAGGTTGTCAGATTATGTTAGTTAATTTATTTTCAGGTTTTAAAGTCACCATGAAATCCAAATTGACAATAATAAAAAAACAAATTCTTTAATCAAATTTATGGAGCCCCGCACATAATATGTGGGGAAAAAATCTATTATGGCCACAAATTAACAATTTGTTTCCACAACTTACTTATAGCAAAGACTATAGAATAACACAAGATGCATCACTCATATTGTTTTGAATGGGAGAAAGTGCAATGCGCAATATGGCGGAATAAGTTCCGCCTTCTAAAATAGAGCCAATCGCCGATTGGTAAAGTCATCGCGTCACTGCAGCGGCCGTTAGAAGCTCCGGTTACTATAGAAACAGTCATATAGAAACGTGCGCCCAGTGTTGCCAAGTCTGCGGTTTTCCTCCGGAATTGGGATACTTTTACACTGTTGCCGCGTGTTGTTTTTCATGTCCGCGGTTTGAAGTGACCCCAAATAGCATGATATTTAGCCACTGCAATGCGAATTTTACCACAGGAACCACGCCAAAAACGCGGATTTTATCCCCCTGAAACGCAATTGGGCTAGTTTTGAGTAGCAATTGGGCGGATTTTGTTGAGAAAACCTGGCAACCCTGCGTGTGCCTCCGAAATGAGACACAAGAGACACGCATTTAGGACTGCGCATGCGCATTAGCTTGATCCAGCCTGAAAAACACTGTTTTTTGTCATGATTCGAGCGTTTAGAAACAAAATTTATGAGACAGTTGTTGTCAGATTTTATTGGTGATTTTAAATATGAAATTTAATCGAAAGCTTGGCAAACAGACTTGACTGCCATACAGTCTGACATTAATGATGTCTAAGATCCCACAGTGTGACATGGCTTACAGCAGGGATCATGTTCGTACAGTCTGACAAGCAACAGCCATAAAGGACTATTATAAATCGTACAGTGTGTACCTGGCTTAAATCGTGCACACGATATAATAATTTGTTCCCGTGATTTACTAAATTGTGGCCACATTGTACTAATTCATTCCCTTGTTTTACTTAAATCAAAACGAGGGAATGATTAAGTTTAACATGGCCACGATTTACTAAAATGAAGGAACAAATGAATAAATCATGGGAATGAATTCTTAACTTGTGGCCACGATTTACTAAAACGAGAGAACGAGTTCTTAATTTGTGGCCACGATATATTTTTGTCTGTATGACGCATGTCATGTGCAGGGCTCCGTACAAAATAATTCCCCTCCCACTTGCAGCGACATTTCTTCTTCTCTGATGATGTGTTTAGTGGCGTGAGGGTGGGACAACCTGTCACTCACATGAGATCACAGCAATAGCAAACCACAACAATTCAGTCAATTCCCGACGGACAAAATAAAGTCCCACCCTAAATTTTTTCTTGCTCGAGAAGCCGTTTTACTTTTCATTCTGACTTTAAAATTTGCATTAGGTTCATGTGATGATTACATTTTTAGTATTGATTTGTTCCTGGAATACATTTTTAAAGTAATGCACACGAACTTTGTTTTTGGTGCAGTGAACAGTCTTAAGTACATTCTTGTTTTTGTTCTTTGTCTAATACATTATGGGAAGTATTTTAATAACTATATAGATGAATTTTAAAAGTTTGAATCATACGAATGTTGAGTACATCGAATCAAGTTGCTTTTGAATTAAATTAGAATCAGTTTGCTGTCAGTTCAAAGATTCAAAATCAGTCATCATGACATCAGTCTGATTAGTTCTCTAATGTTAGTTTGTGACTAATATTATGAATGACAAGAAACAAGAAATACTTATTGTAATAGTAATTGAATAACAATTCAGTAAATGATTTAACATCATATATAAATTGAAATATACTAATATACTAGCCAGGTACATAAATTGTCTAACATTTGGCCGTTTTGTGATCATCAGCGAATGATTGTGCCTGTTTGGCAGATTAACAGAGGTGTTATCTCTCCCATTGTGTTAGCTCCAGAATGCTGTTAGGCTTTCAAATATCCTGAGCGGATTTCAAATAAATAAAAAATGTTTTATTATTGAATATAATGTTTATTTCTGTAATGAAACTGTAATGAACTACTAATTGCAACTGATATTTTGAATGGTTGGAGTATTGCTTTATGCTTTAATTTTCATTGCAAGACTGTAAACAACACACCCATCTTGGACATAGATGGTATTATGCTTTAAGAGTTACTTTCTCAGTGTCACTTATTTCTTTAATAAATCAGCTCACATAAGCATCATTGTATTGGATAACTATAGAACAAGCACATTATCTTCTTGTAACAATCAATTTGAGCATAAAACAACAGTCTTATGTGCCTGGCTTAGTCTGTGCTCCTATGAGCAGCAAGAATTTACATGTGGTCATTTGTAGATATTGACAAAACACTATCACTAAGCTGCTAATGTCTGTATCCGCCCTGTCTGTAGCTTCCAGATTTATTTATATTCAATTCTGATGTAATGGATAGATAGATAGATAGATAGATAATTATATAGATAGATAAAGTCAGATACAATATAACCAAAACATACAATATATACACCTACATGTATGATAAATAGACAACTTTAAAAGAATGTACTTTATAGTCAAGTAACAAATTGTTCTGCCCCCCCCCATACACACACACAATATGCACAGTATGCACAAAAAATTACATTTAGCACATGTATTATATTGCACAATGATTTATAATTTATATTAGAACTAATATTACAAAAACATAATGTCTGAAATTAGATGATCCCATCCATAATTACCCATCTAGATAAGATTGAATGCCCACATTGTTTTCAGCACGTACTGCACTGTTGTTGTTTGTTCAGATTCTTGCCAATACAGCAGATTAATAAACTGAGTGCAGATATAAGAGTGTGCCAAATCTTTGGGATTATCATTTAGTTAGTGTTATGATTGTTGGATATGATCTATGATACTGTCTTTAGCAATACAAAGTCATTATGATTATATATAATAATTAAAATCCTAGAATTTTGGTTGTGCTGGTTATTGATAATGTTTTCAGCATTTGTGTGGCATTGTCATTACTAAAAACATTTTATCAGTTAATGTTAAAAGTAACCTCCAGAGCGATTTGGACCTTTTACCTTATGTAAAGGTGCAGTATGGGGCCACTTTTTTCATAGCACACCACTCTTTGTAAAACTTACATTAATAATGCATGTAAAGGGACTGCAGTGAACAGAGTGCAGGACAGGTGAACAAGATGCAAAGCAAACACTTTCTCTCTCTGTCTTTCTCTCTTTCTCTCTCTCATGCACATGCATACATATACAAACACAGGGAGAAATATGACCACAATCTGCAAAGGCTCCATATAGACAGTCTCACTGGTTAGGGGAGAGTTTGAATTATGGGTGTTGGGCAGCGCATCAGAGTCCATCACTTCATCACCACTGAAGAGCCTGCGCTGCTGGCAGAAACAGAGACTGATGGGCCGCTACATCCTCCAGTTATAAACCAAAAGGACTGCAGACTTTATCTTTATTTAGGGTGTTCTTTTGAAATACTGTGGAAATACAGTGTCATATGTTATTTTAGGTAATACATACATACATACATATATATATATTCTCCATTACCCATATGTGCAGTCTTTCATCTACTGCATAGTAACGAGGGATGGCGCTGAGGAGAGGACGAGAGAGACATAAAGAGGCTGGATTTTTAGCAGACAAAGATGAAAGAGTTCCAGGTGCTAAAGCAAAATACAGACAATGCAACTACATGTCAGAGCATTCTGCTCCACTCTCTTCTCATCTCTTGTTTTCTCTCTCTGTGGACTTAAAGTCCTATTTTGGGCACTACGCTGGACGCCTATGGCTCTTTGTATGCCTCTGGGCGGCAGCCAAGATCTCCTTGGTGTGTCTGTTCTGGTTTAGAACACGGCTGTCTCCAGGGGCCCTCTGACATCGGCCGACATCTCTGCCAACTAAAAGCGGCTCCACAATTCACTCCAATCAATCTCAAACTAGACACAGAAAACCGTTCCGTAGTTGGGGCTTTTTGGGTGGGGTTGGCATGGGTTTGTTGGAACTACAAACTGAGAATGCGCAGATTGCCATTGTTTATCGCAAATGCATAAAACTTGTACATAACAAAAGGGGTTACGTAACAGTTTATGAAGAATTAATGATTACAAGGTATTTAGCAGTGAAAGAACACAAGAAAAGTCATTCAGTTTTAATATACCTTTAAAAATATATTTGCTCTGTTTACACTGCCAGCGATTTTACAATTGAGTATAGTGCTGATAAAAATAAGATGTTAAGGCCCGTTCACACAAAGGACGATAACTACAATGATATAGTTTTAAAAATATTTCTAGTTTACACCGCAATAATTGGAATCACTTTCAAAATAATTTTTATTAGCCGATGAATGATAAAAGCATTGCCAATCAGAATCCATTCTGCTTTAAAGAGCTTGAGCATTTAAAGAGGCAGAGAACATAACTGGAGCATGTACTTATAACAAACAACATTATCGTGCATTGGTGTGGACGCTAATATATTTATCGTTATAGTTATCTTCCTTGGTGTAAATGGGCCTTAAATTTCAGCTTAAAAGAATCAGCTTTCTTGCTGCCAGAAATGAATGCCAACAATTTCAATTACATGGTTGACAGACGCTGACAGACGCAAGACCATGGTGAACGCTATAAGTGCAAGTTAGAAATAAGGAATGGTGAGAGAACATTGTGCTTGGTACATTTTTTGTCTTCAAACCAAACCAAACCGACAAACTTTAAATCCTGTCTGGCTAGCACGCTTCCCATAATGTTTACGCGTTAGATCAGTAGGCAGAGAGTAGGTGGTCTTTTGCGCTGTTGGAACACATTCGACCACATGAGCGTCTACACTACTGTATGAAAGCAATCCGGTCAAATGAGTTTTCGACTACTTCTGGAAGTAATGCCTAGTAATGTTTATGAACATCACCAATTATGATGATGTTTCGTGTTCTTACTTTTTATAAACTTTATGAACTTTGTTGTGTTACTGAACACGCCCACATCTAGTCACGATTCAGATTTATATTGCTTTGTTGCTGCAAGTTGCTGGCAGCAGGAACGGGGTTTCATTGAAAATGAGCAATATGGTCACATTTTCATGGTCTTGGTTTCATTGACTCAGTCTCAACACACTTCTGGTCTTGGTCTTGACTTAAAGGAGCTGGTCTCAACTACAACACTGCTTTAAAACATTACAAAATTGGTTTGTTTGTTCCAGGTGAGCTTCACACGTGCTCTGCTTCTGCTCCCCAGGTTTGTGGCCCAGAATGTGATGCGTCTACAGCGACTGGGTGTGACACACATACTGAATGTTGCAGAGGGAAACTCTTTCATGCATGTGAACACCAATGCCGAGTTCTACAGCGGAACTGGGATCACATACCACGGCATACAGGCCAATGACACTGAGCAGTTCAACATCAGTGCCTTCTTTGAGGAAGCGGCAGACTTCATTGATAAGGCGATGGCACATGGAAAAGGTTGGCTGCTCGTCCTTCTATTTTTGTAACTTTTTTGTCTTCTTTAGATCTACAGTATATAAATGAATTGTAAAGAAAGTATTTCCCTATTCAACAACAAGACTATCCCAAGATATTACAGAAATCTTGTTCAGACCATTTAAAATAACACAGATTGTTGATAATTCATGAAGTATTAAGCCAGCAATGTCTTTGCGGAGATAAAATACATACATGACTATGCTGTGGTATTCATAACTTGACCTTTCTCTAACAAGCCAAGTTGCTTATTTTTACACCAACCCTTTTCCCTTATGCCAGCATTCTTGTATTTATCACTGTTTTTTTTTTTATTCTTTTCTTGCACAAACAACAAACAAAAGTCAGGACGTAAAAAATGAAAGGAAAGAATACAGTAGATTTATTGAAATGTTATATGTATCCATGGATAATAATGCATCCCAAAGTGGACCCCTATACACACATTTTATCCCTAGATATCTCACACCAGTCGTTTTAATTGGTACATTTAAACCTATCTTTTATGGCATGGATTTTATGCCATCTCCAACACAGAGGAGCAATTATAAAGCGTCTTAATTGCAAGTCATCTTGGCAGCAGGAGCCCAGTAAGCGGTAAATCAGACGGCAAGCCTGGGTCGAGGGAGGACACTAATCTTTTCACTGAGAGCTTAAGCTGAAACAAAACCTCTAGAATATATGCTGCCACATCGCAGCCCGGCTGAGCTCAGCTGTGACATTTGCGACAGCCATGCTTACAGTGGGCTTGATGTCATCTGGTGAATTTGCAGGCTGAATCACAATGAGCAGTGGGAGGGATAAAGGTCTGAGTGCTCCCGCTGCCTCTGAGTCACACTGAATCTGTTTTAAAAATATGCTCTGCATAGGGGTGGGTCACGATGAGAGATTTGTTGACTAGTCTTAGATTCTTTCTTGTTTTACGTGTAGATGCTTTAAAGGTGCACTGTGGAGGATTTTTTTTTTTTCTTTATTCTTGCCTTTCCTATACGGTGAGCCTAAAATGATTAATTATCTTGAGCAGTAGGGTCTTAATTTTGTGGGAAATCTCACTTATACATAATTCATCCTTATTGTCAAAAAGTGACATCCAAAAAAAATTTGCACGTGTCTTGCAATTTATGTTTCAGTGATTAGAATTGAGAGGCCAAAGTTCAGAGTACAGTTTAGATGGTAATTTGTCATTCACACAGAACAAATTTTTGCGTTTAAAAATGTGACGAAGGGCAGTGAATGAAAAAAAATGCAAGGTTTAGAAGTACGTTTAACTTTTTTAACTTGAGGGCCGTGTTTTTAGAAAACCGTGTTATGCGAGATGCAGCAAAAGATGTGAGCGCAATAGTCTGTCAAGCACGTTATCATAGAAAGCAGCAGAATGAAAAAATGCATTTTATGTGCATGATCTCACGCAAAATGGATGGCCATGACTCTCGCTGTTTTTTGAGGCTCTTGCAGCATGAGGTTTTACAGTAGAATGGTGTGTCAATTTAAAATAGTTAAATGTTTTAGTTAAATAGTTGAGATGCCATTCACATTGCTATGGTCATGTTGGGGGTAATGTGAGTTAAGTAATCAGATTACATTTTTCAAGTAACTAGTAAAGTAAAACATTACTTTTAAATTTACAAATATTATCTAAGTTCATTTTTCAAACAAGTAACACAAGTTACTTTGTTTTCCCATTTATGTACACCTCTCCTGTCCCCATATTGAGAGAAATCAGGAGTGAGGTGCAGAGGCGTTGTGTGTGCTGCATAAATATAATGGTTTTTGTAGTTCTAGACCAAGGGTGGCGAACTCCGGTCCTGGAGAGCCACAGTCCTGCAGAGTTTAGCTCCAACCCTGACAAAAACTCACCTGCCTGTAGCTTCCTAGTAACCCTTAAGACCTTGATTAGCTTGTTCAGGTGTGTTTGATTAGGGTTGAAGCAAAACTCTGGACTGTGGCTCTCCAGGACCGACGCTCGCCATCCCTGTTCTAGACTAAATGTGAGTAGGCATTTACTCTCACTTGCACAAAAACACATTCAGTATTCCTCAAATTAAATAAAAACAGTGAAATGGAAACTCAGAATATTATGCAAACCTGCAATAATTAAATGTTAAATAACACAAATATACTTAATCTCACTTTATTAACCAGTGTCTTTGCTGCTGACTTTTGATGATCCAATTCAAACATACTATTAAGCAAACTATAAAACATCACATTTTTGTCTATTTTTTTATTGCTGAAGGAAGGAATATTTTCATCCTGTGTCCTATTCTTGTGCAATCCAGAATGGCAATCCACAGCTAAAAGGTTTGAGCTGCGCCCTTTACTGTTCAGGCGTGAATTTGCATTTCCTTCTGACAGGCTTATTCATTTCACTTATTGTGCAAAAGGGCCTTTACATTTGCCAAAAATAGAACTTTTTTAATTAAAAAACAAACAAGCAAGACCAGCCCAGGTGAGAAAAAGTAATGCAAAAGTAATGGAACAGTTAGTTACTTTTTTAAGGGAGTATCGCATTTTTAAGATATGCGCAGACATTTTAATTTGCCTTATACAGTTATTCACTGCTGTTATATTATTATGTTATGTGTTAGATAATATTGTTTTAATTTGTACACTTAATTCAAATTATTTGACATTGGTTTGGTTAACAGCATGTATTTCAAAGCAGTTAATATAATGACTTAAACACTGGTTAAATTAACATTTATTTAAAAATACACTTAGGCATGCTACTAAAAAGCCAGAAAATTTGCATTGTCCTGCCTGTAGCTCTTTAATTATTACTTCTCAAATTCCTTAAGAGCCTGAAGTGGACATTGGTCCATAAGAAAACATCAGAAAATTAAAAAACACACTTCACAACTTATTCAGAGAAATATTGCTGGCTGTGAATAGACTTAAAGGATTAGTTCACTTTCAAATGAAAATTACCCCAGGCTTTACTCATCCTAGGTGTACATGACTTTCTTCTTTCTGATGAACACAATCGGAGATATATTAATAAATATCCTGATGCATCCAAGCTTTATAATGAGCTGAAGAAAGTGCCTCCATCCACATTCATTCATAATAAATATACTCCATACGGCTCCGGGGGGTTAATAAAGGCCTTCTGAAGTGAAGCGATGTGTTTGTGTAAAAAAAATATCCATATTTAACAAGTTATGAAGTAAAATATCTAACTTCCGCCAGACTGCCTCTGTATTCAACTTACGAAGAAAGTGTAAAACTCTTGCAGTTCTCTACGTCCTACGCCTTCCCTAGTCAACTTATGGAAAAAGCTTAACAGACGCAATGCCAGTTCTGTTTCTTCCGTAATTTGAATACGGAAGTCGGTCTGGTGGAAGCTACATATTTTACTTCATAACTTGTTAAATATGGATTTTTTTTTTTTTACACAAACGCATTGCTTCACTTCAGAAGGCCTTTATTGACCCACCGGAGCTGTGAGGAGTATGTTTATGATGGATGGATGCGGATGGAGGCACTTTATAAAGCTCATACTCATTGATCCCCGCTCACTGCCATTATAATGCTTTAGGATATTTATTAATTTATCTCAGATTGTGTTCATCAGAAAGAAGAAAGTTATATACACCAAAGATGGCTTGAGGGTGAGTAAAGCTTGGAGTAATTTTTATTTGAAAGTGTACTAATCCTTTAAAGACGTGAAATATTATTTCAATTCAATTAATATTGTCCATCCGAGCAAGATGATTTGTATCAGCTGGTGCAACTGGCCCAAGAACACATTCTATGCAAACATGCACATCCTTAGGAGCCAACTGGCTAGTCGATTTTGAAAATATGTAGTTTTGCATATCTGTAGCATTGCATTGATCCACAGGGAGCAGAGATTTAGGAATCAATGAAGGCTATCTCCTTGACACATAAACAGCACAAAGACTCACAGGAGAACATAAGTAAGCGGGGCTGCTGGTGGAGGAGGCATCAGGTTTCAGATCCTCTGGTGTATCTGCCAAATAAGCACAGCAGAGGCTGGCAAGGTGAATTCCTCCAGGAGAGTGGGCAGGTCAATAATGAATGTGTACGTGTGTGTTTGCATGTTTGGAGGGGATTTGGCCTGAAGGTTGACTTGAGAAGGTTCGCGATGTATTAGATGTTTTAATATATTAGATGGATGTTGCAGCAGAGGCCACATTTGTATTCTCAAAGGATGAGTTCTTGGGTAGCGCTACAAACTCTGCCTTATTAAATCTTTTTTTTTATTATTATTATTTCTCTTCTAGGAAAGGTGTATGTTCACTGCCGTGAGGGCTACAGCCGTTCGCCCACTATCGTCATCGCTTACCTCATGCTCCGTCACAAGATGGATGTACGAGTTGCCACAGCTACAGTAAGACACAAGAGAGAGATCGGCCCGAATGATGGATTCCTCTGCCAGCTATGCCAACTCAATGAAAAGCTGGCGAAGGAGGGCAAGTTGAAGACCAAATGATAGAATGTGCTCTACCCCCACGTATACTCTCAAATGCAGGCGCACACAATCAAACTAGTGTGCACAATATTTCCTGTCCAAGTATATTAACAGAATGTATGCATACATCCAGAGCATATGCATGGAGGTATACAAAGTGTATTCAAACACACACACTCTCACATACACACTCACACGAGGTGTTGTCAGTATCCTGAATAATTACTCTTGCTTCCAGCTGGCTGGTAAAGGGAAATTTACTGGCATATTTGAATAATTAAGGCTGTAGAAGATGCAAGGGTAGCATTTTATATGTCATCACAACTGTTTTGTTTTTGCATATTTCCCATGATAATCAGTGTCTGTTTTTCACCAGGTACTCCTAAAGCATTCCAATTGCCAACTATTTGTATATCTCACAAATTGAACTTTTGGAGCATATTAGCCCAATCGCCATCTGTAAAGTAGAGCACAATCATCCAATGGGCTCCTATTTGCCAGAAATACTGCGATTGTTCATTCCTTTCCTATTTGTATGTGGAGGAATATGATATTTAGGTATAAAAAAGCATGAAAATACACCTTTTAACTAATTTACAGAACTATGGCCAGATTTTTTGATGGCTTTCCAGCATTTTAAATCAGGACAGGAAGACAAAACTGTTGTGTACCAGCACACAACCCATTCACTCTTTTAACAATAGATAAATGAACATTCCACAAATAGTAGCATACAATCAACAAGATATATCTACAACAAGCCAACCGTATGTTGTAGCTCGTATTCAACAGACGCTACAAACAGGTTCAACCCGGTTCTATGCAGCAGTGATAATGAATCAGCCCCATTAGATCTCTTTACTCTGGAATCACTGTCTCTCACTGCCAAGTCTCACGCCACATTTTGCCCACCACAAGATCACAATCAGCCTTTGACCAGAGAGACACGTCCGATAGGTGGAGAGCCTCTGCCATGCCAACTGCCTAATGATGTGCCCTTACACAAGGTTTGTTACCTAGAGGCTTAGTGCGCCTTTACACTGCTAGTTTAAAGATCACAGGAAGGAGTGCAAAGCGTGTCAGTGACGCCTGTGGAGCGTAGATATTTAAAGGTAGTTGATGAATTAGAGTAGGTTTACTTCGGGCCCAGCTTTGTCTTTAAAACAGCATCGGTTTAGCACTGGAATTGACGCGTTTTGCTGAACTGCTGACTTGTTTCAGGTTTTAAAGGGGTCATATCATACATATTTTTATCATTTAATAATTTCCCCCGAGGTCCACTTATAACGTTAGTCAAATTAAAAAGGCCGTTTTTGCGGCTGTGCCTTTAAGACTTCTATGTAAGAATCCTCTTTGCATATAAAACTAGTTAGATTGATGTGTTACTGATGGTTGTACAGCAACTTTGCAGTAGGCTCACAAATGTGCTGTTTTTTTATCAGATTGAAATACAGCCAGAGAGCAACAACACACAGAACATTTCTCTTATCGGAAGTTATTCTGGTGTTTAGAAATAACAGTATCAATCTTAGTTTGTCTTTTCCGGGACTGGTTGGGCCATGTTGATGTGTAAATGTTAAAGTATTGGCCTTTTTGATGTTAAACATTTCAGAATTAGACTTTTTTTTAAGCTTGGCTTTAGTAATGGGTGTTTTTGGATTGGGGAGGAAGTTTTGATTCCTTTAAGTTAACCCCAAAAAATGTGATTTCTCATGATATGACTCCTTTAAAAAGAACCAATCATTTGGAATAAGTGCATGCGGCAGTTTCAAACATGTAGCTTTTTGAAATAATCTAATTTCTATTGTCAAATTTGATCGGCCTAATACAGTATTAATAGCCCCTTGGCCTCTGCATATTTATTACTGAGGGGGAAATACTATCATACAAATCGTAGGCTAGATTATAACACAAAGCACTACTTATGCCTCTTTTTTATATTTCTATATTCCAGATATATAGCCTATACTTGTATATACATATTTAGATGTTGACATATATGAATGTATATGAACTGTCCATAATATTTGTGTATGACCCGTATCTATTAACAATAGAAATATCTAATATATTGTAGTCAACATTCACTTTACTTTAAAATACCATGAATGCCATTGCACATTTACCCATTGACTTACCCACTGTTTCATACACCTTATTGTTTGCTGAAAGCTAACATATTACCCTGTTTTTCTTTTCACTGTGATGGAGAGTGGTGTGTTTTGCTATATTATTTTCTTTTTAAAAATCGTTTTTATTGTATTATAGGATCACAGTCTATTTTCACAGCTGTTGCAGGCAATCTCACAGCATTCATCCTACTGTACTTTATCTTTGGAGTTTTGTCAAAGAATATTTAAAATTGACAAATACATTTATGTATGAAAGCATTCAAACTATAAACATTCCTTTATTATAATCTGGAGACCTAGGCTTTATACAACCTAACCAACTGTAGCTATGGAACCCTGTGTGCCGTCATAAAAAACCGTGAACCAATGAGGATGGTCTGTGCCAATGGCAAGCAAACTAGGAGTTTATCAGTCATTATCAGACGTCTAAACTGAAATCTGCCTGTTCTTTCAGAATTTTTAGCAGCAACTTTTAACCTCAAAAAGCAACAATGACGCATTTTGAATAAGCATATTTGGAAATTTCAACATAAAATGTGTTTGCTGGCGCTGTTGGCTTCAATGCTTCAGATGAGGAACACACCCTTTTCTGAAATGGATCTATGGAAGGAGAAACACTGCCATCTGCTGTCGATAACCCGTGTGGTTTGCACAAACTGTCCTGCTATGTATTGCCTTTTATTCATATGTATCCGATTGTATGTTACACGGTGTATAGAAATTGTAATTATACAGGGAAGATTAAATGAAAATGGTTGTACCACTATATGGCTTAATGATGTCAATAGTATTTAACAATGAATCACAATGCTGCTTGGTCATTTTGTATTTATGTCCAATTATCAAAATGTGATTGTTTTTTATTTAATATTTTCAATAGCACTGATGTTAAAGGAACACTACCCAAGATTGAACTCGAACTGTCTAAGGTGTCTAAATTAAACTTACATGTCCACATGCATATGTGATGCATTGTGATGCATTTTTGGGCATCGGTGCGAAGTACTGTCTGCATTTTTGCGTCGAAATTTGTTTTGTCCACGTGTACAAGCACATAGCTGCATTCATGTGTGCACGCCGCTGACTAAACGTAACTCTATATCGTCTGTGTGCAGTCTTTTACTCCTGTATGCTTTGTGTTGTTGCTGTAATGTGATATTGTAGATGATTGACCACTTGTTTGTTGTAAAGGAAGTGGAAACATCAGCAGTTGCAAATTTGGCAGGAGAGTTTGGCACAAATGTTCACACTCTCAAATTATGTTTAACATTTTGAGTTAGGGAGTTGCTTGATGTGGCTAAATGACCGAATTCTGGTTTTGTTTTAATCTGACTTAATCAGGAAAGGAAATACAGAATGCTTGAAATGGAGGTCAATTGAATGCATTCACATGACACAGGCTGTCTAAACATCCCACCTTAAAGCCTTATCCTGAAGATGGATTATATTTTTGATTCATGTCTTCACTTCACAAAGCAAGATGTACAGCTTCTACAGACACTTTGTTGAAGTGCACTTGATTAAATCACAGTTATTTTTCTTACATTGGAAAATCTTCTTCTTTTGTTTTATGATGTCAGAAAATAAATGGCTAAAATTAAAATATTGTGCTTTTTTTTTTTTGTCTTTTTATTTATTCAGCTAGGTTAGTGATTCCCAACTGGGAGTGTGCATTGTTAAACCCATAAAATTACAAATCAATATAAAATATTAAGTTGACAACTTTTGTGAATGACACTTGTAGAGAACTATTTGTGCACATACACTACTGTTCAGTAGTCTGGAGTCAGTAACATATTATTTTGAAAAACATTAAAGTGACAGTACAAAGATTCCTATTTCACTTAAATGCTGTTCTTTTGAACTTTCTGTTCATCAAAGAATCTTTGAATTGTGTTTTCACAAAAATATTAAGCACAACAACTGTTTTCAACATTGATCAGCATATTAGAAGAATCATGTGACACTGAAGCAAGTAATAGCTGCTGAAAGTTAAAACATTTAAAAAAAATATTACCACAAATTCTTGAACAGTACTGTACACGGATAAATATAAATATAATACACTAAAACTCAAGTTCAGAATACTCAAATGTTTTGAGGTAATGAGTTTTCTCAAATATTTTAAGTAAACCAACTCATTTTTCAAGTTAGTAGAACTTAAAATTTTTGTGACAAGTGGGGCGGGGCCGAGAGCCATGGAAGCGAAGCAAGGCCAGTGTGGTGCACAGGTGTCTCTCATTAACAATCAAGTCACCGGCATCCCTTCGCTCCCACAGTTCTCAGCCTCACCCAACTCATCATGTTAATTACATACAGTTCATTTACATAAACATCACATTCAGATCTTGGTTAAATGTTAGATAGCAAATAACACATGCTATTATAACTATCAAAGAGATTGTCATTATATTCTTGCATGTGTATAATCAAACAACATTCAGTATATGTGGTCTTAAAGTCCCCCTGAAATCAAAATTTAAGTTTTTTAGTTTTTAGTATGAATATGTTAGCCTTAATGTTATGAATAAGCGGGTGTGTTCCATTACAAAATTCGCATTTAGGAGATATAAGCAAAACTTATAAGCGGTCTCTCACTACCGCTAAAATGGATCACGGATTTTCATGACATCATATCGCACTTCAGCTTCTCGTCAAATCTTCTGTCCAATCAAATGCTCTCAAGAATCTGACGTCCCGCCCCCTCCTACACTAACAGACACTAAAGCTGCGGTTGAAATCGGTCATTTGTTAACACATTTACTAGTTTCTACATGGTGAATGGCACATGCACTATATAGAGAATAGGGAACGATTCAGACAGTGTAAATATGTTTTCCAATGATGTGAATGAAGACCGTTTTTGCGTTAGACACCCCTTTTGTTAGTAACGCAGGGGTGTCAAACTCATTTTAGGTTGAAAAAATAACCATGTGCGGGCCGAATTAATTAAAAAAAAAAAGTTTTGTATAGTTGCATAGTTTTTTTTTTTAGATAGTTGCATTAATAGTAACCATATTAACAACAAATTAACTTGCAAGAAAACTATTACACTGCTCATTAAAACTGCATTTGTTTTTTACAGCGAAAAAAATATTACATTTTTATATGCTTTAGTTAATATTTTTTTATTAGTGATGCACCTATTTTGATTTTTCATGGCCAATTCCAATTTTTTTAGAAGCAAATTTTTTTTTTAAAGCAAATTTATTTATTTATTTTATTAAAAAAAACATAGCTATTTGATATTAGAGGCAAACACTGCATTTTTATCACAATTCCAACAAAGATGTTATGCATATAAGCAGTTGTTTTTAATTTAAATTAATGTATAATTTCAAGATTAACAGCAAAAACAGCATGGTCTGACTTTAGCTTTGTGAAATTATGCTACATAAGACACTTGCAGAAAACAATCAGCTGACGGACTGAATGAAAATGAAAATTCACTCTCTGACAGTAGGTGGCGCTTATGGAACAGCAGTGATATAGCGTTTCCATGGTTACCGCTGTACACAAAGCAGCACGGTGTCGATAAAAAAGTTACTACTTTATACGGAGGTAAGAGAAAAAGCCATCAAAACTTTTCTGAAGACAGTTCCCTTCAGAGATACATTCATATCAACCCCAATTCAATAGGCTATAGACCCCTTAATCGCCTACGTCACTGTGACGTCACCGCTCTAGCTGGAGGCAAAACATAAGGATGAACTCATAGCAGGCGCGCTAAAAGTTTGAGGTTTTGACTTTAAAATGTCGTCTTGTGTTTTTGGCTGCCAGAATAGAAGGAACAGCACTTTTGGTTCAAAACTAAAGTTTTACCGGATCCCGGCAGACATTCCTTCACAGAAATCAAGAAGACAGTTGTGGTTGAATGCAATACGGCGTACAGACTGGACGGAGACGATCATAAATAATGCTCGTGTTTGCAGTGCACACTTCATATCAGGTAAAATAATCTATGCATATGTACTGGTGTGTTGGTTTTATCTAGTACTACACCAGGCTTAGCTAAAAAAAAAAGTAGGCTACTGTAATGTTATGGCCGTATGGCATACCTCAGGCAGCCTGCTTCCATCTGCGAGAGTTAATTGACAAAAATAGCTGTCACGGTCCCGCAGAGTCAGTGACTGTACATATTCGGACAGTTCCGAACCTTCTTCTCCATCCATGTTTAATAAATCCCTCCTAAAACGTGCTAGCTTACGCTTGTCAACATTGCGTCCAGCGCCTCTTTTTGCCTCCAGCTAAGCCCCGCCCACCAGGAATCGTTGCAAGGGGTCTATATTATTCTTCCTATTTTTCGGAACAGTGAGCTTGTGCATGGTACAGTATTTTCTCTGCTGGGGCGTCCTCTTTGTGTCCGTATTCAGCGTGTGTTAACGTTGACATCGCCTGTTTACAGACATCGTAAATATTTCCACACAAATTACATTTTGGTAAATTATTACAAAGCACCTTGTTTGCCAGCCCGGAATAAAGATTAACCAAAAATAAAACTAAAAACGTTTGGATTTATGACCAGTGGACTAGTGCATCTTTATTTTTTTTTTTATAGTTCAAATCAACCCGCGGGCCGGATTGGACACCTTTGTGGGCCGTATGTTTGACACCCCTGGTATAACGTGAACCGCCGCAGCGTGAACACAGTCTGCTCTGGCCCAGGGACGCGAGAGCACAGAGTGGATCATATCCGCGAGTCGGCTCAGACCACGAAAGGAATCGGATCCATTTAAATTCTGCACAGAATGCTATATTTTAAAGTGATCCCAGCTAACAATTTTTGGTTCCCAGAACATACATCCTAACGTTCTCTGTTGGTTGGCCAGGAAAGTTTTCTTTACGTAAATAGAACGTTCTCTGTTGGTTTGGACGTTCCGCTAACCTCTTTTTATTCCGATATAATTTACCCAGTTGTAGGTCAGTTATCATCCCACACCCCGCGTCCCATATAAGCAGCATGGAAGACGAATGAATGGACGTCAATACTACAAACAATGTTTTGAACTGTTATTTAATCAATAGAAATATATTATAAATATTTTACGTTTCTTTTATTTTACGCAAGCATATTTTACGTTTCTTAAGCGACAAACAATGACTTCAACACAATATGGGTTTTTTAAAATATTAATTTTATTCACAGACATTAAAAAATCTATAACAATTGTGACTTTAACTGGGATAACATTACATTAATTTCTTACCACTGAATTAGCGGGACGTGCTCTCTTTTGGTCGGTAAACAAAAACTTCTCGGTTAACATAATGTTGTCTTCAATTACGTGTCAAATGTCTCTGGAATCACACTATTTACACTCGTACATATATTAATTATTAATAATTATTCAATAAAGAGATCGATAAACAAATGTTATAGTCAGTCAGTAAAACGACCTGATCGTTAATTTTTAAATTACGCGAGTGCGCGGCTCTGTGTAAGACAGAAGCGCGTGATCAGAGGCGCGCAGTAAAGAAAGATAACACTTTGGCTTAATTTAGCTATCTGAAAATTATAATGAGTTTTGACTCAACTAATTTATTAAAAGCTGCATTAAACTTGACTCAGACATGTAATTCTGCAAAATATAGTTTATGAAATTACACATTTCAGCATTAGAAAAATGTCTGTAGCCTATTGGTCTATCATCTGCAATAGTTTGGTTATAATCAAATCTAAAAATAAAAATAACCTGCAGGGAACGTTCTCTTTAGGTTGCAAAAAAAAGAACCAAATAAATAAATAAATAAATAAACTGCAGGGAACGTTCTGGGAAGGTTCTCTTTAGGTTATAAAAATAAAACCCAAAAATAACCTGCAGGGAACGTTAGGGGAACGTTCTCTATTGGTCTTCCTGTTTCAGTTGAAATTATGTCAACACATTGCTGTGCGTTCCAAGTGGGCCTTTAAATGTTTTGCAGCCCGCCCTCAACCTAACCACAGGCTCTACTCGTCACCACAATGGTAACCCTACAAAACTAACATAACAGAACCCCCTGTAAATCACAACTTTAAACACTTTGTGCAAAAACAAACAAACAAACAAACAAAAAAACACTTAATTTCAACATTTATTTATACAGTCTTATGCAAAGAATGCTGGGAATTAGAAATCTGCTGCATCTCAACTCCATTAATTTAAGTTGAGCTTACTACAATGAAATTTTGAGTTCACACAACTTTTTTCATTTAATTAATTTCACTGTTTTGTTTTACAGTGTATATAATACATAACAGTGATACATCAAACAAGTATCCTCAACCTTTTACACATTTTTCTCCTTTCTTTTTTTCTTGGATTGTCTGTCCAAAGTCCAAAGCCAGAAAAAACACAACTTTAATATTACATTTCATTGTCTCATATTATTCATATTGCTCAATGCAATACTAAATTATTTTTTGCATTTCCTCCTAGAAGCATGAGAGGGACTCATTTTTCATGTACAAGAGTAGTTTGCATGACAAAATACTATTAGTTCTCCTTATGTGTTGCAAGCAGTCCATGTCTGTGGGCCTCTGCGGTCTATGATTACAACAGAATGAGGCACATGAAAAAGCACTCACGACAGCCCCTAATTACTCCTGTTAGGTAACAGAGATAAGTATGGTAACATTCAGACTTTAATGCAACATTTGAGAAACCTCAGCAATTCTACAAAGACTGTGCAAATGAAGGACTTCACTATATTCACAACTAGATTTAATGCATATATCAAATTTGTTGAAGAGATCATTATAAAATATGAGAGCAGGGTTAAAGTTTTGGGTCAGGGTGTGTGAATATTTATGTATTTAAGGAAGTACAGTATGTACATTATTTATGCACATATCCGAAAGATGCTTTATGGTAAGAGTTTATAGTCTGTCTCCAACAGATGGAGACAAACGCTTCCATAAATCTGTCTTCCTCTGGGGTCCAGTGCTCCTTGTACCATGACCTGCACACTAACAAAATTTTCTTTTGACGCATACACATACTCATATCCATGTACTCATATAACAGTCACAGAATCACAAAGGACAATTTGCCTGTGATTTGATGCGAATGGTCTTTGAGGTCCGTTAGCATTTGTTCAGCACACCTGGCGCTGGGGATGACCAGCTTCAGACTTCATATATCCACAAGGATCATTGAAAACGTTCAAATCAATTGGTCTGACACTAGGGCCGATCCATATCCACGACCCTGTGCACACTGCAATTACCCAAGCCCAGCTGTGGGGTCCTTTGAGACTGCTGTCCAGGGTCTCCTGTCACACTCACAAACCATGCAGGACCACAGAACCAGACCTGCAGGAGAAACAAAGCACTTCAGACATTGGGACAAACACCGCAGCTTAAACAGCGCAGGCTGGGATGTAGACACACACACACACATACACACAGGTTTGTTTTGCTATCAAAGTGAGGACATTCCATAGGCGTAATGGTTTTTATACTGTACAAACTGGACATTCTATCCCCCTACACTACCCCTACTCCTAAACCTACCCATCACAGACAACATTCTGCACTTTTACATTTTTAATAAATCATTTAGTATGTTTTTAAAGCTATTTTAAATATGAGGACTCATGAAATGTCCTCATATTTCATGTTTACGTCATAATACCAGATGAATCACAATGAATCATGAATCACAAAAATGCACACACACACACACACACACACGGGTTTCCATGCTTTATGGGGACATTCCATAGACATAATGGTTTTTATACTGTCTAAACTGTATAGTATAAAATTCTATCCCCCTACACCAACCCTATCCCAAACCTTCCCATCACAGAAAACTTTCTGCTATTTTAAATTTTCAAAAAATATCTTTTTGTATGATTTATAAGCTTGTTTCCTCATGGGGACCAAAAAATGTCCCCACAAGGCCAAGATTTACTGTGATTACTATACTTGTAGGGACATTTGGCCCCCCCACCCCCTATGTATGTATGTGTGTGTGTGTGTGTGTATATATATATATACATAACTATATATATTATATATATATATATATATATATATATATATATATATATATATATATATATATTTTTTTTTTTTTTTTTTTACATTTAAATTCATTTAAATTCTTTTCCTATACATAAACTTAATTTCACAAAACACAAACACTAGAATTGAGATGATAAGGAATAAATGATGACAGAATTAGAATTTTTGGGTGAACTAATTCTTTTAGGTCATGGATGATATATCAGCGTAAATTTGTTAAATTAATAAGAAAGAAAAGGAAAATATTATTTTAAGAAAATTCTAATTGTGTTTTATATTTTTATAAACATTGCCTGACAGATTTTGTAACCATCAATTGGGCTTTACCAAATTCCAGATAGATAATTTGGCAGAAGAACTTAGTTTCAGTAACAAGAACTAATCTTTTAAAAATTTCATTATGGCACTTCTTGTGAATGATATCCCCCTTTTTCTTTGTCGTCTTCCTTAATGACTGGCTTAAATGAAAAGCATATGATGCTTCCCCTTTTCAACTTTTTTGTCCCATTTCACTGCATGCTCCCATAATGAAAACTTAAGAAAAAAAGGAACATCTGTGGAGCAGCACTAATTATTGGGAAATATGGGAGAGAACATTCTTGGAATGGATGGGCTTCAGATCCTCTTCCAAGCACTTGTGCCCGCAGTGGTGTTGCTCGTTTCATCTTCCTGCACTCTGCTGTTGTGTCGTTCCTGCGGGGCCTTGCCAAGTGCGTCTGATATTTATTAAAGAACTGTCATATAAAGAACAGCAGAATATGGCTGTGTGGCTCCTAAGGGTCCAAGTCAGATTGCTGGCGAGATACTGGCGGGAGTGTTTGATTTGGAAGCAACAGGGAAGGATGTTATAGCTGGATGCACTGTCATTTTTCCAAAGTCATTGTTTGATTTTAGGCGTGAAATATGCACACAGAACTTGTTCCTAGTCATGTAGAACAACAAATTAGACACATCTAAAGCACAAGTTCATTATTGTAGGAGATCAACCGTAATGATCTCTAATTAGCCACAGACACAAAAACCACATGAAAAAGGATCTTCAGCTGTGTTATTGATGCACAAATAAAGCCAGAGCTAAGATACAGCGGAGAAACATGCACTAATGAAGGACAGACTCTACAGTTTACCCCAATTTGCAAGGTCAAGTATAATTCATTCGCTAGATTTGGAAGACATCAAAGTCTCAATGTGGGCGGCAGAAAACCAAAGTGGCAAAAAGTATGTAAAGTGTGTAAGTAAACTAATGTTTGTAAAATGTTTGGGAAATGGAAAATGCAATGAGCTCTATAACAGGTTACCACTAAAATTGTTTTTGGTATGCATTTTGTTTGACATACAATGAGTTTTCCTTTAAAATAACACTTTTGACTTCACATTAAGTACATAAATATATTGCCTGCTATGGTGACAACAAAAATGACCTTTTAGAGTGACTCAAAGGAAACCCAAACGAAGAAGGTTGCAACAATATATCAGCACAAAGTAGGATTTACGTACACATCTGTTGTCTTTGGCAGTCCATGACAAATCGACAGCATCGACAAAACCAGACGCAAGGAAAGTCTACACTGTGAGGTGTCTGAAACCTGTCCCTTCCCAAAACAGATTTATTTTCTCAGCACAGTCTCTTCAGTGTGGGTGGCCAGTGGGAATATCTTTCCTGCTACTCCATCATCAGCTATCTTCACATGACAGCCAGTGGCATGACCCTGTTTATTAGTCCTGCTTATAATTAGTCTTTATTGGATTAGATACCAGAGAGCAAGATTATTTTCACATGCTTGTTATCTGGTTTTATTGATCCCATAAAAAAAGCAAACTTGTGGAGCTTTTTGAAACATGCTCTTGAAATAACTTCCTTTCCCCCCTCCTTCTCTGAAAACCCAAAAAAATTCCTGTATGCTCAGCAGCTGAGCCTTTTTATACGTTCATGGCTAATTAACGCACCTTTGCTGAGCATTCTGGGAAATGGTGGTGCTCTATCAGAAGAGCAAATCATCATTGTGTGTTTCTGCAATTAAAAATCTGCTTTAAATTTCAATAGTCGCTTTCAGCTTCAAAATAAATTCAGAGACACTTCCATTCAGAATATTAACACCCAATGAAAGAGTGATTCATGTACCATGAAAACGGTTGCAACATATTGATCCACATATTTTGAGTTTTTGAGATTACAACATACAAAATATGTTCCATCTAGTAAAATCAAGTGACATTTTCAATAACAAGTAAGCTATTTCCATGACAAGTACAATGCTGATGTATAAACACTAAAATGATACATGTAATCGTTACGCAATGAGAAAACTCTTCTAAATGTCACCACAACTAGAATGGCTCTGATACAGTAAATCCTGAATACAGCATGATTGTCATTTACCAAAAAAACTGAGTAATAATATCTATAATGACCCACAAGGTGAACATGATTTCACCAAGTACAACATCCTGGTTCAACATCTTTGTTGATCCTGGAACAACATTCCAATGAACCAATCAGATTTGTGGGACAAGTTTACAGTTTATGTCAAGTTTAGGCTTTTCACTCTGATTTTAGGGATAAGTTTTGGGTAGGGTTAGGTTTAGGGGTAGGGATAGGGTTAAGTCAAGTCACCTTTATTAATTTGGCACTTTATACAATATAGATTGTTTCAAAGCAGCTTTACAGTGATAACAGGAAAATGATTCAATGATGCAAACAGAGTTCATTTCAGCTGTACAACAGCTCTTAAAGAAAAAAGTGTCATTGTTCAGCTGAAGGCAGTTCAGTGTTGAATCAGTTCCATTCCTCAAAGATAATCAATTATTAAATTAGTTCATTTCATAAAGCATTTCTGCAGAAAAGAGTGATGTCATCGTTCGAAAGCATCGTTAGTCAACTATGGTCGTAATTCCTATTGAACTCTATTGGTAACGACGGAACTTGTGACCATAGTTCACTTTGGGAAACGCACCCCAGTTCAGTTCTCATCCAATAGTGTCAGTGCAGTCAAATCAATAATATTGTTGAATATTAAGTGTCCCCAACTAATCAAACCAGAGGCGACAGTGTCAAGGAACTCCATCAGGTGACAGAATGGAGAAAAAAACCTTGGGAGAAACCAGGCGGAGGGCCAGTTCTCCTCTGGCCAACGAACGAATATGGTGTGATTATGATTCAGGCTGCATCACAAGTCAGAAATCAGATTGCGGATTGGTAGCATTCAAATATTTCATCCAAAATTAAAGACTAAAATTTCAGACAGGAATGTTGTTCCAGGATCAACAAAATATGTTGATCCAGGAACATATACTTGGCAAAATCACAGTGATCATAATCACACAGTGTGTAAATGACAATGCCAAATCACTTGAGAATTTCAAGACATTGAAATGACGTTGTTCTGCACAATCTCACTTCCAGTAACCTTGGACCTGATTTGATTAAATAAATAAATACTTTTGGAAAACTAGCAATCTGGATTGTAACAAAGTGAATCAGAGAACAATGACGCACTATATTTCTCAATAATATTCTCTCATAACTGGGCTTGTAAGCACTGTTCATATATTTCTCCTACAAATCCATTTGCTCACAACCTCATCAGAATGAGTTTAATGGTTTGGCTTTTGGTTATTTTTCCTCACCATGCTAGCTGCAACTACACTACCAGCCTGTGTGCATATCTTGTAAGAAGCTTAAGTAGATAAATATTGGCTAGGTGATCATTGTTTACAACTGCACTTGTGGTAGCTCTGTTACTGTATAAAGAGTGGTTAACACATGGACTCAGCGGTCAGCAAGGTTTGCCGAGACTCACAGTAAAACCACAGCTGAGGTTTCCACTGCTCTTAAACTCATATGAACTCTTTAAAAACATGACTTAGTCTTGGAAGTGCTATTAGTATGATTCAGCTAGTCATGGCTTATTTAAACATTTAATGTGCTTCTATTTCTGTGAAATTTTCAGACTATTGTTTTTTTGTATGAAAAATGTGCTACCAATGGAAATGAAAGTGACTTGGCAGATTGAGATATGAGGTATTACTGTAATATTGTTGATTCATAAGCTGCAGGGGAGCTGTACTTAGCTGTACAGATAAAATATGATCCATAAATGTTTTTCTTCAGTAACATTGCGCAAATGCTTCATTTATAATAATATTTGTTAGGACTGTATTTCTAAATGAGACATCAGTTCCCAGGACAGCTGAAAATGGTGTAATCTACGCATTTGATTGTTGAAACCACTGATGTTTTGTGCAAAACTGCTCCATTTACTACATATTACATCTGTACACACTAATATGTATATCCTCTTGGCAGGCTTTGTGAAATGTTATTATGACTACATCCCTTAGAGTATCCCCTAAGCATTTTGCTGACTAGTTGTGTGTGAAAAATTGCCCCGATTATTACAAGAACATTTTCACATTTTATTATGACCCATGTAAGATATTGCAAATAAATGTTAAGTGACACAAATGAAGCAATAGATGTTGTTAAAAACAAATAATAATAATAATTACTATTCTTATACAAGATTTAACCATGAATCTAGTGGCAAAAACTGAGCCCGAGAGCACTTTTTGTTTTTGCAAGGGTAACGTTTCTGCTCAACTTTGACCCTGTTCCTTTATCTAAAAACTTTTAATGCTCAGCTGCAAGTCAGTATGTTTGCATTTCATATGCATTGAGAGTATAGCCCTGTCAGTCCAGATGAGTTAAATGCTTTGTTTATGTGGCTTTGACATAGTGTTACCCTTTTTTCCTTCTTTATACAAATATCTTTTGCTGGCAGCCCTTGTAAATCTGGAACACATCTAAGTGTTATTTATGCTCAAGCTGCTATCTTGATAAAGCATGCCTGGAGACTGTGTTTTCTGTGCACAAACCCAAAGAGATATAAAAACAGCCAGTGAATGACAGGGAAAGAACATAGGCTACAATCAGACTGGGCCTGTGGTGGACACTGTGATCTTTCTTTTTCTTCATGATGACAGGACAAAAAGAAGCGTCACAATAGCCTAGATCTCAAAAGAATTCCATCTATCCTGCCAAAGTGGTTTCTAAGCTTAAAAGATTGGCCGGACACAATGTATCAGAGTAGCATTACAAGTTGTTGCTCAACCAGTCTCATGCATACTGACAATTGTTTGCTTAGCTTAAAGTATTTTCATGCAGAATCAAATAACGCAATAGAGAGAAGCAAAACTTACGGTATGCCATAAAAGAGAAGTAATATCCTTTCAAGGTTTGTTTGTTTGGGCTCCCTCAAGAGGGCAGTGTTTGTACAAAGCGATGCATTTAACGCTAATGTGAGGCAGTCATGTGACTTAAAGTATCTGCATATTGTGCGTGTTCCACTGCTTATTCACATTAGTCTTTAAAAATATACCAGACTGATAATGTGTCCTTAAAATATTCACACAATAATAGAGTCAAAGGAAGAGGGAGATGGGGTAGTAAAAATGAGTCTTTTTCATACATGAAAAAGGCCTATATGAGGTTTTCCAAAGTTCCAGTTATTATTAAACTCATTACAAGTTAGTCATAGCACGTAAAATTCGCCAAATACGATATAAACACAAGTCACGTTTTCCATTGGGATCGGGCACGATATCGCAAAACGTTAGTAGCTTAAGCTATTTTGTTTAAATGTCACAACATTTATATTATAATTCGTGTTGCGCGTGAAAAATTGTGAAAAACAGATTGTGTCTGCTGAAAGATAATTTAGCAGAAAATTCCTTTTTAAAAAGTCGAATTTCTTATAAACGTGAAAAAATTACTCCAAACAGCAACAACAACAGTAATAAATATAAAGTAGAACTGTAGGATATAAAAATATAGGAATACAGCAAATATGTAATTTTAAAGAAAGAGAAGGTCTGTCCAAACTTCCGACTGTATTTTATGTGATCTTTCGTCTCATTTCAGGTAAAACAATAAAAATAAATAGATGACTTTCCTCTTTCCAAGTTGACCTTACACTGCGCGTGCCCTTCCTTCCTATCAGTTTTTGAATGAGCTGCTTTGCCTAAATCCCTCCCACTTCGTGTAAGCGCTAAATTATCTCGGTTTTTTTTCTCCCCCAAACCTGTGGTACTTTAAAAAGGAAAGCCTCTCACGAAGAGAAGAAAACCGGTTAGAGTTTGCCCGCTGAACGTCTCGTTCTCTAGCTATTTTAGTATGCAGGTGTCTCTAGCGCTCGTGCACTGCAGCGCGCGACTGTTGCTGCTGCTGCTGCTACAGGGATGTTTCACAGCTGCGCACGGATGGAGGGCTTTAAAAAATGATGCTACAGAAATTATACCAGAATACACGGAGGACACGAATAAACCCGAGGAGCAGATACAACTTTCTGACAATAACACAATGAACCGGGCTAAGAACGGAGGAAGGAGGTCATCAGCCAACTCACGTACTTATGGTAAGTAACAAGAAACATCTTTAATTAATACTATTGAGCTCTATCAAAATACATCAACACCGGCAGAAAACTACTGTATGAATTTGTACCTAAATAGTCAATAGAATATGATCTTTAAGAAGTTTTTCTATAAAGTTAATAAACCCCCTGTTACCCTGCTGTTAGGCTATACAATTATTTAACTTAGTTATTTTGACTTTAATAAATTTTATTTCAGCTATTTGATTAAGCAAGCACATTAGTGTTTAGATATTTTAAGTGGACAAGTACAATATATATGAACAATTTATCAGGAATATGCTGCAGTTAGTGAGCATTTGCATGTTTGCAAGTTAAAGAAATACATAAATTAGTTTCAAATATAACTCTTTTATTATCTAACACTGTTTTTACATTGTTTTATTATCTAAAACGGATTAGACATTAGCAACTAAAAAGTTCATGGCATGACAAAAGTAAACAAGCCTATCTATAAAGATATTTGCTCCAATAATTTGTTAAACCAATGACTTTAAAAATCCACCCTTTATTTTATAGTGTAATGTATATAGGCTACACATAGAATCATTATTAACCTCCAGAAAACTGGATATCCTGTACTGGCTCTAGATGTGCCGCTTTTAAATAAAAGCTCTAATTCAGAAAGAACGTATGCCGCTCCACCTTTTCACCAGCCCAAGTGATACACTAACTTCGATAAACCCTTTTTTTGTTTCTGTATCCCCAATTTTACATAATTAGACAAGGTCTGCCTTTCCATAGCTATCTAATTGCAACAGTATGGTTTCAGGGTAGTTGAAAATGTGAGAAGTTATTCTAAGGGGTCATTTCTTCGGGGCATTGCCATGAGAATGACTCCCACCTGTGAAAAGTAAAACTACTGTGAATTCAAACCAACAGTAGTTCTAACAATGTACAATGTGTGTTTGTGTATGTCAATGTCAGAATAAAAAAAAGGGGGGTGTTTTCACACTTGGTCCTTTTCAGGGGTCTGAGTTTGGTTCTTTTAAAATGACTCAAGTATGAAAACACCCTTGTTTCCAGAACACAAATCAAGACTTTGGACTAAAGTAAAGTCTTGGGAAGTGTGTTGGAGTAATTGGAATGACTAAATTTATTGCTAAATAAATACACAAATTACTTCCAAAAATAATAATAAGCGATCCTCCATGAGCAGAGTAATGAAATTATCACAATAATAAGTAATAAAAATAATGAAGGATTGAGCAATTTGTAAAGTCAACTAAAAAGGCAAGATAATTCCAAATAGGCTCACTAATTATGTCAGTAAGCAGTTCTAAAATGATGTTGTATTTCAGCATAAGGAAACAGTTATCAAGCCAAGCATGAACGTTATACTCACTCGTCAGGGGGTGGGATGGGGTAGAGAAAGAAATCACACTCTCATGTGCTGATCTTGAAGAGGTGACGTGTGTATTTTCTCTGGTGGTCAGTGTGGGGTCATGTTGAGATATGTTCATCTTCCTCTGGATCTCTTCCAGCTCCTCATAAAACATCAGATCAGATTTTCTGAGAATCAGGGGAGGCTAAACCTGAACTCATCACACACATAAATCCTTTGTTCTTCTCCATGAGGGGAGCTAAAGAACGAAATAGATCTTTCCACTCTCAGTTTAATCTTTTTAACTGACACATAAAATGCGAACAATTACTAAAGACATTTTTAATATTGTTTGAGGAGTTTTAGCGAGATTACATTCAATTCAAAGATTACTGCAAAAGATTTACCTCTTACCCAGACAGAAGTCTCTCAATCCAGTTCACAAGAAGTCAGTCCTTTTTGAACTTATGTTGTTTAGTGTTTATGGGTTTCTAATTGATTGTGTTTCTCATCAATTCCAGCCTCAACCAAGAGCACATCTACTACAAATTAGTGGCCAAATCCAGACCAGATTAAAAATAAAAAACACTGAGCCGATATAAAAAAGATTTTATCATTTATTTCCTCTCGGGTTGGACGCACAACAATTTTTTCTGGGAAACTTGACAAAACACAACAAAGTCAACTTTAGGAAATTTACTTAAAGCCTGTGTATATAACAAAACATGAAAATTAAAATCGTTTGGTTTATCATAGCTGTGAACAATCCAAAACCCAGTATGTCATACAAGTTATAATAACTACCAGTATTGGTAGCTGTGTTTTATTTAAGATGCATGCCTAAACCATTTTGTAAATATTTAACTAATCTCTTCTGGTTTTGCTCTCTTTCTCAGGAGCCTCTGAACTAAGCTGTAGGGAGCTGCGTTCTACCCGCTACGTTACTGATGGGTCTTGCCGTAGCATCAAACCTGTGAAGGAACTGGTGTGTTCCGGTCAATGCCTTCCAGCTCATCTCATGCCAAACTCAATTCTAAGGGGGAAATGGTGGAGAAGCAGCTCCTCCGATTACCGCTGCATCCCTGCTCACTCCCGCACTCAGCGGATACAACTCCAGTGTCCGAATGGACCAAACCGGACATACAAAATCCGAGTAGTCACATCTTGCAAGTGCAAACGCTACACTCGCCATCACAACCAATCGGATGTCAAGGAGTTGCCCTCTAAGAAGCCACGGCGCAATAAGAAGCACCGCAGCAAAGTGCCCTCAGTCAACAGCAATTCGTACTGAAAAGTTGAACTGATACAGAAACTCTCTCTTGCACGCATACAAATACACCTATATACATATGCACACATATTTCAGAAACTGCAATCCAAGGGAAGGAATACACACATTAGCATTTGTTGGCGTGCCAAGAAGTTTCCAATGTATTTCAGATGTCTCAATGTTTGTATGTGCTCTTGAGCCTAAATATTCCCAGTTTAATCACAGAATGCCAGTGGACTAATGGATGCTTGAGTGAAAAGACATATGCCATTATGTGAGATTTGTTCAGGGAATGTGATAGTTCATGATATTTTGAGGGAGGAGGAGTTACTCCACATATTCTTACCCAAGCAGTTCATTTCAAGTTTGAAGTTCATTGAAAGGGTAAGCTAACGTACGGGCAAACACACTGAGCGCTCAACCAACCCATCAAGCGCTCATGTGAATGTTTTTGTACCAGATTTGTCCTCCTCTTTTGGGACTTGGAGCAGCATATGATTTGACCATCCAGCCGTGTCGGGCCCAGAAGACACGCCACTGCTGACAGATCGCTGAGGCCGAGAATTCTTAACCTTGGTCAATTTTACCAGCCCGTGAGTCCTCTCGACAGGCTGGGGAGCCGAGCCAGTCACCATGTGAGTTTCTGCAACTTCACATTTCCACAAGAAACTGATCGGAACTGGCAGTTAGAGCCGTGTTACGGAGAGTTCGAAAAGTTGTGTCAGCCCTCCACGGTCCAAGTCCCCGGAGGTCAAGAACCGCAAACGATATTCCTGTGACTTGTCCTAATTACCAAATAGTTCCATTCCTGTGTTTAGGATTTGAGTCATAAAAAGCCATTTCCTCTAGACATGGTCAGTTCCTGTTTGTTAGAACACTCGAAAAAGAGGCCCACATGTGCACAAGAATCTGCAGAAATTCCTCGCGGGCAAAAAAACCTTTCTGCACCTTCCTTCAATGGAAACCATTTGGAGATATTCAACTATCTGCAATCGCTAGCAGGTTACCTACATCCATTACTGAAGTCTTCAGCAAAGATGTCATCCTTCCCATCTCCTCATCTGACCAGAAAAGAAAAATAAGTGAACCAAACTCTGAAATTGTGGGCTGGATGATTTTACACAGGATAAAGAGATTATGAGAATGCCAATTTTTCAACATTTTCTGCTCATGACTTACCCACCTTTTGTTTTTTTTTTGTTCAGTGCTGATAATATTTGCTTATTTTTCAATTGTGTATTTAAAATAGCAACTGGAAGGGATTTTTTATAATGTAAGCAGACTTGCCATGAATAGCAACTTGTATATACTGTACCTGTGTGGTCTCATTGAGCAGTATCCTCCTCCATGAATGGATCCACTCTCTCTCTGACCAAAAGACTGTTACAAAGAATGAACTGCATATTTATTTTTTCAATTTCATCATTTAAATTATTTATGCAATCTTTTTGTAGAAAATAATAGCCATTATTGTACTATATGTAATTATAGTGACGAAAAAGAGACATAAATAAAGTTAAGCAACATATATATGTGAAAAGAAGTGTGTGTTATCATTCTTGTCAGACTGCTTTGACAAATCCTTTCTCCTGTTGGGCCGTGCCCGCACGCTAATTCCAACCCTCAATGAGCCCTCTGTAAACAATATTCTGCAATTAGGAAGTAGAGGCTTTGTAGCACTTTGGAATGTCTAAGACACCTTTACAAAAGGCGAGAAAAGGAAAGAATCTCGTCGTCAGACGGGAACAGTACAGTCACAACAGAAAAAGCTTTTTTGTCCGGTATGGTGAACTCAACCCAAAGGCCTCCATTCATCTATTTGTTTGTTTAAGCTTGCACAGTCTGAGCCATAGATTGACAACAAAATGTGTATTGGTCGACTTGTTTTAGTCCTTCTAATCTTGTCTCTTGCTCTCTCATGATGAAATTCCCTCTATTAATCTAACTGGGTCCAGGCTGCTCAGTACACAAAACTACATAGAGTCTCTATGCTGTAAACCAAACATGAATGTTTACAGTGTTTATATACTCTGACAGTATAGCTAAAAGATGAATATGAGCAAACTCTGAGGAAACATTCTAAACGAAATGATTTTCATTTCTTGTTCGACTATACAACATCTATTGACAACATATTTTACCGCAATTCTAATATAATCGTCTCAAATTCATGGCCACTTGACATGCCATGCTTTTGCTTAAAAGTAGCTGGCAGGCAGAAGCATTTCCAAGTAATTCAAGAACAAGTGCTTGAACATGTCACATGAGTAGTTCCTAAATAAATTGATGCTGACAAAGCATCTGACCTGAGTTACGGCCCCTGTTTGCAGTCGTTACTCAGCAGGGACCTGGCACGGACCTCCACAGCCACAGGGAAAGCAGGAGTGTGTGAGAGAGGTCAGATGGGACTCACTCCTCAGTGTGTGTTTAACACTTTTGTGCCTGCTCCACAGTATCTCAGACGCCACAACACTGCTCAGACACTTAATTCCTCCACAAACCTTGTCAGCCAGAGCAGACAATATCTTGTATACGCTAAAACTGATTCTTAACCCTTCTTTTGTCCTTGGTCAAGTTTGACCTGTTTTTGCTAAAGAATATGCTATAAATACAGTAGTTTTTGATACTGGAACATTGGCTATGGGACAATTTAAAGAAAAGAAAACTTATTTTATTTTTTTAAATAACTAATCTTTCTTCTCTGTTTATGACATTAATTGATATCTTACATAACTAAAAAACAATTTCAAGTATGAAAGGTTTTTCTATTAATATATACTATAGTTAAATATACTGCTTTTGCAGATGAAATGGAGCTGCTGTGTACTATCCCATGAAATTCAAGAAGTGCTTGAGTTTGCATGGTACCTAAATTAATTCATGCTGACAAAGTATGAGTCGACAGATTGGCTACATCAGTCATTAATGAAGGCATTGATGTTCTTCCAAATATAGGCCAAAAAAATCCCACATCTGATCAGCTGACTTACATTTTATGTTAGAAATGGTTTTTGCCAAAAGCCAAAATACATCATCTTTCTGTGATGATTGCTCTGTTAGCTTGGATTATGTTGTAAGTTTTGGCTCAATCAAAAAAAGTAAAGGTCAAATTCTCACAAATAATTGTTTGAATCTAAAGTTTCCTTTTAGACTTGCATAATGGCTCAACTATTGTCATCAACGTCCAAGTTTTATATACAGTATTGACCAATAGTGCTGTCCGGCCTAGGAAAATTTACATCGTCACCCTTTTTTTTTTTTTTTTTTTTAAAGATCTTGTAAGCATATTGCGTAGTTGTGATGGAGTCAACTGTTTTATTTGTGATAACGCAATGAAACATGCCAAGTTGTGTGGACATAAATTTTGGTCAGGCTGTCATACAAAGAAATTATGAACACATGCAAAAACAAGAGAGAACCAATGAAATATTAACAACTGATTCTGTTGTAGTTAATGTTTGCTTTTTTTTTTTTTTTTGCTTAGTAAAATAAAACCTGTAGCAGTAGTTTGCCTTTTTTTTTTTGCCGAATAATTTTGTCAGATACTTTCACCATGTTTTGTGTTTTAGTTCTTTCTTCATATTTAAAATATTTAAAAAATATAAAATATTTTTCTCATATTTTTTGATGGTTTAATCAAACTTGTAGGGTCATTAAAACACTTTTGGCCACAACTATAAAATAAAATTTCTATTTTATATGGAAAAAAATATATATAAAAATGTAATTTTATATCAAATTATTTTTTTATATAAAAATATGTGGTTGAAATTAACCAGGAAAAGGGGCACATTTAGCTGAAGCCTTTTCTTCTTCTTCTTCCTTTTTTTTTGAAAGCACAATGCACTTTGAGACTACAAAAGAAGAAGAAGAAGAAAAAACAGAGTTCAAGAAGTTTTTAAATGAGTTTTCAATTTGGGTTGAATTTGATCCAAGGATCAGGCGGGTGCAGTAGGAGGGTTAGGAAAATGAGGAGGCTATAGAAAACTCTAAAAGTGTCATTTAACCCTGTTATCCACTTGACTATAATGTATTATAGATATTCATTGTTGAATAAGTCATTGCTTAACCTAAGATGACGTCTTTACCTTCTAGTGTCTGAAAGCACACAGGCTGACCTCTTCAGTGGTACATGGCAGACTTCCAACACATGATGGAGATTAAGTAAATCTCACTGAACCACTCCAGAATGTCACTTCCTCCTGGTCAGACTGCATGCGTGCAAAATTAAAGACACTGCTTTTGCAAATGAAATGTTACGAAGCTGCTGTGTACTACCACATGAAACTCAAGAAGTGCTTGAGTTTGCATAATACCGAAATAAATTCATGCTGTCGATAGATTGGCTACTTCAGTCATTAATGGAGGCACTGATCGTCTTCCAAATGTAGACTAAAAAAAACCCCATCTGATCAGCTGATTTACATTTTATGTCAGAGTAGATGGTTTTTGCCAAAATACATCATCTTTCTGTGATGATTGCTCTGTTAGCTGGGATTATGTTGTAAGTTTTGGCTCAATCAAAAAAAGTAAAGGCCAAATTCTCACAAATAATTGTTTGAATCTTAAGTTTCCTTTCAGACTTGCATAATGGCCCAACTATAATCATCGATGTCCAGGTTTTTCCTAGGGTGGGTATATTTACTGAGCAAAATATTATATAAAAGTAGCAGGAGATTGTCAGGAGCTCAAAGAAACAAGGAAAGAGATTCCACAACATACAATGCGTCCCAAAAGTTTGAGGCCACACTGAAGACCTGGGGTTTAAAATCTCATTTAGATCTGAAAATAAACATAAAATAGTGAAGTGTTTTACATTTTTCAAAATGCTCAAAAAGAAATGTTATGATATATAACGAATATGAAAAAATTAAGATATACTGTATTGTTTTTTAAAAAGATTTTTTTATGCTCACTAAGGCTGTATTTATTTGATTAAAACACAGTAAAATATTACAATTTAAAATAACTATTTTCTGTTTTAATATATTTTAAAATGTCATTTGTTCCTGTGATGACAAAGTTGAATTTTCAGCATCATTACTCCAGTCTTCAGTGTCACATGATCCTTCAGAAATCATTCTAATATGCTGATTTGGTGCTCAATAAACATTTCTAATTATTATCAATGTAAAAAACAAACAAACAAAAAAAAAACAGCATTTATTTTTAATCATAATCTTTTGTATCTTAACTGTCACATTCAATCAATTTAATGCATCCTTGCTAAATAGAAGTTGGCCTACTTTTTTTTTTTTTTAAACCCCAAAAATGCAAAATTAATGCATTTTCAGTAGTTTATCTGTATAGGACAAGCCCAAACAAAGAAAAAAACAAACAGGGGGACTTAAATACTCAAAAACATGACACAATAAGTCACAATAATGAGATTCATTAACAAAACACACCTGGAAACAATAAAACCAATGGCAAAATGAAACAAAAGACAGGAAACAAGGCCATAATATAAAGCAAAATAAAAGGACATGGATGCAATACATGCTATTGGATGCATTACTAGGGATTGCTTTAACTCAAAGCGTTTAATGCACAAGTCAGTCTGCCTAAATCCTCAATTCAAGGCACTCCAGACAAGAATCTAATAAAGAATCCAAACACATGTGGGCTATGACAGATGCATTTGGATACAGATGTTCAGCCACTCCCTTATCAGGACTTACAAACTAACAGCTTCAAACAAATCCAAAGCAGAGCAGCACTTGGCAAAGACCTGGGAACATGGGAAGTGTTATAGAGGACAGAGAGTGGGATCTGGTGGTGGTGAGGGGGCGTCTGAGGGAAAGGCCAGGGTCAGGGCAGAAAAGAGAGACTGGAGCCACTCAGCATGTCCTCTATCACACCCCCCACTAAAAGGCTTTTAAGTGTCCACTGCTCACTGGATTCAAAGAACGGATCCTGGGTCTAAGAGTGGAAAAGGGCCACCTATCAATGATCCATGAAGGATGGCTCAGTGGGAAATTCGGGTGGGGGGGAAGAACGGATGTGTCCAGGGGTGGATGGTAGCATCACGGGTCAGTAGCGTTCGATGAGCCTTGACCGTCCCAACCAAGTGGCAGCATCCGATGTAGGCCAAAGATATGCAGCGGGAAAAGAAACCGGATAGTCAATAAACATTTACAATCCTAACTCAAAACAAATATGCACTGGTTGACATTTTGTGCCTCAATTGTCAACAATATGGCAAAAAACCTGGAAGTTTCTTGTAGAAACACACCAAGCGGAGGCAAACAGACTCTGCGAAACGTGTTTGTGTGGGAAGAGAGGTAACATTCGTATCAGTGCTAACCGCAGGGCTTGCCAGCTGGGTGTCGAGCCTTGGCTTTGGATTGCAGTTTGTTTGTTTAAAAGATTACAATCCATCCAAGTCAAACAGACACCTTGAACATAACCCAGCTCTGCCAATAAACACATGCCAAATGGTGTGAGTATACTGCACTGAGCAGTCTTGCATCAGAGGGAAAGGAGAAAGGCCAGGTAAAGGCCACCATACGCTTGTGTGACATCAACATATGATGTCATGGCTACCAATATACAGAAAGTTGAACTGATTACATATAATAATTCTACAACTAAGGCAGTTAACATAAGCACAGTCTCATGTTTATGGAAAGTCTCATATAGTCTTCATTATGTTTGGATCTTTGTGTGACATATTCTGGAACGGCATGTCTTGAGCAACAACATCAAATGAAATCAGTTTTATTCTTTCTGTCTAGACAGGAAAATATGACAGAGCAATTGTCTATTCTCTTAAGGTGATGATACACAGGGCAACTTTTTGAGTAATATTGCTGGGTAATGTTGCTTGGGCAATTTCCCAATGATAATGAGCAAGAAATTTCTATCTGGATAATTTAGATCGGTCGTGGGCAATTTTTTGAGAACCTCCATTTAGAATGCTAGCAGCCGGTCACGTGACTGGCTTGGAGATTTCAGAAAAAAAAAAAAAACAAGATGGCAGCCTCCCAGCAGCAGTGGAGTGAAGAAAAGTAGCATGAACTTCTTTTTACATTGGTAAGTTGTCATGTGTCAACCCAAAACAGGGAATTTACCTAATTTAATGCTTTAAATACCAACAGGTGTTTTATTTTAATTTTAATTTAATGTGTGTAGGCAGTAATTTAACCATCGAATGTTTTCAGTTACTAAAATAGATGCGTTCTGCTTAACATATGTAGTGTAGGCTGTAGGGTGTATGGCACATGAAAGTAGCTTTTGACTTGATCGACGCGGGTTCAAATCCGCCTTTTGCCAAACTCGCTCTTCTCCCTTCTCCTATCACAAATCAGATCAGAAATTTAATAAAAACTGAGAAAATATTTGAAAAGTTGAAATAAAGTGCCTAACAAATGTTTATAATAAAGTATTTATGGGGTTGGCAATAGATTTGCTCCTCTCTGATTGGTTGTGCCAACTGCCCCTAGTTGGCCTGTGTCTCTCCAGGTTGCCTGTTGATAGCAACATTGCATAGCAACATTACTCAAAAAGGTTGCCCTGTGTATCATCACCTTTAGTGACAATCATCACTAGCTTGTATTTCAGTATGGCCCGCATAGCTTTAGTTCTCTATTATGAGAATAGCATGGGCTTTAAAGGGTTAGTTGAAATGAAATTTCTGACATTAATTACTCACCATCTTGTCGTTCCACACCCGTAAGACCCATTTTTGGAACACAAATTAAGATATTTTTTATAAAAACAAAACAAAATCAAGATGTACTGTATAATGAAATCATATTTCATTTTCCCCCAGTAGCTTTTTTATTTGAAGAACACAGTTAATCTTCTGGAATTATAAATTATAGTTAATTAATGTGATGCATCGACACCCAGTTTCGGGATGTTAATAAAAAAAAACAACAAAAAAAAAACATTACAGCAGAAACACCAGAACTATTTATCTAGCCTACAGAAGGGGCGGCCTTCGCTATTGTGTTGGACAGTGGGGGGCCTTTGAATCAAAAAGGTTAAGAAAAAAAATGCCGCCTACATCCAAACACATGCATTAGATTTGAAAGTAGTAGAAAAAAGGATTGCCTGTATAATGTCTATTCATTTGCTGACAAAGGACAATCACACTGGTGGATATAAAATATGGTACCAACCATTGAAAACCCATGCAGGCCACACCCAACTCTCATCACCCAGATGTGCACCACAGCAGGTTCTGATCATGATAGAATGGTTCTGATTTGCACACAACGTTACTTTTTTGCCATGAGCTTTCATATGTCTCTATAGCATTACCTCACCACTCAACAC
Source organism: Hypophthalmichthys molitrix (assembly GCA_037950675.1). Lineage (NCBI taxonomy): Eukaryota > Metazoa > Chordata > Actinopteri > Cypriniformes > Xenocyprididae > Hypophthalmichthys > Hypophthalmichthys molitrix. The sequence continues at coordinate 17,820,838 of CM075503.1, forward strand.
AGGGGCTGACAGCTCTAATGGTGGTTTCACTATGTCTCTGTAAAAATGCCACTACTTCAACATCCCAAAAACAGCTTAAGAAGAAATGCAGAAACCTGGGAACCACATTTAAGATATCACCTCATCATTGCCAAGTTGATTAATTTGTATTTTTATTGAAACAGCAGATCTATACTTCTCTTGGTGCACATTGGTTAAATTGTTCTATTTCAATAATGTGTGGAAAATGTTTTTGTTTTCACTGTGCTATACACCTTTGTAAACTGGTATTTCTTTGACTATGGCCACATTTGGTCCTGTGGACTTATAACAATCTTAAATCATCAATTCATAACCTTAAATCTTAAAATTTTCACCCTCTCACTATTTATTTAATGTGTCTAACAGTAGATGAACATGCTAATTTCAGCTGAAGCTAAATCATAGCTATATGATTTTATATATCCTAAACACTTAAAATTAAATATTTTCCCACTTCCTGCAAAATTTGACAAATCTTGACTGGAAAGGATACAATAAAAATATTCTGCTCAAAAACGCACTGTATGAATGCATTCAAACAGTCACTAAAGTCTGCCTACTCTCTGCCTACTGACCTAATGCGTAAACATTATGGAAAGCGCGCGTGCTAGCCAGATGGGATTTAAACTTTGTCAGCTGAAGACCCAAGTTTGGTTTGAAGATGAAAAACGTACCAAGCACAATGTTCTCTCAACATTCCTGATTTTTTCACAGCGTTTGGTGTGGTCTTGCAGCTATGAGAGCAGAAATGCAAGCTGATACTCTTCGTATGTTTTTCTGTCATCTCCAGGAGCACGTTCATATGTAAATTGCGCGAGCTTACTTTGTCCATTAGATCGAAAGATCTGAAAAAGCCCATACATTTACCCACCCATAGACCCTCCCCTCAAAGAAATCAGGACAGAAGTGTTTGAAAGTGGACAAAAGAGACGGATTAAAATACCAGGTGGAAACAGGGCTTAAGTAACAATTCATATTTTATAATCACTTTTTTATTGTTCAAGATTGAACATCTGCGTCTGGAACGAGGGACTGGTAAAACAATAAAACCTATACATAGAGGGATTTTTACAAATAAAATGAATGAAGGCACAGTTTTAATGTGCCCGTAACAGTGTTGGGGGTAACGCATAGCAAGTATGTAATCAGATTACTTTTTTAAATTAACAAGTAACACATTACTTTTAAATTGACAACAAAATATCTGAGTTACTTTTTCAAATAAGTAATGTTACTTTGTTTTCCCATTTATTGACAGACACCTTTCCTGTCTCCATGTTGAGAGAAATCAACTTTCCAAACTCATACTTTTCATAATAAGTAATGCAATTAGTTACTTTTTAGGGAGTGACGCAATATTGTAACACATTACATTTAAAAGTAACTTTCCCCAACACAGGCCTTTAATACAATGAAAATAAAAAATATATAAAATGTATATAAAATAATATGAAAATAAAACCCTTTGACATAAAAGTCTCTGAAGTTGAGGAAACACCCTTGTCCTATGTTTCTTGAAAAACATGTCATTGTGTGAGTTACATGTACCCTCTGTTTGATAGTGTTACAGATGGGAACTGTTTTGATTTTTGGTATTTTCAGTGCTCTGATTAATCAGTCTCTTTTCAATCCTTTAAAAAAAGAGAGAGAGGGAGAAAAAAAAAGCAATCAGTAAAAATGCAGTGAAAATTGTTTCCTAGCCGTGTGGCCTGGTGCATAGCTAAAGAGGGGGTTAGCAGCTATCTTTTGGATCTCTGAAGCTTAGAGGGATTTGAATGCAGTGATCAATTCAGCTTTCTAGCCTTATCAGATAACATATACAGCCTCTGGGAATGTCCATGCAAACTCACTCACTTGAAATACCAAACAGAGGTGTGTAAAATTTGATTCAAAAACGTCCAAATCCCAGTAAGAGCATAGTGAATACAGAATGCAACAGGACTCAGTGGAGAAATAGACAAGTTGATGAATATGTAATATGCATTGACTTGGCCAGAGTTTGACTCTGTTTGATATAAACATACTTAAAGATTTCTGATTCACATAGATTCTCTTCTGAAGTATGGAGATATCTGAATTTACTTTAATTTTCCTCTCAATTGAGCTTGTATTTGACGATTGGAATGAAGATGGGCAAATAGCCCATTTTAATCTCAGATGGAGGAGACATGCAAGGGGATGATTTTAGCAGATGCATTTCCATCAATAAAAAAAAAAAAAAAACAGTTTAAGAGAATCATGTAGGAAAAACATGCAAGTTGGCATGTCGGTTTTCCACTCAAATCAGCCATGGTCATTCTGAAAGACTTGGACAGGCTTTTCTGCATTAACTTGCAACAGAAAACATAATATTATGAATTTGATTATGATTTTTTTTCTTCACTAAACTAAACTTCAGGGCCACAATTTTTTTTTTCAAGTGAATAAAACAGACATAAGCCATTTCTTTAAGAAAATTTGTCAAAGCATCAAGCCAGATGGAAAATAAATGTGGTGGAAATCATCATGTCCTCCTCACATGCATCCTAACTATGTGTTTTCAATATTTTTTCTTCAAGCATATGCAAAGCACATTATCAATCTAAGACCATCTGAGATTTCTGACAGAAAGCGTGTAAGAGATGGAGACAGATGGAGAAGGAGGGAGAGAGATTATTATAATTGCACAATAATACTTTTCTAGTTGCCAACAAATTAAATGTAAATGTTTACGCAGAAATAAAATTACATTTTATGACATAATGACATGCAATTGTTTCCCAATATCTGTTAAGCACATAATAATAGTTAAGTCAATATATGTAAATTCAAGCAATCCAAACCCAGTCTAAGAGTCAGCCGCCATATGATCTGTGAACTACATTACCAGGCACTGGCTGAAATTACAGTTTGTAAATCCGACTAAATCCAGAGTGACGCTAAAGCTCAGTTCAGTCCCTGACTGACAGGTATCAAACACAACTAGAAAGCTCATAACAAAACATCTTCGGAAAGGCTGAACCAAAAATACCTAAACCAGGAATTTCACTTTCTCTGATGACGCTCTGACTTGAAACTTCCCATCGTCACCAAACCCTTGGAGAAATCATTCTTAATCCCACCAGATGAGTGAACTGAGACCATTTTTTCTGGGTTCTCTGAGGCATTTTTTTAAGTCAAAAGCCTGTTTTCTTTTCTAACTTTCCCTGGGTTATCATCACGTTTCAGCCATAAAATGCTTCATGTGAAAAATTCACAATATGAACAGACAACTTCAAACAGCCTTAAGCAATTTCAAGCTGCATAAAAAAAATAAAAACGGCAACATTATTATTATTATTTGACTAGCAATATTCCTACATGTCCTATTGAAATCAGTCATTCCTTTCAAAAAATGAATAGTTTGAATGCTTCAATCTGTCAGAATAGTTTTGAGGCCCCACTGAAACATTAGAGTCCTCTGGAAACCATAGCAATGGTAAACCCTAGACATATACTACACGTGTGCTGTTGAATATAAATTATCGTGAGATCCGCGAGACCTAGGGCTGTAGTCAACAGGGGAAGCATCAGCGCTCTACCCTACATCCCCTACGGTCACCTCTCTAAATGAGCCGTTCTACTTTTATGGGTGAATGCAAGTGTTGAAATCTGTGAAGCATGTTGCAGGTTCCCTTGGCTTCAGTGCATCCATCTGGACAATAAACCCCACAGCAGCTAGACCAGAGAGACGTGCAAATAACAAACAAAAGGAGTGAGTCGGAGCAAATTCCATTTGTCTTGTGATCGCTTACCACTTAATGAAAAATCTGATCATTTGTGCATAAAAGATACATCTGCTAGTGAGCACATTTTTCCCATAAAAGGACACATCGAGAAATGTCCCTGATATTTCTAACGGCCAAAATCAGTGATTATGGTTGTTTCATCTTGCCTGGGCCTGATAAATGAAACCAGAAAGTGGTGAACTCAGAGTTGCTGTGGAGACAAAGCAGAAATCGTTCAGCAGGTGCTTTCCCACTAAAGGATGAAGTACGCATTTGCAGAAGAAGTGGTTGCTTTTTACACTCCCTTAAAACCGCAACACACATACCTCACATTCTCCACAACTGGAGGGGCGCAAGCACAGGGTGGAATCGCACATGCCATGACCAACATTACATAATTCCTAAATATTTTGAAGGTCAACAAACATCTCTATTTTATTAATCTTGCATAACATCCTGTGTTTGGAATCACAAGCTACGTTCCAAAAACAAGTGTGCTCCCTCCGTAGGCAGCATTTTAGGACATCATAGGAGCGATCAAGACACAAAGGCTGTTTTGGAACACTGGAAACTTAATTATGCTGCCTCTTATTTTTGCCAAATTCTAATACTGTGCTCCAGATAATTCCCCCACCTCCTGTTTAAAAATAACCACTGGAATGACTTGTGAAGTCAGATAACAGATAATGCTTTCGGGAATTCCAAAATGTCTTAGTAGTCATTGCGGCATTATGTTTTGTTTGCAATTTGCAAACTGTAACACATTTAAGTTGGAATTTCAGTTTGAAAGACTTAGTCTGGAACAGAGCATATAGCATTATCGCACATATAATTCATAAAGAAGGCAATCCCAGAATGCACTGCTATGAGCTCAGTAAAAAAAAAAAGAAGTAAGATGCAAACTATGTGAGACACTTAATTTATCAATAAAAATCATAAAAATAATACTTACTAATAATTACTTCAGTCTTCAGTCACATAAACCTTCAGAAGTCTTTTCTGCCCAAAAACATTTCTCATTATTATCAATGTTCAAAAAAGCTGTGCTGCTAAAAGGTATAGTTCACCCAAAAATGAAAATTCTGTCATCATTTACTCACCCTCAAGTTGTTCCAAACCTGCATGAATTTCTTTCTTCTGCTGAACACAAAAGAATATATTTTTAATAATTTGGGTGACCAAAAAGTTGATGGGAACCATTGACTTCCATTGTATGGAGAGAAAAAAAAAAATACTATGGAAGTCAGTGGTGCCCATCAACTCTTTGGTTACCGAGATTCCTCAGAATATCTTCTTTTGTGTTCAGCAGAAGAAAGAAATTCATACAGGTTTGGAAAAACTTGTGATAAGTGATGACAGAATTTTCATTTTTGAAAATCCCTATAAAGGGGACCTATTATGCAAAATTCACTTTTGCATGGTGTTTGGAATTAAATGTGTGTTGGCAGTGTGTGAACACAACCACCCTATAGTGATAAAAATCCACCCACTCCTTTTTTTTTTAATCCTAATAAATCATAAGCAGTGTCTCCCAATGACCTGTTTTCAGCCATGGTGATAATGTGCTGTCACTTAGCCACAGGCCCCGCCCACGAACGCTGGCTGACAATCCTGCCAAAGGCACTGGAAGGTGAGCCTGCAACCTTTAGCCAAAAAAGCGTTACGGCTAATGCTAACGCTCCGCCTCTGGCGCTATGCAGGGAAGGAGACCAGAGGCTGTTTTTTGAATGGATGTCAATGGATGAGAGGCTTCACTATGCTGATTAAACAGCTTTTGTGGGGAAATAGCTAATCAATTAATTAATCGACAGCCTGTTTGCTAATCTTCAGTATGTTTTACACTAAACAATACTTTCGTTGGGAACTATATGTAGATTTTACCAGGATAAAAATGTATTTTTTTAAGAGAAGGCAGACTAGGGAATGTTGCGACTGATGTCACTGCCGTTACGATAGGCTGAGAGGTGCCGCACGTGATTAAGTAAGCTGTCACTCTTTCCCCAATGGTAAGAGATACAGACCCTCTCATCTCCCTATATTATACAATCTCTGGTCCTGCATTACCATAGTTCCCGCCGTCAGCGAGCTGTATGCTGTCCGCCATTTTCTCGCGTTCAAGCAGCTGTAGCGACAACAATGTCTGATAAGTAAATGAGATGTTTTGTTGTTGGAGTGAACATAACAGTCTTCATTTACTGACATCTGAGCCGGCAGTTGTGCGTGTGCTTCAGATAAGTGCGCTCAGAAAACGATCCATTCAATGTTTAAACTGATATAGCTTTAAAACGCGTGGAAATAATAAACTTTAATGGTGAAAGAAGAACTATGCTATCTGTAAGAGTGATCGCGATATAGATGTTATCAAAACCAAGCAGATGTCTTGTTAATATTTGGCAGAGAATCCGATTGAGGCAGGAACTGTGATTGTAGAGAGGGGGCGGGGCACAGCAGCTCATTTGCATTTAAAGGCACATGCACGAAAATGGCCTCTTGACTGTAGTCAGAAATGGGTATTTACAACATGGATTTATAAATGATCTGTGAGGTAATTTAAGCTAAAACTTCACAGACACATTCTGGGGACACCTGAGACTTAAATTACGTCTTGTAAAAATGGGCATAATAGGTCCCCTTTAATATTTTTGTGTAAACCCATAATACATTTTTCAAAGGATTCTTTTATATATGGTAAAGTTTAACTATTTTAAGTTTAACTAAGCATTTAACTACATTAAACTATAACAATGTAAGTCTTACTGTCAATTTTGATCAATTTGAAATCCTTGCTAAATAAAAGTATTGATTTCATTAAAAAAAATCTTACTGACCCTAAACTTTTTAACAGTATATTAATTAAAAACATTGTCATTTACAATTTTATATAAAATAAAATAATCAAACTCCAAATTTTGTTCCAAATTCTGTGTATATATGCTCATTAAATTATTGTGTCTCCTGTGCAGAGCTGTTTATTTATTAAACAGAATTCAAGTAGAGCGTTTCAAATCAGTTACTAATGAGGTTCCATTTCAGTTAAAATGCTGCCTTAGAAGTTCAGTAGGTTTTTGTAACTTATGTACAGTCTGCTAACAGTCTTGGAGAAAATAAAATTACCTCAGAATCAGTATACCTGACATTTTTGACCAAATATAGCAGACAAAGAATGGAAATAATCTCTTTATCAAAAGTTGGCAAAGTTAAACTAAGGACACCCAAAACATGTTCTCCCCTCCAGAGTCCTCTAAACTAGCAGGTCTGCTAATGCTCTAAGAGACAACCGGCACAGGAAAAATCCTGCTGACACAAACTGAAGTTCACACAAATCATCTTTCTGAACCTGGCCAAGCTCATGGGGGTAGGTCACCCAAGAGACGGACAGCCTCATTTGGTTCCCTCGTCCTGGGATCCATCAGGATACGTGGCAGGCCGATTGTGGACCCGCTGTTCTGACAGCACCAATAAGTCCACATGAAGGGAAAGCCCTTGACTGCCCCTGCCCCCACTTGCCTTGCCTCATTACCCTCCACAGGTGCCTCCCGCATCAGCCGTAGCCTCTATCTCACAGGACGGATCTGATCTCCCCCACACACTTGGACTCAACCTGCGGACCATTACTGTAACACTCCCCAGAGCCGGACTGCTCCGGTCTTACATACCGTGGAAGTGTCACACAATTCAAGAATGATTAAATGAAATAGGTGTTCAAAGTATATCAGGTGTCACAACAAATGAAGGGAAAGTCAAAGAGAACAGACCAGACAGAGGCATCGTTATGTTGAACTGAGCACCATATTTAGGCATCTGCCAAGTTACACAAATGTTCTCATTTTTTATTAGGGAGACTGAGAGATGTGTCATCTTTCATCATGTACAACGGACATGTCTTTAGATAAAGACGGTTTCATGTGTTCATTTTTGTCATGCATTTTTTTAATATCATAGAAATAGTTTTACTCGCTCCAAACAAATGTACTGTGCGCATGTTTTTTTATCATACGCTGGCTGGAGACGAGGCCTGGAAGCCCCAATCCTCCAGACTGTAGAATGAATTCTGTATGAACTTCATATGACAGAGGAAAAACAGCCTCCAGTCTAAACACTCAGAACACCTCTATGGGCCGCTGTGGAGATCAGCCTTTCAAAAGCAATGTTTTCACAGTGAGATACATCCGGTGCTATCAAACATCGCTAAATCAGAAGAATAAAGAATATTTCTACAGCTTTATTGTTATTATGGTAGATAAATGAATACCAATTGTATGTAATTCATACACATCGATATCATCTGTTGATTCTCAAAAATGTTTGAATATATGTTCATTTAAATATCTGGTATGTCTATTTTGCATGCTGATAGCGCATAGTCTTGTGTGATACACTGCCAAAACGTAGCCATCAGGGATAAGTAACTGGATATTGCATGCTGAGATGTATTTGATAACCAGGCAGGCTTGCTTGCATAGTGTTTCTCTCAGCATGTAATTCACTGATGGCTTACATGAAATTCAACTGTTTATATTAGAGTTTACAACATTACTTTTTTTATTTCATAAACCAAGGTTGAATATTAATCTTGTGTATGAAAATGTTGCTTAATGAAGGTTTTTTCTTAAACGATAAAGAGAAGACAAAATGTGCATCATGGTTATAATTAAACAGCTGTTTTATAATTAAACTGTTATATACCAAGTTATATCATAAAACTCTAGATGGCACAGGCTGATGGGTCCTTTACGGAACCTGATGATATTTACATCGTTAACTACATGGCACAAGCTGATTGGGTCATGTCGCATCTGCAGCCAATGAGCTTGCTGCTCAACATTTAAATAGCTGGTTAGCATTCACTATAGCAGTTTGCAGCACACTTTCAGAGTTCCTCTGAAACCCTCCACTTTCCCAAGCTCCACCTGTATAGATCTGCTACGAGTAATTTTAAATATGCTATTTGTGCAGCAGCAGTATGTCTTACATGCTCATAGCAGCGTATCGGTGTATGTATTGGTAGTAGCAAGTTCCACCAAGACCAAATACATTAACATTGTCATATCCATGCTAAAAATCTTCAGAGTTGTCCTGATAGAAATATAATTTTTTCACTTTTTTGTCAACTAAATCTTATTTTCGTTGACTAAAATTAAATACTATTTCACTCAGACTACAACTAACTAAAATTAATGAATAAAGCCCTGGGTATACTTCATTTTTTTACTCATACGCTAGTGTACGCGCACAGTCAAACACACGGCCTTGGAAAGTATACTTCATTTGACTCATACGCGTACACAGGCGTTCGACACATGCGTAGTTTAGAGCAATCTGTCGCCACGAGTTACAACCCATGTAAACATCTTTGTATTCTTTCATGCTAGAGTTGTACAAATGAGGGTACTTTCTTACCTCTTCGCACAATCTCTCATCTATGTAGGCCTCCATTGTCGCTGTAGCTTGCATGCGTTCTGGTCTGTTCTGTTTATGCAGTTTTTCTTTGACTACCTTGTGAATCGATGCTCCCAGGGCATGGTTGCCACCTTGTGGATAAACAAATTATTGTAAAAAAAAAAATATATATATATATATAATGCGCAAAAACCTGCAAAAATTCAGCAGTGTGTATATAGTAAGCGCGTACTCTTTTGATGACGAAATTTGTGTCACGCGCACTGTACGCTGACCCTCGCGTACGCGTTTCACGAGTTCACATTTACATATAATTAAATAGAGTAAAAGTTATGCATATTTGGCGTGCTGTCCTGGACGGCTCCGAGCTCGAAATTTTGGCCCGAACCCAGATTACTCCCTCCGGTTGTGGTAATAATAGATGTAACTAGAAATGAGGAGATGGGGTGGAAGAGGGATGCTGACAAACTATAAGACGAACAGAGATAAGTCTGCTGTATTTATACCTCTTGACATTGGTTGAGTTAATTAACTGAATGCTCTTCACAGGTTAATTATCTGAACCTGCTCCTCCCGAACTTTGTTAATAAAACATCATAAAAAATGAAGTATACTTTGGGCTTAAGATATGACAAAATATTGACTAAATTTAAAGGATATTTTTGTTAAAAAGGCATAAACTATGACTAAAAAATTAACAAAAATTAAAAATGTAGTTTTAATTTTAATGGTTAAAATGTGAAAAATACCATCGTAAACCTAAACGAGAAATACAGAATGTGCACACTATAAATACAACACAAAAAGTCTCATGATAATCCTCCCTGAAATTGCTATCAGTAGGTCAGTAAAATGTTCTATGTGCTCTTTGTTAACAGTGCTGGGAAGTAATTGTTAAGTGCTGTGATATCCATTAAGACTGAAGGCACTTGTAGAGAATTACGGCCTTGTGTCTCTAAGGTGCTGATTGAGCAGACAGATGGTACATAAATTATGATGAAAAGACATCAGCAGGTTGACCCTCCCCATCGAATGCTTAATCTGCCGCCAAGAGAGATTTTATTTTCCTTGAAAGACTAGGAAGAAAGGGATAGATTGGAGAGAGAAAGAAAAACAAAAAAATCAAGAAAGTCGTTCCATTAAACCTGTGGTTGGCAATCACGCATCTGGAAAGCTTCGGCATCTGTTGCTAGACTTTCCAAAAGAGTGTTCTGATTTTCCAGAATGCTCACATGAAAAACGATAAATCATTTAACCTCTGTAGGTGGTTAAGAGGGATCATGCACTCCTACGTCCGGTTCACTTGACGTCTTTGAAAAGCGGCATAAAAATTTACATACTCTGTCTTCCTAACAACCGCTGGGGCCAGAAAGAACATCTCAACCCTTGCGACAAAGTCAAATCAGTGAATTTAGAGACTGACGGTGCAGATAAAACATTCTCCTCGTCAATGACGAATGCAGAGATTGTTCAGCCTGAATGAACTCCCAGAACCTGTTCACGCACTCGTTCTGCAAGGAGTCCCTGTAGGAGTCATGGGGGGCTTGTGTGCGTAACCCTTTACCCTACTTGTCCTGAATACACATCTGCACCTGCGCTTTACGAAGGGTCCCCATTAGCCTCGCATGGTCACTCTCTGTCCTGTCTCTGCAGTCTCAGAACTTTTTAAGTGTCTCAGTGTCTGTGTCTAGTTGCAGGTCTTTCTCCAGGGACCCGATTAGAACAGGCCGCTCTCTCAGCTGTGTTCTCTGCATGTCAGAACGGGCCTGCTTTATTGTTTCATTATGAGGGGGGGTGACATTCAGGGAGTGTGTTTTACTGCCACTGGCTGTTTGTTAAGTCCAGGGATCATGACTCGTCCAACACTCACTAAATCATAAAAAGCTTTTTTAAACTCTGATCACTTTCAGAAACACAACTGCAAGCCAGACTGATACATAGCTGAAACTGTGAAAACTGTTTTTGCAGTTAATTACAAATGAGTTTTTAGGAAATGAAGAGCTTGTAGCATTACTTTAAAACATGTTGAAATGATAAATGAACATAAATGTGCATGTTAGGATGCACAGCTTTTGTTAATGTCACGAGGTCTTGGTGTTCTCACTGGCAATTAAGTTAAAGCTCTGTTAAGCTGATTCAAATGCATTTTCAGCTCTTGAAGGACATCTAACACTCTTGAGCCTTAACCACGGCTGTCTCCCGATACCGACCTACGTAAGTCTCCAGCATGCCAATGAGTGACTACATAAAAGCATATAAATTTATTTTTTATTGGGGATTTGGTAGGCGGTAACACTATACTTTGAGCTGTTTGCTTAGGATGAGAATGGAGGTAAGGAAAGGGAGAAGATGGGTAATGGAAGATTAAATTTTCGAGTCCCCCACCAGGACATGGTCTTGGCTCTGTCGGAGAGGATGTGTGTAAGCTGCCAAATGTAATGCTCGAATCAGTCAGAGTGAACTAGTTGTGCTTTAACTTGACATTTTTCACATTTAGAAGACGCTTTTATCCATAAGTGACTTTTTACCCTAGTAAATCCACTTTTTTTTACTTACTTTCACTGTAAGTTGAAAGTCATACAACAGCCATATACCTTAGTTTCATCTACAAAAAAGCTATTAAACATATTCACTATTGTTTCCCTGATAAAAGATACAAGTACCTGAACACACATTGACCTTGTCATGCTACAATGTGATCTTGTGAGTATTTGTGTGTATTTTTAAGTAAAGTGTTGTTCTACCACACGTACATTTACTTGCATTTTCATACACACTGACAGCACTAAAATATAAATTATTTACCTAGGAACAACTTTTTGACATACAAATGTGTATATCCCTTTGTGTATATCCCTTTAAAATTGTGGCATTAATGTTTTGATTCTATTGTATTCAATTGCCATGTCAATGACATTATGTTTTCAGTCGCATTTATTAAATACAGTTTAATCATCTACTTTATATGAAATTATAATATTTCACTCTGTTCTGTGACTTCTGCTGCAAACTTGTTTAGAAAGATTACAAAACTACACTTTAAACCCTTAAAATGAATAGAATTTCTGCAATTGTAATTCCATTTAACCACTGATTATTATGTAATATTTATTTTGTCTGCAATGGGACACAAAAGGCGATTTCTCAGTATAGTCCTATGCTGTGACTGACAATAGAACCATAAAATACACCAAAAATGCAACATAAATTCACAAAATACATTTTATTTGTGCACTAATCCACATATTTAGAAGCTATAGATTTCACACTGTACAAGTTTGGAATTAAGACAGCAAAAGTTGAGGAGGGTTTCATAACCCTGGTTAAGATGTGCTAACTCCACTTCTAAATTACAAGTGTGAAACATTCCTTCACCCGGGGTTAAAAGCGGGGTTTAGAATGACGGTAACCCGAGGTTAAGCGCAGTGAAAGCACAGTCAAAAGTCCTTATATGAGGTAAGATGTCACAGTGGAACATGCCATTAAACAGCCTATTATATTTTTTATTATTCTCAAAATTTAAATAGTAAAACAATTCATGATACAGCAAAAAATGTACATGTGACAACATGTACAACATACAAAACTACTGCTAGAGAAAACACATTGAACTTTTGGCTTAAAACCTTGTAGTATATACAGTATAGCCTTGTGACGACTAGCCCCAGTCTCCCTTATACTTACCTATATGAAATATAGTTGCATGAATTTTTCCTTTTTTAGCGTCAGGTTCATCCAAGGTCTTGTTAACAGATGAGTCTACTGGGACAGATTAACAAGAGTTTGATTAAGCTACAGTTGATTTGACTTTTGAAATGTTCATGAAACACTGTATGAGCATGTTACTGACAGCACAGCATCTGAGTCCAGGTGTCCTATAAAAGACTGCAGACTATTCTCACTCTCATCCCTCTCTTTTCTAGCCTCTTTTGTATTCCACTCCCTAATAAAAGTGTCTGCATTTCCCCAACAGCAGATGTGTGGCACTGAATTATGCATTGCAGCTAAAGGATACATTCCCATCATGCCGCTGTTCTATAAAAATAAATCCCATAAGAGCATCATACTGACAGCGGCTGTACTCACTTGGGCCCCTTTTAAGTCCCGTCACTCAACTTCAAATTTCCAAAGCACCTCCTCTCAGAGATAAAACTTTATCCCATGCTAGCGGTAGTTACATCGCAGCGTTTTTACTATTACTGTAAGTTCAATACAAGTGAGGACTCAACGTAAAAATATGAACATTAAAAAAAGTGTATAGAATAAATGTATATAAACAATAGTTAGTTCAGTAAGGAAAATGTGATGTCAGGTTTTATATCACAAAAATGACAACATCAGTTTTGACAAGGTACAATAGTCAAACTTTTATGTTACTCTAAGGCAGTTCCCTCTGATTTTTTTTATGCCATTCTTTACAAAGAAAGTCTATAATTCTTTATTCTTGAAAAACAACAAAACAGATCTAATGCAGAACAATCCATTTTCTCAAGATAACTTTTGTTGAGAGCTTATTATAGTAAAATAACTAATCAGAAAACAAGAGAGAAAAATAATAATGCATGGGCGTCTGTATATTTAAAATAGTAACGTTTTCCTTTGATGCCGCTATAAAATCTTCATACTGTTCTAGGGTGTGACTCTTATCTCACAGCATACTCCCCACACAGTGTCTGTGTGACTGGTGTACTCCCACACAAGCTTTCTCATAGCTTCAGATCATTATGAACATCACTGTGCATTCAGATGGATCCTGAGGAACATTTTAATTTTGGTGAAAAATGTCAACCACACAAACTCTCTATGGCCTAAGGAATATAACAAGATGGCAGCCAATCGTTTTTGTTTCTGGGTTTTAAAATTACAAGCAGAAAAAAGAGAGTAAAATTTGTACTGATCATATGTGGAGCATTAGTGTTACCAAGACTTTCATTTGTTTCAGCAGAGCTTCTTGCATCATTTCACAATAGTAATTCTGTCTCACGTAAATTATATTACTTAACAAATGAAATCTGATTAAAACTGAAATCTTTAGTGTTTGGCACTGCAGATGGTGAAAAAAAGATGAAGAACATGAAAAAACAGTGTGGAAATCATTTCATGTAATATAGCACATCTCACAGAAAGAGAGAGAGAGAGAGAGGGTTACCAGCTACTTTCTGTTAATGTGGTTGTTTAATGTTTCTGTGACAGAAACGGTATGAACTTTCCTTTTTGTCTTCTACACATTTCTAAGTCAGGTTTCATTACAGTAAAGTGGTCTGGCTCCAGATTCTAGGTGCCAGGTGAAAGATGATATCACTTATCTTCCACTGATAAAGAAATTATATAATTATGGTTAGCAATCCTACATATACAAGACAACATAATTGAGCTCATGTAAAAGTACACATAGCTAAAAGTTAAGTTTCTTCAACTCTGAGAAGGAAATATATTATATAATAAAGGCCTGTTCACACTACAAATGACAACTATACTGGGGTGCCTTTCCCAAAAGCATCGTTAGCCAACTAACATCGCAATGTACGATATGGTGTTTCCCAAAACCATAGTTCAAATGAACATTCGCAAACCTGATTACAAACTTGTGCGTTCTAGAACTGTGGTTAGAAGCATAGTTTCTTATTTTTATGACAGGTGGACTTAATAAACCGTTTATCTTGAGCAAATAAGCAAGCTGACATTAAGTACAATGTATATGTTTTATTTCGAATTTATACAAATGTCATTTAAATATTTTAGTTTGTCAAGAGATTTTGAGCATTGTGCAAATGTGTGTATGCGGTCTGGTATGTAAGAACGATTCTATGATTGAATCTGGAAATAAAGAATGAGAAATAAGAATTAGTAGTCAGATGCCATGTCCGTAATTTATAGCAAAAAATCTAGTATTAATTCGATCTCAAACTGATTCATTTATAGAAGTTATAGTAATAATAGTTAAGACTATAGAATAACACAAGATGCATCACTCGTATTATGGGAGAAAGTGCAACGCGCAATATGACTGAATAAGTCCCGCCTTCTAAATAAGAGCCAATCGCCGATTGGTAAAGTCATCATGTCACTGTAGCAGATGTTAGAAGCTATAGAAACAGTCAGACGGGCGCCTCTGAAATGAGACGCATAAGACGCGCATTTAGGATTGCGCGTGCGCATTAGCTTGATCAAGTCTGGAAAATACCATTTTTTGGGGACTTTGTTATTACTCCACCACCTGCGTGACATCATTCACCAACGTGGCTGAACGACGGTTTGCGACATTACGGTTTCGGGAAACAGTCGTGACTGGCTAGTTGATTTGTTCATTGACTATGGTAGTGAAGCAGTGAGTTACATCAGGGAAAAGCACCCCTGATTAAATATACTATCGTCCACACCATCGGACAAATAACATTCTTTTTATTGCATGCTGCAGTTATGTCATATGCAGCTTTAAATGCTCAAGCTCTTTAAAGCAGGGTAAAATCTGATCTGTTTATGGCTATGTTTTTATTGTACATCGGCTTTAAAAAATAGTACTAAAAATAATTAGAATTATATCGTTGTTCTGTGTTGTTATAGCTGTGGTTAAAATGTTATAGTTATTGTCCTTGGTGTGAAAAAAAAAGCTGATATACTACTGGCAAACCACCAAAGGAGATGTATTATTATGAACAATGTTTCTTTTTCCTACGGGCTTTCCACTATGCATTTGCCACACTTAATTACATGTATTTGCACCTAAAATGCAATATTATTACCATTGTAATATTTGGAACACCCTACTGATGTCATAAAATGATAAACATTTACAATTAAAACTGTTCTGTTTTCATCATCTTAGAAACAACAGGACATGCCTCAAGCCAACAAAAACTTGCTAACTTTGGCAGGGCTAAATTATAAACTATAGTCAAAACTACAAAGAATATCTGCGATGACATGTACATGAAGACATGCAGTGTGTTTACTTCTTAACAAATAAGACCTTTCAAAAGACTGTGAGGAAAAGCAGGACAATAGTATTTACAAAAGGGCATATTATGGTAATTCAAATGGCAGTGGCCCATGTTCCCATAACCATACAGTACGTCTAAAATGGTAAGCACAATTGGAGACAGATATGTGATTTATTATAAACCGCTGCTTCCATTTATGGCCAAGGCCTGCACACAAGCAAAAAGGTGTGAAATAAGGCTTTCACGATCATATAAAACCATAGCAGCTTATTGTTACATAGTGAGCAAGATGATGGACCCACACTCGTCTTAATGGCAGATCTCCACATCCCTCAACAAAGCCCTGAAACCTCAGCCCATAATGTCTGCTCTTGTTCACACAAAGAGGCAGCGTGTCACGGAGCCCATGAGGATAGTTGGCTGAACATGATCTGATGGGCTTGTTTGATTCACCAGGCGGTGCATCATTTATTAAAATCAATACCAGGTGAGGGCAAAATGAAACCAGACAAAAGGCAAAATGATATAAGACACCTCAATATAAATCTGAAAACACAAGTGAATGATAATCCAGTATCTGGACCCACCCATAAAACTGCGATCAGCTGTATAAGTGATATCATGGCATGATGCACGTGTGTCATGTTTTCTTTTGAATGGCACGCCCTAATCGTGACTGACACATCCAGTGCGTTGGCATGCCTTAGATCTTTGTTCCAGCTGAGCTCTGATTAGATCCGTGGAGTACTCCGTCTTAATTGTACTCGGTCTAACTACTTTCATGTGTCGAGTGGAAGGAGGGCAGGTATGGGCCTAATCTAATAAAGATTGAACAGAGACTGTAGGAAGTGGTAGGCGTGTATAGGATGAGCAGGGCTGCTCCATATGTGAGGGATGAATTCAGTTAGACCCATCCAGCTTTATCCACCAAGACCTGTCAACATCATCATTTTTACTCTTGGAAACATATGTAAAATCTGAGATGGTAATATAAAACAACAATAAAATGGGATAGCTGGACTTGGGAGATAGTAATATGATAGTATTATGGAGGTACGCGGTGATTAATCTTCATATTGCTGCAATATTTTCAAGTAAACAAAATCACATGTTCAGTGTGAATATGAGATGCTATGAGGGATAACATTTAGCTACGCTTACTTGCACGGGATTTCCTTCCCTTTGATTATAAATGGTCGCTTTGAAGAGCCCAAACCATTTAAAGTGGATCACAGAGACTTATGGACCAAGTATTGAGTCATTCCTCATTGTAGTGATTGTGGGTTTACTGAGATCCTGCGGCCCCCTACAGGCCTGGGAATCCCAAATCAGGCAAAGGAATCTAGAATGGTCAATGTGTGTGGAGTGGCACATGAATGCAGCATGGGCCAGCCGACTTGACCCAGGGTGAAGGGTGAGTGCCAAATATGCACCACTGGCTGGCTGCACCAGCTGTGCGAAAGAAACTTAATCTAAATATGTGAATATTACACCATTAAAGGGTTAGTTCACCCAAAAATGAAAATTCTGTCATTAGGCCTTCGTTCATCTTCAGAACACAAATTAAGATATTTTTGATAAAATCTGATGGCTCAGTGAGGCCTTCATTGACAGCAAAATAATTAACACTTTCAAATGCCCAGAAAGGTACTAAAGACATATTTAAAACAGTTCATGTGACTACAGTGGTTCAATCTTAATGTTATGAAGCGACAAGAATACTTTTTGTGCGGCAAAAAAACAAAATAACAACTTTATCTAGTGATAGGTGATTTCAAAACACTGCGTCATGAAGCTTTGAAGCTTTATGAATGTTTTGTTTCGAATCAGTGGTTCGGAGTGTGTATCAAACTGCCAAAGTCACATGAACCATTGAAATTTCGAAACATTTCAAAACCAACGTTCTCCAACCAATACAGCTATATAGGTAATTTGTCACTTCCCTGAAATACGACCCATAGGAGCATTTACTAAAGTTGCGCGTAGCTCAATTGGCAGAGCATTGCAATATATAACAATATGCAATCATGTGATCATGCGATCGTGGATTCGATCCCAGGGAACGCATGTGCTCATAAAGTGTATATGCACTATAAATCACTAAGGGTAGGATTAGGGGTGGGGTGGATGTAATCGTTAATAAAAAAATGAGTTTTGCTAAATGGAAATAGGACAAATGGTGTAAAAAGTCCACACAGTGCATTTAAATGAACACAAATTTTGATTGGTAACGACAGTCATACGTTATTTCATTATAACAGACGTAACACGACATTATTCATTATTTTTATGCCAGCTAGAGGGCGCATGACTTTAAAACGTAAATAGAGGTAGTTTTTTTTGGAGGACAGTCTCTTCAAAACACTTATAACCTAACAAAGCCTCGTTTACTGAAATCACGTTACTTTGGCAGTTTGATACATGCTCCGAACCACTGATTCGAAACAAAAGATTCATAAAGCAGTGTTTTGAAATCACCCATTACTAGATACTGATACTATAAGTCGTTTTTTTGCCACACAAAAAGTATTCTCGTCACATCGTAACATTAAGGTTGAACCACTGTAGTCACATGAATTGTTTTAAATATATCTTTAGTACCTTTCTGGGTGTTACAAATGAGTCTCCTGCACCAGATCTCTTGCACCGCCAGAGGGAGCCTTCACCTGAGTATTAACTTCATTTGGACTCACAGAGGAGTTTCACAGGACACACCCGGAAAAGCCGGCCCCTCGACTAAGAGGTAGACCCCGGCATCGCTTGCCTCCTCGCGTCAGGAGCCGCTCGCAGGGTGGGGGCTCTGTTATAAACGAGTCTCCTGCACCAGATCTCTCGCACCGTCAGAGGGAGCCTTCACCCGAGTATTAACTTCATTTGGACTCAATTTCCCATTAACCCTCATACCTGGGACTGATAACATTGCACCTGCCGTCAATCACACATCCACTCATTCTCACATAAAAGAAAAACCCGAAATTCCTGGACTTCCCCACGAATATGCTGATCTTTCTGAGGCTTTCAGCAAGATAAAGGCTTCACAACTACCTCCTCACCGTTCCTGTGACTGTTCCATCGAGCTACTTCCCGACAGCACACCACCAAGGGGAAGAATATTCCCTTTGTCTCAACCTGAGTCAGAATCCATGAAGAAATATATCAAAGAGGAGCTAGCCAAAGGCTTCATCCGACCCGCTACTTCACCAGTTTCAGTCGGCTTCTTCTTCGTGAAGAAGAAAGATGGTGTCTCAGGCCATGTATCGACTATCAGGGTCTCAACGACATCACTATCAATTCAGATACCCACTTCCTTTAGTACCTGCTGCCCTCGAACAACTCCGTCAGGCCAAATATTTCACCAAGCTCGATCTACGCTCAGCATACAATCTGATTCGTATCAGGGAGGGAGCTGAATGAAAGACTGCATTCTCTACATCCACTGGGCACTATGAATACTCGTTATGCTGTTCGGCCTTCGTAAACAACATCTTCAGAGACATGCTGGATCGTTGGGTGGTGGTATACATTGACGACATACTCATCTACTCTAATTCTCTCGACAAACACATCCATCATGTCCGCTCTGTCCTTCAACGTTTAATTCAACATCAATTAATGTTGACTTAAATGTTGTGAAGGCAGAGAAATGCGAATTTCATCAGACCAAAACAGCGTTTCTGGGGTACATCATCAGTCAAGAGGGAGTGGCTATGGACAATAAGAAGGTGATTGGCCACAACCACGCACTGTCAAAGAATTGTAGCGCTTCCTGGGCTTTGCGAATTTCTATCAACGGTTCATTAAGAACTTCAGCTCTGTTGCTGCTCCACTAACTTCCATGACACAACGAAACGCATCACTACTCATCTGTTCCCCCGAAGCACTCCAGGCCTTCCAAGAACTCAAGAACAGATTCACATCAGCTCCCATTCTCCATCATCCTGATCCTAGCCCGGCTTTCATTGTGGAGGTAGATGCTTCCAGCACAGGTATTGGGGCCATTCTCTCGCAACGTCATGGGTCATCAGCCAAAATGTTCCCCTGTGCATTCTTCTCAAGGAAGTTATCATCTTCTGAACGAAATTATGATGTGGGAAATCGTGAATTATTGGCAAAGAAAGCAGCTATGAAGGAATGGTGTCACTGGCTAGAGGGAGCACTACATCCATTCACTGTTCTAACTGACCATAAAAATCTGGAATACTTGAGATCAGCCAAACGACTGAATCCCCGACAGCCCAGATGGGCACTATTCTTCACCCGATTCCATTTCACAGTCACGTACTGACCCGGGACCAAGAACGCCAAAGCCGATGCTCTCTCACGACTCAACGAAGAAAATGATCACACCAACACAGAGGAAACCATTATCCCTGAAAACCTGCTTGTCGCACCAGTCCAGTGGGACATCTTAACTGAGATTGATCTCTCAAACACTCAAGATCCTCCTCCTCCTGAATGTCCTCTGCAACTCAAGTTCGTTCCAGAACAGCACCGAGACAAACTTCTGCATCAGGTTCATGACAGTTCCAGTTCTGGGCATCCTGGTATCACCGCTACTCTTCACCTCCTCAAAAATCGGTTCTGGTGGTCTACTATGTCGGAGGACACAGTAACTTTCATAAATCACTGCACAGCATGCAACACATCCAAGTCTTCACGCCAGTTACTAGCCGGCTTGCTTCAGCCACTACCAGTACCCCAGTGTCCATGGTCCCATATTGCTATAGACTTTGTTACGGATTTACCCAACTCATTAGGTAACACCACCATTCTGACAGTTGTGGACCGTTTTTCCAAGTCTTGCCGTCTCATTCCCTTACCTAAGCTTCCTTCTGCCTTTGAAACTGCTGAGACCCTGTGCAACTATGTGTTCCGGTCCTATGGCCTACCCGAGGACATTGTGTCTGATAGGGGCCCACAATTCACCTCTCGAGTCTGGATAGCTTTCTTTCGACTTCTCAATGTGAACGTCAGTCTTACCTCTGGCTTTCACCCCCAATCCAATGGACAGACAGAACGACTGAACCAAGAGCTCACCTGCTTCCTCAGAACCTACTGCCAGAGGAACCAAACTGACTGGAGCAAATATTTGATGTGGGCTGAATATGCACAAAATTCCCTCCAAAAGCCTGCCACTGGTCTAACACCGTTCAAATGCGTATTGGGCTTTCAACCACCCCTTTGGTGGGTATGGCTATCCACCAAAGACATCCGCCTCAGACTTCCCTGCAAGAAACTCAGTCCTAGGTATGTGGGTCCATTCAAAATTCTCAGACAGATTACGCCAGTTTCATTCTGTTTAGAGTTACCTGCTGTAGGTGTATCAGGTCAGAGATCTTCTTGACTCTTGACGCCGAGGCGGGTTACTCCAATATCTCGTCAACTGGGAGGGGTACAGCCCGGAGGAACGGTCCTGGGTCAATGCTAAGGACATTCTCGACCCTACACTCACAGAGGAGTTTCACAGGAAACACCCGGAAAAGCCGGCCCCTCGACTAAGAGGTAGACCCCGGCATCGCTTGCCTCCTCGCGTCAGGAGCCGCTCGCAGGGTGGGGGCTCTGTTATAAACGAGTCTCCTGCACCAGATCTCTCGCACCGTCAGAGGGAGCCTTCACCCGAGTATTAACTTCATTTGGACTCAATTTCCCATCAACCCTCATACCTGGGACTGATTACAAGGCACCTGCCGTCAATCACACATCCACTCACTCTCACATAAAAGACACTGTCACTTGCACTTCTGTACGAAGTATTGATTAGCCCCGGTTGTCATTTCTGAGCGTTTACTACCTTTCTACCTGCCTGTGTATTGACTTGGACTGTTTATCTGGATTCTGATTTCTGATGCCTGCCCTGACCCCTTGCCTGTTTATCGTTTGTGCTTTGCTTGCTGCCTGCCTCGACCCATTGCCTGTTTATCATTTGTGTTTTGCTTGCTGCCTGCCCTGACACTCTGCCCGATTCCTGGATTTGTTTACTGCTGTACTACAGTTGTCTAATAAACTGCAGATGGATCAATAACCTTCTGACTCGTCACACTAGGCATTTGAAAGTGTTAATTATCTTGCTGTCAATGGAGGCCTCACTAAGCCATCAACTTTCATCAAAAATATCTTAATTTGTGTTCCGAAGATGAACGAAAGTCTTACTGGTGTGGAACGACATAAGGCTGAGTAATTAATGACAGAATTTTCATTTTTGGGTGAACTAACCCTTTAAACTGAGAACTTAACACTATACATAAAAATGAATAATTATGAAAGTCTCTGACCAGGAATGACAACTGGAATAAAATGGCATGCTGATTAGATCTTTTACTTGACAATCATTTAAACATACATCATATTGTTTACATTTACACATGTTTACATAAGGAATATTATATGAATAAATTACTTGAAGAATCTCTCAAGCACATGGATTTTTTTTTTTTTTCAGTATTTACTTGGCTAATCTTATAACACAGTTCCTAACTACTATATATCTTGTTTATAGGATTATATATCTTGTTTTAAGAATTTTTAGATGATGACATGACTTCAAAGAGATCTTATGACCTAATTGTTTAGCCTTGCCTTATGAATTAACAGTGAAACCAAATTAAGTACAGAGTTCTAAACTAGCTAGCAGTAACTAAGCCCCTAGTGTGAATATTACATTCCAATTTAATTAATACCTTATGAATGGCTGGTGCAACTACACCCTGGTCTCTACAATCTCACTACTGATCTTTGTATTAAAAAAAGAGAGGAAAAGGAGGGTGGTAGGCATGGCAGAGTCACAAAACCCCTTATCACAGCCTGATCTCTGACCTCTTGTGGGAATCACAGGACCTGGGAAACATGGAGGTCAAGGGCAAATCAATAAACCTTGTCTATCTGTCAGCTCCCCACATCCCTTCTCTTTTTCTCACACTCAAACAGTTTTCCTAAATATGGGCATGTTGAGACTATCTCTATTCAGAAATATTCAAGTCTGTAAATCAGGGGAGCGAGGAAAGTATTCCTGGCAAGCAGTTTTATCTGATAAAGGGAAGTGCAACTGAAATTCCTCAATGATTTGTTTTCCAAGTGCACGGGCAGTTTACAGTCTGCCAACACCAGAGTAATGCCACTGGAAGGCCCATAAGTTAGCGCCTCCTGAAGCAGTTCAAGCATGAGAAGATCAGCTATGCCATCCCTTTTGTCTCCTCCTGTATTTATTTCCCCCTTCCTCAGCACTTCATTGTTATAGTTTAGCCTGAGATGTGTTAAATTAATGACATACAAACAGGGCCAAGAGCTCTTTAATGTCAATACCACTACAGGGCCAATACTGCTCATCAATCTCCCAGCATTTCTTCCCAGAGGGCCATCGCTCATGGGGTGCTTTGATAAGTGATAGATGAGCTGCTAAACAGCTTAGATTCCTCAAGTAATGATTGTAATTGACATGGCAACTCTGGAGATTTCTCACCCAACTCACTCTCTCCTCAGCATCAGCGCTCAAATATTCCTGCATTAAAATACCACAAGGCCAGTGATACAGACGTGCAGAAGAGGTAAAGTGTCATGTCTCTTTTACAGAATATGATATTTCATTCAGTAAGGTTAAAAACATGTTCACAACAAGAACAATTACTATAACGATAACTATATTAGAGTTCACATGAACACACAATATTGTTCTGTTTATTCTAATTGTGCGCTGCGGTTATGTTGCCTGCCACTTTAAATGCTCAAGCTCTTTAAAGCAGGATTGATTCTGATTGGCTGTCAATGTTTTTATCGGTCATTAGCTGGAAAAAAAAATTGCTCTGAAAGTGATTCCAGCGAACTTGTTTCTCTGTGCTGTTATCGTCATAGTTGTGGTGTGGACTCTGCTTTTCTTTATATACATAGAATCGTTATCATCCTTGGTGTGAATACGCCTGGGTGAATGCGCCTTAATATTGCTCCATTGTTGTCAAATCAATGCTGCTGCTACTGAATATTCAGCGTCAAAGGAATCAGCTGTGAGAGTATTGTGTCTGTATTGAATGTAATTAAATAAAAAATGGTTTCATTCTATTACAGTTGCATGGATTATTTCATATTTGTAGGCACAGGAGAAATTAAACCTAGCCTTTCGTCACTCTAAGCAAACATATGGCTCAAGATCCTCGAGCAATACTAAGAGTGCCATATACAAAAACACAATAAACACCTTTTACTCAGACCCAGATTACAGACATCTTATTTGCCAGCTGTACATATGTGTATCTGCATTGTTATACAGGGAAACCTCACAGCTTGAGCTATAATACAGCTTTTCTTACTCTTTTACTGTATATGATTAAATCAATTTAAAATGAAATATCATTGTGTAAATTATAAGGCCATCCAGAGTATGTGATTTTTGCATATGTGTGGTTGTTCTAACATTTTTAGTAAATTTAGAATACATTTTATTTAAAAAGTTATACAGTAGGCCAATCATGATTTGTTCATGAAAATATATGTACAGTATGTGGATTTCACACACAAATTTGTGTGTAGACACATATTTCTATTAAATTGTTCTACTAGGCTGTATGCAAAAACAAACAAACAACGTGGTCAGGGTAGTCCAACTCGCAAACGACTCATATAAACCAGTTCTTATTGTGAATCAAAAACATATACCATTGTCGTCAAGTCAAGTCACCTTGTATATGTATTTATATAGCACTTTTTACAATGCAGATTGTGTCAAAGCAGCTTTACAGTGATATAATTTTGCATGCACAAATAATTTTGGCTGCACAGCAGCTCCTGGAGAAAATGTTATCATTGTCCAGCTTAAAGGGATAGTTCACCCAAAAATGAAAATTTGATGTTTATCTGCTTACCCCCAGGGCATCCAAGATGTAGGTGACTTTGTTTCTTCAGTAGAACACAAATGATGATTTTTAACTCCGACCGTTGCAGTCTGTCAGTCATATAATGCATGTCAATGATAAAAAATCTATGAGAGTAAAAAAAAACATGCACAGACAAATCCAAATTAAACCCTGCGGCTTGTGACGACACATTGATGTCCTAAGACACGAAACGTTCGGTTTGTGCGAGAAACCAAACAGTATTTATATCATTTTTTACCTCTAATACACCACTATGTCCAACTGCCTTGAGCGTGCGCACGGCATCTTGATGCGTGAGGTGTGTACGCGCTCTGGTGTAGTTTAAACATGGTGCCTGTAGTACAACAGTTGTTATACAAATGGAAGTAAACCACTAAAAAACATGGTTTTATTACAGCAAAACTTCATTTTATTTTGTTACTTTTCGTAAGGGCAGCTTTACAAATAAAAAGTTGTGATCCTCTCCTGGGTATGTAAAATCATCAGGGGAAAAATAATCGCTGCAGACCCTCAACAACTTTAGTATGTTAATGGATATGTTGATATCCAGCCGAAGAGCAATCAACCATAACTTCAGGTGAGCAAGCTCAGAAGTTGGAAATACGTGGAAAGTCACCACTCCCGAATGAGTTCGTGCGAGAGAACATAATCTTTTAGTTTTAAGTCGGTTTGAACAATCCGGATAAGCGCAAGTAAGTACCATTTTGATTAGCCGTCGTACCTACAATGTTTGTGCGCTGTGTAAACAATGAGTGACGTATACACTTGAGAGATCACTTCCGGCGCGTAGACACCTCACGCACCGGATGCCGTGCGTGCGCTCAAGGCAGTTGGTCATAGTGGTATATTAGAGGTGTGTTTCTCGCACAAACCGATCGTTTCGTGTCTTAGGACATCAATGTGTCATCACGAGCCGCAGGGTTTAATTTGGATTTGTCTGTGCATGTTTTTTTTACTCTCATAGATTTTGTTACCATTGACATGCATTATACGACTGACAGACTGCAACGGTTGGAGTTAAAAATCACCATTTGTGTTCTACTGAAGAAACAAAGTCACCTACATCTTGGATGCCCTGGGGGTAAGCAGGTAAACATCAAATTTTCATTTTTGGGTGAACTATCCCTTTAAATAAATTCAGTATTAATTCATTCCGTTGTAAAAATCAATAGTTACTAATTTAGTTAATTTATCTATATATCAGCACTGGAGAAAACAGTGATGTCATCGTCCAGCTCTGTTCAGTTCACATACAATGGTGTCAATGCAGGCAGATCAAAAACTTTGTTGAATATCAAGTGTCCCCAACTAAGCAAGCCAAAGGTGAAGGCGACAGCGGCAAGGAACCCAAACTCCAACAGGTGACAAAAATGGAGAAAAAAACCTTGGGAGAAACCAGGCTCAGTCGGGGGGCCAGTTCTCTTCTGGCCAACAGCGAACAGTGCATGATTATGATTCAGGTCATAAGTCTAATTGGGATCGCAACAGTCAAAATGTTTAATCCAGTTCCATCTACTTGAAGATCGTATTCATCACGTCGGTATGGGACGGTTTGTTGGGAATCTGTGCCACTGGCTGTTGTGTTGTTGAGGCCTTCACAGGAGATGTTGTGTAATTCAAAAACAAATGACTCTTATCAGCTGGTTCTTTTTTGTGAATCAGAAATATACAGGACCACCAGTGTAGTCTGTTTCACAACCAAATGACTCTTATGAGCTGTTTTTTTCAAAAGACAAGTTACTGGTTTTTAATCAGTATGAAACACTGCACTGTAAAATTTACGTCATTAACAGAATGATTACGTTTTGTTATATGCAAGCAAAACTGACATTTTAACTTAAATATACCCAAATAAATGAGATTTGAACCAAATTGAATCAGGAAACCTGTATTTATATCCAGCCTTGATGCAGGTGCATTTGGTTAATCAGTCTAAGCTGTGTTTTCATTTAAAGCTAGCTGCTAAGAGCTTGCATATCACATAACACAACAGCAACAGTATATTTTGTCTGAATAATCATAACATGACTCAACTCTGCACCAGGCTTAAGTTCTATTCTAATTTGTTTTAAAGCTTAATTACAAAAATGTCTGTCCAAATTAGAAACACTACCACAATGATCACGTCTGAAGCAGCTCCACTTCAACAATTGTTAGTGGATATACATAAGCAAGCAGAACTGTTGTTGAACCAACACAAGTTCTTAAGTGTTTGCATTTGCAGGCATTACTGGTCAGTACTGTACATCAATTACAGTCTTAGTAACCACCACAACATGCTGGAATTTATTTAAGCCTGAAGCCCAGTGGAGTGAGGGAGGAGATGTGTTCTGCAGGATCTATAAGTGCTTATGGGGGGAGTGAACTGTATTGTGTTTTTTGTACGTTAGGTAAACGTTGTAGTAATCGCAGAGAGCTTTGACATGTCAGAATGATTTGCTAAAGAAGAGTCCCATTAATCCCCAGACAAGATTTGTTTTTTGAATACGTCTGCTCATGGTTTTCCACCCGACTTCTGTTATTCCTTGGCCTGGCTACTGGATTCCTCATGCTTGAAATTAATTTAAATTATGAGTTCCTCA
This sequence comes from Hypophthalmichthys molitrix, assembly GCA_037950675.1. NCBI lineage: Eukaryota > Metazoa > Chordata > Actinopteri > Cypriniformes > Xenocyprididae > Hypophthalmichthys > Hypophthalmichthys molitrix. Next base: position 17,848,389 of record CM075503.1, read on the forward strand.
CAATCCTGCTGTCAGTGGTTCATGCAAAGCTACACACAAACAACATTACTTTACACCCTTTCAAACAAGTAGCCTAGAAACTGAACTGTTGTACACAAAGGAAGATATTTGGAAGAATGTTTGTAACCAAGCTGATCCCGCCCCCCATTGACTACCATAGTATGTACCTCAAGATGTTAAGCAAACATGCTCCTCAGAATGCATTCAAGGTGTTTCAGATCTATTGCTTTACAATAATGGATGCATTTTTTATCAGTTAAGATGCATTTGTTACTAGCCAATATCGGATATGTTTTTTTTCCCATATTGTTCATTATAACATTGTGATGCCTAAATTCACTTGTAGCATTTAAAATGATTTATTTTAATTTTTAAGATTTTTTTTTTTTTTTTTTTTTTTTTACATTTCTAAGACAAATAAAACAAATATTTATAAATAAATTTTAATATCAGCCTTTTATCAATTATTGGCCATAACAGGAAAATACTTATCAGCCTATCAGTATCTGAGAGAATTTCAATGTTGAGCATCCAAAATTCAACATTCACTGAGAAGTAAGATTTCCATTACACTAAAATATGGTTTAAAGTATAAAACACATCTATTTGCAAACCTATACTTTGGTTGAGAACCATGTACCACCTGCATGACAAAACCTCCTGAGGATAAATACAGCATTTTGAGCAACAGAAAAAAGACCTGGGAGGAGGTCGCAGTGAATCCCTCGGGATGAGGTGTTGATTTGAAATGCAATGCATGAGTGGAAGACTATCAGCATGGTGGTGGGAACAGGATGAGGTATAAGAGGCATACAACAAGTGTTTTACAGTTGACACTCTCAGTCACAACTAGCAGCGAACAACAGCCAAAACAAACCCATATGCTGCAGATCTCTTAATGACAATGTTGAATACGACAATCATGATTGATTTCCCATCAAACTATTATTTATGTTGGAGAAACTCCAGGTCTCTTTAATTGAGAACTTAAGTTAGTCACAGGTATTGATGTTGACTTTCCCAAATGGGTCACCCACTGGTGGTCTTGTTACTTGAATGTGTGAGATAAGCAACAGTACCATTCTTTCTTCAGGATACTACCTTAAGTGAAATTTCTCATATTACTAAACACACAACACATTCCGGGAATGGATTTGGCTTCTTAAATCTGGTTCATGTTTGTAGTGAGAGGTGCTTTATTGCAACACAATGTTAAGAGCTGGTTGGCCATGTCGAAAGTCCTGGCACCAACGGATACTAAATAAATCATTGGCTACGTTTACATGTACACCAATAGTCTGATTATTATCAATAGTCAGAATAAGGAATTACTCGAATTAAGGTGTTTACATTACATGAGCAAACCTCTTTAATCCCATTTAACATGCTACTTGCCATTATTTTGATTAGACGCAAAGAAATGAGGTCTCTTAGCTGTTTTTACGCCATTCACTTATAGCCCTACTCACAGTACAAAATGTTCAGTTGAAATGCAACAGGCCTGTTTTTATTTGCCTGCTTCAAATGGAAAATGTTCACTGGCTAAAACTAAAACTACTAAATAACCTTTTTCGGCAATTGAAATAAAGCTAAAATAAAATAACAAAATAAAAATTATTAGATTAAAAATTTAAGATTTAAAAAAATTAAATATTACAAATTAGCAACTAACTGAAATGATAAAGTTTTAAAAAAGGGCAGTCTGATTCCTGAATTAATGACTCTGATTCCCTGAAAAGAACTGACTCATTGATCACACACAAGGCTTCAGTGTAGTTACTGACAGTTGTTCATATGACACCACATATGCACATTATGCACTTTGTCAGTAGCACTTTATAAAAATACACTAAATAAATTATTATGTGTTTGTTTTGTAATCCGTAATCCATCTAAAACGAACAGTGAAATTAATTAAATGAAATGAGTTTGTTTCACTCAAATAATAATGAAAGTTCATTCTACTTAAAAGGAAAAAGTTGCGTGAACTCAAAATTTCATTGTAGTAAGTTGAACTTAATATGATTGAGTTGAGTTCCAGCAGATTTCCAGCATGCTTTGCATCAGACTGTATAAATAAATGTTGAAATTAAGTGTTATTTGTGTGTTTTTGCACAAGATTAACATAGGGAGACATAAGTTGGTGTTTAATGTTGTGCTTTACAGGGGGTTCTGTTATGTTAGTTTTACAGGGTTACCATTGTGGTGACGAGTAGAGCCTGTGGTTAGGTTGAGGATGGGCTGCAAAACTTTTAAGACCACATATACTGAATGTTGTTTGATTATATACATGCAAGTATAATGACAGTCTCTTTGATAATAGCATGCGTTATTTGCTATCCAACATTTAACCAATATCTGAATGTGATGTTTATGTAAATGAACTGTATGTAATTAACATTATGATGAGTTGGGTGAAGCTGAGAACTGTGGGAGTAAAGGGATGCCGGTGACGTGATTGTTAATGAGAGACACCTGTGCACCACACTGGCCTTCCTTCGCTTCCACGGCTCTCGGCCCCGTCCCACTTATCACAAAAATTTTAAGTTCTACTAACTTAAAAAAATGAGTTAGTTTTCCTTAAATGTTTTGAGTATTCTGAACTTATTGAGTTTTTCAGTGTATCACATGGCCACTATCACATGTGGCCAGAGGAGAATAAACTTGCCTATATTGTGCAATTAAAACCACAGTACTTCACATATTTTACTGCAATTATGGTTATGCTAATTATGAGCAAAATTACATAATCACAGTATTTGTATTTACTTCAGCTTAATAGCATTGTAAGAGTTCATGTAAACATTGCCATGGTGTAGAAACCAAACAATGTGGAAGAACTAAGTTATGGCAGCATTGTTGAAACAAAGTGTGTTTTTTATTGTGTCCTTTCACAAAACAAATCTTCTCCCTTACATTCCTATGATTAATGTCCAACATTAAGCAATTCTGCTGAACAACACTCCCTAAAGCCTGAGACAAAAGTGTGGTTTTACTTCGTCTTTGATCAACTTTCAAAGCAAGACATTTATTATTGATGTGGTGAGATAGAGTCATCTCAAGCAACCCAGCATCAAAGCTATGGGAACAAAATTTCACGATAGCTCAGCGTTATAGAAGTGTGTGCGTGCGTATTCAATGCTTGCACCCCACGGATGGAATGTGAGATGTTTAATTAGGTGCCTGTGAGTGGTCTCATGGGTAGGCTCTTTTAATTTCTCAGGCCTATGGTCTCTTGCTGCACAGACGGAGCCAGGTCAAATGCAGAGGAGGATGGCGGAGGCAGAGTGGCGGAAAGTTGCTAAGAGACGAATGCCGTGAATACTTACGAACTCCCCGCCACAACTCCCTCACAGCATCTGTCCCAACAAAGCACACTGCATCCAATTAAAGGCCACAATAGTTGTCTGACATCGCATGACTAGTGATAAGATCACTGAGGAAATGTGAAATATGAATTACCCTCACACAAACTACTGTGGCATCAAATGAAAACCATCGTGCAACACAATACGCCTTTAAAACATGCAGCCCAAAGCGTGCTTCCGAGCATCCCTTGGGAACACGCCTGCTATTTGTAGCTGGTTTCAGAGACGGGGAAAAAACAGGCCTAATCCTTCACACTACCTGGCTGATGCCGTTAAAGGTGCTTCCTCCCCAGGGGCCGACATGTGACCCTGTTGAGACAGAGGACAAGAAAGAGCAAGAGAAAGAGAGAGCTGGATGGAATCACTGCCACCATGTCTTGGTAACCGCACGCACACACGAAAGGTCTGTTCCAAAAGCCGTTGACCTTCTGCAATAAAGAAAGAGCACAAAACAAGACATCAATAACCTGAAAGCGATACATTGAAGAGGAAGCAGCCCTGTCGCATGGACCAGGTCTGAATGGTTCCTCGGGATAGGATCAACAAATAACGTGAAGGAAGGGTTGTGCGCTATTATTGTGAAAGCAACAATAGCAGACTGTAAACTCCGGGTGATGGCATATAAAAGACACGCCAAACTATGGATATAATTTTCTGTGAATGATCCTATTGTTCCACCGAAACACTGCTTATTGGCGGATGACCAAACTGTGTCAGGTAACAGGTTGTTTGCAGAGAGATCTGTGGTGATACAGAAGTGGAAAGGAGGAGACAGAAAGTGATAGTACCATTGATGCCGCTTTTTCTTCTTTGTTGGATTTCAATTGCTTGCTTGGGCGGAGCAGGGATATTTTCATAAAGTTAAATGAAGACGAAAACTACAGATTTAAAAACATTTTTGTAAATGGAAATAATGCCTAAATAAAAAACTAAGGATTTAAAAATATTTTTGTAAATGGAAATAATGCCTAAATAAAAAACTAAAATGAAACAAAACTACATAAAAAATGAGTAAAATTCAATGAAAATAATTAAAACTGACAAAACTGGCAGCCAGTCATTCTTCCAAATTAACCCCGTTGGGGAAAAATGACCGACAAACTGTACATTATTCCTTACATATTCAATATATTTTATTATATTCAGTAATTTAATTTTAATATTGCTTTAAGTTTCAGCCTTGTTTTTGTTACTTTCATTAAGTGTTATTAGTTTAGTTTCTATTATGTGAATATATTTCTATTTAATTTTTTAGTGAGTATAATTTATTTATAAAATATTCAACAGTTTCCTTAATTATAATCACAAAAACTGACATTAAAATATGTATAAAAAACTAAATAGAAATATATCCACATAATAAAAAAAAAACTAAAATTAACAAAACAATTAAAAATGAAATAAAACACCAAAAAATGAAAATTCTGTCATTAATTACTCACCCTCATGTCGTTCCAAACCCGTAAGACCTTCGTTCATGTTCAGAACACAAATCAAGATATTTTTGATAAAATCCGATGGCTTGACACAATTCGGCTCATTTGCGTGAACTGTTTCAGTGTTTCACAAAGCCTTACTCTGCCCATCACTAGTTCACAGAGATCATCGTCCCCCCAGTGGTGAACCACTGAAATTTCGAAAAGTTTCAAAACACTTATGACATAACGAATTCTCGTTTACTGAAATCATGTGACTTTGGCAGTTTGATACACGCTCCAAACCACTGATTCAAAACAAAAGATTCGTAAAGCTTCAAAGCTTCATGAAGCAGTGTTTTGAAATCGCCCATCACTAGATATTGTTGAATAAAGTCATTATTTTGTTTTTTTTGGTGCACGAAAAGTATTCTCGTCGCTTCATAACATTAAGGTTGAACCACTGTAGTCACATGAACTGTTTTAAATATGTCTTTAGTACCTTTCAGGGCATTGAAAGTGTAAATGAACTTACTGTCAATGGAGGTCTCACTGAGCCATCGGATTTGATCAAAAATATTTTAATTTGTGTTCCGAAGGTGAACAAAGGTCTTAAAGGTGTGGAACGACATGAGGCTGAGTAATTAATGACAGAATTTTCACTTTTGGGTGAACTAACCCTTTAATAAAATTATCTAAAACTAAAGTGAAATTTAAAGCAATATTAAAATAAAAATAAATCTGAAAATGCAAAACTATAACCCTCGGGCAGAGCACACTTAATCTATTCCGTTCTATGAGAATAGGTCTGTCAGACCGTTGTGATACTTAGATGGGCCTGGCAGCAATGAAGCCTTTACTGCACTGGAAACTATCCCATGACAGGCATTCTTCAAAACCAAAGAGGTACAACCATCATGCACATGTTCCCAGTATGAGCTGCAGTAATGTGGACAGCACATGAGAGTCAGTCCATTCAATGGCACCTTATAAGTCAGAGTAATACTGTGGGACTTTGGTGCAACCCTTTGGCACAACCATGCCTGAAACAATTTAGGTGAGTTCATTTTATGGACCTAAACCTTTATTTCCCATGACAGAATTACATTCAGATTAATGGAATTACTATATAAATGCACAGCAAGTTTTTGCAGGCAAATACACACAGATGTGATTCACCCTCAAAGTCCATCTGCGAATGCCGACAAGTGATGAATCCCTATCACAGGGAGCAGAGATCTCACGCGTGCACTGCCTCGGCACAGCTGCTCTGTCCGGGGTTAGGATCTGTAGAGTTGCTTCCAAGGAGTTCAACATCCAAAGAGGGAAGTTCAGGGAAGATTAGAGATGTCATGGAATGAAATAGTAGAAGGTTTTGTACTCCCTTTAGCTCTCTTGAGCTCTCTATGCTTTCCTTCTCTTCCATGTAAGATAGCTGTAAAGTCGGAGCAAAGGGAAACACTTGACCTTTTTAGGAATTTAATCAGGTTAATTATATTTTCCTAGATATAAAATCTTTTATCACTTTTATGGCCTTTTGAATATTTATAGACCCATAGTATTTTACGAGCTATTTTAAGATTAAAATAACACCACAGAAGAGTTAAGCAAATATACAAAATGTTCATGATGACAAGCCCCATTTTATATTTGTTCTCACAGATCATTTTTGCGCTATTAAATCAAAGTTTGAACCACTGAAGTCATGAGTAACAGTCTAAAAATGCGTCTTGCCCACTTAATCCACCTTACTTCCAGCATTCTGCATCTTTTGTTAGCTGAATAAACGGCACCAACAAAGAAGTAGTAGTCAGCCAGAGCTTCTTATTGCCTTTGGATGGTGATCCCTTTAAGAATAAGGGTGTACGGTGTTCGGAAACAGAAGAAGAGGCTGGTTAAATCTGATACCGAATGTATCTGGGCCAGTATCAGATGGTACGTCTGCCCTGTGGGGTTAGAAAACACGCAAACATCACCACAGGAGGTGCCAATTAAAATGTACTTGATTCAAACTTTATATCCCAGAGTTTAATGAATAAGTTTAATATCAATGGACAAACATTAAACTGCCCACTTTTGTGTTGTCACAACAACTCACGAAAAACAACACAAGTGTGATCACATGGTTACTTCAAAACTAAGCCTCTGTATATAGAGTTTCGTCTAGAGGAAGTGCATGAAAGAGTATACGAGTGCTCCTTTATAGCTTTTAACACAAAGAAAAGCCCACACTTTCAAAATATGTCAAGAAACGGAAGGACCCACCCAAGTCTTAACTCCATTCACAAAGCGAGAGGGCAAATGGGTGCAGAGGATATCATTACAATTAAATAGGAAACATGGTTGAACAAATCTCAAGAACCATCAATTAATATCTGAATGCTTTATTGTGTTGGTGGTCGGAGGTTTAACATTTTTAAATGACACCTTTCTGAAGGTAAAAATCCTGTAGGCTGCACATAAACATTAAAGGATTTAGATGTTCTATGCAACATCCAGCTCTTTAACAACAGGCACTGGAATGAAGCATAACACAACACGTTCAATCATTCAACAGGAGGCTGGTGCTGAGTTAATCGTCTATGATTTACTGCACTTCCTCCCCCGAAATTCACGTCGACTTCTTCAAGTACGGAGTGTTGAGGAAAAGCTGGCGAACTTGCAGAGCTGGAACCCCAAGTGCTATTATTCATAAACATGTACTATTACTGCATGTCCTCACTCTAACCCTTTAATGCAGCTCTCAACCCTGAGGAGACAGGCACTGAGTACAAAGTCTTTATCACCCTCCACTTTCACCTGAGGGAGCAGGTTAGGGAGTGGAAAAAAATGACTTACGGTAAAGCAGTGTAAGCCAAACTAGACTGGCAGCCAAAGAGCTTTTCAATACCATGAATATGGATGTTTCAAAACCTGACAGCACAGCTGGGATTTTCATTTCTATATTTGTTTAGTAGCCAAAAGTTTGATTTCGTGGAGATTTCATGGATGTATCTGTTCAGTGTGTGTAGTGACAGGTCTGAAACTTTACTGGCACGGTGGTCTGTAGTCAAAATCAATAACTCAAATTATGCATATAAAATAAAAGGCCTATATATAAAAATAATCAAAAAATGAATGTGAGCTACAGTATTGTAGCCTTTTATTGATTTTATTATTTTAATAATAATATGTCCAGTTTTAGTGTTATTGAGAACTAAACTGTTTATAACCATCTGTTTCATTGACAGATCTCATAAATGCATGACGTGTGGCCGCACTGCACCCTCAGATTAGACTTGAAACCTTTTCATTTTGTGCCGCTTATTTTCCCATTACATTTTGGATATACATTTCAAACTTGTCCTCAAAATGTCAAAACTTATCGGTCTAATAGTCTAATTCATATGATATAAAAGCTTTGCCGGCACTTAAAACAATGTTCACAGATGTCTTTGCTGTCCTATTGCCATATTTATTTTTTTAGCTTGAGGCAGGTGTTGTAGCATTGAATAAATGTTTATACTTTATGAAATTAATAAAGTTTATGAAAGTTAATCAATGTTGTTTTTCTCACAAATAGTTAACAGTAATGGAACAAATGTATTCACATAATAAAAAAAATTAAGTTATGCCCTGATATAAAAATTCTGCCTGATACCGATAATTATTTTTATATTATGTTAACATTATATTAAAGGGGTGATTTGTCATTTTTACAAGATGCAAAATAAGTCTCTGATGTCCCCAGAGTGTGTATGTGAAGTTTTAGCTCAAAATACCCAACAGATCATTTTTTATAGCATGTTAAATTTGTCACTTTTTGAGGGTGAACAAAAATGCTCAGTTTTTGTGTGTCCCTTTAAATGCAAATTAGCTGCTGCTCCTAAGCAGAGGGCGGGGTTTCAAGAGCTCATGTTAGCAACGTTGTAGTTGATTTCTGTAAAAGAAAATATGTGATATTGATTTTAAGATTTGCTAAAGATTAGATTTAAGAGAAAAAAATAATATCAATGTCACAGACACGCCAGGCTCCACAGTCACCCAATCACAGTGCACTCCCTCACCAGAATACTAATCATCCACACCTGTCACTCATCAGCACCATCACCAGCAGCACTACAAAAGACACAGCAGCACTGCTGGGCTGAACCACTCTGGTCACAGAAAAATCCCATTGTTCAGTCTCTGTCAAGCTTTATTGCTCATTTCAAAGAAGAGTTTGGAAAACCTGTCTGGGATTCATCAGTTGGTGAGAGATTATATCAATTAAAACAAGGTTCTATGTCTGTGACTGATTATGCTCTCCAGTTTAGAACCCTAGCTACATCAAGTGGTTGGAACGAACAAGCCCTGATCACCACTTACCGTCAAGGTCTGGACCCCGCGTGCGGTTGCATCTTCTGCGTTCTTCCAATCCATCCTCTGCCATCCAGAATCCGTCATCTCCCCAGAACCAGCCAACGAATCAATGCAAGTTGAAACTTCTTGTCTTTCATCAGCTGAGCGGCAGAGACGGCTGACCCAGAACCTCTGCTTATACTGCGGTCAAGCTGGGCATTACATTGCTGAATGCCCCACTCGCCTCGCACGACCCATGGTGAGTGTTATCATGCCTACGTTAAATAAGATAAACCACTTACCATTGTTGTAAACCTTACTGCTGCCGACTTCTGTCTTACAGTTAATGCTCTCCTCGACTCTGGGTCAGCCGGGAATTTCATGTCTGGAGCCCTCTGCCGCCAGCTTCAGCTCATAACAACAGCCACGCCAAAAACCTACCAAATCCACTCGGTGACTGGAAGACCTCTAAGACAAGTGCGCTACAGTGTCGGCCCTATTCAACTTCAAATCGGCATCCTTCACGTGGAGGAAATCCATCTGCTGGTTCTGGAGAATTCAACTGCTGACGTGATTTTAGGGCGCCCTTGGTTGGAGCAGCACAACCCCATCATCTCCTGGAGGACAGGAGAGATCCTGAAGTGGGGTAACCAATGTTTTAATGACTGTTTTCCTGAGTTTCCTGTTCCAAGTTCTCCACGTTCTGAAGAAGTCCACGTCTGTGCTACATCTGTTGAAAGTCCACTTGAAAATCGCTCAACATACATCCCTAAATGTTACTCCCACTTCAGCGATGTCTTCTGTCCCAAGAGGGCCTCCACGCTGCCTCCACACCGGCCATGGGACTGCGCCATAGATCTGATTCCCAGTGAGCCAGTGCCCAGAGGAAAAATCTATTCCCTCTCCATCCCGGAGGAGAAGGCCATGGAGGACTATATCAACGAAGCTCTGTCTCAAGGCTACATTCGTCCGTCTACTTCCCCTGCTGCTTCCAGCTTCTTTTTTTGTGGCGAAGAAGGACGGAGGCTTGCGGCCCTGCATAGATTATAGAGCTTTGAATTACATTACTGTCAAATTCAGACTTCCTCTCGTCCCATCAGCGCTGGAACATCTCCGAGGTGCCACTGTGTTCACCAAGTTGGACCTCCACAGCGTGTACAACCTCATCCGAATACGTGAGGGGGACGAATGGAAGACAGCTTTTGTGACCCCTACCGGCCACTACGAGTATCTTGTTATGCCCTATGGACTCGTCAACGCCCCCTCCGTATTTCAGGACTTCATGCATGAGGTGCCTGGCCGACCATCGCCGCCACATTGCGGAGGTCCTGCAACACCTGAGGGCTTTCAACCTGTTCCTCAAGGCCGAGAAATGCATTTTCCACCAGCCCTCAGTGCAGTTCCTTGGCTACAACATCGATCACAGTGGCATCCGGATGGACGAGAGGAAGGTCTCCGCGATCAAGGACTGGCCCATCCCCACATCCGTAAAAGAACTGCAAAGATTCCTGGGTTTTGCTAAATTCTATAGAAGATTCATCCAAGGCTACAGTATCATCACCACCCCTCTCACAAACCTGTTGCGCAGTAAGCCCAAGTCTCTGTCCTGGACCCCAGCCTCCACTCAAGCCTTCAACACCCTGAAGGAAGCTTTCACCTCCGCTCCCCTCCTGGTCCATCCCGACCCCAATACACCATTCATCGTCGAGGTTGATGCTTCCACCACAGGAGTGGGAGCGGTCCTCTCCCGGCAGCAGGGGAACCCCAGTAGACTTCATCCATGTGCCTTCTTCTCCCGCAAACTCAACCCGGCGGAGGTCAATTATGACATCAGGAACAGGGAGCTTCTTGCCATCAAGCTCGCCCTGGAGGAGTGGAGGCATTGGCTCGAAGGAGCCCAACATCCGTTCGTGGTTCTTATGGACCATAAGAACCTGGAGTATCTATGGGATGCCAAGAGGTTAAATCCATGTCAAGCGAGATGGGCTCTTTTCTTCACCAGGTTTAATTTCACAATCTTCTATCAACCAGGATCAAAGAACGTAAAAGCTGATGCCCTTTCCCGCATTCATGGACCTGATGAGAGTACCGAAGACCCAGAGCCCATACCCCCTGAGAAACTCTTTGTGAATCCTATCGTCTGGTCTGAAGAGATGCCTCCACCAACACCCCGCCGGGTTGCCCCCAAGGTTTGCAATACATCACCCAGACATGGCGCACTCCCCTCATCCACGCATCACACACGTCACTGGGCACTGGCCACCCAGGGGTCAATGAAACCCTCTCGTTGTTAAAACAACGGTTCTGGTGGACGAACATGGCAGCTGACGTCAGGAGGTACGTGCAAGGGTGCAGGGAATGTGCCATCTCGAAGAGCCCACGCCATTTTCCCTCCGGGAAATTACAACCTCTGTTCCAAATCGCCCCTGGTCACACCTAGGAGTGTGATTGAGATCGATTCTCAAAGTCATGTTGTCTGATTCCCCTGCGAGGACTTCCCACAGCAATGGAAACTGCTGAAATAATGTTTAACTGTGTTTTCAGATACTATGGATTTCCCGAAGATATTGTATCTGGCCGTGGACCACAGTTCACTTCACGAGTCTGGAAGTTGTTCTTCAAGCTCCTAGGTGTGACCGTAAGCCTTTCCTCCGGCTACCATCCCCAAACGAACGGGCAGACGGAGAGGAAGATACAGGAGATCGGCCGTTTCCTACGTACCTTCTGTCACGGTCACCAGGACTCCTGGAACCAGTTTCTGGGTTGGGCCGAGTACGCCCAGAACTCTCTCCGCCAACCTACCACTGGACTCCCTTTCAGTGCATACTCGGCTATCAACCCACATTGTTCCACTGGACCGGGGAACCATCAGATGTGCCAGCAGTGGATTACTGGTTCCAGGAGAGCGAGAGGGTCTGGGACTCAGCACATCTCCAACTCTAACGGGCCCTACGCAGGCGCAGAATGGCAGCTGACCTTCGGCGTTCTGAAGCACCCAACTACCAGCCAGGACAGAAGGTTTGGCTGTCGACCAAGGACATCAGGATGCGCCTGCCCTGTAGGAAGCCGAGTCCTAGGTTCATTGGCCCCTTCACCATCCTCCGTCAGATCAACCCCGTCACCTACCAGCTACAACTTTCTCCTGAATACAAGATTCACCCCATGTTCCATGTTTCTCTGCTAAAACCTCACCATCCTTCTGTCACTCTCCCCACAGAGCCTGGCGAGACCGAGGAACCCCCCCTTCCTCTTATCGTGGATGACAGAGCAGCATACCTGGTTCGAGACATCTTGGACTCCCGGCGCCGTGGTGGTTGCCTGGAGTACCTGGTAGACTGGGAGGGGTACGGTCCCGAAGAACGGTCATGGGTTCCCAGGAATGATATACTCGACCCAGGTCTACTAGAAGAGTTCCATGCCAGCCATCCCAATAGACCAGCTCCGCGTAGCAGAGGCCGACCACCACGACGTCGGGATCCGCGGCCCGTGGAGGGGGGGGTAATGTCACAGACATGCCAGGCTCCACAGTCACCCAGTCACAGCGCACTCCCTCACCAGAATACTAATCATCCACACCTGTCACTCATCAGCACCATCACCAGCAGCACTACAAAAGACACAGCAGCACTCACAGTCACTGTCCGGTTTCGTTAATGCATACTCACCTGTTATGCTTACCTCAAGGACTCCTTTGAAGAATACTCACTTGTCTCCAGCATTCTCCTCATCTCCCAGTGTTCTCTTCGTCTCCCATGAGTGTCTCTGTGTCTGGTCTGCTCCTCGTCTGCCTGCCATCCACGATCCCTGGAAATCTTTCTGGTTGTTCAATAAACTCTGTTTATATTCCATCAGTGTCTCTGTCCCCTTCTGTTTGTAACAATGTATCAGAAAGAGCACATTAAATTGATAAAAAAAAAACAACAGTAAAGACATATATAATGTTACAAAAGATTTCTATTTCATTTTAAACTTTCTATTCATGAAAGAATCCTGAAAAAAGTATCATGGTTTCCAAAAATATTAACTGTTTTTAACATAATCATGCACAAAGCCAGCATAATAGAAGGATTTCTGAAGGATCATGTGATCCTGAATCCCGGAGAAATTGCTGCTGAAAATTCAGCTTTGTCATTACAGGAAAACATTACATCTTAAAATATTTTAAACAGTAACAATATATGACCATATTACTGTTTTTACTGTATTTCTGATCAAATAAAGAGGCTTCTTTCAAAAATATTTAAAAAATCTTCTTTTGAACGGTAGTGTAAGATATTAGAAAGTACTGCTAAAGTTTGATTCACTATTTGAGAAATGAGAAACTGATTGAAGAACGCCAGTTTACCCCATCTCAAACACATTAAGTAGATGGAATGTGTGAAGTTTGTTTGTTTGTATGTTTAAAGTGCGAGAGGGAGTGATGAAAGTCATGCTCACAGCTCCAGGCCCAGGACATTCCACTGCACCCCTCCCTCTATATGACTTCATCAACGCTGCTTAGCTGGAAGATCAGACATCCACCAGCCTGCCAGCCAAACCTCAAGATTTCAAATTAAAGAGCCTTGCTCTCACTCTCAAACACACATGCACACACACACACAAGTCCCGTGATCTGCCAATCAGTCATAAGCAAACACACAACCACTCAACCCAATACAAAAAAAAATCTACAGAAACAACAGCAAGGACTAAACAAAAAGGTCAATAACCTTGATCTCAATGTGTAAACCGCTCTGTCATGTGTCACTCACACAGAGTTAACGTGCACTTTACACATGGCAGATCTCCACATGCGTGTGATGTTTACAGAGCATTTTTTATACAAGTGTGAGATCTCACAGGAATTTAACTGCTACGTTTGACTGGCGCTAGTGTATAATGCTAGATGAAGTCTGAACATATGATCTCAGTGTTTTCATACAAGAGAAACCCAAGATGAGCAAAAGTGAAGGACAGCTCTTAAAGGGATAGCTCACCTAAAAATGAAAATTCATTTACTCAAATCATGTCGTTCCAAACCTATATGACTTTTTCTTCTGTGAAACACTGAAGATATTTTGATAAATGTCTGTACAATGAAAGTCAGTATAGGGTCCAATGTTGTTTTGACTTCCATTATGTGGACAAAAACTTTTTTAAGTATTATTGTGTCAGCCTTGGCTTCTGTGGATGCTGCTGGCCTTCAAATTCGGTTCCATTGCAATTGAGCCTCTTCATTTCCGACAGTGCCACTGGCACCCAAAAACAGCATTGCTCATTTGACATTTATGGCCCAAATCTGCAAACCATGAAGCCTGACAGTGGCCAAAAGGTCCAGAGACTAGTGGAGCCAGATACAGTACACAAACTGGAGGGAATGTTTGCAAATAAAGTGGTGTGCCGGCTGATCGTTATCAACATCGCACAAATAAAGTAATTCAACGGACTGTTTGCTTTTTTCATATTCATATGATTAGGTTTTTTTTCAGGGAGGAAATGGATTATTATTATTTTGGGCCAAATATTTAATGTTCCCATTATTCGAGCAAGTGTATAAACAAATGCGTCAGGAGCAATTCATCGTGCTTACAATAACATTCTGACATTTTCCCACAGTGTGGCCAGGGCTGCCAGTAGGGCCAAGGCTTCCTCTGAGAGCTGTCAGACCCTAAGACCACCACAGTGCAGAAAGGTAAAGACAGAGGGGACACTGTCAGGACTAAACAGTGCTATACTACTGATTTGTTTAACTACCACAGAACATTGGTGTTTAATGTAGTAAAAATGGTTATGTGTGCATATCCTCAACTGGTAGAGCATGTGCTGCAATGCCAAGGTCAGGCATTCAATTCCATGGACAATGACAAAAAACATTAACTTTGGCAGCCCTAACATACTACAACCTAAAATCTGAAAACAATTACTGAAACTAAATTAAAACTAAAAATGACAGAAAATTAAAAAATTAAAAATAAAATAGAAATAAAAACTATTAAAATGTAAGGTCCCACCTTATTAGGTGGCCATAAAGCATTAGTTTACTTCTGAATGAAAATTTCCTGATAATTTACTCACCCCCATGTCATCCAAGATGTTCATCTCTTTCTTTCTTCAGTCGAAAAGAAATTAAGGTTTTTGGGGAAATCATTCCAGGATTTTTCTCCATATAGTGGACTTTACTGGGGTACAGCGGGTTGAAGGTCCAAATTGCAGTTTCAGTGCAGCTTCAAAAGGCTCTACACAATCCCAGCTGAGGAATAAGGGTCTTATCTAGTGAAAAGATCGACCATTTTCTAAAAAAAATAAAAATGTATATACTTTTTAACCACAAATGCTCCTCTTGCGCTGTTCTGCGTTCCACCACGCATGACGTAATTACAATACAAAGTTCACGCATGATGTAGTTGAAAGTACAGATCCAGTGTCTACAAAGCGAACGTGCGAAGATTAAGACAAACGCCCTTTACAAAAAAAAAAAAAAAGGTAAAACAATATTATCGGATGATTTTGAAGTTGGAGGAGAAAATGAGATGGAGTTTTCGCCCTACCTTGGTACCTCCGCCAACGTCACACGTGACCTTTCTAACGTGATTACATCATGCGTGGCGCATCGCAGAGCTAGTGCAAGATGAGCATTTGTGGTTAAAAAGTATATAAATTATTATTATTTTTTTTTTTTAAATGACAGATCATTTTGCTAGATAAGACACTTATTCCTTGGCTGGGATCATGAAGAGCGCTGTGAAGCTGCACTGAAACTGCAATTTGGACCTTCAACCCATTGTACCCTGGTGAACTCCACTATATAGTGAAAAATCCTGGAATGTTTTCCTCAAAAACCTTAATTTCTTTTCAACTGAAGAAAGAGAGACATGAACATCTTGGATGACATGGGGGTAAGTAAATTATCAGGAAATTTTAATTCTGAAGTGAACTAATGTACTTACATTTAAATGAATCACTTGATACAATGCACTTATTGTGTACATACATGTTTTTACATTGTACTTATATTTAAAAAAATGTGTGTGTAATTACATCTATAATTAATTTCAGTAATTACATTTATAATTACACTGTTGACCAATCCCTTACACCTTAACTCACCCTTAAACCTACCCATACCACCATACTTGTCCGTAACCTTACCTGTATCCCACCTCAATAGCAGCAAAAGTGTTTTGCAATACAATATGAACACAATAAGTACATTGTACTTATTTTTTAATGCAAGTACATAGTGATTAAGGCCACCTAATATAAAGTGGGACCAAATTTAAAACTAGAGTAACACTGCTGCCAAGTGCATAAATGTTAAATTTTTGACCTGAAGTTTTCCCAAATAGTAACACATTGTGATAAGAATCAAGTGCAAGATATCCACAAAATTAGATTACAAAACTTTTACCGTACTGTGTATTATTATATAAATTTTATTCTATTTTCTGCCAAATGTAGAATTAAACATGGCACTCTTCCCACTGGAAGCAGTTAAAAGAGCATTATATTGACAAAAGCCAAAGCACTTAACACAGGGAGGACATATGAAAGCACTTTTTTCATAAGCAAATTCCTTTGCAGTTACATCCTCAATCACCAGGGACGCGAGACATGACGTAACCAGAGAACATGAGTCGAACATAAATCGTAAGTGCTGATAGAAAACCTCCTCACATGCTGCACTTCATCACACAACAAGCTTCTCGAGACCCATCTGAAAACTTGTCTTATTAACAGAGTATGAAACATCTTTTGCTCGCTGCCATTCATCATATCCGAGGCTCTGAAACGGAAACGGCAATGCATCACAGAGAAACCGATCTGAGCCATTTTAGGAAACCATTAGTGAAATGAGCGATGGTGCAGATTGTGTCAAGGCCGTTTCCTTGTTCCAACTCTGCCGACTGCTATTTACGGAGTTCTGATAATTGTTCGGAGGCCAAACACCAGCCAACAGATACATATCGTGAAATAACCCAGTTGGGATCAAGTTCAGCCCAGTTCCTTGTAATTACAGCAAGAGACAAAGGAGCACACGCAAAAGACAGGCAAACGTATATAAGGGCACGCGTACGCAGGATGTCAGAAACGATCCACACACGCACATCCTAACTATTATACACACATGCAAGGCCTCATCAATCACACTTTCTCTGGGGGGTCTGCATGGCCAAAAGCAATGTACATTGTGCAATTGGTCCTGTGTGGAACTTGAATAATAGTTCACAGTCCCACAGCCTCAGCTTGGGTTGGGGCCATGCCTAAATGTTCCTAATGAAATCAAGTGGCGTACGGACATTTCTTCTCTTTGCTTTTCTCACCTTTGTCTAACCCAAGACCTTCATCCTCACTTAGCGGATCCGTGAGAACAAAACTAGCCCAGTTGACATGCCGGCACCAAACGGCCTCATCGGATTGGATTTTATTAGCCGTTCATCTTAGCAGGAGATCTAAACAATAAAAGCTTTCAGTTTTTGCAAACCGCTGCACATACAACTGAACCATAAGTGTGGACATGTTACACATCGCTATGTCTTTAAAAGGTGAAGAACATTTGCAAATGTCATCTTGTGGTGGTGGATTTGTTGATTCACCAAGACAACACTGGATTCTTCTGTTTTCAATGAAGAGAGAGAAAATAAAGTGCATTAGTACATGAGTGTGTGTGAGATGTTCATCCATTCCTGCATTAAGCTCTCTAACCTCAGCTCCCTGAAGACTGTCCTCCTTAAGGCACCCCTAAAAAAGCAACTCTACAGATGAAACACTCCACTTTAAGAGCACCGAGAATCACTCGGGCTTTGTGATTGTTACATTTGCAAACCATGACCTTTTTTTCTCATATATATTGTACATGACAACCCACAATAAATGTCTTTATGGAAACAGAGGAAACTAGAAACAGACATTTAGAGTTAAGGAGATGAAGCTATAATCAGAATAATTACAATTGTAACCTTTAGAACTGAAAACATATTTACACAGAGATTTAGGCACAATGAAAAGGAAGTAATGACAGATCTTTTCTTCCATGCTGTGACATACATCTGAGTGAAACGGATTATTGAAAAAGAAAAAGATGCAGGGCGGGAACTAGGTTCAATCTGGTTGTTGATTGGACAAAGGCAGATTTAAATGCGAGCTTGTAGTATGATAGGGCAGGGATTAAGCTGAATAAATGATCGGAGAAATCCGGCATATGTCACTAGAGAGAAGTCTGTAGTTTCACTGGAAGATCAAGTTATGGCATTTTGATAAAAAAATTATGAGGTCAAAACATATGTGACCAGTGCTGGCAAAATGAGTCACAATGAGCAAATTTTCAAAAATGAGTTATTGTTATTCTCATATTCTCTATTAAAAAACCCCAAAATGATGTATGATTTGTTGGAATCTGACAAAAAAATGACTGAGCTACATCTGTTTGAAGTCGATATCTATAGGGAAAATATATATTCAACATATTTTCCATGATTCCACAATTGCTTGATTAACATTAATGAAACAGTCAGCCTATATTAAGACCTAGGGCCTGTTTACAGCTGGTCACTTAATGCGTTTTCTCTGATCGGATAGCTGTCCGATCGCGAAAAGACTAGGTGTAAATGCCCTCCGAAACGCATTTGAGATGGATTTAAATCCGATTGCTCAAACCACTTCAGGGGGTGGTCTGGGATGCATTCCAATCAAAACTGAACAAATCTAAATGCATCTGGTTGTTGAAACCACATATGCAAATTTTACTCCTCCCAAAAATGCTAAAATATAAACGTGTGCGAGTGTGTTATAGGCTAAATAACATGTTATAGCTAGATGACAGTGCTACTGCATCACTCATCACCGCAGATGAGCAGCTGAGTATCGCCCAAACTGTCGCAAATCAAACTAAAAAAATAAGTCGCAGATGCTCAAACACAATCATCTTCATTAAAAGTAATGAGACTAAATGATCTTACCAGTGCTGTTGCCGCTCTCTCCTATTGTGGTCTTTGATTTTGAAATTAGCTGATGATCAATAAAATGCAGCTCATATTTGTTCCTTTGGGTGACATGAACTCCATTAAATCTGCATATAGCACGGGAATTGAAGATTGGATTTATATCCGTTTTGCGGAGACACATTTATGTGGCCAAGTGTAAATGGAATCATTTTGATAAATCAGATAACTATCTGATCAGTAAAAACACATGAAGTGACCAGGTGTAAACAGGCCCCTACTGTACTAAACAGATCTAATGTAATGTTACAGATGTTCAGATGTTCAAAACAGTTAACCAAACGTTCACTTAAGACAAAACAGCTAATGTTTGCATGAATACCAAGACAGATTTTTCATTTTTGTGAAAACCTCAATTTCAAAATTGACATTTTTCACTTGTTTTGCCTGTAGCTCGAAATTAGCCCCTGTGCATTCCAAATCTAAAAATGGCGACTGTCCTGCCTAACAGTTAAGGGCCAATTACTTTTTTGAAAAAAGCTTTGCAATGATCACAAACGAAGTAGCTACAATTTATGAGACCATTGTTGTCAGATTATATCCTTATTATATAACATTTAAAATGTGCTAATTGAACGTAATCTTGATCATTAATTTTTTCAAGCAGATATGCTATGCTAGCATGACTGGAAATAGCTGTTTAGAAGAGTTACAAATATAGGGCAGACGAGTGAACTGACTTGCCTAAAAGGGACTTGGGAAAAGTGGAACAAAATACAGATTATAAAAAGACTATTCTAGGTTCTGTAAATTTGATTGGATGAGCCACATTGAAGTCACTATATATACTGACTGCACATCAGTTGAATGCTACATTAATGCTCCAAGTTACTTTGCTTGAAGTTGTGGCTAACAACAACCAAAAGTTACTTGTTCCTAAAGTTATAATATATATCCTTCGAGATGCTCTTTAGTACATGGTGCTACATAAACCCACGGCCTACCTAAGTTGTGATGTTTACAAATCCTTTAGCCATGTAAAGTGGTAAATAACTCTTTCCCTCACTTTCCACATATAAAGAGGAAGTTTCTCTGCAGAAAGGAACTGAATGTGGTTTATTTACTGAAGCTTATTAATGTGTGTATAAGCAATTAAGGAAATGAGTGTGTCACTGCAGACACAATTACACAACGGCGGGTCCTTGTCTTCAATGGTAGATGCCTTGAGGATTTAGTTGAGTTGACATTGGCTCCATCAAGGCTGAGATTGTGTACTATGCATGCCTCTGTGGCTCCAAGGTCTGACTCCTGCCTTAAATGCTCCCATGCATCACTGCCTAGAGACTCAGACGCCACAAGAGTGGTACAAAAAGCACAGGGGTATGTTAGATGACACCTGACAGAATAGAATATTTTATCTAGCTTGAACCTTTTGTGAGTGTGAAAATATCAATTTTAATTTTAGATTAAAAAATAAAAGCTAAATGAATACTACCGGCTGTTAAACAACAAAACTAAATGTTAGTAAAGTAAAATTACATTTTAAAGCATAGAACAAAAACTGTATTGATGTTAAAATACTGAGGTTGTAAAACTGACATGGAAGTTACTTTTTAAATAAGACGGAGCACTTTTCGGTTCAAATATTTCTTTTATGTGTGCTCAACAAAGAGTCCAAGTACAACTCACAGCATGAAGACTTGGAGCTTGTGCTTGAAATCAGCTCACCTCTGCGACCCACTTTATGAGCAGCAGCATTCTTGTGTCCTTTGCGCAACAATCACAAATCATTCTCCACTTACAGTGTCTCTGTCAAAAAACATAGTAGGTTATCAGCATGTGCAAAATTAGTCTACACCCCCCCCCCACCTTCTCTATTCGGGCAAGCAGGAAAACCACGGATTCATTGGCACTGAACCTTAATTGAAATAATGGCGGTGGTATAAATGAGCAGACTACAGCCATGAGGGCCATTGTTTATGTCTGCGGTGCAGGGTAAATAGCCCGTCATTTATCGCAGCTCTTGTTTGTTATAAAATGCAGCTCTGCTGTTGATCGTATCAGTGCAGACGGGGCCCATTCACTGCTAGTACTCACAGTTAAAACTGCCCTCTAATGCTAATAAGTCACTGTTCTGCCTATGTGTCTTCTACTGTACTGCTCTTGTAGGTATAAGTGATTCCCATTGCTTGCCATGTAACTTTTGCTTCACTTTTACATATTCCTCATATTAATATTAATGTTGGCATTTGCTCAAAATCTATATGAAATTACTGTTGTTGACAATAGACTCAAAACCTTATATCCTATTGGTAAGATAGTTTTTTCTTTGAGCGAACAATGAAAAAAATTGCCTATCTTGCAAATAAAAATGTTACTTCATGGCAGAACAAATTTTGCATTCACACTTACTGTGAAGTTGTCCATTAGCACTGAATAATTGAACAGAATTCAGAATCTAGTCAAGATTAAAACTAAAACAATACAAAAAGTAATTATTAGATTAAATGAAATAAAGTGAAAAATAAAGTCACAACTACAAGATACAAAGTCACAGTTATTAGAAATAAAGTTGTAATTGTGAGGAAAAAAGTCAAAATTTCGAGATTGAGACATGCTGCATATAAGTCAATCATAAGAAATAAAGTCACAAATGTGGTAAAGTCACAGCTGTGACATGTAAAGTCACAATTATAAGTCAAAAACACAAGACGTGAGACAAAAAAGTAAGATAAGATGTAAGATAAAGTCACACTGTAAGATAAAGTCACAATTGTGAGATATAAAGTTAATTACAAGAAATAAAGTTGCACATGTAAGATATAAAGTCTCAACTGAGAGATGTCACAATTGTGAGAAAGAGTCACACAAGTCCATAAAGCCCCTTTCACACAGCACGTTGATCCCAGAAAATTGCCATAAAATTGCTAAAGTGCCTTCTGTGTGAACGCAAACACGTTGTGCTGAATTTCGACCCCCAGCCCAATTTTTACCCCCCTCATTGAAGTCTCTACCTAATTGCCTAATCTTAACCCCACCCCTAATCCTAACTCCTCCCCCACACCCACTCCTAAACCTACCAATACTAAGGGGGTAATAATCTGGCAGGGAGTAGAAATTCGGCATAACACCGATCGTATGTTCATATCAGAAGAAAAAACGCACAAGAGTGGTTTCTCGACAGAGAAATCACAGATCATAAGCAGACTTAAGACGCTATGGAGACATTACATGTCACATCGGGATGTGTGTGAATGCACGCACATATTCCAGAAAATCACAGGCAGTGTGAACCAAAATCAAACAATCCCGGGACACATTATCTGGGTATTTTCCAGAATCTCTGTGTGAAAGGTGCTCAAGATTGTAGATATAAAGTCACAATTGTGAGAAAAAAGCTAGTTGTGGGAAAGTTACACTGTGAGATGTAAAGTAACATTTATGAAAAAATACAGTTGATTTGTGAGGAAAGAAACTCTGATATAAAGTCACAATTACATGTGAGAAAACTGTGAAAAAAAAAATCTAATTACAAGAAATATAGTTGCAAATATAAGATATAAAGTCAACTGAGAGAAATCACAACTATGGAAAATGAAGTCACAATTGTGAGATATAAAGTCACAATTATGAGAAATAAATAACATTTTTGTGTTATTTTTCCTCTGAGGCAGAAACAGATTTCCACAGAAATCACACGATGGAATAAGATTATGTTCTTTAAAACTACCGTGCTTACAAAGATTTCAGTTCTTGTGGGAGACTTGTCAGTTTCTGTCAACAGGAAATGTGTCCACCTCACGCAATAAACCCTGCTGAGAAAACTAAGGGCAGAGGGGTCATTCACAGTAATGTTCATATTCA
Organism: Hypophthalmichthys molitrix; assembly: GCA_037950675.1. NCBI lineage: Eukaryota > Metazoa > Chordata > Actinopteri > Cypriniformes > Xenocyprididae > Hypophthalmichthys > Hypophthalmichthys molitrix. Next base: position 17,871,273 of record CM075503.1, read on the forward strand.
TTTCCTCAACTCAAAAGATATTGTTTTGAAATTTAATAATCAGCTTGTTAAGAATATAATAATGGCATTGAGAAGTGTTCTTTGGATGGACTATCCAGTAAATCCAGGTAGAGAAGTTTTGAGAAGATCTGGGAAGTGACTCTGTTGATAGAACTGTTCACTGGACCCCTATAAGCAAAGAGTGTTTTAGAGTTTTACCCAGAAGTCAACCTCTCCTAATATGTGTGGACTTCTGACCCAAAGCGACCTTCTCTGCTGTGGAGAATCTACAATGGCCCATCCACAAATTACTTATCTGGAAATCACAGCCTTACACAAAATGGACCGTTCCGAAACAGTGACAGAGCATAGAGACCGTCATTGTTTGTGTTCCATCTCTCCACCAGCTCAGCTCTTCCTCTTCACGCTGAGAGCCGAAACTCACGGTGAGAGAGCAAACGAAGGTCTCCTGCCTCTCCCATCTGAGTGATGAATATTTTATTAGAATGAAAAGATGCTATGTTGCATCAGAGAGGGAGTAATGTAACGGGATGAAATGTCGTGGGAAACGCTGGGGAGGAGCCTAAGAGTTCAGTGCCTCCCTGATGACTTTTGAGAAAAAAAGTAGTTGGAAAAGAAAAGCATTTCCTCTCTTATTCAACATGTGTCATCTCTCGAGTTAATAAAAACAACTTGAATAGAGTGATGGGGAGTGTTGATGGAGCTGGGAGCAATGGTGTGTTAGACCTTAATAACTGAGGTTCTCTCTTTCATTTCTTCCCCTCCTGCATTCCCTAAACTCTCCATCTACACTGCATTCTCTCCAGGTATTGGTTTCAATGCATTCGTCTGCTCCCCTGCACATAGGGCAGGTCTGCACCCCTCAGCCACAACCACTGAGGTCTCCAGGACAGCCCGATTAAAACCATGTGAGATGAAGCAAGCTTTTCAAATGAGCTAAACGTGACACTCACAATGACAAAATCTAAGGAAAATGTAGGTTCTCTGGTTCCCACCTTAACATAAACACAAAATATGCATAAATGAATACATTGAATATGGCGTTTGGATTTCTTGACATACGGCCACACATAAGGAGTGCTGCAGTAAGTTTACTCCCATTATACGCAACATTATGACGGTATCCAGGAGTTAAAATCAAATTATGAAGTGGGGGAGATACTAAATTCTGAGTATTCTGGTGGTCTAGGCCATTTAATACAAAGAACCGAAAATCAATTTTTGATAGCACTATGTAAAAATTCCCAGAACTCACTGCCTGAACTCAGCTGTGTATCACTAACCTTGTTAACTCTGCCTATATAAGCCTGGTTTATTCAGTCATTCAATGCGAAGTCTTGTATGTGTCACAACAGCATTTCTGAGCACTCCTTTGATTATCTGTTCAATGGTTTTTACTAGCGATAGGCATTTTTCAAAAATATTGTATTCGAATATTTGGGCTAATAAAAAACAATATTTGATTATTTAAATGACATTTAACGAGAAAGACATTATTTTTTATTCTTCAAGTTGTCGCCCTTTCTGAACAAGCTTACAATTAGGCTATATACAACAAGCTTACGTTATATCTTACAGTTTTCTTTTAGTTGAAAACATTAAAAATATGTGTAAACAAAAATATAAAGATCAAAAGCATTTAAGCTCAAGCAGAGCAAATGGAAAAAAAGGCTAATAAAGCAGACTGCGCCAATTATCGTACAGAACGTACAACATATACACTCGAGTCAGCGTATGGTTACCTGTTTATATTGTTTCACATGTTCATGTTGAGAAAAACAATAATATCTGCTGATAGATGTTGCAGAGTTTCTAACAGCACTTTTTGCTGTTTTCTGTTCTTAAACCCATCTCCCTCAACGAAACTTAAAGGGATAGTTCACCCAAAAATGAAAATTTTATGTTTATCTGCTTACCCCCAGGGCACCCAAGATGTAGGTGACTTTGTTTCTTCAGTAGAACACAAATGATGATTTTTAACTCCAACCGTTGCAGTCTATCAGTCGTATAATGCATGTCAATGATAACAAAATCTATGAGTAAAAGAGTAAAAAAAACATGCACAGACAAATCCAAATTAAACCCTGCGGCTCGTAACGACACATTGATGTCCTAAGACACGAAACGATCGGTTTGTGCGAGAAACCGAACAGTATTTAAATCATTTTTTACCTCTAATACACCACTATGTCCAACTGCCTTGAGCGCACGCACGGCATCCGGTGCGTAAGGTGTGTACACGCGGTTAAATGGATTTGGACAGCAGAGATGGAGGATCAGCTTGTCGATTTGTGGCAAAAGCAAAATGGTTAAATCTAGGATTTTTTTGTCTTCTTGTTTGTGCTCTCTCACAAGTTTTCAAAAATCTTTTAGTGTGTACCCAGTATAAGCAGCCTAATTCCAAACTTTGTGAGGTAGACAACAACATTCTGTGACCAAATACAATCAACTTGTTAACACGCTCCACAGCGCCACCCAGTGAATTTAATTATAACCGTGAGTTTTAGTTTGCGTGCTTGGGATTTATCAGATTCACTGCATTTATGGCCAGCAAAGCAACGTGGTAAATTCAAATAGTATTCTTATTTTTCAGATAATAATTACAGATCGACTATTTGTGCACACCCTTAGTTTGGACCCTGCTACATGTTTTCTGGATTTGCCCTGTTTGCCTGTCTCTTGGATTACCCTGTTTACCAGATTTCCTGCACTGGTATCTGTTTGGATTGTTTGCCTGTGTTTTGTCCTCTTGCCTGTTTTGTACTAAGATTTTGGATTATCCCTAATAAACTATTGTGTTTGGATTCTTACGTCTGTTTGTAACAGCTGTTCTTTTAATTTTCTATTCATCAAAGAATCTTGAAAGAAATTATCAAATTTTCCACAAAAATATTAAGCATCATAACTGTTTTCAACATTGAAAATAATAAGAAATGTTTCTTGAGCACCAAATCAGCATATTAGAATGATTTCTGAAGGATCATGTGACACTGAGTAATGGCTGCTGAAAATTCGGCTTTGCCATCAAAAGAATAAATTATATTAAAATAGACAGCAGTTATTTTAAATTGTAATATTTCACAATTTTACTGTTGTTACTGTATTTTTGATCAAATAAATGCAGCCTTGGTGAGTATAATAGACTAGGCAGTGTGTAGAAATGTATCTAAAACCTAAAGCCAAGAGCACATTACAAGACTGATGATTGTAGCCCTGTGCACATTTAAAGACATTTAAAAGTCTCATCTTCTGTGTTAGTATACTCTCACTACAATATGAGTTGTGGACTATGTGCATCAACTACAAGATCCTCTTCCAACTGAAGCTACGATTGAGGAACTGAAGCTAAGATATGATACAGTTTTTGCATGAAACAGAATTTACAATGTTTGAGACAGAATATGTGTGCAGGATGAAAGAAAAACTGAACTGAACATTCCAGCTCACTATAACATCTGACAGTATCCCATTGTCTTTCATTTCCTGTCAAACTGTCCTCACATGACCTCTGACCTTGCTCAAAACTCCCAGTATGACCGCAGTCTCTCTGTGCTAAACCACAGGCTGAACACATGCACCATCTCTGGTATTTATTGAGCAGGTTCCACTTGAAATTAAAATTTAGTGTATTAAAATACTAGACATCTTCCCTCTCTCGCCTGCACTTCTAGTAGAGAAAATCTATCAAAGCTCCGGATGACATAAGAGATTCTCTGGCCACACCTGCTGACTATTTCCCAGGCACATTCACATTCTGTGAACACTGACATAGCAGCATTCACTGCACATCAGACCTACAAGGATAATCACACACAAGTCTGTTTATTTGTTTTGTCACTCCAAAACCATGGAGCTGGGTTTCATATTACTTCATCTTTAATTTCAAATGACAGACCCTACAGATTGTTCTTACTCTCAGAGCTTATAACATTGAGACCGCTCCAGATTGACTAATGATTTAGCGAGCAGTGAGCTCAACTGTTCCATGACACAGGCCAATTTCTCCAACATGGCCACCTTCACACTCCAATTCAGAGTGATGCAAAGCTTAGCCTGGCTCTTAGATGTCAGCCTGAGAGACAGCTAGGACTGAACACTTTCACATTTAACCCTCTCACGTCAGAAATGTTAGTATAGATATAAAAACAGTAGACTAATTCTGGGTTCTGGAATTGGCAGCTTCGGTTTCAAGGGGATATCGTTTCCACCAGCCACCCCAAAGACCGCAGCACACAGAAGGCAATGTTTAAGGTCATATACTGTGCAATACAATCATTATATTGTGTAATCCACTCACATGAACAGCTCAAGATGTCTTACATTCCATGCTTTGAGGTGGTGAAATACTGGATAACCACAACTCTTATGTGACTTACTTGTTACTGTTCTTTAAAACGGACTACAGGGAAATGTGCTGTTGTGTCAACAAATTTTCAAATTGGTCAGAGCAGATAAAAAGCCTGCTGTGGTTTCTATCTATCTATCTATCTATCTATCTACTGTCTGTCTGTCTGTCACTACACTACACTACATTTAAAATTTAATTAAATTTTAAGAACTGTATTGGAATTTAAGGCCCTGTTTACACCTGGTATTAAGATGCGTTTTGGTAGTAGACATGCAGACAAGGCAGACACATACCCGTTTACATCTGGTATTTTAATCCACCTGGTCTTTTTTGTCCACTTTTGACCACTTCTGTCCTGATTTCTGCGTTTTCGACTACCTCTGAAAGTGGTCAAAAGCAGACAATCTCAAAATGTTTTAGACCCCATTTAGACCTGCAATTAGCATTGTCTACTTGTGATCCGATCGACCAAAACACATCTTAATATCAGGTGTAAACTGGGCCTAAAAGACATTCTCAATTCAATTCTGAATGGTGTACCACCCTCTTAGAAAGGTTCAAGAACTCGTTGTTTGCATAAAGTGATAAAAAAACAGGAACTATTATATGTTTAGAGAGGAAGTAAACACTTCAAGACATGAATTAGCCTTCAGAAACTTCCGACAAAGTGTTTATTTTCAAAGAGTGAGTGTTACTGGCTTTCTAGGACATTACAATGTTGCTGTTACTGAAATCCTCCAGCCTTCCGACACATTTGTGGCTTTACGCTGCATAGGGGGCACTCATGAGCAACCTTTTTGAAACCTAAAATTGGACACCCTACAGCACGTGTTTCAAACACTGCTCCTGGAGGGCTACTGTCCAGCAGAGTGTAGCTCCAGCTCCAAAACACCTGCCTGGAAGTTTCTAGCTAGCTCAGGTGTGTTTAACTAGGGTTGGAGCTAAACTCTACTGGACAGTGGCCCTCCAGGAACTGAGTCTGACACCCATGCCCTATGGTCTCCTTGACTTTGTCATCACAACTATCAAAAAACAAAAAATGGTCCTCAGACTGCTGAATGTGACACAGACGGAAAAATCTAATGTCATCTCTTAAGTAATAGGGGTAGGAGATGGTGGAATCTCTGTGAGAGGAAAGGAGGGTGAAGATGATTTAAAAAAAAAGTCCTTCTGTGTAAACAGCATGATTGGAAGTCAGCAATTACAGACTGCAGATAGGGAAAGCTGGAAGAGATAAAAGTGGCAGGATTCGAGTGGTTCAAATCCCCACAGACCGGTCTGAATGCACCTCCACACGCAGAGCACACGCACGACACAAACATCTTCCTGACTGACCTGAACTGGCACTAAACCACTGTCCAGATGATTTGAGGAATTATTTGACCCAACAAGGCAATAAAATTGCCCAAAGGGGAATTTTAAACATGCTGATAGTTTGTATTTGTGGTAAACTAATAGTACATCTACGTTTATTTTTCGATAGGGAATATTCAGTCCATATGTGAACAACTGAATCAACATAATGCTGTATGACACTGAAGTTTGTAGACATGAATGTTTTTTTTTTAATGCTACTCCAAACTCAAATGTCTAACTCAACATCTAAAACCTCCTAATGCTTGCCAGCACTACTCTGGAATGGCCATTAAAATCTGTGCAGGAGTTTGGAAGGACTCGCATGCTGTTTTTTCAAATATGTATTCATTACCCAGAGGTGAATAATTCCATGTTTACCTCATCATTTGTTTGTCCCGACCAACCAAAACACAAGCATTTGAACAGAGAAACAATTAAAAGGGGGTTACTGTATTTTTTTGTATGTCCCTGAAAGATCTTTAAAAAAGCTGGGGGATGGTGTATAGAGAGCGAGAGTTTCTCTTGGCGCTCTGCCTTGTGCTGCAACGTCTCTCTGCATCTTGGATTTGACCCTTTTCCTCCAAGTCAAAAGAAACATTTGAGGTGCCACTGAAAGATGACCCTCTCCACTGAAGCACAAACTCAACTGATAGTAAAACCCTTCACCAACCAGCTGGCAGGGTATCAGAGAGCAAAACGCTGTGAAATATGAATATCTTGTGAATGAATCAGCTCAAGAATCCAAAGGCGTATCTGTTCCTAAAGACTATTATGCCTGACATTTTATACAGCAGTTGCTCTTCTTGATTCAGTGTCTGTACACACCATTAGTGGATAAATGGCATTACAGCATCAATACGTAGTGTTGGGATGGAAGAACCACCTGCGGTCAGTAACAGTGGAGTGAATAAGGTCTGCATGGTAATACCATTGTGGTAAAAATGAAGAAAGAATGCTCATCCAACCTAGGCCAGCTGCTGCGCTAAAGTCAGAAAACAGAACAACACCTGTTGTTGAACTTCTAATATTCACTGAACATAACTTGTACAGCATTTAGCTTAGTACAGTAAGGAAGTGTCTTTCAATTGCAGAGATGAACACATAATGCCTTTTAAACTCAATTCAATTAATGAATTTGAATTGAATTGATATTATGGTAGCAAATTTGAGTTGTTTTTCAAATTTGAATTTTAAGATGTAGAATGAAAAAATCAGTGAAAAAGAGTCATTTTGGAAATGTACAAACCGAGTTCCGTAAATGTTGGGACGTTTTTTAAAATTTGAATAAAATGAAAACTAAAAGACTTTCAAATTACATATTTTTTTTCAAATCCAATATTTTGTTCACAATAGAACATAGATAACATTTGTTTAAATGAGCTCATTTCAAATTTGATGCCTGCTACAGGTCTCAAAATAGTTGGGACGGCGGCATGTTTACCATTGTGTAGCCTCTCCTCTTCTTTTCAAAACAGTTTAAAGACATCTGGGCATCGAGGTTATGAGTTTCTGGAGTTTTGGTGTTGAAGTTTGGTCCCATTCTTGCTTGATATAGGTTTCTAGCTGCTGAAGAATTCATGGTCGTCTTTGACATATCTAGACTGCAGGCAGGCCAATTCAGCACCCGGACTCTTCTACTACGAAGCCATGCTGTTGTAATAACTGCAGTATGTGGTTTTGCATTGTCCTGCTGAAATACACAAGGCCTTCCCTGAAATAGACGTCGTCTGGAGGGAAGCATATGTTGCTCTAAAACCTTTATATACCTTTCAGCATTCATAGTGCCTTCCAAAACATGCAAGCTGCCCATACCATATGCACTTATGCACCCCCATACCATCAGAGATGCTGGCTTTTGAACTGAACGATGATAACACGCTGGAAGGTCTCCCTCCTCTTTAGCCCGGAGGACACGGCGTCTGTGATTTCCAACAAGAATGTCAAATTTGGACTCGTCTGACCATAGAACACTTTTCCACTTTAAAACAGTCCATTTTAAATGAGCCTTGGCCCACAGGACACGACAGTGCTTCTGGACCATGTTCACATATGGCTTCCTTTTTGCATGATAGAGCTTTAGTTGGCATCTGCAGATGGCATGGCGGATTGTGTTTACCGACAGTGGTTTCTGGAAGTATTCCTGGGCCCGTTTAGTAATGTCATTGACACAATCATGCCGATGAGTGATGCAGTGTCATCTGAGGGCCCGAAGACCACGGGTGTCCAATAAAGGTCTTTGGCCTTGTCCTTTACGCACAGAGATTTCTCCAGTTTCTCTGAATCTTTTGAAGATGTTGTGTACTGTAGATGATGAGATTTGCAAAGCCTTTGCAATTTGATGTTGAGGAACATTGTTTTTAAAGTATTCCACAATCTTTTTACGCACTCTTTCACAACTCTGCCCATCTTTACTTCTGAGAGACTCTGCCTCTCTAAGACAACCCTTTTATAGCTAATCATGTTACAGACCTGATATCAATTAACTTAATTAGTTGCTAGATGTTCTCCCAGCTTAATCTTTTCAAAATGTCTTGCTTTTTCAGCCATTTGTTGCCCCCGTGCCAACTTTTTTGAGACCTGTAGCAGGCATCAAATTTTAAATGAGCTCATTTAGTGGATAAAAGTGTAAAATTTCTCCATTTAAACACTTATGTTATCTATGTTCTATTGTGAATAAAATATTGGCTCATGTGATTTGAAAGTATTTTAGTTAATTTTATTCAAATTCAAAAAACATCCCAACATTTCCGGAATTCAGGTTGTAATTGCATTCATATTTTTTACATAATTTATTTCTAGGTAATATTTTAAATAATAAATCTTTTTATTTGTATATTAATAAAATAGAAAATATAAGTTTGTCAAGCCAAACATCCTTGGCATCCTTGTTTAAAAAAAAAAAAAGTCAGGAGGATATCCCCATTCAAGCAGATAGGACTTGGTCAATGACTGAAATAGCTGCCTGGAGGCATTGCAAATATGGCTGCTGAGTGAACAGGCTTTCCTTGAAAGAGCTTTTTGAGTTAAAAATGACAGTTATATGGATTTTTTTTAAAAATTCCATTTATTTTGTCACATTATTTCACAATTTTGTTTGCAACCTCAATTCAAATGCAAATTCATAAACTGAATTGGAATTTAAAAAAGAATTGTGCACAACCCTGAAATCATGCAGAATTTTGTTGAAAACTACTGGGTTCTCATCATGATACTTCGTCTAATCTATGGGCCAAGACAATGATGGCTAAAGGAGGAAGTACAAGAAATTGTTCATGCCTGAAAGCAGCAATTAATCATTCTTGACTCACTCGTTATCGTTTTCTTTATCTTTACCTCGCTCCCTCTTTTCCCCCTTTACCCCAGTGTGACTCCAGCCAGCAAGGATCTCCTGAGAGTAACTCCATCTTGCCCACAATACCCCCAGCTCCAGCTCACAGCCAGACCGGAACTGCAGGGCATCCGTCTGCCAGCTAATGGCCTCTAATTTAGTCCTAATAGAGAATGCAATGAACAGGCAGGAGAAGAGGAGGAGGAGAGAAAAAAAAAATAAATAAACACATGCAATAGGAAGGGGAAAAGGGCAATTTCAGTTGAAAAATATTAATGCAATCAAGGCAAATTAGTGGGTTTGGGATAACATTCCTATGGTGCAGACTGTTTACGTTCCGGGGGAGCGGTGGAAAGTGCGGTGGGTTGAGGCAGAGGGGAGTCTTGTCTATTACACGTGTAACAACCCACAAGCAACATATAAACATGCGCTTGTACACACATACCCATGTGGATGCCATTGAGGTGTCGTACAGCCTCAACACACCCTGACTGTCATCTCTGATGAGGATTAAAATGTTACAAAAACACATGTCCCGCACAAATTATATTAGCGTATTGAATACATGTGTGAAATGTAAGAGCATGTTACACAATTGAAGCCTGTTTCATGATTATTTAAAGACTGAATAAAGGACACTAAGGAAAGAGAACAGAGGATAATGTCAAAACATTGGAGGATGGATGGGAGGATGTTTTGAAAATGTTTCTTTTTTGCAAGAATAAAGATCAAACTGCTAGTAGGAGAAAACATTGAGGGAAAGGATGTATAGAGAGTTGTGATAGGAAGTGAAGAGAATTTGTAGCTGTCATTGATTTGATAGAGTGTGTTGATGTCCTGTTTTCTTATGGGGGCAGTGTCTCTTCTGTTTTCCTCCTTGTTAGACACGCTTGAGTGAAAGGAGGCTGACCCTGGGGAAAGAGAGAGAGAATGAGAGAAAGAGGGAGAACTCATGCTGAGCTCTACTACTGAATACACACTACGCTGGGATACAGCATGGAAACTCATTAGAGGCTCTAAATACATGCACACATACACACACACACACACACACACACACACACACACACACACAACAAACAAACAAACAAATACACAAGGAGTACCATTTGTGTCCACAACATTTTATGAAGTGGACAAAATACAAAAATCTCCTGTTAAGTTGAATATAAAATTAACTAAAAATTTAATTAAATTAATATGAATTTATACTGAGGTAAAATAAGTACTAAAATAATGTATTATAAGATATTTCCATTATGAAATCTAACTTTAAGTACTCACCCTCATGTCGTTCCACACTCGTAAGAATTTCGTTCATCTTCAGAACACAAATTAATATCTTTTTGATGACAGAAAGCTGTCAGATATCCTTTCCATAGACTGCCTTTGCAATAGACACTTTGACGTGAAAGTCAAAGTGCATCAAAGTGTCCGTCCGTTGCAAAGGCAGTCTATGGAAGAAAATCTGACACCATTCTGTCATCAAAAATATCTTAATTTGTGTTCCGAAGGTGAACGAAGGTCTTACAGGTGTGGAACAACATAAGGGTGAGTAATTAATGACAGAATTTTCATTTTGGGGTGAACTAACCCTTTAAATGACATCATAAAGAGTTTTCGGGAGTCCACTCTTACTTAACATTGATAAACTGACTCAAATTTTTTTTAATGCTTGACAAGATCTCATTCAACCACAACATGTCCACCCCATAACATAAAATAGTAAAAAAATTATTATAACTATTTATAGAAAAGTCATACTGTTTACTCCTGGATGCTAATGATAGGAGGCCATAACCTTGATAAAAGAAAAATCTGCAATTTTAGTTTGAAATGATATATTATTCATAATTTAGCTTTATATGACATTATTTGACTGATGTTTAAAATACATACATTTACTTAAAACGTAAACTTTCCAAAATTGAAAAAGCCTCTGTTTTTTTATAGAATGACTCACATTCACACTGTTCTTGACCATTTTTTAATATATAGTAGATAGGTATGCAAATTTGGTTGTGGGGAGTGAGTCTCCATCCATGTATTTGCACAATAACACCCTATACCCATGCGTTTTTAAGCTACTTCTTTGGCTGGCTAGCATGCACAGTAACAAACACACTCGCACACAATCAGACATTTTAACATTCTCCCTCAGGTGACTATGTAACAGGTCTTCTATGCATCTGTCACGGCTGTGAGCTGATTTACTGATGTACGTTTGCTGTTGCTAATGTTTGAAACTGCAGTCCCATGTCGAGCAAGGAGACTCAGAGGTGTTGAGACAGTCTGGTACGGTGGAAAAGGTGGTTAGACATGCGTGAAACGATGCTCAGGAGAGTCCGGTGCGCAAACATGACCGCTTACAGACTCGGAACCTCACAGCTGGGGCTGTATCCCACTCACTCTGCTCAAATGCACTGCAGTATACTACAAAGAATTATATTTCAAAGGATATTTATATTCACTCTTGAGAAACACTGCTGAGATCTCAATTTTTGATATTCTGATGTAAAAATAGTAAAAAATAAATAAAATATCTACCACAAGAAAATCACAATGCTAAAACTGCATTGCATGACAAAATTCTGTGGAAAATTGTGTAGATAAAAATTGCATATATTTATTAAAGCCTATTTGTGAAAATTGCTTAATATTTTGGGCACTTAATGAAATTATACTACACACACACACACACAAAAAAAGAAAAAAAAAGAAGAAGAAAAAAAAGTAACCATGCTGAACTGAAAGTCATAGAGTTCCCACTAGTGGTGAAATTCAGTACAGTACAAATGAAGAACAAGGGAGGAATTTTACATTTATTCCTTCTTGCCAAAATCTTGGCTGTATTAAGGAGAAATATCCAGCATAGACTCAGTCTCAATGTTGCACAATGTTCTGTGTCTATCAATAGGTATATCTGAGGGCCATATAAACGAAAATGATGTAATGTAATAGAGTCACATAAAAATACAAGGGTCATTCATTGTCTATGAATAATGACCAGGATGGCTGTGGCTGGTTTAGGTGAAATTGAAGACAGATGTTCTTGTGAAAACATTTCTTGGGTGGTGTAATTTAGGTCACCCTAGACGAAGGTGGGGTGGGGTGCAGGGTCAGTAAAAACAAAAGTCACAGTGAGCATGATCATGCTGTATACTTTCCAGCACCTTGCTGTTCCTGAAGCTTTATAACATAGCGAATAAAACTATTACCCAATGCTTAAGCCAGAATGCTTATGAAACTGCCTATAACAGACACTTTTGGGTTTAAATGCAAAACAAAAGAGTGAAAGCCCACACAGGGACACACTGAACATATGTTCCTGGTGACCTATGTTAACAAACTATAATGAAAGTATGTCACTGATAATGACAACAACAATCCATCTAGTTAATCTGTCCAATTATCTAATTAGCATCTGTGCTTGTGGTAAGCAGTGCTGACTGATCTCTCATGAGAATCAATAAATGTGTTAAACATCACATTAAACATACATTTCAACACCTACTCATCTGGAACTTATAACAGTGCTGTTCTCAGAAATGACCCCACATGCACTTAAAGATAATTTCTTTACACTGTACCTAAAGAACCTCACCCTATATAATATGGCACACAAATTATAAAAAGGTTCTCTATATAATTAACACAGAGGTCCAATTAAATTAAAATACTATGTACATATATAATATAATATAACATAATATAATTATACTTAACATATTGATGTGTTGAATTTGTATGTATATATATATATATAATTTTATCTGCATATTATTTTAAAGTTATTATTTTAAACCTTTAAGCAAATAAATAAATAAAATGTAAAAAAAAAAAAACTTTTGTGGCCTAGTAAACACTGTAAAAACATTACAGTAATAATAAAACTGAAGTCATGAGGTCATTTTCAATATAAAATCAATAACCGAGACATAAGACGACAAGTCTGCGGTGTTATATAAGTCATGAAAGAAGCTTGCTGAATGCCACAGCAGACCAATCAGAATCAAAGAATTGCATAATAATATAATATAATATAATTATTAGATGCTTTAATGATTACATGTTTAATTTAATAATAATACAATAATATGAGATATATTATGAAAAATGATGAATTCTGATAACATATAAATATATAATTCTGATCTACACTATTTGTATAAATGTGGAACAGAAATTTAGAGAAAAACTTTTTCTTTGCATTACCAATATTAACCACAAGAGGACGGCATTTACATGCAGTTAATGAGAGAAGCTTTCAGTGGCTTGTTAATATAACTTAACATGAACTTTCTAGAAACACATTAAACAGGTCAACAACCATCGACCAGTAACAGAAACGATGAAGAAAAACAGCTTACGTGCTTACTACTTTACTTAAGTCGTCAAATTACCACTTCACAACTGATCCTTCCTATGCCTCATGGAGGCAAATTGTCATAAAGTGCTTCCACACACACACAAACACACTAAATAAATAAATAAATCATGCTGTGTTTACAAGAATGATTTCTGTGATCATTTATTTTCCCTCTTATAAAGCCCTCTGCTTTGTAGATTTGTTCTTCTCTTAAAGTAAGTGGCTGTTGTTCAACAGCTCTCAGACAATGAAACATGACACTCCTGAGGTCTCACGATAGACTGCAGAGTGCATTTTGTTTGGCACATAAAAGCAGGACATCAAATGGAATACGCAAAGAGAAAGAACGCAGCCTGTTCGCTGCACACCGCATATCAGTACTCATTAGAGGAAACCCATACACATGTTGCCACACGCAAATGAAATCATGTACATAACTCTATGAATAAAAGTATCATGTTTTCAGTGCGCTCCAATTGCTATACAACATGATGCTTTACATACTACACATGGTTTGGCCTTCCAAAGTTTAGAACTCAATTTAGAACTCAAAGCCGTTCTAAAGGGGGCATGAAGCTTATTGCTCTTCATAATAGATTTAGCATTGGCAGAAACAGTTCAATTCTCAGATTTCCAAAGATCATCTGATCCATTATAACACACAATGTACAATGTACACAGACTCCCAATTGCCACTAATTGAGCATATTCAATGTGAAAGTCCTTGAAGATTTGGTTTAAATAGATCCTGATAGTTACAACTACCATTGCTAGCTATACAACTGATTCTGCAAGACCTCAGGTCTCATAAAAAGGCCTTTTCCTGAAACATTACACATGAAACTCAACACGCTACATGTTCGCCTGCTGCGGCAGTCCAGAGAGACCTACATGGAGCGCATACTCTCTTGAAGCAAGCCAAACCTCCTGCTATTTGTTACTCCCTACACTATTCCATCTGGCTTACCTCAGACTAGCACAACTTGCATCTAAAACCCATTTCATTTGTTAGAAGTAATCAAACTTTTTCCTGTAGGTCCAAATCTCTCACAATGCTATCTGCAGTGTATCGAGAAATATTAAAGTCAGTCTGCTCCCCGCATCTATGCTTCAGTGCAGTTCCCACACCTTAGCCAATTCCCAAACAGCATCTAACGTAAATGTCACATTCTGAAAGTTCCAGAGAAGCCTGGCACAAAGCAGCAGAGCAATGCAAAGCAGCAACGCACTTGATTGAAAGGCTTCCGAGAATTCTCTGGCTGTGTGAAGCCCAGTACAGGAGATTCATAATGGATTTAGCAGGACAGGTACACAAAGCTCTTGTGGCCACAGACCGGAGCTGTGCAGAGTTCACTGTTGACATCTGGAATGTCTTTCCTCCCTTGCTTTTCCTTTTGATTGAGGAGTGAGTCACATCAACAATCGCTTGTTTCTGTGGCTTCAATAGGACTTTGACTGAATATTCTCTCTGATAAAAAGCTAAAAAAAAAAAAAAATGGTGCCAAAGTATTGTTCAAATATTAACACAATATTAACACAACACATTGACAATCAGAAACCACAACATGTGAAACCACAACAGCTATCCTTATATAAACATTATTCTTTTAGCTCACTGAGTTAAATAGAAAGTCTGACTTTTTTTAGCTGACTTATCCATCATGGATAAAGTACATCAAATGCTAAGCAGAACCTCTGGAAACCATCCTCTTATGACTAAGGCAATTATCGGGAACTTGCAGATGTTCCCTATTGCCTCTCATAACAGAGACATTAAAGACCATGAAAAACAAATCATGAGTAATGCGCCTTTCAAAAGGACAGGTTTTAAATTAAATCAACCAATTTACCAAAAAAGGAACTTAAGGTCTGAAAACACATGCTGCTCGAAAATCAGGTGTTTGTCTATAAAAATATAGCATGTAAATCTGTCTCTACAAAAATGAGTGCGAATTCACAAGAGTGTGAACACAAAAGAGTATAAAAATAGGATTGAGGGCTCAGTTTAGGATGTTTGTTCACGTGTTTGTGTATGTGTGAGTCTGCATGTCATGTAAACTGGAGCATGCCTGGTGTTATAGGAGGTGTTTTCCACGGCTGTTCCCTTTTGGCTTGTTGAGTATGTGGAGGCCTGATCCTGAGAACTCTCTGGAGAGCAGTTTGGACCTCGTTTTCAAAGCCCCGAGCTGCACAGCAGGAAGTCCTGCCCTTGGATGTTTGGGACAGGACAGGAACCACAGGAAGGTATTCCATGAAAATGCCACGCAAGAATCTCGGCTCTTCCCTGCAAACTCTGAGACAGCCCCTTGAGAATGTGAAGTGAAGCTTGCAGAAAACAATGCTGGTCTGGGACAGCCTTACTCTGTTAATAAATCTAGTAAGCTTCCTACTTCGGCAGCATTTTAAGGCAACACAGACACACTCTGCTTATATATGCACAGACATGCATATATGACTGTCATGACAGTCTGAATAGCACAAACCACATGGAATATTATCTTTTCAATTCTGATTGGGACCACTTCCATATGTGGTCCTAAATCCAATACAGGTCAGATGTTTTGCAATGCGACCTCAGTCTGAACAGTCATATCGGAATTCATGCGACTTTTACGTCACTCAGTCCAGAGCAAAATTCATCACAATTGTGCACTCATAGTAGTCACTTCAAAGATTTAACTAAAATTACCAAGAGAGTTGCAAAAGGTAGTCAGTGGAAGGACGTGTCAGTATTACAGTGACAGCTCTAAATACAAGAAAAAAACATGAGGGCTCATATCATAAATACTTAAAAACTCTGATGCTCTCTTTTTTCGCATCCTCGTCTTTGATTTTTATATTGCCTGCGCATAAATTTGCTGGCTTCCGTGGGAGATCACAGTATAAATTAACACATAATCACAATAATGTTCTCGGTGTTTACTTCCGTATGACAGCGTGCTGCGTGACATCTTTTTATCATTCTTTTGCGCATGTGGGTCAGTTCAGGACCATGATCTGTTCACACTGGAATCCGATATTGGCCACATTTAAAACAACAATGTGTTTTAAACATTTAAAACAACAAACGCCCCAAGTGAGGCATCAGTGTAGAAGTCTTCAGGGGTCCACTTGGATCCGAAAACCCGAGGTCTGACCCAAGAGCGGGTTCGGGTCCAAAACTTTGACAAGTGCCTCAGATACGGGTCGGGTTCAGTATTAGTAGCCTCAGGTCTCAGGTAATTTAAAATAAATGTGCTTTTTCCGAATGGACCCGAGAAGACCCGAATTCTTTTAAACTATGTCAGGCATCTAACAAAATTTTGTTATTTAAAACTAAAAACTAATTTTATGACAATGTTACCTCACTTTTTCTAAGTTCTCTTTGAATCCAAGCTTCTGCATGCTGTTTCAACGACTGCCGTCAGCACGGATTAAAATAAACTTTATTCATCTTATGGTCAGGTAAATAACATTACGGCAAAAGTTATAGGACATAATGAGGTTAGAGTGATTGACAGCACTTCAGCGCTTGCGCGTTCATGTCAAGTGCATTTTTCAGAAACACACGCAGAAAAGGAACAAGCGTTTGTAACCTTGCACGCAGAAATCCATCTTATAGCTAATAGATCTATCAGGAAAAGCCACTTGCTTCATTACACTGCGTGTTCATACAGAGCTTTTCTTTTATTGTGTGTGCAGAAGCCCTTCACCAGAGATGAGGTAGCCTAAATAGGGTTGCAGACAACACTAGCAAACCCAAATCCACTGGTCACAATTGAAAGCCGAACTCAGAAATAACTTGTAATAAACAATTGGGCAGGCAATAATTTAAAGTATAACTAAATAAATGAAAGTAATGGAGCAGCAGCCACCGGCATTTTTCCTGGCTGACTGCGGGGCTGCAGGCTGTACAAACATCAATGCCATTTACGTTCGTGCCCAGACGGGTTTGAAAATAAATGCCATTGTGTCGGGTCGGACTTTAAAAAAAATAATTTATGCATGTCGGATTTGAGTAAGAAGTGATTTGGGTTGATTCGGGTCGGGTACAGATTTTAAGACCTCTACACCGGTGCTACAATTACCTAGCTCTGAGGAGGTGAATATTGTAAGCACTCTCCAGAATATGAGGAGCTGGTGGAGATTGTGACTTGCACTGTTGCCAGATTAAATATTGACTGGCCAGCTGAGAAGCAGGACGTTCGTCCTAAAAGCAAGCTAGATGAACGCTACCTGCCCTTGTGGTCACAACCTTCTTGTCGGGGCTTGCCGTTTTTTCCTGATCTCCACACCATCGTGGAGAAGACCAGTCTCTTATTCAGTGTATAGTGTACAAAAATCCCAATATTCCTCGGTATTAGGCTATAAAGAGCACGGATATGGGACAATGCCTAAGGTGGAAGAGATTCTAGCTAGTTATCTCTCCCCTTAATCTACATTGTCCTTAAAAGCTCAGACATCACCTACCAAACCGGTCAGAACAACTTCGGCTTTGGTGGGTAAAGCTTATTCAGCAGATGGTAAGGCTGCAGCATGTTTGCATACGATGCCACTGCTGCAAGCCTACCAGGCTGATCTGTTAGGAGACCTGGATGAGGGCGGGGGTATTGGCCCAGATGCAATCACTGAGTTACGTCAGGCCACTGATCTTTCTCTCAGGGCCACCAAGGAGAAGGTAAAATCCATCTGTCGCTCTAAAAGATTTAGGGTCATCCCCATCAACCTCATTGTCACTCCCAGCATCCTTGATGTTGCACACTTTTGCCGGTTGTCGCCACAACTTTTTTTCTGTGGAAATGATTCACTGTTATTTGATTGAGCACCATAGAATGGTACTAACATAACTATGAATGACCATTTCATTAAACAGTCACTACAGCCAAAGTCAATCCTCTCAACTTTCTCTTAAAAAACTGGAATGAGGGAAGAGGACACAACTGGTTAAAGATATTGTTCGATTGAATAACATCCTTCAAAATTGACTCCAAATTCACTTTACCAAGATAGTAGCTTGTAATGAGTCTGATTTTTTGTTCCATCTCTCTGCAGCTTTCTCATTTACAGAAAGGAACAAAGGATTGTTTAAAATAAATGCTTGTATTAGTACAGTACAGTTATACAAGCAGTAGATTAATATTTGTACATAAACAGCAAACTCCTAAAGAGCTGTATTCTCAACATGGACATCATGTCCAATGTCCGGGTTTAGAATGTGCCATGCCCGAGTCACTGCAAAAGAGACGGTCAAACACGTCCGTCTAGCCTAGCGCATGTTAACACAGAAAAACAAAACAAGGCAGTGTCATGTGCAAAGACCCTGCTGATAACAGACTACTGTTCCTCAACATTGGTAAAAGATCAAACGATGATAGAATACTCTGCGTAATCTTCTCTGTACAGCAAGAGGAGGTAGCTTTCTGTCAAGCACTGATTCCTACCAGTTATATTAACTTACTTTGTGACGTCACACTGCTCCTGCGTCATGCACTGTCAAATAGTTCTGAAAAAAAGACAGTTGCCCATATCCAGGCAAACAAGCAGGTGCTACTTTCATACTTTACACAGGCTGATATGTAGAGAAAACAGTTTTGCAGTTTACTGCAATTTGTTATTCTAGTTATTTAAATACTGTGAATTCATACATACTACTAGTGGTGGACGACGTACACACAAATCAAGTACTTCAGTAAACGTAAAGTACAAATACGTTACCTAGAATATTAGGCCTACTCCAGTAAAAGTATTAAGTAGTTCATTTCGATTTAATCGAGTAAAAGTACAAAAGTACTTGACTGTAATGTACTTAACTACATTAAAAAAAAGCTAACAGTTTTTTATAAATAGGCTATATAATTTGAAACTGCTACGGCTACGGGGAAGATGCATATTTGCGTTATTTTAACGTTAGTTTAAAACCACATTCAGTCATTATACAATCAGCTCGCCCTTTTACAGCAGATTTAGTTCACAAACAACTGACGATCGTGACCTTAATATGATTCTCATTTACAATAATAAATGCTAAAATTCGGCAATAGTAACTTACTTTTCGAGCCATCAGTCGCGCGCGCACTCAAGCTCCGAGCATATCCCATTCTGGTTTATTTTGAGTCAAACCTATGAATTCAGCGAACTGTTAACTGGAGACTCGCTATGAATTTGAATCAGTGCGCGAATTTCAGTGAATTCGCGAATGAATCGTTCAGTGTGATTTGCGAATCGATTTAACACGTTGATTGAAAAGAATCAGCTCGTTCACGAATCGGACACTGTTATCGCCTCTCGAAGCACGTGACGATTTCTTTAGTTCAAATTATCGAGGAAGGAACGACATGTTTTTTAAAATGTAGTGGAGTAAAAGTATGATGTTTTGGAATGTAGTGAAATATGTAAAAGTTTCCTAAAAAAAGATACTGGAAAAATACTTCGTTAATATATTTTTAATCAATTATTTGCATGGAATTTATCGAAAAACATTTATTTATCATAAAGCAAACAAGGTGAGTAACATGTCTGTATGCTGTTTGTAAATAGCGAATTAATATTACTGATGTAGGCTATACAACAGAATATTAAAATAACTTTGCAAAATTCTTTATTACCACTTATTTCAGAGGTTATTTCAAATGCACCTCTTTGATAAAATGTATTTACTCCAATAATTGCAAATTTCACTGGTATAAGTTTTTTTTTTTTTTTAAACTTATCAATAATCTTCAAATCTAAAAATGTATGTACTAGGTAATCACTGAATAATGAAAGAAAATATAAAGAAAGAAAAAACTTGAATGGTGATTATTATTGAACGTGATTTTAAAAGGTTAATTCACCCAAAAATGAAAATAATGTCATTTATTACTCACCCTCATGCCGTTCCACACCCGTAAGACCTTCGTTCATCTTCGGAACACTATAAGATATTTTTGTTTAAATCCGATGGCTCAGTGAGGCCTCTCTCAAGATCCATTAATGTACCAAAAACATATTTAAATCAGTTCATGTGAGTACAGTGGTTCAATATTAATATTATAAAGCGACGAGAATATTTTTGGTGCGCCAAACAAACAAAATAATGACTTCGGCTATATAGTGATGGCCGATTTCAAAACACTGTTTCATTAAGCTTCGGAGCGTTATGAATCTTTTGTGTCGAATCATGATTCGGATCGCCAAACTGCTGAAATCACGTGACTTTGGCGCTCCGAACCGCTAATTCGACATAAAAGATTCATAATGCTCCGAAACTTCATGAAGCAGTGTTTTGAAATCGGCCACCATTATATAACTCTTTTTTTTTTTTTTTTTTTTTTTTGGTGCACAAAAAATATTCTGAACCACTGTACTCACATGAACTGATTTAAATATGTTTTTAGTACATTAATGGATCTTGAGAGAGGAAATGTCATTGCTGGCTATGCAGGCCTCAGGCCTCACTGAGCCATCGGATTTCAGCAAAAATATCTTAATTCGGGAAGATTAACGAAGGCTTTACGGGTGTGGAACGGCATGAGAGTGAGTAATAAATGACATTATTATCATTTTTGGGTGAACTAACCCTTTAAGCATTGTCTTTATCAACCACTAGAGGGCAGCACGATTTAGTTTTTCCTTCAACTCACAACAGACTTCGTGTCAAGTGTCATCAGAAAAAATGAAATCACTGCGTCAGCGTAGGTAATTTTTCTCAAATTTATTTGGGGAAAAGACAGTGGAACAATTAACTGCAAAAATATATATATATATTTAAAAAAAAAACTGCATTTGGAAAACATTCTGGTAAAATTAGAAATGTTTTTGTAAGTATTTTAAGGAGAATGTTTTTCAAACTTTACTGTCAATCATTTCACTTGATGGTCATCTCAGTTCAAACAAAAGTTCAGCACCACATGTGTGTGTGTTTTGGTTGTGTGTGAGAGTGTGTCTCACAGTTTGGCGGAAGCAGTAAATGAAGTGTTCAGCAGCAGGGTCTGAATCTCTTCTGTTCTCCCACAGCTCTCTGACCCGAGTCTGGCCTGGGCTGGTGCTCCGTTAGGACTCTCTTTCATCCTTCTTATTCTCTCTGGTGTCATGAAGATGGATCAAATGAAAACACAAAAACACCCTCTTTGCCCCCAACCTGCCCTGGCCGACTGACGGCAACAGGTTTAAGCATGGAGTGGTGACTACTTCAAGACTCAAAATGTGCGTGGACTGACACACACACACACACAGAAAAATACGCAAAACTCTCACACAGATGGCCCGTCTAAACGCAAATGCTGTCTAACCCCAGCCCCCTGTGGTCATGGTAGGGACCAGATTGCCAGTAAAGAGGTAGATGCTTCATGGCTCAGCTATTTGCTGGGTAAAGGGAAAGGATTGCAGTCTTACCTCAGACCTTTAAAACATTACGTTGCTTTAGTTGGGGTGAAGGCTGTGCTATTCACAAATGTCAGGATCACACAAAGGACAAAGCAAAGCAACAATAAACATAACCACAGACCACAGTTCTTAGAAATGCAACTAAACATGTTTGCCTTCCATCACTTGTTATACAGACCGCGTAGAGAGAGAAAACTCAAGATTCCAACCTCAACCACACTGAAATGTCAAGTGAAATCTGTTAAATACAGTGCTTGCCAGAGCAAACACATGGCTAGAATACAGGAGAAATGACTTCATATTTGGATCATACACTGCTTGCATGATTGCAAACAATATGTAATATGGATGGCAGGGACTGTTTATCAGTGATCATTTATATGAAACCAAGCATGCCATTTTTAAAAATATATCTGACATTTTTTTTCCAATCTTTAACATGAATTTAGAAATGATCTCTATATGATTATTGCTATTTTTAAAGTGTAGGCCTAAT
Organism: Hypophthalmichthys molitrix; assembly: GCA_037950675.1. Taxonomy (NCBI): domain Eukaryota; kingdom Metazoa; phylum Chordata; class Actinopteri; order Cypriniformes; family Xenocyprididae; genus Hypophthalmichthys; species Hypophthalmichthys molitrix. The sequence continues at coordinate 17,893,513 of CM075503.1, forward strand.
TATATGTTGATACTGACACTAATAATATAATATAATATAATACTGTTCAAAAGTTTGGGGTCAGCAAGACATTTTTTTAAAAGAAATTAATACTTTTATTCAGCAAGGACACATTAAATTGATCAAAAGTGGCAGTAAAATAATTTATAATGTTACAAAAGATTTTGATTTCAAATAAATGTTGTCTTTTGAACTTTCTATTCATATCCTGAAAAGTGTATCACTGTTTCAAAAAAATCAAATAAAAATAAAACAGCACAACAGTTTTCAACATTTATAATAAGAAATATTTTTGAGCAGCATATCAGCATATTAAAATGATTTCTGAAGGATCATGTGACACTAAAGACTGGAGTAATGGCTGCTAAAAATTCAGCTTTGCAATCACAGGAATAAAATAGATTTTGAAATATATTAAATCAGAAAACAGCCATTTAAAATTGTCATAATATTTCACAATATTACTGTTTTTACTGTATTTTTGATCAAATAAATGCAGCCTTGCTAAGCATGTCTTTTTTTTTTTTTAAATACAGACTCCAAACTCTTAAGCTCTATATTATGCATAATATTGTATAATGGGTCTATAAAACACATATTGTGTAAAACTAATTTTAGAAATTGATTTGTAAATATATTAATTAATAGCTTGTCATCATTTATTCAAACATCATGTGGTTCTGTTTACACAGCATTTTTAAAATGATCCATGTTTTATTTATCATGAACTATTCAGACAATTAAGATGCTAATGTGTTCAGACTAATTTGGTGTTAAAATTAATGACAGCATGTTTGTGTGTTTGTTTTACTAGAGCTTGTGCGCACAAGAGGTGTTGAAGAAAGCACTGCTTAAGTCAGGGTGTTTCACAGCAGTGTGAGAGAAATCCCTGGCTGTGTCCACAGTCGCTACACACGTCCATAATGCAGACTACGGAGCACCAGGGTAGAGCACAGTCCATACTGAGTGGGGTACAAGTTCCCACCAAAAATGTTTAAACCCCCCCCCCCCCCCCCCAAAAAAAAAAACGGAAAAGTGAAAATGGGTGTTTTGGGGATAAAAGAAGCTAAAAAGGATCCGGACAACTTTCCTGTGTGGGTGTTCATTTTATATTTTACAGACAATGTTCCTTTAAAAGCCAGCACCTGGAAATCCCATTAGATGTGCATATAAAATCCCCCATGATTAATAGTATATGAGGCAGGGCTGGGTTGGGGGGTACCAACATGTGGACTGCAGGACTCCTCCTCTGCAAGCTCACGTTACACTCCATAAACTTGCTACTCTTTCCCACCTAAGCGTTTAAAAAGGAGGAGGGACTGCTTGTCAGGAATGCCTCAGAACTGTGAAAAGAGCGTGTAGAGCTGAGAGTGGATGTAGTGGGTCAGCCTGAAAGCTGAATGAGAGACTGAGAGCGTGTGAGCTGATGTGTTACACCAAAGTGAAGGAAAGGCCGCTGCAGGAAGGTGTCTGCTTTCATACTTCTGCTTATTGATTTTGCAAAGGTGGACTCTGAGGTGTTTGTGTGCACATGCTGAAGTGGATATTTCCCAGGTTGACTTGCACCAGACCCAAAAAGCTGCATCTCTGAGGACACCTACTCTGTGCTGCGTGCTCTTCGGCATGGATCAGCCAGCCAGCAGTTGCATGCGGAGCCCTCACACGGGCGGCGCTCTTTGGGGCTGCGTCAGGAGCCCCCATTCGGGAGGGTCAGGAGCCGGGCTACAGCCCTATCAGCAGGCCCCATTTGCCCTGCACCAGAAGCACGATTTCCTGGCCTATACAGACTTCTCCAGCTCCTGCCTGGTGCCGGCGCCGCATGCTTATCCTCGCGAAGACAGACTGTATCCAGAGACGCACGGCGGGTACCAGCGGACGGAGTGGCAGTTCTCTCCCTGTGAACCCAGAGGCAGAGGGCAGGAGCCATGCCAGGGGGCAGCAGAAGCAGTGGGAGCTGAAATGGACAGTGCAGGGGGAGACAGGCTGCCTGGAGCAGTCACAGCATGTCTAGAGGGAGAATATTCGCCTCAAAGTGTGCCTGCAGTCGACACAGAGAAAAAAAGCTCCAAGCGGAAAAGAGAAATCACAGGTGAGTCATTTAGGCAAGAGTGAATGAGATATGACGTGATGGCTGAAGTGATTTACTCATCATGGGAACATTCTCATTTTTGTCTGTTCAGAAATTGTAACACATTATGTAAAACATTGAACTTAGTATCTAAAATCAGTGTAAGGGTTGGTAGGATTGTGCTGACATTGTATCTGGTTAAACACACTGTCACTGTGGTGATAGTGATCAGACTTTGTGCAACAATGAAAATTCTGTCATCATTTACTCAACCTTCATGTCATTTTAAACCTGTATGACTTTCTTTCCTCTGTGGAACACACAAAAATAGATATTTTGAAAAATGTATTTATCGGAATTATGAAAGTCAGTAGCAGTCCAAAACAACACCAGACCCCGCTGACTTTCATTGTATGGGCAAAAAACACTTTTTCAAACTATATTCTTTTGTGTTTTACTGAATAAAGAAATATATGCAGGTTTTGGACGACATGAGGGTGAGTAAATGATGACAGGATTTTTATTTTGGATTGTTTTTTAAGGATGTAATAGATTTTACTACAGATATTCTATTTAAAACTCCTCACAGCAAGCATGCACAAGAAGGATGACCCTTAACACATTATTCTATGCATATTATTCTGCAGTTGTTTCCTTCAATTGTTGGAGGCTCTTAGGTAAAGTTTAGCTTTATAGTGTTTGCTGTTGTTTTCAAATCAACTTTTTGGCGGTTCTGACATTCAGTAATATCTGTCACATTTTCTCAACCCGGATCTGATTTTCTAAAACATATAATTTGATTATAAAGGATCAAAAAATATGCAAATCAACTAAATAATGCGATTTAATGGTAATGAACTGTTTATGAATCAGATTTCTGATCTGATCTGTGTTATGAATCTCCTCACGTCAGTCTAATGGCACCTCCGAAGGACAGATCCTCTGTGTCCAGTATCAGAAGTGTCATATTACTGAAATTTTTGATCATATATATTTTTTTATTATTATTAAAATGACCTTTAGCACTGCAGTAGTATTCTGTGTACAGAAATGTAAGGTTTTGAGCTCATCTTTTGACTAAATGTCATATTCACCCATTTTAATATCTTAAATTTTAGGTTTCCTACAATAATGATACCCAGAAATTATTTAATCTACGTAATTTTAGTAATGAACACTCTCCATACTTGCAATTTCACGCTATTCGGAGAGGCGGAAAAGTGAACCTCAGTGTTTGTGGGACATCTGGTGCATTAATTTCATCTCTCAGCCTTTCTGTGGAAACTGAGACAGCTTTGCTTTTCTGGGATCAACGAAAACTTCTTGAAGATAAATACATTTCTCCAATAGTGCTTTATATAGCATTGGCCAAAACAGCAAGACAATATACGTTATGAGTGGCATTTAAAAATGATTAGCTCAAATCCATCACCAGGCCCTCTACAACAATGCATCCAGGCCTCAAAGTCTAATGTGGGGAATAAATATACCCTTTCCTTCTCTGAGTTACCTTAATGTAACCCTACATCACTTGCGGTCGAAACAAGCCAGACCACGTCTGTAATATAACTTGCCTGCGATCCCACTTCTACATTCTTATCCATTGACATTTTCCTGTCGTTAAGCAGTAACAGGATCTCCACAGAACACATTCTCCATTTGACTAGAGAGAAATTCACCATCATGAAAATATTCATCACTGAGTCGGAGGTTTAAGCGGAGGCATTAATATGGCCTAATTTGTTGTAAAATGTTGGGGTAAATGATAGAACGGCACAAGGTGTGAAAGTTTTGGCGAGGATATGATAATCAAATCTGGAAGTGATTATGTTTTCACCAGGTTTTTTTTTTTTTTACCTGAAATGACAAGCAGACATTCATGATTGCATGAAATTGTAAACAGATGTGATATTTGCTCCCAAAATGAATTCGGAATCACGAAGGATGTGCTCATCATTTTTCTTTTTCTTACATCACAAGTCTGCAGTTTAGTTCAGTTTAGGGAATATGATAATATTATATAAGAATTAAATAATATGAATTGAGCAAACTTGATACAAACATAGATAAAAACATGTCTGAATGGACATATTTCACTTTTTACTGCTCTTCTGTCAGTTGTCTTTTAAAGATTTAAGCATCAGTATGTGATGAACAGGTTTACTTTGACTGTTCCACTTTGTTTGGTAACCAATAACTGATGTAAAATTAAGCTTGTCAACTCATTTTGACTTCATTTGGACAAATGACTTTAGTGCCTTCTACATAAAATGCCAAATGCCCACCAGACACCCCACCGAGGGGAGGTTGCTCCCTTGTTTATGGGCTTTTGCTGGGGAAATTTATTGGAGTCTGTTTTTTTGGAGCATGCACATACACACAGTGCCAGGTGTTTCTCCCCCAACCTGCCACCACCTTTCCATTTACTACCCTCGGCAGTGTATTTAAATGAACAAGACTTTAATGACGATAATATCGCGCCTTCTAAAAGGAACAGAGGCTACAGGTTGCCATATGTGAGAAAGTACTTGTCTCACATTCCCACTCACATCTGGCAGTTCAGTCCATTTCATTGTCTGGCCAGGATCTGGCAAACACAAAGCACAAATTCTCACATTGACAAATTAAAGTCATTTCGCAGAAATTGCATCAGCTTTCTTTCAGTGCTACCGGTTCTAAAATACAGTGTACAAGGGTTCACAAGGTTGGAATAACTAATTAAATTTACACAAAACTGTGTAACGTAAATCATTATACTTGGATATGACTCTTAAAAGAGTGCATTTTTAAAGAAAGACACAAATACACACACTCTTAGACTTTATTCAAGCCTTTGTTCTTTTGTTAGTGGATTTAACAATGTTCCGGTGAATTCCTTGCTAACTTGAGTCCTCTGTGGTCAGTTGCAGCCTTGTCAACCCCCAAACTCCCAGCATGCTTTAACTGGGGCTCAAGCACCCTGTGATCTGAACTGAGCCCTGTGCAAATGTGTGCCCTGTGTGGCCCACAAAACGGCTTGTAACCATGTTTTAATGCAGACAGAGTTTTAAACTTAACATGCATGAAAACACACACCGCTCCTGGGGGAACTGAACTTGCAGTTTGAAGTTGCGTTTGAGTTCTTTCTTTAAAGGAATAGCTGGAAATTCTGTAATTATTTACTCACTTTCATGTCGTACCCAAAACTTTTTTCTTCTTCTGTGGAACACAAAAGAAGATATTTTGAAGAATGTTGCAACTGTTTTTATCTGTACAATGACAGCGTCTAAAACTACATTGGATCTTCATTGTATGGACAAAAAACAAGACATTTTTCAAAATGTCTTCTTTTGTGTTCCACAGTTTTTTTTAATGGTGAACTATCCCTTTAAGTAAACTTTTTATGAATGTTTGCTTTCAAAAATGATTTAACTGCCATAGATCACAAAACGAATGCTAACTAGTCTTATTTTCCTTTGTATCCTCCAGATATTCAGGACTCAAGCTTCAAGGCAGATTCGAACTGCAAGGCTAGAAAGGAACGAACAGCCTTTACCAAAGAGCAGCTCCGGGAGCTGGAAGCCGAGTTCACCCACCACAACTACTTGACCCGCCTGCGCCGCTACGAGATCGCTGTCAACCTTGACCTCACTGAGAGACAGGTACAATAGATACTTCACTTCATACTATTGGTATTTTTGGCTGAAAACAGCAAAGAAAACACTCATTCATCAAGTCTAAATAAGAAATATGATTGACAATACCGACACAGAGCCATCATCCCATCAATCCTTGATTTCGGACTAGGCTGTTTTTTTTTTTTTTTAAGTTCAGACCACACTTAGCTTGGTCCTTGATGGTTTTCCCAGGCCCAGTACCAAACACATGCCAGATCCCAGCACAACTCTGGGCTTCTCCCGAATCCCTTTGCAACTCTTTTTCCACTTTTTCCGATGCATCCTACATATCTTGGCCGCCTGCCACACTTTTCTTTCAAAAATGAGTGGCAGACAGATTCAGTCAAGAAGGAGCATGTAAAAATAGTGTGGGAACAGATGGTTTCCACAGAGAGAGAGATGCACAGGGGTCACAGACTTGTGTTCCTCAGAGCTTAGCCTTCAGAAATAATGTCACAAATCTCTTGATTTGCTGGCTGCAGAATTATTTCGAATCACTCAAGAGAGTGCACATTTGTTCTCAAAATCATTTCCAGACAGTTTTAATGCATCAACGTTTTTATTCACAGGTGAAAGTGTGGTTTCAAAACAGACGGATGAAGTGGAAGAGAGTGAAAGGAGGACAGCCCGCATCTCCTCATGACCTTGAAGCAGATGAGATGGACTCCGCCGCCTCGCCCAGCTCTGAGTAAAACTCTGATCTAGACGTTTGCTCATATTTACAGTCACCCAACTCACCTCGGCAATACGCACGATGTCCAATTTTTCACTAGTCCTTCCACGTATCCCGTTACACTGCTTCATGGACAAAAGCGTCCGTGCTTCCTGTTGCTCTCTTCCCTCAGATGACTAATTATCAACAGAGCTTCAACAGCTTGGAAGCACCATCCACTTTCAGTCCACATGTTTCACTTTCATTCATAAACAGATCGAGTGAAATCAGAGGCCTATAAAATCCCAATTACTCATGTGTAAAAGCAATTTATATTAACTGTTCAAGCCCTGGTTTAATAGCTTTGACCTCCAGCCATGACGGCATGATGTAGGTCTTTCACACTGTGGTGGTGGTGGTGCATGAAGCCTGATCAGAACCACCTGTGAAGCTCCACAGATCTCCACCGATTAGGATCATGCCAAACCACCAAAGCATCAATATCACATGTCTTTCTTTTTACCCTAAACTGTGTTGTCAGGTTGCTCTTAGAATAAATCATTTTCCTTTTTTTGTACCTTTCTTTTTTTATATGAAATTAATAAAGCACAGATGTTACTTAAAAATGAAAAAAAAAAGAATAAATTTGAAAACTAAGAAAAAAATAATTGTGATTTTTTTTTTCTTCTGATCTCATTTGAATTGTAACGATTTTATACTGACACCTGCTGGCGTGGAGGCAGCTTTATGTAAAAGCAGATGTAAATTTGATCAACACAAATCAATTCTGTGTGATTTTTAAACTACTATATAGGTTTTCATGACATGAATACATTTGAAGTAGATTTATAATCCAGAATAGGTTGTTTCATACCCATAAAAGGTACAGTTCACCCAACAAATGAAAATTCTGTTGCATTTACACACCAGATATTCTGAAGAAAGTTTCAATTGCTTTTGTCTATAAAAATTAAAAGTCAATCAGGGTCCAAAACAATGTGTATGGACAAAAGAAGCTTTTTAACACAGAAGAAAGCAGATAATTCATGCTTGGAAGGGCATTAAGTATGAGACAGAATTGTTTTTTTTTTTTTTTGGTGAATTATTCCTTTAAGCATATTGATCATCTTCCAGAATGCTCTCAAAGCTCTGATGAAAGTGCAGTGTTTGGAATTGACTCTCTTGGCCCAAAAATTTTGGCAGAAGCATCTGGATGGGCCCAAAAATCAATTTAAACCAGAACTCAGACCATCCCACGTGGGGGCCAGTCACACCAGAAGTCTGGAGAGTGACCGCTGGTGTAGTGTTGTGGAGAATAATAGGTGGGTAGGAGTGAAGAGATGACTTCTCAAGTACAGGATGTTGTTGTAGCAGGTAGCCAGTCATCCAATTTCCTGCTTCCCAAAGAAAACAGTGGTAAAGCATCCAGGGTCCAGGGACGCACAATGGTGGGCCTATACTTCGACTGGCCGGCCAGCCAAACAAAGACTGGAGAGGTGAGTGGCCTGTTAGGTGGAGGTGCAGGAATAATTCCATACACACCCATGATGGGGTTAAGTCCCACAGTGCTGCTGACCCTGTACAGCCACAGCTTGCTTTCCACCATTACATGCAGTATTATTGCTTTTCTAGTATTGACTATGAAAATAAGCCATGCATATAAACTTAATTATAATATTAGAGCCCCTAATAAAAGCACACTGCAGTGGTCCATTTACACGTGACGTTTGCTAAAATAAACACAGTAGGGGATTTATTCTTAAAGACACATGCACGTACACGCTATTTAAACAGAACCGAACCATTTTGTTTAATTTTGGCCCCCAAAAAAATAGCATGTTAAGTAACGTGATCTTGAGTACTCGCACTCGTTTGCCCGGTGACTTCATTTAGACAAGGATTCTCTAGGGGTAAAACGGAGAGAGGAAACGAGAGAGAAAGAGACAGATGGAAGAGAAAGTCTGGCCTACTAAACGGGATGAACGCTCACAGCTCAGACTGACAGTTAACTAAAGAAACCAGAAGACAAAGTGGGGAAGCTTCATCTTTCTGTGGGGAAGCTCACAATGATGAATGCACATTTCAGTAGGAGACACAATTTTAGTAGCTCATGACTATAAGCTTTGTCAATTCAACCTTTTGTGGCCAGCAAAACAAAGACACTCAAAAAATACTTGTTTGTACAACATACATTTGCAGTGCAACAGTTTGCAAAACCTCACAGTTTGACACAGATACAATAATAGAATAAAGAGGCTGGTGATGTTTGGCATACTCAAATGTGTTTTGAGGGGTGGGTGGGGGTGTGATGGATAGCTGGAGGTGTGCAGGTCAGATCTATGAGACGGCTGCAGAATTAAAGCGTGGCTCGCAGGCCTTGCTTCAGTGCTGTGGTCCATCTGTATGGTGTTATTGTTTACAGAGGCAACATTTCACTCTGACATCAAAGCTTCATGACCCTTCACACAGCTCAGCTATGCAACCACAAGCAATGCCAAACCACATTTTGTATTACTACATCTTTTATATATATTTTTTCAATTGGGAAAAGCTCAAGTAATATTCAGTGCAAGTCTTTAGCGGATATTAACAAATTATAAAACTCAAAACCAATTTACATGAATCATAAAATTACTTTTAAGTAGATGAAAAAGAAAGATGAATTACACAATGTTATTTTCTTCTGTTCTACAAATTAAAAGAGTCAGGGTCAGTGGGAGTAATATAATCAATCTATTTTATCCAGTATTGTCATTAATAAAATTAATAAGATTATGACATTAATACATTCTTCCATAAGATGCCTTTTTATTTTTTAATAACTTTTAAATTTTCTTCCTGTTTTAATTTATTTATGCAAACACATCTATTAGACACATAATAACACAATAAAAATACCTTTCATGGCATTAATAATGTCTTTCATAGTAGGTGCTTTTATTTTAATCATGTTATTAATTACTTTGGTAACACTATTTCAATGGTCCACTTTAGACAATAACTATAAGTAACTTTGCAATTACATGTCAACTAACTCTCATTAGAGTAGACTGTCTGCTTAATATCTGCTAACACTTTATTTTGAAGCTCCACCAACAGACATTCTTCTGACTATAAGTAACTTTGCAAATACATATCAACTTTTACTAACCTGAGTTCAAATACCTATTACATTAATTACATTTATAATTACACTGCTGACCCATCCCTTACACCTTAACCCACCCTTAAACCTACTCATACCACCAAACCTGTCCCTACCCGTATCCCACCTCAAAAGTGTTTTGCAATACAATATGAACACAATGTATTTTTTGATGTAAGTACATAGTAGTGAAGGCCACCTAATTTAAAGTGGGACCTTATTTCCTTTATATAGGAATTGTATTTATTTGTTTGTTTGTTTCTTTGTGCTATTAGAGCCATCAGACCTCAAAAACCTTTCATGACATTAATACATTTCTTCATAGTAGGCATTTTTTTTGTCACTTGAATTATATTCAGACAGATAGACAGACAGATAGACTATATTGCCAAAAGTATTGGGACATCCATACAAATCATTGAATTCAGGTGTTCCAATCACTTCCATGGCCACAGGTGTATAAAATCAAGCACCTAGGCATGCAGACTGCTTCTACAAACATTTGTGAAAGAATGGGTCGCTCTCAGGAGCTCGGTGAATTCAAGCGTGGTACTGTGATAGGTTGCCACCTGTGCAATAAGTCCATTCGTGAAATTTCCTCACTACTAAATATTCCACGGTCAACTGTTAGTGGTATCATAACAAAGTGGAAGCAATTGGGAACAACAGCAACTCAGCCACGAAGTGGTAGGCCACGTAAAATCACAGAGTGGGGTCAGTGCATGCTGAGGCGCACAGTGCGCAGAAGTCACCAACTTTCTGCAGAGTCAATAGCTACAGACCTCCGAACTTCGTGTGGCCTTCAGATTAGCTCAAGAACAGTGCGTAGAGAGCTTCATGGAATGGGTTTCCATGGCCGAGCAGCTGCATCTAAGCCTTACATCACCAAGTGCAATCCAAAGCGTCGGATGCAGTGGTGTAAAGCACACCGCCACTGGACTCTAGAGCAGTGGAGACGTGTTCTCTGGAGTGATGAATCACGCTTCTCTGTCTGGCAATCCCATGGACGAGTCTGGGTTTGGCAGTTGCCAGGAGAACGGTACTTGCCTGACTGCATTGTGCCAAGTGTAAAGTTTGGTGGAGGGGGGATTATGGTGTGGTGTTGTTTTTCAGGGGTTGGGCTTGGCCCCTTAGTTCCAGTGAAAGGAACTCTTAATGCTTCAGCATACCAAGACATTTTGGACGATTTCATGCTCCCAACTTTGTGGGAACAGTTTGGGGATGGCCCTTCCTGTTCCAACATGACTGCGCACCAGTGCACAAAGCAAGGTCCATAAAGACATGGATGAGCGAGTTTGGTGTGGAGGAACTTGACTGGTCTGCACAGAGTTCTGACCTCACCCCGATAGAACACCTTTGGGATGAATTAGAGTGGAGAATGCGAGCCAGGCCTTCTCGCCAACATCAGTGCCTGACCTCACAAATGCGCTTCTAGAAGAATGGTCACAAATTCCCATAAACACACTCCTAAACCTTGTGGAAAGCCTTTCCAGAAGAGTTGAGGCTGTTATAGCTACAAAGGGTGGGCCAACTCCATATTAAACCCTACGGATTAAAAATGGGATGTCATTAAAGTTCAAGTGCACATAAAGGCAGGCATCCCAAAACTTTTGGCAATATAGTGTAGATAGATAGAGAGATAGACAGATCATAATCTGCTCTTACAGCCATAAACTGCTCGTCAGTCTTTGGAATCAGTCTTTGATATTTCAGCAGCACAGAGGCACAGGATGACTGTTCTTCAACAAGCCACTGGGCCCTGAAGAAACACAATAAAACAAGTCTGCAGTTCTTCTCTCACTTACTGTTCTAGACATAGCCATCTTTACACTATCATTTTAAGACAACCTGCAAATTTCTGTTTGATTTTTGCTCCCTTGTCCAGGGAAGAAACTGCTGGGAAGGATGGGAGGAAGAAACAGAGGAAATGTGTGATAGCTTCCGCACATCCTCCCAAGACAGTACTTCCAGTGGAGAGAAAAAGTAGAAGAAAAATGCGTGTTCAGGTGTGTGTACATGTGCGTATGTGTGTGTGAAAATCTTTTGAAACAGCTTCTATTTAGAGGATGTGGTCAGTGAAGATCTGCGCCCCCCAAAAGCCCCTGTAATGATTAGTGATCCCCTCAGGAGAAATAAATCTCACAGTTTCATTGCACAATCATTCAAGATGGGCCGGAGCCGAGCAGCGCAGTTTTAAATTATGCAGGACTTCCTGCCATGTTCCTTTGACAGCTCTTATAACCCAAAGTAGAGAGGAAATTTTGTTCTACTAAATTATGAATCTACTAAAAATAATCTCTTTTGTTGTTTGTCAGTAGTTTGGACCTCACTGAAGGAAAGAAACAGGACAGGACCTGGCCACAGCGCACCATGAATAATCTAGAATGGAACATGAAAATCACTGCTTGACCCATATGTAGAAAATGTTAAATTGTAAAAGCATTTTGTTAAAAGTGGAAAAACATTGAGTACCATCTACCATCCTAGTCTTAGTAAGCTCTGGAAATAAAATTTCTGAGAAAAAAAATGACCTGACACATTCCATCTTTCCTTAAAAAGAAATATTCCACGTTAAATGCAAAAAGCTTTACTGAGAAAAAAATAAAAATATATATAATTTTCCGTCATTTATGACACAACACTTTCCACCTTTGACAGAATTTTCCAGCAATCCATGTTTTCACTGTCATATGGTAGAGGGCACCATTACACATCTTTTGAAAGAGTACAGAATCAAAACGGAGGTGATGAAGAAGCAGAAACAAGCGATAGAAGCATTGCTTATGCACATGTAAAATAATGCGATCGTCAAACATTAAACAGCATATAAATCGAAACTGCCTAATGTTTCAGAATAAAATGTTGACCCAGGAAGTGGTGTAGGACTGTGCAAGCTTAGGGGGTGTTGATGGACTCGATCTACTCCAGACATTCATACAACAAAATATTCTGGGGACCATGAAAATTTTGTGAAAATGATCAAAAATGCTGCCGCTGCCTGGCAAATTAAAAAAAAAAAAAAATGGCCTGGAAAGAGTTATAATTTAATTTAATTTAATTTAATGGTCCTTCAGTAACAAATAACCATGTGCACATGCCGGCCCATAGTGAAGCACAACAGTCGCTATCCATCAGCTGCTCTCTTTCAGTCTGCCTCCCCCTGACTCTCTTTCAGAGGTGTCTCAGCAGCCAGACAGCCCTATACCAAACAAAAGAAGTCTTGTCTGATAGTTTCATTTGATCCGGTATCTGCCACAGCAGTTTAATACCCAATACAATTGATCCTGGCAGCTGAGGTTGCTGCCCCAGCGAGATACCCGGCTCAGTGAACCACAACCATCAGGACATGCTTCACCAAACAATAGACCCTCTTACTATAGCACAGACTGTGTGATCAATAAAAGTTATTACCTCATTTTTTATTGCCGTCAGTAAAAGATGATGTGGGATCAACTGGTACCTGCAAAATATGAGAGGCTGATAGATTAAGAGACATAATATACATGTGTTTCAACATTCCTGAGATTCTTCCTTAAAATTGATGCCATTTTATTCTACATCTGGTGCTTCTGAGTTCACCACTGGAAGTTCTAAACCTGTCAAGGTCAAATAAATTAAAAATATATATTAAATATTTACAAAGCTCAACTTTATATTATTTTTTTTTAATTAGTTTTCACGAATTATTTATTTATTATTATTTTATTTATTTATTATTGTATTACATTTATTGAGTGTAAAATATATTGCATTATATTTAATAATTGTTAGATTTTTATTATTAATTAAAATATTTTTTTCCAGCTATATTTTTTTTAAGTATTGTGGAACCTGCCGTCTTAAGAAATGAGGTGTTACCACTGCATTTAGAAAAATATATATATATAATGAATGGCAGTAAGTTCAGTAAGTAAGAGAGAGAGCGAGAGAGAGAGACGATAGAAACCAAAATCTCTTGGAAGACCTGTTTGATTGTACATTGTCTGGTGTGAGCATGTGTAAATGGGCACTGGAGGACCTCGTTCAGGGTCAGCACACTCAACATCACTCAGCTCAAAACCATGGGAACACTCTGAGTAGGGGAAGTAAGCTTCATGCAAGAGTTACATCTAAAAATAAAGTCACAGGAGCTTTAAGCACATGCAATTCAGACCAAGAAGTCAATGTTTGGCTGTTTAGAATGGTCCAATTAGGACCATGGTCCCCTGCTGGTAAGATGATGTAACTACTGACTTATAACAATTTAAAATTTTTTTTTTTTTTTCAAGTTCATGAAAATGCATGAAATCAAATAGTGATCGACTATTAGACGATTGACACAGAAACTTTGCTATTGTGTGTGACGGTATTGACTTGTAATATCAATCAAAACACATTTTAAACATAAAAATGAAAATAAATGGATTGTTTTAGAATTAAATGCATCAAATATTGACTGGAACTATTAGATCATGTTTTAAATTAATGATGATTTTGACCTCCAAATGTCACTCTTCACTTATTTGAAATTAGAGGCAAATTTAATATTTCAACACTTAAAAAGAGAAAAAAGTAAGGTTGAATCAATCCTTGTCGCAAACTGTGGCTGTAGTAGGCTAAACACATGGTGATAGAGGATATCAGCAAACACATCCTTTAATGATAAATCTAAGGATGTAACAAGGAAAACATAATAGCACAACCACCTAATACCAAAATGAAACAGAACCATGAACAGAGGAAACTGAGGACCTTAATATACAGAGATAATGAGGAAACTAAAAGTAATCAGTAACTAAGGGAACTAAGTAGCAAACAGAACTCTATCAGTCTAATCGGGACAGGGAACACAATTAAAATGAAACCAAAACACAATGAATCTGAACAGACTGAGACCACATCCACACGAAGCCAGAGCTTTCCCTATCCAATCTTTTTCTTCTTTGTTAAAAAAAAAAACACGGAAAACACGTAAACACGGCATCATCTCAAGAAATATCTGCGTACACATGAAACCGACTCAAAACGATGTAGTATACATGCAAGACCAGTATGAGATACACTAAAAACCGAGATACACTAAAAGACTTGGGGCATATGCATAAACCTTGCGTGCTGTATACAAATTTATGTAAAGCTTAGTAATAAAGCTTTACTTTAGTAAAGCTAATAGGCTTAATAGCTTCTGCAACACAAACATAAGCATGTAGTCCGTCATTGTTGTTGTAGTCGCTGTTACGTGACGTAACGGTGTCTGACTAGGGTCGAGAAGTGGGGTGATGACATCATCGTTTCACAAAATATACAGATTGGCTGTACACACGAAAACGCAAGGGTGTCATCTTCAGATTTATCCACTCTGGAACCCGGTTTCAAAAAATTTCAGGCTCCCAAAACACCGGATCCGCCTGGACGAAACGCTGATATGAAATGTTTACGTATACAGCAGCTAAACGCGTCTCTGTGTGTACGGGCTCTGAAATCCTTACAATCCTTACAATCCCAAACCTAGAATGAATGTTTTTATTGTTTTTTTTTTGTTTGTTTGTTTTAAATCAGTTCCCTAAATTGAAGAATCATCCATGTATACTAGAACTGACTTGGCAGATGCATTAACAGATTTTAAACAGGCTTTAAATGTCTGACTGCATGAAAACTATACTCTTACTTGTTGTCTTGTTCAAATGCTTTCCTGTTCTGTTTTCAAGAGCTGGTTGAGATTTTAGCCGTTTTGAAGTATTGAAGAATGTGAATTATATACTTCATCTGCTCAACACACTCCCCTATTTCCCCTCTTCTAACCACCCCCACACTCAGACTCCATCTCCCATAAGGCCATGGGCGGGGGAATGGGGGTGGCGATGGCTGAGCTGTGGCGTGACAGGCTGGGATTTCTGGAGCCTTAACACTGTCTTTCATCAGCATGGTGCTCCTGGGCCCAGTGTTGGGTTTCAGTCCGAGTCTATGTCTGCGGCACGTGGGAGGAGGATTTCTAACACATGGATCCCGTTCCCAGCAAACAATGAAACTCCTGTCGTTGCGTGCTCCCTCACCGGGACGGTATGAGTGTGATGTCACAGCACATGAGCCCACCCATTCTTCACAGACTGAATCACAGACACACATACACCAGCAGCACCACCACACTGAGCTGGCTCTAATTAACACCTGCTTTCACGAGCATGTTCCCCCCTGGCCAGGGTAAGCTGTTTGGTCTGGGCAGGATTAGTGTGTGAGCAGTGGTAATGCCAGGCCTGTGTGTCTTGCTCACGTCTGTTGGATACTGAGCTGCATGGAGCAGACAAACAAATCTCAAGTCCCAGACACAAGCGGCTGGAACTGGCCCTATGGGGAATCTGCTTGGCCTGCTGCCTACCAGTTACTGACCATGCCAGCAGGCTGGCCAGTCCAGATCTTTTATGAAAGAACTAACCTTTTTAATGAGGATTAGGCTATAAGGGCTTTACATATGTTAATGTAAGTTTAATGTTGAATGGATTCTTCTGATAATATTGGTTAGAGCAACGATGTGACGTGGATGAATGGCGTCACTTTATGTTATTCAGTAAACTTAAAAATAATCATTTAACCCTCTGGTCCTCTTCGGTCAAAAATTACCTAAAAATCTTTTACATTTACATTTTTTTGCTTCATCGGAATGGGATGACACTTAGTGACTTTTGTCTCATTAGCTATGTGAACACACAAAAAATCATGGACATGATTTGGACATGTTAAAGGGTCGGAAAAAAACAATAGTCACACTTGGCTCCTTCGCAGTAAAAAATGACTGACATAGGAAATGAATGGGAAATAAAAAAATACGAGAATCTTTTGGTGGTGCAAACTACAAATCAACCACTGTGCAGAAAAAAGTGCACCCCTTCCCCCACACACATATATATGAACTAGCATGACTATAACACAGAGCAAGTTTTGGCAAATGTGTGAAATAAAATCAATAATTCAGCCACAAAGCAGTTAAAAAAAAAAAAAAAAAAAAGAACAGCAAGGAAGAGGTTACACTCTCTGTGCTCTTTGATACCAATCTTTCATTTGAAAGCCATGTTTCTAGCATCTGTAAAACCGCATTCTTCCATCTTAAAAATATATCTAAACTACGACATATGCTCTCAATGATAAATGCAGAACAGTTAGTTCATGCGTTCAAGGCTAGATTACTGTAACACTTTACTGGGTGGTTGCCCTGCTCGCTTGATAAATAAACTACAGCTCGTACAAAACGCAGCAGCTAGAGTTCTTACTAGAACCAGGAAGTACGTCCATATTAGCCCGGTTCTGTCAGCACTGCATTGGCTCCCTATTAAACATCGTATAGATTTTAAAATCTCGCTACTCACTTACAAAGCACTAAATGGTTTAGCTCCCCAGTACCTGAGCAAGCTCTTAATGCATTATAGTCCTTCACGTCTATTGCGATCACAGAATTCTGGACAGTTGATAATACCTAGAATATGAAAATCAACTGCAGGCGGTAGATCCTTTTCCTATTTAGCACCTAAACTTTGAAACAATCTTCCTATCACTGTTCGGGAAGCAGACACTCTGTCAGTTTAAATCTAGACTAAAAACACATCTGTTTAAACTTGCATACACATAATACATTATCTACTTCTATAATTCAAATCATGTAAATTGTTAGGCTGCATAGATAAGGTCAGCCAGAAACGGGAACACTTATGGGAAGTAAGAACACCTGATGTACTCGCTACATCATAAGAAGAATGGCATCTACGCTAATATTAGTCTCTCTCTGTTTATCCCGAGGTTTGCCGCAGCCTGCCAGATCCAGGCCGTATCCAGATGAGATGAAGGACCTGCATCTAGACATGATGATAACGCAGCCCTGACGTTTCAACTAAACTATTGCCTGCGAAGGCCTCCTTCCCTTTCCTTTCCCTATGTATAGATAAAATGTTGTTAAAGTTATTCGAGTTTGCATGGATCCGTGAACACAACTAATTTTTCTGTATTATGCGGACCAGACAAGTAATTTGTCAATAACACTTTTTTAAAAAAGACCAAGCTTCTGCGCACCTACACACTCAAACACGCAAACCTATGGACTAAACATGTAAATGAACAGCAAGAATGCATTAAAATATTCGGTTTTCAGTAGGAAAGGTGTCATTTAAGCGGCCCCTAAAGTAATAATTAACAATTTTTTCAACGAAAGTGATTCAATCAAAAACCAACTTTAGCTCGATAATTTTTTTTTTTTGTTCTTAGTGCTGCTGTAAATCAAAAACAATCTGTCAATTAATTTTCCTATTGTCACTGTGAAGCTGCTTTGAAACAATATGTATTGTGAAAAGTGCTATATAAATGAAGATGACTTGACTTGACACTCTAAAACACTTACAAAACAGACACACCCATTCAAACGCACACTCACTTACACACACTCACACAACACACTATTATACACACACAATTGAACCATTATGGCTATAACAATTTGGTAAAATTGAGCCAAAAGACTCAAATGAGAGGTTAAAATCAGATCAGAACCAGATTTATTAAGCTGTGGTAAAACATACTTGTTCATTTTTGATACATTTATATTGAATTTTGATGTTATGTGTAATAAAATGTCCTTGTCTGTGTTCATGTTTGACTGTAGTAAAATTAATGCAAAAACTGACACTTTAAATCAACATTTCAAACCAAAAAAAAAAAAACTAAACCTTGACAAAAAGTAGTCTTTGAGAATGTCTAAGTATAAATCCAAGGCCTCTGTCATTTTTGACCCCGAAGGAGCCAAGTGTGACACCTAAACGAAGAAGACCAGAGGGTTAAGTATAATGTTGAGCTACACAAAAATAAAACTAAATTCCTCGTTCAGAAAATGTAATTGTTGTAAGTTGCATCAATGATTTAACAGACTTTAATTGCAGTGTTCTCAAACTTTATAAGTTAGTAGTACTTTTTGGGTTTACAAAACAACAACATAAAATGTCCCAGGACCTCGGTGGCTAATTTTGAAACGCTTATGAGTTATGACATATGTCACCATCTGCACCCTGTGCTGACTGGCTGCAACTGACATTTGTGTAAAATTGAGCATGTCAACTTTCGGATGCTCGACAGCTCCCAGTGATTTCCATTGCATCCTCTGTCAATCACCTCCTCTCCCACAATCCCCTGCGTGAGTGTTTTGCTCAGCTCCAATCACTCTGTGCCAGTGGACACATGCTGTTAGATTTTCTTAAAATTCACCCAAATTTTATACACACGTTAATCAAAATTAACTTCTTGTTTATAGATCTGTTGCATAAAATCCATTAAAACTTTCTGACATTCAGTACAACAGCACACAGTGACATTTCTTAAATGTGACATAATAGCTGTGTGTTATTTAAACACACAGCATATGTCAACATGGATTCTCATTAGTGATAATTACAGCAGAAGCCTGACAACACAAGTAGCCTATATGTTGTAAAAAGATCAACAAACAACATCTCAGTTTCACTTAAGACAACAGGGCTGGGACTGTCCTCAGATTTCTCCTCTTTGAGAAAAACATTCTAAACCCGTCTGAACAAATCTAATTAGTCTTTGGTCCTGTCCCATGAGCACACCATGTTGGCTGCTTGCTCTGGCATCAGTCAGAAACTCTTGTTCACTGGTCAGTGCCTCCTCTGGTATGAAATGAGATATCTGAGAACTTTGAGAACTTTTGGGAAAACAGCAGGCAGAGGTCAGAGCAGAGTTCAAGGATTGAATGAGTTGCACTGAGGTTTGTGTGCAGGAGGAAAGAGAGGCAAACCCACTGGGGCTCTGAGAATATACACAATGCATACTGCATGGAGAACGTATACATACAAACACATGTTTACCTCACATCTAAACTGGGACTTTCCATTGACTTGTGTAGTTCTTAAAGTCACCATGAAAGCAAACCACAATGATCCAATCAATTTCCAATGTACAAAATCAAGTCTCGCCCTACATTTTTGTCTTGTATTAGAAGCCATTTCATTCAGATATATGTCACAATTTAGCTATTTATCAATTTTATACACAAGTGAAAATCTTAACCCTACAATATTGGGCCATGTGCACCAAGGACAATAACTATTTTGCAGGCAAAATCCATTCATTTCAAAAGGGATCCATGCAATCATGAAATTCACTTGAAGGCGAAAGATGTCCCCAAGCAGATTTCATTATAGTTATCGTTATGTGAGGCCTCAAAACTAAAGTCACAATCTATTTTATTAAATTTTATTTTTGACAAAATATTTAAAGGGAGATTGTTTTATTTTTTTCAGCAATTTTGTACCCAAAAAACTATAGCTAGATCATAAACAAACTACAGATTATCAGCTTATCCAAAGTATGCTGACATTTTCCAAACGGTTAGCATGTATGCTAGCATGTATAGAGGAAAGCTATCTACCCAGCAGGCTACAGTTTAGTCACTGAACAGCCTCTTTTTGCATAATCAGAGGTATTTCGACTTTAGACTGTATTTGCCATATTAACTAAACAACAGGGAAGCAAAATGGCAGTGCATTTAAATAGCACTTTTTGTGTAGTTTTTAGCAAGTTAGCACACATGGTTGGGCGACTAAACCGTTGTGCTATACATCCCTCATATACACACATGGTATCTATGCCAATATATAACAATAAAAATAACTTGACTTGAATATTTAAATTCAAGTCATAATTCTTTTCAGCGCAAACAAGATCCTTTGTAGATTAGGCTTGTTATTATTATAGATATGTATTCACAAACCTCTGCTTACTGAGTAGGCATAAGACAGCTGGACGTAGTGACGGATTACAGTCTTCATCCTGTGACACAAACAGCTTTTTTGATAAACTGCAGACTAGCCTTTGATTTCCATAACACAGCTGTAAATTAGCTGTAGAGGGGAACAAGATCCAACATGCTGTCTGCAGCCCCTTTTCCACTTGTCTCCATCCACCACACCACCAGGACTGAGCTCCCCAGTCACCTGCTTTCATTTCCCTCTGACCATATAAATGAAAGACAGGAAATCTACCCTTGCAGTGATTACAGTGAAATTTGTATGAGTCTGAAGAGGAAGTCTAAGCAGCAGTCTAACCAGCTCCTGCCAGGCGATCGGTTTTCAGAGCAGGCTCTGGCGCTATTATAACATAGTCCATCTCAGTTAAGGACCACTCATCTTGTTGAAGCCTCAAGAGTCAGGCCCACTGCATTCTGGGTGTCTATCTACCAGGTTACGGGCTCTCTATTATTACTAAACTTGGTCCTAAGTTGATTTTGCCTTACTTTCAATCTGACTTTTGGTTTGACTCACAGTTCACAAGCAGCTCCATATTGTTCTCATTTAGCGTTGAAGATCTGGCCCTTGACCCACACGGACTGCTTTCTCTCTTCTCAGTCATTTTCTCTCTGCCTTTTACAACTCACAGCAGCTGCCTGGCCCTGGTATCCTCATGGGATTCCTCTGGAGAGGTTAAAAGAAGAGGCAAGGTAAGAGACAGCGACGAAGGAAGGAAGAGTTTGAGTCATTGATTAACAGCTTACAGAGAGTGAGTTCTGGTTCTCGAATCTGATTGGCTGAGAGGTCTTTCCAGCCATGCGATATTCTACCAATTTCGCCACGGCAACCATTTCACCATTCGAATCACTCTGCTGTCAGCATTCTCACAGCGAGTGTCATGGCGGATGAGCAAACTGACCATATTTTTAAAGATACTACTGTTATTTTGTGATAGAATGTAGTTTTAAGAGTTTTTTAGGAGAGAATATAGTTGTTTAGACCTCAGATATGTGATTTTTATGTAAACGTAGTGCCTATTTGAAAATTTGTTTAGACACTTCCAGAGAGGCCGCCAGCGATCGTTCAGTGCTCATGTACCCGCAGAGCAGCACAGCTTCCTTTTGGTCAGTCCTTCAGGAATTTGCCGCTGTCTCTTATGGTGTTTAAACATGAGATATAATTCATTGTGGGTATATCAAACGGGCAATCTTTGGTCTTATTAATATATTACTTAATGGCTATATTAAGTTTCATAACTTTATATTTACATTGAAATTAAATCCTGTACTAACTAGAGCGCTGCTTTTGTACATTTGACTGAACTGTTTGTCTGACCTGTGTTTATTTACCATTTTACTTCTTATATTGTTATAATGGCTATTGTTGTTAATTTAAATATTATTGTTCAATAAATAATATTTTATATAAATAACATACCGTATTTTTGGTATTGAGAAAAAGTCCATTAGTGATTTCAACTTCAGTGAAAGTTACATTAATATGCCATGAGATGGCGGCATTTATGAGTGAGTCAGTCATTCGCAAAGACTTTTATATTGTAATGAAACAAGGTAACAAGGACATTATTTTTAATTTAAACATCTTACGAGATGCAGCTGACAAATGCATTGACTACACTGTCATGGGAATGTCTTAAATGTTAAAAGGACAAAGACAAAAGATATCGCTTTCCTCAGTGGACATTCAAACTGATTTTGTGATTATAAACATAAGATTGACCTGAAGAATATCAGCTAGATGCAGGTAATACACTCGCTCAGACGATTTCTCTCTCATAATAGTCTACATATTACAGTGAGTTTTAATGAAGTGACTCAACGTTTCTTCGTTACAAGTTCTAAAGTGACATTTTAGAATTAGTAACGGAGGCTTGGGCTCAACTGTTAAACTGTCAACTTGAATCTGTGGCGGAAGGAAGTAGTTCCTCACAAAAGAGTGTTTTTAAAGACACTGTTATTGTTCTTATTTATTTACACACTTGTGCTGTCGAACTGTGGTATAAACACAATATCACACTCGTAACCATGCGATATGGCTGTCTTTCAACCCCAAACTTTTAAATATAATATATGAGTATTATCACACAAGTAGCTGTGTGATATGGCTGTATATCAGCACGGCTGTGATTCGATCGTCGGAATTCACAGTGTGCTGATATACAGCCATATCGCACAGCTACTTGTGTGATAATACTCATATATTATATTTAAAAGTTTGGGGTTGAAAGAAGTCTCATATACTCACCAAAACTGTTTATTTAATTTAAAAAAAATATTAAATAATACAGTAATATTGTGAAATATTACAATTAAAAAAATGTTTTTTTTTAATATATTTTTTAAAATGTAATTTTTTTCTTTAGTGACAAAGCTGAATTTTCACAAATCTTTTGTTCTTTACTGTCACTTTTGATCAAATTTAATGCATCCTTTGCTGAATAAAAGTATTAATTTCTTTATTTAAAAAAAAATTGCCTGACCCCAAACGTTTGGATATATTATTATATTATCTTATATTATCTTATCTTATCTTATCTTATCTTATCTTATCTTATCTTTATTATATTATATTATATTATATTATATTATATTATATTATATTATATTATATTATATTATATTATATTATATTATATTATATTATATTATATTATATTATATTATAGCCATGTTTTACATAATTTCTGCACTCTTATCAGACACAGTCAGACACAGTGGAGACCAAATAGACGGAAAAGGAGCCACACTCTCAGCAACACCTCATTTTGTCCCTTTTGAAGACCGGTAGACACTTTGGAGGAAATCTGATACATGGCAAAAACAACTATGAAGTCAGACTTTTATTTAAGGAGCTCGACTCCCAATCTCCGATATCCCAAGTGCTGGTGCGGGGCTGAGAGGAGGGAGAGGGGTTCTGGGTGAGGTTTGCTCTGTTGTTTTCTGAACAGTTGCCAGGAAAAGTTTAATGGCTGTGGAATTTGGACAGGAAAATAGCAGGCTGGAAGTTTCAGAGGAAGCAGGGATTTGTGGCTCACGCAGCACCTCTGTTTGTGTTCTTCTGGGTTGGCTCCACTTCGGCCACCTCTCTGCTCCGCTCCTAGTGAGGAAGAGCGTCAAGCTCTTTTCCACATATGAGTGTGGTGTCTCAGGAGAATACCTACCGGCGACTTGCAGGCCACGGCCTATGGACCTCCACCCCTTTTACACACTCTCTCTCACACACACACACTGCTGGACCGTTCAGATGTAGGGCTAAAACTCTACTCACAAGCTGTAACTGAAAACAATACAAACGCCACCTCTGTTCCAAAACATATGATACATTAACCTATTCCACCATTGTCTTCAAAGAATGTGACTTTTTTGAACTTGACCTTCGAACTTAAATTCCAAGATGGGATGCAAAACAAATTACTTAAACTTGAGAAAAATCGAAATCATTTTACTCCAGTATTTATTTAATCAAATTTGCATACAAGCTCAAAAAAAAAAAAAAAAAAAAATCCCCAAAAAACATAGTGGTTTTTCATTTTAAGGTTCGACCACAGTTATGTTTCCATACATGACCTCAAACATGGTTATTACGTGCTTCCATGAGTTTGTGGGCTAAAACAGTAGTTTTGCCAATGTAAGTCTACATTTGATATATTAATAATGTACTGATTTCGATAGGAATATCATGTTGCTTCCATTTCTTCTTTCAATTCACATCAACAATTGTTCCTAGACATTAAAAACTCAGAATATTTTCACTGTAAAATCTCACTCTTGCAACGTGCACATCACCATGCTCCAGATGTTTCTTAGTCATTTCTCAGTCCCCATGGGTAACGACTCAAAGAGGAGCTGGTTATGAGGAAAGGGAAGCTTGTATCACTGAGATGATGTCTGCAGTCCCTGTCAACAGTAATCACCCCTGCTCCCTATCGCTCAGCTCACACCTCCACACATTCCCTCTCTGTCTCGCCACACAGGCCCAGGCCAAAGTGTTCTATCCAGCCTCGGTCAGGAATCACTATCCAACCTAGACCACTGATTTTCTGAAACATTTCCCCCTCTAATTTTTACAGTCTCGTATTCAGTGTTTGAATTAAAACTGGCTGTTGACAATAAAATCAATGCAGACTATCATACTCTAGGCCTTTTTATTTCTTTCTTTCTTTTTTTTTTTTTTTTTTTTTTTTTTTTTGCATTGGGTACCTCCACAGCCCCATCAGCAGGTTTAAGTATGTCTATGTTGACATCAACACCAAACCCAAAATGTGTTCTTTCTTTTTTTTACTCATATTATACTGGATATCATTCAGCATTACTATCAATAACTCATTACTATCAATATATATACAGTACTGTGCAAAAGTCTTAGGCCACCATCAGCTTTGTTTTAGCAAAGTTTTAATGCCCATCCATATTTACAGGAAATATATACACAAAATGTGAAAAAAAAAAACTGAATGGCTTCTTTAAGCAAGAATCAGTATTTAGTGTGACTGTTTTTACTGTTTTTTTATTTTTATTTTCTTTACCAATTACATGCAGCCTTGGTGAGTGAAAGGGACTTTTTAACAAACTTTTAACCATAGTCTAATTTATGCACAATAATTTCTATCATGACCACTAGATTTTTGGTAATGGCATTGGATATAAACCCAGTCAATTATTCACTACAGAAAGTGAAAGTAAAAACTGACATCTGACGCTGCATTAATGGCGCATATTGAGACAATAAGAGCTGAATCTACTTCAACATGTTCTGATAACAGTATATAATAGTCTTAGTTTATTTTCTTAATATTTCTCTTTGTGGCCCATACGTAGTGAAAAAAAAAAAAAAATTAGAAGTATTTCATATAAACCAGTTGTTTTTTAAATAAGGAGTAAGCTAATCTAACATCTTTTATTATCATCACAGCACGTCGGTTATGTGGTGATGTGCTATGAAATTATTGTGGGGTAAATTAATTGTAATATGAATGTAATAATAAAAGTAGCATAATAATAATAATAATGATGATAATAATTCAGCTCACAGTGGGGGGAGGGGGGAGGCTTGAGATCATGACCCCCGACCCAACACCCTCCCACCTTTGACGCCTGGCCTGGGAATAGATCTGCTACGCTGCTGCTGTTGATTATTGCTGTTGTTGTAGGTTATTGCTGCTGCAACAACAGAGCAAGTAAAGGAAATTTGTTACGGCCTATACATACACTAATACGCTGCTGTGAGCATGTAAGATATACTGCCGCTGCACAAATAGCATATAAAAATATTCTGTAGCAGATCTATACAGGTGGAGCTGGGGAAGGTGGGGGGTTTCAGAGGAACTCTGAAAGGGCACTGCAAAGTGAACCATTTATAGATAACCATATAACATCTATAAATTATAATTTAATGTTTCATTTTGCTGTTTTGAAACAAATCTTAGTTTATTATCTATAAGATTTATAGATTCTGTATGAGTACTGGAAGAAACAGAGTGAAAAATAAAAATGTGGAAAAAGTCATTATAGTAATTCACTTTTAAACAATCAATTGAAAAATGGACTCACAAAGTATAGTAGAAATACTAGACATTAAAAAAAGAAAACAAAAATTAATTGTTTTAACAGTGCTAATAGATAAGGCAGATAAAAATAATATAATATTATTTTAAAGTACTAATTTCAAAATCTTTTCAAGTACTCCCTGTACAAGTATCGGGAATCACCTAAAGGCAATATAAGGCAAAAAACTTGAACAACCCCACACAAGTGTTAAGGTGAGGCTGCCCAGCTCAGCATTTGTTCATTATAGAGAAAGTACCTTTGTGGGTCAAACTTTTGTTTGTTTTGAGTCCAGACTGCTCTTAAAAGTAAGTGTAATCGGCCACGTGTAATGGTTTTGCGATCACTCCCCTTCACATTTGGGTGAAGGAGGCTTGTAAAGGTCCGGTCATCAGTCATACTCAATGATCAGCTCCAGTTTGGGAGGTGTGAGTTAAGACACTACGGGCAGAAACATAAACAGACAGAGGAGGAAATACTTATGGACAAATGGCCTAAATGTGAAGTAAGCAAGAAACACATAAAACCCTGGTAAAACACACAGAGGGAATGGCCTTCGTAAAGCTCGTACTGTCACTGCGGAAAGCCCCCCGATGAGTGGAGAGTACAACTTTTGACACCAGAGCAGTGTATAGGAAACAAACTTCTAGCACCCCTGTCCTTCCTAAACAAATAAACCAAAGCCTCATGTACTCAACAACTGAACAAGTGGATGGGATTCTCTGTGTCATCTGGAAAATCAGGATAATAATAAAGTAAAAGAAAAAAGAAAAATGGGAAAGTATATATAAAAAATCTCTCACTCTCTCTAAACAAAGGCCATACTAATAAAAAATAACAGGGTGAAAAACA
Source organism: Hypophthalmichthys molitrix (assembly GCA_037950675.1). Taxonomy (NCBI): domain Eukaryota; kingdom Metazoa; phylum Chordata; class Actinopteri; order Cypriniformes; family Xenocyprididae; genus Hypophthalmichthys; species Hypophthalmichthys molitrix. The sequence continues at coordinate 17,920,213 of CM075503.1, forward strand.
AAGTCCCAGTTCCAGCTGGAATGCCGTCTGTGGTTGGATCAAGTGGGAAAAGCAGTGGTTTTGTTCTCTGATATCGATCTACTTCACCAGAATGTCGAGACACAGAAATGCAGCAATCAGTCTTCCAGCTCAGTGCCAAATGAAAGGGGTACAAACTAGAACAGTCAAACATCAGCGTTCAGTCACGGTGACTTATTTATTAAAAAAAAAAAAAAAAAAAAAAAAAAAACAGTACCAGTAAAAAGAAACAGCTCATTTCCACAGAAAGAAAGTCATACAGGTTTGGAATGACATGATGGTAATTAAATAATGACAACATTTTAACTATCCCTTTAAAAATGATGTAAAAATGGAGCACATTCATGCGATTTCAGTTCCAACAAAGTTTCTGTACTCTCCTCCTGCCCCTCGTCGCCCTCTGCTGTCTCCTGTGCGTGACAGGACCATCCCAGGAGAGAGCCAGGGGGTCTTGGGGAGTTGTGCGGGACAACCAGGGGATTTTGGCAACCTGTAGCTGAGCTCCCAGGCAAGGCTGGGCTGGAATAACGTAGCCTGTTTATTCAGCTGGTTTAGGGGAAAGAGGATGTGTTCAGGGCCTCATTAATCACGGGCGCTTCGGAAGAGATAAACAGCCAGGACCCAGTGGGGGTGCTGACGCTCCAGGTTAGCTAGAGCAGGGGAGAGTGGGGGTCTGTCCTCACCACAGGGGGGAACGTCTGAACACTTGCTGTAGAGTTGTTCGGGACAGCTTTGTGAGGCCTGAAAATATGTCTTATGAGCTATTTTAGACATGAAAAAATTATATATATATATAGATAGATACAGATATATACACTACCAGTCAAAAGTTTGGACACGGTAAGATTTTTATGTTTTTAAAAGAAGTTTCGTCTGCTCACCAAGGCTGCATTTATTTAATTAAAAATACAGTAAAAACAGTAATATTGTGAAATATTATTACAATTTAAAATAATGTTTTCTGTTTGAATATATTTTATAAAGTAATTTATTCCTGTGGTCAAAGCTGAATTTTCAGCATCATTACTCCAGTCTTCAGTGTCACATGATCCTTCAGAAATCATTCTAATATGATGATTTGCTGCTCAAGAAACATTTATTGTGTACAATTGTACAAAATATTTGTGTACAATTTTTTTTTTTTTCAGGATTCTTTTTGATGAATAGAAAGTTCAAAAGAACAGCATTTATTTGAAATATAATCTTTTGTAACATTATAAATGTCACTTTTGATCGATTTAATGCATCCTTGCTGAATAAAAGTATTAATTTCTTTAATTTCAGCAGATGAGCATATATATATATATATATATATATATATATATATATATATATATATATATATATATATATATATATATATTCGTCTACATACAAATATACATACTATATATTGTTCAAATGTTTGGGGTTGCTACAATTTTATATTTAGAAATAAATCTCCTATGCTTAACAGGGCTGCATTTATTTGATCAAAATATATTAAAACTAATATTGTGAAATATTCTAGACTGTTTTATATTGTGACTGTTTTAAAATGTATTTTATTCTAGTGACAACTGCAAAGCTGAATTATTAGCAGCCATTTTAGTCTTCAGTGTCACATGATCCTTCAGAAATCATTCATATTTTTTGTGGAAACTATGATACATTTGTTTTGTTTTGTTTATCTCTTCCGTTTTTTTTTTTTTACTTTAAAAATCTTTAATTTACTTAAAGTTCACATAGATGGCAGAGAAACATTTAGATCTGAGGTAAACAAAAGCTAACAGACATCTGCACCTGTGACAACAAACAAGACAGAAAAACACCAGAGCTGACAGAACATGAATGATGAATATGAAAAAAGGGTCATTTTTCTGACAAATTTCAAGAATACATGTTTCACTTATTTCAGTGATTTTTGTTTGATCGTAGTGTTTCTTCAACATGTTTGGAAGTTTGCACAATGACTTTCACAGAAAAAACTCATTTGAATACAGGAATGTTCCACAGACGCATCAGCAAACAGGCAGAGGAAAAAATACAGAATCTGTCATCTACTGCAGCTGCACAGCCAAACGGGTGTTATTCTACACTTCCAGATGTTCTCCTGTCTTCTCTTCTTTTCATCAAAAGCAAATAAAATGCTGCTGAAATCCTGGTCCCTTCCAAAAAAGGCTGCCATTATTACCTGTCGACCTTGTGGGCTTCTCGCACGGCCCATGTGGTTCACTACAGGCTGGCTTTCACTCATCTTCCTGTCCATATTTCACCAGGGATGGGGGGAGAGGTGGTGAGGAAAGGGGGAAAAGAACAGAGGGCATGAATGAATGAAAGAGATGAAGGGGGAGAAAATGAAAGCAAGAGGAGGAGATGAGAAGTGTAGGTGCATGCTGAGAGGAACGAAGCACAGAAATGAAATGTTTTCATGGTCTAATGACTGATCTACAGGCCCAACAGATGGTTTTAAATGTTTACAACCTGGTGAATGTGTTAAAGATATTGAATTTCCCTGTTTTTGGTAAGATTGGTTTTAATGTTTATACAGGATTATTATACAGTAAGGTATATGTGAATGTATGTCTCTGTGTACATTCAGAGGTTAAAGTCTAATTGGGTTCGAAAAGATCTGGAAAGAACAAGACATCACTGCTTTCTGCTTTCAGTGCTTGGGTTAAATGTTTGCCCAACGTGCTGGGTAGTTTTATTTAACCCAATTATTGTGTAGAAATTACAGGCTTAAAATGAACCCAGAATAGGTTGAAAAATAAAAATCAGACACATAATTACTAGAGGCAACAATAATAATCAAAAGGTGAACATTTATTAATAAGCAATTTAGCCTAATAAATGTTTACTTCTTAATTATTATTCATTAAACGTATTAATAAATGTTCATTTATTAAACATGTTAATAAATGTTAATTTTCGACATGCTTTGGGTTCATTTTAAGCAAGCAACACAGTAATTTCTAAAAAAAAAAAAAATAGTTGAGTTAAATAAAACTACCCAGCAGGTTGAGCAAACATTTAACCCAACTGCTGGGTTAAAACAACCAAATCGCTGGGTTTGTCCATTTTCAAACCAACTTGGGTTGTTTTTAACCCAGCATTTTTTAGAGCGCACATATAGACTTTGAATATTTATGTTCAAGCACAAATTATGTATGATAACTATTAGCCTATATTCAGATCCTGACAAGGAATTTCATGTACAGTGCGCTATGCAGTACATGTTCATGTTTTTATCATATGTGCTTTTATGCTATATATCGGTTAAATGATTATTTCACAGTAAAAATTGGAAATCAGATTAATTTTCTTTTATTAAAATATCACAAATAAGTAATTAACTTAAAAAAAAAGAAAAACTCAAAATGTTTCCTTTTTTTTTTTAATTGGTAATACTGTATTTTTCTTACATCATCAGTATCATATCACTTTTAATCCTGAGACATTGATGATATCACTTTAACAAACAAAATCCTGGAACCTGACTTCATCCTCCAGAAAATGACATCATTTAAAATGTCATCATTAAAAATTTATAGGAATTCTCAAAAGTAAGCCATCTCTTTACTGTACTTACATCCTGTTAATGTTCTTATACTGAGTAAATCATCAAGCTATGAGTAATAGTTGAAGAGTTTTAGTCAGAAGATATTTCTGGTAGTATTTGTATAGAACCACTTACAACACAAGAATGTTCTTTTTGTGAATTATAGGCCTACTGACATTTCATGCTTGTCCTGCCATCTACTGGAGAATGTATGTATATACCAGTAGTCTGGTAGTCTTTTCTACTTCCCTATCGTGACATATATCAGGCCCAGTTTACACCTGGTATTAAGATGAAGTGAAGTGACATGTGGCCAAGTATGGTGACCTATACTAGGAATTTGTGCTCTGCATTTAACCCATCCAAGTGTACACACACAGCAGTGAACACACACACACCGTGAACACACACCCGGAGCAGTGGGCAGCCATTGCTGCGGGGCCCGGGGAGCAGTTGGGGGTATGGTGCCTTGCTCAAGGGTCTCACCTCAGTCGTGGTATTGAGGGTGGAGAGAGCGCTGGACATTCACTCCCCTCACCTGAGACTCGAACCCATGACCTTTGGGTTACAAGTCGACTCTCTATCCATTAGGCCACGACCACCCCTAAAAGTACTAAATAAGCTTATTTACTAATTGACTGGATTAAAGAAAAAAGTTATTACTATATACACTTATTATCTTTATTATACAATCACATTAATTCATGCATTAGATATTTATAATTACTAAGCCTTAATGCAACAGTAGTAAGATAAACATAGCAATTTCTGAGCCTACCAGTGGAGTACAATACAAAAAGTAATCTTGTTCAAATTGAAATATAAACGTTTTCCCCTTTCCCTTCATAAATTCCCTTAAAAAATTTTGCCTAATTCAGTTTTTTGACCCAATACAAACAAGCCAAACCGGAATAAATTGTTCTCACAATGACCACACGGTGGCGCCTCCCACCACAACTATGGTGGTTGGAATTGGAAACCCAAAGGTCAGTGCACCCACATAAATGGTGTGAGATTACAATGATATCAGTGCTAACTGACTCATTCTAAAATGTATAGTATTGCATTTGTAGCAAAACAATGAATTGATATGATGCAATTAAAACAAGTACTTTTAGCTAAATTAAAACAATGAGAGGAACCTAAAGTAAGCTTTTTCCACACCCCTCTAAAGAAGAATCCACTGATGTGTTTCTTTATGTTTAATAACTATATACAGCTCAAAGACAGGTGCTTTACCAAAACCCACAGAGCTTAGCTTATGTTTACCTCTGACAAACAGACCTCTGGATTTATTTCATTGGATTCTGTTGCTGTGCGATAGAGCCATAAACCTTATCGAGCACTTTTGCTGAATGACTCCATCTGTTGACATCCTGACATCCTCTGAAATATGAATGTAAAAGTGAGAAAGCTCGGGCCTGATGGCGATGTGGGTACATAACTGTTTAATGTTTGCTCAATGACCTAAGCCTATTTTGCCACCTTAGAGCATTACAGAGGCTGTATTGACTTTCACCATGGCAGTGACAGGATGCTCAGTTATGGGTAACAGGAGATGCTCCCAGCTCCCAGATTGCCCAGGGCTGAATGCGACATGATAGTCTCAATGAAAGATGATGTGCCTAGCCATTCTGTTCAGTGCATGCAGGGGTAACAAAGCTGAGATTAACCTTGGTGCTTTGTCGCACACGAGTTTAACTAAACTGTAATATTTAAAAAAGCCCCACAAATAAATCACGTGACTGAAAGACTTCGCAAGTGTGTTTGTGAAGATAAAAAAGAATGTGATATCTGAGTGTCCCAAGAAACAAGGCCGCCAGTTACAGTAGCAACACCTGAAGGTGAAATGAATCCTACCACAGATATTCTCCCACGGACTATGATGCTCTACACAAACAGGTTCTCAAAAGGGTTTAAATAACAAGCGGCGACATGACTTGTTTTGAATCTCCGGTGATTTTGCAATAGCAAGTAACTGAATAGCTAAAAATACACGCAGCCGGTCAGACCCACCCATTCACACTAAAACATCTTTGCCAGAAGGGTCAATGACATAACACTCATTTTATCTTTGTCTAGATCTATTAATAATTAGAAATTATACTCCTCTTCTATGATAAATGTTTTTAATTTCTAAATTAAAAATTCTTTTTAATATTTTTGGGGGGCATAAAGTCAATCATAATGCCCAATAAAAGATTGAAAAGCTTGTAAAGAAAATCATATTAAAGGTGCAATGTGTCAAATTTAGGAGGATCTATTGACAGAAATGCAATATAATATAGCATCCAAAACTATGTTTTCAGTGGTGCATAAAGACCTTACATAATGAACCGTTATGTTTTTATTACCTTAGAATGAGACATTTCTATCTACATACAACGCGGGTCCCCCCTCCATGTCAAGTCTCCATTATGCGCCGGCATGTTTCTACAGTAGACCTAAACGGACAAACTGTTCTACAGGTCGTTGGTGTTTTTAAAGGCAGCTTGCATCGTCACTACATCCGTTAAGTCCACAAGACCGCAGGGTGTCCCATTTGTCATTTAAGCTTAAAGAAGGGTGCTCGTGAGCGCCCCCTTTGCGGCTGCTATGCACCCTCGGTGCGCACTTCTGCTGAGCCCGCAAGACTGTGAGCTACGCAGAGGACTTTACCCGGCAGTCAAAGCGGCATTACGTTGTTAAAGTGCGGACTCAGAGGAAGACCGTGAGTGTTTAGGGTGCCATTTGGGACAGGGCCACTATCTTTGTCGTGTTGGCCAGATGGCCACCGTAGCCTCTCCGAAAGATAGGGGTGCGAGGGGTGTGCGCCATTAGTTGCAGCTCGCAACTTCACCGCTAGATGCCCCTAAAATTTACACATTGCACCTTTAAGTAGTTTTAATATTAAACTATTAATATTATTTCCTAGAAAAAAAATTATAACAAACTTGCTTCACTGCTTATTAATATTTGAAAAAGTTTGCCCGCCAAACCAAAGTCATGTGGTTCAATCAACATGCAGAAACCTTCAGAAAAAAACTAGCCTAAATATAAAACAAAAATTCAAATAATTAATCAAATAAATAAAACAATAATAGGTTTAAAAAAAAAATCATAGAAAAGACCCCTGCAGACCCTCATGACTATGGATCAAGTCTCTTAGAATTTTTTTTTTATTATTAATGTTAACATCAACATTATTTTAAAACTCCTCAAAAACTTAACATTTAACTGAATTAATAAATAAAATATCATTTTCAAATAAAATACTAATGTTTACCTTGACAAATGTTTTCATTTTTTTTTTTTTTTTTCTTGAAAATAACATTTTTTCAAAGCTATAACTATATAAAACCAACATGAATAAAAAGAATACAAGACCTGGCATATTTATTTTAGGCTAGATTTTTAAAGATTTTTCAATTTTTGCATTTTTTTTTTAAACAAAGTGTACTGTATTCTGGGGTCCAGGTTTGCTGTAAGGCAATCATTCGCTACTCAGATAGGACAAAGCAAGTGAATGTAACAGGTGTTGTCTGTGATATTCTATGACTAAATACAGCAGACATCATATGCCCACTGCTATAACTCAACTGAATCATCACCTTCTGAACATCAGAGAGATCAAAGTTGGATGGCATATACTTTGTTCCTCATTTAACCCAAGATGAATTTAGTTCCTAGCACTATAGGGGTCACAGGAAGGTATAACATCCGATACCATTCTTCGAAAATGTACACAGAGAGAACTAGTCATTCCTTTTTACTCCATGTAATGAGATTCCCAGCTAATCAGTGACTTTCCTGCGTTATCTCAGCCATCAGGACACTGGGGAGGATGTGTAACCGAGACAAGGGCTGATGTCATGGCGTGATGGATAAGATGGAGGTTTTGAGGGAGGGTGATGGAGAACGTTTTGATATTGTACACAGGCCTGTTCGATATGCAACCCTCAATTACAATCAGATTATTGTGAAATTGCATGGGCAAGTGGATGTACTTGTATATGAAGATAAAAAATGGGTGTATGTTAGCTTGTGCGTTTGTCTTTCTGTGCGGGGGGTGATATCTGTAGAGTGAGGTTTCGGGAAGGTGAGAAAACATGATGGTGTGCACTCATCTAATGATCTAAATTGAAGTAGATGAGGTTCTCTCACTCACTCTGAGTGGAGGTGTCTTTTACACTGAACTTCTGTGCAGCATGAATGGAAAAATGAGCTCATGCCTTCAAATACCACTGACTTCATTTACTGACATTAGACAGAGGTCTGAGATCAGTCACAGCTACCTGCTGCACTCCTGGAACAGAGGGCGATGTTTATTTAATATAGTACTACACTTAAAGGGTTATTTCACCCAAAAATGAAATTTCTGTCATTAGGTACTCACCCTTGTGTCGTTCCAAACCAGTTAGACCTATGTTCATCTGCGGAACACAAATTAAGATATTTTTGATGAAATCAAAGAGGTTTTTTTTTATCCTCCATATAGAAAGCAACCGCCATTCAAGGTCCAGAGAGATATTAAAGACATTGTTAAAATAGTCCATGTGACTACAGTGGTACAAACTCCGGCTCAGTATTGGCCGGCTCCTTCGTCAGCATCACACGCATGTGTCGTGGTGCTCACGTGAACAGCGTCGGCCAATACTGAGCTGCATGGCGTTCTGACCTGAACACAGAAGCGCTGCACTGCTTTCACTGCATGTACGAGACTGACAGGGTAGAGAAGAAATTGTTGAATAAAGTCATTATTTTTGTTTTGTTTTTATGCACAAAAAGTATTCCTGACGCTTCATAACATTATGGTTGGACCACTGTAGTCACGTGGACTATTTTAACGATGTCTTTATTACTTTTCTGGACCTTGACAGTAATTACATTGCTTTCTATGGGGGATCAAAAAAACTTTCATTATTTCATCAAAAATATCTTAATTTGTGTTCCGAAGATGAACAAAGGTCTTATGGGTTTGGAACGATATGAGGGTGAGTAGAGTAATTAATGACAGAAATTTCATTTTTGAGTGAACTAACCCTTTAAGCATTGCAATTCACCAGAAAAATTTTATTTCTTTTTATAAATTATTGATGAAGAAACATAATTTGTTACACGTGGTTATTTTTTAATTTATTACTATATATCGTTTAATTATTAAAGGTACACTAACTTTTAGTTAACACTTTAGTGATTAAAAAACAAAACTGCATGCATTTTGCAGAAGAACATTGTTTTGGTTGTGCTTCGGCCCTGCAAGACGAATATGGTTATCCTACTGCTCATAAAACATTCAATATTAGGCTTAAGATATATAATCAGTTTAGATGGAAAGGATCTCAAGCTGACTAGCTGAAGAAGTTACTGTAGCTGTATTACCCATTAATAAAAAACGGTACTTCCTTGAAAATGTATTCCAGCACAGCACTACAACAACCATAATGTAATGACCCTTCACAGATAATGTTCTACAAAAAAAAACTACAATTGAACTTTTCAATAAAATACCTTACATACCTGTCGAGTAATGCCAAATGCACTCCGCATTGCTTTTACAACATTTAAATCAGTTCGTAGCATCTCCGAAAAGCCATGCCAATGTTGATTCTCATTTTATTACGAACTCTGTCACGTTCTCTTTTTGCAAGTAGACTCTCCTCTGCTCAGTGTTTTTTAAAAACTGGTGATTCGATTCGATATTTAGCGTGCTCCATGTCACTTGTTGTGACAACTAACCAATGCCACTCCCTCACGTGTCAAAGTATAGCGAGAGCAACTTTTCTCTATTTATGGATATGACAAGACATGCACAGGGCAAAGTGACATAAGTACGCAATTTCCCATGGTCTAAAATATAAACACGAATTTTGAACAAAAAGGTTACATAGTGCACCTTTAATATTATAATTATATAATGTAATTCAAATATTAGTATTATAATTAATAGGCCTAATAATTATTATTTTATTATTATTGTTGCTATAATAATAATAATAATAATTGTTATTATTATTATTATTATTATTATTAATAATAATAAATATACATAAATCGCCAACATTTTAAAAATACATTTTAGAATAAAATACCACAAAATAGGCCTTTTGTTATTGCATGTGTTTATAAAAATAATAATAAACATGTTTTTAGGAAAATATTTAATTTAATTTATTATTATTAAGATTATTGTTATTATTTTAATAATTTATATCAGGGATGGGCAACATCGATCCTGGAGTGCCGCTGCCCAACCCTGATAAAAAAACAACAACTGAAGCCTCAAGCCCAAAGTATAAGTCAGTTTTAACGCTTACGCGAGGGTCAGTGTACAGTTCACCCGACGTGAATTTCGTCATCAGATAAGTACATGCACCGCCGGATTTTTGTAACAAGGTCGCACATGCGCATAAATTTTTTTTTGCAATAATTTGTTTATCCACAAGGTGGCAACCATGCCCTGGGGGTGTCGATTCACAAAGTAGTCAAAGAAAAACTGCATAACCAGAACAGACTGGAATGCATGCAAGCTACAGCGACAATGGAGGCCTACATAGACGAGAGATTGTGCTAAGAGGTTTGAAAGTACCCTCATTTGTACAACTCTAGCTTGAAAGAATACAATGTTTACATGGGTTGTAACTCATGGCAAGAGATTGCTCAAACCTGCGCACGCGTCGAACGTCTGTGTATGTGTACCAGTCAAATGAAGTATACTTTCCAAGGCTATGCGTTCGACTGTAAAAAAAAAAAAAGTATACATCGGGCTTTAGTAAACCTGAAGACACTGATCAGCTTGTTCAGGTGTGTTTGATTAGAATTGGAGCTAAAGTCAGTAGGACAGCAGCACTCCAGGACCGACGTTCCCCATCCCTGATTTATATTATAATTATGTCATGTGTGCCTTTTGTTTTTGCATGTGATGACCTCATGCTTCTGGAAAATTTTGCAATTCATAATAATAAATATGTTTAGGAAAGTACTGTAATGTTTTTTGTTGCAGTATAGTGTTTTAGGATTTTTTGATAAAATAAATAGAAAGCGTCTTTTCCTGCGGGGCCTTTTGTACTCTTCTTGGTCAAGAGGCCTATGAATTTTAAACAGCAATGATCAAATTCTTGTTAAAATGAACCAGCTTGTTCATTACTAGTTCAATACTCGATTGATTTAATCCTAAAATGTAGCACTCTTTCCTGTCAAACTCTGACCAGTCACCTGTTTCTGCAGTGAATGTGAGCCATCGCTCCATGTGGACACATTTCATTACAGAGGACTGCAAGAAATATGGAGGCATTTTCAGCCTTGAACGTTTCTCATAAACAAATGCCACTGTACTAGAGCACAGGTCCCACATGCCAGACATGCAGATCCCAGATGCCTTTCATGACCAGAGCTAAAGGCAAGTCTGCGTTTAACATAGTAAATATGTTCACACCATTCTTCACATGCATGTCCTTTGTCGTGATTGACAAGGTTTAGAGAAAGTTAATGCCCGCTCCTTAAAACAAGTACACATTGGATTAGGAAACTACACACAAGTATCTTTACATATATGAACATAAACGCAACATGCTATGAGATATAAATTATAAAACAGAATCAATGAAACCCATTGAAACATATTTTCTCAGCTGTAAGAGGGTGTCAAGTTATACATCTGTGGTCAAGCTGAATGTTATCAGGCAACACAAAACCGGATAAGCCTAAACTAAACACTCAAACCTTTTTGTTTGCACTCCCAAATGGGCTTGTGTTCATTTAGAGGAAAATCTGGAGACATTGTTTATATTGCTCTGTTTGTACGAAGGCAGACTAATTACAACTCAAAATCTAACTGACTTTACAGTAATCCCTTCAGAAAACTCAACGTGAAAAAAAGAATCTGGATGGGAATTGCTATTCAGTGATTACAAACAGAGCCAAAACTCCTGCGACCCACTGTTTTGAACAAATATGTTTTGTGGACACTAAACAGCTTATATTCACAGACAACATGTAGCTCATAGCACAATTTATTCATTTATACACTCATATACGCACTTGCACATCTTAATTTTGTGACTGCAAATGGTAGATTCAAAGAAATTATAACACTCATTTACAGATAACATACAGATACAGATTTTTTTTTTTTTACTTGCATTAGCATGTGTTAGCTGACCTAATCTGAATTTGCTGACCTAATTTAAATATGGTAATTTCAACCAACAGTTTTGGAGATTTTAATCTTTGTCTATTATATACGAGCTGTAAGCCTACTATATGACTGAAAAAAGCTGCCTGGAGGCGTTATAAAATGGCCGCCGCCGAGTGCCCTGAGTTGCTTTAAAGCAGTGGTTCACAACAAGGGAGCCTCAGCAAACTTCCAAGGAGGCCTCAAAATGACTAAAATGATTTAAAATAAGTCAAAACAAAACAAACAAACAAACAAAAAAAATTCTAATGAAAATATTTATTTTCTTTTTTTTTTAATTCATGCCCTCACCCCTTTGAAGAATCAGGGTTTCCACTGTTTTGGAAATATATGAGGTAGTCTAATTTTAAAACTCTGATTTCTAGACCTGGACATAGTCATAAGTCATATATATTTTCCATCAGTTAATCAATTCCATCAAAAAAACAAAAACAACAACAATTACAAAACCCACATAACTCCATGAGCATCTTTCTAATGAATATGCTTTTTTTTAAAGTTATCCTTGCTAAAATATTTTCATTTAGAAATTGTGAGTAAAATATATTTCTAAAATCCAGTAAATCAAAAATAACTGGAAAAGTCATAGGGCCTTTTAATATTGTTGTTGAGAATAGGGGGTTTAAGAGTCAAAAATGTTGAGAATCACTGCTTCTTTGACAATATAACAGACATATTGATAATATAAAATATCGGATTCTTTGCATGTTGTATTTGTAACACAGGAGCTTTGAGTTGCTTTAGCATTGCAGTTTTCAAGTCTTTGATATAACTCATCCCCATGACTCCTTCTGTGGCCCAGACACAAGTGGATTACTATAGCTGATGTACATGTGATTTTGTTTTGTCCTTAAATTAGCATGGAAATGGCCTGGAAAATGGGCTATAAATGGAAATGTCATCTAGTTGGCTGAACCAACAATTGAGCATGTAAACAAAAGCCGCATTGTCAGAGACGCTAACAACACTCCTCTATGTCTTCACGCTGCCCCAATCCCACCCGATTTAGAAGACACACACACAAAAAAATGGTCTTCTCCATGGACTCCTGATGTGCTGCTGGCAGCCAGAGAAAAGCTGTCAGAGGGAATAAGAGGGAAAGGTCATTGTGTCTGATGTATACATTCAGCTGGGCTGGTGCAGCTGTGCGGGCATCAGAAAGATCTCGCTGGACGACAGGCCTATTGTGCCAGTCTGATTGATCCTCTATGGCACCGAGCTTACGGAGAGACCCTGACTTTAACAGGGACAGGGCCTGTTGACAAACAAGCAGGCCTCTGTCTGAAGCAGGAGACTGAGGCTGCAGGTGCTTGGGCCATGCTTGGATTGAGGCGCATATGCCTGCTCAGATGCCAGCGGAGGCATTTCCTGCCTAGTTTGACATAGGCAGGCATCCTGGCAACGGTCAAACACCAAGCAGGAATGAATAAAAGGAGAGGACCGGTATCGAAGCCACATAAATGCCCATCAGACTTACAAAACTTAGACAGAGGCACGCTTAAAAACATTCACACAGTGATTCAGCTGTACAATCTTAAAAATAAAGTATTTTTATTGGCATTGATAGTTAACCTTTAACATCAATGGAACCCTTCCATTGGACAAAAGGTTTGCTGAGAGGATTAAAAGGTTTTAGAACCTTTTTTAGGTTATTGATGTGTTCTTCACACTAAGAAAAAAAAAGGTTCTTTTAAGAACTGTTCACTGACGAGACTTTTCACCAGCATGAACCGGGTGCTAGTTCAGAGCTAGTGCTGTTGCCAGTTTGGAGTTGGTTTAACTGATGAGCCTTCTAAGAACCGGTTTGCCTTTCCATGGGCTAGAGAGCCAGCACAAAGCCAGGTCTTACCTCACTGTATACGTCTCATCTTTCACAGCAACACTAGCGTGGCAGTGGCAAACACAAACACACCAAGCTTGTTTGAGATGCATCCGTGCCACGCAGACCGATCGGCGCACAACACCAAAGCACCGCGAGAGCGACCCAAAAGCACAAGGAGTTGTATGCTTAATGTTCAAATACTCCCACGCTGATTGGTCCGCGCAGCTCCGATGCTCCTCGAACAAGCCTTCCATCAACAATGGCAGACGTTTCATTACTGTTGATGCTCAAGGCTTTGCGAACCTACATCGGCATCCAAACATGGCTCGCCATAATTTATATAGATGGAGATTACAATTGAGCTGCTATTGGCTCGATTAGCTGCTATTTAAAAAATGGCGGTCACAAGTTTCTTGTTGGACATGGTAACCCTGACCCCAGCCCCTGACGAAAGCAGTTCTTACTTCTAGACCAGCAATGTTTTGGTGCTACTTACGAAACATTTTTCCTGGTTCAGAGCTGGTGCTTTGGGTGTCGAAAGATAAGGAACTGATTTGAAACTAGGCTCTAGCTCCAAACCAGCACTCAAAGCCTTGGTGGAAAAGGGGTATGAATGGTTCTTTTGGGGAACCCAAAATGGTTCTTCTATGACAGCGCTGTAAAAACCTTTTTTAATTTATAAATATGTTCTTCGCACTAAGAAAAAAATGGTTCTAAGAACTGTTCACTGAATCGTTCTTTGGAAACCCAAAATTGTTCTTCTATGGCATCACTGTGAAAACCACCTTTTGGAACCTTCTTTAGGTTATTAAAATGTTCTTCAAACTAAGAAAAAATTGTTCTTTTAAGAACTGTTCACTGAATGGCTCTTTGGAGAAACCAAGTTGTTTTTTTCTATATGGCATCGCTGCAAAAACGTCTCGGGTTACGACTGTAACCCTTGTTCCCTGAAGAGGGAAACTTTGGGGAACTCCTCCAGCGTGATAGTGTCTGAAGCACATGTGGAACTAGTCCAATCTCGATTGGTGTTGCGTCATGATGTCACATGTGACTGTGTACACGGAAGCTACTAAGGGACGCCGGCACACAACAGTGTTAGCTTCTGATAGGTTAAAGAAAGCCATTCTCAGCCACTCAGGAGGTGTGGCAAAGAGACGCAGCATCTTCTCAGGGAACAAGGGTTACAGTTGTAACCCGAGACGTTCCCTTTCAAGGGAACTCATGCTGCGTCAGAACAACACTTTGGGGAACGAAATACCCACTACGCCACACTGACTAGTGCCTGTCCTGGTGTGAAGCTTGTCAGGCACAGCTCAGGATGAGAGGACCCGGTGTGGAGGGCAGATCCAAGGTATAATATCTTATGAAGGTGTGTGGGGAGACCCAGCCAGCAGCATCACAGACCTCTTGAAGGGAAACCCCCGATAGCAGGGCTTTGGAGGAAGCCACTCCTCTAGTCAAGTGGGCTCTTATCAGGAGAGGCGAGGACAAACTGTGTGCCTTATACGCTGAAGAAATAGCTTCCACAATCCACCTGCTAATCGTCTGCTTAGAGGCAGGGGAACCCTTCTTAGGTGACCCAAAACATACTCAAAGCTGGTCCTACTACACCTATGCCCGGACAGGGCATAGAAGGTGTAGTTTTTCCTGATCAGCTGACACATGTGGTGGAGGATGAAAAGCCTGCAGGATAATTGACCGTGCCACATTAGATGGCATCTAGGGCATGTTGCCCGACCTAGGGTGGAGAATGACCTTAACTTTACCAGGAGTGAACCCGAGGCAAGAGGAAGCAACAGATAGCGCCTGCAAGTCCCTGACTCTCTTAAAGGGCGTAATAGCTAGCAGGAAGGCCACTTTGAAAAATAAAAACTTCTCCGACACCTCGTCAATTGGTTCGAAGGGTGCCAGGGATAACCCTTCAAGAACCACTGCCAGGTCCCAGACAGGAATACTGGACTGGATGGACGACAGGCCTCATCCTCCGAGCTCTGCAAAGGAAATGAACAATTAGTTGATGGTTTCCCAGAGGGCCAACACTTAAAGGCGTGTGTAAGGCAGCTATGGCCACCACATAGACCTTAAGTGTGGATGGTAAAAGCCCATCAGAGAAACGACTGCCACTGGTCAGTTAACTGGGTCCACCTGGTGTTCTCTGTAACATAAAGCGAATACATTCCACTTTAAGGCATAACGTTTCTTTGTGGAGGGAGCTCTAGAGTTCAGGATTGTCGCATTAACCTCGGTTGAGAGACCAGCACTTATGAGTTGGTCCCCCTCAGGGGCCAGACCCATAGCTTCAACAGCTCTGGTGGGACGCAACCGCAACCCCTAAACTTCTGCAAATGATACTCAAATTGAATTCTGTACCCTCTTTCTACTGTATGCAGGACCCACTGTGATATATTTTGAAGATTCCTCCAATCTTCTATATATTCTACAGTCTCTCAAGACTGACCTTGGGTGTTGTTTGTGAAATTATTTTGGTGCCCTGAAGCGGCTGGCCGCAGGAGACAACCAAACAAATTTTTCTACAGGCCTTGTTTGAGGAAGTGAACTCGACAGGGCCGCAACGACTTCGGGCGGACACTGCGATTTGCGTTCGCTGGAAACCAATGCGTCCTGAAGCGACCGAGGTGGCAGCCTCACGAGATCTGGGTCAACGGCGGGGGATAAATTGTTTGAATGCTGCTGACTGTCGCTTTGCCTCCTGAAACCTCTAGATAACATTATTTACAGCGTCGCCGAAGAGGCCAGAAGGCGAAACGAGGAAAGCCCTGTCTTTCTTACCGATGCCCAACAAGTTCAGCCACAAATGCCTCTCCATAGCCACTAAGGCTGCCATGGAGTGGCCGATGACACGTGCTGTCTCCATAGTGGCCTGGAGAGACAAGTCTGCAGCTCGACGTAACTCTTTAATATCGCCAAGCCTGACCTCCCCGCTGTCATTCAAATCCTTTAATGGGTCGGCCTGGTATGCCTGCATGATAACGGATAAGGGATAACGCATCGTCGGGTGATAGATATGATTGTAATGTCTCCTTAACCCTAGGCATCACCCAATAGCCATTCTCTTTCGGGCCCAAGATGGCCACTGTTGGCCACTGCTCTGGTCACAACCTCCAGCAGCTCCTCAAAAGCAGGGGAATGAGGTGGCGAGTCCTCTAATTCTCTTGTCTCGATGCTTAGAACATCTAACTCCTCAGAGCCAGCATCGGGTCCTCATCCCAGGCAGAAGAAGCCACAGAGCGGGCTTCCGATCCCTGAATAAGAACACCAGAGCTGGTTTCTGAAAGCTGAGAAAGGGCCGAAGCCGTCTCAACTCCACCAGCTCCATCTGAAAGGCAACCCTCTTTTAGAACCTTTTTTAGGTTATTAATATGTTCTTCACCCTAAGATTTTTTCAAGAACTGTTCACTGAATGGTTCTGTGGAGAACCCAAAATGTTTCTTCTATGACATCGCAGCAAAAAAAACAAACAAACAAAAAACACTTTTGGAACCTTTTTAAGAGTGTAGAAGGACACAATGAGACTCAAACTTTCAGATACAAAGACAAACATCTACAAATAGGCATGATCTCCGGCTGCGTATCATTTTATACTATCCCACAGAGTTGAGTATTCCACGGGGGCTAGAAAGAAATCATTTAATGTGAGCTGGTGCAGAGCAGCAGGCAAAGACAATGTGACACAATGACCCGGTGCCAGAGAGTGTAAATCTGGCACAGTGTCTGCCATCACACCACACTATGATTTACAACAGACCGCTGAGCAACAGACAGGCTGATCTGCTCTTTATTAATGTTTCAAGCATCTACAATCCTGAATGTAGACAAGGTGAACACAGCATTTACAGCCACAGTAATTGTTTTAAATATTCACAATGTATGCAATCAAAAAATATAGCGAAATACAGTGAAATACAGACTTGCTTGGTTTAAAATCAGCTAAAACTGTTTGAAGGAAATCAGAGGACGTGCACACAGGCGCCTTGGTTTCTGCTGTACAGGATACAAGGCAGCCTGGCTCCAAATTTGGCAACGTGGCATAAAAAGGATGTCAGATAAGTCAGTGGCCAGCACGTCTGTGGGGCTTATTTTTAGTCGTAGTATTAAGTAGAGGATTGAAGAAAAAGTTTGTTCCCCGCCCTTGCCCGCATGCCCTGTTCCCGAGTTTCACACGGCACTGTTTGCATTGGGAATCTCCTTCCAGTTGACATGGCCCAGCCCGGTGAGCTGCCCTTCCTCACGCCCTCAGTGCACTGTAAACATCCCAGGGTCAGCACCTTACCAAGCGCCTGCCTATGCACACACTTAACTTCCTGTTTACTCTAAATGCTACAAGCCCCACTGGACACGCCATATTATTGTCTATGGTGTGAAAAGTGGGATTTTGTCTCATACTCTATCTATCTATATATATATATATAGAGAGAGAGAGAGAGAGAGATTTACATATTTTATATAATATATAAGACTGTGGTCAAAAGAAAAGATAAATATTTGGCAGGAAAAACGTGAGCATACGTTTCATGGCTTGAACACATGGCTTAGCCCTGGCAAGGGAGATAATGGAAATCCCAACAGGGGGTCAAAGTACAGAGTGTAAGCCAAGACTTCACATTATTTAATGTTATTTTGACATTTTAATGCTTAATTTTATTCCTAATATTTATTATTTTTATGTTTCATATATATATATATATATATATATATATATATATATATATATATATATATATATATATATATATACACACACACATTTATTTAATCGCAAATATAATAATATTAATAAAACAAAAATAATTTAAAAACCATGGAATCTTTGACAATTCTTGCTTTTGTGGAATATTGGAGTATTTATTATAAATGATTTATCCATGCACATCAACATCATCATCATCATCATTATTATTATTAATGTTATTTTATTTCATGTGTAATCTTTAATCAAAATAACTTCATCTCCTTCTTGTACTGACATCTGTTCTTTTCTCTGATGACATGTTTTGTTCGTCTGGAAGGCAGGACAACCTGTCACTCACATGAGATCACAGCAATAGCAATCCACAATGATCCAATCAATTTCCGATGTACAAAATCAAGTCACAAGCTACATTTTTCGTGAAGCCATTTCACTCTGATATATAGGCCTATGTCGAAATTGGGAAGAAAAGACTATCGCAACCTTTGTCATGCCGAATTCAATGGGTTTTTTATTTTGAGTACAACATGAATTGCTTTTCAATAAACACAGTAACAGCCCCTGAAAGAGCATAATAAAAATCCCAGCAAGTCTATTTCTTTTTTGTGTGCATGCTATATGTATTTAGAGGGGATAATGTCCTCACAAAGCAGTGTTTTGACTACTAGACTTAAGTTACAAGTCACCTTTGGGAAATCTCTTTTTAATCAAAAGCATACATATATGAGTAAACAATGTCCTGACACAAAGTTGAGAAAGAATAGAGGACTTGTTCTTCGATGGGGTGGAGTGTTTGTATGTGTGCTAAGGAACAACCGTCCTTGGCTCCTTATATTTCTCATTCATCTCTCACATCACATGGATGACTGGCACAAACTGAAAACACACACATTCTAGGACTAGGTTCTGTGACCAGCAGTTCAGGTTCAGAGAGCTGCCTTACACACAACCAGAAAAAGACAAAGGCTGCTGTAAGTGATATATCGGTCATAATAAACCACATGGTAGCCAGTTACAATTTTATTTCTATTTATGCCATTCCTTTACAAACATACACATAAAACAGGCTACCTAATACAAACACACACTGCTATTAGGCATGATGGTTTTTATTTTGTAGCCTACAAACTGTATATTCTATCGCCTTACACTAACCCTACCCCTAAACTTACCCATCACAGAAAACTTTTGCCATTTTTTTGAACTTCAAATAAATAAATGGATAAATACCCCGTTTTTTAGTTGCCACAGTTTTAGGCTACTAACACTGTAGTAATAGTTCTCCAGAATCCCCACACACTGCTGATGTTCCAAAATGTCCGCGCACAGCGCATGAAATGGCCAAACATTAACAGAGTAGGCTGTGAGGAACGTCCAAAACTCTGTTTACAAGAAGTTTAATGCACTAGAGAACGTCATTGTTTTGCACAGGTAATTCTGATTTATAATGGAAAGTATGTGTCGCTGTTTGCGGATTTTGCTGCCAGACAGTCACTTACACTTCTGAGATTGCAACCATCCACTAGCCCAGCAGCTACCACGTGATGTTTTCGCAAGCTGTATCTGTTGTTAATACAGCAAACGCTGAAAACAACCATAAAACATTCCTGCTGGGGCAAGTTTTTATGAATGGCATTTTTCCTTCCTCGACTTTCCCCTATTTTTGTGAATGAAAAACAACTGGAAACGTACTAGGGAAAACCCTAGGGATTCTCAAGCGTCGATTGGTTAAAAGAACGCAAGCTCCGCCCTCGGTTGTTAAACGTTGAAACTGATTGGTTGGAATGTGCAGAGAGGTTTCATTCATAAGGAAGGACAAAGAGACGAAATTTGAGCTCTTGAAAGCGAAAATCTACCAATCAAAACCATAAAGACTAAGCGAACATCCGACAGCAAGAAAAGCAAGTTAAAGTCAGCAGTATGATTTAGGAAAGATGTTTTTATTTTCTTTAATCAACGCATTGTGGCCACACATACACTGTACATCCCTCTAAAATTAAAAAGTTGAGTTTTATTGCTTCCTGAAATTTTAAAACTTATACGCAGAGAAAATATACAAATAACAGAAATTACAATGACAAGCCAAATTAGGCTAAATAAAACAAATATACGTTTAACAGTGTAGGCCTATAGGCTACTACTAACATCACTTAAATCTATATAGATAATATAAAACAATAAAATCTTTATTTTAGTTGTTTCGAACCTTTTAGGCCAATGATAAAGTATAACTCTTACACTATGCCAGCATAAACGTGGCATATACATCAGTCAGAATATCCGTATAAAATGTTTTTACCCCACAAAATCCATTGCAAACTTTTTAGACAATAGCGTCTTGCCTCAAATGAAGCAAAGAACAGGTCTCGAGCTGTCCAAACTGTGATTTAGCAGAGACCAGTGTGTGTTTATAAGCACGCTGGTGGTTTTTTTGTGAATGGAGCTCATTACGTATGCAGCCTTCTCGCGCTCCATTCACAAACTGCTGCTGCTGCCTCTGTCCGTCTTCCTTCCCCTCTCAGTCTGCGTGGATCTCATTAAAACAGCCTAAATGACCACAAACGGTTAAGGCATGGATTATAAGATGGATGGATATCTGGACCAGCAAGTGCCTTATACTTTAGCTAATGTGAGTATGGCTTTATTCACTTCAAAGCGTCGTTGCGCTTCACGCGGGGATGTTGTGCTGTTTCTCTGTCGTCGTTGCATGTGATTTGTTTTAAGCAAGCGCTGTTGCGTTAAAAACTGCTTTCAGTTTGGGCTGATACAAAGTAAAACTGTAGCAAAAAGCCTATTCAATATTCTATTTCTCCATATGTTGTACGTTGTGCTCAAAATAAGGTAAAGTTTAATCCTTTCGGCAAAAGCTTCACTCAAATTTGAATTCTTAAAGGAAATCAAAACTTCCGTTTTTAGGATGCTTGAATTGTCAGTATTTGCTAATGTAACGGGCAATGCACTAAATTAAGTTTTGATGCTGAATGGGTATTGTCCTAAACTATCCTATGACCAAAAAATAGTCTTGACAGTATCCTGTATTTTTTGTGCCTTGTCATAGCCTAGTGCACTGTAACAATCACTTTTTTCATTTATTTAAAAAAATTCTAGTTCTCTATAGTGTTTATTAAAATAAATATCCACCCTTTTCATTAGGAAGTCACACTCTTCTTCACTGTGTGTATGTGTTTTTTTACTTACATAATGTTGTTTCTGTTTTGTAGAGGTCGCAAGGAAATGGGCCCCTAAATAGACTGTTGATGGCGACGAAAAGGAAATACATGGACACCGAATTACCCCCTCAGGAATCTGAAGGTAAAGTAGCAAGCAAGTTTAATAAATTTGATATTGTTTTATCTACAGTGTTTTAATAGTCAGGACGGTATCTGTTAAAAAGTCAGAATTTACAGTTGAAAAGTACTATGTTAGACTTATTTTTCTTATAATTAGATAAACAAATACATACAAAAATTAAATAAATATGTGTAGCTCATATGAAAGAATAGATCAGAATGATAATGATTTCTGTTTCTTTTTTTTCTTTTTAGATCTTTTTCAGGATTTAAGCCAACTTCAGGAGACATGGCTCACCGAAGGTATGCTTGCATTCTAAGCATGTATTGTGTGTCTATATTGCAATAAATATGTCCCTCTAGTGGCAATGAGCTAGGAAATGTCACATAAGGACATGCTAAGTGCACACTGCTCAGTGAGATTTATAAAAACAAAAGAAACATAATAGAAAGACTAATCAGACCGGGGTGGCTTATGTGCCCAAATAAGGCAGGACAGCAGTTACAAATAATTCATGTTTTCAATTTAGAAGTTTAGAAAAAATAATCTTTGATACAGTATTTAAGGTTCGTTTTGCTGCACATCAGGACAATCGCCATGTCAACATATTGTTGCAAATGTGTTGCTTTTGTTAAGTGTACAAAAATGCCTTGGTTGCACAATTCTGCTGGTTACATTTTATCGAAAAATCCTGACAAAGGCTCTTAAAGCCAGTACACCCAGGCAAAGCAAACAAACAGCATCAAAGCTAGACAGTCAGGAGGCAAATAGTTGAAATGAACCCTGCCAGAAACAATTTACTGTGTACATGTCAGAGTGTGGAGAACACAAAGGCTGCTCTCAATGAGACCGGGTGGCTGGAACCCTGCTGTTTTGAATGAATTATACATCTGTCCCATAGCAAACCCTTATATGTATTTTTGGATAATAATTAAGAGGTGAAATGAATGCAATTTTAAAAATGAAATGATAAACAAGGATTTTGTGCACATTTAGCTTATATTAGCGAGAAAGTTTATGCATAATTTTATCTTATGCTGATAAAATGTCAGAAGTTAAAACAGACTGGATGTAATTGCATACAGTTAAGATGAGATGGCATATGGCAAATATGAGATTCACGATCATAAGGGGGAGATAACACTGTATAACAATTCCAGACTAAATGTACATGTCTTACATGTACAAAAGTGTATATTATATATATATATATATATATATATATTATATTTTTTTTGAGGTATTCCAGACTAAATGTACATGTCCTAATATTTTGTTATATCATGCCCTAATAAATGTTAGGACGTGTGCATTTAGTCTGGAATACCTCAAAAAGTACATGCTGTCTCAATATACTGCGTCATCTTGAGAGCAGAACTATCTGCTATTATTATGCAGCGTCAAACTGTGAATTTCACACATCATTCAGTAGACAGAGTAGGCAATGACCATAAACTAGAAACAATAGTGAATCGTCACAACAAGTAGTACACTGAAATTTAACAGGTGGAGTACAATCGCATGTTGTATTCCTCAGTTTTAAGTCGCTTTGGATACAAGCGTCTGCTGAATGAATAAATGTAAATGAGTAGAAAAGAGTAACACTTTAGCTGCAATGAAGTTCGAACAAAATTAATTTAGTGTTTTGGGAGTACAGAGCAAAGAACAACTTTATTGTTCATACACATTTGCTTTTTTAAAAGCATCCCCATTTTTACTGGCCATGAACTTTTTTCTTTGTTCTGGTCGGGGGAAAGACTTATAATCAGGTGATTATGATGAGTATTTCATCATATTGTTAAAACACACACTGCTGCAGGGATTTTGCACTTTAAAGGGTAAGATAAAACATTGAAGGAAGCCAAAAGTTGTTAATAGAAAAGCTTGTCCAGTCATGTGAGTATTCTTTACATTTTAAGACAGACCGCCTGGCTCCTCCCAGGATCTGCTGAACCAAAAAAAAAAAAAAAAAAAGTTATTCAGGTTCCCTCAAAGAAAAAGGAAACATGTCTCCATGCATGCACAGACAAACTTTGGTCTTGTGCTGACTTGCATTTCAAAGCCCTTGACAAGATGTTCCTGGAAGCTCACTGACTTGAAACACACACACACACACACACACACACACACACACACACAGACACAGACACAGACAGACAGAGAGACACTCCCACAGATATACACAGACACATGGTTTGATGTGACCACATATGTGTTTGCGTACACACACACACACACACACACACACACAGAGAGAGAGAGAGAGAGAGACTAACTACTGAGAGAAATCGGGTTGGTTTCAATTAAAGAGCTTGAGGGACTCGCATTAAACTGTTATTTTTTTTATCTGTCTAAAAATTGTGTGTGTTCCTTTTCAAAAAGTTGAAACATGTCTAAATGATTTATTGCTTGATCTGGTGGGCCAAATATTGGCTTCAGCTTTGTCTCATAAAAAAACAGCCTTACTAATCTTCCTCGGGGCAGAAAAGAAGAAAACTTAAATGGCTCTAATATAATTACAGTATAGCAACAGGATAAGAGCAGCATCTATGAAATTAATGTAATTTCTTTGAGCATGCTCAAAGGGGCATCAGTACTGTTTCCGTCACACAGGAAGTGCCAGATTAATGTTAAAGAGATGGATTTAAATCTCCCATCCTTCTGGTTTCTATGTTTATAGTTGGCTGGCTGAAAGGGGAGAGGGAATACGAAGAAAAAAGAAGTATGTTAAAGTTTCAAGCGTCTCTGTCATACACTAGTCCACATGACTAAAGCTATTGCGTGTCAGGAATAAAAAAAGCAGTGGACAAAAGAGGAAGAACTGTTTCTTTCGCTCGTGCCTTTTATTGAACCATAAAACTAAACATTTTTATAACTATTTAATTTTTTGGTAGTATGTTTATCTATTATTATCATTTTCATTATTATTATTAAATGCCAGTTTAAGGGTAAATATTTTGTGGTGCATAGGGAAATTGGTTTAAAATAAAGCTGAGAATAAAGGCCCGTTCACTCCAAGGATGATAACGATAAAAATATAGTTCTGAAAATCGTTCTAAATATAAAAGAACAGCAGAGTCTACACCACAATTATAAAAAAAAAGAACAACACTATGACAGGAAATTTGAGGCCATTATCACATGCATCAGTATGTATAAATTTTAGCTGTTTTATATTTAAGGACAACTCGATGTGGCTACTTTTATTTATTATTTTGTTTATTAGCATAATAACAGTGGCTTTTCAAGCTGTATTGAGTAGCAGTCCTTGGAATTATATTATATTACATTATTGAACCACTTTGCAAATTCACAAATCTACAAAAAGTAGAGTCAGCAAAACCACATATTATTATTAATACCCTTTATGGGACATTATTGATTGTTACTGTACTGCTTTTGTTTGTGTTTGTAGATTTCATCCAGCACAACATTTAAAGAAACACACTGCCATTTAAAGCTCAACAGAATCTATTCACATTTATTTCATTTATAAACACCTAAAAAAAATTACTCCATGCCAGATACATTAATCTTCTGATCATATGCATGCCAATACTTCGATGTGAAGAAAAAGTTCAAAGCAAACTTTTCCTTGTCTGAGGCTCATTAAACTTTAGGAACTGCACTCTTCTCCTACTTTCCCTTACACTTATCTTTTCTATTCTTTCTCTCGCTCCCTTTCTCTCCGCAAACACTTATTGCATGACCTTAAAAGCCAGCGTTCAAAGACTTCAAAGCAGGTGATGAATTCCAGAACACTTCACCAAGCAGAGCTCACCAACATTGTCTGAGAATGTCCTTCAGGTTTTTTTTTTTTTTTTTTTTTAATGTGTGCAGGAAGAGACATTTAGTATTAACGCTTTACTGCTACATTTACTCTTCTGAATCGTTTCTTATTCTGTTGAAACATGCTTACGATGGATAAGCGAGGTAATTGGCTACATCAGCTTGAAAGTCTGTAAATCCATCAGCAGGGTCGGGCTAGAGTGTTGGTGATAAGTAGGGGGAGGACATCACTTCTTTGTGGTCTGACATTAATCACCTTTTTATGTTTAAATAAGGCCTATATGATACAGATGTGTAGGAGTGTCGGAAATGGAAGTGCCAAGCTTTGAACTTTTCAATGCAACATGTTTATATTTGATAATTAGTAGGGATGCAACGATACCATTTTTTAAGGACTGAGTATGAGTACCGATACTTTTTTTTTGGTACTCGCCGATACCGATGCCTATACATTTATTAATTTCTCTATCTCTTTTTTTTTTTTTTGGTGATGTTGCAGTTTTCCAAGCACAACAAAGTGAGACTAATAAATGTAGGAAAGCTTCTTTATTATTACCCTAATGAAAAAAGTAATAATTTTTATGTGCTTGTCACAAACTTAAAGAACAAAAATGTCAGTGTCCAATAACCTTTTAAAGGGCATAATTACCAATATATATAATTGTTGTTATATAAAAAGAAATTTACAAACAATACAACAAATACTATAGAGATACAAATTAAATAAACTTGTTTTTCAGATACAGTAGGTTTATTTACCATGTATACATTTATTTAACATATTTTGTTGTTTTATTAACATTAATGACAAATATAGGCTACGGTCCCTTTAAGACCGAATTCATGGATACTGACACATATCCTGTTTTCACCCGAATGTTTACGTCGACTTAAGCCATAATCGACTGTATTTACGTGAGATACTCCACACGATGGACATTTTGACAACTATTTGTGCATTTGACCATTCAGACGCAAGGAGAACTGATCGCGCGCTGTCTGAGAGAACTGGGATTGCGCGCAAGAAAAAGAGAGAGATCGTGCGAGAGAGAGAGAGAGAGAGAGAGCGCTTCTGGTCTGCGTCATTCAGTGCGATTCCACCTATCCCGCCTTCATTAACCGATAACGAAAGCATGCAGTTCGCAATGTGTGTGTGTTGTCATCATTAATTGTGAAGTATTTCCACACCTCTGAGGCTGACATTGTTTCTGCTGCCGCCAGTGTCTCTGTACACGGAAAATTCTGTCAGTTACGTCACGTAAGGTATCGGTCTTTGGTATCGGGGGTATTTTTTACGAGTACGAGTACAAGTACTTGAGCTTGGTATCGGTGCACCCCTAATAATTAGGTTGTAGGATTAGCATAATGATGTGGCGGGAATCACCCTTTTACATCTAAATTTAGTCACTCCAATCAAGTCGGTCCTTCAACATGCCCTTGCTTTAAACTCAAATTTTTTGTCGTCATTATCTACAAATCACTGCCTGTTAATTTCAGTTGATGTAAAAGGGTTAGTTCACCCCAAAATGAAAATTCTGTCATTAATTACTCACCCTCATGTCGTTCTACACCTGTAAGACCTGTGTTCATCTTTGGAACACAAATTAAGATATTTTTGATGAAATCCGACGGCTCAGTGAGGCCTCCGTTGACAGCAAGATAATTAACAATTTCAAATGCCCAGAAAGGTACTAAAGACATATTTAAAACAATTCATGTGACTACAGTGGTTCAACCTTAATGTTATGAAGCGACAAGAATACTTTTTGTGCGCAAAAAAAACAAAATAACTTTTTTCAGCAATATCTAGTGATGGGCGATTTCAAAACATTGCTTCATGAAGCTTCGAAGCCTTACGAATCTTTTGTTTCGAATCAGTGGTTCGGAGTGTGTATCAAACTGCGAAAGTCACGTGAACCATTGAAATTTCGAAACGTTTCGAAATACTTATAATGTAACAATGCCTCGTTTACTGAAATCACGTGACTTTGGCTGTTTGATACACGCTCTGAACCACTGATTCGAAACAAAAGGTTCGTAAAGCTTCGAAGATGGAGAATAAATAGAGAATTAAAAGAGAACTGAATCAGTTAATTAACAATTTAACATGTATATAAAACTATACTTTTTTCCTGCTTTTTTCATGTCAATTAAGAACTAAGGGTACGTTTACATGACAACAATGTACTAAAAACATAAAAAAGTGTCAAAACGATCCGCGGAAACGAATAAAATTGCTGTATTAATTATGCCAGGCCAGTAGGTGGCAATGTCACTTTGTAAAGAAACACTTAACGCTTAAAGACTGAACACGTAATACGCATACACATGACATCATCGTTTTTGTAGTTTACATGGAGATGATAACGGTATTGTTTTCAAAACTTGCACTTTGAAACCAGTTTTCAAAAGTTTGTCTTTTCAGGTCCCCAAAACGCCATTGTCATATAAATGAACGCCCAAACGCATAAAAAGTTTTACATTTTTAGTAAAACTGTGTCATGCAAGCGGCTTCTAAGTCATTCAGAAAAAGCACGTGTGCTCCTTTAAAAAAAAATCATAAAAATTAAAATAAAATAAAAGTAATATTAATATAGATAAAGCTGAAGCACAGTCAGAAATACAAGCAAAAAAGAAGCACAAATACAAATATAAGAAAAAGAAAAAAGAAAAGAAAAAGAAAAAAAAGCAGGGCAGATTTTGATACAAAAGTAATAATAGCCCATCTACTGTTCATCTGATGGAATTCAGCAGTAATCAAGATATCTGCACACACACACACACTCAGTTGTGATATTGATCTGCTGCCTGTGGAAAAGTGCTGGCACATGGAAAAGTGGAGGTGAAGGTCACGGGCTGTCCAGAGGCAGTAACTCAGGTTTCACATGCAGGGATGATGAAGGGATACACAGGCTAAGCTAATGGACAGCCCATCCCTTCATCAAATCACATTGTCCATTTAGGCTATGTGCGCTCAAGAAAAATGACTTGGTTTGAAGAAATATTTTGAGTCTGATCTCTGAGTCAACAGTTCAAAAATTACGAAAGGCAGGAAAACATAAATAACATTTGAACACTTTATGGTCTGTTTGAGGTCAGAGAGAGACCACAAATTGGTCAAACAGCATATTTAACATTGAAGTATGAGGTTGATACTAAATTATGGTATAATTATACAAATTTATAGTTATATATAAATTCAATTAATTTGTTTTACTTAATTTTTATTTTTCCACAAATTCACCTTAAACAGAAACAGCACTTATAGAATCGATAGTTAAATTTAGGAAAAGTACATCTATGCTTTGTGGTAAAACTTCAGTAATATACTGGGTTTCAGAGAAAGTTCATAAAAGAAAAAAATAATTTGAAAATAATAATGCTTATTTTAATGTTTTACAGCTCAAGTTCCTGACAACGATGAGCAGTTTGTTCCTGACTTCCATTCAGAGAACTGTAAGTACAGCATCCCTTTTGATTTACATCTTAAGCATGAACATTAATGAACTTGAAACCTGAGAGGGTGAGAAATATGACAAAAACAAAAGATAAAGAAAAGGAAGTATTATTTGTCCAAAATGTGAGTGATTGACAAACTGCTGGAGGCTGAGGCGTGGAGGCGTCTAAGGCTCTGCATGACAGAAACACTCGATACATAACCTACTAAACTTACACTGACGCATTTGGATGTTCATATTAAAGAGCACCTTCCATTTGCATGTGCCTGAAAGACTCAATTGAACAGCCAAGGAAGCTGGTAAAAGATCATTCATGAGTCAAGCACAAAGATTTCCTTTTTGTGTCCATCAGAGGTGTAAATGGGAAAGCTAATTCCTGTACTGCGCAAAGCAAAGGCTGCCTTTTCAACTGCTTTCCTCATTTTGTTGTGTCTCTCGTCAATGGCGTGCCGGCTTTGTGGTGCGCGCTCTGTAAACACTTCCCCTTGAACCTTTTGTTAGAGCCATTCACAACGTATTGGGTTGGGTCTTAACAACGTTGGCAGCTCTGTTATGGTGACAATTTTTTTCAAAGGTTGCAAAGTTCATAGTATGAGTCATACGTCTTGTTTTTTTCAGTAACATGAACTGGTCCGTGGCTTCCTAAATGACGCAGGGTAGTCACAATCCCAAAACTTTTGTGTGCAAACAGTACTATAGTACCCCATTCTAGATCTGACCTCTAGTGACAGATGCTCCCTATAACATATTGTTCTTGTCTGTTGTGCAACAATGAGGGGGAGGAAGTGGAGATGAACTCTGGGGCAGGAAAGGGTCATGTCTACTTAACCCCATCAGGACATAACCAATCACCCAGTGCTCTTTGCCATTGACAGCCTTTCCTAATACTCACAGAGGAGATGGGAGTTCAGGTTGACAGGCCTGTCACATTAGTTAAGTGGAGCAAAGCTTTGACTGACAGCAACACCCGCCCTTTCATTTAGACGTAATGGAGTAATAACTCATGAATTGGTCGCCATTTGAGGTGGCTCATTGAAAAAAAGGCTTGAGTTGACAAGGCAGCTATAAACATAAACATATTCTCCCACGTTTGTGGTCTCTATAGTGTGGGTCAGTTTATGCCACCAGCTAAGATCCAAACACAGCCTCCTCCCTATCGCTTGGCTAGGTTCAAACTCACTAAGATTACCATGACATTCAGGTGAGTCAGATGTTTTGCTAAACAGTGCCAGCATGTTACGTTTCATAACTGTCTCTTGGCCTTTTGTCTGTAAACACATAAGGGAAAACAAGATACATGAAGCCAAGTGTTCGGTTGTTTTGCCAGTCAAGTTGTTTCCCGTCTGGGCACGACCATGAGTCTAAGATTCTGGGACAGAACGGAATGCCAGATTAAAGAAGTGGGGGGAGGTGCTGGACATGCTGTTGTGCAACACCTGCACATCTGGAAAATCTATCCCCATCCCTCTCGTTTTTCCACATTGAGAGTCTCCATTTGGCGTAACTGTGACCTCTGTTTGTCATTATTAGCGATGGAACTTGGTTGAACGGTTCTACTTGGTACATAAACTGTCATTCAAAACTTGGGCTGTAAATGTGAACATGACAAGGTTGACTAGTTAGGGAATCATTAGCACATTAAACGCTTTAAAATGACTCCTCCAGGCTTTAGACAGTGCTGTAGAGTGGCCAAAGGTAATGAATCAGAACAACAGATCACAAAGCAAACACCAAACTTCCCATAAATTGTAATAAAATAAAAGTGTACATTTTGTCTTTTAATATTTGTCAAATAGTAATTGTGAACATTTTTATATTTTTTACATCTAAAAAATGCAAGCTTTTTACCGTTTTTGAGGTGGAAAAATCAAGTTAATTGAGAAAAAAAAACAAAAAAACATATGCATGCATATGGAATATTTTATTTCATTTTACTTATTGACTTTGTAAATATTTTTTCCATTTATGCCTATGAAATATTTTTTTCACCACAAAAATGGGTAAAAAAGATTATATTATATTATTTTCTTTCAAAATCTCTTTATACAATTGATTAGTACAAGGAGTTTTCATTCTGTTTGTAAAGGCACTCAACAAACAGGATTCTTTCTCCCATTCATGAAAATGCCTAAGAACAGAACTGACTCCACCCTCATGGTTCCTTTTTCTGAATGGAGGTTTTAACCCCACCCCCATCCTGTTTCCCCTCCAACTGTACTGAAATGTGATAATTTAGGCTGCCTTTTCTCTCCCGTTCTCTCTGTCTCAACACTGAGTGTTCCAAGATGTGAGTTAATCCTGCAAATGCTGTGTTGTGAGAGCCATTGTTTGGTTTTGTGCCTTGTAGTAATTATATAGGAAGTTGTGGCTATAAATCCAGTTCAAGAAAAGAGAAGTCTGCAGTAAAAAGAGCAAGAGAGATGGAAACCCAAGAGATGTGCAAAGGGATTTCTAAATATACAGTCCCAAGCTTGTTTGTATTGCATTGCCCTTCCGTTAGCTCTCTCGACGTGTCTGATATATCACTGGATCGTGCTGTTGTGCTCGCCTCCCGCCCCTTCTCAAACAAAATATGCAGCTCTACAGCTCTCAGCTTTCCAAAATACAGCTGCTATGCAACAAAGTCTGCAAAAACATCCTCAAGAGTGCCAAAAAATGTACAGAGACCAGTCATTCTACCCCATAGAGGGGGCCAGGCTTTCCTCTTTCACTAACTTTTTGCAGAGAAATGAGCCACACGCGTACACACACACACCGACACACGCGCACATTTAAGCCCCACATTTTTTTATGAATGGGCTGGTTGTGAGGGACTGGCTGAGGCAGCACATTAAGAGAAAACGGAATCTCCATTCATGATTTGGACTGACTGAGAGCTGCGCTCAACACAGCCGTTACAGAGATGTTTTTCCTCTACCTCTTCTTTATTCTTCACCCTCTCTCTCTCTCTCTTTGCTCTGTTTCACTCTTTCTTTGCGTTTTTTTTTTTTTTTTGCTTTTTCTTTGTTGCTTGTTATTTTACTTTTTCTGCTCTCTTTTTGTTTTTTCTTTCCTTTTTTGCTCTCTCTTTAACAGTTCATTTTTTGCTTGCTCTGTTTTTTGCATTAGGTATAATAAACTATTATACCTAACTTTTTTTTTTTTTTTTTTACAACATTTACTAATCTCAGGTCATGTTCACTTATAAATACACTACTGTTCCAATGTTTGTGTTCATTGAGATTTTTTTTTAAAGAAATGAACATTTTATTCAGCAAAGACGCATTTAACTGATCAAAAGTGACAGTAAAGACATTTATAATGTTACAGAAGACTTCTGTTTCAAATAAATGCTGTTCTTTTGAACGTTCTATTCATCCAAGAATCCAGAGAATAAACGTATCACAGTTTCCACAAAATTATTGAGCAGCACAACTGTTTTCAAAATTAATAAAGCACCAAATCAGCATATTAGAATGATTTCAGAAGGATCATGTGACACTGAAGACTGGAGTAATGGCTGTTGGAAATTCAGCTTTGCAATCACAGCAATAAATTGCATTTTAAAATATATTAAAATAGAAAACAGTATTTTAAATTGTAATAATATTTCATAATAGTATTGTTTTTACGATAAAATACAGCTTTGGTCTGCATAAGAGACTTAAAATCATGATTAAAGATGAATGAATTCAATAAAAATATTGTGTGTAAAAGTATCAATGTTCTTTAAATGATGGTTTAGGATGTTTTTATAGGTGGATACTGTAAGTGCCAGTAAACAGAAGCTCAGACACTATGTAAAACATGAATTTAGAAGCTTGTGCCCCGGTCTGCTGTTTGAACAAGTTAGAACATCTACTTCACAGGCTGAGGTATGGCTGCCAAAGCATTGAATGGACAGTAGTGTGTATTTTACTGCATCGTGAGGACAGAAGCAACGGGGCAAACACTCTAAACCTATATTGTCTTTTCTCTCTACTCTTAAAGAGAGGCTCTTTTCTTCTTTTCCTCCCTTCTCCTGCTGATAGAAAAGAAACTGAGGTGGGGGGTTAATGATAACATAGAACATATGTAACATAACATACACACATCCACACACATCAGAGACTTCCAGCACACTTTGATAGACAGTGTTTGGAGACACTGAGTCTTTTCCAGCTAAATAGTGCACGTCATTGCTGGTCTTAATCACTTCGCTTAGTTCATCAGTTCAGCATAATCTTAGGGCAGTTCTGCTGAAATGCGACGTGCCACGTCTCGTATTGAAAAAGCAATGATGGATCTATTGATCCAGGGTGATCTCAGGAGTAGATCAGGCACCTTAAGAAAAAAGCTTGAGTGTTTCTTTATCTCTCCCTGTATAATTATGATATCAGCCCAGATGGTAGAAGTCTCGGTAGAAATGTATTTCTTACCGGCTTGACAGAAATTCAATGAGCAGGTGTTATCTCCCTTCGGAGATAAAAACGTCCCTCTCTATGTCTCCATTCTCTACAGTAGAGTTCATTATATAATTTCTGCAATGAGCAAAAAATCAATATATGCATTAAACATTAAGAGCGGACTGCAATATATTGAGGGCTGATGAATGTGAGGTTGAGAGTTTGATTACACTTTCCACATGAACGCACGCATAAAACACTATCATGTTGCCATGGATGACATCATTCTATTGCGCTTACAGATTATGGTCATCCACCTTTCGCATTTTCACTTTCGTCTATGTTTTTCCTAAGTTAATCTTTTGGTAATGGTAAAATATAGCTTAATGACTCATTTTTAAAGAAGGATGGTGCATTTCTTTTATTGGCAAAGGGTGTCATAGAGTTTCATCAGAAAAAAATAACCCAATCATAAAGGGAAGTGATACCGTGTAGTTAACAGAAACGTGTCTATGCCATTCAGACGTCTTCAGCCAGTCTCATCCACACCCATTACCATGTGACATTACTACACAAAAACACATTAAGCATCAAAAGCTGTGTTTTCAAACAAAGGACGCATTGAGAGCACACAAATTTAGCTTCACACGAGACTCTACTTATCTTGTCATTCAAGTTTGTCAACAGATTTGTGCTACCGATAGCCGTCTGAAACTCTAAAGGGAAGTTGCTGACACTCTGAAGTGACAGTCAAACCCAAGCTAGCATTTTTTTGGAAAATCCCCTGGCCAATCACCATCTGAGAGAAGCCAGAACTTCCTTTTTTATTTGCGTTTTCTCGCTTGCACTCTTTCATTCTGGTCGTGTTGACATGGACACCACATGTCCACCATGTGTTGCTGTACTGTGCTGAGATGACAGCATTGTTTCTGCAAAACCTCTAGCTGAAAGAACAGTCCTTTCTATCATCCTTGTCCCTCCCCGGACTTTCCACTGATCATTTTAATGACTGTGGATTTATATAAACCTCCCCAAATGAGAGAAAGAACCTTTTTAAAACGCTTAGCTTCTTTTCTACTTAAACCATAAACTCCAAAAACAACTTCTTATCTTTGTATTGTTCACCAGGCCATTATACACTCTATCAAAAGGGGGTCAGTAGATTTAAATGATACATTTATGCAGAAAGGACATATTAAATTAATCAAAAGTGTCAGTAAAAACAACATTTATAATGTTACAAAAGATTTCTATTTCAAATAAATGCTGTTCTTTTAAACTTTCTGTTCATCAAAGAATTCTGAGAAAAAAAGTATCACAGTTTCTACAAAAATATTAAGAAGCACAACTGTTAATTAATAAATGTTACTTGAGCATATTAGAATGATTTCTGAAGGGTCATGTGACACTGCAGACTGGAGTAATGGCTGCTGAAAATTCAGCTTTGCAATCAAAGGTATAAGTTACATTTTAAAATATATTAAAACTGAAAACTTCTTTTAAATTATAATATATTTCACAATATTACTGTTTTACTGTATTTTTGTGCACATGAGAGACTTTTTTCAAAAGCATTTTAAAAAACTGATATGATCGATTTGTGTTTTTTTTTGTTTTGTTTTGTTTTTACATGACAAAAGATGTAAAAAAACGTTTTTCGCGTACTGACGACAACGTAGTCAAAATGATCCTCGTTCACACGGATCCGCGAAAATGATTAAAAACGCTGTATTATTCATGCCAGGCCAGTAGTTGGCGATGTCACTTTGTAAAGAAACACTACATGCCTATATATCGAACACGTAATACGCATGGGTCACCATTTTCACAAATTCACATTTTTGTAGTTTACACAGAGACAATAACAGTATCGTTTTAAAAAACTTACACTTTGAATCCTGTTTTCAAAAGTTTGTGTTTTCAGAACGACAAAATGCCGTTGTCATGTAAATGAACAGCCAAAACGCATAAAAAGATTTCAGTTTTTAGTTGAAAATGGCGTCATGTAAAGGCCCCTTATATAAGATAGTGTAGAATATTAATATTGGCCATAAACGTACCTTGAGCACTGCAATGTCTACAATTAGGGGTTGTTGTTTGACTGGAATTCTGTATTGACATTCCCAATTGGATTATTATAAGAATGATTTTTTTGTTTTGCAATCCTGTCACTTTTATTTCACACTCAATGTACTTCCTATATGACAGGCTATACTTAAAAGGACACAAGCAAGCTTTGAGAGCTGTGTTAAGAGGGCTGCCCAAAATCAATACTGCCATTTCAACCTTTAAGCCATTCAGACATAATTGGCATCCTTGTTGTTCTTATTGATTTGTCACTGTTGGTCTCAAATGGCCAGTGGGACGCCAGGTGGCATCTCTTCACTGACTGTCAGGCAGACCGTTATCATAATCTAAAATCAGATTTTATCACAACATCAGCTCATATATCAAATGCGCATGAAGGATTCGTTCACATCACACCAGACTAAAGCAATACGATAATCCTTTGTTCAGTGTTTTTATCAAACAGTCTTTGCATAAAGACTCGTTCTGCTCAGGATTTGTGTTTTATCTGACGACAGGCCACAGCAGTCACATTCCTCTGGTACGATATGATAGGTTTAAAGTCTTGTGATATTATTACTCAAACTTTAGCTTATTGTACCTGTTGAGTTGATACGGTTGGCCTCAACTGTAGCTGTCATAAGATGAACATTTCCAGGATGTGAGCCTGACGTGAATATACAATACTGTCCAGATGATCAGGAGAGTTAAGGTTTAACTCAAAAACAAAGCTGTTCTGCCTTAACAGTGACTGAAATCTGATTTTCTTCATCCAAAGCAGTGCTCAAACACTCCCGAATTGAACAATGGTACTTTTATTCGAAATAAATGTACTAGTGATTACTTGTACTAAAACACACTCTCTGAGGACGATCCCCCAGAACTCTTGATTAAAGCCACCATACCTCCATCTGTCACAGCTGGTGGATCTTTTTTGTTTGGGGCAGGGGGGTATCAGGGTCCTGAGATTTGTTTGTAGTGGGAGTTGACTGAATGGCCCTCCATAATGATCCCCTACTTCCTAAAGCACTCAACCATGACCATCACCTTTCACCTCTCATCCTCTTCACTGAATCGTGCTATTTACATATGTAAAGTCCAGCTCTCACCTCTAGCCCAGCCTGTCTCTAAGGGCTCATCCCGAATGGAGACACTCTTGTCATTTAGGTACAATGCTACTGGTTTTTCACACTTAGATGTAGCTTGAAGGGAGGTGTGAATGTTAAATGCACTCATATGTAAGGAGAGCATTATTTAAATCTACATGTCACCAGGTTTATAGCCTTATGTGGCAAATTACGATCACCAGAGGCGTCAAACTCATTTTAGGTCAAGGGCCGGATTTTCCTTTTTCCTTTTTTCCCCTTAAAACTTTAATGTTTGAAGAAAATGTGCAATTCATGCTTTTCTAGAGGATAAGTTTTCCACAATAAATGTTGTGTTTTAATAATATTAGGATAAAACAAAAGGGAGCACATATAATTTTTTAAGTTATCTAAAAAGAGGCTTTACAATTATTATAGGGCTTATATGCGAAATTGGTCATTTAGGGATATTAATAAAATAAAAGAAATAACAGCTAATTTTAATTCCAGGCCTTCTTAAGTCCAACAACAATATTTTTGATAATATTGCAAATGAAAAAAAAAAAAAAAATGGAATGGTTATGGAATATTAACACTAAATAAACAAATTTAATCTAATATAAATATAATATGAGCTATATGCTATAAATATAATGTTAATATTCTTTAAACTATTTACATTACATTTATTATCATTTGCAATAATAGCTGAAAATTATACAGCTGTAATGTAACTCTATGACAGCTGTAAATTCATATACACACGTCACATAAAAAAAAAAATGTTCACATTTACAATAAACATAATCCAAACTCTTGCACACTGGCCCTAGGCTGCTGGACTAATATATATATATATACCACTTTATTTTAGGGTCTTTTAACTAGTTGCTTATTAGCATGCATATTACTAGAATATTGGCTGTTTATTAGTAATTATTAAGCACATATTAATGCCTTATTCTGCATGACCTCATTCTACATTCTTAATCCTACCCACCTAAACTACCTTACTAACTATTAATGCCTTACTAACTATTAAAGCAGTAAATTAGGAGTTTATTGAGGGAAAAGTTGTAGTTAATAGTGAATAGCCTACATGTTCCCTATACTTAAGTGTTACTATATATATATATATATATATATATATATATATATATATATATATATATATATATATATATATATATATTGCCTTCTCACTCTTTCCTGATCACTGCTTACGTGATTTACAAGAATAGAACCCAGAATATGTAAACACTTCACACAGATGTTACATTACACATTTAGGTTCACCCCCCGACCCCCCCCCCCCCTTTTTTTTTTTTTGAGAAACAAAATCTAAGAAATATGAGTGGTTTTTGGGAACAGTGATGTAACCTTCACACGAATCGCAAAGAGAGAAAGCAGAAACTAAGAGCTTTGGGCAAAATAGACCAAATAAAGTACAAGAGCTTCCTTCATTGTCAGATCTCTGTTTACTCGACTGCCATCAGTCTGTAAACTCAGGGAGATTTAACGACAGACGGATGTGTCTTGACAATGTTACACGTCACGAGGTGTCCCCTTTGAAATCCCCGTTTGGTGCTCCATTCCATTTTAGTGTATTTAGAGAGGAATGATTCATTACATTAATAGAGTGGTTTTAGTGTCTGCAGTGATTCTATGCTTGTAATGAATTTATAAAAGAACTTGCAGCCTTGTTGATCAAATGAGCAGTCCATTATAAAAGCGTAGTATTGATATACTTTTTTTTTTTTTTTTCAATCTATCAAATCTATAAATCTTGTATATGCAATTAAGCAGACTCATTACTCATTCTGTTCAGATTTTCTCTTTCTTTTTCGATTTTAGCATTCCCATTGAGAGCGGAGGATGTTGCGCTACTGTGTTTCAGTATTGGAAGGCCTTTCCCCCATTTTTTTTTCTTTCTTCTTTTTGTGAATGAAATATGTAATTACCTGGGCTTGGGTTTCAGCAATGCCTGTTCTGTCAGGTCTGCGCCCACGACAAATCAACACATAAACAGCCATAAACACAAAGCTGCTGCTCAGCTGGAAGAGCACAGCTGCTGCTGTTTACCCTGAGCGGCCCAGAAAAACATCCTGTACCGTGCCGTCTTTGAGCCTGGCTGCTCCCCTCCAATAATAAACAGCACTGCGGTTTAGACCCAGACCCCACGCATGCTGGGCGGCTCCTCTGCTACTCCTCAACTAAATGCCAAAATCTCTAAAAGCTGAACTGAAGAAACAACAAAAAAACTCTTATGTAAATGACCAGCTGTTGATGCGTTTATAAAAGATACTCATTTAACCGCAGCCAATTTATGTTTTGTAGAAGTTCTGTGCTTGGGTTGAAGAAAACAAAATCTGGAAATAAGAATCTAATGCACATTAATAATTAAACTAAAATGGTTATGTCCACTTTTCAGTATTGATTAATGGAAGTGATTTTAAATGCTAGTGGATATTTATAATTTACTTTACAGCCGAGTCTAGGAGACAATGGCCTGGTTTCACAGACAGGGCTTAGATTAAGACAGGATTAGGCCTTTGTTTAATTAGGACATTGAAGTACTACCAAAACAACCCAATTGCTGGTTTTGTCCATTTTCAGCCGAGCATTTTTTGGAGTGTAGCTTTTACAAATATGCCTTAGAAAAAAACATTACTGGTATGCATCTTGAGACAAAACAATGCCACTGACATATTTTAAGATATGCCAGTGCAAGTTGCTTTCAGTTCAAACAGCTCAAACATGGATTTTAGTCTAGGACTAGCTTAAGCCTCGTCTGTGAAACCAGGGGTTACTGTGTCAACCATTGAGGAGTTAAGTGATCATGTTTGCATGATCTACTGCCCTCACTATCGCTAAGGACAAACAAAGCCCTTTAAAGTAATTTGAATACAAAAATGTGTATCTTTACTCTCAATTGTGTTCTCTTGTTGTATTTTTAGTGCAATGTGTCATTTCTCGAGACAGGAATTAACTGGAATGTGACTCATAAATGAACCTGTTTCTCTGTGTATCGCAGCAGTGGCATTCCACAGCCCGCCTGTGAAGATTAAGAAAGAGCCTCAAAGTCCAGGTTCAGACCCCAGCCAGTCTTGCAGCCACAAGCAGAGCTTCAGCTACCCCAATGGAGAGCAGTGCCTTTACGCCAGGTCAGTCAAAAGCTGGATGCTGTTGCTAGATGCCTCTCACACGATTTGATACTTTTATGGCATAAACAGGTGTTTCTTTATCTATGGGCTCTTTTGTCCCCTATGAACAATAAACAACACAGAAAATAGATTCTCAAAACACACACTTCACATTATAATGCAGGGTTCTTAATTTCCAGCCCTGGGGGTCACTGTCATGCAGAGTTTAGCTCAAACCCTAATCAAAGTCACCTGAGCAAGCTAATCAAGTTCTTTAGACTTAGTAGAAAATTACAGGCAGGTGAGTTTGAGCTAAACTCTAGTGCCAGATTTGAATATTAATTGATTAATAATCAATATTTTAATTTAGCATTTTCATATTTTAATAATGAACATTTGGAACATGCGTAAAGCAAAAATAAAATCTATACATACACTTTTACAGTTTTAATGTGGCCTTTGTTTAAAGAGAAAAAAATCTCTTAGTTTCAATAAAAATCTACCCCAGAGATATGAAAGTGTTTATAGTCGAAGATACACCCATACATGATCTATAACTAGTAAGAAATGCATTGTTGACTTTGAAAGTGTTCATGTGCCCTGCAGTGCCTATGAGCAGAAGAGAGCAGCTGTGGCAGCAACAACGGCAGCAGGAGGATCTAAGAGCTCTTGTCCAGGGACACCCATGTCCCCTATGCAGCATTACTCCCCTAAACCAACAGTGGGAACTCGGCCGGAGTCAGGGTACATGAATCCACCCTCAGCTAGCCAATCCCACGCCTGCCACAGCCACAGCCACAGTTACCCCATGAACCCCAGGTAACAATAATGATAAAGAATGTGTAGGTGTGTCTACTTTTGACTAGGGATTTCACTGCATGATATATCGGTACTATATCGGTTATAGGCTGATAAACTAAAATCAGTGATTTTGAATACTACATGCAAATCCATTTGTATATTTAATTATGAATGCTCATTTCTTTGGTGTTTACACAACCTCTGCCATCATCAAATGTCCACTAAAATTAATCTTTAAAAAACACTTTGTAATTTAATAGCACTGTTAAATGAAATAATTTTTTAAGATGTGTAGCAAATCTCAAAATTAATATCCAATTGTGATGCTAAATTCACTTTAAAGCATTTAAATTGATTGACTTATGCTTATTTTTAATATTTATACAACATAGTCTAGAATTTCAACATCTGCTAATAAATGCTTATCAGCCATAACCTGTAAATAATTACAGAATTTTAATATCAGTGCACATTTTTGACTAGTAGTGTTTGTTTTTATTTTATTATAAATTTATATTTTATATTTATTAAATATGTGTTTTATATCTATCAAAAGAGAACAGTTAAGAAAGCATACTTGTTTTTAAGAGCCTACGTGATAATCAAGGCTTAATGTTTCCACCCAGTTCCAGGTTCCCTTCCGGCTCTGCAGAGATGTGCCCACCATTCTCTTCCCAAGGCCAGGCCCTGCAGCGCATGCATCCTGCCCACGCCAGCGGGGGCGGAGGCGGCAGTTACCATAGGCAACACTCTGACCCCTGCTTGCCTTATCCTCCTCAGCAGAACTTCAAACAGGAGTACCTGGACCCTCTATACGACCGAGTGGCCCACATGGCCGGTACACAGCCTCAGAGGTTTCCTCCTGCCCATATGATGGTCAAACAGGAACCCACTGACTACACTTACGAACCTGGTACGTGAGTCAAAAGACATTCTGATGACACAGAGTGAATTAATTTGCTTTGAAATGGTATCTTCTTTCATCTCACTTCCTGAATAATTAAACCACATTAGGCCGCTAATGTAAACAGTAAATTGGTCGGCAAAACCGAAAAAACTCTCTCTTTTTTAAGAGATTTTGTTTGTTGTTCTCCGCTTCTAACATCCACTGACACTTTGCAAAGGCCTCAACAGTGTTTCTGTACTTCTCCCCACTCCTGATCCTTCACCCCTCCCCTTCTGCCTGTGTTCTTTGAGAGGGAGGGAGGCATAGGAATTTCATTGAGAAAATGGAGGGCACTGGAAAGACTAGAATCCCCAGCGGAGCTCTGGCGGGTGTAGGGTTGCAGCGGCGGCTTCCTTTTTCTGCAAGCAGATGAACTCATAATGGAAAAATGAGCGTATCCTCGGTAACCCGAGCCCATGTGCTGGCTTGGTCGAGCGGGCGGGAGGTGGGTGGTGGTGAGGGGTGGGGGGTTGTGTTGTAGCCGGGGGGCTCAGGCCATATACTCACAACACAAGCGAGCTCACCTCCTCCCACTCGACTTAAAGACTGACACAGGGTCGAAACACAACACCCTGCGCAGGTCCAACTTATCAGTGCTCTGTGAAAGACTACAAACAATAGTGATCTAACAAACATTACACAAAGATGAGCATAAAAACAAAGTTACCAGTTCAACTGATTCTTTAAATGGAAAAAAAAAAAAGAAAAAAGAAGCATGACCTTTTCTGGGTTCTTTTGTTCCCTCCTAGTTTTAAGGTACGAGGTGTCTTTTTTTGTGCCAGTGTTGTTATTGTTAACAAAAAACTAAAACTATTAAAAAAAAAAATTTCTTTAATTGAAATAAAGCTTATAAATAAAAATATGATGAAGTACTAAAATTACTGTAAGTCAAATAAAAACAAATTAAGCCCAAAAAATTAAAGCTAAAGCAATATATATATATATATATATAATACTAAAATAACACCGGCACTTATACCACTGAGAAAGGCTGATACTACTTAGCTCAGATTCATACGTGCTGAAATGTGGCAACTTTGGATGCGATAGTTTGGAACAAAAGGATGTTTGTGTGAGGATAGACTACCCTATCTGAGGTGGAGTACTGCATGTTATCAGTAGATTCGTCCCTGCCCAGGCCGGTGGCTGCCGCTCTACTACAGAACAAAAACAAAAATATATGCCAACATCAATAAGAAACCAAAACCATGTATAAGAGACACTTTAGATGGCAAAAAAGTGCTAAAATGTATTTTTTTCTTAAATGCAATATTTCTTATTGTGTTTATATTTTATAATAATACTACTTATTATTATTATTATTATTATTATTTCAGAATCACATCAAAACATTATATCAAAACCACAAATCAGTTTTTTTCTAAATTGTGCAGCTCTACCATTTAGTTTGTTTCAGAAAGAGTCCT
The DNA here is from genome assembly GCA_037950675.1 of Hypophthalmichthys molitrix. Taxonomy (NCBI): domain Eukaryota; kingdom Metazoa; phylum Chordata; class Actinopteri; order Cypriniformes; family Xenocyprididae; genus Hypophthalmichthys; species Hypophthalmichthys molitrix. The sequence continues at coordinate 17,962,846 of CM075503.1, forward strand.
GTGACGGTATAAGTTCCAGTCCGACAGCTCTGTCAATGTTGACATTAATTTGAGCTCTATGTATGAGAAAAGTGCTCTAGTCTCTAGACACTCAGAGCTCTTTCTCCCCTGTGACCTCTTATCATGGCCTCTGCCACTGCATTCTCCAGCCATGAATCATGGCTCCACCTCACAAACTAACAGTTTCTTATTTATACTGTACATATAGAAGGAGAGAGAGAGAGAGAGAGAGAGGTACGACAGTTATAAACCTGATTCTGGCTTCCTGCAGTACTGTGCAAGATCCACTGCTCTTTACTGCCTAAAAATAAAGCTGCCGACAGGTGATATTATGACAAACGACTTTATGACAAATGGACCTTTAGTCCTTGCAGCACTCAGTGGCAGAGGTTATCAAATCTGCAGATGCACCAGCCTCACACCCTACAGAAATAGTGCCTAAAGAGGACTAGCAATGATTAGCTGTGGTCTCAAACCCAGTGCCTCGCTGCCGACTGCCTACATAGACAGCTGTGTATCTTTGGAGGCAACATAATCAAGATGAATTTCTTTAGCTTTTGCATCAGGCCTTAAAACACTGACCGTGTATATAAGTTTTGAAACAGAGCAGCTGTCATTTCACCAACAAGAAACCATAAATAAAGATGAACAGATCATTTGCATGCATCCGTAACTGAGGGTCACGAGTTTGTGTTTGCCCTACAGATGTGCCTGGTTGCCCCTCCATGTACCACCACAATGAGGTCTACCCCAACCCACAGCACAACAGTGAAGGTAAGGACATGGTTTGGTCTAGTATAGTTCTAGAATGTACATTTCACACAATCACAGCACGTCATGATTGGCCAGTACTGTGCGGTCACTGGCTAACCAGTCCAGAGGGTCTGTGTTTCTGTTGGCATGGACATTTGTTTCTCCCTTGCCTAAAGAATTCCAGGGTAAATATTACTACTGGAAAAGACAAGTATTTTTCCTGGAGGGAAGAAAAATAATCCTTCTCTCCGCTCGTTGCATTTGCAGCACCATTTTGGGTATTTTCAGTTGTTAGCTGATCTCTGTAATGAGCCATTAGATACAGAAAATTTAGTTCCTTGCTTCATAAGTGTACATAACTGAATAATAATAATCAAGAGTCCATGTTTCCCATAATAAGAATTCATCAATATCAATTGAAAAACAGTTACTGTATTCATAGATCTCAATTTGAAAAGTCAAACAGGAAAATGCTTGTTGTTATTAATGACTGCCATTAATACATTAGCACAATATTACTCATGTGGATCGTCTTTGTATCCACATTAAACCAGTGTACTAATAATTCCCTTGTCCTGTCCTCAGGCTACATGTTTGAAAATGATTCCCGTGTTGTCCCTGAGAAATTTGAAGGTAAGTCTCACTTGTCCAGATGTTATTTTCTCACAAGTAGTATTAATTTCAAATACAAATGGTCTCTTCAAATGCCAATCTCAGACAATGAAGTTCTGTAATTAAAACTACAACATGAGAAAAATGAGAAATTAAATTTTTATCAAAAGTCTGAGACCACTACACTGTAAAAATTATTTTCGTGATTTATCACAACATTTTTTCTTTTGTCAAATCAACTTCAATAATTAATGTGGTTCAGATAACATAATATTTTGAGTTTCTGTTGATTAAATCAATCGCCTTCATTGTATTAACTCAAATTTTTAATTTCAATAAACTCAAAATTTTAAGGCAACCAGGTAACTTACTTTTAAACCAACAATTCTTTTTACAGTGTATTGAAAATACATTCATTTATAAAAAATGTGATGCAGTTGTTTTCTGTCACACATTTTGTTTTACCATTACCACAATTAGAATGGAAAATTTAATTAAGAAGTTAATATGAATTTTATTATTCCTTAGTATTTGGTCTGTCCCCCAGCACTCAAGCTGCATGAACTTCACAAGTTTGTGTAAAACCTGATGATCATGTTCTCTAGCATTCAATGATCCAAAGCATCTGACCATCTGTACAAAGAGTCACATGATCAATGTCACAAATTTGATTATTTTTTAACTTGAAATAGTGCTGATTCCTAAATATTTCTTATTCATTTTATTTCATTACATTTCTTTCAACTTCGCTTATTATGTTTAAAAAAGTTTTTTTTAATCTCAGATTTTCAATGTGCTCTCTGACGTTTGGACCACACTGTATGAATGTTTGCGATATCAGTTCAAATCCTTACCACCATGTGTCTTATGTTAGATAAAACAGATTCATGGATTAATGGACAATCTCTTTGCTTGTGTTCAGGTGAGGTGAAGCAGGAAGGGGGCAGTGTGTTTCGTGAAGGTGCTCCATATCAGCGCCGTGGCTCACTGCAGCTCTGGCAGTTCTTGGTAGCCCTCCTCGACGACCCCGGCAATGCGCACTTCATCGCATGGACCGGCCGTGGCATGGAATTCAAACTCATTGAACCAGAGGAGGTAAGCATCAGGCTTTTAAGAGTTCTCAGGAGGCAAAATATGATTTTCATCCAGAAAAGCAAATGATCATTCAAAGATCGAAGAGGAAAATATGATTATTGGGTGATTCAGATCAATTCGACACAGTGTTTATTCAGCTTTCACAAACTACAGAGAGAATAAATAATGGGTTTCAGAGATTTGCTTGCGATCAGCTCACACTTCCCCAGGGTCTAAGAACACATCCACACAATGCCAGTTTTCCATTAGCTGCCATGCATTATTTACCCCCACTTAACAGCATAGTGAAATAAAATGGAGAATGGCTCCATTACCAAATATTACAACCTTCCATTTTGCCGGAGTCTAAGCACACCGCAGTGGTCGAGACAAGAGCGTTAACCTCCTATTGTCTGTGGTCAGTAGACGGCTAAATGGCATGACTCAGCAAACTATCATGCAGAGATGCATCCATCAGTTCTGCTCAACTGTATGCATGAATCATTTATTACAACAAAGTTTTACTATCCCAAATAAAGCATACAGCCAAACAAAAAATGTGTTCTTCGAATGTCAGCAGACCCACAAGTTTACTGGCCCAAGATGGTGCAACAGTTTTTCTCGAGGGCCCTCAAGTTGAACCTTGAAGATTAGGATAAATACGTATTTCCTCTATAGGTTTGACAACCAGCAGTTTGCACTGTGCGCCGTGTGGTGTTTTTGGTCAGAGTTTAGTGGTAATTTGGTTATATAAAAGGGAACTGCATTATTTTGTGGGGACTCGCCCTTCCTTCTAATAGTTTAGCTGTTGTACAGTCACCAAGGACCTCTTGTGCTCAGATTAAGGCACTACAGTACAGTCCTTTCCTGCTCTTATGGTTTGTATTGTCTTATTTTGATACTCTAGGTGGCAAGACTCTGGGGGATGCAGAAGAACCGTCCAGCCATGAATTACGACAAACTGAGTCGCTCTTTGCGCTACTATTATGAGAAGGGAATTATGCAAAAGGTATTGCATCATCCTATTTTTTTCCCCACTTATCCTCACATTGAGTTGAGACTGACTTTATATTTGGAGTCTCTGGGAACCCCAAATATAGAGTCCAGAATGATTTGTGAAATTAACCTTAAATTATTCGAATATTTCTCATAAATTCTCTGAAATGTAAATTTAAATTTTTTTTGATACCAGCGAAAACACCCTGTAGAAAATATAATTCAAATTCAGTAGGCTATTACAAAATTAAATTCAATCCAGTTGTGTACATTAAAGAATGTGCATCATGTGAAAATTCATTACATTTATTTATAAACTTATAACATTATATTATATGCATTTTATTTACTTTTTTTTTTTTTAATTTCAAAAAGACCCAAACAGAAACTTTCTTCTTGCATGATCTCAGCTGTATTAACCTGATACTTAAATGTTGAGATGTTAAAAGGGGGTCCTTATTATTATTTTTGATTATTAATATTATGATTTAATTACTCTTTTTTTTTTTTTTTTTCAGGTGGCGGGTGAGCGTTATGTTTACAAATTCGTGTGTGAGCCGGAAGCTCTGATATCCTTGGCTTTTCCCGACAATCAGCGGCCAAGTCTGAAGGCAGAATTCGAACGCTACGTCAACGAGGAGGACACGGTGCCGCTGTCTCACCTCGATGAGGGAGCGTCTTACCCTCCCGAACCAGCTGCCACCAACATGGGCCAACAGCCCTACTCCAAAGGCTACATGTACTAATGCCACGACATTCTCCCAAGTTCCCCATCCCAGTTTACTACCCGCTGCACCTATTGCACATGCCCACCCCATCCACTTGTATATAAGGCTATGTTTTTTTTTGTTTTGATTAAATTAATCTCATTAGGGACTCTGCATTCCTCTCACTTCTGAGGCCTATCTAATCTAAACACATTACTGTGGTTCAAGAGATTGCTTAATAAAGACCCAATATTACTACTATTCCATGAGTCTCAGTTTTTTGAAACAATAGTAATAGTACAATAGTACAATAGTAATTTCTCTAGAAATAACAAAAGTGAAAAAAGTTGGTCAAAAACATACATTTACACACAAATTTCAGATGCCATATACATTTTTTAGCTCTGCACTGTATAAAATTAATAGGCTATCACGTTTGCAATTGTGCTGATATTCGGGAAAACAGCACACTGACTCCAAGTTCATCTTTAGCACTCTCGACTTCTGTCTTTCCATATATGGACAGTACGCTGTGAATGTGCAAAATGTTTGACAAGCAGACAAACAAAGAACCTCCATGACCTTTTAAAGGAGTTATTTCATTGGTATCTTTCATAGAGAAGTATAATTTTCTATATATACCATGTCATAAAAGTTTGCTAACAGCATCTTTAAATAACAGAAGCTTGCAATAGACAAATGGCCACGATATGTTTATTTCTTTGTGTAGCTTTTTTATAACTATATAATTTAAATTCATGAAAAAAGTCATGAACAAAAAAGGATTTTATTTTCAGGTGAAGAGATTTTTTTGCAATATGCAATTGTATTATTTTATGTATTGTTGACCTAAAGGTGTAAATGAAAATCAAGATGTCCCTAATTAAATAGCCTTCTCATTTACCTATAATACAATCCTGATTTTTTTTTTTAATTGTACTCTTTTAGTTGTACACTTGTTCAACTGCTCCTTAACGCAAATATCTAATCAGTCAATCACATGGCAGCAACTCAATGCATTTAAGTAGACATAGTCAATCTGCTGAAATTTAAACTGTCAGAATAGGGAAGAATGGTGATTTAAATGACTCTGAACGTGGCATGGTTGTTGGTGCCAAACGGGCTGGTCTGAGTATTTCAGATACTGCTAATCTGCTGGGGTACACACACAACCATATCTACAGGTTTATAGAGAATGGTCCAAATAGAAAATTCTGTGGGTGAAAATGCCTTGTTGATTCCAGAAGTCAGAGGAGAATGGCCAGACTGTTCTCAAATAACCAAATGTTACAACCAAGGTCTGCAGAAGAGCATCTCTGAATGCACAACATGCCGAAACTTGAAGCAGGTGGGCTACAGCAGCAGAAGACCACACCGGGTGCCACTCCTGTCAGCTTACAACAGGAAACTGAGGCTACAGTTCACACTGGCTCGCTAAAATTGAACAATAAAAGATTGGAAAAACATTGCCTGGTCTGAAGAGTCTGGATTTCTGCTGCGACATTCAGGGTCAGAATTTGGAGTAAACAACAGAAAAGCTTCGATCCATCCTGCCTTGTATCACCAGTTCAGGTTGCTGGTGGTGGTGTAATTGCATGTTGGATATTTTCTTGGCACACTTTTGACCGCTTAGTACCAACTGTTGGGACCAATATCTTTGAGATTTTTGGATGCACCTTGTTGAATCCATGCCATGAAGAATTAACAGAGTTCTAAAGGCAAAAAAGGGGGTCCAACCGGTTAATAGCAAGGTGTACCAAATAAAGTGACTGGTAAGTGTATATCTACATGTAATAAATAGACACTTCAACATTAGAAGCTCACCAAAAACAGAAACTCAAATAGGCCTTTTTAAAGGACAGAGTTTAATTTAAGTTGACATCAAAATGAATCCAAGATATGACATAACATAAGCTGTAACCATATAAAAAAAACAAAAAAAAACTGCAGGGCATTTCCACCCCCCATCGTTTCCTCTAATAAAAGAGCTATAATACAAAATCTCCACTGTGGTCCGATACACTGGTCCTGTGCGGAGTTGGTAATTTAAACATTAAAACAGAAGAGAGGTCCCAAATAAGGATGAGATCTGTGTGTGATAAGAAAGTGGTCTTAACATCCTGTTCACTTGTACATGACCAGACCTCTCCAGAAGAACTAACTGAATTAATGAAAACCCTTCCCCTCTCAGCACTTTAATCAACATCCATGGACCAGACGGATGTGACGTCCACACATTCTGCAACACAAATGGGTCGCCCCAAGAGTCTGGATGAAAAGGAGCTACACTGTGCAAATGTAAATATTACTATGTTAACGGGATAGCTTGTACCAAAAAAAAAGAAAAAAAACAAAAAAAAAAATGGCTGGAGTTAGCATTAAACACCAGGTTAAATGACCCGGATATTTTTTTTTTTTTTCAATTTCATATTTTGATCCTTTTTTTTTTTTTTTTTTTAAATACGAAGAAACCCAAGACTCAAAGTAGAGAGAATTATAACCAATAAAAGCCATATGAGACACATACAGAAGAAACATAAAATTAAATGCTTCTGATTTAAAAAGTAAAAAAGTAAGAGCAGAAAATCAGGTCAGCTTTCATTTTTGAGGGAACGCCTCCTTTAAAATCAAACATGTGGTTCACAGCAATGGAAAGGATCTTATCTTTGAAAATAGGGCACCATGTTCTTTAAGCACATTTTTAGCATCTGTCCATGTTATCCTCCACTCTGCCAACACCACAAAGTTGATGTTTTGTTCAGCAGCAGTATCAGACACTTGCAGTCTATAAGAACCTTGTGAGAAGCTTCTAACGTCGTCTGAAGGCTCTGGAGATTCTCCAGGCATTTGGTTCCTCGTAACGGTTGTAGAGGGGCTCCAACCGCTGCTGTTTCTTCTGCTTGCTGAGGCGTGTGGGATCAGACACTTTGAAGAAAGCTGGAGCGAACTCTACAAGCCACCTCGGGTCAATGGTGGTCACCTCCCTCATGTATTCCTTAGTGGTCAGCACAAGCTCATGGTACACCACCCTGAGGAGAAGAGAGTGAAACCAGCTTTAGCACAAGCAACAATGAGATTTGTTTTTGTTGGCTAATACAATAACAATATCGTTTTGGTCCATACCATTCTGGTTGGCGATTAAACAATGCGCTGGAGGGGTGAATGTAGACCACCTGCTGGTCTATGAGGGTCCTGTAACCTTCTTGAGGGTCCTTTTTGGCTGCATTCCGGAAGAAACCACTGCAAATGGCCTTCTGTACACGTACTGTAGCCTTACCACATGATACCACATCCAGCTTGTGCCTGAAGACAACATGAAATATTGTATAATTATTAACTAATAATTATATAACTAATTATATAACTAATTATATATATATATATATATATATATATATATATATATATATATATATATATATATATATATATATATATATATATATATACATACATATACACGTACACACACACACACACACACACACTATAAACCAAAGGCAATAACTGTAATGATAATAACTATAGTTAGTCGTTTTAATTCTATGTGAATAGGGAAGTCCAATATTGTTTAAATCACTTTCAATGGCAGGTTACATAAACTGCTTAAACTAGTCAATTTAACTTAAAAGAATCAATTTTTAAGGCTGATTTTAATATGCAAGTAAGCCAGCATAAAGTTATTTATTCTCTAGCCCTCACCTGTCCATGATACCCAGCATTTGTTTGCGGATATCCTGTGCACGACGGAGAGATCGTGCCTGGATGAAGTTTTCATAGCACCAGGGGTTGGAAAACTTGTTGTTCTTCCAAGAGTTGTAGACAGCCAACAAAGTCAGGTGGTCCCCCTCCGGCTGGTGAAACTTAGCCTTCTTCTGGTCTGCCAGAGCTTGTTTGTCCTGAGATTTAGAGTAAAATCATGCTTAATATCTTCAGGATCACTCAACTTGGATACCTCAAACTTTACTTAATGATGCAACTGTTCTTGACCACAGATCTGGTAATGTGTGTGGGCTAAAGGAGTACCTTTGGTCTGTAGAAGACATTCTGTACTGAGAGCATTGACACAATGGTAAGCATCTCTTCGCTGCAGCCAAGATGGACGGACATGATCAACATCTTACAAAGCATGGGCTCCAGAGGAAACTCAGCCATCTGATAGGAACAGTGACAAGAAACTTAATACTTTATTCTGCATATGCAAACTGAGCAGCTCCATCTGAAACCTCGATACGAGCACATTTACATAATCGCAAAGACGACATGTACACACTTACTCTACGACCGAGTCGTGTGAGCAGACCTTCATCATCCAACGCTCCCAGAGTGTACAGCTGCTCCATGGCTGTGATGAGTGTCTCCATGGGCGGAGCATCCATGAAATCAAATGACAACAGGTCATTGATGCCCATTGCCTGAAAAAAAAATTTGATATAAAAATACATAAACGAATGAGATAGTGATACTGTGTGGGATTTTTTCATTTTTGATTTCTGACTTGTTTTTGGTCTTTTTTCCTTCCCACCTATCTATCACCTGCAGGTGTGCAAGGGTAATTGTTGATTGATGTAAAAATGCATAAAATATAATATTAGAGATACACTTATAAAAATCCTGTATTAAGGCAAATTCACATCGCGCTGACAGACGGCAACAGACACGTCGTCAGGTTGTCGGATCAGTGTGTTACCCCTGTCGGAGTGTGTTGGCGTCTATCGGAGCTTGTTTTCACCGATTGAACATGCTGAATCTGCGTTAGAAAGTCTGAGATTGACGTGTTGTAATCTGGTGACTGTTGCCATTGGTCTGTCAGTTGGTGCAGTGTGAAGTGGCCTTCAGATATTTATTGGTGAATATTGGACACAATCATCTATTGACACTTACCCAAACCGCTTACAAATGAGGAATACAACAAGTGTGGATGTACATTTATTTAACTGTGCTTGTTCAATTTTGACATTTAGATTTATCTTCGTCATCTAGCACTCACTTAAAAGTTGATCATTTTTCTTTTATCTATTTTTTTTTTATCTATCTATTGTTAATATTTAAAAATCTTAATGAAAATACATTCCAAAATCCAATCCATTTTTTTTATCCTGTACATTATAATGTTGTGATGCCTAAATTGTAACATTTAAAATGATTGATTTTAGTTTTTCATTTGTAAAAAAAAAAAAAAAAAAGGTACAGAATTTTTTATATCGGCCATATAATTTTCTGTATCTGCCAGAATTTTATCTGTATCTGTCATAAATTTTAATATTTAAAAAAAAAAAAAAAAATAGTGAAATAGTAACTCAATAGTGAAACTTTTAAATTATACCTTAAGAGACAGTACAGTGCTGGCCAAGTTAGTTCTCTGAATCTCAGGAACATTGGTGGTGAGCATCTCATCTCTGTAGGCGCGTTCTGTGTAGAGTCTGTAGCACTTCCCAGGGCCTGTTCTACCTGCTCTGCCTGCTCGCTGCTTAGCCTGGGCCTATGGACCACACAAACGAAGTTTAGGAGTCAAATTGTACTTACGATGTATACTGCATGTAGTCTGGGTCATTAGGAATGGATGTTACCTGTGAGATGGGGGTAACAACTAGCTGATCAATGCCAGTTTTGGAGTTATAAACTTTCTGCTTGACAAAACCTGGATCCACCACATAGTAAATCCCATCAATTGTCAAAGAAGTCTCTGCAATGTTAGTAGCAATGACCACCTGAAAAAAACAGCAGAATGTTTGTTAAGGTGTATACAGTGATCTAAATTTTCAGGAAAATTTGATCTGACATGTCAGAGGTCACCAGAGAGAGGAAAAAGCCTGGATGGTACCTTTCTACTTCCAGGTGGTGCTGGGTCAAAGATCCTGGTCTGCATTTCACTGGGCAGGGCAGAGTAGACTGGGAGGATGATCAGCTCTGGGACATCAGGACCGAGAGATTTCATTCGTTCGTACAGGATCTCACAAGCAGTATCGATCTCCTCCTGACCCGTCAGGAACACCAAGATGTCACCTGTACAGTAAATTATTTTAATTATAGGAAGCTCATTTTCACAGACATTTACAGATTTTTCTGTGAACAACTGTGTGTAAAAAGTTACCTGGTGGCTCAGTGAGGTGGATCTGCATGACTGTGATCAGGCTGGCATCCAGATAGTCAGTCTCAGGTTCTTTAGTGTACAAAACCTCCACTGGATACGTACGACCAGGGATAGTGAAAATAGGTGCTTCATAAAAGTACTGTGAGAATTTCACAGCATCCAGCGTGGCAGATGTCACAATGAGCTTCATGTCAGTTCGTTTCTGTACAGTCTAAATAAGAAAAGAACAAGACACTATTACATATGGCCCATAAAGAGATGGTGAAATAGTGAATAGCACCTAAGTTTATGTTTTTGCCCCATATAGTTCAGAGTACCATGCAACAAAGTGTTAAAATCTTAGAACAGATATTAAAGAACAGATATTAAATCAATGCCTCAATTTTATTGTATTAATTTATTTTTAACTTGTTTCTAGATCACTCTAAAAAAAAAAGTAATACAATTTTTTTTTTATTTTTCATAATAGCAACATTTTATTTTTAATAAATAATATTTTAAATAATACATATTTTTATGTTTTTGAAAAAAGTTTCTTATGCTCACAAAGGCTTTCACAAAGTATTGTGAAATATTATTACAAATGTAAAATAACTGTTTTCTATTTTAATACATAAAAATCTTTTTGGACCCCAAACCTTTGGAAGAAAGTGTTTGTTTCTGAACACTGAGCTTAACACTCACTGACTGAGAGAACAAAGCCTCAATTTGTGTACTGTACCTTCTTGAGCAGGCCAAAGAGTACATCTGTGTGAATGGTTCTCTCGTGGGCCTCATCCAGCATAATGATGGCATACTGGCCCAGATCAGGGTCAATCAGACACTCTCTTAACAGCATACCGTCTGTCATGTACTTAATCACAGTCTCGGGACTTGTGCAGTCCTCAAAACGGATGGTGTAGCCAACCTGCACAGACACAGAAAGAGATTAAGGCTCCGTTTTAAAATTTTGGAGAAATGTTAGATTACTGTTGCCGATATTATGCAAATGATTGTAAGCAAGCATCTACCTCTTGACCTAAACAGCAACCGTACTCTTCCGACACTCTTTTAGCCACAGACATGGCTGCCACTCTTCTGGGTTGTGTGCACCCGATCTTCCCCCGTGTGGTGTATCCTGCCTCCGCCAGGTACTGAGTGATCTGAGTGGTCTTCCCTGAGCCCGTCTCCCCAATCACAATCAGAATCTGGTTGTCATGGACAGCCTGTAAAGACACAATGGTTAAATTTTTTAACACAACTAAACTGAAATCTAGATCAGAATGAATCTCCATTAGGGATGTCCCGAGCCAATCTCAAAGATTGGAGCCGATAAAGCATTTTTTTAATTGATCGGTATTGGCTATCCTAAGCCTGATCCTTTTTTTTATGTCAGCTGTAATGCAGGTGTCGTACAGTAGGTGGCAGTATGCACCTTCAAGTGGTTTGGCAAACACCATTAAAAAAAAAGGCAGCAGCTCAAATGTGCATGCGTGAAGCACAAGAATCAATGAGGTCTGTTTCAGCACATCACAAACACATTCGAACTTCTGTGTTTAGCATATTTGACGCACACTTTTGTGACGAATCACTCAATAGTCATTTATTTACTGTTTTTATCTGCCAACAGACTATCTGAGACGTAATTACTATAATGCGTTGCTAATATGGGTTGAGTCTTGCATTGGACTTGACTGAAAGACTGGCATTGTACCTCTTCCCTTTCAGTCTGTTATGCAGTTGGCACGGTGAACGCAGTGCAGAGCTTCCGTGTTTACGTCCAAACGCTGGCTCAGTATCGGCCGAGGCGGTTCACGTGAGCACCATGACACGTGTGTGATGCTGACGCAGGAGCCGGCCAATACTGAGTAGAATTCTGATGTAGAACAAGGAAGCACTGTACTGTGTTCACTGCGGCAACTGTGTAACAGATTGACAGGGAAGAGGAAAAATTGTTAAATAAAGTCGTTGTTTATTTACACAAAAAGCATTCTCGTCGCTTCATAACATTAAGATTAAACCACTGTAGTTATGTTGACTACTTTAACCATGACTTTACTACTTCTCTGGACCTTGAATATGGTAATTTCGTTGCTTTCTATAGGAGATAAAAAACCTCTTGAATTTCATCAAAAATATCTTTATTTGTGTTCCGAAGATGAACGAAGGTTTTATAGGTTTGGAACGACATGAGGGTGAGTACTTAATGACAGAAATTTCATTACTAACCCTTTAATGTACTTGATAATTTCCTTACAAAATAGGGTACAAAATACAAGTATTGGATTGGGACTCTGTATCTGCAATTTTCAATGACTTGGATTGGAGGCACAAAAAACTTGATAGGAACATCCCTAAAGTACATATCAGTTGAAGTCACACCTGAATGAGCTGCTCTTTCAGCTTGTAGATGGGAAGACTCTCTCTTTGCTCGAGGATAGAAAGTTGAGTCTTTTTTCCATACGAGGCCTTGTTGCCACCAAAGGCGTGTTTCTTCCATTCCGGGATATCGTTGGGCATCATACCTATGCCCCTCATGTTGGCAGCTATCTGCCTGCCGTCAACTGTATGGATGGTGAGCGTGTGAAGACAGGAAAAAGCATTTATTATAGATGCACAAAGATGATAACAGACTTGAGCTCATAAGGCCAGAGGGCATATGAGCAACAGAGACAGGCTTTTTATATGCAAGCCAGCCACCATCTGCCATCTTCGATAGCAGACCTCAGGAAATCAGATGGCCATCTACGAACTCACTAAACCACGGTATGGACAAATAGGAAGGAAGTTTATCTGGATAGATCAATGACTTTCATATTACATAACTTTGTGTTCTTTTTTTCCACTACTGAAGGAGATGGAGCGCAAAACATCCGTGTACTCATACAATCCTGCTTCACTATATAAGTAATCAGACTATTTTCTTTTCTAGTTTTCATATCCTGGTTGATATCTCAGAATTCAGACCATAATTTCATCTGGAAGATTATGAATAAAAAAAACAAAAAGCCAAGGCTACTCATAGCACTGCAGGTCAACAATGAAATATTTTTAAATTATGTATTTGTGTATTATGTATTAAGTGAATCACTATATTATATATATATATATATATATAAAAAATGTTTTTCATTTTACCGTTTTATTGCCTGTCACTGTCATGTTTTTTTTTTTTTTAAACAATAATATTATAGATATAGGTAATACTGCAGATTTTTAACTTGTTGCAAATGTGAAATATCTGTTTCCACATGTTATTTTGTGTGGAAAAATCCAACAAAGAAGTAAAATAAATAAAAGAGAAAGGGGTTCATTAAAAGTAATATTTATCATTAAAAAGTATTTGCAGGGCATTATACACCTGCATCCAAGTTGGAAGCGCGACTTGAAGTGGTATTCTATTACACTTTTTTGGCCTCCTGAGTTGAAAGGAGTACAACATTATTTCTTATTTCAGATGCTAGGAATAGTCTGATTGTCTTACCGTCGGGCAGAGGGTCCACCCAGTGTTTATTAAGACCCATGGGGATTGAGTCCATTTCAGCCTCCCGCTGGGCCTGTTTTACCTCCCGTCGCTCTTTGGCCAGGGCACTCTGCATCATAGCTGCTTGGGAGAGAGATCCATCGGGGTTCTGACAGAAAAAAAATATATATTATTATTATTTAAAGTCACAGATTAAGTCTGCTTCAGTGAAACAAAGAACTTTGCTTCCAACATTGCTCAGGCAGCTGTAGAGTGAGACTACATGTGTTTTGAATTACCTTGACAATCTTGACAGGACTCATATCCATGCTCTGTTTGGTGTGTCCCCGCAGGAATGGAGGCTCCTCTTCCACCAGCTCAATCTCCAAGTCCTCATCTGACAGACAAACCACAACACAGACAAATTTCAAGGTGACAGTTCAGGCAGCTAGAAGCAACTTATTATGATGGATTCCAAACGAAGGAGGATTTTATTATCGGTATGGTGACAAATGTTGAGTTAAACAAAGCTGAATGCAACTCATACCCTCCTCATCATCGACTTTTGGCAGAATTCCTGTCTCTTCATCAAAGTCTGGGAATTCCTCCTTAGACAACACATTGGCGGCAATCATCTAAGAACAAACAGATCAAGATGCAGATTAAAATATGAACTTAAGGAAAAACAAATGTTATAAGAGTAGATAAATTCAATTTCTCATTAAAGATGGCCATGCACCTGTTTGATTTCCCACTTCTCCGGATCGGAGATTTTGGTCAGTCTTTTGCGTTCCAATGAGTCATCCTCTACCTCTGGAGCATGGCCCAAGTTGAGGTTGGTGGGTCTGTCAGGATTTCTCATGGATGTCTCTTCCTGACCTTCTCCACCCACATTTCTCCTCCTGTTAGGGTTCAGGTCTTCACCAGTGTCCTGGTCAACATCCTTGTAAAAGGAAGACAACCCAACAAAAATCAGTCCACATATTACAAGCACAGTGATGAGTAAATCAAAAATACAGGTTGAGCACATAACGTCTTTTATAAATGCAAGACATAACCAAAATTTCTAGAATCTAAAAACAAGTTATTGACTTTAATGTCACAGAATATAACAAATCTGTAAATTAAATGTACAAATTAAAATTGGAAATTTAATTGTATGGAATTTACTGGTTGTTTAATTGGTGACTTTTGGACCTCATAGTATGCAGATCTGTTCTCTCATGACTTCCATAAAGACACTCACTCACCTTCATACTGAGACTTGTTTTGGATCCAGTGAAGGACAACACCTTGACTTTGACCCTTTGACCTTTGCTGACCACATCAGCCACATTTGCCACCCGACCTTCTCTCCTGAGCTCAGAAATATGGACCAAGCCTTCCCAACGTTTCCTTTACAAAAGGAGGATGAGAGAAAAATAGTTTAAAAGCTAATTCTAAATAATAAGTTTACAAACTAATCCTACTAAAGAATATATCATAATGCACACATCAAATTCAGTAGCCTTAAAAGTAAGTTTACTGTATGCCAAACATACCTGAGACCTTCCAACTGCACAAAGCAGCCAAACTGCATGATACTGGTGACTTTGCCGTTGTAGATATCCCCCACAGATGGCTCCTCTGGTGGGGGCCGGTCCACATGTTTGTCCTTCCACCGGTCTGAGCCTTTGTCTCTGTCTCCTCGTGCAGGACTCCTGGACCTGCTGCGAGAGTGCCAGCGGCTCCTGCGCTTCCTTCTGTCCCTCTCATTAGAGCGGGATCTAGAGCGAGAGCGCGAGCGATGCCGTCTACGTCTGTCCCTGTCTCTGTCTCTATCTCTATCTCTGCTCCGGCTTCTGCTCCTCCGCTTCTTCTTGCTGCTGCTGGTTTCAGATCTAAGACGGATGATACTTAAATGTTAAAAGGCAACAGTATGATGCAGCGAAGAAATCATTGCAGCATCAACCTCAATGGTATCTATTTTATGGTAGAGCAGTTCATCACCTGTGTTTACTGCTGCTAGGTTCAGTTCCACTAACACTGGGCATAAACATCTCTAACTCCTTCATAGCATCAGCAGCAACTTTCACGTCATCCTCATCCAGCATAGTCTAGTTAGAAGAAAAGAAGACAGTTTGACTTCAAGTACATTAATGATCCATAAGTGACTACTGTTGATGAACTGTTGGTGAAAACTGTTGTTCAAAATAAATGCAGCTTTGGTGAGCATAAGAGGCTTATAAATAAACATACACAAAAATAACCTATATATACACATAAATAACACACACACACACATACATATAACATACATATAATACATATATATATATACATATATATATATATATATATATATATATATATGTTACATGTTGGCCACCATTATTGGCACCCTTTTATTAAATACTTTTTGCAACCTCCTTTTGCCAAGAGTCTTCACCTATAATGCCTGATGAGTTTGGAGAACACCTGACAAGAGATCAGAGACCAGAATCTCTACAGATCCTTCAGATTCCCAGCTCCATGTTGGTGCTTCTTCTCTTCAGTTCACTCCACTCATTTTCTTTAGGGTTCAGGTCAGGGGACTGGGATGGCCATGGCAGAAGCTTCATTTTGTGCTCAGTGACACATCTTTGTGTTAGTTTTGATGTTTTGGATAATTGTCCTGATGGAAGATCCAACCACAGCCCATTATTGGATTTCTAGCAGAAGCGGTCAGGTTTTGATTTTTATTGGCATTTGATAGAATCCATGATACCATGTATCTAAACAAGATGTCCAGGACCTCCAGCAGAAAAATAGGCCCACAACATTAAAGATCCAGCAGTATATTTAACCGTCGGCATGGGATACTTTTTATCCATGTGTGCACCTAACCCATCTGGTGGTTTCATCTGACCATAGAAGCCGGTCCCGTTTGAAGTTCCAGTCTTGTCTGACAACTGAATATGCTGGAGATTGTTTCTGGATGAGAGCAGAGGAATTTTCTTAAAAACCCTCCCGAACAACTTTTGGTGATGTAGGTGCTGTTTGATTATTTTTAGGCTCTCTCACTCAAGACTCAAGACTCAACTAATCTCTGCAATTCTCCAGCTGTGATCCTTGGAGAATCTTTGGCCACTCAAACTTTCCTCCTCACTGTGCATTAGGATGATTTAGACACACGTCTTCTTCCAGGCAGATTTATAACATCTTTAGTTGATTGAAACTTCTTAATTATTGCCCTAATAGTGGAAATGTGGATTTTTGCTACACTTTAGCTATTTTCTTACAGCCACTTTCTATTTTGTGAAGCTCAACAATTTTTGCTGCACATCAGAACTATATTCTTTGGTTTTACTCATTGTGATGAATGATTAAGGGAATTTGGCCTTTGTGTTTCCTCATGTTTATACTCCTGTGGAACAGGAAGTCATGGCTGGACAATTTCATGATCATGATCACCCTGGTGCACTAAAAAAAAAATTGTAAATATGAATGGGAATATGCTTCAGAGATATTTTAATCATAAAAAACTCTAGGGGTGCCAATAATTGTGGCCAATGTGTTTTGGAGAAAAACATTTATTTTATAATGTGATTTTCCCCACACTTTCAATTCTTTTCCTTCAATGAAAGATTAGATTTTTGCTAATTTTATGAATTAAAGATCAAAAGGATAAACAATGCAGATTTATTTTTATAGTCATCTTTGATCATATTTACCAAGGGTGCCAATAACTCTGTGTGTGTGTGTGTGTGTGTGTGTGTGTGTGTGTGTATGTATGTATGTATGTATGTATGTATATATATATATATATATATATATATATATATATATATATATATATATATATAGAGAGAGAGAGAGAGAGAGAGAGATATAGATAATAGTTATATAAGTAAAAATATAAAAAATTAAATATATATAATTACTCTGGTAGTAGGATTGTCAGGTCTGCACAGAGCTGGAAACAGCTCCTTCAGCTTGTCCTTTTCACCCTTAGGCTTAGCATCAGGATAAGAGGCTGCACAATAAAAATCACATGCGAAAAGAATTATCAGGAGGAGAGATGGCAATATGGCATGAAATATGGTGCAAGCTGGGCCTGAAGGTATTGTTCAAATCAAAATGAACTAGGCTGCATTTCTCAAAAGCATCGTAAGCCTAAGTAGATTGTAAAACCATTGGCCCCCACGGCTATGATCAACTTAGCTCACAATGCTTTTGAGAAACGCAGCCCTGATAGATGTAAATGAACTAAAAGATCCTGAATGTTCTTACCTTTACTGGTAGATGCTTTTGCAGGAGGACGCATGGTTTGAATGAGACGAAGCAAATTGCTGGTAAGTGAATCCTAAAGGACAGGGATGGGTTAATATTCCTAAAACTGCAACAATAAAATCACAAGACACAAAATTAAAGGAACAAAGAGAGAGATAACAAAGATCCTTACTGTGAAATCGGCTCCATTTTTAACCAGCACTGCCTTAAATCCATCAAAGGTTGGATTTTTCTCGGCAAGACTGATTACAAACTCAGCTGAAAAACACAACAACCAGCAGACTGTTACTACAAACTTCTATACACATAAATTGTAAAGCTGCAGCTAGTGATTATGCGTTTGTCTGAACATTAGTAAACATTAGTACATTAGTACAATTTTTACTAACCAGCCCCTTACCAAAATTGACTACGGTAATCATTGATTTGGACAAAATATCAGTTATTACAGTAATTGTAACTACTGTAAAACTTTTTAACAGCTTTCAATTAACTCTATAGTAAGGAAGACGGTTATATTTCCAAATAAACAACAGGCAATGTTGCCTTACCATAAAATAAATACGACCACATTACTGTCAGTAACCAGCGTTTCTTTTAATTATATAAGGTCAGACTCTAGGTAAACTAAACGTGTAACATAATTGGGGAACTGAATGTTGTTTCCTAACATAACTGCATGTTCCAGTTAAATAACGCACAAGCTGACTGCACAAGGTGGAAAGAGACTAACCAGCTAGTTACGTAAAAGTTATCTACAACGTGACACAGTCTCATCTAATTTATAAACTCACCAAGGTCCTTATCGCTGATTCCTAAATGGTTATCAAGTTCGGTACAAACTTTAGATACCAAAGACAAATATTCGAGCTTTTTAAGCTCATCATCTCCGATCTCTGCCATCTTCAGCAATGTTGTTGTTTCGTTCACCGGAAGAAAATGGCAACGCTTCCTCCGTTAACTTCTAATTCCGGGTTACATTATAGGCGTCCTCTAACGGTCAAATGAGGAATTTTTTTTTGTACTTTTAAAACTACAGAATTCAACAGCAAGTTCTTGACACATTTAACACATTTTGTAAGTATAAATCGAAAAATACAAAGTATAAAAAAGAGAATTGTTGTGAAGGGGGAGCTTTTTTGTAGAAAATGTGAATGCTTTTTTTAAAACCCGAGTAAACTATGATATTCCTAATATGACCATTTTTTTTGTATTTTCTCTTCTACTACTTTAAGAAAACTCTATTTTCATAGATCGAAATAAATTTAATTCGATTTTAATTCATTTTAACCAAAGTTTTGATTTATTGACAGAGTTTGATATTGCAGGGGTTTTCAAACCATGTTAAAATTAATAAATAATTATATAAAAAAGATTAAAATTAGTAAAAATTAGATTAAAACAAACAAACAAATAAATGAGTGAATAAATAACACAAAAATGTGACAGTACAGTACTATAATGAGTAGGAAAAAAAACAATAATGTAACCTAATAGAAACTAAATATTTTCCAAATAATAATTTAGAAATAGTTATATATAAATCTCGGCATCTAAAATACTGAAACCTATAACAGATCTCGTGCGACATCTAGTGGCGCATGCATGAATTTCATGTCACTCCACTGACAGTTCCCTGCGTGAATCCGCACCAAGGCCAGGTTGGTGCGGATCTATGATGCTGAGATTAGGCTTCGCATGGACTACATCATCAACCACCACCAAACACATCGCACAGGCCAGGCTCTTCACCAGATCCTTTCTGCGAAAAGACAGCCATACTTTATATAAGAGCCGGTGCTCTGGACTACCACAAGCTCTCCAGTTTAGACAAAAGTCAGTGCTTGCCAGTACCACATTGTCCTGGGACAACTTCAGGTAGGCACTGACCTCTGACGCAGTCAGTCATACTCCCAGGCTGAGCGCTTCATGTCTGATATACTTGCACAACCGGTTATAAAACGCTGCAGACTTCGTTAGCACTGCTGCTAACACAAAGACCTTGCCCAAAGACTTTAAATGCCTATGTTTCTAAACACTGATCCCAAAATAGTCGCGTTCTGACGTTCAATGCGTAGAAAATGCTGTCTAGATAGGCAGCTTACTAAGATTTGAGACACAGCACTTGTTTACTTACAGTAAAATCGTATGCTATTGGACTGTAACTGTTCCTTAAATGTTTGTTTACATATAAAAAGCTGACATTCCCTGTCAAAACTGGTTTGCTGGCTAGTTTAAGCTGGTTTTTGCTAAATAAAAAGAAAGTTTGAGCTGTTTTAACTGATCTTATAATATGTCAGTGCCATTGTTTTGTCTCAAGATGCACAACAGTAATGTTTTTTTTTTTTTTTTTTTTTTTTTTTTTTGTAAGGCATGTGTATAAATGCTATTGAAATGTCCTAATTTAACTAAGGTCTAATACTGGCTTAATCTAAGCCCTGTCTGTGAAACCAGGCCTATTAAGAGTAGCAAAGCTAGTTTAAGCTTGTTTTTCAGCAGATATGCTTAATTTCATTTCGTACTGCTGGCAAATTAAAGTCACCATGACATCAAATTTTTTTTATGGGATATTGCAGTATTTATTATAAATTATTTATCTGTGCACATCATTATTTTTAATAAAGATTAGTATGCCCTTGTAATTTTTAATCAAAATAACCTCCCCTCCCTCTTGCAGCGACATCTCATCTCTTCTCTGATGAATTGTTTTTCGGCATGAGGGTGGGATAACCTGTCACTCACATGAGATCTCAGCAATAGCGAACCTAACGATCCAAAAATCCAGTTGATTTCCAGTGGACAAAATCATGTCCCACCCTACATTTTTTCTTGTTTGAGAAGCAGTTTCACTCTAATGTCACTAACGGGAAGAAAAGACTATTGCAACTTCCATTTCATGCCGAATTTAAGCAGTATGCAGTATGGATATCATCTGTACTTTATTTATTTTATTTTTATTATTTCCTGGCACCCTGTTTACTAAGGAGTCAGTGGTCGCACTCAGTTAGGGCAATTCAGTATCAATTTTACGACAATTTTTATTACAATTTTGTTTTAGGCCTTCTGGAGTGGTTTTCTTCAGCATGGCATCAGGGAGCGATGGACTGGACAGATTAAAGACCCCAAAACACACCAATCGCCTGAGTAAAGAGAAGTCCTCCTATCTATTACAACATGCACACAACCCTGTGGACTGGTGAGGGACTCTGAGATCTTCAGCCTTACTGTAAACAACACAGTTTAGATGATTAAATGTTTGGAGAAAGCATCAACAAAAATCATCCTGTGAAAACTTATGTATAAACTATAGTTTTCCTAGTATAACTTCACTTTATGTATTTCTCTTCTTTTCACAGGTATCCATGGGGGCAAGAAGCCTTTGATAAAGCAAAGAGTGAAGACAAGCCCATTTTTCTTTCAGGTAACATAATGGTATACTTTAAAACATATTGGATGGTTGGTCCATCTTTTATTACACTGTTGTATTACTGCTTACAGTGGGTTATTCCACCTGTCACTGGTGCCACGTGATGGAGAGGGAATCGTTTGAAGATGAGGAGATTGGAAAAGTCCTCAGCGAGAACTTTGTGTGTATAAAGGTGGACAGAGAGGAAAGGCCTGATGTAGACAAAGTTTACATGACATTTGTGCAGGTTTGGATTTGTAAATTTCATTGTTGCAACTTGCAAAGTGTCATGCTGGTTGAAATACAATGAATGCTTTCTGCCCAGGCAACAAGTGGAGGTGGTGGCTGGCCAATGAGCGTGTGGCTCACACCAGATCTCAGGCCATTCATAGGTGGCACTTACTTTCCACCCAGAGACAGTGGAAGAAGACCTGGACTGAAAACTGTGCTTTCAAGAATTATAGAACAAGTAAGAACTGAGACTGAAATTTCCTTCCTTCATTCTTCATTCATGTCATTTTTTTTTTTTTTTTTTTTTGGGAACATTAGTGTCTTTATTTTATTTTATTTTATTTTATTTTACTTTTGGTTATCTTCTCCTGTCTCATCCGGTCCAGAAGCCACAAGAGGGTGCTAATGGATCTGTGTAATAATAATAATAGAAAAATGTAATTTAAGAAAGTAGACATTATTACTATTATTTTATTCTTTTAACAGTGCTAGTTTTTTTTCTTTTGGATTATAAATCTAACAGTAGCATTAAAACAATTAAATTAATAGAAAGTAAACATTTTCCAAAAAATATACACTACCAGTCAAAAGTTTGGAATCGGTAAGATTTTTAATGTTTTTAAAATAAGTTTCGTCTGCTTACTAAGGCTGCTTTTATTTAATTAAAAATACAGTAAAAACAGTAACATTGTGAAATATTATTACAATTTATAACTGTTTTCTGTTTGAATATGTTTTATAAAGTAATTTATTCCTATGATCAAAGCTGAATTTTTAGCATCATTACTCCAGTCTTCAGTGTCACATGATCCTTCAGAAATCATTCTAATATGCTGATTAGCTGCTAAAGAAACATTTATGATTATTATCAATGTTGAAAACAGTTGTGTACTTTTTTTTTCAGGATTCCTTGATGAATAGAAAGTTCAAAAGAACAGCATTTATCTGAAATACAACGCTTTTGTAACATTATACACTACCGTTCAAAAGTTTGGGGTCAGTAAGAATTTTTAGAAAGAAAGAAATTAAAGAAATTAATACTTTTATTCAGCAAGGATGCATTAAATCGATCAAAAGTGACAGTAAAGACATTTATAATGTTACAAAAGATTATATTTCAAATAAATGCTGTTCTTTTGAACTTTCTATTCATCAAAGAATCCTGAAAAAAAAATATTGTACACAAATATTTTGTACAATTGTATACAATAAATGTTTCTTGAGCAGATCAGCATATTAGAATGATTTCTGAAGGATCATGTGACACTGAAGACTGGAGTAATGATGCTGAAAATTCAGCTTTGATCACAAGAATAAATTACTTTATAAAATATATTAGAACAGAAAACAGTTATTTTCAATTGTAATAATATTTCACAATATTACTGTTTTTACTGTATTTTTAATTAAATAAATGCAGCATTGGTGAGCAGACGAAACTTCTTTTAAAAACATTAAAAATCTTACTGTGTCCAAACTTTTGACTGGTAGTGTATATATACTACCATTCAGAAGTCTTTTTTAATACATATATTCAGAAAGGATGCTTTAAATTGATCAAAAGTCACAGTAAAGACTTTTACATTGTTACAAAAAAGATATTTTAAATCAATGCTGTTTTGTTGAATTTTTTATTCATCAAAGAAAAAAATGCATCACATTTTCTACAAAAATATTAAGCATTAAAATTGTTTTTAAAACTGACAATAAGAAATGTTTCTTGTGCACTAGTTTATCATATTAGAATGATTTCTGAAGAATCATGTGACACTGAAGACTGGAGTAATGGCTGCTGAAAATAAGGGATCAATTACATTTTAAAATATATTAAAATAGAAAACATTTATTTTTAATATTTCACAATATTTCTGTTTTTTTACTGCATTTTTTCTAATAAATACAGCCTTGGTGAGCATAAGAGACTTTTCAAAAACATTAAAAAAATATTTTTTCACAGTTTAAACTTTCTGCATGAAAATATATAGCTGCATTTATATTTACAAAGAGGGTCCCCTACACAGAGATCATCATATTTTTGGGTCAGTGATATTAAAAGTTTGACAACTCCTGTACTATGATGCTATAATATTCTGAAGATTTTCATACTATATGTTTTAGTGGCAGAGTAACAGAGAAACCCTGGAGTCGAGTGGAGAGAGAGTACTGGAAGCCCTCAGGAAGGGGACAAAAATTTCTGCCAGCCCTGGAGAAACTCTTCCATTTGGTCCAGATGTTGCCAACAGATGTTACCAGCAGCTGGCTCACTCTTATGAGGAAGAATATGGAGGTTTTCGAGAGGCGCCAAAGTTCCCTTCACCAGGTAAACAAATACTGGGATGAATTGAAAGGATTTATCACCAAAACCTGAACAATATTTACAGTCTGTCATTAATTTGTTATTAGATCATGTTGGCCACCTGTCTTGTGAGTTAATTACCTGACAAATACGCATTTACATTAATGGTGTAAATGGCCTTGTGCTTTACTTTTCTGCAGTGAACCTGATGTTCCTGATGTCATTTTGGGCAGTAAATCGTGCCAGCTCTGAGGGAGCAGAAGCACTGCGAATGGCCCTTCACACTCTCCGTATGATGGCACTAGGGGGCATTCATGACCATGTGGCACAGGTGACATGCAAAAATTGTGTATTCAGAACCTGTCTTGAACATATGATGTTAAAAATCAGTTCTTCGCTTTCAATTACATAACTGAATGCAATGCTATTCTTTCTTTCAGGGCTTTCACAGATACTCCACAGACTCCTCCTGGCATGTTCCTCACTTTGAAAAGATGTTATATGATCAAGGCCAGCTTGCTGTGGCCTATATCACTGCTTACCAGGTGGGAATATGTCTCTGTGTTTTCATGTATAATTTTTTAATATATGATATATTTTCTGTCTCTTATCTCTCCAGATAATTGCTTATGTCCAGAAAGCCGTAATGAAACACTGTACTTTTGTAGACACAATAAGGACTTACTGGTGTTATATATTGCTTATTCTGTGGTTATATATCAAAAGCCTAAGTTAAGATGATTTTAAGAGTTGTATAATGAACCAACGATATATCTGGCATTGGCTGGGTGTGGTGTTATTGTGGCTGTTTATCTCTGCAGGTATCTGGGGAACGCCTATTTGCAGATGTGGCTCGTGACGTGTTGCTTTATGTCTCCAGAGACCTAAGTGACAAGGTGAGTCTTCTTCTCCCTCATTAAATCCCACATTTGGCATCAGTCAATGCTGAATCAGCACCGACCCACAAAAGCACTGAAAAATCGCCCAGGTCGAAGCCCTTTTTGAGGTCATCCCTCCTCCACTCTCTAGCACTGGGTGCCAGCCATCTTGTGATGATGAATGGTTTGACGACACCCACAATTAAAACCACCTCAAATTTTGAAAATCATATTTTTGAAGATTTATGGAGTAATTAGGTACCAACAAAATGCATATTTTTTTGTTTGTGAGAGTTACACTAGAGGTTAATATTTCCCTTTGACCCAAAATATACACGTTTGTAAAAATGTTTTTTGAAAACTACATTCTCTCTGTACTGTAAAACATTCCATTGTTATTATACTTTCTACAACAACAAGTCCACTGTATGCTGAACTTATGTACATAACATGTTTAAAATGTATTAACTAGAGAACTTGTGGCCAAGAAGTAATGATCCCCTCAAGAAGCCACAACGTAACTTTGAAAACAGACTACAAGTGGCAAAAAAAGAAAATAAATAAATAAAATACATTTGATTTTGAGCATTGTGCTGCCCTCTGCAGTCGGGCGGCTTCTACAGCGCTGAAGATGCAGATTCCTTTCCCACGGCGGAATCCACTGAGAAGAGAGAGGGAGCGTTTTGTGTGTGGACAGCAGGAGAGATCAGAGAGCTCCTTCCTGACATCGTGGAAGGCGCCACAGGAGGCGCAACACAGGCGGATATCTTCATGCATCATTATGGTGTGAAAGAGCAAGGCAACGTGGATCCCGCTCAGGTTTGGGAATTTAAGGTTTTTATGAGAGCCAGAACCTTTCTAACCATATTACACTGATTCTTGGCTACAACACTGAAAGAAATAAAAGTTTATGTATATAATTATTTTGAAGTAAATTAATTTTCAGAGGTATAAAATGATGTTTAAATGCAACCTCCTGTTTTTTTTTTTTTTTTTTTTTTCCATTTCCTTACAAAATGTTTGTTTTCCCTTGCTGTAATTCAAAAATATATACAAAAAAATAAACTAACTTGTTAAATAACTATAGCAATTATTTGCAATTTTAGCATTCAACTACTAAAATAAATAATTATTATAAAACGGATAGTTCCGGTCCTTGATTCTGATTGGTTGAGACGCATTCTAAGCCGTTGTAAATTACTCTACAAACATACACCTGTGACCTCATTACATCAGTATCACTGAGCTACTGTGTCTGTGTGTTGCTGCGGTTCCATGTGTATTTCACAAAAAGAAACTGTTGTTTATTATTTATAAAAGAAGTTCTAAATACAACACGGTTATGACCGCTTCACCCAACGGTTCTGTCTATCACTGTACAACACCCTTAGCAACCACTCTCAGCAACGTAAACATATGTATGTTCTCATTTGATATTGTTTATTGAAGCTTACTGTATTATGTAGAAGAGTATTGTGAGAGAGATATCTAGTAACTGAGTGTATTACCTGCATTCAGATTTAGCATTTTCCATCAGGTCATTCCTATGTTCACAATAGAAAACCTGTTTGAATGTCCGCTGCAATCTTGTCCTTTTAACAGTTAATGGATTTTCCCCGGTTTTCCCGTGCCCTGCTGACACTGACAGTGCTAGTCAAAGCATTTGTCATTTGCATCTTGTTCCATGTTCACAACAAGTTTCAATGTAAAAGTCTTTGCGACTGAGTGGCTCGCTCATAAAGAGAATCTTTGCCGCCATCTAGAGGCGTAATAATGTAACTTCTGTTGCTGTTCACAGTCAGGGACTATTTTGTCCAGCGGAAGGAAGGCTTTTAATGATTTTAGTTCACGAAAGTTGCATTGATACATTTGTTTTAGCTTTAATATTTGTATTGTGTGGTAACTGTTTTATAAAAGCAATAAGCCACGTGAAGCCGTGGTTTACAGTGAATTTATAACAACTAAGAGGGTTTTAGGCACTCTGCTCCGCGTCTTATAAATTCACTGTAAACCACAGCTTCTTTGGGCTTATTGCTTTATTGAAATACCATTACAAAAAAAAAGTCTTGCAAATATCTTTAATTAAACCAGCTGAAGAATATGATTCACTAATTGAACTGCAAATCAGAAATAAAGCAAGATTAAAGCACAAATCTTGCTTTATTTCTGATTTGCAGTTCAGTTAGTGAATCACATTCTTCAGAAACCACTCTGGCCGATTCAGTGAGTTTGTACAATGATTCAGTGAAGGATTTTTTAGACTATAGTTGTGTTCAAAATCACATACTGTCTAGTAGTTTACTACATTTGGTTTGAAAATTGAAACTTATTTCGCAACTGTAAAAAAAAAAAAAAAATAGTATGGTATGAATATGTGTAGAATTAATGAAAATTATACACACTATACATCCACCATTTACTTCACTGCCATTCACAACTCCACTCCTGTGGCCTCATGAGATAGTAAAGTGTTCATCAGATGTGCACTTCAGAATATCACTGGAAGTGGTAGATCATCCCAGTACTTTTTGCCTACTGTTTTATGAATACTATAAATTTGGACATACTACTCTTCTCACAAACTATTTTTCATCTACTATGTACAAGGGAAGTAGGCATATTCAGACGTGGGGTGCGAGTATTTTTAAATAATTCATTAAAAAGAAACAGGCTCATACGAGTCATTTCTTCATGAAGTGGACTACTCTGGTTGATCTGTTTTGATCCATTAAAAGATCGTAAGAGTCATTTGCTCATAAATCATCCTCCACAGTGTATGTTTATTTTGAGGGGTGCAGAGAGAAATGACAAATATTATTTTGCGGTACTCAGTCTATTTATCGCATAACTTTCAATTCAAACTGCAAACTAACACTCACAACTTAGGTGAGTATGATTTTTTTTTTTTTTTTTCACCACGGATGTGTACATTCAGCAGTGGCAAAAAGTAGTGCAGGAAACCTGCTACTAATAAGGTCTATTTAAAATATATAATATTACACAATATTCTACTTAAAATCAGGAGGCCAATTATAATAACATGTTTTGTCTGACATCTCAAAAATCAGTGGTTAGCATTTAATGTTTGCGACACCTAATTTGTGAACAAAGCTGATTTTATGATAGACATTCATTTTTAATAGCTGGGATTTTTTTTTATTCTGTGCATTCACTGATTTGTTTTGATTCTTGTGTTCTTGGTGTTTTTGTAGGACCCCCATGGAGAGCTGCAGGGTCAAAATGTGCTGATTGTGCGTTACTCAGTGGAGCTCACCGCTGCTCACTTTGGCATCAGCGTGGACAGACTGTCCGAGCTCCTGTCCGATGCCAGGGCCAAGCTGGCCGATGTTCGGAGAGCCCGCCCACCTCCTCACCTGGACACCAAAATGCTAGCTTCCTGGAATGGTAAGTTTCCTGCATCCTGATTGGAAGAATGTATAAGTGCCATCCACTAATATACTGCTGGAAATCCCAGAGCACGGAACCAGGAAAAGAATCAATGAAAGGCTGAGGCCTTAAGGAAATTTGCAATGCTTGCATCCCCCAAAGCTATATGTACCCCCTTCCTATCCTTACGATTTTATTGATTTCACTTTGCGAACAAGGTCCAGTGTTCGACAAGCTCCTTAAATGTTTTTTTTTTGCCTGGGTTTGCCTTAATAGCAACACTATGTTAGAGTTCTTTCATGGGGCGCTTAGATGTGGTGCCAGGCTTTTAAAAGCCCACAGAGGGGACCTCTGGGTTGTGGTCTTTGCCCTCGTTGTCTTTAATGAAGGAATATCAAAGCCTTCACAGGGTGCCAAGGCTCCTTTGGAGCTCTAGCTGACAAAAGCGCTCAAAGAATAGTGACTAATGAGCTGATATCTTAATTAAAGAAAGCCTGAGACATTGTTTAATGAAAGTGTTCCTTCCAGAGCTGCGCTCCATTACATTCTTAATGCATACAGACTGGATATTGCTACCTGCAGAGTAACCCTTCACATTAATCAAACCAGATAGGCCCACTTGCGTAGCTGTGAGACATGTCTGGGCTACAGGCACACAGAGCTCTGACAGGACTATTGTTAGTGATCCCCGACCCTCTGAACACATTGTACTTTAGATCTTATAGACTCCGTCTCCTTTCAAAGTTCCTCTGTCTTAGTTGGCACCTATTGCACATTTTATCAAAAGGATTTTAGCTCTCGTTAAGGGAGAGTTTCATTATCTGTTGGGCAGAACTCTTCCTGAATACTAATCCAGAACTTTGCAACAATTTAGAAGGAAGGTGTAGAATGGATACAAAACTGTCATCTGGTCAATTTACCTGGAAATGCTTCATAACATTAGCTGTGTTTCCATCCACCTATTTATTTAGCAGTGTCTTGAGTTTGTTTGCTCATTGCTCAAGTACTTTTGCTAGAGGAAAAAAATGAACATGGTCAGGTTTTCCAAAGCTTGTAATCTGTCCATTCCCATTTCTTTGGTTGGTCAGGGCTGATGTTGTCCGGGTTTGCACGTGTCGGAGCCGTGCTGGGTGACAAGGCTCTGCTCGAAAGGGCTGAGCGAGCAGCTTATTTTCTCCAAAAACACCTATGGGACGAAGAGGGCCAGAGGATTCTCCATTCCTGTTACCGTGGAAATAACATGGAGGTGGAGCAAGTGTAAGGAACATTTATGGCTGTCCCAAAATAACATGCATTCAGCCTGCCATAGCACTGAGGTTGATTGTAAGCTGTTTGTTTGCTAACCTATATTTAATATCTTATAATTACTAAATTTTATTCTTTTATTTATTTATTTATTTATTTATAAAATACAATATTTATTCAGGATTTTTCATTGGAAAGTATACGGTAGAAAGGGTACTTGTTTTTACATATTATGATTAGTGTTGTTATTGTTAACTAAAACTATTCAAAATTGTTTTTGTTAATTGAAATAAAGCTGAAATAAAATGAACGCTGAATAATAGATACAATATTAGAAACTTAAACTTAAAAAATTAGAAGTGTTGCCCTGGCAACTAACGGAAATAAAAAGTTCTAAAATGACAATCTAAAACTAAAATAAAAATAAAGCTAAATCACGGAGCTCCGCACATGAAAAAAATAGTAGGCTAAATCATGCACACAATTTACTAATTCGTTCCCTTGATTTATAAATTGTGTGCACGATTTACTAATTTGTTCCCTTGATTTATAAATCATGAGCACGATTTACTAATTTGTTCCCTCGATTTGCTAAATCATGCGCACAATTTATAAATCTAGGAAACAAATTAGTAAATTAATTGTGAGCACGATTTAGCAAATTGAGGGAATGAAATAGTAAATCATGCGTACGATTTATAAATCGAGGGAACAAAATAGTAAATCTTGCACATGATTTATAAATCGAGGGAACAAAATAGTAAATCTTGCTCACAATTTAGCAAATCGAGGGAACGAAATAGTAAATTGTGCGCACGATTTAGCAAATCGAGGGAACAAAATAGTAAATCATGCACACGATTTAGCAAATTGAGGGAATGAAATAGTAAATCATGCGTACGATTTATAAATCGAGGGAAAAAAATTGTAAATCATGCACACGATTTAGCAAATTGAGGGAATGAAATAGTAAATCGTGCGTACGATTTATAAATCGAGGGAACAAAATAGTAAATCATGCACACGATTTAGCAAATTGAGGGAACAAAATAGTAAATCGTGCACACTATTTAGCAAATCGAGGGAACAAAATAGTAAATTGTGCACACAAATTTTATTTTACATTTTTTCCCCTGCATGTTGTGCTGGGCTCTGTAATAAATAAATAGAAACATAAAAAAAATCAAAATAAAAGCTGATTCAAAATAATAAATACTAAAATTATAACAATGATTTTGATGAGGTTGTATGTGTCTTCACAATGGGCCAAGAAAACTAGCACACATTCTGTCTTGCTTCCAAGTCTTAATTGCCTTGGCACATGTCCTGCTAATGTAGAAATGACCCAGAATCAGCACAATACGAAGCTTTTCACGTATGAAATCACCCACAGACATACACACAAATTCACTGGCCTCATTCTTGGGGTAACCTCTCATTTGTACCTCTCATTACTACTCTGTGTCAGCACATCGGTCATCACACAATGCTGAGTGCGCTTCTCAAACCACCCTGATCATTTTTATGAGTTAACCCACTCACCATTTATCACTGATCTAAACGGGCTATATTCACACCTTCATTTTGAACCTTTTTTGTTTGAGTGTTCATCAATGGGATAATGAAAAAATATGTTGTTGCTTCGTTGTGAACATTGCATAATGCTTAATCAGGAGGAACACTCCCTCTGTAATCATCTGATTGGCCTTACTTTAAAGTTAGCGTAGGATGAGATGTTTTCTCCTCTTGCAGTTCTGCTCAGATCTGTTTGTCTAAGGAGGATGTAAAAATCTGCATCGGTTTCTTTTTAATTGCCTTTGGAGGATTTCCCTCACCGAGAATAATTTACCAGGTGTCCCAGCAAGAAGATGATTTATTGGGGAATTACTTGTGTTTCTGGCCACCTCATTTCATCCTCAAGAAGAACTACTCTCTTGCTTTGTTCCTCACTTTGAATATTCCACATCCACAGTTAAAGGAAAAGTTCTCAGAAAATGAAAATGTCATTGTTTACTCACCATTATGCCATTCAAGATACCATTCGAAATTCTGAAAACTGTTGGTCACACTTTTCCATGGAGTTAAAGTGAATGGGGGCTGAAGCTTTCAAGCTTCAAAAAAGGACACAAAAGCACCATAACTGTATTGAAAACAGGTCCATGCAACTTATTTGATATATTCCAAGTCTTCTGAAATTATATGATAGCTTTGTGTGTGTCAGGGTTATGTTTAGTTCGGTTTAGTTTCATTGTGTTTTGCTTGTGTTCCTGGTCATTATTAGTTTCCATAGTTACTCATTAGTTCCACACCTGTTCTGTTTTTCCCTTGAATACTCCCTGTGTTTATAAGCCCTTGGTTTTCTCAGTTCAGTTCTCCATTGTTTATTTTAAAGTGTAGTTGCCTTGTTGATTTTCTCCTGCGTATTCTCTTGGTCTATTAAAAAGACTTTTGGAACTCATTCTGATTTGTGCATGTTCATCTACTCATAACAGTGTGAGAAGAAGACTGAAATTTGCATTATTCACTGATAATCTTCCCCTCCAGTGAGCTGTTGAGTCAGCAAGTAAACTCTAGAACTAAATCAGTTTGCTTTCTTAATGAATTACTGATTTTGTGATCCAAATTCAACTCAAAAGAAGGATTCATTCACTAAACATAGCTACCTCTTTCATGACATCCACCTTCCTTGTCAAATTCTAGATTTTCAATGAATAATGGTTTAAAATTCACTTTGCTTTTCACACAAAGCTATCATATGTCTTGGAATATAGTGTGTGACTCACATGGACCACTTTTATTATACTTTTATGGTGCTTTTTGGAGCTTGAGAGCTTTAGACCATATTCATTATAATTGCTTGGAAAAGAGCATGGAAAACAGCCTTACCTTTTGTCTTCTGCGGAAGAAAGAAAGTCATGTGGGTTTGGAACAACATGAAGGTGAGTAAATGATGACAGAATGTTCATTTTGGGGTCAACTAATCTTTTAAATAGCCCTGTGCCATACAGTGAAAACATTTAGAGAAAATCTGGCTTCAATGTTTGATAAGAACGAGACAGGTTACTTGACTGTTGTAGTTCTCAAATGGAATTAAGAGCCTTTTATTGTAATAGAAGAAATGTGCTATAGTATCTGGGCCAGGTAAAAATGTAGTGCCAGGTGAATTATTCATGAACCATCCAGTGGCTGTGCTGTTATTCCAAGGAATGTGGCAAATGTTCCAAATCTTGTTCAGCTGTATAAAAATCATACTGCATAGTGAGTAGATCTATCAGTTTGGAACAAGAAGCCCTCTGGCTCCTAAGATAGATAGAGGTTAGGCTCTTTTTTATAGCTTCGGTCTCCTGACAGGTTTGTGTAGAAGTTATGATGTGGCTTTGCTGCACTTTGAAGAGACTGTATCACCTGGTGAGAATACAGAGAATGAACAAGGAGGGAATGGAAAAATCCAGGGAGAGCTGTTCATTAAAAATTGACTGGCAGGCTGATTTGTTTTGTTGTCTCTCTGGGAAGAAAAAAAAAACTGAAACAGAGGAGTCATATTTTTCTCTGAGCCCATAAACCCTGCTGTGGGTCGAGGATACCTGAGAAAAAACTTACCTCACAGTTCAATAAAGGGCTAGTTAGCATAGTCCAGTTAGCTCCTGCTTCGGGCTAGCAGATCTTTTAAGTCTTGCAAGTTGCGAGGTGGGTGCTTTTGACTATTTGTCCCTTTTCAAAGTCACTAAGTGTGTGTGTGTGTGCATGTGTATATATATATATATATATATATATATGCATATGTTTTGGACCTAGTCACCAGATTCTTCTCCAAATTCACCTGGAACTTATTGTACATGACATTTGAATAGTGCATTAGATCTGACAGCTTGAGGCAATGACATGGAAGGGGTCAAATGTTGAAGGCGATCTCCTCACTGGCATCTCATGACATTTTTCATCCCTTGGAATGCCAGTCGTTTGAACTAAGAACCATGGAGGTTAAGTTCCCAGCTATAGACCCGCCTCGTCCGCCCTGTTGCCGACACTGTGCTATCTTCAGACCTGTCACTATCTGTTTCCTCACACTCAGCTGGCTACAGTGCCACCTCTGTTTAAGGGTCTGAGGACAAGGGGTGATGTGATCTGAATCAAATTTATTTTAAACTTCAAAGACTTTTGCAATCTTTTTGGGTGACACCACCTCAAAAGGAATTTCGAATGGCTTTTATAACACAAAGGTCCTGCTAAATATCTTTGTATGCATGTCAGTCAATGCACAGAGCTTTTTCATCTTAAGGCAGCATCCCACTAACCGACTCAAAACCCCTTGGTTTTGGTAAGGCAACGCCCTCTTCTGTCACGCTCAATGATTAAAGATACAGATCACAGAAAAAAATAAAAATTATTTCAAATTTTTCTCACCTTCATGTAATTCCAAACCCATTTATTGAACAAACTGCTCTTTTTTCATACAATATAAGTGTAACTTTTACTTCCATTGTAAGAAAATGTATTTTTTTGGCTTTTATTAATAGAAGTGGAGCAGCAGGCTAAATGACTGCTTCTGACATTTCCCTCCGATTTCATGTCATGGATTGCAACAGCCAGTTCTGGCAGCAAATCAACGTGAAGCACTCGGAAATAAGAACAGCAGTACCATGTGGACATAAGCAATTGTAATAGACTGAAATAGGAAGCAATTCATGCAGTAACTTTAACCTGTGCTGTGAGTGTATAATGTGTATTTTTCCCATCGGGCTGTAATGCATTCATGCAGGTCTTCAGTGAGAAAAAAGATTCACTTTCAGTAAACAGATACTTTTCTGTCTCCACGTTTTTATATATATATATATATATATATATATATATATATATATATATATATATATATATATGATAGACAAGTAAGTTTAGGAGAACTTTCTTCTGGTTTTCAGGACTATGTAAATGAAGCTTGTGTCTGGCTCCATCTGCCTCCATCCAATTAGTCCCGCCCTACATTTTTATTCAATAATCAGTTTCACTCGTATGTACATCACAATACAGAAGAAAAGATCTGTCGTTCCGTCCAGTAAATTGTGTTTTTAAAGAGAAGGTGTGTAATTTCAGCACCACTACTTGCATTAAATTGAATTGCAGTTTGTTTGAACAACCCAAATGAGTCAGTCGTAACAGCATTGGTGCAACCAGTGCTGATACTGTTTGTTTGTCCCGTAGAAGACGGGGAGTTTTTTTGCAATTCCGCATGATAACACTAACTGAACAGAAATTACAAACTTCACTAATATATACAGTCACATTTGGAAAGTATAACCATAACACTTATTACTGTGTTAGCATGGTATGATAGGATCGCCTTGTAAAGGTTATATCTAGGTTTATTATAATTAAAATTAAATCTAAGACCATAAAACTCTGAACCATCTAAGACCTACGTTGAAAAAAAATGAATAAAAACTATATAGACATTTTTTTTTTATATAAAAAACACTCAACAAAATTACTAAAACTTTAAAATTAAAATGAGAATGGAAATTTAAAAATAAAAACTATTTCAAAATCTGAAAAAAAAAAACAACAAAAAAAAACTATAAAGTACCTATCATACTAAAATAACATTTCTTAAATCCACTTTATTTTTAAAGTGAGAGTGAGTGTGGCCATTTTTCACTTGAATGTACAAGGCAAAATCTACTTCCAGTTATTGTAACTGTACAAAAACAGTCTGTTATACTGCTTGACATTGCAATCTGCTATTTTTATCATCCATTCATTCATCCATTCTCCAAACTGCTTATCTTTTGTAAGGTAACAGGGTATTATCATGTTAGATTAATTTATCATAATCATAAACGCACTAGTTTGTAGCACAAGTAGTTTTACTGTTTTTTGCACTTTGTTATTCTTCTTGTCATTTACCCAAGCAGCCATTGACTGAAGAAATAGCAAATAAGGTGGATATGAGGTATTCGTAGAGTTTACCAGTTTCACATTCCTGCTGTAAACTCATGATCTCTTGTCTCTGAGGCTTCCATTGATATGTGCATCACTAAATGCTATTTCCATTCTTTTGGAGTTTAAATTATTTCTGTGGTAAATTGGCAGCATGCCACAGTTGCAGTCAATAGAGCTTATGTTATGTCAATCAACCCAGCGCAACTCAACCTGACATTATTACGCAGGTCAACCTGACATTAACAAGAAATTGAATTTGTATTTGTATAAGAATAGAAGATCTTGACCTTCTCTACTAATGTTCTCTATAATGTTCTCTCCAGTGCATCTCCCATTTCAGGCTTCCTGGATGACTACACGTTTGTGGTTTGTGGGCTGCTGGACCTGTTTGAGGCCACACAAAGGGTCCGTTGGCTGCAGTGGGCAGAAGAACTCCAGCTGAGGCAGGATCAGCTCTTCTGGGATTCCCAGGGCAGCGGCTACTTCTGCAGCGACCCCTCAGATCCGACACTGCTGTTGGCTCTCAAACAGGGTGAGGACTGACATCATGTGTGACGGTACCCTGCACTAAGGGTGTGGAGAGGCTATGGACTCCTATAGGGAATGTGTGGGTGGTTATGAGTCATGGAAAGGATGATG
This sequence comes from Hypophthalmichthys molitrix, assembly GCA_037950675.1. Taxonomy (NCBI): domain Eukaryota; kingdom Metazoa; phylum Chordata; class Actinopteri; order Cypriniformes; family Xenocyprididae; genus Hypophthalmichthys; species Hypophthalmichthys molitrix. The sequence continues at coordinate 17,998,794 of CM075503.1, forward strand.
AAGATCTGTAGCTGTCAGTCTGCATTCTGCATCACTCCACCACAGAGCTCTGCTGTCACCGCTGATAGCACCACCACACTGCACTCTTATGGACCCTCGTCTGGGTAACTGTGTTTCAGCCAGATGTACCCTGCTGAAACCGCCCGATTCTCTCCTTACGTAACCTCATCACTGTCTTTCATTATGCTGTAATGTCCCTCTCTCTTTTCTATCTCACCCAAACACACTGCCTTTTTCTCACCATTTCTAATCCAGTCCATCTTCTGATGAATTGTAATATCTCCTCCTCCACCCTCTTCGTGTTCCTGGGTAGAACTTGACCAATATAGAAGACTGATCCAGTACATAAAAGCCTGCTTTGTTAAAGCAATTGATATTTCCTTGAAGAAACGCCACATCCCTTTTATTTCACGCTGTGCACCATTCATCACCTTCTGCGTGACATTGCTATGGAAGTGGTATGAAAGAGTGATTTTTCATTCTTTTTTTTGTCTCCCACGACAAGCCAAAGAAAGAAAAAGATCCATCCACACACATACTTTCGAAGTGTATAAGTGCCGGGGTTTAATGTCCCGAATGGCTTGGCTCCATATTTTCTCCCCAGGAATTGGAAGTACGAGCTGATGTGAGCGAATAGTCACACCAGCTTGCCTGGGCTATGACTGATGGCACTGTGAAAATGGCACTGACACCAATGAGATATGGATAAGGGCAGAGAAAGCTAACTGTTATGTTTTTGTTGTTGCTTCTGATAAATTAAAATGGACATAAGGCAGATTTTTCATCTTTTCTGAGTGACTGGGCTATTATATAGTGAGCCAAGCGTGCAGAGTTGGCTCCATTAGGAGCTGTGCGGTGCCATCACGTGTCAGAACCGAGTCCCTTCACCTCTCTCTGTTGGTGGAAGACGGATTGCCTCCCAAAGCACCTGCCACTCTGCATTTTACGCCTTGGCCAAACTAGACAAAACCAAAACCAGTCAGCTTTGCTGTTTCGAAGAAACCACAGGCAGTGTAGCTATTAGTTTATTTATTTATTTATTTTTTAAATAAAGCTATAGGGTTTCTTTATTTTGGGCTCAAGAGTCCTTCGAAGTTTTTTGTTGTTGTGCAGATTTTTAGTATTTCATAGAAAGCCTGTTTTCCATATTGACCGCATGTAATGCTGTGTCCTCCTGGTAATTTAATGCTTTTAAAGTCTCCTGTGCTCACCAAGGCTGCATTTATTTGATCAACAATGCAGTAAAAAAAGTATTATTGTGAAATGTCATTACAATAACTACTTTTTATTTTATTATATAAAGCTGATTTTTCAGCACTCATTATGCCAGTCTTCAGTGTCACATGATCTTTCAGAAATCATTCTGATATGCTGATTTGCTGCTTAAGATTTTTGTGGAAACTGTGATACTTTCAAGATTCTTTGATGACTAGAAAGTTCAAAAGAACAGCATTTATTTGAAATATAAATGCTTTGTAACATCAGAAGTGTCTTTACTTTCGTTTCATTTAATGCATCCTTGCTGAATAAAAGTTTTAATTTCTTTCAAAAAAACAAAAGATCTTTCTGACCCCAAACTTTTGAACTGTAATGTATTTTGGGAAGCTACAAAGTAAATGCAACAGTAGATGTGCAATTGATGCTTAAGCTATGCATTTGCTGCAAGAAAGAGAATGATTGGGAAATATAATTTGGTCACACTATCCTGTCTCTTTATAAACTAGACAGATGAGTAGTATTTTGTGGCAAGCTTTATCACTAAACTTCATCAACAGTACACAAAAGCCGTACAAACCAATTATACTGTCAACATTCATAATTACATTTTATTATGATCAATACTTATTGTCTTCCACCATAATTCATTAATTCATTGCTCTCAGCTTTAAGAAAACCCAGATTTATTGTGCAGTTTATGGTCGTTCATCCTGACATGACTTGCACGCAGTAAATGGCCACGCTGGGCGCATGTGTCTTCTAAGGAGTGAGCTACCTGATATCATCTGCATGTCTTTGGTTGGGACAGCATTGCTGCTATTCATCAGTTATCGCTTCCGTCCCTCTCAGCTCCCAGATGCAATCAGCTCATTAGATTGTGACACAAGGCACGGGAACCCACTCACAGCACTCCCTCTGCACACACACAAACAAAGAGCAGATAAAGTAAATCAACTTGCAGCTCTAGAGCCACTTCACTCGTGATATCAGGCACTTTTAGCTCTGCTTAACCTGATAAATGCACTCCGGTTAAATTGATATTGTAACCATCAATGTTATGATGCCATTTTTTCCAGGAGCCAGACTGTTTACATCAATGGCTTCTGCACTGGACTGGTTATCTGACTGATGTGCCATTGTGTCTTTTCTTTCTTTTCTTTTTTTCAGATCAGGATGGTGCTGAACCCAGTGCAAACTCTGTCTCAGCCATGAACCTGCTGCGGCTCTCCCACCTTACAGGCCGGCAGGACTGGATACAGCGATCTCAGGAATTACTGATTGCCTTCTCTGATAGACTGACTAAGGTGCCAATTGCCCTGCCAGACATGGTCCGCAGTGTCATGGCCCAACATTACACTCTTAAACAGGTAACTGGTCCACAGGTACTGAATATGAATTTTGGTTTCAGGTTTCACTTCTGGTTTTACTTGTCACATCATGTCCAGCTGATGCAATGGCAATGAAATGCTTTTCCTCGAATGTGAATACTACACTAAGAAAGACATGTTCACAAGTCTCTAAGGTAGAGTCAGACTCAAGTCTCTCAAGGCCAGGTCTCAAGTCTTTGGTCCATGTCTTTTGGCAGTTTTCCACTATATGCTTACAACATTACTATTAGGAACTGGAAGTACGAGCTGATGTGAGCGAATAGTCACACCAGCGTGCCTGGGCTGTGACTGATGGCACTGTGAAAATGGCACTGACACCAATGAGATATGGATATATGCTTACAACATTACAATTAGTTTATTATATATATAAATATGTGTATATATATATATATATATATATATATATATATATATATATATATATATATATATATATATAGGGGTTAAACGCATCATTATTGATCCGTATGGACTTGGCTCCACGGTTTGATTTGATTTGATTAGGAAATTAATGGCAAGTTTAACCACCAAAGAGTGATTTTCACATGTTTTGTCTTGCTAGTTTACACATTCAATAGATTTTAAACCATTCTAACGCTGGAAGAGGCAGAGGAGAATTTAATGTTCATCTTCGGAACACAAATTAAGATATTTTTGATGAAATTCAAGAGGTTTTTTATGTCAAGCCCAATATATATATATATATAGTATGCATCAGTGTAAGTAAATAAACAGTGAACAATGCAGTTTTGCCAGAAAATGAATTATGACTTCAGGCAGAACTGAGAATAGATCATTGATCAAGGGACTCCGATTCAATGATTTTCCTGTTCCATCTGGTGTAGATGTCCTGCAGTTTGACCGATACACCCGTGGTGTTATATGCAGCTGACCACACCACCCTCTGCATGTCCTTGCGGTCCAATGTTTTGCTGCTACTGTACCGGACAATAATACAGCCTGACAGGAAGCTCTCAATTGTGCACGCAAGTTTAATGATCTCAGCATCTGGGGAGCCATCCTGAACTTCCCCAGGCATGTGTGGGCCATGCCAAGCCTTCTGGAAGATACTCACTTAGGGGCCCTATTGATCATGAAGGTGTCAAATCCATCCAGTGAAGCTGGTGGACCATAACATTCTTGCTGCTTAATAAGCCTGTTTGAGACAACAGCAAACCAGCATGCGAGATACAGCATATGTTGGTGACAAACCATGGCTGAATGTAATACAGTCCCACTAAAGAACCTCCACACTTCATGCTCAGAAAACCTGAAAGTGAACTTCTTTCCAGTACTCTCTCACGATCACTTCTTAATGCATCTGCCTCCAGGCTAATGTTATGGCTAACACCATGAAGTAGATTAAGTGTCTTTGCCATGCTGAAGGATTTTTCTCAGTCCTTGCCATATGCTCTCATGTCATATTACTGGATATTACAGCCCTTTCATCTGGTCAATAGATGCTTTTTTGTATTCAAGGGTTAGTTCACCCAAAAATGAAAATTCTGTCATTAATTACTCACCCTCATGTCGTTCCACACCCGTAAGACCTTCATTCATCTTTGGAACACAAATTAAGGTATATTTTATGAAATCCGAGAGCTCTCCTACTCCTCCATAGACAGAAATTTAACCACCACTTTCAAGTTCCAGAAAGGTAACAATTTAAGACTGTTAAAATAGTCGACGTGACTGCAATGGTTCAACCTTAATTTTATGAAGGGACGAGAATACATTTTGTGCGCAAAAATGAAACAAAAATAACGACTTTATTCAACAATTTCTTTTCTTCTGTGTCATTGACCTGGAAGCGCTGGACATAAACAGCGCTTCCACGTCAGAACGCCGGCTCAGTATTGGCAGACGCTGTTCACATGAGCAGCACGACACATGCGTGTGATGCTGACTCAGGAGCTGGCCAATACTGACTCTACGTTCTGACGTAGAAAATGGAAGTGCTGGACGTAATTACAGTATATATATGTATATATATTTTACTGTTCAAAAGTTTGGGGTTCATTTAATGTATTTTTTATGTTTTTGAAAGAAGTTTCTTATGTTACCAAAGCTGCATTTATTTGATGAAAAATACAGTACTGATCCCTAATTAGATTTTTTGGGATATCAGTATGACCTTTGCTATAGCCAGTTCAACAGTCCTCACTATGAAGGCCGTTAGCGCTCAGATCTGTCATGTCAGCTAGAATGATGCTACTGGATAAAAGTGTTCCCTGTCAGGGCATTTTTCCAAAGTTTCCTCCTGTTCCCGGACAGTTGTAAGAACTGTGAACATGTGTCATGGCCATCAGAGCTCACCAGCGGCAGAGAAGTCATCAGAGTAGGAGGAATAACAAGCTAAAGGTCCAGCTAAGGGCAGCCCGCTCCACATCACACCTGCCCACCTCATTACAGCACCATACGAGCAGCTCTGACCCTTTCTTCATCTCTTTCATTCTATTCTCATTTGTTCATTCTGTGGTTCATATGTCTTTTTTGCTCACAAGTTTGTTGTTCTGTTCATGTAACAGTCTCTTACTTTTTCTCATAGATTGTTATCTGTGGCCAGCCTGATGCTGAGGACACTGCAAGTTTGATTTCCTGTGTCAACTCCATATTTCTGCCCCATAAAGTAAGTGTGCTTTACTCTCTGTTCTCAGCATTATTGGGAATATTAAGGTCACTCTAATTGGGGGTTCAAATCTGTCCATTCAGCTTTGAAATACTATATGAAGACTAATAGCAACATACATGGTTTGGGAATATGTATTTTGATAAAACTTTAAGCAAAGTAAAAATAATTAATTATATACATTTCATTTTTTAATAAAAAAAAAAAAGTGCTGTGAATTTTTAATAAACTATTTTTGGGTGTTTTTCAGCTCTATGCACTTTTAGAAAATAACCTCATATAGAATACACATTGCACAATCTTACTAGTTTAATTCAATTTGTCCCTTAACAATATCCAACAGTGGACATATGTACCTCACAGGAGAAATGTGTCATTTTTGTACATTTTTCTGAAATCATAATTTCACCAATCTGAAATTTCTCAAATCACATTTTGTGTTTAATAGCATTTTGTTATGTTTCACAATTTTTTTTCATTAAAATGGCAGAATCTTTTGTCTTGTTAAAACTAATTCCATATTTTTTTGCACATTTTTTGCATAACTAAAAAAAATAAATAGCTTGATTGGAAACAATGCATAATACTAGTTTTTTCTTAAAACATTACGTCTCATATCAAATATGTTCTTCATGTTTTCTCTTGGGTAAAGTAATTCCTAAGTTGAAGAAACACTCATTTATAAATCTTAGCTCAGTTATTCTTAGACTAAAAAAAATTCCATTAAAATTTACAGTAAAAACTGAGTTGTTGTTGCCAGAAATTCACCATAAAAAATACTGTCAATAAGTGATATAATGTTAATTTATCAATCTACCTGAACTACCAAAATCTGCTTTTACCTCAAAATGTGCTGATATCCACCACAATAATACAGGTGGAACAATAAAAAAGCCACATGATGAATCAAGTTCATTGTGAGTGGCCTGTCCAGGGCATGGCCAATACTTGTGTATATACATTGTACAGGGTCGTACACACAAAAACAAAATACCATCACGTTAACACAGGACAATAAAATAATGCAATAAACATTAACTAAATAATATTAAATGTATCACTCTAATTTACATTACTGATAACAAAAATGAGAAGAAACAAAATAATTTAAATGAAATATAATCACACAGGGAGTTCTTGGAATTTCCTCTTACTGTTTTTTACTGTAAATTATATAGTAATTCTCATTTTTTACTTAAAAAAAAAAACAAATTTGACAGGATCTTACAGTAGAATTACATATTATGTGATATTAAATCATTTATAGTTTCTTTTACTGTATGTAGTAAGGTAACAGATTTTTACTTTAGCATTTTTACTGTATTTTTCTGCTTTATTTTGAATTTGTTGTGAACTTTTGTATACAAATATGCTAAGAAGCTAAATGAAAGGCGTTTTTTAATCTAATCTTGCACTATATATATATATATATATATATATATATATATACATATATATACTAGATTAATTTGAAGCAGCACTAACTGACATATTTAACATTTGACATTTTTTCAGATTTTAGTGGCCCTTTGCTGTATGTAGATATTTTTCCTCGTACATGACACGTTCATTGGTTTACACAGAATGCCGTGTGCGTTGAAGCACAGTCATGCTAATGAGTTCACTAAAGTAATCTCCAGCAAAAGGTCAAGTTGTCAGATTTTTAACCTATGCATGCTGACGCACACACTGCCAGGCAAAGGGCTAGGACAATGGCTACCCACCACACCACGTTTTAAATTTCAGAATAATTAGTAAATAGTTAAGAGTTTTCTCTAGACGTTAGCCTTAGGCTTGGCTTTGTGGGGATTTTTTTTCTTTCGCTAAAGGTCATAACTCAGGATAGCATTTGCACTCTTTCTGCCCTTTTCCCCAGTGATTCTCCGAATGCTCTCTTCTCTCACACGACGACAGAAAGAGCAAACACACACATGCTCAGCACACCTGGCCTTACAGGTTTTAAGTGTGAAATACCAATAGCAAGCACAACAGAAGACACACTGGGGTCTAACCTTTTGCCATTTATTACAGTAGTCTAACATCTTTATTGTATGTGAAAACCTCTAGAGAGGTAACCCTCCCTTTCTTTAAGGCCGGAATAATGCATTTGTTTTTAAACAGAATGGATGAGAGTGGTTGTGAATGGAAAATAGGCTGGGGACAGCCCGTTTCTCTCTATTTCTGTTGTTACAGCAGGTGGCTCTGTAGGATGGTGTTGGGAGGACAGCTGACGATGTTAGCATGTGACCTTACACTCCATCAGTGAACCTTGTATGTAACATCTTGTGTCAAAGGCTGAGTTTGATCTCCTCATGGTGCATCATTTATTAACATTGTTCCTCCCTGGTGGGGTAGAGGCTTTGGCACATTCATCTTCTTTCTCATTATACCTACACTTATGTAATCTTAATGATACTGACACTGTGAGTGAGGAATATAAGGTCATGTCACATTCATTCATTAAGCTGGGTCCATGACCTAGAGGTTTGTTTTTGTTTGTATTTTATTTGAAGACTTGATTTAAAGATTTATTCACTTTAACCCTTATTGTGCATGTTAATAACTTTCTTTGCTTCTGATACAAATTTTCTGCTGACATAACTAAATCTGCGTAGGCAGGGAAGATGATAGTAGCAGTATAACAATATTATTATTAAACCAATTTAGTCAAATCCAGATCGATAAAAATCTAATCCTGTTCTACACTGCTTCCCATCATGTCTTCTCTCAGAGTTAATTGCATTATGTATATAATTGTAGGTTGTTTCGTGTCTGAAGACTTTATATAGTAGTGTTTTTGGTTTTATTCTTAGTAGACTAATTGGTTTAAGTTTAAATGTAATTTCTCTTGCTCCTGGCAAGGTGTAATATTTGTTATGATCCATTGTTTCCATCTGCACAATATATAGCATGGTTCTCTTTCTGTGTTTAGGAGATGCTGGAGTGTGTGAGTGTGTGTCCCCTGATGTGATGTGTGAAAATCCATCTCTGAAACTCTAGTCATTAAAAAGCACATTGGCTTTTGGTTAATTATGGGAGTTTAAAAGCATAGTTCACCCAAAAATGAAAATGTATTTGCTCACCTTCATGTCATACCAACAGTGGAGCACAAAAGGTACATTGTTAAAGAAAATTGTGGCCACTCTGTTCAATATAATGATAGTAAATCCAGGCAGTCAAACTCCAAAATTAGAAAAAATGACAAAAAAAAAAACACTGTATCCATTTCTCGTTTCCCTAACTGAATGATTTAGTGATCTATAGGCAGTAATGACTTAAATTTCAGCCTGGTTGTCACACAGAGCTATTGTATGATTTTAAAACTCCGAATATAGTGCACAAGTTATATGGTGGACTTTTGCGTCTGTTTAACTTTTATAGTCCTCAGTCACTGTCATTATATTGCAAAAGTGGCCAGGACATTCTTCACTTCATTCAGTATGTTCCACTGAAGAAAGAAAGTCATACAGATTTGGAACAAAATAATGGTGAGTAAATAATGACAGTAGGGGTGTAACGGTACATGTATTCGTACTGAAAATTTTCGGTACGCATCTTTCGGTTTGGTACACATGCATACCGACTAATACAGAATTGTATAGCCCATTAACCACCATTAACCACCAATAATCGCAATAAGCTCTGTGTTTTGTTACTTTCGATAAGAAACAAAGTCTCATCCCTCAAATTCTGTCCATTTTATCACTAAATTCAAACAATAAATGCCATTTTTGCTCTTTGATGTGGCGTGACAGATCACTGTAAAGGCGCCTTATTTCAAGCGTTACAGAATTATATTTAAATGAACATCTGAAGGTATGTTGAAAGATACAGTACAACTTCCTGAAATGTATCTCATGTAATCGCTCCATCAGTGTTTCAACCACAGAAAGACGTCAATGAAACCGCTTATAAACAATGTCACATAGCATTTACCTCAGAAATGCCATTCAGTGTCTACCGCTTGTTAGTTCGCTAGAGAAATTAACTCTTTCGCTACATATATGCACTATATTAGCCTATATATTAATGATATATTTACTTAACCTGTCTTGATTATTTAATGTATATGTTTAATGTATGTTTAAATAAATCTCTTATCTCTTAAGTTATGACGGCCACTGTGTAAATTAATATATTTTAACATCGAATTGGAGTATAAACAGATTTTGAAGTTAATGCAAAAACTGCCTTTTATGCAATTTACATGTTTGCATACAATTTTTATGTGAGTGTTAGTATATCTAAAAATAAATGGCAACCTAATTTAAGAATTTGGGCTCTGTTGTTAATTGTAACCTTTAATATTATTGTAATGTGCAAAAAAGTGCTCCCTATATACAATTTACAGCATTATCAGAGATAGATTTTTTATCCTTTAAATAAAGTCAGTTCAATTAAAATTAAAAGTTTCTTAAGACAAAGACACAATTTGTTCACTGTTTAATAAAAAAGAAAAAAAGCAAATTTATGTTTACTTTTCTCCCTCCTGCTGTACCGAATCCGTACCGAATCGTGACTTGAATACTGAGGTACGTACCGAACCGTCTTTTTTTTTTTTGTTGTTTTTGTTTTGTTTTTCGGGTGAACTGTCCCTATTTTAAGCTGTTATAATATTGGGTGTGTTATTGCACATTAATCACTGATAACATCTCATAGAATTGAAGTAAACATTTGGATAGTTAATTCGCCTTGGCAAACTGAGTCTCACTCATTCGTTCACAAATCCATCATAATGACATACACTAGGAAAGAAGCACATCACTGAAGGCCTCTGAGAGCTCCCTGTCTTTCTCTATAATTTCAGAAGCTGTTCCTGAATACAGTCTCACTTGTCATTCTGGAGTGAGAGCATCTGCAAAGAGCATAAATTGTACAGTCTCTTGAAACACAGCAGCCCAGTCCGGTTTTTATTTTCAATTTAAATTCAATCGTATGTGCTCATGTGTTCAATTCACATGTTAAACAGGGCTCACATATCGCTTGGATTTGATAGAAGGAGAGAAAAACTTGGCCCCGTTTCCTAGACACAGCAAGACGACAACCAGAAGAGGCTGCAAGTAATGAGTTAGTGTTAGTGAAGCCAGTTTAAAAAAAAAAAAAAAAAGCTGCACAGAATTTCATCTGGTCAGGGACTGATAAAGGAACTGCTTTCTCTCTCTCTCTCACACACACATACACACATGCACACACTTCTCATTGCCTAGCTGTGACTAAGCCTCAGATGTACCCGGGTCTGAATTGTTTGTTTAATTGACTTGGACATGATCGAAAGATCACCTGCATCAGGCTGTTGATTGCAAAGTCAGAAGGGCGTACTGAAAAATAGATGACTCTGCTATTGAGTTGAACCTGCAGTCAAATCATCAGCCCGGCCTTAAATCCCTTGAGGTATCACTATTCTTAGACAAATGAATAAACTTCTACTAAGAGACCAGCTATGGTTCAAGATGGTTTATGCTAGTTGATGCATGGTTCTATACACAACATGCACTTAGTACATGCTAAAAAATAAAGGTTACAAAAGAGGGGTTTCACATCAAATGCCACTGAAGAATCATTTTGGGTGTGCATGTGCATTTGTAATTGAGCTACAGCTACAGCTACTTTTTTTTTTTTTTTTTTAAGAAAATCATACTTTTATTTAGCAAAGATGCATTAAATGGATCAAAAGTAAATTTGTATTATTGCAAAAGATTTCTATTTCAAATAAAAGCTGTTTGAACTTTCTATTCATCAAATAATCCTGAAAAAAATGATCATGGTTATCATATTAGAATTGTTTTTTGAAGGATTATGTGACACAAAACTGGAGTAATGGAGACATTTTAAAATATATTAAAATAGAAAGCAGTTATTTTAAATTGTAATATTACTTCTTTTACTGCATTTGTGATCAAATAAAGGCAGCCTATGTGAACATAAGAGACTTCTTTCAAAACCATTAAAAAAATCTTTCAGACTCAAAACTTTTTAACGGTAGTGTAGATGTAGTTATGTTTTAAAAAGATGAATTATTGCTTTAGTGGCTGAAATTGAACTTTTAAAGTTTTTGAATTTTGTCAGAAACAAATTCTCTCAATATAAACAGAGGGATGTTAGAGGGCGCTTTCATGTATGGAGAGCTGACGTGTCTGCTTTCAGTAATATGTTGAGATTTAGCTACATTTCTCTCTCTCTTGCTAATCTGCTTTTTCATTTGTAACAAGAGAGACATGTAATTAGAGAGGGATAAATGGTTCTCACCTGCAGAGTCAGGACATAAATTAAACGTAATGAGAGCCATCATCTTAAGTCACTGAATCAGCCAGAACCAGTGCTTTGTCTCCATGGCATTTGGGTATTCTTTATAAACAAAGGAAAACAGAGCTTGCTCTCACTCATTATAGTCATATAAATCCTGGCAATGGAAAGATCATGCATTAGTGTTCCTAAAATACACACACACACTTCCATACATATTACTTCCAGATATTAAAGGCACGATCTGTTTTCCTGTGTGAAAAATGTGAAATTGAATCTGAGGCCTGGAGACTGTGGAGTTGATGAGATTTCCTGCTCGTACCTTGCGAGAGCGTTTAGAGCGGCGTTGCGCTCCGTTTCCCACTCTAACCCAAGACTGTCCGTGTGACACTGGCTCACCTTGCGTGTTTGTGTAGATATAGCTGTGATAGATTTAACCTGAACTCACCAAGGGTTATCAAAACAGCATTATCATTTATCATTTGGGTTGCATGTCTGCTCCTTTTGTATTAGCCAACATGTTTGTTTAGTTTAATTGAAAATTATGATTCCGTTCTGTCCTGAACTGAGCACATCCATCCATGGTACATACATCTATCTATCTATGGTTCTATCTTTATGTTATTCTGTTGTATCATTCTATCTATCTACTTTTACTACTCAGTTACCCTGTGTATTTATAGCCCTCAGTTGTAGTAGTTCTTGGTTCCTTCTCATTGGTATCACAGTGATTTGCTTTTGTCCTCGTTGTTCTTATGATTCTTTTGCGTGTTTTGTATTTTGATTTTTTTTGTAAATATCACTGCTTCAACTAGATCCTGCCTCAACTCTCCCTTGCTGCAACCCCTTGCTGACAGAAGAAAGAACCAAAAATACGGATTTAGCAGCAGTTCCTTCAACTGTCACCTCTGAAGACCTTCTCCTCTCCCTTGCACAAGATGGCTGTCCCCTGGAAGAATACGTGGAGGAGTTTCCACTGGCTCCCTTCAGCCCTTTGGTTCCTCCTTCTCTGGCTCTGCCCAGCTGCTTGGATCTGCCTTGGGCTTCCAGGTCTTCAGCTCTGCCTTTTTGTGTCAATCCCCTAGCTCCACCTCAGGCCTCCAAGCCCTGGACTCCACCTCGGCCTGTCAACCCATCACCTCCACCTTGGCTCCACACACCCTCGGATCCACCGTGGTCTGTCATCCTTCAGGCTCCGCCAGGATCCTTCCTCCCTGGCTCCTCCATCTGTTCCGCCATGGGCTTTCGTCATGGCACTGCTTTGGGTTGCCTCCTGACTCCTACCTCCATCATCTCCTGCCTGGCTCCTCCCTCTGTCGACTCCCCCATGGGCTTTTATTTTAAGAATGGACATTTTTATACGTTTGCCCCTTCAATTCAAATAAGAATGCCATTCAATTCTTACATTTAAATTGAGGCAACAAACTATGCACCCAGTTTGCAACCTCTAATTAAATTTAAGAATTTAATTAATTAAAATAGCATTCTTATTTTTTTTTGTTCTTGGTGCACAATTCTGATATTTAAAATTATGGACGCTAGTCTATGTAAACTGATTTGGCTTATGAACATGTGCGGCCCTGCAGTGATCTGAGAGATGCATCTAATTCTCTGTTCGTGACCTGAGACCTTACTACACGCTTCACTGAGTTAGACAAAATGAATTATTCCCGTTCCACTGTATGTATTGGGTATCCCCTGATTGGCTCTCACTGTGCCTTCAATGCGATAATGGAGTGTTCAACCTCATTGAGCATTTGGTGCAAAGTATATTAAAGGTTTATGAACACAGACATAGAGAGGCTCGAGAGTGTGTTGGGAGGACTGTAGCGAAAATGCATTTTTCACGATACATTAGCCAACCAGACTAGAAAATCTTTTTTAATTTAAATCCAATTATTGTATCATCTGTTCCTTCATTTTGGGGCACAGGGTTTAATTGTGGGGAATGCACTGTATAAGAATCTCCTGCTTTTGTAGTCTCATCTGTTCTTACTTATTTAATTCAAATTTGCTAGAGGACTCTTGAATTCGACACTCTTCAAAATCAGTTAATCCCAACCGTTGCGATCTGTAGGCATGATAAAAATTGTTGGAATAAATTTATCCATACTTTAGGCTAAAACCTGTGTTGATTATAAAGGTGGTACAGTACGGGTACGAATCCTCATGGGGCTTGTTACAGTAGAATATGAGGCATTAGAACAGCCACTCCATATCCCTGATGATGGCAACCAGCTGCTCACTACGGTCATATGATTTCCTTGTGCTCAGGGAAAGTCTGTTCTGAGATCAATTTAGTCCATCCAAATACATAAGCATATATTAACACTGTCCAGGTGTACTGTTGCCCAACAAAGAAAACGTTTGTTCATTTAAATGTTCATTTAATTATAACTATAATCCAGGGATGTGGTTTTCATAGAATAATTTCTTTAAGTAGAGGAGACTGGAACCTTTTAAGTGCTAATATTTCTAGTGTTCATCTGAGATGGGATTTCGGCAGTACAGTAGAGCATGGCCCTTTGGACTGAGAAGAGTTCGTCTGATTACTGAGACAAATGGTCCTGAATCCCTAACAAGGCCGCTGAGACATGACAACAGCCAGAGAGCTCCCGAGGCAACCCAGCAAGAATGAATGAGTACAAAGCAAAGGTTTAAAAAGGCCTTAGAAACTCAGAAACAACGCAATGAAGGATTATAGTAGATCTTAGAAAACTTGTGTTGTAGAAGCAGTTACCAGCACATTGTTTTAAAACAAGCATTATTTTTTTCCTGAGCATTGATGAGAGCAACTTCACATTTCTGATTTTCAGAAAGAAATTGAGAGTCAGTGATTTCTCTTTGCCTTGTCTTTATAATCATAATTAACGTCAGCTAATCTCCTGTCTCATATTCCCAAAGTCAGGTCACACATCATCATCATCACTCATGTCTAATGAACAATCTAACTCTGCATCTTCTTCTTCAGGGGAGATGCTAAAATACACCCACGCATGCTCCGCAATACTTGCAGTTACGTCTGTCACACAGATTTTGTGTACAGAAACAGTTCCTGAAAGTAATACCCGGTAAGTTTAGCTTGTAATATCTCTTTTATATAAAAGGTTGATTAAACTACTGCTCAGAGTGTGCCATGCACCATCTGACTCAAGACAGAGTTTATATATATATATATATATATATATATATATATATATATATATATATATATATATATATACACTGCCAGTCAAAAGTTTGGACACGGTAAGATTTTTAATGTTTTTAAAAGAAGTTTCATCTGCTCACCAAGGCTGCATTTATTTAATTAAAAATACAGTAAAAACAGTAATATTGTGAAATATTATTACAATTTAAAATAACTGTTTTCTGTTTGAATATATTTTATAAAGTAATTTATTCCTGTGATCAAAGCTGAATAATGTTCTTTTGGCAGCTTTTGTATGAATGAGTTCTGACCGCACACTCACTTGCATATACTTTATTATCCAGGTATTATTTGCAAGTGAGTGTGGGTCGGCAATATAAGAATACAAGATTGTGTCATTATTACACATTAAATGTAGGCTGTTGTTTTTTTCCAACATGAAGCCTAAAACTGCTTTTATTAAAACAACACACTTTTGGCGTGACTGGCCAAATTAGTCCAGTTTAGAGATGACATTACCTTGAAATGATTTGTCACCATCGTTGCCTACTTGTTGGCAATATTACCTAATTTTAAAGAGGGAAAAGTCACAAGAAAAAAGCCTTGATCGAATATTATTTCAGTTAAACGAGAGAGAAGGTAATGCATTCTTTAATGAATTCATCTAAACGTTTGGGTGAGGGCGATAAGCGTGTTGTCATCTCTTGTAATCGTGCAAAAAAAGCTGCTTGGACAGGATCGTGTTCAAGATACTAGTAGTCTCACTTAATATTTTTTCTCACAGCATTATTGGATCTTTATATATAAAAATTTTTATAATAAATTTCAACGGGGGTGGGGGGGGGTGGGGGGGGCGTGTTGGGGATGTGTCATATTTTTAGGTTCTGTATATGAAACGATTGAAAACCCTTGTACTAAAGCATGATTGGATATTCTTGATGCATGTAGCGAAAGCATAATTGAGCTGTTTTACTCCAAATTAAAACAAAGGAAACAATTAAAGTTTGGTTTCAAATTCTCATTGGACATAATGAATATATTTGGAAATAACATGCTGTGTAGCCTCAATTACAACCTGGGACTGTGTTCAGTAGTTTTTTTTGTTTTTGTTTTGTTTGTTTTTTGTTTTTTTGGATAAGACTATCAGCAGCAGTCATATGTCACTAGCTCTCTGCATTTAACAATCTGCATTTAACATCAGCCTACAAAATTAGATGTGGCCGACCATGAGATAGATGGCCCCTGAAGGGATGAGAAGTTGCTGTGTCTTTGTCCATCTTCTTTAAATCAACTGCCCTCAGATTAAAAAATGTCTTTGTCTGTGTTAATCAGCATCATGAAGAAAAATGCTTCTGTCTCATTTCCTCAGAATGTTTTGAGATGCTCTGAAGCTGGTAACGGGAGTGAAAGTCACCAAAAAGCTTATTGCAATAATTGAAATCAAATTAATTTGGTACCATTAGTTTATACTTCCTCTAAAAGTAGAAAGGAAAATCACTTTTTGAATATCGCTTTTCAAATCAAACCTTTTACTGAAAGCACTTGGTAAAAGGCTTTATAATATCCACCTGTAGTCATTCTGAAGAGAATTGTATAATATTATTTCCCACCATGCAAGATGCTTCCATTTCCTTTCACTTTCCTGAGCTTAGTTGAGAACTTAATGATTACCTGAAATCACCCTGGAAAAACTCCCAGAGAGAGACTTTTAGCCTTAGACTACAGTCAGACAATTAAAATACCTTGCAAGTCTTTTCATCCTTCTTATGAGAGTATTTCCGCAAGTACTCAACCTCATGGGAAATTGTCACTTTAGAGTTTCTTTGCCACCGGATGAATCCCTGACAAGCTTTAATGAGCAACCCAAGAGAGAACTGAGTGTGCTTAATAGGAAATGGGGTTGAGACGGACAAGCTAAAGTTCTTAATTTTCAGCTAGCTTAGGCTTTTTATTTTTTAAATAATAATAAAACATGATGGAGTCTGATTTATGCTTGCCCTATGTATTGCCCATTTGGGATCTGGATGCATCTTACGAGTTGATCTTAATGTATGCGTAGACTCGACCTATGCATCAGTCTCGCAGGAATAGTCAACCCTTAACATCATTAAGTCCTCCATAGGATCATGGGCACTCAGACCAGAGGAGCAGAGTCTGCAGAGGTCATGCGCTAGATCAGATGAAATAGAAAAGAAGAAAATGTTCTCTGCTTAGGTGCTTGCCTTTTCACACTTTTTTTGCTCACTTTGAGTTGTGGGCATGCTGGAAATCCCTGTCGCATTGCTTTTTGATCTGTTGAGTATAACTTTGTTGATTGTGGTTGTAAGATGGAGAAGGTCTTATTTTTCACACTTTTACAGATTTTTAGTAATTTTTTTAATTAAAATATCCTACGTTTTTTGTCAGTGTTTTATTTTTAGAAACCGTTTTAGTAATTAAAAACAGTTTTCACCCTCAAATTTGTTTTTAAATCTTCTCAACACCAGTTTTATTTTATTTAGTCAATATTTAGTCAATTTAACTCACTAACCCTCCATTGTCCATACCAGTGTTATCTTTTACACATTTTTATTTCTTATTTTGTTTTTGTTTGTACAAAAATA
Organism: Hypophthalmichthys molitrix; assembly: GCA_037950675.1. Taxonomy (NCBI): domain Eukaryota; kingdom Metazoa; phylum Chordata; class Actinopteri; order Cypriniformes; family Xenocyprididae; genus Hypophthalmichthys; species Hypophthalmichthys molitrix. The sequence continues at coordinate 18,016,029 of CM075503.1, forward strand.
TGATTTTTTATACATATATTCAGTATATTATTCAAATATTCAGTATATATACATATATTTAGGAAGAAAGTGTAACTGACGTCGTAGGACGATAGCGTAAGCGTTTTGAACTGCGAGAGGCATTACACTTTCTTTGTAAGTTGAAGATGGAAGACGGTCTACTGGAAGCTAGATAGAACTTATTAAATATGGATATTTTTCTTACACAAACGCATCGCTTCGCTTCAGAAGGCCTTTATTATCCCCACGGAGCCGCGTGGAGTATGTTTTGCTTTGGATGGATGCACTTTCTTGAGCTTTATACTCGTTGGTCCCGTTCACTGTTATCATAAAGCTTAGATGCGTCAGGATATTTATTAATATAACTCCGATTGTGTTCATCTGAAAGAAGAAATTCATATACACCTAGGATGGCTTGAGGGTGAGTAAAGCTTGGGATAATTTTCATTTTAAAGTGAACTAATCTTTTAATCAAAATATAAAAAAACTCCCATTGATGTTTTATCATTTAATCTGTCACAGAATCACTGACAATACCTTGCACTGCATATACTTATTCTGTACAGTGGCCTTTACCTTTGAGGGGTGTAGACAAAGACACCGGAATCAATGAGGTCATGATGCTCCATTCCTCTCCACCCAAGAAATAAATTTACGGCAGATAATTAAATGACTAATGGCTGTGTGCTCCACTTGTGCGCGCTGACAGCCTCAAGCTCTCCAGAGAGGCTCCATCCTGCCAGGAGAAGAAGCTGATGAAATTCTCCAGACTAATCAACCGTTTGTGTGTATGTGTATGTGTGTGAGTGTTTGTGCCTGATTTTGTGTGTGTTTAGGTGAGAGTAGGTAGGAGCTGACAGTCTGGAAGAAGGATATCAGTGTATGGTAGCTGGGATGGAATCATGGCTTAGCTCATGGGAATTTGTGAATCAGAAAACAGAGGAGTAAGAGATGGATTCATGTGCGGAAGGGTTTGTAGCAAAAGCACAAAACACAAGAAGCTGAGATGTAATCAAAACAACACCAGTAGAGCCAGCAGTTAGAGATAGACCAAAACACTACCAGACTAATCCAACGGACTTGAGACTATGGGCTAAAATAGGGACTCAGACAAGAGGTCAGGTAACAAGATCAATAACAATGTTCAGAATTGCTGTCAGAGTACATGCAATATATCTAAAGAGTACTACATCAGAGTATAAAATATATACAGGAGCAGTAGACAGAAGTGAGGAAATGGTGTAGCAGTTAACGCTGGAATACACTGCACTTTTAAAATTGGAACAGATCGAACACAAAAACTCACGCACAAACATGTGCTTGGCAGGGAGACACAAGACAAATGAAAACAATATGTGTTCTAAAATTGTCTCAAAATATCAAACATGGAGGTATTCACAGTGTGAAGCTAAGTCTGAGTCTGCCCATCATATACTCGACTTTGTTGTGAAATTGGTCAACTTCGACTGCCTAAAATCTACAGATTGGCTCTGACTTTCGCCAACTTATGTCTACTTAAAAATCTATACAATAGCAGTGTATTTCAGCCTTTATATTCACTAGGCTCTTTAAAGACAAAGATCAAAGACAACAATCCAAAGATCCAATCAATTCCTGATGGACAAAATCAAATCCCGTCCTGTATTTTTTTTCTTGTCCGAGAAGCCATTTCACATGTATATACATCACAATAGGGAATAATTGGCAATTGCAGTTTCAATTTCATGCAGACTTTAAGTTGGGAATCCAACCTCAAGGACCATTCCCATGGTTATTTTCAGGAAGGAGGTGGACTTATTCTGAGTTGTCTGGTACACAGCATAAAAGCATGATGGGAAACCACTTCCTACATTTTGACAGTGCAATCTCTGTATAGAGTGCAGCAGCAATGATGCATTTTTGTAGGTTAACCCAAGAGTTAGCATCACCCTGGTTCCCTTGACAAAAAGCCAATATTTGTCCATTGGCTTTTGGATAATTGCAGAAAATAAGCTCTGTGATCAACAAAAGTTTATGATTCTTATATGTATTGTTCATCATGATAATCTTCAAATGAACACAACTTTTATGTATTTTAATGCCTAAATACAATCGCCAGAAGTAAAAACATAAAAACGTAGGCTATAAACTAACTACACCAGTGTCGCATGACTTCAATGTCACCACCATTAAGCTTTCAGTCTTTATTTAAAAAACATTTTCCCTGAAAGTTTGAGTTAAAATAGTTTGCAAGAGCATGATTATAGATGAGATTACCTGTTCACCATGATGACATTTTGGGCCCTATATATACTCGGTGCAATGCGGTGCCAGGCATGACGCAAGTGATTTTTGCTAGTTTCAGCCTGACGCAGTTATCATTTTCATGTCCTGCACCACCTTGTGTAAATAGCAAATGCATTTGCGCCCATTTGTGAGCTCATGGTCGTGCCGGTCTGAAAACGAGGTGTGTTCAGGCGCATTGTTGGCGCATTGCTATTTTGAGGCAACTGAAATAGACTGTGCCATTGACCAACTGAAACCTGGTCTAAAGTCAATGGCACAGTATTTTTATTTATTTTTTGTTAATTAAGGTGCGTTAGTAATGTTATTTAAAGAGCACGTTAGTAATATGCGCCTATATGCGGGTGCACAATGTGCAAACACTCTTTATTAAAAATAAATGGATTACAATGTAAAAAGATTATTATTGTGTGCATAAAGATAAAAATGCTTTGGTGGAATCCAGCTTGTCCTGTAGATGGCCTGCTCGCGCGCTTTAACCTTATGTTCAGTTTTTCCACTTGCAAATTCCGCCATGTAAATAGCACAACTGGCTTTTAAAGGGAATGGGATGAGACTCTGATTGGTTTATTGCATGTTACACCCAAAACACACCCATTACTCATTAAGAGAATAGGGACAACCCTTTTAGACCATGCGCCGGGCGCACCGACCATTTTTCCCGTCGTTAAACTAGCAAAAGTGGATTTGGACACGCCCTAAGTGCACTTGCACTGTGCGCTTTAGACCATGTGCTTAGATCATTAAAATAGGGCCCTTAACCTCTCTAGTCCTATTTAGCCACTTGTTAACAACCGCCTTTTTCAAGACAAGTAAAAGCTTTAAAAAACCACTGGGCTATTAATATGCACATACCTTATTTCAGGCATTTAACCGGAAACCCATTCAAAACACCCATTGACTTCAGGGTGATGGCACTCTATAGAATATGTAATTAGACCTCTCTTAGCTTTATTTTATTCCACCATGATACATTGAGAACCAATGACAGCATTTTTAGTATCTCGTAAAAACATTGAGAATAAAGTCGTAAAACGATTTTGAGAATAAAGTCGTAAAATTAGGAAATTAAAGACCTTATATTTTGAGACTTTATTTTTGAAATATTACTCCTTTAATCTTGTAATACCTCTATTCTATTCCCAAAATTATTCTTGTAAAGGGTCTATTATGAGATTATTCTCAAAACATTACGACTTTAGTCTCCAAACCGTATTTTTTATTTTAACGTGACACTAAAATGTTGAGGTTTTACATTGATAATTTTTAAGGGTGGTTACCACAAACTTCGCAAATGAACTAAGAGAAAGTCCTGCCTTTGCTTAACCCCAGGCCCCATGCATCTTTTCAGTCAATGTTGTGTCTGCTTGTCATTTTTTATATGTTGCCTCAGTGGACTGTCACAGTTCTTTGAGTCAGTCTAGAGACAGCCCGCGTGAGGTCACGACAAATATGACAGAAAGCCTTGCCAGGCTGCTAGCGGGAAAGTAATGATGCGGAATTGTCTCGGCCCCTGAGATGCAATAAAGGCAAGATCCTCGCAAACAGACAGTAACAATATATTGTGCTTAGAAGTCCAGGGACAGGTTTCGCAGAGTTGAGTTGTTAACCATGCCTGTCAAAAATCAGAGTGTGTCAAGACAAGGAAGCAGAGAGAATGTCTGGCTCTTGGTAGACCTGAAATATCCTCCAAAAAGCTGGGTCTAAACTGAGCCTCGAGAGCTGTCCTAAGATTTAACCTCTGTCACATTCACAAGTCCTTTCCCGTGCCCTCCTCTTGGATTTCACTGAGCTTTAGGCTTGGCACTGAGGAAAAGTAGATTTACTCTTTCATCCTTTTCCCTTTGGTAACTCTTGGCCACTGGGCTGCTCAGCCTCTCGCTTTTCTCTCTTTGCTGTCTCCCATCCTGCTGTGGTATTGTTCGGTTCAAGGTTTTTTCTTCCCTGCTACAGAAGGCAGAATCCAGTGTAGCTACCACAGTGTCCTCCCCTGCTGCTGTGCCAGTCAGCCCCCCTGACTGGACATGGCCCTGATTGAGTTATTTCAGACTTTCCCCCCTCTGAGACAGGTGAAGGAACGGGAGGGGTGTGATGCTACAGTCTGCATGGATCAATAGAATTGAATTATTAAGGTGCAAGCTTTATTGCACATAGCTTTTTAGTTCAAATTAAAAATAAAAATAAAAAATCAAAGATTTTGAAAATAGTTTTTTGAGAATAATCATTATGAGATTAAAGTTCAAATTAACAAAATATATTTGTAGCATTATTAGATTAAAGATATTTGGTCAATCAAATCCTAAAGTATGATTTACCTAAATCCTTCAAATCAATATATTGGTTTGATAAAGGTTCTCTTCCTATTCTTGTAGTGATAATTATGCCTTTTCTCATAATATTGTGATTTTTTTTTTTCTTTGTCTCAAAATTTTTCTTTATACTTTATTACATGCCTGTATTGTTTTCATTTTATGACATTATTCTTGTAAAATTATAACTGTATCTTAAAACATTAATTCTAATGCTAAATTAATTCTAGGACTAAAGATTACTAGCAAGATTTATTCTAAACATTGATATTTTTCCACACACCTTTAATCTACTTTATTCTTATAATATTATGACACTATTCTCAAAACATTACAACTTCAATGTCAGAAAATTGACTTATTTTCAAAACATTACTAACTTTATTTTTTAAAAATGTTTTCCTCTCAAAATATTCTTTTACTTTATTCACACACCTTTAATCCCCTAATTTTTCTTATAACATTATGACTGAATTTTCGAAACATTGATTTTATTTTTAAAAACATTACTAAAAACATTACTCTCAAAATATTTCATTATATTGTATTCACACAGTCAGTCTCCTAGTTTTATGACTTCATTCTCAAAACATTATGACTTTCAAAATGTTACAGCTTTATTCTTGTAACATGACTTCATTCTTAAAGCATTTGGTCAGAATTTTCAGATCATTACAAACATGGCTTCATTCTCAAACTTAGATTACATTTTTACTTTAAAGGTGGGGTATGCATTTTTTCAACTACACTGTTTGGAAGTTAGTCGGGCCGACACCAACTACAAACATCTAACCAATCAGCATTAGGGGGTGTATAACTGTCGAGGAGAGAGAACGAGTTATGAGCAAGAGGGAGATTTGAAAATAAGAAGTAAAAAAAAACTGCAGAACGAGAGATGGGATACAATACAAAAGAGCTCAAAAGAATATCACTGGAATGAAGGTTTATGACTGGGCAAGCGTTTTAGGACCCGCGCTTATATTAGAAAAACTTTCCAGCGCTGCAGAGAGCTAAGTGGGAAGGCCTGAAAACAGATGTGGAGGCTGCTTTGATCCCGCTTTACATGTGAGTAATACGGTTTTGATTGTCTGGAGCTGCTGTGCTGCATGCGACTAACAACCAACGCTTTGTATTTACTCTTGTGTACTATACGTTCACTTTTGGTGCTTCCTTGTCATTCGTTCATCAACTGTGCTTTATTTTTCATGAAGCATTTTGTTGCGCGTCAGCTGTGATAAACAGACATCCACTCGCATTGCGTGTGTAACAGTGGCCAGATAGTGAGAGTTTTACAGTTAAACCACTGCACACTGATGACCGCTAGAGAATGCAATGTGTTTAACGTCATTGGTAGTGCATTCGCCTCGCATGCCAGCAGCGATTGGGCCGGAGTTCGAGACCGACTCGGAGAAGGGTGGTTAGTATTGGAGTGTGAGTTTTGAGGCGGAGCAATGAAGAGAGGTGTGGGTTTGTTTAGGTTGATTTCAAATATGAACAATGTCCAACAGCGTCGTTCAAAATCTACTTACCGCACCTTTAACATTGTACAAAATTGGTATCTTACAAAGCTCTGGGATTCTGGGTTTAAGTGGTCACCGACTGCACCATGCAGAGGTGTAAAATTGTGTTAGTAGTTGAAGGGGTTTGTAATAAGATATACTGATGAGTTGAAGGTGTGAATGTGGCAAGGACAGTTCGAGGTCATCTCATCCCATATTAGGTGCTTGACTCTGTGTTGCTATAACCCCCAAGGGAATAGAGAGGCCAGATATAAACAAAGACCGTAGAAATGAACCATTGATGGGGCTGTCACTATAATCGCTCTGCCCTGTACTTTATTGTGGGTTATTACTAGCCAAGAAAGCATATGGAGCCCTTTGAGGCATAAATTTTACATTAGAGTAAAAGTATATGACTCTCCCACTCCCACCATCTCACCTAACTGACATCACAATGACAGTTATGACTTTATCTCTCTCTCTGTGTGTTTTTTTCCCTTCCCCCTCTTTCTCTTTTTTAGGTCCTGATGTTGGCAGATGGTAACACAGAGGATTTCCTTTATCAAAAGCTGCCTATTCTCTCCACCCTGGTTCCGCAGGACGGCAAAGCCACCGTATATGTGTGTGAGAACTTCGCCTGTGCCCTCCCAGTCACCTGCCCGCAGGAGCTGAGGAGACTTCTGCTGGAGTGAGAGCTGCCGTTACACCACACAAACATCACCGTGGGATCTTTCTATAGTCGGACCACTAGATATCTCAGATTATTATGCCAGTAGCAAACTACAGCCATTATAAATAAAATGCACTATAAGACATTATACAGTGGCAAGGCAAACCTCTAGGGGTTGCCCGAGTTGTGATGTTCTGCCTCATTCTAGACCTATCATATAAGACAGTAGTCTTGAGGGATGGAAATACAATAACATTGTAATGTGAGGAGGAACACTGAGACTTAACCTTTCATAGGTTTGTCTCATGGGCTCAGTTGATCTCTGACAACCTGCTTTATAAATGATCAAGCATGTTTCTTTGCAACCTTTCTATGCAGTGCAGCTGATCAGCCATGGATAAGCAACATGCTGCTGAACACACTAGATTTAGAGAGGATTGAGATGTATAATGTATGTATACTAGAGCTCAGACTCTAGTAGTGGAATACAATAAATACTCACTGAGTAACCTTTTGTGATCTGGTTCATCTTTACATCCTTTTAAAACATACTGCTCAAACTTATGAAGGTCTCCTAAAATTCAAAACCATTGTTTTCTATGAATGTACGCATACCTCTGCCATTTTTTGATGTCCATCAATGCCGTCCAGATGTGAATTTGGAGGCTGCTCAAAATTCTCACACATCATAGTTTTTCATTTAACTTGATCTAAACAAAGCATTCCAAAATCGTTACATTCGCACTGCTGCTGAAAAGTTCGGGGTCAATATGTTTTTTTTAAGTCTCTTATGCTCACCAAGGATCAAAAATACAGTAAAAACAGTAATATTGTGAAATATTATTACAATTTAAAATAATTTTCTATTTTAATATACTTTAAAATGGGATTTATTGATGTCATGGCAAAGCTAAATTTACAGCGGTCATTACTCCTTCAGAATCATTCTAATATGCTGATTTGCTGCTCAAGAAACATTTCCTATTATTATGAGTGTTGAAAACAGTTGTGCTGCTTAAAGGATTAGTTCAGAATTAAAATGTTTTCTTTACTCACCCCCATGTCATCTAAGATGTTTATGTCTTTCTTTCTTCAGTTGAAAAGAAATTAAGGTTTTTAAGGGAAAACATTCCAAGATTTTTCTCCATATAGTGGACTTCACCGGGGTACAACGGGTTGAAGGTCCAAATTGCAGTTTCAGTGCAGCTTCTATACGATCCCAGGGGCCAGTTGCATAAACTTAGTCACTATATTAAGACTGTGTCTTAAGAACTAGTTTGACCAACTTGCAGTTAACCAAGGGGTAATCAATGTTATTTTTCCAATTCAAATTACACCAATCTACCTTTTTATGTTACGGACTTTAAAAAATTAGGACCACTCTTCAAGAAAAACATTAGTGTCTAACTTTTAAGACTAGTCTAAGTGGTTTATGCCACCGGCCCCAGATGAGGATCTTATCTAGCAAAATGATCAAAAAAAAATTTTTTTTTATAAAAATTATATACTTTTTAACCACAAATGTTCATCTTGCATTGCTCTGCTATCCGCCACGCATTACGTAATCACGTTGAAAAGGTCACGCGTGACGTAGGCGGAAGTACCGCGGTAGGGCAAAAAACTTCATCTCATTTTCTCCTCCAACTTCAAAATCGTCTGACATCGTTGTTTTACCTTTTTTTGAAAAGGGCGTTTGACTTAGTCTTTGCACGTTCGCTTTGTAAACACTTGCTCGGTACTTCCGCCTACGTCACGCATGACCTTTCCAACATGATTACGTAATGCGTGGTGCATCGCAGAGCTAGTGCAAGATGAGCATTTGAGGTTAAAAAGTATATAATTTTTTTTTTTTTTTTTTTTTTTTTAGAAAATGACTGATCGTTTTGCTAGATAAGACCCTTATTCCTCGGGTGGGATCAAGTAGAGCCCTTTGAAGCTGTTTTGAAACTGCAGTTTGGACATTCAACCCGTTGTACCCCAGTGAAGTCCACTATATGGAGAAAAATCCTGGAATGTTTTCCTCAAAAACCTAATTTCTTTTCGACTGAAGAAAGAAATTCTTGGATGACATGGGGGTGAGTAAATTATCAGGAAATTTGAATTCTGAAGTGAACTAATGCTTTAATATTTTTGTGGAAACTGTAATGCATTTTTTTTTTCAGGATTCTTTGATGAAGTTCAAAAGAGCAGCATATATTTGAAATAGAATTTTTTTGTAATGTAAAAGTCTTTACTGTCACTTTTGACATATTTGATATATTTTTAAACTTATTGACCCCATTGTTGACTTGTTGATTGGTAGTGGACATAATATAAGCAATGTGCAATTTTTCGATAACAGGTTTTAACATCTTGAATAAAACCTGCTTGAATAAAGAGTGCATTAAACATTGCCATTTCTATTCTTTCGATTTGCGTTTTGACAGGCAAACACAAAGGGGAATGTTTCATTTTTAGCTTTGGTAATATTATGCAATGTGTCATTTAAAAGCCATTAATTAACATATTTTCATGATTAAGAAGAAATACACTGTAAAGTGAATCCATAATTTCTAATCTGGAACCAAATAGTACAAAAGAATTACACCCATAAAAAGCTTCCATGTTCTCAGCCAATGGAATTGCTTTGGGATTCAAAGATGATAAGTCTCTGCGGGTTGATTGGATCTTGCACAACTCCGGCAGACTTACAGGGATCAATGCAGTGTAAACATCTAACACTAAACAAACTGAGGAAGTGCCAAAAAAGATAAAAAAAAAAAATATGGCAAATGTGTCTAATTATAAGGATGTTCAGATCTGTGGAGAGGGAACACCACTATTTAACTTGGTAGGATTTCTTGAGAGCTGTTGAGGGATGCGTCTGTTTCACCGCGGCAGTTCCTTCCTCTTCCGCCCACGCGACTTTACCAGCCGTGGGTGACACAGAAGACAAAATTAACCCATCTGCAGAGCTACAGTACCAGTCCATTGTGAAAAATTTCTCAGGTTTCAATGTGCTGAATATTTCCTGTGTTGTCGGTATTAGCACTGCATTGTACAGATGACTGTATAGCAGTGACACTGCGATTACCATTATAGCCCAACGCTAGACAACAAAGGCAAAAACTCCAATTCCTTGTGTGAAAATCTGCCCTGCCCATGCTAAGCAACACAGCTAGCTAATGCAGACATATCTGCCGTCAATGCAGGCTGATTTTAGCTGGCAATTCCTTTCTTGCAGATTTGCCGGGAGCCATGTTTCCCAGTGTTTGTGTGCAGACGAGTGCAGATTTTTTTGCGGAGGAGGAAGGTGAAGAGGGGGCTCTGCTCCAGTTATGTCGAGTCCTGTCAGGAGTTTGTACAACCATGCTTTCGTCTGTCTTATCATTTTTTCTCATTCCTTCAACCAGCTCAGGGTGATGAAGAGATCATTGGAAGCACAGTGTCTGCTTGTTCAGGGACCTATGGAACCTCGGTTTGGTAACATCGTGGTAGAACATCTTTTGTTGTGCCTGCGGTCCCTCCAGCAATCAGTATTTTGTTTACAGCTATTTGGTGACAGGCTACCTGTTACAAGAACTTCCGTTCCTGTCACATTAGAGGGGCCTCCATGTACAGATCTCTCTAGTTTAAGTCAGTTTTGAAAGAATATCTCCTGTGCTGCTTAAAAGGCCGGGACTCTAAAAGAAAAGTCCCTTTGGAGATCATTACTGCATAAGATTTGTGTGTCTCCGAACCCTCCTTACCTTTACAGGATAGCTGAGTAATAAGGCCACATGAGGCTCACCGTACCCACAGTCTATAAGCCAGCCTGATAGACAGAACCTACCAGAATTAAAAAGTATGAAATTATATTATAGTTTGAAATAGAAAATTCAATATTATTCGTTTTATTATTATTCATTGATCGAATAATACAAAACTGAGAAGATTTTTTATAGCTCTTCTCAGATAAAATAGGTTAAATATTTTTTATAAATATTTATACTAATAATATAGCTTTTATTTTTATATTTTCAGTTTTCATTTTCCCACTGAATTGTCTTGGAACACGCAGCATTATTCAATGTGTTGAGGTAATTTCAGCTGAAACAGGAAGACGGCAGTACATATCAAATAGCGTTTCTTTAATACCACAACTCGGCCAGAGCCGTTAAACTCTGTAAAACCTCAGTTTCCTTCTAATCTCTAACCGTTTCTCCTCCTAATTCCCTCTATATCGCTTTAAAACACAGCATTCTGTTCAGAATTCAAATGGGTCCAATACCTTTTTTTGCTCTGAGCCGACTCACGGTCCGCGGATATGAACCCGCTCTGTGCTCTCTGTCTCTGGACTAGAGCAGACTGCTCGCGCTGCAGCGGTTGACGTGACACTGACGCGAAAACGGAATTAATTTGCGTTATTATTTACACTGTCTGAATTGTTCTCTATCCCTTATTGTGCACTATGTGCAATTCACCATGTAGAAACTAGTAAATGTGTGAACAAATGACCGATTTCAGCCACAGCTTCAGTGTCTGTTTATAGTGTAGGAGGGGGTGGGACTTCAGATTCTAGAGAGCATTTGATTGGATAGAAGATCTGATGAGAAGCTGAAGTGTGATGTGATGTCATGAAAATCCATGATCCATTTTAGCGGAAGTGAGAGACCATAAGTTTTGAATGCTTATATCTCCTAAATGCGAATTTTTTCATTATTTTGGAACACACCAGCTTATTCATAACCTTAAGGCTAACATATTCATACTAAAAGCTAAAAAACTTTAAGTTTTAGTAATTTTGCTATGTCTAAAATTCAGATTTTCTTTAACTTTTGTGTGAGACATGTTGTACGCGATTTACATCATTGTATGAAGAATGAATTCATCGTCTCAAAATCTTTTATTGACAACCATGACTTGAATTTAATGATCACTCTTTATCAACCTGTCCATCTGTTTCCAGCAATTCCATCTTTTAAAAACAGGCATCTTTAAGCAGCTTCCAGTGTCTCTGAGTCCTCGTCAGACCAGACCAGAATCGCTCTTCAGCTGCTGAGTGTATAAGTGTGTGTATTGATTCTGCTCTGTGTGAGTCCTTGGCTTATTGGCTGATGGCTGGTAGGATACCTGCCCCAGAGAGAGGAACCAGCCGCTCACAGTTGATTGATTATGGACCTCAACGCCGCTGATTGCAACTACACATTCACACAAACAACCGTTCCCCAATACTTGCATTGAATGACTTCAACATCACAAAATGATTGTGGACAAAATGTAAAAATGAGCAATAGTGATTAACACGTTTTCAACATTAATGTCACATTATTTTTAACAGTGATTTGGTAAGTGATAAGAGTTCAATATTTCAGCCTTAAAACTACCTAGTGGTCACTTTTCTTCATATGAAATCCATTAGTAGAGGACAATTAATCTTTATCAGTTTCTGTATTCAAAGTTAACTTTTTGTCTATGCGGAAATTTCCTATCCTTGCTAATGTGGAGACTAGTCATAACTATAAGTAAGCCATTTGTTGGCTTACATCATTTGCTTACATCAGTTTGGGGCAAGACCAGGGTAAAAGGATTAGTTCAATTTCAAATGAAAATTACCCCAAGCTTTACTCACCCTCAAGCCATCCTAGACTGATGAACACAGTCGGAGATATATTAATAAATATCCTGACGTGTCCGAGCTTTATAATTGCAGTGAGAGATATTGAGTATGAAGCTGAAGAAAGTGCCTCCATCCAGATCCATCCATCATAAACATACTCCACACGGCTCCGAAAGATTAATAAAGGCCTTCTGAAGCAAGCGATGTGTTTGTGTAAAAAAAAAAAAAAAAAAAATCCATAGTTATGAAGAAAAATATCTAGCTCCCACCACACTGCCTTCTGTATTCAACTTGCGAAAATGGCGTCCCGTCAGTTAAGTTTTTTTTCCATAACTTGAATAGGGTAGGTGTGGGATGTAGCATAATCTTTTTGAACTGCGAGAGTTTTACACTTTCTTTGTAAGTTGACTACAGAAGGCGGTCTGGTGGAAGCAAGATATTTTACTTCATAACTTGTTAAATATGGATATATTTTTACACAAACGCATCGCTTCGCTTCAGAAGGCCTTTATTAACCCCTGGTGCTGTGTGGAGTATATTTATGATGGATGGATGTGGATGGAGGCACTTTCTTGGTACTCGTTGATCCCGTTCACTGCTATTATAAAGCTCGGATGCATCAGGATATTTATTAATATATCTCCGATTGTGTTCATCAGAAAGAAGAAAGTCATATACACCTAGGATGGCTTAAAGGGTGAGTAAAAACTGGTAATTTTCATTTAAAAGTGTACTAATTCTTGTAATAATTCATGTAGTTTTGTATTATTATTATTATTTTTTTTTTTTTAGTTTTTATTTTTAGTGTATTTTCAGTTTTATTAGTTTTCACTCTATTATTGTTAGTGTTAGATTAGTTTTGTTGTTGTTGTATTTTTTTTAAGTTTATTTAGTTTTTATTTTAGTTTTGGTATTGTTGTGCAAACCGGTATCATTTGCATTAAATTTCTCGGTCTTGTGTTATTGGTATCTAATGGCAATTTCATATTTAATGCAGGCAGGTTGGAAAAGTTTAACATTTCATAATATACCATGTATCAAAAATGAAAATGAAAAAATTAAATGGGTGACCATTTTATTGTAGGCTATTTCAGTTGCTTTTGGAGTAATGAAAATGTATTTTATTTTAGTTTCACTTTTTCGCAGTTATGTTTTTATTTTTATTTCATTTGTCGAAAGCATTTTCATTTAGTTATCTTTTTAGTTTTAACTACCGATAATAACACTGGGCAGGACATTATCACCTGACCAGTGGAAGACGAGATGATTGTTTGGGAAACCTTTCTGGAAGTTTTTTCAATTGCTTTTAGTGTGCAGATAACAAATTTCACCTTTATTAAAGTTAATATATTTGTCTTTTCCAAAACCATTTTCTTTTTTTTTTCCCTTGCTGGCTGATTGGTTGTTTTCTCTTTCAATTTTCTAGGCCCTTTTTGCAAGCGCATCAAAGCTAGCTGGCCTGTCTTCACAGTGGAGCATTTCTGCCCTGGTCTGCTCTTCCCAGAGGAGACAATTAGCCATCCTTCTGCCACATGCTCACATACAGTACTCACTCCCTGACCAACAGTGTGTGTCATCCAATTGGAAAATTGCTACCGTAGCGGCAACAATGTGACTCGGTGTGTCATCAGCTGGTTGGTAGCCTAATTCCTCAGCATGTAATGTGCTTTCTCTTCTTTCCAGTGTTTTCAGCTAGACCGAGTAGATGTGTTCTAGCACTGACACTGCCATTTATTGATCTGATTTTAGTATTCTCTGTTGCCCCAGTGCCCAGCGCACGAGCTGTTGTTGAGGAACGGACCTGGCCATACATATTCATCAGCGAAGAAGGTCAGGGAAGAGAGGAAGAACACAAACACAAGGGACTGTGTTCAGGCAGTAAATTCACTCCAGTGCGCCACGGCGGTCGGCGGTAGACGTGACATTTCATAGTGTACACACAGAGAGCTGCAGACGGGGAAAGAGGGGTCTGTCATTTCTGTTGCATCGCAGTTGGGTAATGATATACAGGAAGATGCGAAGGAGCTGATGTGGTCAAGTGAGGTCAGTGAGCTCATGCCAAAAGATGTCTACTTTCACTCCGCATCCCTTCAGTGTTTAGAGGCTGCCTCTGTTTCCTGTCCATTGTTTAAAACCATTACATAAATCAAATGCAGCCAAGGCTCTCTCTCCTCTGTCCCTGGCTCTGTTTCTGATCGGTTTCGGCTATTACATGTCTGTATTCTTGATCAGGAAGATTCAATCCTACAAGGTGACGCCATCCCAGAATTCAGTCCTGTGGGGTACTAGAAAATAAGAGGCAAAATATGTTGCAGCACTTTATTTTCTGTTTGGCTTTCATTGTATGGGTGCCATTGTGAATTAGTATAGATACTGTAGATTCACAAAGTTTTCAGAGCCTTTCATTTTTTTCACATTTAGTTATGTGGCAGCCAATCTACACATCACACCCCATAATGACAAAGAAAAAACAGATTTGTGATAACTGCAAATTTATTTAAAAGAAAAAAACTGAAATATCCCATTGACCTAAGTATTCAGACCCTTTGCTTTGACATTTGAAATTTAGCTCAAGTGCACCATCTCATTTCTCTGGATCATCTTTAAGATGTTTCTACACATTGATTGGAGTAAATGTGTGGCAAATTCAAGTGATTTGACATGATTTGGAAAGAGACCCACCTGTCTATATAAGGTCTAGCAACTAAAAATGCATATCAGAGCAAACATGAAGTCATGAGGTCAAATCAGAAACAGGATTGAGTCAAGGCACAGATCTGGAGAAGGCTACAAAAACTTTTTGCAGCACTGAAGATTGCCAAAAGCACAGAGGCCTCAATAATTCTTAAATGGAAGAAGTTTGGAAAAACCAGGACTCTTTTTAGAGCTGGCCATCTAGCCAAACTGAGCAATTGGTGGAGAAGGGCCTTGATAAGAGAGGTGAAGTAGATGATCACACTGAATGAACTCCAGAGATCATTTGTGGAGACACAAGAAACTTACAGAAGGATAACTATAACTGCAGTTCTTCACTGATCTGGCTCCTCAGTGAAGACACATGAAAACCCACTTGGAATTTGCAAATAAATACCTAAAAGACTTACAAGGTTCTCTGGTCTGATTAACCTCAGTTACAAGCATTATGTCTGGAGGAAATATGCCTGTAATACCATCCCATAGGGAACTGGTCAGGGTAGAAGGAAAGCTGAATGCAAGAAAATACAGAGATATCCTGGTCCAGAGGACTCAGGACCTCAGACTGGGCTCGTGCTCTTCCAATGGGACAATCACCCTAAGAACACAGCCAAGACAATTCAAGAGTGGGTTATAGACAAGTCTGTGAATGTCCTTGAGTGGCCCAGCCAGAGTCCAGACTTGGACCCAATTGAATATCTCTTGAGAGACCTGAAAATGGCTGCTCACCGTTGGTACCCATCCAACCTGACAGAGCTTGAGAGGATCTAAAGAGAAGGATGGCAGAAAATCCCCAAATCCAAGTGTGCAAAGCTTGTCGTGTCACACCAAAATGATTTGACGCTGTAATTGTTGCCAAAAGTGCTTAAACTAAGTACTGAGATAAGGGTCTGAATACTTAGGCCAATATGATATTTCATTTTTTTTTTTTTTTTTTTTTTTGAATAAATTTGCAATATCATAAATCTGGTTTTTGCTTTGTCATTATGGTGTATTTAGATTGATGTAACAAAAAAACGAAAATTGAAATCTTTGTAGCAATCAAAAAAGACTTTACTGTCACTTTTGATCAATTTAATTGAATAAAAAACAGCCTTCACCAATTTTCCTGAATAAAAAATCTTACTTTTTTGGAGCCTGTCTAAATTTGACGCATAAGTTTCTATGAGACTTTCAGTTAAAAATGCAAAGGAACTGCACATTATTATTGAAAGATTGCAAATTATAATAATTAAAACAGCTAAAAAAAATGTAAAAAGATATTGGGGGGAAAGTACCAATCTTGACTAGAACAATGAGATTTAAAAAAATGAGTGAAAATGTAATTATGATAATATGGGTTTTTGTAACATATCTGTCATCCTTTCTGTATGCAAAGAGTGTCCACAGAGTTGTTTGCACAGTTTGGCACAAAATGTGTTGAACTTTGAATAATTTTATTTGTTTCAGCGATGTTCCCATGGGCCCAGCATTGTTGTCATGTCTGTTTAATCCAGTTTTGTCATTCAGGAGTGGACACAGTGGTTATACATTTATGATCTTTTTTGAAGTCTGTTTAGTGCCCTCTTGGCCCTATTTATGTCATTATTAAATAAATATTATTTATTAATAATATGAATTAATTATACTTTATATAAGAGAGTTAACTTTAGTAAGAAAACCTCTACATTAAATTAGCCACAGATTTAGCCAGGCAGGATCTCTCAACTCTCACACTTGTAAGATTTATTGGGTTTGACCAGAATGTTCTTGCATGCAGGATTCCTGCTAACTAGAGCAATGGGGGCTAGTGGGAAAATGGAGAGACTAGTTCATCATGTTAGCCTAGTTACCTGAGGCAGACAGAGACTGCAGGAAAATCAATCGCGCCTTTCATATGCAGCGTCACTGCCTTCCTCTTACATATTCTGCCCTAATGATACAAATGACCACAAGGCACATGTGGTGCATGACCCCCTTTCCTACTTGCTCACATATATGTCATATTTAGCGAACTCTCTCGCTCATTTTCTCCAGAACTGTTCACTGGGGTGATTATTCCTTGCTGACATCAGCTTATTTCAAAATAGGTCATATGCGTTTTATCTTGTGTTAAAATCTCTGTTGTGAATCTTACGCATGTGCCAGAAAGCATGTTATTTTTCTTTATAGCATTTTAATGATAGGATGAGGTTAACCAAAGGCCTTTTATTCATTATATAGAGAGATTCTGATTCCTCAGATGAGCTCATTCTGTTACTGTCATCCTTGGGGTTGTCAAAGGTCCCAGGACACTTCGAAAAATCGGGAATGAAGAGAGCAGGCCAGTGCTCGACCAGAAGTGTGGCCTGGCAAAACTAGCCCTTGACATTTCCTTGACATTTGTTGACATTTCTGGACCCATGTAGACCGAGGGAAAGAGGAGTTAATCAAAACTAGGAGAGAATATTGATGTGCAACTGTCAACAGGCAGTGCCATCTGTACCCTCACGGTCATGGAGGTTAACTGCATGAGGTACAGCTGCTGTACTGTTGTCAAAGATGGGTGGCTGCACACGTCAAGACAAAAGTTAAAGGTAAAGTGTGCAATTTTTGCACTGCTGGTGTCATTTTTAAACAGGATTTCCAAATACTCATCTCCATGTCTTCTGTTGAAAAAGTAATTGTCTTCTGCTGAAAAAGTGAGGTAAAATCTAAAATAAGAAATAAAGTCATAATTTTGATACATAAAGTCACTGTAAGAAACAAATCTGTAAAAAAAAAAAAAAAAAAAAAAAAAAAACCAATACAGAAAATTCCTTTTTATTCGAAACATAATGTCACATTGTGAGACCAAATCGCAGTTATGAAAAAATAAAGTCAGAATTTCGAGTTGCAATATTGTTCAAATGTTTGGGATTGGTAAGATTTTTTTTATAATACTCACCAAGGCTTAATTTATTTGATCAAAACTACAGTAAAAACAGTAATATTGCCAAATTAACTATTTATTTTTTAATACATTTTAAAAAGTAATTTATTCCTGTTATGGCAAAACTAAACTTTCAGCAGCTATGACTCAATTCTTCAGTTTCACATGATCCTTCAGAAATCATTCTTATCATTCGCATAAAACATTTCTTATTCTCAATGTTGAAAGCAGCTATGCTTTTTGTGGAAACGGTGATACATTTTTTTCAGGATTCTTTGCTAAAATAATACATTTATTTGAAATACAAATTTTTGAAACAAAAACATTAAACTAAATAGTTTGTAAAACTTTACTGTCACTTTTGATCAGTTTAATGCATACTTGCTAGATATTAATAATAAAAAAATCCAAATTTTTGAAAGGTAGTGTATGAAGTCATGTTGTATACGTTGTATACACAGGGCTGATATAAAGTCAAAATAACAAGGAATAAAGTCAAAATTGTGAGATCTAATTTCGCAATTATCATTTAATTAATTCATTTATTTTACTCTGAGGTATAAATTGGCTTCCATAGTTTCGACTAATTCTGATTTCCTGTTTATTCTAAAAATTTCTACCTCTACAACTGTATTTAAAGAAAAATACAGCACTCCAAAAGCACTCTTTGGAGGCATTTTCATGATCTCATTCTAGTTCAACAAAATCACTATGAAAGTGGCCAGCATTCTTTCCTGATGTGCTCGCTTGGACATTATATCGCGGCAATTAAAACCAGCCGATGCCCTTTGTACAAATATGGAGGAAATTATTTTTAAGAATTTTATCTAGGCTCTGTTATCGTCATTGGCAAATAATATGACTCATTCGGTCTTGTTCAATGTGCGACAGAATGCATGCACATTTCAGCTTCCCAGAGTGTTGGCTTGTCCTTGAGAGAAGATCTGAAGATATGGTTGAAATGACTTGGCTAATCGAACGCAGGGATCTCCGGGAGAAAATCACTTCTTTTGGCAACACTTCCTCTCTCCATATCTCCTCTGACCGAATCACTGCTTCCCTGGCTTTATACCAACTTACATGCAATGAGAGAATATACCTTCAGTGATAAGGCGAGGGATAAAGTCATAGATCAAGCTGTTGCCCTAATACGTCCTTCCTTACACTCATTTACCATCTCTTGCTTGTAGCCTATTTCTGAGGGTTTGATAGCAGGGTAGTGGGGTTTTATCATATATCTGTGTAGATATGGTAGCCTACATATGTTTAAAGGGAAACTCCTAGAAAATGTGTGTGGTAAAAAATGCAGTACTTCAGATTTATGTTTACTATTATCATCACTTTAATAAAATAAAAATGTAAAAAATCGCTTTAAAAACATCCTGCATAATAGAACAATTTTTAAATAAATTGTAATTTTGGGTTGTGGGTTTGTGGGTTGGGGCACATTTTGAAGCCAAAAAACTGATTTCTAATGCGCTCACAGCGTTCAGCGTGGTCTTGCAGCTATAAATGAAAGCTGATGCTCTCCGTATGTTTTTTCCATCATCTCCATGCACGTTCATATGTAAATCGCAAAGCTTATTTTGTCCATTAGATCGAATGATCTGAAAAAAAAAAACATGCATTTACCCGACCATAGACCCTCTCCTCAAAAAAATCAGGACAGAAGTATTTGAAAGTGGAAAAAAAAGAAATTAAAAGGATTAAAATACTATTGGATGAGGAATTCACTTACTTATGTACTATTCCATGGCGTTTTGTAATAGTAATGAGAATGAGTAGCATGATACAAATAGTATGAGTAGTGTATTCACAGTAATCCAGTCTTTATTGTTCAATAAAATAAATAGAAAATACTCCAGTAGAGCTCTCTGCCACGCACAAATAAAGAAAAGCACACAAAACAGTCTCTTTGGGGATCAGTCTCATTCTCTTCCCATCCCAGAGCATTCCCCCTTCTTTAATCGACACAGAATGGACAGAGCCATCCGTTTTGGGGTACCAAAACTATCAGGCTCGACCAGTTGCTATGCAATTCTTCTGTGTGGCTTGCTTTTATTCGACACTGGATTTAACAAAAGGGCATAGGCAGATCCCCTTATCGCCATTATCCCAAGGAAAAACAGCCTTCACCATGCCATTCGGATTACACCAATTTATTAATCTTCCATTCAGGTTGTTTGGGGCTCCTGCCACCTTTCAGCATCTCATGGTCAAAATCCTCCAGCCCCATTCCGCATATGCCACTTGTTATGCCCAAGCATGGCCTTTAATTCATCCTGTATCACTTTTTTCTTGTGCTCAGGTAAACGATAGAGACGGCTGTGCACCACTTCCCCGGGGATCGTAGTAATTTAGAGCTAGACATTGGAAGTAATACAAGAACTTTATCTCCCGGTATAAATTGACGCTCTCGTGTACCCCTGTTGTACAGCCGACTTTGTCTGTCCTACGCCTAGAGCAAATTCTCCATGGTGAGCTGCCCCAATGTGTGGAGTTTTGCTCAGAGGTCCAGGACATACTGAATTTCACTACAGCTGTTTGAAGGCCCTTCCTCATAAGCCTCTCTAATGACGTCAAGCACACCACAGGGCTGCCGTCTATAGAGAAGCTTGAGCAGGGAAAACCCTGTGGAGGCTTGTGGAACGTCCCGCAATGCCAACATCAGGGGCTCGAGCCATTTATTCCAATTTTTGCCATCTTCTTTTATAAACAATAGATTTCAGTGTGTGATTAAATCATTCTACCAAGCCATCTGTTTGTGGGTGATAGACACTGGTGTGAATCGATTTAATGCCCAGAAGTTCGTATAATTCGCTTAACGTACGTGAAATAAATGCCATGCCCTGATCATTGAGAATTGGGAGATAATGCGAAACAGCATGTCCACCACACTATTTGCAGAAATGGTGCGTAATGGCACTGCTTTCCTGGTATTGTGTTATATAGTCCACTAGAACTAATGCAAAACAATGTCCGTGTGCATCTATACCAATTCTCTCAAAGGGGATCTCCACTAGTGGTAATGGGTGCAAGGGTGCTTTTGAAAGGGCCGGAGGATTAACCAACTGACATTCACGACAAGCTGCACACCAACGGTGGACGTTCTCATGAATGCCTGGCCAAAAAAATCGGGCCATGAGATGTACTAGTGTCTTTGCTTCTCCTAAGTGACCTGCCATGGGACTACAATGAGCCACCTGGAAAAGCATTTCCCAATGGCTTTTTGGCACTAATAACTGGGTTGTACTTTTTTTTTGTCTGGGAGTCTAGGGCCACCCAATTCAAAAAAATTTATGATAGAAAAATAGGGATAGGTAAGCGACTGATCAGGCTGAAGTAGCTGCCCATCAATGGTGCGGACCCCAAAATACGGGTCATTCTGTACCCAAAAAGAGCGGATACCTAAGGTGGTCATTAACCGCCACCTTAACTCTATACTCTGAAATTGAATACTGACAGGCACTAAACAATTATCCACCACATCCCAGTGTGCACACCGCACCTTAATCTTGCGGCTCATATCCAATGTCCTCTGTTGCATCAGGCTTTGAAGAATGGAGGTTTGGTTACAGCCTGAATCCACCAAATCCTGATATGTACCCCCCTTAATACTCACAGGTATTTGGTACTGCCCGGCTTGATTGGGGGCAGCCCACGGGGAGTCAGGGACCCCGGATCAACATTTCCACCTTCATCACTGGACACCTGTCCTGGAAATGACCCGGGTCCCCGCATCTCCAGCAGGCCGACCCAGGCCTTCCCGCTGCCCCAGCGGCAGAAGGATGGCCAAAAGACTGGCGGAGACAGGGGAAAGGTGGAGATGTGACTCAGATCTAATCCCCTGGGAAAAACTTGCCCGCTGTGGGGTTCAAGGGGGCGTGTTGCTTCGCAACCTAGGAATGGGGAAAGGACGAGAAAGAGAAGTAAAAGAAGGAGAGGGTTTCGAAAGACCCCAGTGCAAGCCACCAGATGATTCTTCAGCCAGCTGGATGGCCTGGTTTAGTGATGCCGGGTGGTGGCACTGGACCCACTTGGCCGTTCCTCGTGGCAGCTGAGTTATGAACTGCTCCAGTACCACCATGGGACTACTTCCCCCGATGTCAAGTGTCTAGTCCATAAGCCACTTGCAGCAAGTGTCCCAGAGCAGTTGGGCCATCACGAAAGGTTGACACGTTGAAGGATGGCCCGCTTCAGATCGAATTTTCAAAAAGGTCCACAAATGACTTCAGGTTGTCCTAAGGATGACCCACCAGATCCTCTTGTTCAAACCTGAGGTCCATCGGCACCTGATGTTGACTCTGACGAAGACTGGCAAGCAACTTGACAAGCTCTGCAAGCGGCGTTGGTTGGGCTGGCTGCAAGGCGGCATGCAGACTTCTTCGTCATGGGTTTCGGGCACAAGTGTAAACAGTTCACAAGAAGAATGACAAAGAAGTCGGAGGGCTGCAAGTAACCCAGTCTTTATTGTTCTCATAAAACAAACAGAAAATATTCCAGTGGTGCTCTCTGCCACGCAGTCTCTTTCTCTTCCCGTCCCAGGTGTGCGGGCCACTTATATCCATCTCTCCACCAATCACTAGAATCAGAGACAGGTGTTAGTCATCATTCACTAGACCTCCTTATCACTGCTTGTCTCCGCACTCATTCCTCCGCTGCAGATTTCGCTTTACCATGCCCCACTCGTCACAAGTACATAGTGCAGAAGTACACAGTTTGTAAGTGCATAGTGTATAGTACGTCATTTGGGATACAACTACAAATTCTAATTACAAATACTATTTAGGATGGATGGTATGCGAATTGGGATGCAGCAATAGTATTAGAAAAAACAGTAGGCAAAATGTACCTGGATGACCTACTACTTCCGCTGAGATTCTGTATTAGAGAGGATGTATGGGTGCATCTCATTTCTAATTTGTGCATCCTCATTTCCTTTCCTGGTGTCCCATTATCCTGTGCATTCTGTTTTGTGACAGTTGAGCTAAAAAATAAATATGGTGTCTGAAAGTTGGGGTTGTCTTTGTCTGAGCAAGGCAACATATCAGCTGCCTAAACTTTTGGACACAGTCAGTCTTGTACTTGCTACTGAGTATGCAGTGAATTGTTCTAAACAATTACTCAGATCTCAACTGACTCCTTCACTGAATGCGTCATTTTTCAGTTAAGTGTTACCTTTGTATGAGTATGTTTGAGAGGGATAAACAAATAGTTTATCATATAAACTACTTGTTTGTTGTTCATCAAAATAAGAATGATTACAGTATAATTTGTCATCTAAAAAGTAATTTTAGCTCCTATAACTTTTAGCTCCTCTATTTTTTAATCTCTAGTTTTGCGGAAATAATCACCTTCTCATATAGAGATCCCCCATCAATGCACCAGCTGGTGAGTCTTTTCTCCTCATGATGAGGTTGACTACAAAATAGCATTAATCCTTTGTCTTTTTTTTTGCTTCTATTCACTTTCCCGTACACCTCATACGTTGTTCACATTCTGTGTCTTAAACAAGTTGGATTTCATCAACCTTATATGTTTTATATCATCAGTACTCAAAAACTTCAACCTCAAATAACCACAACAAAAGTAGTATAATATGTTTTTTGTTTGGAAATATGAATGCCTTGTGCAATACTTTGACCACATTAAAATGCACAAGGAATGGAAATAATATTAACACAAAATTGACTTGGTATTACCTCTTCTTTGCTTCATTGTAGGTTTATTCAAAAGCTCAATCATTTTATGACACTATAAATATTCTCATACATTCCCACACATTCTACAGGCCAATAAAAAGCTTAAAAAGCACTAGTGGGAGGCCTGAAAGATGTCCTGTTCAAGCTTTTAGTCTGTTATGTGCAATAACACCAAATCATACATATGTATCTAAGAGCTAAGGAGTGTGTGTGAGTGATGTAGATTATATTGTGCCTATAACATCTGCTCAGCCTGCCCTGACTCTCTGATCTGCTTCCAATTTACATTCCTGCCTGGTGATTTCTATCGCTTCACTTTGATAAATCATAGAGTGATTTACATAAAGGCAGCCCCATGCTTGGGCTCAAGGAGTCACGCGATGGTGACTGAGGTTAAGCTCAAGACTGAAAGGATAATGACCCTGTACAGATATATACTCTGTTCCAAAACCTATGGAGGCAGCACTTTACGGCATCATAACTTACATCGCATTCATGATATAATTATTATTCATATTTGTATATGTTTTCCCTCATGGGAATCAAACCTACAATCTTGACATGATAGCATCTACCAGTCTACCACTCACCACTCTGCTATGTTGTAAATACATACAAAAACCACCAAAAAAATATAATAAATCTGACATAAAAATGAAAAATATAAAACAATGTGCATGCTGAAGTAAAAGTATACATACTTTTAATTCTAAACTGGTGCTCTCTCTGCCCTTGATGTCCATGTGCAAGAATGTCCAGCACATGCTCCTTTATTACTGAAATGAAATTTATTGATTCTATTCTGTGCACCTGCACTGAGACAATTTCCATGCTTTATTCAATCTTCATTTGTGTCAACATGGGCCTTTATGTCCAAATACAGTTCTTTTTATTCTTCGATTTTTGTCTATATTGTATAAATATAATATATTTTTTGCTTGTTTAATGAAATTGGAATGTAAATGGGAAAGATTAAAATTCCATTCTCAGGCTGTTGATATTATAAATGTGCTTATTAGGCTACAGGGCTATCTAGAATATGTGATTTATTAAGTGGTCAGATACAAACGTCCAGGTAGCATTCTTGGGAGTGCTTAAATAATAGTTTACACAAAATGCATTTCATCGTCTTGCGCATGACGCGGACAGCGTTCTAAAAACGTCATACTCAAATTAAAAGTTCAACTTCTCTAGATCTTGCATTTTTATTCCACTGCCCTGCGTCTCTTTGTGAACTGCCACTAACAACACTGGGACTTTGCTGTTTTATCACGCTTGTCAGTGTTCTACTGCGCATTAGTGTTGGCGATTTATTAGTGAGTCTTCCTGCAGGTTTCATTCTTCAGCCAGTAGGTGGAGCCAAGTGACTGCCTTCATGGGCCAATTGGCCTAAAACACTTGTCTGAAATCCCGTACTGTCTGAGTAGGTAATACTTTGAATTTACTTTGCAACCGTTAAAAAAGTATGTACTATATAGTATGATTGTGGGTCGTATTAATGAAATTCTGACATACTACATCTGACATATTGTCACTGTCACATGACCCACCAGAGTCAGTTGCGTCACTTCACTGCCATTCATAAATCCTCTCCCATGGATAGTAAAGTGTTCATCAAATGTGCGCTAGAATTACGGCAGAAGTAGTAGGTCATCCAGAGACTTTTCGCCTCCTGTTTTTGAATACAATGTATTCAGACATACTACACTTTTGCTGTACTGTTTTTCGCACACTATATAGTAGGGAAGTTTAGGATTTAGGATGCAATGGCTGTGTTCGTGGTCATCGAATTTAAAATGTTGACTAAGCACAGAGGTTTTTGATATTTTCCGTTGCAGCGTTCTCTCTGTATTTACAATTCTTTGCAGCCTTTAGCCACTGCCTACAATGCGCTGGATCCTTCACTGGAAAAGGAAAGTAATTGACTCCTGCTAAACATTTACTCTTTGAAATTCTTGCATCTGGGAACAATACAAGACGACACCATTGTGACTAAAAGTTTGCTAAGAAGTATTTCCTACTAAAGCAGGGCAGTATATGTTCAGACTGCCAGAAAAAATCAGATTTTTTTTCAGTAACATGTTCAAATGATCTATACAATCAGCACGAGAGGAGGCCTATATATACATAGCCGACTCACCTATGTTTTTTGACAGTTTTCTGCATCCCTCCACCACCCCAACTCCTCACTCTCAGCTGATTACTATCCCAGCCAGGGATATGGGGGGAGTACTCTGGGTTCAGGCCAAATTTCAATCTCGGAGCTCTCCCCTCTTGATAGCATGCTTAATACACATACTCTTTTAATCTGGTTATTTGTAAGTGTGAACTCGTGAAATACGATTCCAATCAGATTTTTACAGATGCGTCTCAGTCTGGATGCTCTGGCTGCTCAAGTCAGATTTCAAATTGTCTTTTGTGTCACTCTTAATGCAACACACAATGATGACATCAAAACTGTTAACAGAAATGGTATGTCCAAAGATTTTGCCCATGACTACAGCATGGAACATCTTTCACAATATATACCAGTCTCCTCCCTCACTGAGTTTTTCTTGTGCGACAAAGGAGTTCTGCACCACAACTCCTCAGGGCGCTTATTTGGAGAGCTAGATGATGCACCTCCATTTTTTCCTGCATCCGTTTTGAAAGCCTTGTCACGTAAGTGGGTACACCTACATTGTTGCAAAAGCAACCCATGCAGATAGGTTTGTTATGTCTGGACACACAAATCTTATTTGATCACTTGCAATTAATAGTGTGCCTGAAAAGATCTGATTTAATAAAAAAAAAAAATCCAATGCATATTTTTTTTTGCTAAATCCAAACTTGTATTTACGATAATTCCGACAGCAAGTGAAGTCAGCATTATAGCCCTGAAACTGAAACAACGCTACTTCCATATCGCTCGTATCACAACGACTTGCTTTATCTTGTTTTTTTTTGTTTTGTTTTTTGCATCAACTTTTGTCTCAATTATTGAATGTAGTGAAAATTACCTAAGGAGACTTTATCATTAATATTACAGTAAATTGTTGTTGCAGTGTTTGTCTTGTTGCTAGGTCGATTACATTGATTACATTGTAGTGGACTATTTTTTGCTGAAACTTTTGGCCACAGGTAAAATTATTAAATAATTTCAACTCAAATCAATATTTCATATCTGCATATTTATGTATTTATTTGGTCCTGATTATCCTATCAGGGTTTTTTTTTTTTTTTTTTTGATGTAATGACAAAAGTGATTTAATGAAAGTTAATACTCAAATGTGGAGGTGATGCATGTACGTTAACCAGTCAGAATGGATGGCCAGCAGGACAGCTTTATTTTACCCAGTCCTGTCAAAGTAGGTGTAAGAGCTATCAGACGAAGGCAGGTTTTGACCTCTCTGCTCTTATTTATAAAGCCCAGCTGAGCTCTGTTCAAGTCAAGCACTGAGGAGAGAGGAAAGACAGAGGTCAAAGGTTAGAATAACTCAACCACACACCTAGTTATCCCATGCTCATTCCTGTGCTTTTGCTGTCATCGTTGGCTCTGCGTTTCTCGTTAGGGTTACCAGACTTCCCATCTAAATCTCAAATTGGATTCAGAGGAGAAAACTGATGAGACAGATATGACATTTTTGACAAGGAGAAATAAATCAATTGACAAGCTATTGGCTACAGCAATGGCCAAGCTGTAAGGTCGGTGTATTTTGATAAATTTAGTTTTTCATAATACTTTAATAGCTATCTAGGGTACATGAAGAATCAATCAGTCAATCAATCAATCAATCAATCAATCAGAGATATAAAAAAATAAAAAATTAAATTAAATATTTTCCATTTTTGTCATGGTCTTGCCAGAGCATATGGTTTATAGATTTTGTTCTCCTTTAACCCAATTAAAAAGTTTGATAATATGAACATTTTGCCAAACATATGTTCAGTCATTACAAATGAGTTTCTGAAAAGAAATATTCTGTCTTTCTTTTCCATGTGTTTAGAGTAAATTTAGAGAGGCGTATACAAACATTTTCAGACTAATAATGATTTATTAACTAATATAAAAATTAGTTATCTGAAAATTGCATTATAATGTGAATCTTTTGTAAAACCATACAGTTTTTTTTTTTTTTTTTTTTACTTATACAGACAATATAGATTCAATAGAGACTGATTGGATAGAACAAGGTGTGTTCCAATATTTTTGTCCTGCCAGAAAACAGAAGAATGATTCATAGATAAACAGACAAGTAACAAGTAATGTTCATAAAAAATAGTGATGAGTTTTAGATACTGACCTCTAACCTATCTAAGAGCCCATTATAAATCTCTCTCATCACCCCTAGTGGATTAGGGTGGAACTTTAGCAAACTTTCTGGCTTTTCGAGAGGGGAACACGGCACAACCCATTACAGCCAAGATCTACTAATGAAGTCTGGAGGAAACTCAAAGCAAAAGATGAAAGAAACTGCTTTGAAGGCCACAAACAAACCTTTCTGTGCCACAAACAAAACTAAACAAAAATACATTATAGCAAGCATATCTTAATTAATACTAAAAATAAAAAAAAATCATATAGCATGAAGCATATATATATATATATATATATATATATCACTTAATAAAATATCATACAAACACAAAGTATGGAAGTTATTTTCCTTGTTAAATATTTGCAATTAGATATATCATTTATATATTACTAAGTTTTCTCTGTATGTTGATAAACACTCTTATAAAACACATGGACTTACCAAGTGTAGTTAGTTTACTATCATGACTGATGGTTAGCAAAAGCAAAAATCAAAAAGTGGTGAAAAGGTTGTTTGGAGTTAATAAGCTTTCACCACTATAAATTTAAATGCTACACAAAAGCATGAACATTATATCATCTTAACTGCATACCCTATTCCAGGTATGTTTGTCAGACATTGAACTCTGTAATTCATTGATCAATATAATTACCTTTGCTGGATGGAGTGTAATAAAAAGACTAGCATAATCCAGTGACTGGCCATTATGGTGTAATCTAAAATAAGTGTTTAATCATTTTAATTTAAAATTCAATTGGGGAAGCAGATTAATGATTGTCATTTTTTTACAGACACATACACAAAACAGGTTCTCAGTGTCAAGTTTCTTATCATGTTCAGTAAAATTGGTTTAAATTAATTAATTGTTATATTCGACATTATCCAAAGTATTATGCCTGTTTCAGTACACAGTTTATGTGAAGCTTGAGGATAGCATATGATCTGAAAAATGAATTCTTAAGTTTATATTAGACTATATTTTTTATACAATATAAATGTTTAAATATAATTTTGTTTTAGTACTGTAGACACCTTGAGATTAATTAATATTTCAGCCTCTGTAGTAATATAGCAGACCTTATTTGTGTAAATTATTTTGTGTAAGTGCTGCATTTTGTTTTCTTTTCCATTTTAAACCATGTTCATGTTCATCACTTGTTTCTATTGCAGCTGGCAAAATTCTGTTGCATCAAATATAGTATTTGCTCGATTACTTTTTTTTCTGTGTGTGTACCTTGATGTGTTTTTATTGTTTTACCATAGGTGGCAGTGAAGAGAATCTTGGGGTTTACCCACTCTTACATGCTATTGCACTTTAAAGCTTCAATGTAAAATAGAGCAGCGCTGTGCAGAAAGTGGGTCTTTTACAGTTGATCATTATTTTATAGACATGATTAAAGACATTCTACCTCTGTGTTATAAGGTGCTTCATAATGTGCAGCCATAGTTGTGAAGTTCTGAGGAGCTTTGTACCTCTGGAAGAAGAAGAAGAAGAAGAAGAAGAAGAAGAAGAAGAAGAAAAAGAAGAAGAAAACATTTCCAAACATCCACATATCTACAGTACAATATCTACAATTAAGTACAAATAACTTAATAATAATTTTTTTTAAAAAGTACTAGACAATGTGCTGAACTGATATTGAAGGTTAAAGAGAGAAATGTTCTTTGGGAGGAAAAATTTAAAGTACTGTAACTTTAGTTCACCCATTCCATCTTATTAAATCAGGTCATAATTTCAAATACAACCGGTTGCCATCTACAAGGAAGATACAGTAGCACTTTTAAAATGCTACATTTTACTGAAGAACATTCAAAATCTTATTTACATATCGTTCAGAGTGGTGCAAAGTGTGTTAAATTTGCATGAAAAGTGTCCATTTCAAGTAACAATCTAGGAAAGAAACATTAAGTTATAAATTCATATTGTAAAACAGGAAATATCTGTCAAAATATCACTGGAAGGGGGCCCTCAAGGGGCCATAAGGGGATGTGCTGACAATTTGAGAGACTTTTACAAAAGCCATTTTTTTTAGGGCCGTCAATGTTAATAATTTGATAACTTTATTTGTTGATAATGCTTATTTGTTGATAATTTTATTTGACTTCACAATTACAATATAAAAGCTAGTTACAGTATTTCGTTTTGGGAAACAATGCTATTTTTATAAGAGCATTACAAAAAGCCTTTTTTTCTTATAGTGTAAAAATGAGGCTTTATGTACAGCTACCTACATTTTAAGGGGTCCTTGGCGTCAATAAGTTTGAAAACCCCTGCTCTGGTCGTTCTCATCATGTCGTTTCCGTTTTGTTTCTTGACAAAAAATGTTCTTGCATAATAAACATAGGCGAATCATATAGCGGGTTTGGTCCAGTCCCAAACTTTTCCTGGTTTTATTGGTTCAGTGTAAACAATAATGTTCCAGCTGTTTCACCAGACATGTTAGTACAGTGTTGATCGACATTTCTTTAATGCAATCAAAAGAGATGCTCAGTTATTGTCGCCTCTGATTGGTGGACGCGCCTTCAAGGGGCGGGGATTGGAAGTTGAATCCGAATCCAGCTGTGAATTGGTTCGCATGAGCGGATTCGTGCTATAGACCGTTTTGCCGACCGGGAGAATCATTGGAGACTTGTGTATTTTCGCAATAATGGACAAGACTTCAGCATAGAGAGCTCTCTTGCGCATCCTTTCAGCACGAGCTTAAGGTTTTCCTTTTCATATGCAGACAGAAAATCACTGTCTGCACCTTTAGAAAAGATTTCTGAAGGATTTTAATAATTGTCTAAGGATCTTGTCACTGTTGTGAATACTTTTGACCATTAGATCTTGCGGTTATCTAATAGAAAAAGATAAAAACATTGAATTGTAACCTTTGTTGCATTACTTTTTAAGTGCGCGCACACGGAGAAAGCGAACGGAGCGCACAATTGGGGATTGGGAAGCAGTTTTGCAGGACTTGTTTTGTTTTTATCTGGTTGTTGGTCATCGAATTACAATGTTGAAATCTTGAGGCATGATGTCCAAGTCACTGAGATGCCCATAAACCTGCTTGCGCTGTAACTGCCACCTGGAAACTCAGCCTGCGAGCTCCAACTGATCCTATTCAATACCATCATTTGGACTGCTTTTGCAACAGAAATGATCATGCGATGAGTAAGCTCGATTTGGGCATATTTTCAGAAGCAATTACAGGTAAGAAATCAACATTTACAATATTTTACTGAATTATTATTAAAGCGTAATCACGCTCATTTGCTTGTTCATTATGTGGTGTGTAATCATTAAAAAGGTACTGCCAAGTTTTAAAGTAAGTATTTATTTAAAATGAAAATTATTTTTTATGAGACTTTTTATTTTTTTAATGAGATGACACCAAAGTACCATATCATATTGTTTAGGTGGCTTATTGTTTATCCCCTCAGTACAGTTCCATCAATCTGAATACCATTCTGTAAAATTTCAAAAGTCTTGGCTATTATCATTTTCTATTGTTCAAATGCACCGACCTTAATAAATAATAAATACAAAATACAGTTATTCTAAATGCATTTTATTAAATATGATTTTATTTACAATCATGCAGGTTATATTAAATGGACGTGTATGCTCTTTTACCATAGCATTGGATTTTTCATATATTTTTCAGCCATTTCATAATTGCGTAAAATCACATTTCTTTTTCTATTGTACAGCTAATGCATGCATTGTCTCTCCTCAAGGGGGTGAATGATGGCTGAAGATGGAGGAAATATCTCCGAGGACCATCAGTTGAGGGAAGCAGAGGGTAGCTCCTCTCTTCCAAGGACTTTTATACGACTTAACGACCTGTCCGGTGGCGGGGAGCGCAGTGAGCTTGAGGCTGATGGAGGCGAAAGGCGGGAGAGCGCAGCCGGAGCAGCGGTGGAGGAGGCGTCCGCTAGCGGCGGAGAAGCCTTGCCCTATCCGTCTTTGGCACCGGTTGTGTTTTTCTACCTGAAGCAGACCACGCGTCCAAGGAGTTGGTGTCTGAAAATGGTTTGCAATCCATATCCTTTCAAACTCAAATGCACTTTGCCTCACCTGGATGACATACACCTGTTCAGGTAGGACGCGCTACGGTGAACGCCGCCGGGCGCTGTCTTAGGTTTGAAAACAACATATTCGACACAATATTAATAAATAATTCTGGCTTTATCATGTTGTCCTCTTTAGTTAAAACGGCGATAAACACCTCCCAAACAAAGAGAAAATATATTTTTAAGTCCCCATTGTGCTGATAGTTCGATAGCGACAAATTGAAGGGATTTAATTCCGCTTGTGGCGTGGAAGACAACACGATCCTGCAGAATATCAGAGTTTATGAGACTTGGCAAGCAACACCTCTTATAACTGTCTTAACGCAGCTTGTGTGTTTGTATGACACACAAGCTGAGAAAAGTCGTTTTATTTTATTAACTGGCCAACAAGGCATGGCTCTGGGGCAATTTGACATTACCTCTTTTATTAGCACTGATGAGTTGAGTTATTTTCTTGGTGTCATGAATTTCTAGACCTAAGAATTGTGCACACAAAGTGCCTTTGGCTGTATATCATCAGAATTTACTACTAGACATCTTGCTTTGAGGTAAAATCATAGTATAAAGACATGTCTATGAATTGGATAGGCCTATAGGTTTATCAGATGGCAATGCCAACCCAATCTCATGGGAAAAAATATTTTAGGAGGTGCCAATTTTGTACGAATTTGTACAATGTAATTCAAAAATGTAAAAAAATTTTATACAAAAAAAAAAAAAAAGTAAGTATGAAGGTCCACCTCCAAGCCCACCCCTAAACCTGTCATTCATTCAACTGTCATTCATACCAATTTGGCAAAACATAAAATAGTTATGAATTGCAATGAAATTGTTTTGGCACTGCCTAGAATTCAGCCCAAATTGTATTTGGCCTGTATCTTCAGGGCAATAAGTCTATTTCTTTTTACTTTCTAGAAGATCAGATGGATATTTCAAATGACTTCTTCTAGGAGTAATTTGAGAAGAAGTCAATAGCAACACATTTTTGATTTCTTAACTTTGTGATTATTAATTATTTAAGTAAATCCAATCAATCTTTACTTGCCTTTCCGTAAGAGCACCTAACAAGTGCTTTACGTTAGTCACATCTATCTAGTCCTAATGACTGTAATTTTTAGGGTTTTGTTAAAGCTCCCATTCCCTCAGCAGCGAGATGATTTCATTTTGTGTCTTAAGAGGCTTCCCTGTTTAGCTGCCAGTCATTTCGCAGAAAGAGGAGAAAACGGACCTGATTGCGAGCGTGTGAAGAGAGGGATGTGGTTAGCATGTGTGACTCAGAGGTGTGCACTTGCAGTATGACTGATTCTGGGTGTAGGTGATCTGTTTGGTTTTCGACGGCCTCACAGCAGCCTCGCCGAAGGAAAGAATGCTCTTTTGGATCGAACGAGCTGGCTGGACATGATTGTGATGTCTGGGTTCAAATGCTTTGTTTTTCTTCAGTAGGAAATATGATGAGCCTTGTGGGCTCTGAAAAGCTGCCCAATCAAACACACTCATCTTTCCCCCATTCTTGTTTCTCAAACTCCTCACGCTCTTCCCC
Organism: Hypophthalmichthys molitrix; assembly: GCA_037950675.1. NCBI lineage: Eukaryota > Metazoa > Chordata > Actinopteri > Cypriniformes > Xenocyprididae > Hypophthalmichthys > Hypophthalmichthys molitrix. Next base: position 18,049,548 of record CM075503.1, read on the forward strand.
CATTAGACAAGCCCACATCCCTAAAAAATAAGCCAGGCTTATGAAACACACTGCCACTGGGTGTGAGTGGGCCTCGTGGTTCTCCGGGCCTGATGGTCTGCTATTCCTCAGAGATAACAAAGCCAGCTCTTGCCCTCTCATTTCCATATTCTTAAATGCCACTGTTTCCACCAAGTTCCTGTTGTTCCAATGCACTCATGTGCTTAGGAAAAGACTGAGCCCAAAGGGATCCTATTAACTGTGGTCAAAAAAATAGATGTGGAATTCCCTCTCCTTGAATCATCCTGCTGCACTGCTGCACACACAATCTGTTCAGCGTCCAGTCGAGATCAATGAACAGGCTGGCTGTTTATTTTGATTTTAAATAGCTATGAATTGGTGGTCAATTAAAATAATTATAATATAGCCAAATGTGATACTGTGCCTACAGTATCATGGTGCCATCTCATGTAATAATTCCTTGTATGGTAATTTCTGTTCTTAGATTATTGTTGTGGCGTGGAGTAGGGTCTGAATCTCTGGGACTCATTATTAGCGGGAAGCTTTTATTTATATGTATAGTCTTCATAGATGACCTTTAATACATCTCTGTAGCCATTACATAAAGGTCACTGTTTTTTAATAGTTTGTAAAGTATCTCAGATCGATCCTCTGTTCTTCCCACTGGAGCATGTAAACGTGTTTGTCCTATTTGAGAGTCTTTGGACAAACTCACTTTTGTACTTTTCCCACTTGGGATGTAAAACTAGAATTTTTATTCAAATTTGTCCTTGTTGCCATATCTGACATGCACTCGTTTGCAATTTGGCATGTGCATCAGTTGATCGCTCAATCAGTTCATCAAAAAGTCTCTTTGTATTATTGATTTGCCAGTAATGAAGGAGTTTTCTAAGTCCTTGTGCGTCTGTTTGCCATTAGTGAATGATTCTGCAGTCTTTGTGATTCATCATTCTGTGTTTGTATCCTGTCATTCATTAGATCTTTTTTCCCTTGAGTGTTACTCTAGTTTATTGAACCTTTGACTTGTCCTCCATCATGGGGTTTTCCCTGGAACCTCCAGGATGTTATCTGTAGCGTCGACATTCTGGGAGAGTATGTGTGTACTTAATAATGCCTGTGTTTGTATGTGTGAGAAGGAGAGAGTTTAGGTGTTTGTGACTCAGAAGTTTGAAAGTTCACTTTTGAAAGTTGGGCTGCACAGCTGATTGCATTGAAATAAAGGTATGGTGATTTAATTATATACATATATAATTATAGAATTTGTAAGTGGTTTAATTATATGAATATTATATTATATAGTCTGCATGTGCTGCATGCTTCTGAGTCTGTGTATAATGTGCACTGAAACAGAGAACACTCAAGGTTCTGAATTACTGTATTGTTTTCAAATTTGCATTTTATTTTTTTATTTTTTACTAAATATCTTTGACACTGCAAGTAATTATACAAATTTTAAAAAATGTACCTTAAATCACTCTAAAAACTATTGTGAAAAGTAGACAGAGACGTTTCAAAATTAAAGTGAGTAAAAAGAGATCTGAATCCACTTCCAATGTGAATACAATGTGAACATTGTTTCTGGTCTCCAAATTCTATTGCCAAAATAAATAGTTGTTCTTCAAGGATGTTCACACTTTTACCCTTTAAAAGAACTAAACTCAGGCCTCTTTCAGTTGATCAAAAAGTGATTTGAATAGATTCTCTTTGCATTCACATTGCACCTTAACTTAAGTGGATTTAGATATCTTTTTCTCTACCTTCTAGCTTACCTTATCCTTTCTTTTGTTTCTTTTTTTTTGTTTCTGACTGTGTCTCAGTCCCATTTTCACCATGACTTGGATGACGTTAAAGCAGTTACAGTTTGCAGAGAATTGAAAACACTTCCACCATGATATAAAATTCCGCAATGTGCATTTTGTAGTCTTTCTGTACAGTACTGTATGTATTACTGTAAGGAGTATTTAATTTCCTGTTAATTGAACTGTTGAACATAGAAGACAATTTTGAAATGGCCAATTCCAGTCTTTACAAGAGACAGAATGATGCTATGGTGGTGCCATAGTGATGCTATCTGTGCAGCGAGATGCTCAGATTACTGATGCAGCTTTAGGAAGGAAAACCAAATCTTCTGTTAGTCTTTAGTTTGTTTATTTGAAAACACTGTTAAGCTGCTCCATGCATTTCCACTTTTTCAGTAACAACTGCTATTTGGATTTTTAGTAACAGTTCTTGCTGAGTTACACTGTCATGGTTTGCATCAAAGTCATGTATTTAATAGCCTTTAACAAATAATTCCAGAAGAAAATGGGAGATTATTCACACTTATGAGAAAATGTGCCCTCAAGGCATCTAAGATAACATATCTTCCAAGAGCCACTGAACATCCTCATTATGGACTTAAACATCACAGAACTTTCTCTGCACATAGCCAAAACACTACCATCTCCAACATGCTCCACTATCTTGATGACACTGCAAACCCACCCCACGGTAGCTATTTCGGTCTCCAGACCATCTCCAGATTTTAAAAACTAAGGTCAGTAGATAAGTGTGTGATATGTGCTTTGGGACTTTTTCAAGAAATGGTGACAAAATCAGTGGTTTCTTCACTAAAAACCAAAGTAAACACATATACCCTGTGTGGGTTCATATTTAGCTTTGAGCGCCTCATTTCTTTCACTTGTGTCTTCCTGTGAATTTATTATGATAACAGTGAACTCAAACCCAGTAAACTCCTGTGCTTCACCATTAGAGCTCATCTAAAAGCCTTCAGCTTGAGCAGACAGCAGACATCTTCTCAGGACATGGAGGAGATTTCAGTTTTGTAGCTGTCGGTCAGAGCACTGGCACTAGACGGATTCTAATCTGTTCTGATGTAAAATGTTAATGGAATATCATATAGCAATTATTGCGTCTCTCAATCTAACATGTTCATTTAGTGTTAGTAGTTCTAAAACAAAAAACGTAATAAAACAGTGTTAAGTTTAATAATATGGGGTGTTTCATCACGATAAGATTGGACATTGTTTCTCTTAGCCAGTAATACAAAATTTGCCAATATCTCAAAACATGCCGCAATACAATTTAATTAGATTCAGGGGCCTGTGATCAATATATCAATATTACGATGTGCCTGTTTTACACAACTAGTTGCGTTTTTCAACTGACAAATGTAAGCAAAATATCTGTATCCCAATTGGGACATTCACAAAAAAAAAAAAGATTATCATTTATTTGATCCAGCTCATCATTGGCTTGTGACAAGCAATGACAGCATTCAAGAAAGTCTTTAGTCTTCTGTGCTCACTAAAATGTGCAAATCTAGTATCCCCATTCAGACATGCACAACAAAATAAGGTACAAAATGAGGTAAATCTAAAAAATAAATTTCACAAAGTTGTTGACAGTGAGATTGGGTTAACATGAGTGGCTTCGATATATCATTTCAGTAGTCATTTTATTGATGCATTGGTCTAAATCGATTATGCAAATAAGGTTAATTATTTCTGATTAATTGCAATTAAGTCAATTAATCAAATTCATTGCAATGAATTTGATTTCTTTTCAATCTTTCCAATCCTCAGAACAAGCAACAGTTGTTGGCATATATGATATGTCTTTAAAAGAATCAAACATGAAGTGAGCTCTTATTTAATCAGCAGAAAATGATTCTCTGGGCATCCAGACAGAGCAGGCAGAAAATGGAGGGAAAACTTTGCAGACCAGCATATATGAGATATTAAAATGACTTTTTGTATTATAACCAAAGCTTTGAAATATGAGATTTTGTTGATCTTGAAAACAAATTATGTCATCAGCTCTATGGTAATATTCCTCTCCACGGTGTCACCGCAACTCTATTCTCTACCGCTGAGCACAGCCAGAACTCCCAGACCTGGAAACACGGGTGAAAAACATGCTGTGTGCATCCTTTTCACCTGCTAGCGAATAACAGACTGCTCATTAGTTACCAAACAACTCCTGCATATTGTCACAAATTTACATCGCTTGTGTGCCAAGTATGTGATTTACATCAGCTATATATATGTTTCAGGATGTGAAAGGGAGCATGCAAAAATGCTGTTCATTAGAAAATGATCCCTTCCTGAGAGTTGCTCTCTAATTTTTTACTCTCTAACTGTTTGTGTTACTGGCACGTCCTGCTACTGTCTGTTATGTACTTTTATAATATTGCCAATGTGCTTGGCTTGGCAGCATTCTGTTTCTTATGCATTGTTACTCCTGCTATAATTGGTGTTTTTGTTGCCAAATGCTCATACTGTTGATTTATGAAGACAGATTTTGACTCTGGAGGCAATCATTGCACTAACTATTGTCAATTAATCACAATTTAGCCCTCAATTCCTTCATTTGACAACCAGAAACTGAGCATAAACATAAAAAGCAGCTTAAGCTGGAGGGATGAAGCCAATTTTGCCATGCAGAAAATGGTCATTACTTTGTGTTCAATATTTCATAATTCCATCTTTTCTTTTTTTTTAAGGCCTCCCCCCATAACACATTTTCAGGCTGAATCCCATATATGCCAAGTCTGTGAATTAATGTACAGTGGCTCATTACAGGGTCCTGTCAAAGCCAGACATCTATAAGCCCTCTATTTGAACAAAAAGGGAAGTTATAATTACAGCCAGACTAGTCTGTCCTTTAAATTAGTCCTCTATTACATGTCTAACTATCATGTGAGAGCTGCTGGTGCTGTATGCTGTATCTAGCCTCAATATAGAAGAACACATTTGTTGGCCCATACAAAAGGTGCTGTTTGTTGTTTGGAAAATATATTTGAACATTAGCTTTCCATATGAAGATAAGGTTAGATATTTGATCTCAGTCAGTCAGAACCTTTGAAAAAAAAAAAAAAAACAGACTTGTTTGCGCTATTTTACTGTGTGTGGTAAAGTAGAATGATGGTTTGTTTGGGTTGTGCGTCTCTGAGTAATCAGTGCATTTGTATTTGTGTGCAATTCTGTGCTAAAATTTTTATTTTTATATGCATTTATATATGCTAAATTGTAATTTTTGATTCATTAAATTCATGCGTGTGAGACCTTCTGGTCTTTTTTTCTGAGAAGAAGTCTTCGATATCTTACTCTGGTAGTCTTGATAATAAATACGTTTGAATTTGGTAAAAAAAACACTACTTTGGCATCATAAAATTGGTTATGACTTGATACGTAGATGGTAAAATAGCGTATTTGTGCATATATAAAAGAATAAGCATATGTATAGACTTGTTTACCCTAGTGGGTTTCTTCGTGGGCAGTGTCCTCCTCAATCAATATATCTGACTGCTTCATTAGGAAAATGTACTCATAATTATCTGTAAATTTGACCTGAATTCACGCTAGAAAAAAAGAAAGAAAGGAGAACGAATGAATCAAGCTGAATTGGTTGTTTGACAAACACCCATTATTATCGAAATGTCAGACTCTTGGAAAGCGCTCTGTCTTTTGTGTTCTCTTTCTAGCGTGTGTATATATTTTTCTTCTATATTACCTTTTGTCACTGTTCTTGCTTGGCCGCCCCCTGCCAATCTTCAACCTCTCAACACTCTCTCTACCTCTCTCTTTCTCCCTGGGCTGTTCCGTGAGATGTCTGTAAGTTTATATAGGAATCAGTCCAGGATTTTCCTACCAGCTTTTTCTCATTAGAGAATTGGAGGAGACTGGAGAAGTTGAGGGGAATGGCATGAGGCAGGAGAGGTGGGGGAGGGAGAGAGAAAGAGAGAGAGAGGGAAACTGGGGAAAGTAGGGGTGAGATGTATTTTGGCCCACCTAACAGAGTTCCCATACGGCCTCTGAAGCTCATTACCTCTACCACTTGTGTTTACTTTCCTTTAGTCTTATTACCAGTTAGATCTAGCCTTTCCTTTCCCTCTCACACATCCCCCTTCCTCTGCACGTTAAATCTAGCACATGAGATTTATTTCTGTTGCTTCATTTGTCATCAAAAAATACAAAAATTTAGATTTTTATTGCTTTGAGGTACATTTATACGTTATACGCTTACAATATCAGCATACATGGGCTTAATTATCCTTGGTCAAGAGGGCGAACTTGTTCCTTCTGTTCAGTGTTTTTCACTAGAGAGGCATTTTGATATGACTAATCCATTCTTACATATTACAAAAATAACGATTTTATTCAACAATATCTTCTCTTCTGTGTCATTCTCTTACACTGTTTACGTTTAGCACTTACAGGTTCTACGTCAGAACGCCTGCTCCATATTGCCCGGCTTCTGCAGCATCACACGCACTCGTCGTGATGCTCACGTGAACAGCGTCGGCCAATAATGAGTGACAAAAAGTATTCTTGACGCATCATAAAATTAAGGCTGAACCACTGTAGTCACTTGGACTATTTCAACTATGTCTTTAGTAACTTTCTGGACCTTGAAAGTGGTGGTTAAATTGCTGTCTATGGAGGAGTCAGAGAACGAAGGTCTTACGGGTTTGGAACGACATGAGGGTGAGTAATTATTGACAGAATTTTCATTTTTGGGTGAACTAACCCTTTAATAACACTGTTAGATGTAATCTTTAGCCAATCTCAAAACTAATATTCATTTTTCATACTGTATGTTATAATGTTGATGCCTAAATTCACTTTTTTTTTAAATGATTGATTTTAGCTTTTAGTGTTTTTGTTAGCTTTGTGATATACATACATTTTTATATATAATATATACAATTTTCAGTTGTAGTATTTTTAAAGCAAATTGTCAAAAATATTGCTAAATTGTCAAATTGTAAAAACTGTCAAAAATACAGCATTATCAAAAATATTGATTTTTCGATACTGAAATATCTGAAATGCTTACAATTAGGGCTGGGCGATTTGTCGCATGATACAAAAAATAACATTGAACTTGAACGTAATTATCGCTTAAATGCGATTCTTAGTGCAATTATTTAAAAAAAAAAAAAAAAAAAAATTATGCACAGCTTGTCAATGAAGTATGGCTCCAAATAGTAATCCATCTGAAAGCACTGCGAGTTCAAGTCGCTTATAATGTACGTTTGAAAAAGCAACACGCATCAAACATCTTTCCAGACGTAAGAAGCATTTATGAACATCTTGTCGAACAAAAGACAACATTTAATAACATGTTTTTACTCCAAACTCACTTCATAACGACAGTTGAGCATCCTTCTGTGAGGTGATGTGGCTTCTTACACAGAATAAGGTAGTCGTGTGTTTGTTAGTCATGTTTAATCAATCAAAGTGTTTCAATCTTCTGTTTATTCAGCTGCAGCGATATGACATGTTATCTTCTTCTGTGGCAGGGCATATTTGGAGTTTCTGCGCAAGAGCGCCCTCTGGCTTTCAGATGGAGAAGCATTTACTACTGATCACAGAGCCGTACAGCTCTGACAAGCTGCGCATAAAATTATTGCAGCCTTTGCCAAATCCTGTGCGGTTTAATCGTGATAAATCGCGCAGCCCTACTTCCAATACTCGTTTTCCGCAGAATAGACACATGATACCAGCTGCGCTTTCTCGCTACGACAGCAAGGTGACACACAAACCCGCCTTCCCTCATTCTCTCGTTTAATTTGCTCCAGATGAATATTGTTGGAGTTAAAGCGCTTGAATTTCGGCGTGGGATTGCGTGTATTGCGCATAATTTTACTCATTCCCTCAGATTTTGTTCTTGTACCCAATGTGTGTGCACATAAAGTTGCCTCTCAGTACTAAATAGTTCTTTTTCACTGCTTATCGCGCTTGAACAGTCAAACACACAGAAAATAATGTCAAAATGCCGGTCTCACGTGCAAACAGTCAGTTTTGTTTTAAGTGAATGTAAAGAGTTGAGAAAGAACTGTGTCAGGACTTAAAGTGACAGCAGCCTATTATAGCTGCTGCCAAATTATGAGATAATGTTAAAAATATCTATATGGCAGTCTTTCCTCATGGTATCGATGTCAAAATTGTGGCCAGTGAAAATTCTGAGTGGCTAGTAACTTTGGAAAACCACTAGCCACAGTGGCTGGTGAGCAAAAAGGTTTATTTCAAGCCCTGACATTTTATAAAATGTATCACGTCTTACTTGGTAAAATCACGGTGAACAAATCAGTGCATCCCCATTTTAAATACTTATAAATGAAAAGCAATTCCTTGACGGCCATGAATAAGCCAGTAAAAATATTATAAATCAAATATTTCTACCTCTTGTTTCTAATTGGGATTTTCATGAAAAGTTGATAAAATAGCAGGTACCACCCAGTCCAGTGTTTACTTGTGTGAGGGTATTTGCGCTATGTGACTTGTCAGGAGGTGAGGCATGCCCGATTGCTTTTGTTGTACCCGTCTGGGATGTCTGGCCTTGAGAATCCCCTTTTTTGGACATGCTTGGCTGGAGGGGTGTGTCGCAGGTGGCAGTGATAGACCCCAGGACTGACCCACACGCTTATCAGTAGTGTCCTCCCCTCATGGCCACACTTAGAGGCCCCTCAACCCACCCGGTGTCATCACAGTCCCAGTCACGATGCTCAACCTAGTGTCAGGGCAAAGAAAAAAGAGATTTCTTACTGTAGATAAAACCTCTTAGGTTAAAAATATCTCTAAAGCAGAAAGTGTTATATAAAGCTGGGATGGTATGTAGTTACAGGCACATTTTGAATTTCTTCCCTGAGAGAGATTAAAAACATCTGCTTATATGTTTAATGCACATTTGACCCAAAAGAAAAGGACTAAAGAAAAGGAAAACCACTTTCCTACACCATCCAGTCCAGTGAAACCGAAGTGACTTGGTTAAAAGGAATCCCGTTGTGCTCTAATAATTATTGTCCTGAACTTGTCCAAGCAATCCCCTGCAGCACGTGTAATTAAAAATGGCTTCCAGGCGGCACACCTCAATATTCACTCGCTGTAATGCTGCCAACACCTGAAAAGTGAGTGAAGGGGGTGGAAGCCTGGGGAAACCTTCCCAGAATTCCACCGTTGTACAGTAATTACAGTGTAAAGCTTCATTGGCTTTTATTGGGATCCATCTTGCCCTTGCCGTCGCTAACAATAAGACAACTTATCTGAGGGAAGTCTCTGTGTCTCGCAGCCCCGCTGCTGCTGCTTCCTGTAGTTGATGAAAAGCCACAGTGACATTTACAGCTTCCAAACCATTATAGCCTAATAGCTGTAGGTGATGCGTCCACACTGGCAACAAATATGATGAGTGAATTCGGGAGCTACTACGTTATGTTTGAATGTCATGCCATCACCTGAACAACACCGTGTGGTAATGCAAGCGACAGAGGGAGAACTATAAAAGGGGAAACTTTAACCTTTTACTGCTGCGAACGGGAGGATGTTAGTCCTGTAGATTTGGCAATTATGACAAGACAAACCGGCCACAAACAGAGGTGGCCTGTTGTCTCCGTGTGGCTGTCACAAAGAACCAGGCTGCTCGCTGTTCAACGCCCTTGGTTGGGATTTCAAAACATGGAGTTCACTCGCATGAAACCCATCTTGGGTTTTATGGTTTATTCGGTGCAGATTTTTCCACCTTTTGGTTTTGATCTGTTGCATTTAGTTCAAGGATATCTTTAGCAATCATCTTTCCCTTAAGGCCTCGCACACAGAAAATGAACAAGGCTGTCTGTAATCTGGCCTAGATTAGGCATCACAGTCAGGCTTCCCCCACGAAACGTTTGACTTTTTACACGGTTTCATTTTTCGACGCCCCTTTCTTCACTTCTAGCCCCCCTGTGTTTTATTGGAAATTCATTGTGGGGTTGTAATTTTGTTAGTTGGAGTTGTTTTGGACCTCTGGGAGTGCGTTTTAATGTTCACTTCTTTACATTAGGCAGGAGATACAGGGGATAGATATTGCCTGTGTGTGTTTTTCCTGATAGAGATGTCTTGTGTGTACGTGTTGCTGTCACACTGAGTCAGGGGGAGTGGGGGAGACACAGACCTCGTGGTTTTCGTGTCTCTTGTTAACATTTTTTGTTCAGGATTTCCTACAAGATGTGGCTACAAAAACAGTTCCAGACCCCCTCCACATCTCCCACTTGCTCCCTCCCTCTCTCAGAAGACAAAAAGACAGAAAAAAGAAAAAGAGAAATCTGCTTTTAATTTAAATGCAAGCAGCAATACACTAGAGTCCTCCGGGTCCTAAAGTCTTCCTTCACTGTAAAAACAGATACTGTATTGAATGCAGAACATGAATGCAGTAAAAAACAAACAAACAAAAAAAGCACCACTTTAAAACAGTATGGTTATTATATTATATTATATTATATTATATTATATTTAAATGGGCATTTCAGAGCAGTTCTGTGTTCATATACATTATTTATATACTATAGTTTTTATTGTATATTTTGAATTAGATTTTATTTTTATAATTTCAGTTTTTATTCATTTTAGTAATTTGTGCTTTTGTCATTTTATTATTTTTTTTTCTCCAGTTTTTTTTTTTAAAAACTTATTTTATTCCAGTTAGTTGCCAAAGCAATATTAAAATACACAACAACAGTTGTCCCCTTTTTAATTCATAATAATATCTGATAGGTCAGTTATATATTGAATAATTCTCTAATAGCATGGTGTTATTTGTAAAGCCTGTACACCAACTACTAGAGGATCCATGAATGAGATGTAAAAGTGCGGTCACATTTACCAGCATTTGGCGAATGTTTGCTCGTAGAAATCCTGTCATTTCAATATGAAATCCACACATTCGTGAATTTCACATTTCCCCACAGATTTCGCAGCAATTTAGTCGCACGGATTTACCACGTTGACCAAAAGAAGGCTGCTTGGATTGAAAGTGTAGGAGTATAAGAGGCCGAGGAATTAGTAAAAGTCCATAGGATGTGAGTGTGAATAATGAAGTGTGAAACAAGGTAATGCTAAAGTGAAAAGTGGGCTGTGCATTGAAACAAAGGCAAAGGTTGTGTGTTTGATGAGTTCCTCTTGAACTGTGTCAGTCGTGTTGTGGGGTGGTGGGTTGGTGAGATACAACAGAGCCTTTAGAGGGTATCGTATTTTACTACCGCCATCAAACCCAACCTGTCCTAAACTTGATATGTGTCCTCTTACATCCTTATCCTTGTGAATCATCCATAACATCAAGGCCTTCAGAGGTTACAGCTACTGAGATGTACAGTGACATCTTCAATATTTTGAGCGCTAAATCATGCATGTATGGGGAGCGTTCTTTGATACTTTAAAACAAGCAAACAGCCTGTCAGAGGAGATGAAAAAGGCCACAGTCTTGGAGTGTTGTACTCACACTGTCTCATGGGAAGCAAATGAGTGCCTTGGCCTCAGACTCGCTCACACCACATCATTTATCTTGTCCTGTGGAGTGTAATCATCGGAGTGCTGCGCAGTCGCTCGGGCGGTCTGTGTCCGGGGAACACCCCAGGGGGGCTCCCGCCTCGGAGCTGTCCTCACTGGTGGATATGCTGACCTGGAAGAGAGCCGAGATACTCTGGCAGTCTGATCGGTAATGATACATGTTGAGGAAGAAGTGAAATTATAAAATTAGTTGCAGGCCAATATGGGGTGTCATTTGCCAAACTTTGGTAATCAAATAATGTGTCTGCATGCCATAGCTACACTGTAATGCTAGAAAAAGGGCATGTTTCCCCATTGATGGTTATTCAAAAGTAACTGCATATTCTGCCTTTTTTTTTAAACAACAGAATAATGAATAGCATACTAGCATGCTACTCTTTCAATTTCTGCCATATAAATCCATAACATCAAGGCCATAACATCCATAACATCAAAGATATGGCAGAATTAGTAAGTACAGTATGCAGTGTTGTTATTAAACACATTTAAATTAAAATATAAATATTATATAGTGTAATATATAAATGTACATTGCAAACTTGAAAAAAAAAAAAAAGAAAAATAGAAATGTTGCCTTGGCAACTTACTGAAATAAAAGTTTTACCAAAATTATTAATACATAAACTGAAATAAAAATAAATAAAATCTTACTTAATGCCCTAATTGAACTAAGGCCTAATCCTGGCTTATTCTAAGCTCTGTCTGTGAAACCGGGCCTCCGTATGGTAGTATGCTATTCCGATTTAGGCCTAGTGCCTATAATGCAAAGATCCTTTCTCCTTTGGTACCCGTTTTCAGTGCCTGATAAAAATATGTAGCTTGTTATCATGATATCTTGTTCTATCTAAGAAAAATTATCTTTTATAACCAGTTAGCACCAAGCGTGCCGCACAAGTCCTGAAAAGTGAAGCCAAATAGTCTCCCCAGGTGGTTGGTCCCAATATAGGTCATAAACCCCGCCCTCTCCACGTAATCTAAAGGGATGTGAGACAAACTAAACAATTAAATTACACTTCAAATATTTTTTTTTCCCCAAAGATGGTTTCTGTCATTTTATGTAGGTTTTATCATGCTGACATAAGTTCAAGTGTTTATTTTTTAAAATAAGTTTGGTTTTATAGTTATTTGATGCTATAAAAATGGGGGTGTGATGTCATGATTGACAGCTGTAATTGACAGCTTCTCGAAGTAGTCACTGAGGCACCAATGGTCTTTTGTCAGGAATTTCGGGAGGAAATTAGAGCTTTAACTTGAATTTCTACATTTCCATAATTGTTTATTTCACACTGACATAACGAGTTGTTCACTATTCACTATTCCATAGTGGACATTATCAAGTGCACTCATTCAGTACCTCGATAATGAGTGTACAACTGATGTACTCAGCTAGCCGCTAGAGAATACCCATTCGCTATGAGCTTTTCACCAAATTAAATTGTGCCAGAAGATGCCATCAGCAACACTTCTGGTGCACTTGTTTTCATTCAGTGGACTATATTAGTGGAGAATGTACACTGTAAAAAACAATAAAAATTTACTTAATTTTAATTTTGCAAGTTTTTGCATGCATATTTTTTAAGTAAATTTCAAATATGGAATTAAGTAACTCTACTTAACTAAGTTAAGTTAAATTAACTAAGTAAGTAATTTTAACTTGGCCAGTAAAAGGTTGAGTAATTTCCACTTAGTTGAAGTTTCTTTTGCAATACATTTTACATTGTAAATACATTGTGTAGACACAATACGGCACCTGAACACAGAGACCTCAATACGTGGTACACAATCCACAATGACGGTAACGTTCGATGGATCGTTTTTGAGTGTGAATGTAGCATTTGTGACTCCAAATGTCACAAAATGGCAAGTTACTAAACATAACCACAAAAGCAATGATAAAACAGTGTAAAAACAGCTAAAAAACAGCGAAAAATCGACCTCATTAATTATTCAAGGCCCAGTGCATGATGGGAACACCAGTATCAGAAAAGTTGAGTAGTTTTACTTAATTTTATAATGTTGATATTTACATTTTAATTTCTATATAAGCTTAAATTGAGTACTAATATAGAATTTACTTAGTTTTTTATTGTATTTTTTATTCTTGCCTGAACTAACTTTTTCATGTAAAAAATACTTTTGTTTTTTCTGTAGTATTTACTTCACCATAAAATCATGTTTAACAGTGTAGGGAATAATGAATGGCAGTTATAGGGGGCTATTCCATTATTTTCATGATCAGTTATCAATTTCATCAATTAGATATAGCAGCCCTACCTCACATGCCTCACAGGACAAGAAGGTTCCAGCATGCCATGCACATAAAAGAGATCTGCAATTCAGATTCTGCCCATGTGACACACCCCTTCTCTAGCCATATAAATCCCACAAACACAAATCGATGGCTGAGCAGCTTTTCAAGTGTCTAGAGTTTAAGATGACTTGCTAAATAAATCATGTTCTCTTTAATGTGCATTACCACAGTTTAATTGCTATGCTTATTTTGTTTAGTGGTTAGGAGGGCTGTGGGCTTTCCAGAATAATGATGGCTCATTGGAGAACTGCCCCTAATAGTCGTGGGCAAAATTGTGGTAAACAATAATCATATCACCAATCTCCACTTTGGTAGCATCTTTTGTAAATGATGGTTGACAAAGTGCACAGATAATTACTTGCTGAAAAGTGCAGTGGAAAACAAGTGCTTGTACAAAGCATGCCTGTGAATTATTTAGCTAACAGACAGTTCCCTTTAGGAGATCTGGACACACAATGAGCAGGGCAATAGATTGTACACTTGGCAGCAACTTTAGGCATTGCATTAGGCATATGGTGTTTACATTTTTTTTTTCTTATTAGCAGGGTGACAGAGGTATGGAGGAGGGGTTTAAATTCATTTCTACCCCCAGACCCACAGATCTACCCCCACTTTGGCTGTGAGCTCATCTGACCTGATGGGAAGTCATTTATGTAATGATAAGTGCTCACAAAAGATTCCAGCTTTCAGAGGAGAATGTCCTCCTGAATGGCAGCCAATTACTATGCATCAGCACCCTAGAATTCCCGCTCTTCCCTCTTTATCTTTTTTTTTTCCCTCTTTCCCTACCCGTATTTATGATTTAAGCCACTCGGACTGTTCGGGCTGAGTACAGCAAAGGGCACCTAGCAGAAATATTGTAATGTTGGTCTTTACAAATTGCATCCTTTCTTTTTAAAGTTTAAAAAAATCAGTTAGTGGACCAAAATGATAGGTCGGAGCCTCATAATATCAGCGCAATAACTTTCTAAACATAATTTTGTTTCCTGACAGCCTGATTAAAACCTATGCACCCCGACTCCTTGAAGTAGTGTTGCAGTAGGGCAGTCTGATTGGAGCTTGCAATTTTCACAAGTGCTTTTCAGTTTTGTACAATATGCATGAGGCAGTCGGTGAACAGATCGTGGGCGCTCTATGGGCGTGCCGTCTGAGACTGCACAACTACAATGGATGGATTTTGGACTTAAAAAACAGCTTAGCTGTTAGGTCAGTGACGCCATAAAGCCTGTGACCAACATAGATACTGTGTGTATATTAACTAAACATCATTCTCAATCAGTTCTTGCCCAATTTTCTCAGTTCCACCTCCCTCTCTCTTGTTTTTACAGAGTTTTTAAAACCTTGTGGTATGCTCTTATGTTCCCCAGCCAGAGTTGTCATGGAGATCTATTTTCCATTTTTTAAACTGCTTCTTACCTCTGGTTTTATTTTCCCTCAATCTCTCTTGCTTCTCTTTCTTTGCTTTTTTCTACCTTTCATGATTTCTTTCCTCCGTGTGTTGGTTGCCATGGTTTCCCTCACGGAGTGTAGTTGAGGTGTGTAAGTCCGCCCATGCCTTTAGTTTTCATTGTGCTGTCAATCAGCCTGACATCTCTATTGACAATCTCAGCTTGACAAAACACCAGGAAAGAATTTTGGCTTGAGGAATTCATACAAATAATGTCCACGTTAAAGCTCTGGACTGTTTCACTCTCAGGACTTTTATTGCATTTAAAGCCCACACTAGAAAGTATTCTGCTTGTTCTTTGTTTCATTTGTTTAGTTGCTTGACTTTTGGTGAGCCAAAAGGATTTGTTCTTTTTCTTTTGTTCATTTTTTTCATTTATCTACAAGGTTGTATTCAGATGTAGGCTGTGAAAATTTTTTCCAAAAAGAACACAGTTCATTGAATGCTTATTTATGTGTTTGTATTACAATTCAATAGTTTGGGGTCAGCAAGATTATTATTATTATTTTAAAGAAATTACTACTTTTATTTGGCAAGAATGGATTAAGTTGATCAAAAGTGACAGTAAAGAAATGTATAATGTTACAAACGATTTCTATTTTAAATAAATGCTTTTCTTTTGAACTTTTTTACTCATCACAACTGTTGTCAACATTGAGTGTAATAAGAAATGTTTCTTGAGCAGCAGTTTAGAATAATTTCTGATGGATCATGTGACACTGAAGACTGGAATAATGATGCTGAAATTTCAGCTTTGCCATTACAGGAATACATTGCATTTTAAAATGTTCTTTTAAATTGTGATGTTTCACAATAGTACTGTTTTACTGTATTTTTGATCAAATAAATGCAGTCTTGGTGAGCATAAGAGACTTCTTTCATAAACATAGAAAAAAATAATCATGAAACTTTCTTACCTCAAACTTTTAAGCGGTTATTTATACAATTTATGAAAATTTCAGTTGATTTGTGCACTAAAAGAATGAGGCAAAAGTATGTGAAAATGACAAACTTGGGTGCAAAGTTTGACCTGCCATTGCAAAGACACAATGTGTATGTCATGCAAATTACCTGGTATTTTTTGGCTGTGCTTTGAAAGCTCAAGTTCAAAAGTCAAATTGGAAACTTTTGGAACTTTGAGTGCCTGTAGATGACAGTTTCAGACAAAGTTCCATGATTGGGTGATGCTGACGTGACTCATGTGAAAGGGTCTTCAGCTACATTTACAATCTCTCGAACACTCAAGAGGACCTATGCATAATAAACTGAAATAGAAAAGGTTGACTTCTTTTCAGAAGCTCCTCCATTTACTTCACTCTTATTCATTTTTAAACCTCGAGAAAAGTCAAGGACAGAAATTGGTGCTGTGTATCTCTACTTTGAGATCTATGCAGAATGGCTTTTCCCAATGAATGGAGCACTTGTCTTTGGCTTCCTTTGCTTTTGTGACACATTAAGGCAGATACACTGCAAGGAAGTCTGAGAGCACGGACAGGTGCTAATGTGACCTATGAGACTGTGAGATGATGACAGGTGAAGACAATGCCTCACAGACACACCTCAAAGCACTATTATCCAGTCTGACAGGAAGTCAGGTGCACGTGTCCATGTGAAGTTAGGGTTTCCTTCTCCTGTAAAAAAGCTTGTGTTTTTGGTGGAAAGAGCCTAGAACTGCACAATTAATTGTTAAAAGATTGTGATCTCAATTCAAACACCAACACGATCTCATTCCTAAATGACAACAATTCGTCTGTGTCTATTAAACCTTTGACAAAGTCACACTGGAACATTCAAATCCGCATCGGCCATGCCGCTGAACCAGAGAAAGCAGTTGTCATTTATAGGTATGAAACTGCTTCACAAACAGTCTTTTTAACCACACAGAATTATTTCTGTGTCACTAATATTCATATTATCACAGAAGAACTGGGATAAAAGTTTATATTTCGGATATAAACACTGATGTCTACGGAAGCGATCAAAATAGAGTAAATTGCCTTTTGAAAGTAACACTTCAAATAACGATTGTATCGTTTATATCGTTATGCCATCAGGTGATGACAAGTGACTGTTAAAAAAATGTATTTGTCATTGAATCATTCATTCAAGAGATTCTTCAAAAAACACTGATTCATCCATTAATGAAAGAAGTGAAGTCTTAAAGGGTTATTTGAAAAATGAAAATTCTTTCATTGTTTTTCACCCTCATGTCGTTCCAAACCCATAAGACTTTCGTTTATCTTTAAAGCACAAATGAAGATATTTTTAATGAAATCTGAGCGTTTTCTGTCTCTCAGTTGACAGCTGTGCAACTACCACTTTGATGCTTCAAAAAGTTTATGAAGAGATTGTAAAAACTAATCCATATGAATTGAGTGGTTTAGTTCAAATTTTCTGAAGAGACTCGATCGCTTTGTATGCTGAACAGATTTAATTTAGGCTCTTTTTCACATATAAACATTCATCAACTTATGCATCAGTTATGGTAAACGGAAGCTCAAGCATATTTGCTTGACGTTGAAGCGTCAAAGTGGTAGTTGAGTAGCTGTCAATGGAGGGACAGAAATCAATCAAATTTCATTAAAAATATCTTTATTTGTGTTCCGAAGATAAATGAAAGTCTTACGGGTTTGGAACGACATGAGGGTGAGTAACTGATGAGTTGTGTAACGTTATGTATGTTTTTTTTCAGGCCCTTGATGGAGAGATTTTAGTTCTCATCGATGAGTGTGTACGCACAGTTAAATGTGCCAGAACCCCAGTGCAACGGAAGATGAGAAGCTTTGTGTTTGTAGGTTTCTCACTGCCATTTATTGAATGGGTGCAGTGACAATAAAGGTTGTGGCAGCAGATGTCTCAGCATAAATTTCACTCTGAGGAAGAAAAGATTAAATCACTCGGGAGGAGATACATGTTTAAGAGAGAAGGATGAATAAATGCACAGCAGTTTCCTATAGTAATTTGCATGGATGATGCAGATGGTAAAATAGCAAATGTGTTAAATAGACATGGAAAAAGTTTTCAATGAAACTAAGAGAACTGCAGTCTTATTGATAGCTGAAAAGATAATCAAAGTGACCAAAATATTTAATAAACATACTTGAGGCCAGCTATTTGTTAATTTTATGAATGGCATGTGTTCGGATTCTGTTAAAAATTTCAATCGCTCAAAAGTCATAACCTCGTAACAATGTGAAGGAATGTTATTCTGTATACACAGAGAATACTGTCTGAAATCTGCTGGCAGATTTCCATTTCACCTTAAAGTCAGCATGAAATGGAAGTTCTGATGCTCTTTTCTTCCCTATGGTGATGTATATCAGAGTGAAATGGCTTCTCCAAAAAAAAAAAAGAAAAAGTAGGACGGAACTCTTCACTGTCCATCAGTAATTGTTTGGATCTTTGGCGTTTGCTATTGCTGCGATCTCATGTGACCGTTTATCCTGCCCTCTTTATCTCTCACAATTTGGGTTTATATCTTACAATTCACCCTTCGCCAGGAGTTTGATTGACAGGCGATGTGACCAATCATAACGCAGAATCCGCCATTTTGTCCGACAAAACAGACGGGAGAGAGTAGATTAATGACGGTGGACTTGAACTTGAAAAATGGTGTGTATTTACATCTTTCTGCGGTTGAAACAACTACAATTGGAACTAAGGGCCTTCTCCTGCCTTCTTTGTGAAAGGTTAATTGCAACTTTATTTTACCTAACTGACACTTTAAGTCGCAGTTATGAGATATAAAGTTGCAAGTCACAATTACCTTTTTATTTTTTTTGATAGAAAGGGGCATCCATAGAAATCCATCTCAGCAGTTCTCAGCTTTTTCATGAGGAGAGAAGCTGGTGTTTTTAGCCCGGGGCCAAAACTCTAGCACTCTTATCTAGCAGAGGAACGTCTGTGTATGTTAGTGTGTGCAAGTGACGGCAACACAAAAGGAGCACTGACAGTGTGTTTGACTTTTATGTTTAGAGTTTATACCACGTCTCCATCTTGTGTCCCTGAAAGCTCCGAATGGTCTGAATGTTTACACCATTCGCCGTTTCATTTAAAGTTTCTTAAACCCTCCCATCTTGCTGAATGCACAGCATCTATCTTGCCACAAGAGAGGTTTTCTACACCAGCAGTGCACCTTCTTGTATAATTCATCTGTATAAATAAAGAATTACTGTATACTCGGGGAAGCTGTGCATCTTAGTTAATGTCATTTATTATTGTGCTTTCCCTGGTGCATTATTGTCTAGGGTCCTTTGGTCACCTGTAATTATTTTTTAAATAATGAAGAAATATGTTGGCTGTTCTGGGTGAGCCATTTCTGTCTGATATAATGGAGTATGTATGCAGAAGCACTTTGGTTCACTAAGTAGGCCGCTGGGATTGGGGATCTTCACACTTAGCTTTCATGAGCCCAGACATACACCACCATCAGGGAAGATGTATGCTCAAGCCCCGGCTAACCTATGATTCTCAGCCACCCGCAGATGTTGGGAATTTCTGGATTCAGCAAAAGTGCAGCGACAATGCTATTTATCATAGGCTTATGAAAGTGGGACAGCGTCTCCTCCTTTCTTAATGCTTCTTCCTTGGTTGATCTCTATACTTTCACAGTTTGATTGCTTGTGTAGGACGAGTCAAACCCCTGTGCAAGTTTGCTGAGGGCAGTAAAAGAGTGTTTCTTTAAGTGTCAGGTTTGTTTACTCTATTCAGTGCCGCTAATGTTTCTTTCAAGAGGGAGGATGTTTAGAGGTGGACATTCTGTCAAGGTTTGAGAGTCTTCAGTTCTGGCTTTTTAAAGGCAGCAAGAGTTGCCACTTACAAGACATTGTACTGTAATGTGACATATCCCAGTGAAATAGGAATTCAATGTGGGAAAAAAGTTAGGAAAATACTTGATTTTATCTACTTGTATTTGATTAGATTGTGAAAAGTGGGCATTATCAGAAAACAATGCCTGGATAGATATGTGGCTGTTTATTATTGTCCAATAATAGCCTGTACTTTGCCTTGACTTTTAATGCATTTAACAAGAACTTTAAGCATTAGAAATATATTTTAATTATGATTTTAATAGTTTTTTAGTATTATATTTTAATCTAAATAAAAACTTTGTTTTATGTACATTGACAAGTTTTAATATTTAATTATTTAGAGCTTACTCTAACTCTTAGCTACATATTATTTTAATTGGAGATTAAGGAGAAGCATCACTGAGCATTTGGAGCAAATTTTTTATGTTGTTCTTATAATCTGTACTTTGGTGCGAAGACAAGGGAGTTAAATGTTAAAATCAGTTTTCACTTGGCTGTATTTCCAATAAATACTTTCTGGCATATCTCTGGCATTAGAGAGCAGTGACTGGTAGCCTCAATAACGCCTCCAAACAATAAACAAAAGAATAAGTGAAATTTTGGACTCCAAGGGGAGTCGCGAATGTCTGGCGAGTCTGATCTTTTGCCTGCACCTCTCCAGAGACATTTACTTTCCCCTCACTGACTGCACTTTCTCTTCCATTTAGTCCTTCCTAGCAGGATTCGATTGTTTCCTTGTTGTCTTTTGCTCACAAATCTACACTACTGCTGCTTCTACATTTCAAGTATATGAACAGAAGAGCTGTATTTATGCAGTTTTACAATTATCATCCGAATCCACATGTTGAGCTCACAGACTATGAAAAGCTTTATTATTCTCCTCTAATGCCTGTATTTCATATTACTTATCCTTTTCTCTAGAAGTTGGAATAATTTCAAGAAGCAGAACTTTGTTAGTTCTCCAGACACACTAAGATCAGTGTTTTCCTTTACAGATTAGAGGTCAGTATCACAACTGGGTTGAAACGAACATAATTACAGATCTGTTAGTTATTACAAATACACATTGTTCACCACTGTGTCCACGGACAGGATGATGTTTGGACAATATAGGCTTTTTTCAGCTGTTTTGGATGAAAGACACATGTGATTAATGAGATTAGCCACAGATTATGTTTTGGAGTATTTTAGGACCCTTGTTGTTCCTCCCAGCTCTCTACCATAGCTGCCAAAACGTACTGAGATCAGGTTTTGATATGAGGAAATACCTTCTGCTAGACTGGTGACCAGAACATTCCCCTGATAAAAAACACTGATCTGAAAACAAATGAGGAACAATCTGATTGGATGCCGAGCTGAGATTTAAATAAGTAACACTGAATAAGCTTTTTGGCTTAGTTGCAAGAACAACAGCTCATTTTGGTGTTTCCTTGGCCGGAGGTCAAAAGCAAAGTAACAGGATCTAATCGCTCTGTTTCAGTCCTGTTTCGATGACCTACCTCTTTTAGCTCGGAGAGAAATGGCACCGTTCTCTGTGTTGACTGGTCTTTCAAAACTACAACGTGCAAAATGCACAAAAAAAAAAAAAACGTATTTAGAACACTTGCAGTACAACCGTTTAGCTTCTAATCAAAGCTCATGTGAAGCATGAGTTGCTTTGAAAATGTGAAAAATGATAGAGTATGTCTCTGCTGTTGTCTTTTTATTGCCAGGCAGGTACCTAATCTGTGTAATAAAATTCACACAAGGCTTGAAATTGCCCAGCTTTCATTCAGTTAGGAAATGGATATTCATTTGTATGCCATATTTGATGAAGGTACCAATAAACCCATCATTTAGCATTTATGTGCACTGCAGGAAATTTGTATCGAGCATCAGACAGTGTAATCTTTATGAATCAATGCTCTCTTCTCACTGATGGACAGTATAATCCACTACTTGTCTGTTTTAAATAGTTGTTGACCCAGATGGTGTGTAAAGGCTCTTCTCTTCAAGGCTAGAGGTTGAGCTTTTCATGTAAACATCAACATCCTCTTTTGACTGTTGAATGGACATCCTCCCATCGCTCATAAATGCTTTGTTCAAAACCTTTATTTCCCTGCAGAGGTCAGACTTGTTTATCTTTAATTCCATGGCTGAAGGGGCTAAAGAGTTGGAAGGAAGCAATATGTAAATTTAAATTAAAGCTTTACTTTTGTTTCGAATCAGTGGTTCGGAGCGCGAAAATCACGTGATTTCAGTAAACGAGGCTTCATTACGTCATAAGTGTTTCGAAATTTCTGTGAATTTGGCAGTGCTCTGAACCACTGATTCTAAAGATTCCTAAAAAGATTCCTAAAGCTTTGAAGCTTCATGAAGCAGTGTTTTGAAATCGCCCATCACTAGATATTGTTGAATAAAGTTGTTATTTTGTTTTTTGGCACACAGAAAGTATTCTTGTCGCTTCATAACATTAAGGTTGAACCACTGTAGTCACATGAACTGTTGTTAAATATGTCTTTAGTACCTTTCTGGGCATTTGAAAGTGTAAATGAACTTGCTGTCAATAGAGGCCTCACTGAGCCAAAAAATATCTTAATTTGTGTTCTGAAGATGAACGAACGGGTGTGGTACGACATGAAGGTGAGTAATTAATGACAGAATTTTTCATTTTTGGGTGAACTAACCCTTCAAAAGATCCTGCTCAAAAGAATAATTTGTTCATAAATCAGACTTCTCTCATGAATGAACACTCCAGGAGTGCTAAGGGTGGATGTCTAGGTTTTTAGTAAATAACAACTTTAAATTTCAGTCTGTCTCTTATAAAGCTGTTGTATGACCACTTTTATGATACTTTTTATGGTGCTTTTGTGTCCTTTTTGAAGCTTGAAAGCTCCACTTAGTGATTGGTATAAAGCTGAATATTTTTTTTTTTCTTTCTTTCAGCCAGGCACAGAATGGCTTGTACACCGTTGGTCTGCTCATAGTCTGTAAATGTCAGTCGTTGTGTGTAGATTCAGTGTTTTTAGGTTTAAGTAAGACTCAATAGGAAGCTTCCTCTGGCAGGCGGTGTGATGAACCCCCAGTGTGCCGTGTGTGAAGCTGGAATTTCACCCAGCTTTCCTCCCACCAATCGATTGCTGTAGCAGTCAGTCATGAGGACCGCGAGCGAGCAGCACTGTAGCGCTCACACTGCCTCTTTGCTCCATCCTATTGATGTGTCCCACTTTCACACTTTGGAAAAGATCAATGTGCTGCCTTTTGCTTCACTGTAAGCCCCGTCTTTCCTGTTTTTTGCCGGATTCCTAGTTTGTTTAGTTTTATTACACATTTATGGTATGACTTGCTGTTTCACTCTCTCTCCCAGGCTTTTCCGGTCTGGGTCCTACAGTTGAGGCATGGGAACCAGGCAGGGAAGCCTGTGAATTATTGTTTGTTTTTGTATGTCAGTATAGATAGTAATGCCTCCCTCAGTCGGATAGCCTCAGAGTAGAAAAGTGATGGATGGATAAGATCGTATATACTTTATTGACGGACACAGTCCACTTTTAGCTTCATCTAGGCTAGCAGAAAACTGAATGGGCCTTTTTGCTCTAGTTCTGTTTATAGAAAGCCAATAGAGAGCAATGAGCCCTTAAAAGCTGTTGTTTGTACACACTGGAAGAGTGGAGAGTCTTATTTCCGTGTTTTTTTTTATTGACGTCCATGATGTTGTATGGTGGTAGCCATGAGAACAGTCCCAGGCTGAGCTCTCTGGAGATCGACTATATAACGATCCTGTCTCTTTGCCCCAGGGGGCTTGTCCGGTATGCGGCCTTGACTGCTATCTCTCCACCACTGTGGGACTGTGACCATTTTTCTTTTATTTATCTATTTATGCACTTCTGTATTCCTTTGAAAAGCAAATCTAAACAGCGTAGGAGGGTTGTGATTATGGCGTGGATAATGATGGCTCAAGAGTTGGCATTAGTGGTCCCGGAGGCTCTAAAGACGCACAATATATCAGTACCAGATTGGTTATTGGCCAATATTAGAGATTTTATTTATTTATTCTTATCCTTTGACATTGTTCATGCTAATTTACGCTAATTTAATTCAATTTAGATCACCTTTCAAATGGCACCGTTTTCTGTGTTGACTGGTCTTGCAAAACTACAACGTGCAAAATGCACAAAAAAAACTTATTTAGAACACTTGCAGTACAACCGTTTAGCTTCTAATCAAAGCTCATGTGAAGCATGAGTTGCTTTGAAAATGTGAAAAATGATAGAGTATGTCTCTGCTGTTGTCTTTTTAATTCAATTTAGATCACCTTTCATCATCTAACATTCATCTTTAAAAACACTAGCAATTTAACAACAGTTAAACTTAATCTTCAGCAGTTCTCAAAATAAATATCCATTATTTTACACTGCACAATGTTGTGACGTTGTAAAGTTTAAATGAACAGTAGGCCTACATCAAACATAACTGAGATCTCCACTAAAGAGTTTACCCAAACAATATTCTGTCATCATTTACTCAACTGTCATCATTTACTAATTCTAAACCTCCATGACTTTCTCCTTAAAGAGAAAAGTCAGTTTCACTTTCATTGCATCTTTTTTCCATACAGTGAAAAATTATGCCTAATATCTTCTTTTTATGTTCCATGGAAGAAACATAGTTATAAAAGTTTAACAACACGAGGGCAAGTAAAAAACTGAATTTTCACTTTTGATGTGAACTATCTCTCCACAGCTTTGAAGGAGCAACTACTGAACTCGCCATTTAAGAGTGTTTGAGAGAGTCTCTATCTTTCTGCCAACAACGCTCAGCTGAAAAAACAGTCTTGCTCGAGCTGACGTCACTGCTGCTAAAACCTTTTCGTCTGGTACTGTAACATCTTTGTAAGGTCAGAGGTCGATGTTTAACTGCTCTCTAGAGGATTCTCAGCCTATCCAAGACTTTTCCATATAAGTCAGCCCCCCAGCAACCACCCAAACAGCAAAGATGGTTCACTGTCCCAGGATCACTTCATCAATCAAACTCTCATCCTAATCTGCCCCTAGCCGGCTCTTCTGCCTTCTTGGTTTCTCTTTTCCATCTATATTGTTTGTTAATGTCACATAGGTTATCTTTAACTCCTTTTCTGTTCTACTGTTCAGTTCTTTACAAATTCTCGACAAGTTCTTGAATCTGATTGGCTGATAGCCGTGCGATATTTTAGTGATAACAGCACTCCTACCTTTTCACCGTTTCTATTACTCCGCTAGAAGCGACCGTCATTGTGGCCGAGCAAATCCAACGTAATTTTTGCGAATACTACACTTGTTGTACGACAAACTGTAGTTTTAAGAGTTTTTTAGGCGAGAATGTAGTTGTTTAGACCTGAATTATGTGACTTATATTTAATCATAGCGCCTATTTTACAATTTGTTTAGACATTTTCGGAGATGCGAGCTCCAGGCCGTTAATGGCCATTCGGGGTCGTGCACGCGCTGAGAACAGCTTCATCTCGGCCAGTGCTTCAGGGATTTGCCGCTGGCTCTTATAGTGGTTAAACATGAGACATAATTAATTTTGGGTACATAAAACGTGCAATCTTTGGTCTTATTAATCTATTACTTGTTCCAGAGCAAGTCGAATTGTGCCATGTTAAATATAATTTAATATAAGGCTACATTCAACTTACATCCTCTAACGTTATATAGCTTATCGTATTGGCTACAACTAGACGGGAGATAGCAGACAAAGACTGTTCTCTGCTCTTCAAATACACAAAACATTAGCCTTTATAAACACAGTGTTTCTTGAGCAAAGAAAATGCCTTTTTTTTTTTTTTTTTTCTCAAACATCAGATCTTTATTTACCTTTGCATTGCACAGAAGCAGAGATCTCCAAACCGCATGCGGCACTTCATAGAGGTGGGGCGGATTTATGAGGTTTGACTGACAGTTTGACAGTTCTCGTAACACTCCAATGGAGTTATGAGGTTTTGGCACAAGCTTGGCACACTTGATAACCTGTCACGGGCACACTGGTGCTTTTGTACGATTTTATTGGCTATTTTTGTTAATTTGTTGTTCAATAAATATTTCAGATAAATATGTTGTATTTGGTATTGAGTGAAAGTTACATTAACGGCATTAGATGGCGGCAAAACTTTACGAGTGAATCAGTCAGTCAGTCACAAGAGACTTTTAAATTGAAAGGAACTTTTGCAAAGGAAGTTGTTTTAGCGCTGTATGTTATGGAAAATTCCCTTAGCTGTAAAAAGGACAAATACAAAGATCGCTTACCTCAGCGGACGTTCAAACGGACTTTTATAATGGATATATATAAGAATGAATGTTATTTCAGACATAGGTACTCGCTCAGGCGATCTCTCTCTCTCTTTCTCACACACTCTCAATAATACTGTACAAAATACAATGAGTTTCAATGGAAGGTCTCAACGTTCCTTCGTTACTAGTGACGTTTTAGAAATAGTAACGAAGGCTTGGTCAAACTGTCAACTTGAGATTTGAATCCGTGGCGGAAGGAAGTAGTGCTGCACAAAAGAGGTTTTTAAAGACACTCCGTTGTTATTTCTTATTTATTTACACACTCGTGCCGTCGAACTGTTGTACAAACGCAATATCACACGAGTAGCCGTGCGATATGGCTGTATATCAGCACGGCTGTGATTCGTCCGTAGGCACGAGGCCGCAGGTAATCACAGCGTGCTGATATACAGCCATATCGCACGGCTACTCGTGTGATATTGCGTTTATACAACAGTTCGACGGCACGAGTGTGTAAATAAATAGTGTCTTTAAAAACCTCTTTTGTGCAGCACTACTATAAGACTACTATAAGATACTGCTCATATATATGTCAGTCACTATGTCAGTCACTATCACTTTAATGCTTTAGAATTGAAGCCAAGTCACTTAAATCCAACTGATTCAAAACAAAAGATTTGTAAAGCTTCAAAGCTTCATGAAGCAGTGTTTTAAAATCACCCATCACTAGATATTGTTGAATAAAGTAGTTATTTAGTTTTTTTGGTGCACAAAATATATTCTTGTCGCTTCATAACATTAAGGTTGAACCACTGTAGTCACATGAACTGTTTTACAAAGGATATTGGTTGCAATTCTAACATCATTTCTGCATTCGGGGAGACATCAGCATGATGTTTTTAGTGTGTTCAGCATCTTTTAAGCTCTGCGGTCACCGTTGGATTACCATGTTGTTAAGGGGTATCAGAGTAAAGAGTTTGAGCTAAGCGGGGTTAATGTCAAATCTCTTTCTGCTTCCTCAGCCCTTAGTTGGCATTAGATGTCAGTTTGTCAGACAACAGGCCGCCTGGGCTATAAGTAATTCAGCGGTGTCTGGTTCTTGTTGTGTTTATAGGCTCTTGGTCTCACATAGTAACCTTAGTACTCAAGGGGTCTCGGGTTGAGGTCCCTCGGTGTGAGAAATGTGAAGTTCGATTGAGAAGTGAGTTGAAATCTGCTACTGTAAGTTCTGAATGTCACTGACCTTCAGAGACATCTTCCAGTCCACCTGACACAACGTGGGGTACAAGTGAGGATGCAAGGACTGATACGTTTTTTTTTTTATTTTTGTTTTTTTATCTTCCTAAACATATTGTCTGTTTCCATCTTGCAGTTTGCACTGTTGCTATTTTCATCAAGTACTTATTATTATGTTTTGCTAAACCTGCTTGAATTAGAAAAGATTTAGACCGCAATGACGATTTGATGCATGATTTTGAATTTGTCGAGAAGCACCAGGCGTAAATTGTAAACGAGATGAAGAAAGCCTTAAGCAGTTTACTGAGTGGGGGAAATGGTGGCCTACAGTAGCCGTGGGCTTTGAATAACTTGAATAACTCAAGCTTACCACTGCAGAAAACATAAATCATATTGGGGGGAAAAGAAACAAACAGCCCAGAAAATTTGAATTACATTGAACTCAACAGGAAGGGAAAGGGAGGGTTGAGGTCGGTATAGATGGTTAAGATATGGTAATTTCAGGGAATTCTTTCTCTGTGATATTGTGGTCGCTGGAATGTGATTACAGCATAGAATGTGGCCTTGGGATTTGTCAGATTATATGACAGCATCAAAGCCAAGAGAGATGATTGGGTAATGGGTGCCACAGGGGATGACTTTTAATTGCTTGAAGCAGTCTGACAGCATACCACAAATACACTACATATGCTCTGGTTTAGGAGTCCTTCTGAAGTTTTGGCTTAATAGCAGAGTATATAAGCAGAGGAGTTTAATGTCTCACACAGACCGGAGAGGAATGGAAGAGGATATTACTATATACTCAGGATGTGACGTCATCCAAGCTAATGACCATGCTGAAGCCAGTCTAAGGTCTATAGCTGGTCTCCCAGTCTAGCCAAGCTGTTTTGTTTTGGTGGTTATAGAGCCGTTTTGGGTCCTTGAAAGCTGGTCAGGCTGGGAAACCAATGAGCTGACCAACTAAACCAGTTAAACACCAGACTTAGCTTGCTAAGATCTGGTTTAAGCTGTCGTTTTCAATGGGGGAATCATGTTTTCCTCCTGAAGGAACTAAAAATAATATATTTATATTAAAGCACATACAATTTATTGTAACCTATAACTTATGTATACTTTAAGTTATTATTCTGTAAAACCAAGCTTGGTCCCTATGCAGTTTTGATATAGGTGTTTTACCTCTTAAGTTTCATGGCAGCTTGCTAAACCAAGTGCTCTTATATTGACAGGTTGGGGGATCCATTGATTGTGTTAAGGTGACCTCATCATTATGAATTAATGAGGTGGAACACTAGTAGTCTCAAGGTGGTCTTCTGATGTTTGTGCCTGGAGTGAAACTGAGACAGCACTGAATCTGCTGTACACTGAGCACCTTCCAGTAATGCATGTCATTGAAGTTCCCCTTTTTCCCCCAAAGTATTTTATTGGGCTGTCAAAGTTAACATGTTAACACACAATTAAATGTTTAACACTTTTTTATTTATTTATTTTTTTTTTTTTTAACACAACTGATGCATTTATTCAATTTGACATAATAGTTTCTTTCTTGTAAAAGCTGCAGCAGTTGAACACACATGAAACGGTACATTAGAGCTCCTGTTTATCTGTAAATATGGGAAAAAAAAAGACTTTCTTAATATGTTTTAAATTTTTAATGAGGACTAATTATTCATGGTTATAATATATATTTTAATCCATTGACAATCATTTAATCCATTTTACTTTATAGTGTCCTTTTGCAAATTGATTATATATATATATATATATATATATATATATATATATATATATATATATATATATATATATATATATATATAAATAATAATAAAAAAGGGGGACAAAACTTAGGTAATGGTTATCTAAAAAAATGGGGTATAAAAATGGATAGATTTAATTTATAAAATTGTATAGACTTGGTATATGAATGAAGGCAGTGTTGAAGTGCAATTTTATTAGCGTGAGGGGGAAAAAGGACCTTTTTATGAGTCAGCCATTCTTTTTAAGCAATCAAATCGCACAGTTATCTGGAAATAACAGCTACTGAGCTCTGTAGTTCATCCTGCCTTATCCAGTGTGGACACTGCTCCAGCATATGACAAAGGACAGACTAATTCTAAACAACTCAGCAATAATGAGCAAAAATGTAAACACTCTATAGCACTGTACTCTGTACTGGAAATTATAGGGCACTCCTGTGTGAGGTGGACAGTATGATGAAGTGTCATCTCCATGCTAGACATGTGTTTGTATATATATGAGAGAGATATGCAGATTTACCCTTCACGTGCTGTAGTTATAAGCACACACACATAGCACTTAGGTTTCTGCGAAATATACACATTATATGCATTCACCAAATATACAGTTGGTGATGTAATGGCATCTACAGTTTAAGGTGACATTTAGACCTCAATAAGGTTTAGCTTATTATCGTCATATTACAGTCAAGATGGAGTTCACCTTAACTATTTCTAAATTAGAACCTTTTTAACTGCTATATGTGTAGCAGCTCTTGTGTCTGTATCAATACTCTCTGAGTTTAGAAACTGCAGTAAATGTTTTCTTATTATTCCCAGTCATCCGGCACTGAATCATTATCAGTGCCACTCACAGAGTGTGTAAAGACTTTGAAAGCTGTGTAATTGTTAATACTCTTTTTGAGTTGTTTGTAATAGCATGGTTTCTCCATAGAGAATAATTTTAACTGTTGTTTTTGTAATCCAGTGGTCTGCTTCTACTGGATATGGATCACAGATATGCTAATGCTCTTAAGCACAGGACCATGAGCATTAGCAATTTTGTGGCCAAGATGATGTAATTCTGTAAGATTTATGGACACTCTAAAGTCGAAAGCCTCCTTATTCTTTATGAATGTTATTGCCATTAGCATTTGCGTAGATTTTGTGTTATTGGCAGCTGATGTCACAGTTTAGGACTGTATGAAAGACTTTGTCACAAGTGGTGTCTTGACAATTCACTAAAAATGGAATTATGTGTCCGCTTTAAGAAGTGCGGTCACATTTAGCATTGTTTGGTGGATTTTAGTGAGGGAAATCTAGTCATTTCAATAAAAATG
The DNA here is from genome assembly GCA_037950675.1 of Hypophthalmichthys molitrix. Lineage (NCBI taxonomy): Eukaryota > Metazoa > Chordata > Actinopteri > Cypriniformes > Xenocyprididae > Hypophthalmichthys > Hypophthalmichthys molitrix. The sequence continues at coordinate 18,079,998 of CM075503.1, forward strand.
CATGTAGTCACGATTAGGATGAGGTCAAAAGATTGCTCAAACGGATTTTCCACATTGTCCAACAGAAAGCTGCTTGATTTGAAAGTGACTTCTGTTTGAGCTTTGCTTCATGCATCACTAGACTATTGACGATAGGTAATAAAGCTATTTTGCCTACAAATGTGACCACCTTCGCTGATATAAACCATTTCTGTTGTTGTTTCTGATTCTCAATAGGATGATACTGCATAGAAAGAAAGCTGTTACTTTACCATTGCATGTTGATTTGGTGATACTTTCATTCTAGAGCATCTTTCTTCATCTCACAGTGGTTGTTCATAACAATAACTTCATGCGCTTACTGCCTGTCCTTGTTGTCCTCTCAGTTCAGCTTCTCAAGTTATCCTACAATGCCTAGATAAAAATGTGCCCAAACAAATATGTGGAATAGTTTTTTTTTCCAGTAGTAATTATTTCTTGAGATAAGATCTTTAAATGTAAATTCACATGTAAATGTCCAAATTTACAAGCTGTTTTCTGTTATTTGCATCTAATTCTGTTAAAATTTTTGAGGAAGCTGAATAAAACATAAGGGATGTGCTCAGGGGGGAGGTTGAAACTAAAGATATGACAAAATAAGAAAGAAATAACAGGATACTCTACTTAAGTTGGTTTGAGGCTATTTTAGAAAGCTTTTTTTTTTTTTAAATTTGTCTCCATTGCCATAGTTAATGTCATAGCAAATGCTAATGTAACATTTTTATCATCGGTGGGTGTTTTTGTTTTTTTTAAATGTCTTTCTAGCACTTACATCATATTGTCTGCCATCGTCTTATCAGAGCCAAGATGGACCACTGAAAAAAAATCATAGAGAAACGAAAGCCTGACTCCCTGTGTTTAGAGCTGGAGCTCTGAGATCTCCCAGTTGCAGATTAAAGAGAAGTTAGTACGCTCTGGCACTCTTCCCCTCTGCTCTCCCGCTTTCATTTTGCCTTGTTCTTCCCCTCTCCTCATTCCTCTGTTTGCTTCCCCTGAGTCACAGTGCTTCTTTTCTCTTCAAATGTTGGAGGATATGAAAAAGGGCAACTGAGAACACAAGTTGCTACTCCTCAGATACTGGACCAGCCACTGACATCCTGTGATAAGGATTCATTCACTGTAGTGCTCACTTTAAGTCACACATACAGGCATTTTCCAAAATAGTGCTCTTGACGTGGACTTACAGTACCGCGGTGTTCGTTTGCACTAGCTTGTGACATCCGTGAGACTGTAAGGTATCCCATTTGTCAATGTATATGCCCTTTTTGCAAAGTCTGTACTGATGCAGAATCTGCACAGATTATTTTCATCTCAGCTCTTATTTGCTCTACAAACCCCAAGGTTGTTTTAAAGTGCTTGCTTTTTATTTGGACCCTTTTTTAATTGTAATGCCCAGATGTTTAAGGTTGTCTAGCAGATGAAACTGACAGGAGCTCTATAAGGCAGTTTCTTTTATAGATTGTGTGGTTATGGCAGCCTCCATGACTATGAAGTGCAGCAGTGAAGCTTAGTAGAGCGCATTGCTGCTTCCTAAACCATAGTGTGATAGTCTCCTAGTGTCTTAGTGCTTCTGACTCCAATCTCTGCTGATTATGTTCAGTGGATATTTTATCTCTGTAGTGATGAATGTCTAACTGGTATACATGTTTTGATTCGTCTTGTATGGAGCTGCAGGGTTATGAGTCTGATCTTTTCTCTGTTGTTTGTCTGTCGGCCAGATCTGCTTTTAAAACAAAGGAAGCCCATCAGTGTACTGGCTGATTGAATTGTTCTGTAAAGAAAGGCTACAGGAAGAGAACCATGTACTGTGGTATTACCATATTTTTTGGACATACTATGAAATTTATTAAAATATCTTTGTAAATTAAAATACATTATATAATGATACATGAACTATGACTGTTTCCCAGCCTCAAACATAAGCACTCATGCTGTAAGTTGACTATATTAGCTGTTTTCTGATAATTTTCAGTATTCTTGTGCACAGATGATTTTACAGGGATAGTTAACCAAAAATAAACTTTTGGTTAACAATTTACTCACCCTGATGTCATTCAAAACCAGTAAGAGTTTGTCTTTTGTAGGTTACAAAAGATGTTTTTTTCCATGAAAGTGAACAAAGACTGTCAAGCTTCAAAAATGACAAAGAAGCACCATAACAGTAGTGCAATAAAAAATCATAAGATGAAGATAATTTTTTGAATGAATGAATATATATATATATATATATATACACACACACACACACACACACACACACACACACACACACACACACTGTATATTCATCTGCTTTTTATCTACTTTTTTTTTAAAATTCTGATTTGAATTGAAACATTTCATTTTTAAAATGCATAATGAGACTTTATTTAATCAGATTTTTAGTACTTCTAACTACTTTAGTATGTGACAAAGTACAGATAATTATAAGGTTCCACTTTTAACTTTTGCTTTGAACGCACATTATTCCTGACAGCTAAATGAATTGGTAACAAATTACCCATTCAGTAATATCAATAATGGAATTACTTTGAGGTGTGCTCATATTTAATACACAGTAGATTAATATCATTTATTTTTCAAGTGTTTTATTGCCCCCAGCAACTGTAATAGGAATGACTGTAACACTCTGATGTCTAGTAATAAATGTGATATTATGAACTAGTCTTTTTTATTATATAGTCAGTTTTGATACATCTAATATATTTATTTATTATATCTATTTTTTTATATGAAAAGATAGATAGTACTTTTTAAAGTTGCTCCCCTACTGTATGGTAACTATTCACTATCATGGTACACTTCAAAGTACTGCGGTATTGCAATATCATTGTACCATGACACATACTTCTTTTGTAAGAGAGCATATAATTGTGGCTTATTAACTGTCTGTCAATTACATGCTGGTTTCAGGCTCCATTTATCATTGTGAAAATTGTTTGTTGACCACTAAATGTATTTACTTTAGACAGGGTAATGAGAATCTCAGTAAAACAACAGTGACATTTAAAATTCAGCTTGTTGTTCTTGTTGGAATGCTCATGATTTTTTTTTAAAGGGGGGTAGGAAGCCTGTCTGTTTGCTAGTGTGTGTGTGTATGTGTGTGTTTGTATGAGTCATGGACCTGCTTAATTGCCACGGTTTCTCAACTCAAACCAAAGCTGCTATACCCAGGAACTTGGCTTTTTGCAGAGAGAATTTCTTGGAAGAAAGATCTGATATTGAATTTAACTGGTGGTAGTCCATCGGTTTGTAGCGGCCGTTATTCTTTTGTGAAAGGCTTACAAATCAAAATAAATATAAATCAGTGTGGGCTAATTTGGCTGTGTTTTGAATAACTAATGAGCAGCTCACTGTAGCTTTACTGGTGTCTCATTACAGAGTGATAATATGTGCTTTGTGTTTGAATGGTCTCTGATTTGAGAGCTGCTGGAGCTGCAACACTCCCAACCCTCGTTTACATGTTGTCCTATTTTTTATTTTATAAAATGGTTGCCGTGGTTTCCTCTCTTCTTCAGAGAAACCCAGGTGCAGGTAGCTCATTATAAGCCTGTAGCATGTGCATGCTTGTGGTTGTTGGCCAAAAAGCACTGGTGACCATATTTCTGATCGTCCTGTTCATCAGCTGAGGTTACCTGAGGTACATTGATTTTTTTTTTCAGCCTTCGCAGGTTCCTCTTTCACCGTGGTAATGAGTTTCTGCCAATAAACGTTATCTCAGTGAAAGTTAAGGGAATAATAGACCAACATCCAGGGTTAGACAATTTTAAAATAAAGAATTATTTTTTATTTCTCCTGTATAGTCACTTTGGCCTGTTAAGAATGTATTATTTTATGATTGTTTCTCAGCCTCAAACATTAGCATAACTGTGTAATGTTTAACCATATTTGTTGTTTTCTGATGTCGTCCAGTAATCTTGCCCAAAGATGATTCGGTTAGTTATTTTTGAGTTTGTCATCATTTACTCAACCTCATGTCATACTAAACCTTTATGACTTTTTTGTCTTTTATTGATTACAAAAGGAGATGTTATGCAGAATGTTCATGCTGTTCTTTTCCATGCAAGTAAATGGTGGGCAGGGGCTGTAAAGCTTCAAAACTTACAAAAAAGCACCTTAGACCTCATTTGTGCAATTTGCATATTTATAAGTCACATTAGAACCAATGATGTTTGACATCAAACCTGGCATGTCACCAGATTTTAAAACACTAAGCATGAAACACTTGCAGACTTTGTAAAGGGTTACAGAGAAAAACTAGGCACCATACACTAAACGACTGAGGATCACACACTAACAAACATTCAAGTTTTTCCCGAACCCAACAAACTCAGAAATAAACGCTGCTAGGAGATGTATGACAAATAAGAACAATGTGTTTTAAAATCTCTAAATATCAAACATGTTTGATATCCTCTAGATGGAATCATAGTTAGCTAAAAAAAAAAAAAAAAAAAAAAAAAAAGGTCTGTGCCTGTCTTACACTACACAATTTTCTGTGAAATCCGATTGCTGGAAAACAACAATCACTGACTGCTTAATCAAAAGTTGTGTTTATTCCAGCCTATGGAATACAGCATATGAGTTATATGGACTAGTTTAAAAGCACTAGTTTAATACATTAACAGCACCTGGTCACCATTCACTTTCATTTGTATGGAGAGAAAAAAAAAAAAAAAAAAAAAAAAAACATTAACATCTCCTTTTGTGTTACAATGAAGAATGAAAACTAAGCACGTTTGAATGACTTATTTTTTATTTATTTTTTTGAGAATCTTTAAAAAAATGAGCTGCTTTCACTCTCTTTTCTTCGTGACATCATGCAAACCTGCAATTTTTTTTCTTTCCACAGTTCCAGTGTCTTTCTGTTTTTTAAAACATATTTTTACCATCATTTAAAAAAAAATAATAAAAAAAAAATAATAATAATAATAAAAAAAATCTGTGGCTCTTCAGTGAGGTGCTCAAAGAACAGCTGTGGTGTTTTAAGACTAAACTAACTGATCCTATTTTTTTCAATCTAATTAAAAAATCTTTTGTTTCCCCACACCATGCCATATGGACCTCTCAGTCTTATTTATTTATCTAGTTTTTAATTTATACTTAAATTTAAGAACTTTATGATGTGGTTCTTCTTTTTAATTGCGCACGCTGCATCAGAGAACAGATCCAGAGTTTAAACACGAATCCTCTCATGCGTTTCTTATGGAATATAACCAAGTTTACAGCAGAGCTGTTTCTGTGTGCTGTGTATTACAGGCTCCCCTAAGTGAGATGTGCACTAATTTGCTGGAAGGCAACAAGGTTCCACTGAAAAACTGATATTGGATTTTCTCAGTACGATTATACCGCCTCCATCCTTGCAGGGGGAGAACACACACACACACACACACCCCAAAATAACAAATTCTGACAAATTCAGCCAACTAGTTCAGTACTAGTGCAATTATTTTCAGCTGTCAGCTACAATAACCTTTCTCTTCTGTTTGATATGAAAAGCGTGCAGAAAACTGAAAGAAGCTGTCGTCATATGCTTCTCTCATTTGAGTAATGATTACATGCCTGGTTCCTTGATTTTAGGGTCAAATGATAAATCATATATGCCTATGGTATATTTTATGAATAGGCTGCCACAGTGCTAGATGGTTGGAGGTATTTTAAGGAGGTATCTCACGACTTTGACAGAAGAGTCTCTTCCTCCTAGGTAGGAAGCTGAAGTGAAGAGGATGTGTGGGTGAGGAAGTGTTTAAAATCACACATGGAAGACTTGATTATTACCTTTCACTACATCAGAGGATGTCGCAGGGAGCGACCTTGCATATCTCAAAACGGAATCGGAAACTAGGAATTTTCTCGTGTTTTTTTTTTTTTTTTGATCCCTGCTGAATAAAAAGGTTAATCCAGGCATGCAGAGTGAATTAACGTAGCTGAAAAGCCGTAGAGGTTGTTTGCCAGAACAGCAAAGCCACTGAATGTTATTTCTTGCACCAAAGCACTCTTTGTTTGTCAGGATCATTTCACTTATGGAGCCACAAAGTCTAGAAAGGAATTCTTCGAGATGTTACCTCATTCTCTCTCAGGATTCACCCCAAACGTCCTCTGACGAGTCATGCTTCAACAAAACATGTGGTAACCGCTGACAGACTTTGTTGTAGTAATAAACACCCTTCCACCAGTGAAATAACCAGATGCTTAGTCTGCTGTGATGGAGAGATGACAGTTTCTCATACTGAGACATTCAGCAGCATGTTCGAACTAATATTAAGATGTCTAGCATAAAAGAAGCCCCCAGTGGTGTTTTTAATGTGAGGGATGTAATGAGTCTGGCGTAGAACTCTTGTTTCTAACCAAAGTTGCACAGATGTAGCTAAACCTTTGCCAACATCGGAGTGTTTCTCGTAGTGTTTAGACCAGAAACATGTCACTATTTGTTTTGGTGTGATTTAGAGGCTAAGTGGTTTGGGCAGACAAGAAATAGAGCTGTGAGTTGTTTATCACATATCGCTCACATCCCATTCCTTTCTTACATCAGAATCTAAGTGGACGCTCTGGGCGAACATTCCATCACTTTCTTTCTCTTTTATGAGGCTGTTCTGCATTCTTAGATCAAACATCTTTGGCAGTATTGCTGGCCGAGTGTTTCCCTGAGTACTGAGAGACAGCTGGGGCGTGGCGTTGGGTGGACGGGGGTTGGCCAGTGCCCACCCAACAGGGCTTCTGCCCTTCATCTCCATCTTCTGCTCGGCAGATTTGTGAGTTTACACTACCGTTCAAAAATTTGGGGTCTACGTTTATCATGTTTTTGAACGAATGCTCACCCAGGCTGCATTTGAAAATACAGTTAAAACATTAAATTTATGAAATATTATTAAAGTTTAAAATACTTTTTTTTGTTTGTTTTTATATATTTGAAAATTTACATTTTGAAAATTTAATTTTCAGCAGCTATTACTCTTCAGATTACTTGATCTTTCAGAAATCATTCTAATTTGCTGCTCAAGAAACATTCATTATTATCACAGTTGAAAACCGTTGTTCTGCTTATTTTGTGAAAACCGTGAACTTTTTTTTTTTTTTTCAGGAATAAAGTTTAAAAAGAACAGCATTTATTAACTAGTATTTTTTTTTAGTAATAATGTAAAAGTCTTTACTGTCCCTTTTGATCAATTAAATGTGTTGTTGCTGAATAAAAGTATTAAATTCTTTATAAAAAAAAAAAAAATAAAAAAAATAATCTCACTGACCCCAAATTTTAGAACAGTAGTATAACTGACTGCTTTAGCGCTGGGTATATTTCATTTTTTACGCATATGCTAGTGTACGCGCACAGTCGAACGCACAGCCTTGTAAAGTATACTTCATTTGACACAAGCATACACAGGCACTTGACATATGTGCAGTTTTGAACAATCTCTTGCCACGAGTTACAAGATCTTTGTTTTCTTTCATGCTAGAGTTGTACAAATGAGGGTACTTTCTAACCTTTTCGCATTCCGGTCTGTTCTGTTTATGCAGTTTTTCTTTGAATACCTTCAGCGAATCAACACCCCTAGGGCATGGTTGCCACCTTGTCTATAAACAAATTACTGCAAAAAAAATAAAATGCGCATGTGCGACCTGCGCCTATTAGTACGCACGGTTACAACAATCCGGTGGTGCGCGTACTCTTCTGATGACAAAATTTGCGCCATATTTATAAAAGATAGATGCGCTAAACCGAGTCTTTCCGAAAAAAGCTGAGATCCTGGAGGCGTGTCTGCCGTCAGTGCTGTGGGCGGAGCTAAAGAGTCACGAGCGCGCGCAGCTTCTGCGTAGGGATCGCATCATAGCTGCGACATCATTATAAATAAAAAGGAAACAAAAACGTTTGTGTTGTTTACATTATATGTACTTGCGTGCCGATTGCCAACAAAACACAGACATCTGATGCAGCTTTACTCACCGCCCGCGATCTGCAAATCCAGCGCCGAACTGGGACTTGTTTACAAAGTATTCATCACCGAATTCATGGGAACAAACAAACATACATGCACAACTCCATTGCTGCCCCGGAAAAACAAACTTCATTCTCTGTTCCCTTAACGCTGGGTTCTTTGGGAAGCTGAAAAAGGTGATCTTTCCCTCACAACCAAAAACACACTCCTTCGGTGACAGGAGCTGCGTCTCATTTCGGAGGCTGCGTCCTTCGGGGATCACATTTGAAGGCTGAATACGTCATCAAGGTGGCATATTTAAGAAAAGTAACCATAATAAAATTGACTGATATACATTGTGAGGTGTAAAATACTGTAATTTCTTTCTTACGTTGCAATCTAATGGTTACTTTTCTTAAATGAGACTGCCTCGATGATGTATGCAGCCCCTGAATTGGGACACAGCCATTGTTGAAAAATCTCTCGGCTTCTGCTCTTGCTCTGGGTGATGTGTGTGTGCACGCTTATCAGGGAGAAGTGCCTATACAAGGAATTCCGCTCTCTTTTGACATCATACAGGACACACTCAAAAAAACTCTCCGAAACCAGAAGTAGTGGATTTGGCACAGAAATACTCCGTCATACGTCCAACTCGTGTTTTGAAACTTTGGCCATGTGTAGCATGAGAATGCAACTATTTAACAGTGTAAATAAGTCAGAATGCATGAAATAGCATTACATCCCCCCCTTTAAATGTTCCAGTATCATTGCATGTCTTTTTTTTCAGGATCTATTTATTTATTCAAAACTGTATTTATGCATAAAATGACTTGAATACACCTCTTCTATGATGCACATGTTTTACATTTCTGTTTTGAATTCATTTTGATTATTTTATTGGACATAAAGTAAAAAATAACAGGATGGTATAACCCGCAAGTGCTGGCTTGACTTGATAATCCAGACAAAGATGCTTGACGCAGATGAACGATGAAATAACATTTAATTAACACCAGGAACCATACATATAAACACCAGCACGAAACTTCAACACAAGACAAAGAACTGAAGAAAACTGAGGGTATAAATACACAGGATGATGAGTACCAGGTGAGACACTGACCGTGCGTTCACACCGCCGCCGCCGAGAGCGTCAAAGTGACAGGAAGTCATTCATTTTCAATGTGAGCCGGCAGTGAGCTCCGGCGAGAGTGGCGTGACTTGGACGGTGAGAGCGTCGAGAAGAGTCAACTTTATAGTAATGAGCTATGACGCAGTTCAGTGGCAACCAGTCGGGATCTAGAGGTCCTCGCTTGAGAGGATTCCAGTTGGTTGCCACAACTTGTCATTTACTTTGACCTTCCCGCCGGCGGTGTTGTGAACGCACAGTAATCAATGAAACAATGAATAACTATGGCAACTAACAAGATAACAATGAAAACATGGAGACAGGAACTAAATTAAGGAACTGAATACAGGCACATTAAGACAAAGGAATTTCAAAATAAAAGTCCAGGAACACAGAGACATAAGGGAATTGTGACACTGATTTCATAATGAATGTTTGTAGAGACATGCGGGATAAACAGAACTGGACATAATATCATAGATCCTCATGACATCTGTCATGCTTAATACTATTAGATCATTTTACCTTTTTTTTTAAATTTTTTTTATCAAGGCATAGTTAGTTCAGATTATAAAATGTCATGTAGTGTGACTGCCTAAAAGCGAAATGATATTTATAAATGATTAATCATGATATCTGTAAAAAAAAAAAAAAAAAAAAATCTTGAAAAATATATTTAAATTTTTTTTAACTAAATATTTTATTTTTTATTGTTTTGTTTTGTTTTCATGATGGTTACACCACATGACATTTTATGTCAGTAAATTTAAACATTTTGTAGAACCATATGAAACCAACCACAATAGAGTGCTTCTAAGAACTCCTATTTGTCATCTTATTCTTGTGCAATAATTTAATTTAAAATTGAGTGTCTTCATGTCAAAATTTTCCATTAAATTTGACTTTTACTAATATTTATTTATAACTTGCCTACCCTAGGATGGCATCCTAGTAACACCACTGAATGAGAGGGAAGAGAAATGGTTAAACAATAGAAGTGGTAGGTGGTTTACTGGATGACTGATAATAAATTCTTGAACATCATTCCAAAAGAACAAACAGTCCCCAAGCCCACAGTGGATGAATCACATTATGAGTGTAGAATGTAGAATCTGAGTTTTTCTGATTTTAATGTGCTGACTGACTGAATATACTTAAACTTGCCTTTGATTTCATTTGCAATGCACATGGTCTTAATTATATTTGCAATCTCAGGAAAGTTATCATTTGCTTCATGTACTGTATGTTCCTGTCTGTTCTCATTAGTGTACTTGAATAAATTGTTTGATACCTTTGAGGAGTTATCGCCTGCTTTTAAGCACGTGTGCCCTCTCGCTGCCTGTGCCCAACGAACCGGTAATAACTTAAAGCAGATTGATGTTTAACTGTTGGCGGTAAGCTTTATTGCACCTCTTTTGTGGATCCGAGACTGGTTTTATAGAAGAGAAGTCGGCTGTTACAGGGCCGTTTGTATCACCTTTAGATCTTTCAACGTTATGAACTATTAAAGCAAATATCTCACTCTTCACTTGATCTTTTTGTCTCATACTCTTCTTAAGTGGTCATTGCTTAAAGGTCAGGAAACAACCTCACAATGCATTCGCAGCCACTGCAAATAGCTTATTTCATTCAGAGAAAGGCACATTGCGGTTTGAAGCGGCTTCCTCTTGTCCCTAGACCTCGCCTCATAAATATTGTACAAAAGTCTAAAACTTGGAAGAAGAAAGAGGAGACGAGGCGGTGGGGAAGAAGAATAGAACGGAGGCGGAAAGTAGGGCAGAGAGGAGCGAGTCAGAGCAGCCCAAAATGATGATAGAGGGAGAAGAGGTGCTTATTAGAGGAGTGCAAGGATTTTAACACTCCACACATCTGCTGCTGCTATTACTGTAGACAGCCCCAGTGAGGCATAAATGAGCACTGTGGCCCTTCAGTCAAAGCAGCACCTCTCACATGACTACACCACGTTTAGATATGCAGCCAAAACATTGTGAGGAACTTTGTGATGTTTTTTGGGTGGCGTTTTGCGATTGGACCCTTTTCACTGTGTGATGATGCGTTTCCACAGATATCAACATCGCAAATTTAGTAAAGTTCAAGTAACACTTTACATTAAGGTCTTAAGATTAGTTAAAGGGGTGGTTGATTATGATTTCACTTTTTTTTTTTTTTTAAACTTTAGTTAGTGTGTAATTTTGCTGTTTGAGCATAAACAACATCTGCAAAGTAACAACGCTCAAAGTTCAATGCAAAGGGAGATATTTTCTTTTAAAGAATTCACTGTTTAAGGAGTACAATAAACGGCTTGTAGGGACTACAACAAGCTTCTTCCTGGGTTAGTGACATCACTAACCTTAAAATTTACATAAAACCTTGTTCGGCTGCTTTAGGGACAAGGAAGTTGTTGTAGTAGAGTGTTGTTGCCATGCCACCATTTTACGCCGAACTGCTTCACAAACGAGAGTCAGTTCAACACTGGATTTGCACAAAATATTAACATGACGGCACATGCTAGTCGATGAGTTGAATCAACTCCACAGCAGCTACATAAATTTACCCACTAATCTCCATATGCATTCGTTGTAACTTCTTTCTGAGTCTCTCCATCAGTGTCCGAGTCCGGTTTGAACAATGTAAGGCTGAACACAGTTACTTACAAATCGTCATTTTGGCTGCGTGAGATTCTCCAGCTTTGTTGTTGTTGAGCAACTGAAGCGCAATCTGTTAAAACTCCGCCCTCTTCTGGAAAGCAGGCCAGGAGCAGCAGCTAATTTGCATTTAAAGGGATACACACAAAATTCTGGGACACCTTATATTACATCTTGTAAGAGAGGCATTATAGGTCCCCTTTAATGAATTAGTTAACAAACTAAAAACAGCATTTTTTTTTTTTTTTTTTTTTTTTTTTTTTTACAGAATTTATTAATCTTTGTTCATGTTAATGAAAAAAACAGTTCTTCATTGTTTGTTCATGTTCATAGCGCATTAAGTAATGTTAACATACAACATTTGATTTTAAAAATACATTATTAAATGGTGAAATTAACATCAATATACATTGATATACATTTATAACACTATTCTATGTGTTATTTTATCTTGGCAGTAAATTACAAAAAACAAATTAACAGCAAATTTTATATGATTCTCTCGTCTGACTGCTGTAATTAATCTCTTTATATATTTTCCCCTCTTTTGGAAAGTCGTGTAAATGCTATAATGATATTGCTATTTTAATATACTTTAAAATGTAATTTATTTCTGTGATGCAAAGCTGAATTGTCAGCATCATTACTCCAGTCTTCAGTGTCACATGATCCTTCAGAAATCATTGAAATATGCTGATTTATTATCAATGGTGGAAACAGTTGTGCTGCTTAATATTATTTTATAACCTGTGATAGGTTTTCAGGATTCTTTGATGAATAAAAAGTTAAAAAATATCAGCATTTATTTAAAATAGAAATCTTTTGTAACAATATACACTACCATTTAAAAGTTTGGGGTCAGTAATTTTTTTTCTTTCTTTCTTTTTTTTTTTTTTTTTTAAAGAAATTAATACTTTTATTCAACACGGATGTGTTAAATTGATAAAAAGTGATAGTAAAGATTTATATTGTTAGAAAAGATTTATATTTTGAATAAATTCTGTTCTTTTTAACCTTTTATTCATCAATGAATCCTGAAAAAAGTATCACAGGTTCCAAAAAAATATTAAGCAACACAACTGTTTTCAACATTGATAATATCTGAGTATCAAATCAGCATATTAGAATGATTGCTGAAGGATCATGAGACACTGAAGACTAGAGTAATGATGCTGAAAATTCAGCTTTGCATCACAGAAATAAATTATATTTTAAAGTATATTAAAATAGAAAACCATAATTTTAAATTGTAATAATATTTCACAATATTATTGTTTTTTCTGAAATAAAAATTGAATGAAATGAAATAAATGCAGCCTTAATGAGCATAAGAGACTTCGTTCAAAAACATTAAAATTAGTAATATTTCCAAACTTTTGACTGGTAGTGTGTGTATGTGTGTATATGTATATATATATATGTCATACAATGAAAGTCAGTAGGGTAAGTCACTGACTTTCATTGTATGGACAAAAGCAGTCTTCACAATTTATTCTTTTCTGTTCTGCTGAAGAAAGTAAGTCATACAGCTTTGGAATGATATAAAAGTGAATAAATAATGCCAGATTTTTTTATTTTTGGGTGAACAATCCCTTTCATTTCAGATGTATCTGTTGGTGAGCCCTAATTAAAGGCATCACAGACTTTGTTGTTGTGGAAACAAAGACAGCACCATTGAGCTCAGTAGATATAATGCCAGAGAATGTCCCGAGTGCTGTGTTTCTCTTATGCGAAGGCATTAATGCTATGTAAATTTGGCCGATTCTCCTCTCAAGTAGTCTGGACTGCTCGTCTTGTGTATATTTTCCCTAGATAGTATTTATACTTTTCTTTTTCCCTGGAGACTCTCACATCTCATTTGGCAGAAGGAGTGTATGTATGAAAGTGTATGTCATGTGCTGTGTAAATGTCTATATGTCTGGAAGTCTGGGTTCAAAGCAAAACTGCCCTGCTGCTTTTGCTTGTATTGTATATTCAACGGGATGTCTTTTAATCAATTCTTTAATGTCGAAAATCTTGTAATTTCACAAGCAGAGTCGCAAACCCTCAATTACTCTGGTAACCAAGGGAAACCTACCGGGGGAATAAATCTGAGCACCTTTAGGTTTATGAGAAAGAAAGGATTTGGAGAAATATACTGGTGACTTCTGAAGCTGAAATGAAACAGTGTGTGTATGTGTTTGTGTTCCCAGAAGAGCTACTCAAGTTGCCAATGCTGTTATTTCTATGGTCTCTTCACACTTTCATACAGCAGAGTAGGAAATGCTCATTTACAATTTTGATTTCATTGGCTATAATCCTTTTCTTCTTCTTGCACAGATCGGGATGTAAGGGTGGTGATAGGGACTATTGTTTTAACAACTCATACATACAAGAATTAATGGCACTGAATATAAACTTTTCAGAAAAGGGTAATTGAAAAAGAAAAGGATGCATAATATATTGGTTATATTAGTATTCATTTTGGATACAAATTGGTTTATATTTGATTTCTAATGGATAATTGAGCGTGCTCTTGCCCTTATTTTTACATTTAAATAACATTTGCTGCCATCTAATGCAACTTTAAGATTACATTTAACAGTGTTATTAAATTATTAGTGTTTTTAAAGATTAACTTCACACTGAAAATGATCTCTTTTTGCAGCTGCCAAAATTTTATTATTGAAATCCGTATGAAAAAGGTAGGCTATAATTGACCACCAAGGGTTCCATTTACCATGACCCTGTGGGCAGATGTTGTAACTAAACCATGAGCAAAAGCATTTGTCTCCCCTTCAGTATATTGTGGTTATGACCCTGGATAAAGAATATTTTATTTAAACCATTAATATTCATGATCCTCGGGATGTAACATGGATATAAATGATTAAATGATTAATTAATAATTGAATAATGATGTGTGGTCATGGGAGTTTAACAGTAAAAATAGATGGCTAAGTGTTTTGTGTAGTCTGCCATGCTGATTGGTAAATTTCTGTGCTCATTGTGGTCCTGATGGAGTACAGACATGCATGAGGAGGGATACACAATCTCCCATCAGCAGCTCTAATGATTAATGCAGTGACCTCTGTCAGTCCCAAGAGTTAATGAAAAATACCCACTCTGCCGGCACACCGCCGTTCATCACGCATCATTATGCTGCTTATTTCTGTCAGTTAGCTATCCTTGATTTACTCTGTGTGTGTATTTCAAAATGCATGTGTTGATGTGAAGGGGCTATTCTTGTACCTGTGCAGTTCAGCACTACATTAGATCCAATCATGTGTTCTCTAATGGGTGGCCATCATAGCAGGAAATGTTGCTAAGATCATGGAGTATAGATCATGGAGAGGAAAGGCTTGATCAGTGAGAAAGAGCCATACAGAATGGTCAAACAGACTCTGATGAGTCTGGTGAGAATATTGTTCAGTTGATGGTTCAGTAGTTGCTTCACTTGGTTTGAACAGTAAGTATAGGACTTACCTCAGTTTCTGCGTGAAGTGGCCTGGGGTCTCCAACTCAAAAAAGTGAGGCTACTGGCCCCATCCATCCATCCATCCATCCATCCAATTTTATCTTTTAGCCAAAAGTGCCTATAGTTGAAGAAACCCTCCTATATGATTAAATACCAAACCAAAATACAGAAGTGAAAATTGATTTGACTTGAATTTAATGATAAACTGATAACACGTGAAGGCCTGTACTGGTAGTTTGAGACCATTCCTTTAAGCTAATATGTACTTGATATTAGATTTGTAAGCTGGGTTTGTTTTGGCATGTTTTCTAGTTTGTTTTATAAATTTGGCATGTTATCCGGTTTGTTTGCTTCATTAATATTTAGATAATTTTAGGAGTTTCTGTGCTGGAGTCTGTGTTTTAGCATGAGGTGTTTATATTTGCTATGGCTGGGTTATTCAAAGTCTTTTGTAGCCTCATTACAGGGGCCCGAGGCGTATTGAACTTTATGGTGAGTCAAACGCCACCAAAGCACTGCTGTCAGCCTAGTTTGCATCAGCTTGTGTTTTCTTCAGCCTCATTAGAGAATACCAAGCAGTCCCGTGCTCTTCCTCAGCCAACACTTCAAAGAAATATCTGTAATACATACAGTACACACACACAAATACAGGCCCACTGCTCATACTTAGGTGGGCTGACACATACTTCAATGTCTGTATTTTTACATCATTACCAGTAAACAGGCTTTATTATGTCCTTGTTTGCCTCCATATCAATTTTATGTACCATGGGAAATTCACTTTGGTTGTTTTTGTTAAAGCCATAATTCACCCAAAAATGAAATTATATCATCGCTAAGGCTACGTTCACACTGTCAGTTTTTGGGAATGACAACCACATTTACTTACAGGTGTGAGTCTCGAAATGTCCCGTTCACACGGCAACTTAGTAGCATCTCAATTACTGTCTGAATGAACGTGCCATAGCGACAGTGACCAAAGTAATAGCAAAGTCCATAAAACTGTAAAGTCAGTCCAAAGCACGCAAGTTCATCCATCAAATCTTCATTAACTGACAGCAGCTTTTATAACTGATGGAGAGCGGGCTGTGAGTCCTGAAAATTTACAGTTGAGTTTTTTCTGTCAATCATGTTTTAACTGATTTAAACTGAAAGTGATGAATATACTGTATGTCCAAACTAATGTTTTATTTCATCTGATTGTAGTGGCTGAATGGACTTTAAGTTTACAAAATTGTATAAAGCGCATGTGCTCAATGATACAAGTGGCTCTTGATTATCCATTAGCCTTGAACAGTCATTTTGAACCCTCATATGCGGGAGATCGCGGACCTTGTAATTCGATAGACTCGTATTGTGGTTGAATGCAGATGCGAATATCACTGAACAGCTGTTTCTGCCCAGCCAGACTGTCTCTGTTTCTGTCTCAGGCCCATTTAGCTCCTGAAGCCTAGGCCAAACTTCTCACTATAGCATTACACTATCAATTCATCTGAAAGTGGTGAAATAGTTTAGTATTGGTCTAGACGGCATGTCTGGAATATTTATTTGGCTTCGATCACTGTCTAAGACTGAGTAAATGAGAAAAACATACTATATAGCCTTACGTAATACGGGGGCCAGAGATGGGGTAAATCAAGAATTCAGTAGTCATAAAGTTGACACTGTTCACTTGCCAAACGAAAATGCTAGTGATGATCGGATCGGCCTCAAGTTTTGCTTGAGAAACCACTTCTTGAATGCGTATAATAGAGACTTATATGGGACTGCCTCATTCCAGTGGGCCTTTCAGTTCAGCGACTGTGGCGGGTTTCACCTGACCTCAGAACAGCAGGAGTCCGTCTGCACGTGGGCTCCAGCTGGAATAAAGGGTCGGCTTGTGTGTGTGGGACAGTGACTCATGGTAACCCCTCGAATACTTAAGCACACTCTAGCTTCCTCTGGCTGCGGAAAACCAAGACTTCTCAAACGGGATGCTTTTTTTTCCTGGACCTGGGGGTATTAATAGCTCTGTTAATTGCAGAGAATCTCACGTTGGGGGAAGTGAAGTTTGTTTGTGAAAGGAACAAGGCGAAAACGTCCCCCCAATTAGCTGAACTTTCGAAAGTTTGGCTGTCGCTCCGATGTTCCAGAATGTACTCTCGCTGCCTGAGGGGGGTCTATTATTGGGAGCCCATTCAGAGGGGAGGTGCTGTTTTCTATCAGCCAATAAGCATAGAGCGCCCCTGTACTTCCCTGTTGATTTAAAGTAACGCAAACCAGATGAAGTCAGCGTGTGCTGCATTAATGACGCTCGGGCCTCGGAACGGCTGAGCGTCGAGTTGAGAAAAGTGGATCTTTCTAGAGTCTGCATTCCTTTAAAACCGCACCGTGCTTGAAATATTAATCAAGGCGATGTCTTAAGCATCCCGAGCTTTAATCAGACATTCAGCCTCTCTCAAAGCCAGCCAAAGATGTGGCGATAAGCCCCTTAATGAGCAACACTCAGATAAGCATCTTGTGCTGGCTAATTATGGTTTTCTATTTGGTGAAGAGGATCATATTTGACATCTACTGTAAGATAAGACAAGACGTCTTCTTTGTTACCATACCTCTTTTCATGTCTTTCATTTTGAGTTGTTCAAAAAGGTACAACACGTGAAAAGCTTTGATTTTTGCGTGGCTGATTTGTAAACCTTTGAAATCAGTGTCTTTGTGCCAAAGAGTGTGTAATAAAGGATAGTGCTCTGTAATCAGAACTCTTCAACCGATGCCACGCCGCTAGATGTTTTGTTACCTGATTGTCTGGAAACAAAGTGATGAATAGATGCACAATAGCAACATTGCTGAATGTGCATTTGGTATGGCATCTTTTTGCTTTGTGCTAACTCATTGAATATTAGGAACTAAACTCGAAAAAGAAAAAGGAATTACAGTAAGTACAGGCTTTATGAGGATGAGAAATCCTTCAGCCAGAGAATTAAATGTAAAATATATATATAAAAAAACACAAAATTGTGAATGTTGTGAAATACTAGTCAAGCTTCATTTGAATGTTATATCAATATTTAAACAATAAAGTTTGTTTTTATAATTACAATTATTGTTTTTTAATATATATCAGCCAATAGAGTGCAACAGGTCGCGTTCCGGAAGTAAAACCTCCATTTATTTTCTCCATAGGGACACTGATTTTGAATGGTAACTTATAAACCTTTAAAGACAGACGTATACTGAGCTACAAGGTTGTTTTTGAATAATCATGTTTAACAGCTAAATTCCTGGTGAAAAACTACATTACCCATGATGGTGTACAGAAAATTTGATCAATTAGAGAGTCAAAAAAAGCAACGCGCCAAAAGAACAAACCTCATTGGTTCTTACGGAAGCTCAAACCCTCTGGCTCAAATGTGCTGCATAAAACACGAGAATGAACCAGACTGTTTTTTGCATGTCAAGCGAACATGCTTGAGCTACTGTTTACCATAACTAATGTGCGAGTTGATGAGTGTTTAAATGTGAATAAAAACCTAAATTCAATCTGTTCATCATTTATAGTGATCATGTCTCTTCAGAAAAATCGGACTAAACCACTTAATTCATATGGATTTTTTTTTACTATCTCTTTAAAGCGTCAAAGTGGTAGTTGCGTAGCTGTCAATAGAGGGACAGAAATCGCTCAAAAATATCTTCATTTGTGTTTTGAAGATGAACGAAAGTCTTACGAGGTTTAGAATGACATGAGGGTGAGTAATTGATGACAGAATTTTCATTTTTGGGTGAACTATTTCTTTAAGTACACAGACTTGTACCTTTGTATTTTTGTTCGATTTTCAAGTACTTTTTTGCTTCAAATCAAAGTTTGTCATGTTGTTATTCACCTCATAACTGATTGTTTTGATTCATGGCTTATTACTCTTTAATGAAAACTTTTGTAGAAATCTTTATGGGAAGAATGAATGGAAAAAATACTTCCCGAACCAGCGCCGCTGAAAAAGGGGGCTGGGGCTAATGCGCTCTATTAACTCGAGGACAACTTGCACATCCTTTATGGGCCACTAGTGGACTGTGGTTCACAGCATGGAGAACCACCTTTAATTCCAAGCCAAAAAAGACAAAAGTGCACACCATTTGTGTGGTGCACAGAGCTGCTGTCAGTGTAGATCATTATAATTTACTTCACTTATAAGGTTCCATTTCAGCTAAGATTTTGCCTTGGAAGACAGCTATATGTAGATGTCAACAAGTCCAGGATTTTGAACAGAGATTTTGTCAAAATTTTTGTCACAGAGTTGAAAATGTCTGTTTGCTTTTTTGTGTGAGTCATTATGTGCTATATAACTTAGCGTGCATTTGTTTAAAAAAGAGAATTAATCTACTGTATCTCCCACCTCCACACGTTCCATGTACCTCACCTTATCTGTTTATACATTCATTAGTTTACCTTGCCAAGATTTACCCTGAAGCCCTGAGGTGATGGATTTACCACAGTTTACTGATGAGAAATACTGGCATCGCCTTTATTGAAATACTTTACCTCTCACATATTATCTGAAGTTGTTTATGCAGTCACTGCTTTAAAACTTAAGTAGCTCTGGGCTCTGTTATGCTGGGATGGTGAAGACTAATTATCTTATGATTTGCTCTACGATACTATTTGAGGCTCTATTTAATCATGTCATTGCAACCTCTTATGATGATAATGATGAATTATTCACAAATAGAGCAAACACAGGTGTTTTGAGATACTGCACATGTTTACACTGATAAATCTGCTGTGAATCCCTTTTGAATTGGGTTTCTTGGCAGTTTGGGCTTTCAACATTATTCACAACATTTAAAGGTGACGTTGCTGCTTTCAGTGCATATATATATATTTTTTGTGTCCGCTAAAATACTTCCAGGCTGACCAGCGTTTGAATCAAGCTGTTTGCTCAAGCTGAAGGCTGTTAGATGAGCTCTAATGGTCCAGCACAGGAGTTTACTGGGTTTGAGTTTTTATTATCAGATTAAATCCACAAGAAAACACAAGTGAGAGATGTGGTACTTACAAGCTAAATATGAACCTAGGGTTGTTGTTTTTTTTTGAGGTTTGTATGTCCACACATGGTACTGTATATCTGTTTTTACCAACGCGATCTCATGAGAATACGTGTGTATTTTTACGTAAAGTGTGGTTCTACCACACGTATATTTACTTACGTTTTCATACACACAAAAACGTACAACATTGACGTATTTATAGCACTAAAACGTAAAAATACTTACGTATTAACAGCAAAAAAACGTAAATCATGTAACTTAAAGTGTGAATGTATATGAATTCCCATGTATTAATATTAAAATCGTGGCATTAATGTTTTAAATCTGTTCTATTCAATTGTCATATCAATACATGTTTTTAGTCGAATTTATTGAAAGCAGTTTACTCATCTACTTAATATGAAATAACATTTCTGTTCGAGACTTGTGCTGCAAACTTGTTTTGGAGGATTACATAATGTTAAGACTGCAATATGAAACCTTATGAATAAAATTTCTGTAATTGTTTAACCATTTTGTAATATTTAGTTTGTTTGCTGTGCGACACAGAAGGCATTTTCTCCTATGCAGCGACAGACAATACAACCATAAGATACACCAAAGCACAACATAAATTCACAAATCCATCCATTTTATTTGTTCGCTGTACTCCAAATCTTCACAATCCATATGTTTGTAAAGAACAGATCCAAATTCAGCCCTTTATCCATCGATCTTCATCTTCATCTTCATTCTCAGCAACAGCTACCGTCACAGTCAAAGTCCGCGCTCGTTATGATTCAAATTTGAAAGTAGCGCCACCCTCGAGAAGCGTTACGACGTGGTTTACGGCACTGATATCGAACGCTCATTGGTTCTCACCTGCTTCGTCAAAGATTGCGACATGCCGTGTTTCAGTGGATTGACATTTGAAATGAGTGTCGCGCCTTCACGGAGAGAAGCCGGATTCATATTTTCATGGATTAATAAATTAAACTCTGCTCTGTACCCTATAAAAAACTATTACTGCCAGAGAGGACTGCGACTGGAACTCATCATCATTTGAACTACTTTTGGTACCACTTTTGACATTTTCGCAAAAAATAAATTATTGTGATTAAGCTTGTTTGTCTGTTATTCTTTATTTTATAACAGTACGGAGTTTTAAGAAATGGTTATGGGTAGGTTTTGGGGTAGGTGTAGGATTAGCGGCTCAAAATACCGTTTTAATGTTATATTTTTGCTAAAATTGTAATTTTCCTACATATTTCTGTCCATTATGTTTCATTTTTTTAGCATTCTGTATAAAATGGGTAGGTTTAGGTTCGTGGTGGGGTTTAGGGATCTTACATTTATCTGCAAAATGATAAAATGGAAATTATACATATATCTTTATGAAATGAAAGATTCGTAAATATTTTACGTTTTTTCACTGTAAAAACGTAAGTATTTTTACGTTTTAGTGCCATAATTACGTCAATATTGTACGTTTTAGCACCTTTCTAAACGTACAAAAATGTATGTTTTGTGTCTTTGAAAGTTACGTATTAATACTTACGTTTTAACAATGAGACCAGGCTGGTTTTTACAGTCCACGTACTCTGTCACAATTCTTTGAAGACCCAAATCAAGCACATGTATTATCACAAAGTTATGTGGACTTTGTTTTATTGTCTGGTAATGGTGTGGAGACTGAAATAACTTCTGTAGGGTGGGTTTGCAGTGTCATCACAGATAGTGGAGCATGTCAGAAATGGTTATTAGAGCTTTGACCATGTGCAAAGAAAGTTCTGTGTCTGTAATAAGGATGTGGATTGGCATCTTGGGAGATGTGTTATCTTAGATGCCTTCAGGGAATATAGTCTCCCTTTTAAAGGATGGTCTGTTATTTTTTACTTTCACTTTAAGTGATTATTTCCTCTTTTGTGCATGCTCCATATTTTCTTTAGTCAGTTTATATGTTACAGTACATATTGTTACAGAACTTTTTAGAAAACGTGTCTTTAAGAAAACATGCAGATTTTGAGTTAATTTGCTAACTCGTGAGTGGTTAGTGCTTAATGTTTCCATGCTTTTAAAAATGTGTTATGACACCTTTTAATATTAGCTAGAGATGGTGATAATGATACTGTAACTGTCAAATAACAATGTTTTTTTTTTTTTTTTGAAAAAGAGGAAATGCACAGAGCAGCTTATGAAATATTTTTAAAATAATTTTTTGAAATCTGCCAGTTAGCCTAGCACACATTAGCTATTCTTAAACTTTTGACAAATAACTCTTTCAGTTTTAAACATTTCTGATGAATTGACTATTTTTGTCTTCAAGGTCAGTTAAATTGGAGGGAAAACATAGTTGTTTATATTTTCTGAAAAAACATGTTAGCTTTTTTTTGCATGCTTTTAGCATGCTGTTAATATTTTCTGGCTGTTTTTAGCATGTTGCTAATGTCTTCTGAGTGATTTTAGCACACTGTTAATGAGTTCCATAATGTTCTGGTGGCTCGGGTCTCTACTTTTATGCAAATCTGTGTTTTTTCTTTGTTGTTGTTGTTTCCATTTTAGCTATTTCATTCATGTCTGTAGCACAAATTGTTTTGGGCAAGTTACAATATAAAATGTTATAATTAGGATTTGGGGTTTATCAAGCACCACTGAAAATGCTTGCAGTATTGCATTTATTAAGATAACAAAAATGATGTATTAAAAATGTTTTCATAGGGAAATTACATAGGATGTGATAGTATTAGCCTTTTTGGTAAACACTTTCTCATATTACTTGTCAGTTGTTAGCAGATGTTCCTCAAAATGTTGACTGGAATTTCAAGGCTTTTGTAAATATTGACAACAGAAAGGCTTGCCATATTACGTGTGAGCTCTGGGGGAAGTTTGCAGTAATATTGTGTTCTGTGCTCCCAGGGGGTGTATGTTTTTATCTCCTTTAAAAGGGTAATGTCAGGGCAGACATGGAAAACTGCAAAAATACTTGTTTCTGATTGTGTCTGGCTTTAAGCACACACTTAGTCTTTGTCAAAACTGCCTTTTTGTTCTTAAGCTGGTCAAACATACATTGACAGACATATGGGCATGGATTTAACCACATAAACCTGTGTATTATTGTTTGTGGCTGTAGTCAGTGTGAACGGGTCACTCTATGTTTGACACTCAAAAACTGAATGACAAGGCATGATTGCAATCAATATTTCTGTCTTTTAAGGATAGTGTTTTCCACTCGTCTGTGTCTTGTTTGTCAGCCTCCGGCGGAAATGGTCCAAGAGCAAGTGGAAAAGGGATTAAGCTGTTGGACTCTTAACAAGAGGCAAAGAACATCCATGTTGAGACAGGTCGGATACTAGGGCCTAATAAGAAGAATGGGCCAAATGCAAATGGGAATTGATTGCTGATGCTGTGCTGCCAGCAGATGCTCTGCTTTATTTGCGCAACTGTGTGTCTGACTATTTGTTGTTTATTTCAGGGGTTCCAGGGACCCTTAGGGAGCCACAAGGGGACGCTAGGGAGTCCACAAAAATGTTGATGCCTAAAGTTAATGCCTGCATTTAAGATATTAATGAAATATATTGAAGGTAATGTTTTCTTGGCATTAACATTCACTAAATTTGACTAATAATAATACTGTTTAATTTGGCTTTCTAAAACTGGTTTTATTCTATTGATAACATTAGTTTTTAATAGTAAGAAATCTGTATGTCTGTATTTGTAATATCACACTTAATCTTACATGGTATAAAATGTAAATGGGTTTTTATAGATGAAAATATGTAACTTTTCTGCTTTAGAAAGGGGTCCCTTCAAGGGTATTAACATATTTTGCTGCCCCTGGCATAAAAAAAAAAAAAAGTTTAAAAACCTCTGGTTTACATCACAGAAGCATACCATACAGTAAAGAGAGCCTGCAACAGTGACGTCAAGAGCCTTGGAATAATTTTGATTTGATTATTGATTCCCAACACATTTGCTGATACGCTGTATTTAAGGTCAGTTTTCCATGAAAGCTAAATGTAAATACATAGTTTCACGCTCACAGAAATATTAACGTGTATGCCCCCCCAGTTTGAGAACATCTGATTTATAGTAATTGTATGCTGGGATCTATGTTTATAGATGTACATCTGATGTGTATTCAAAGGCATTGGTTTATGTGTGCGCAACTGCGCATGTATCCATGATTGTGTGCAACATATGTGTTTATGTGCATGTCTACATGTGTGTTTATCTTCAGTGGTTTCATGATTATGTTGATAGAAACAGTGCGGCCCTTCCATGGGGGCTTTGTGTGACATTTATACAAGATGCTTGAATAAGGTTGGCATTGATCACACCCTGTCTAACGTATAAATAAAAATGTGTTGCAAGCCCATGGGCTTTCAGCATCCTCGCAGAATCTATGCGTCGTGTGGCAAATGTCCACATCCAGTTTAGCTGCTGCCAGCATTTTCTTGACAATAGCAGATTTCTCCATATGTGTGTTTACTTTTGTAAAGACTTTCTTAAAGGTATCAAGAACTACGGCTGGGTATTTTGTGGATGTATATGCATTATGTACTGTTCAAAAGTTTGGAGTTTAGTAATTTTTTTTTTTTTTTTTTTTTTTTAATTAATTAAAGAAATGAATACTTTTGGTTCAAAGAAGGCATCTTGGAGTGCTACTTGCTTAAAGGACCTTGCAAAGTAATCCCAGAAGGTGCTCTTTGGTCAGGTCTTGAACATATACCTACTTTAGAAAGGAGTCCAAGGCACTTCACTTGTATTTGTAGTGTGCAGTGTTTTAGCTGTTTCTATTGTGTTGTGATTAACCATTTTGTGAATAAAGGCTTTTTACTAGTTTGTACCAGAAGAAGTGCCTTGGACTCCTTTCTAAAATTAATACTTTTAGTTAGGATGCATGAGCACATTAAATGGATCAAAAGTAACAGTAAAGACAATTGTTATGTTACAAAAGATTTCAAATTAATGCTGTTAATTTGAAAAAAAAAAAAAAGACTTTAGTTTTCTCAAAATATACATTGCAGATCACCTCATTTCTCAAAGAGTCTGAAAACGGTTCGTTTGAAGATTCAGTCCCTCTAAACCCCTCCTTTCCGCAAGCTTACCCTTCTCTGATTGGTCAAACTGCCCAGTCTGTTGTGATTGGTTCATGGATTTTTGGCATATTAAAATGATTTCTGAATGAAAAGATCTATGAAGATTGGACAAATGGCTACTGAAAATTTAGATTTACCACCACAGGAATAAATTACATTTTTAAATGAATTGAAATAGGAAACGTTTATTTTAAATTGTGTAATAATCTTTCAGAATTGTACTGTTTTCACTGTATGTCTCTTAATGGGAAAAAAAAAAAAAATCTTACCAACACCAAACCTTTTGAACAGTAGTGTATTTAGTAAATATAATATTAGCTCTATTATTTTACCCGTTGTTATTTTAATTAGACATTGACACAAATAAAATTTGAATAATGTTTAGAATTTTTTTTTTTTAAGGTTTGTGATTATTCAGGTGGCGAAAGTCTCCAAGAGAAATGCCAGCAGATTTCTTCCTGAGGAGAAAATATTTTCTGGGAATAAACAGAACGCAAGGAAATCATTATTTTCATTATTCTTTCATAAACTGCAATTATTGATATGAATACCAATCCACAAGGCAATACAACCCTGTTTATTTGAATCATGCTTGATATATGCATTCCTTACCTCATAGTTAATTGGTTGTTATTCACAACTGTCCGTAGTATTTGTTTGGATGTGGTGATTGGTTAAACTTCCTGCCATAAATTCGTCAGAAACACAGCTAGGAATGATGGCGCAGACCTACAGACCTGACGGCGTGTCTGCAGACATGGTTGAGCAGCTCATCATTGGGATTAAGCCTTTACTTTAGCTTTGCTAGCTAATTAACTTAATTTAACAGTATGTATGCTATCTGGATAGACCACCACTTCATTAAATCCCCTTCTCTCTTTCGGTGTCCTCCATTACAGTGTTAGGGAAGCTATTTTTATGTACTTTTAGCTTGCAAGGCTACATAAGCTACTTTTAATCTGAAGTAGTTCTACTACATAAGGCTACTCTTTTAAAGCAGTAGTTAGTTACTCTACAATCTAGTTGCAAAATGTTGCTAACTTAATTGAAACAACACATTTAACTTTTTACAGTTGTTTTTGAAGCCTTAAAGGTGCAGTAAGCGATTATTGAGAAACACTGTTGATATTTGAAATCAACCCAAACAAACACACCCCTCTTTTCATTGCTCTGCCCCAAAATGCACAAATGTGCAATGCAAGAGTGGCTACAAGTGTGTTGTTTCGCTCAGTTCGATCCACTTTTAACAGCGTTTCTCAGAAATCGCTTACTTCACCTTTAAACCTGACAGTATTAAATTTGAATATAAATTTACACTGAATACAACTAGTTGAGTGTGTTTCATTTACTATCACATTCTGATTCAATGCTGAATGTAAAGCTTTGTAGTTTCAGGTGAAGAAGTCGTTTAGCTTTATGGCTCTCCGTCTCAACTCTCTATATTCATCTCCCTGCTACTTTCAGTGCACCTGGGTGAATCATGTCTTTTCATGTTCTAATCACAGAAAGAAGTGTATGCTGAGTTCTCTCGCCCCTCGCCCACTCCACGCTGGTGCCCTGAATCTCCGAGGATTGTTGTGCCAGATTGCACGTTTTGTGCATATTGCCTTGGCTGGTCTTCTATCACTCTGCTTTCTCTTTCCTTCCATTTCCATCTCCTGTGGCTTTCTCCTCATTAGCCTCTTTAGGGTTTTCTGGCAGTCTGCACTGCAGTGGTTCCCTATTAAGGATAGTTTTAGATTATGGTGCCTATCAATGGAGCTATTGTCAGGTTCCATGTTATTCCACGGGTCTAAGTGCATTCTAGCTGTTTCCTGCTTCTTTTCTGCTTACATCAACTTCAGCATTTTGGGTTTTGTGAATTCCTTATACATGGGCTTTGAATGTTTCAATGGAGACCAAGTAGCCTATGCATACTTAAGGGGAATGTAATGTAATTAGGCATTGAGCAAAACATATCATTTGACATTTTTAATTTAAAATAAAATGTTAACAGTATTTCAGGTATTATAGGGTGGCATTTTGGTGTGTGCACTTATATTTGCTGTTTTACCACTGTAAATTATAAGCTGGCTCCTTTTTATACTTGGTTCATTCACATTTATTGGCGTAGTGGTTTATACAACACAGATTTCCAGATTGTTTCAAAGCGGCTTCACATTAATGAACAGGAAAATAAGTGTCAGTGTTGCAAAGTTCATCAATTATAGACGAGTTATGGCCTTTAACAATAAGTTACTGTAAAAGTGAATGTATTTTCTTGACTATTATATAGATTGAAAGCGTAAATTAAATACAAAGTTCTGTCATGAAACTCTAGATGGCGCAGGCTAATGGGTCCTTTAACTCAACCTGCTCGTAATCACATCATTATCTATAGGGCACAGCTGATTGGTTTCTGCTGTATCAGTAGCCAATGAGCTTGCATGCTCAACCTTCAATACTTTGGTAGCACTGCCTCAGTGTGCTTCAGAAACTCTCCACCTTCCCCAGCTCCACCTGCATTGATCTGCTATGGGTAATTCACGTACGCTATATTGTACAGCAGCAGCATGTCTTTCTTGCTCACAGCAGCGTGTCGTGTATGTATTGGCAGTAGCGAGTCTCATACTTGCTCTGCAGCAGCAGGAATAACCTACAGCAGCAGCAGCGTAGCAGATCTATTCCATCAAGACCAAACATATCAACATTGTCATACTCATTACCATGCCAAACACTCAGAGAGTTGTCATGACAGAAATTGTAATTCATATTTTTTACTTCCAAAAACATGTTTATTATAAAATAACATGTATAATAATGCATTGTCACCCCAGTTATCATTTCCGTCATCATTTCCTCACTGCACAGTATATGATAAGGTAACTTAGTTAACCAATTTTACTGTAGCGTATTGAATAAATTACAATTACAATTTTTTTTTTTTTAACAGTAATCAGTGTGTTTTACCAATTACAAGTAAAATGTAGTGTAGTACAGTGTTAGGTCATCTTAAATCAAAAAGAAAGAGTTCTTTTTGAATGGCTAAAATGTTTTCTATAGTGCACTGTTCTTTTGTTAAATGCATGAGTTAATCATTTCAATATGTCTGTATAACTACAACGCGACCACCTCAATAAAAGGAGGAGCCTAGATATAAGAGCTACAATTACCATAGAAACTGGATCTCCTAACAACCCGGAAAATGAAAAAAGAGACCAAGTTCTGCGGAGTGTAAACATACTGTCAAACTGAATTGTGTTTCCATGGTGAGTCGCTGAGTGTTTACATGCATTTCCTATTCATTAAATTTTAGTTTTAGTATGTCTCTGTGCATGTGTGTGAGTGAGCTGAAAAGGGAAGAGAGGATTAGAGATTTTTTGATGCATTCATGTTTTTAAATAGATATTGCCATCGAAAAATAGTCAGAGAATATTAAATGACTAGAAAGCTCTGTACATTTTGTGAAGAATTTAGCTCCCTGTTGATTTTTGGGAAGGTTCTTGTAAGTCTTGAGTAAACCTTAGGAGAGCAATAAAATACTCTTGTTTTGCTTGATTTGGTGGTTTGGAGACACTCTGTTTCCCTAATTTTAATGTTACCCATATTAATTACATCTACTTGCCACACAATAGGGTGAACTACAGTACAGTACATTCGCAGTGGGATACACTTAAAAGCTTTTTACTCTCAGTCTTCGAGCTTTTTCTAAAGCTATACAGCTCACCTACTGAAAAAGCACAGTATCAAAACAATATTTCATATACAGCATGAATGTTTGGTCAAATATGGTTTTGGGAACATGTAGCAAACTGGTGTCCAGTGGGCCACAAGGGGGTGTTAGGGTGTCCGCGGAATATTTCAGGGAAAATAATGCACAAGATGTATTTTTAGACTGGTCAGAGTTAACTTGTGAAATTAAGTTTAGATTGCTGAAATGTTTAACATAATGTGCTTAATAAAATATAAATATTGTTTATTTTCCACAAAATTACTATAATGTAATGTAATATAATATAATACATATTTATTATTTAAAAAAAGGTTTTGAAGAAAACTCACGGATGATACTTAAAACAGTTTGACACAAAGTTCTGCTGTCCTAAAAGGGTTAAATACTGGAATAATATTTTTTAATCAAATTAAGCTGAGGAATATTGTTTGACACTGGGTGATTGCCTCACAACACAAGTGAAGTACTGTCATTTGTTACGAAACACAGTGGTTTATTTGTACTCCTACACATACACACAGCGGTCAATTAGGTCCAGAAAATGGTGCAAAAGAAAAAAAAGAAAAGAAAAATGAAAGGGCCAACTGCTTGTCAAGTTATATTTATGAAAACGTGGCTAACATGCATTCAGGAAACTCGTTCTCAAGTGGGTTATTTAGGATGCCCTGTAAGCAAGTAAGCATTCTGCTTTATTTACTGAGTATGATGGGTTATGACATGCCAGGAGATTGGCTGGGCTATTTTGATCGTTCCTCAAATGGGTGGCGGGAGGGCCTTGGATCCACAGAGGAGATGAGCGAGTTCTCTGTGAGGATCCCAACGAGATGCTCTTCGGGGTGATATAAAGGGACTCCCGGGCAGACAGGGACCACCCACTCCAACCCTCCACCTCCTCGTCACTGTTTGTGGTGAGAGGAGAGACTCTGAAATTAAGCTCCATGTCAACCAGATGGTTCCGATTCTGTCTGTTTGCTGGAATTACTCTTTCGTCATTGCACACCCGAGAGCCAGAGTTAATAGTGTTGTTAACATGTGAACTTTGCTGTTTAATGTTTAACAAAGACAACTAATAGCCTGTACTTCACATATACACCATTCCATTGCTTGGGTTAAAGGATATATTTCAGGTTTATTTAGTCTGTTTCTTTCCTGTTGAAAAATACTGCTAGTGTAAAGGCAGGGAAGGGAAGGAATCATGCTAACCCAAGACAAGTGCAGGAGTGGAGATGTTCAAATTTGTTCTGTTTTATTGACGCAAGTGTGAACTCCAGTGTTTCTACCCCTACCAGGTGTTACCTGGTTTCGAGATTACTATAATTACTAATATAAATTAGTTAAAAAAAAAATACCATATATTTTATAGTATAAATATATAGTGGTGGACCCTGAGTTTATATTAATTTTTATTTGTAAAACCCATATAAACAGCATAATGTTTTTCTCAGACCCCAGTAAAGAACTGCAGTTTGTTTCTCAAGAAACCGAATTCAGTTCTAAAGCATGAGGCCTGGCAGCTCTGTACACTGAATGCATAATATTTGATTATTCGATCCATCCAGTATTGTCAAAGTATTGGAACATGTACTTTTCTCCTCTGATGTTTGACTACATTTTTTCATTCAGAGCTGAACTGTGAGTCCCTCCATGTCCTTACTTTGTAGCATGTGTGTGTCTGACAACAGTGTACCAGTGTGAGAGCTGTTTATCTTATGTGGCCTGCCCTTCAGTCTTTTATTATATCTCACCATATTGATTTTTTTTAAATAGTTTACAGTACATCTGTCTTCAAGGTGTATTTTGTAGTTATAGTGCACAACAGTAATTGATTGTCTTTCAGTGTCCTGAAAGATGTTACACAATTTGCATTTGCATTTAACTGTGCTATTTTTCCATTGTTTTTCCTTATAAACAAGCAATATACAAATGTCTATGACCATTGCGTTGCCACTTGCGTCTTTTGCAATATCTCACACATGACATGGACTTCTAAAAATGTGCTTCTCATATTAAAATGTTCAACTTTTTAAAAATGTGTCTTGAGACCTAACACTTTTTTTTTTTTTTTTGTAATTTACTAACAAAATTCTTTCAAATTCTTTGTTTAGCAAAAAAGAAGTCTTTGAGGCTTTCCTGTCAATCATGTATGGTAAGCAGAAAGCTAAAAGTGTGATTATTGAACGGCATCATTCAGGTTTAATGCCTTGTTCAACTTCATTGTCGTGCGAGAACGCTATTTTGCTAAATCAAGCTGGTAGAGGTTCCAGAGTGGAAAAATCACTCACTGTACCTTTAAATTCCCTTGACAGTGTGTAGTTTCATCATTTTATACTGGTTAAACTCTTAGTAAGCCAATCTTATAGCTTACTTGACCTTTGTTTGAGTGCTGCTTTATTTTAGACACCATTCAAAAGCTAATTATGGTGATTTTGCCATTTCTCTCTTCAGCACGTTAATGGCAACTTTAAGGAACTTTCCAAAGAGTTCTTAATAACAAGGTCATATTAAGACAACGTATGTCTTTCGCTTTCTATTTTATGTTGCAGTAACATAATCAACACTGACTCTGAGGGCCCCATCGTGGTGGTCGTAAGCTGTAGTGATGATATAGCTTCTTAGAAGCACTGCAGGCAATGTTGTTAGAAAGAAAGAGCAATAGAGATGCAGATCGATCTCAGGATATCAAGAGAAAACACTTCACCTCACCTCTGGTTTCCTCAGAGAGCAACCTATAGTCAGGGTCTCACCTGTCGCTATGCTAATGCATACCAGGAGACTTTGGCTGCTCCTGGCTGTCTTTGTGTGTGTGTGTGTGTGTGAGAGAGAGAGAGCAGGCTGTCACTGATGATTCTGAATAGGTCTGCCTTAATCTTCACTGGACTGCAGTTCTCCTCACTGTTTCAGCCAGAGGGAAGACATGATCTAGTCTCACTCTAACAAGCCCCATATAAGCTAGAAGAAACAGTCAGCCAGGAATGCAAAAGCAGAAAGACCATTTTTTTCCTCCCTCAATGATATAGATTGATGAGTTAAACAATAGGAAATTCCAAGATTCCAAAGACCTTTTTTAGGTTTTAGTGGAATCTCTTCGCAGTATGTGAAGGGAGTTTTGTGACTGTCACTCCGAATTTTATGTGGGTGGATTTCAATCATTCAAACCGTTTCTTTAAATGACATGTTCCCATCAACAAATTATGTGTCTATTGTTATCATCTTCCCTCTCAAAACTCCTACTGAGATCATTATTGTCTGTTATGAAATAGCAGTGGCCAAGAGATTTTCCTTGAAAACCAGATGTATCCCAAAGAAACTGGGAGTAGATATTACATACTAGAGTCACCTCAGATAAATTTTACTTTTCGGGATGGTCAGATTTGAAAGATTTATGATCTGCATATTTTTAAGATTAATTCTGTATCACTGTCCTTTTGCATTATAGAGTATGAGAACAGATGGAGAAAATGGTTTCTGCTAAAATATACATGCCTCTCATACCAGCCTAACATGAGCATTTAAACAAACAGAATTACATAAAGGGGTTGAATATTTAAGGAAATGAAAACAGACAGACAAACATGAGCAAAACATATTAGACCTATTTCTGTCATTTGTGCTTTTGATCAAAGTTCTTTGTCTGGAAAGATCTGACATTTTTTTTTTTTTTTTGATCAAAGTACTTTCCTGTTTGGAAGAAAAACTTATGAAATGTGCCCTCTCTTGTCTCTTAAAGGATTAGTTCACTTTCAAATGAAATTTACCCCAAGCTTTACTCACCCTCAAGTCATCCTAGGTGTATGACTTTCTTCTTTCTGATGAACACAATCGGGGAGATATTAATAAATGTCCTGACACTTCTGAGCTTTATAATGGCAGTGAACGGGATCAATGACTATGAGCTGAAGAAAGTGCCTCCATCCATCATAAACACACTCCACACAGCTCCGGGGGGTTAATAAAGGCCTTCCGAAGCGAAGCAATGTGTTTATGGAAAAAAAAAAAAAAAAAAAAAAACATTTAACAAGTTATGAAGTAAAATATCTAGCTTCCGCCAGACCGCCTTCCATATTCTACTTACAAAAAAAAACTGAACTGGTGTTGTGCCAGTTCAGCTTTTTCCGTAATTTGAAAAGGGAAGGTGTAGGATGGAGGATGGAGGCACTTTCTTCAGCTCATATTCAGTGGTCCCGTTCACTGCCATTATAAAGCTCGGATGCGTCAGGATATTTATTAATATATCTCAGATTGTATCCATCAGAAAGAAGAAAGTCATACACCTAGGATGGCTTGAGGGTGAGTAAAGCTTTGGGTAATTTTCTTTTGAAAATGAACTAATCCTTTAAAGGTGAAGTGTGTAATGTGTCTGCCACAAGCGGCACCAAGAAGAATTGCAAAAATAATGACGTTTCAAATGGCTCCCTCCCTGCATAAATAACACTTCAGCCTAAAGTATACTCAAGTTTTGATGCAAACACTTAGCATGCAGCAAGAATTAATAGCCTTTCAAAGTATACTTCATTTAATAGAATGCACAAAAACAGATAGTCAACATATGCGCACTAGAAATTTTCATCTTTGTCCATTGTCTGTGCTATTTCTCTCCAGAAGATATGATTGATGAAAATGTCTTTGTACTTGTTTGAAAAATTGAGGGTCTCTCTTTACAAACTAACACAAACTCTCTTTAACGTGGTCATCTGTTGTTGTTACCATCTCCACAAGTTTATTGTTTTTTTTTTTTTTTGTTTCTTCTTCTGTGAAACAACAGGCCAGGCCACCGGGCCAACTAATTAGTGCAAAAAAAAAAAAAAAGTACTGTATGTGGGTGCGAGCTAAGTGTAAAGAATATGCACATTTAGAAAAATCAGGCTGCACACATACTATGCGTATTTGTCATGTGCTCTATACAAATACCCTAGCGTATATGTAAAAAACAAAACAAAACAAAACAAAACAAAACAAAGAAACCTTGGGCTTTCATCATTAAAGTGGTACTTTTAACATGAAAACCCATATTACTCCTGTAATTTTCTGTATTTATGAATGAAATAGTATATTCAATGTGGGAAAATGTGTAGAGTGGTACTTGTTTTTTTTTTTATTTATTTATTTTTTTTATCAGGAACTGATTGGATGATAAAAAGTGGGCATACCATACCAGAATAGAGCCAAACCGAATGCAAGTTTGCCAAAATACATCTCAATACCTATTTGGCTACTAGTTAACATTAATTGAAGAGGTCATGAATTGAGAAATTACATTTTCCTTGATCTTTTGTCTTGTCATGTATTGATACATATATAATGTTACTGAGATGAGAAGGAGAGCTCTATAATCACTGGACTACAAAATAACATTACCTTCCAAGGATCCTAATGCTAGGAAAGTGGTTATTTATTTTCAACTATGTGAATCTCTCAGAGCATTATTTGTTGTTTGGTACATTTCACTGCAGATTCTTTGGTAAATCAGTCAGAATTTCGGCTTCGACTTTTACTGTAAGATATGGACCCGACGGTAATAACACAACATAACAAGTAAGCGTGTTAATTCTAATAACTAATCTGTGATCAGTGATTTCTAATATGTATTGATTCATGTACAATCAGACACTTGTTAGCTATCTTGACAGCTATAATAGTGAAAATGTAGTTAACGTACATTGAAGTGTCAGCAATTTATTTTTAAATTATGACAATTTTTGATATAAAAATCATAACATAAGTGCATCTCTGGAAAGACAGATGGATGGATGATGGATGGATGGATAGATAGAATAGCATCAATTTTGATTTCATGTTGACTTCAATACAAAGCAAGCCTTCACATTTTATTGTGACGAGTGAGAGATGCATTGTAACTCTCAAGGGGATTTGTGAGCTTTTACCACAACCATGACTGTCTCTAATGCGCCGCGTGTATGACTGTGCTCAGTGATCTAGCGTGGATTTGTCTGTGACCTGTCTCTGTTTTGTAATTCAAGGATGTGCGTTTACCTCAGAGAAGAGACTGTGCATACTGGAGGGCATCTTAAGAGGAAGCAGCCCACTGAACTGGGACCAGTTTGCTCTCAGGATCTTGCCTTTTGTTGTTTGCTCTGTGATGTAAAAATAGCTCGTGCCCCTTTGTTTCGGCACTCTGATCCTAATGAGATGCCGTCCATATTTTGGCTTTAAAATGTTTTATTCATTATCCCTTAGCATAGGGGGGAATTTTCTTTCTATTCCTGATCACCCACAAGTGAATAAACATCCGCAGATCATATTTTTCAGCATCTGTCATTTACCTCAGGGTGCAGATGGTGCTGGGGGTCATTATTGCTTAATACAGACGTGGTTGCTAAATAATAAAGGTTCAAAATGGGAAGATGTTAACTGCATTTTTGTAATGTTTTGTTTGAAAGCTGAATCATGTATGTGGTGGTGGGTGTTCATGTATTTAAACACGTCTTTCCCAAAGTGGGACATTTTGTAAATCTGTTACATTTACTGTAATGAAAGGGGGAAAATTTTGTTTATGAAAATATGACCACTGACAATCACCATAATCATTGCTAACTGATGGAGACTGATCTTCTCCGATGGCACGTTTGGGAAATGTTCATATTACCATTCAGCTCAATTTTCTTGAATGATGATCTTCTCCCTCCATAAAAGATTTCCGTTGCTATTGTGAGTCGGCTCATATATTTAGGAGACATGGCCTTTTGAAAATCGATCAAAAGCCAATCAATTCCATACCTGTGTTAATCTAATCTTTCTTCACATGTCTGAGGGAAAACACGTGATATTTTCTCAGGGTAATAAAATTGTTGACATTAGTGCTCTTTCTACTACTTTTGTCATACAGTAGAAGAAAATATCTAATACTACTAATAATAATACATTTTATTTATTATAAATAAAATAATTATTTTACTTGTTTGTTTGTTTGTTTGTTAATATAATAATAATATTTAAACAGGAGTGTAATTTCACCAGCTTTACCCACCATCAGTATTTTATATCGCTTTTCTGATAAAATACATAAACACTGCTATAATTAGCTATTTAGATATTTATAGATATTTATTAGAGCAAAATTACATGCATTTAACAAAATTGTTTTAATTTGTTTGTACTTCAATCAAGTAGAAAACAAATACTTATCTTAGTTTTTTCAAGTAAATGTAAATGTAAACCTCCATCCATCCATCCATTCAGTTTTGATTTTCAAGTCAATGTACCTCCATCCATCCATCCATCCATTCATTCAGTTTTGATTTTCAATAATAAATAATAATACAATGATAAATGTGCCTTCAATAATAAATGTGCCTCCATCCATCCATCCATTCAGTTCTGATTTTCAAGTAAATGTACCCCCATCCATCCATCTAGTTTTGCTTTTCAAGTAAATGTCTGTCCATCCATCCATCCGTCCATCCATCCAGTTTTGCTTTTCAAGTAAATGTCTGTCCGTCCGTCCGTCCGTCCGTCCATCCATCTATCCATTCATTCAGTTTTGATTTTCAAGTTAATGTACCCCCATCCATCCATCCATCCAGTTTTCCTTTTCAAGTAAATGTCTGTCCGTCCATCCATCATCCATCCATCCATCCATCCCGTTTTGATTCTAAGTAAATGTACATCCATCCGTCTATCCATCCATCCATCCATCCATCCAGTTTTGCTTTTCAAATAAATGTCCGTCCGTCCATCCATCCAGCCAACCATCCAGTTTTGCTTTTCAAGTAAATGTCCATCCATCGATCCATCCATGCATCCATCCATCCATCCATCCATCCAGTTTTGCTTTTCAAGTAAATGTCCGTCCATCCATCCATCCATCCATCCAGTTTTGATTCTAAGTAAATGTACATCCATCCATCCAGTTTTGCTTTTCAAGTAAATGTCTGTCCATCCATCAATCCATCCATCCAGTTTTGATTCTAAGTAAATGTCCATCCATCCATCCATTTGAAGAAGCATGAGAATAATTTCTGTGTAAATTTAGGTTCCGTGTGATGATCTCGTATGATGGGAAGTTACCTACTCCCATTTAAAATAAAAATTCTGGTGTGCTCGAATGGCTTATCATTTAGCACCTGTGCCCCCGAGACAGACTGCCAGAGGCTTTGAGGATATGTTGGAGGGAAGGAGAGAGGGAAGATGAGGGGTGAGCTGACCTGATTGTCTCCGTGCCTCAGGGGTCCTGTTGGCGAGAGGCAGATGCCACCATGCTCTGACACAACCATTGGCCTTGTCACTCTTCCAGCACCATTAGAGACACAGACACAGCAGTATGTACTCTCATTTGAGGCGGACCAAATGCATCTTGTATCAAATGAGAGAGCTACATACTTCATCATCATGTGAGAGTTAGTCCATGTATTATAGAGCTGTATTGCAGTGTGTGACTGGGAATGTGAGTTGCCAAGTGCAGTTAAGATCAATTATATCGCATTACTTAATTCCCAGTTTTAGCACCGTCTTGGGGTCCATACTTGCATGTGATTAGCTGTATGTATATTACATTTCCCATTGTGCCAGTGGAAAACTCACATGCTTACAGCAGACTCGAGCCAGGAAACACCTCTGCTCCTTTGTGCTCTGAAATGTCTGTTGCTAGGCAACATTGGCTTTCATCATGAAGACTCATAGTTCAGCAAAATAATGTCTCAATTACTGTTTTGATGACAGGCATTAGAATGGTATTGCAACCAATTTATTGGTTCATAGCAAAAATGAATGCTAAGTTCTGAAGACTTAACACGCAACCCTTTCTTATCTGAAGTTACCTAGCTCCTGAAACACTTTGAAAGCATTCAGTCACATGTTTAAACGTATATATGCATTGGAAGAACTGACTGGTTCATTTTTTTTATTTGATTTTTTTTACAATGGAAATTACTTTAGTTGTCTGATAACTGACAAGAACAGAAATTATTTATTTGTTTGTTTGCTTTCGGACACAATAATAAATGCTTAATCATTACATTTATTTGTTTTATTTGCAAACATAACTAATTTTTATTAGCGATTTTTGTAGCAGAAATATTGATGGTTTATTTATTGCTTTTGGACACAAAAATAAATGGCAAAACTACTAATAATCATTCATTCGTTTGTTTGTTCACACACTTGCTCACTTTAGGACAAATAAATAGCCTAATCATTAGATGTATTCATTTTATTAATAAAAATAACTTTAGTTTTGATATTAAAATATATAGAGAAACTCTCAAAACTAATAATGTTTGTTCGTTCGTTCAATGCCTAATCATTACACTTAGGGGCCGTTTACACGACACCGTTTTCAAATAAAAACGTAAGACTTATGTGCTTTGGCTGCTCATTTACACAACAACGGGCATTTTGGGGGCCTGAAAATGCAAACTTTTGAAAATGGATTTGAAAGTTTTGGAAAACAATATTGTCATCGTCTCTGTGTTAACTACAAAAACGCAAATTTGTGAAAATGGTGATGTCATGCACATGTACATTACATGTATTACATTTCAGTCTATAGGCGTGTAATGTTTCTTTACAAAGTGACATCGCCAACTACTGGCCTGGCATGCATAATACAGCATTTTTCCCTATGCGTTGATGATCATGCCATTATTGATTTAACCAGATATATGCAGCAGGAGAAAGAATGCATGATCTTGTGATGTACTGTTAAACTTCTCAAAGCACTTTTTAAACAGAAGCAATTGACAGTAGTAGAGCAATGCATTCAGATGATGAGTTCTTGGCAATCCCTCTACAAGGGTGAACTCTGGTCTTTCCTGCTACATCAAAGCAGCTAATCCTGCCATGGAAACTCCACTTCCTAATGCTAAATCAGGTCTTTGCACTCCTGTGCACATCTCCTTTGGAAGCAATTTCATGTTATTTTGAACAATTAAAACTCCCGTGTCAGGTGTCAAAGCATAGCTCACAGCCATCGCAGGGGGCAGCATGCATCAGCGAAAACGTTCTCAACTGAGTGGCAGTAGGGCTGATCTGTTAATAGGTTGATAGACTGCTGCTCAGCACGTGTGTGTGTGTCCACTAAATCAAGTAAATGCTTTTGCATTATGCTTTCATAATTGGAACATGGAATGTAATTGGAATGTTCTTGCGTTTGTAAACAGTTAATCTATAAATGTCCGTAATATCAGCATATGTCTCTGTAAGGCTAATTCTTTATAGGGTAAATAAGGGCTTTAAGGGTATAGATTAGTGGAACATCTGTAGGGAACAGAGAGGATATAACTGACTGGGGGTAGTAATGGGGGCTCTAGTGTCTCATTCATCTTTGTTGGACTAAGTGGACTCAATGCTCTGAAGAGTCCGAGGCAGATGGAGAAAAGACAGAGACACATTGAGGTACTGCACAGTATGAACAAGGCCTTAATTGAGCGAATGAACAAGCTAATGCTCCGCGGCAGAAAATCGTTGTCTCTTGGCACAACATGCTTCGTTTTCAACGTGTACAACCTCTGTAAGTGTGAAATGTTTGTCACATTCCAATTATTCCTTATTGCCCTCTTAACTCCATGTCATGGCTCTTTGATTCTTAGTTTTGGTTGACTTAGTGGTGATAGGTGAATTAATGTATTTGGGTGTAAAGACTGTCCAGTCAAGGCACATCAAAAGCCATTTTGAAACTGACCTGACATGTACTTGGCTTGCCTTTTTACGTTATTTCTATCTGGACTACTAGTAGGACTGGGTGATATACTTAAAAAATACACAATGATTTTGCTTGGAATATAAAATAATGCAACACATGGCAGTGATTTTAATGTTGTTTTTTATTTGGCCAATATTTTTTTCTGTTGCTTAAGATTTCCAAATATTAGAGCATTTAGACTTTTTTTTTAATAGCATATCAGATTTTAACTGCCAAAAGTGGCATTGGAGTTCAGTTCATTTTAACAAATCAGTTCAAACTTCAGTGAATCAATTAACTATTCAAATATTGTTTGAGAACCACTGCATTAGTATGTTTTTTTTTCTTTCATTTTTTACGTTCCTTTATCTTATTACAAATTATTAGTATTAGTCCTAATGCTCATTTAGTGAAACATTTAATATGCTTTGATTATTTTGAACTAGATTTCTTTTATTGTTTTTTAGTTGTTACATTTAGTGTTTTGAATCTAATTGACCCTTTACCAGGAGTTTGATTGACAGGCGATCTAACTAATTATAACGCAGAATCCGCCATTTTGTCCGACAAAGATTAATGTAGGTGGACTTGAACTTGAAAATGGTGTGTACTGACGTCTTTCTGTAATTGAAACAACATTCCTTATGATGTTCATTCATTTTTATTTGATGCTATAAATTAACTAGTAGGAAGAGACGATCAGTTCACGAGGCGCTACAGCTATCTGTCACGACACATTAAAGAGCCACAAAATGGTATTTGTTTAAATTTCTTTAAAAATGACAAAATTTAAAATTTGAGACTTTGTTTCATATCAAAAGTAACCTGCTCTGTTTTGCCTATCAGCAGGTTGTCAGTGTCCCCTTTGCTTCGCAATGTATTTTTCACTGCGTGAGAACATGATGTGTGGCGAGAGATCGGACGTAGCAACAGTAACTAAAGAGGGCGGGTCTTTGCGAAAGGTCAATTTGATTGAATTTATGGTTCCACTAACAAAAAGATGTTCTTAAAACGTTTCGCTAATGTTATGAAAACATTATTTCTGAATGTTCTCTGAATGTTCAAAACGTCCAGTTCTTTAAATATTTAAAAAATGTTTTTTCTTGGTTATATGAACATTAAGGGAACATTTTATCATTCCGCAAATATTATGGGAACGTTACTTTTGAATGTTCAACATTTAAAAAATGTTAGATGAACTAAAACGTTTCAGAAAAAAAGTTCCATAAACGATGTATAAATAGAGTTTCTGTGCAAATGTTCTGAAAACAGTATTAAAGACATTGAAAACTGTGAACGAACATTCTAATATTGGTAATGGAAGAATGTTTCTTCATAAATTTGAGAGTATGTTGCCAGAATGTTATCCAAATTTCTGAGAATGTTCCCTGTTAGTCAGGACTGATTGGAGGACAAAAAAATTTCTGCCTTTTTAATATAGTAAGCCTAGATAAATATCCAGATATCTATTTAAGGCTAAAAAGCATCTGAATGGCCCAATTCTACTTTTTTGTGATTCATGCTTGTGCTACAAGCGTGGATATCAACACAACAGGTTAACAAATCCAGCAACATTTTCAGATCTTGACCGTTTCACCTCTTCTGCGATGCATGTTTATCCATGTGTTTTGGTTAGAACAGCGTGTTGTGTTTGTGTCCCACAGCGAGTTTCTAATTTTGAACCTCGCTTTACCTCATCTCGGAAGTTCACTCTTTATTTTTAGAGGAATTTGGAATTTTACACTTAACAGACATGCAACAGTTACTTGTAAACTTTTCTAGCTTTAAGCAGCTCCCTGGTGTAGAGCGGAGAGTGGCTCTTTTAGCACTTCTGCAGTCAGATGTCCCCAGTTTTGTCAGCGTTCCATCACATGATTCCTTCCTCACTGATCCACTGAGACTTCTGATCTTGTAACAGAACTGCCGCTTGCAGGAAGTTGTCTCAAAAGAGAAGATGCTGAGGAAATCTAAATGTTTTTATAGCCATCTGGCTGCTTCTGAGGGTTTTTAATGTTTCTCTCAAACTCTCCTTTCATTTTTAGATTGAAAGCTGAACCTGGCAAATGCTTTTGGACTACGGCCTCTGAAGCATCTGTACATAAACAAACACACACAATGTTTATGTCTCAAATTTCCACTAGATTAACCACTTGAGAAATAAAACTTATATGGCATTTAGTGTCTTAGAGCACAGGCAATTTAAATGAATTATGATATTTGCTTTACACATTTTATGTAAAATCTGAGATGGCTAAGAGGCTCATTGTGTATTTATGCAGAGCTGTAAGAGACAACAGAAAACGCATACCTCAGTCTGCTCGCTAACTGTTCATACGTCTCTCTGTTCTATTGTTTTGTGTTTTGTAATGCTATGCTCCATAGCCATGGTGATGCAGAAATGAAATGGTGTTATTTCTGTTGTGTTTTTATCTGGGAGATCATGCAGGACTAATTGTTAACAGTGAGGAAAACAAGGGACTGTGTGCACTAGATGAGATTCTCTTTGCTAATGTACTCTTGTGTAACTGTGGTTTAAAAGCCTTGATATCATGTCATCATACAACAAATAGTGGTTGTTGACCAGTGCCTTTCGATCGCCAAAAAATTTGGAACAACATGAGCATGAGTATATGAAAGATTTTTCATGTTTAGATGAACTGTCCCTTTAAGAGAGGTCGGTGTGAGTTTTTACCTCGAACTCTCCTTTGTTCACCCTAGAGGACTGCAGCTAACTTTACAGTTAAACTTTAAGAAGTGCACTTGAAAAAGGAGCTTGTGTGGCATAAAAACATTCACATTCCCTATAGACTCTTTCCCAAGTCCTTAGAATCACATTTCTGCCTTTTTTTTTTCACAGCTTTAGACTTTTACATGCACAAGTTTGACAGATGGGCTTGTTTGAGGAATGTGGACGTGTCAGATGTGAGCTTCAAGTCTCTGAAATATTGACTGAATTCAGGCCTATCTTGTGTCAGATCCATCTTTACCCTGAAATTTTATTTATTTATTTAGCATTCAAAATCTACTTGGCTTAAAACCGACATGTCTAAATGGGTATGATGATTCTGCCCCAACTCCACCATGATTCAAATTAAAGATGCTTGTTTACTGACTTTTTAGATGTAATATTGTAGTTACTCACAATACCCACTCAACTAAGTCTCAAGATTGGGTAGAGAGCAGAATGTCCTTTCCTAATGAACGTACTGATGACATCATATCATGAAGTGGTTTTTGCATTGGAATAGGCTGGACATTTTAGTGCAGTGGCACTAGAAGACATAATTCTGAGAGGGTCTCAGTACAGGACCATGTCAGGACGTGTGACACTGGAGAATGTAAGAGCCTGGGATGAAACATAGCTAATGCCAAGAGCTCTGAATTAAACATTGGACGGATGAAATACGGCTATTAGCCAGGCATGGCATTCATCCATATGGGCTCCTGAGACCCTGGAGAAAGGGCCACTAAACATTTAAAGTGCCTACATGAACACATTTAGACTCATAGAGAAAAAAGGATGCAAATATGAACGGTTTAAAAGCTTGAAAATGAATGAACAGATGGTCTGGAGCTCACATATTAAAATACTATGTGCATTACAATATATATATATATATATATATATATATATATATATATATATATATAATATATTTTGTTGGGTCTGTTCAGACCAGTACTAAAAATGGATACTCAGTGCATCTAGTTTCTAGGAAATGCATTTAGCTTTATTACTTAGCTGGATTATCATTGCATGTCCTTGCAACAGAATTTCCCAATAATTCTGCATCCTGCATACCCTTTTTTTTTCATTAGCATAAGATACGTTTATACCCAAGTCCAGGAGCTTGACAAATATGAGCGTGTTGCTTATTCAGCCCACCTCTGTAACTCTTTCAGGTGTCTTTGCTAGCATTAGTCTGCAAAATCGGCCTGGAAAAGCTGCAAAATCGCACACACAAACATACACGCCATATTTTTATGCCTTGTTACTTTTTTCCAGCCTGTCAGAAGACTGAAAGTGAGGCTT
This sequence comes from Hypophthalmichthys molitrix, assembly GCA_037950675.1. Lineage (NCBI taxonomy): Eukaryota > Metazoa > Chordata > Actinopteri > Cypriniformes > Xenocyprididae > Hypophthalmichthys > Hypophthalmichthys molitrix. The sequence continues at coordinate 18,123,641 of CM075503.1, forward strand.
TTTAGAGCATGAAGGCAGCGTCGTGTGGGAATTGGGCTCCACATAAACACAACATAAAGAGTTGATGAGGTTTTGATCTCACTGTTGCCTGTGAGTAAAACCCACCTACACTCCTTCAGCGATGGTGAAGGGGGTCCACGTGAAAGAAAACGTGTCTGCTCATGGTGCGCAGTGGAAAACGGTAAAGGATCACATAGCATTTTTAAGCTCCTTTCTTACTTCAGATTCTGCCCATTGTATGAGTTCTCTTTGTTTTTCCAAATTAAACTTTATGAAATAATTTATAAGCACACGTTCCAGTGTTCTCATTTATTGTTTATGGGGGCTTGTCTGGATATTACTGTCCACAAGACTCTCTCCATTTCATCTTTTATTACTGCTTTCTGGCACAGAAAACATTTGCAGTGTCTGTGACTTGCTATGTTCATTAACCCTTTTAATCCTGTGGGGATTTAGAAGTTGCAGAAGGCTCTACTGCTTTTTTTTTTTTTGTGTGTGTGTTTTTAATCTGTACTTATATTTTTGGTCGCTATAGATTTTTTTTAAACTGACATATAAGTAGAGAACTTTAGGAAGAGCTTTTGACAACTTGCTGGATAATGTGTCATGTGGTGGGTTGGTTGTTTTCTCTGAAATGCACCTGGCAACTTCCTTATTATCTCAGTCTTTGCATAGGTTTCTATGGGAGTTTCTATGTAGAGACAGAAACAGTCACCCAGTCATTATTGCAGAATAAACCCCAACAGAGTGACCAGAACCCTTGCTTACCAGAGGAATTTTGAATCAATATTGCATGTTAAATGAGTGAAAGTGAAGTGAAATGAGACTCACTAAACTAAAATGTAGTACAATAATTGCCAATGGTCAAATATACAGTTTTTTTTAATCATTTTTGCAAAAAAACAAACAAACAAAATATTGGATAGCAAAAGGTCGCAAGACATTGTCAGAAAGTATTCTAGAGAGCTGTGTGACGTGACGTGACGTGTGGCATCCCATACTCGGAATTTGTGCTCTGTATTTAATCTATTCAAATGCACACACACAGCAGTGAATATTGAACTCAAACACACCGTGAACACACACCCGGAGCAGTGGGCAGCCATTTTTTTGCTGCTGCACCCAGGGAGTGATTGGGGTTAGGTGCCTAGCTCAAGGGTAATGAGGTAATGTGGGTAATGAGAGTGAAAGACAGCGCTGTTCATTCACTCCCCCCACATTTTCTGCCGGTACTGAGACTTGAACCCATGACTTTTGGGTTACAATTCCGACTTAATGGGTTAAGTTGAAAAAATTAGTGGTACCTACCTAAGATGTAAGGTTTCTCAAAACAAGTAATATTGTGACATTATAAATGTCTTTTACTGTCACTTTTGATCAATTTAATGCATCCATGCCGAATGACCAGTTTTTTTTTCTTAAAAATAACTACAAATCTTAGTACTGACCCCAAACTATATTCTTCATCATCTATTTTTTACATTGTTTTTGAGTGATTTTTCTCACATAGTTCACGACTTCAGTTCATCTAACTCTTCTGTGCCTCTGGTTCAGTGTATATAGATCAATGATGGCTGAGAGAAGTTAGCAGCTTGTAATTAGTCTTCCGCCTTTCTGGGGGAAGAAGACACATTCTGTCTGTTTACATTATTCATGCAGAATACATTACAGCCTGAGCCCCTTTATGCAACTGGAGACGTTCATTATGGTCAAAAACTGTAAAATACTGTAAAACCAGTGTTGAGACTTTACCAGAAATCATTTCAGTGAACACAGAATGTGCCAGGAGATACATTATTGAAGTTTATAACTTCTCATAAATCTGCAATGCACACAACAGTAATGCCGGTTATTTCATGATGCCATTGTGAAAGTATGATCACATAAGAGGACCGTATCCCACTGTAAATCCATTGAACGTTTTCACTTGATGTCTTATGTGTTGCATAATTTCCTTATTCAGTTATGATGTCATAGGACAATATATGGTTTAATTGTTGACCATGATCAGAGTTTCTCCTGGCAGGAAACTTTCCTGTTTGATGGCGCATCCTTCTTATTTTGTTTTGGCGGCTTTAATTGTGTCCCCTTGGGCCCTCCGCTGGCAGTAATTGTGAAAAATTAGCTGGTTTCTGTCTGGTGCCACTTTGCTCAGACGGCACCCCGTATAGGCATTAGCATTCTTGTATTTAATTTAGATGTAAATGTGCGAGCTCGACCCCTGAATTGGTACGTGGCATCTGCGGAGCCAGCCACACATTTACCGACCCCGTGATCAATTAGTAGCGATGAGCTTAAAGGATGAAGGAACTCTGGGTCATTTATTCCCCACAAGTAAATCAAGAAAAATAATGATGAACATAATGACAAAAGAACCATTGGTCCTGTAACACGTTTAGCTGGACCGACCTTGTTTTCGTGAGAGAGAAAATGATTTTAGCCTTTGAAATGTTATTTGTTAAAGCTATGATAACCAAATTACGTGATTGCTTACAATAACGTGACAATTTATTACAATTTCATCTTCTTTTCTTTTCCAAAACTATGGAGACCCTAAACAGACATTAGGATGGAAAAAAATATGAGTGAGGAAAAATTATGTCACTGCTTTGGAATACTACATGTTTTGCGTTCCCCTGAGAAACTTTGCACTCGCACTCAAAACTTTTGCGAGTTCTTTGCGAGCGAATGTTCCTGGATCAGCATACTTTGTTGACCCTGGAACAACATTCTTGTCTGAAAATTTAGCCCTAGCCCTACCCCTAAACCTAACCCTACCCATAACTTATCCCTAAAATCAGAGGGAAATGATAGGTGAATAACACTGATGTAGAAGCACCTAATCCTGGTTGTAAGCCTAAACTTGACATAAACTTGTCCCTCATATCTGATTGGTTGATTGTAATGTTGATCCAGGAACATGCTGTACTTAGTGAAATCACCTTCACCTTCTCGGTCTAATTTGTACAAGGGAACGCAAAGGTTTTGCCAGTGAACAGAAAGATTCTTGGGGAAATGCAAAACTTTTGCGAGAGAATGCAAAGCACTGAAATAAATTTTTTCCTCCCATGTCATAATTTTTCCATCACCATGTCCATTTAGGGGCTCCATACGTAACTAAAAAAAATAAATAAAAAATACAACGTTCTGTCATGAAACTCTAGATGGCACAGGGCAATAGGTCCTTTAACTCAACCTGCTTGTAATCACATCGTTATCTATAGGGCACAGCTGATTGGTTCCTGCTGTTTCAGTAGCCAATGAGCTTGCATGCTCAACCTTCAGAATACTTTGGTAGCATTGCCCTAGCAGTGCAGTGCGTTTCAGAAACCCTCTACATCATTTATACAACAGAGATATATCAATAAATTAGCAGTAGTTCTGCTTTATTCAAACTCTTTATCGCTCACCTTAGCAGCATGAGATGTTGTTGAAAATATGTCTGGTTTGATGTGGTATCTAGGCTGCAATAATGTCATTCATTTATATTCTGAACAAAACTTTTGTTATTTTTCTCTGTCTGCATGTATTTTCTGTGTACTGTTCCTTAACTCCTGCTTCCCACATGGTTCGAGAGGGCCAGCATGGTTGTAATCCTGCTGAACTGCGTTACTCTGGGGATGTTTCAACCTTGTGAGGACAGCCACTGTGACTCAGAGCGATGTGAGATACTGCAGGTAAGTCTCATACTCGGAATACATCACCTTTTGTAACCCCATGTCCTTAAAATAGATCAAAGAATAGATGGAAAACAAATTAAAATGTAATTGGAAACAGATTTGAAATGGTTAGTGTTAAAATGAAACTGTTACAACTCAAAAACAGGAGGTTATTTCAGGCATTTGTCATCATCTCTCATGGAGCGCTGGGTTTCTCTAGATATCCTGAAGCATGTTGTGTTGACTGACTTCCAAAAGACACAGGAATGCCCAAAACCACATGTGGTGATAGGCAACAAAAAGATCCTCGCCTGTAATTCAAAGCAGATTATCACAGCAAAGACACTGCTCTGGCTTATCGTTGACTTGGGAACATGGCTCTGGGACTTTGATTTCAATCTGTTAAATTCCTTTTGCTTTGTTTAACAGATGAGTGTTTTGCCCTAAGGATATCAAAGAGCTATCCTTTCTTTTCCGCTTTGTATCCTCTGTTGTAGATGTCTTTTATCATTAAGGGACCCAGCAACAATTCACTTTTATCCTCCATAGAGGATATTTGTATAAATATTGGGGACGTTGGCAGAGGAAATTTCTATTTAATGTACTGTATATGTATACTACATATGTGTATATATATAAGTTACCATTAAAAGTTTGAGGTCAGTCAGATTTTTTTTTTTTTGAAAGTCTCTTATGCTCACCACGACTGGATTTATTTGATACAAAAATACTGTAAAAACAGTAGTATTGTGAAATATTATGAAATGTAAAATAACAGTTTTCTATTTGAATATATTTTAAAAAATGTGATTTATTTATGTGATGGCAAAGCTCAATTTTCAGCATGATTATTCCAGTCTTCAGTGTCAGATGAAATATATACTTATTATTAGTAATGTATTTGATCGAATAAATGCGTCCTTGGTGAACATAAGAAATTTTTTTTTTTGTATTTTATTTATTTTATGCTCCATATACTGTCATGTGAGGGGAATTATAAATTCCCAAAGCTTTTTTTTTTTTTTTTCTGGCTCTCAGAAAGTTATAAAACACTTTCATTCTCTCTTTCTCACTGAACTGTTTGATTCTTCTAATGCTATGGGGGTGTCATAAGCATTTGGAGGGCTATATAAAAACAAATGAGCCTGAAATGGCCCAGCCCTAGAGAGGATTAAACCACATTAAATAAAGTGCTTAAAACACGACTTCAAAGCCACTCATCCAGGCAGTCGTTGTAATCAGGCACTTCAGAATACAATGTGACTGATTGTGACATGAGGTGAATCACCTCTTATTTCTGAGTTATTAAGCTAATGATTTCTGTAATGAATGATACTAATCGGTGATCTTTACATTGTGACAGCGGGTCAAGTTCACTGTACAGAGTGCCTGTGGGACGTGATTATAATATTCTATTCAAAGGCATACTGTCACATAAATCATATACTGTATCAGCTGTGCAGTGGCTTGCCTCCAGACTGGATTTTGAAATCAATATTGACATACTCATGACAAATTACTGGAAGAGATGATTGTCTAGTGCATGTAATCTCTCAAAAGGTATTCTATTTAGTATTTGTGGAAGTGTAATTGTGTGTGTATCTAATTAATTACACAATGTGCCGATTAATTAATCTAATTAATCGCAAATTAATTGCACATCAAATTTGGCTGAGAAATTACCCCCAAAGATAATTTAAAGTCATTATTGTGTTAAATGAGAAAAGCATCAAGTAGGCATTACAGAAAGTAGCTTTAGAAAGAAATATTTAATTTGATTCAACATAGAATTTATTATACATAAATTTTTAGGCTACAACGACCATGATCTTAATTGGTATTTTGATATATTTACAGACCAAAACAGTTTGGTTACCAACATTCTTCAAAATATCTTATGTTCCGCAAAAGAAAGAAAGTCATACAGGTCTGAAATGACATAAGGGTGAGTAAATGTAAATAAACAGAGTTTTTTATTTTTGGGCTAACTATATAATTTCAAAATATGAAATTATTATTATTATTATTATTATTATTTTAATCAAATTATACTCTAAACAAGAAACTAAAACTGCCAGTAGGTGGCGGTAAATGTCTAAATGAGTAAGTCATTGAGTCATTCACTCATTCATTCGTTCAAACGGCTGATTCATTCAGGAATTGAGTAAATGGCTCTTTTTGTGAATGGGCCATTGAATCATTGGTTCACCCGATTGATTCGCTCAAAACGCAGATTCATTCAGAAACTAAACACCACTGTGTGTTGCTCTGAGATCAGTTTTTCTCTGGCTTTATAGGTAATATTTTTGTTGGCAAAATTGAGCAAAAACAGATATTGTGTGTAAAAATATATCTCAATTTTAACTTGTCATTTATTTAACTGTTTTATAGAATCAATATCATCACATTTGCACTTGTGCTATTCGAGACAAAAACAGCACTTGTGTGATAAAGCGCATGTTATTCGTGTGATATTGCTTAACTATATCATATGATATAAATATGAGACAAAAACTTGATTGCTCTGCATCATGTTCGTCACCAGTCAACCTTATGGAACGTGACCTAGATCTGGGGCGGTGGAGGTTCTGTAAATTATTTTATTCAATCTATTTGTCCATTACTAATTAATTAAATTAACACGTTAAATCGATAGCCTTAAAATCCTATGATACACATTTATAATGCAGTAAACTTGAAATGAAATTTAAGCTTTCTTGCTGTAAGTTTCCTGGAATCATCTTTTACTCTCTAACATGCTTGGGTTACATTGCTTTCTTTCCATGGATAATGCCAAGTTTTCATTGGAATTTAATGCGAACAGTTCAATTTGTCTGTTTGATTTTTATTTTGTAAACTTGGATTTTTCTGAATTGTAGATTAATTGATTTTTTTGATAGTAAATGAAACCCATAACCCAGCTAAACCCCAGAGCGTTTGGAGTGTTCCCCTCCCTGCTTCTCATTGAAAATAAATGGCCTGGGCCGTTTTTTTTCTCTGAGATCTGAGAATTTACAGCGATTATCTTCTCCAACTGCTCTATCAAATCACTCTTCCTCTTGCCATATTGAAATTAGTGTGCTTTGCCAGAAATAAGATTGCAAACCTGGTCATCAGGAAATTTACAAAGACATGCAATCAGCTTCCATCACTGTCAAGGAGACACGCCTGGGCTCCATAGCTGACGTGACTCAGGTTAGCCCTCGGCATGAGCTCAAAAAGAATGCCTTTGGTGGAATAATGGAATTCAGGGAAATACAATAAAGCCGGGGAGCATGCCTGGCGTCTCTTTCTTTCTCTATGTGCCCCTTCTCTTCTGCCCACACAACACATTATCATTTATTTCTTCAGCTTTCCTCTTTCCATTTTTTTTTCTCTGCAGTTTTTATTTCCTGTCATTATGTAGTCACCTACATATAATCCTAAACACAGATGTCTGACTTTCTCCTGTATGACACAAAAGAAGGTATTTTGAAAAATATCTTGATGTTTTCTTCATAAAATGATTTATTCAATTGTTGTTTTGGACCACACTGACTTTAATTGTGTGGACAGAAACATTCTTCAAAACATATTCAACACACAAAAAAGAAAGTCATACAGGTTTGGAACAACATGTGTGAGTAAATGATGCCAGAATTTTCATTTGCTGGTCAACTAATCCTTTAAGTACCAAATTGCAGCATTAGGATGCATGTGTGTGTTGTTATGCAAGCTTTAGTTGAGTAGAGAGTGTAGGTACAGTAAGTTGTTTCTGGGGCAGAAAATGAGTAGTATCATGTTTAAGAGGAGAGTCACGCATGAAGTACTGTGATGTGAACAGAGCTTCCTGTGTTTAATAGCACCAATTGAACTGTCTATTATTCTTTTGCCATAACCTTATTTCTCTCTCCACTGTTCTTTCTTTTTACTGCTCCCTGTCAGCGTGTTTTTGTGGATGATGAGATTCTAATGCATGGTTTAAACTATATCTCTTATACACTACAGTATGATACAGCTAGCATTCTCTCCAGGTAATGTGAGGATATGTTATTTTTATCCGTTGTTTAACTTGGGAATTCAATTTGCCTTGGATTCAAATAATGACACTGGTGGTTTGTTTACCAGAGGCATAATGCAATGAGTGCAAAAAAAAATAATAATAATAATAATAATAAAATAAAATAATACAAACATTAGTGTGTAGTTTCTTTGTATGCAAGTCAAATGTACTTAATGGACAAAGTCTGTAGAAATCATAGAAGTTCTGTCGTCATTTACCCTCATATCATTCCAAAAGTTTATAGTATGACTTAATTTCTTCCATGGAGATGTGTTGACAAATGTCTAGGCTGCGTTTACGCTTGGCATTAACATGCAACCTGTATCGGATGTTGTCCATATACACACTGAAAAGACAAGTGTAAATGTGTTTCTAATCAGAATGTTATCTGATCAGGGCGTCCTGGTCCAGAGGTTGTCGAGGACGTGATTGGATCTTAGTGTAATGTAAACACAATCTAACCATCATGTCTGCATTCACCTACTCTCTCTGAGGGCTGTCAGAAAATAATGAACGGATGCAGTTTTGACTATAGAAATTACTTATTTGAACTTGACAATAAACATCAATAAAACAGTTTATTTAGAGCTACTTGATACCCTGTGTGTCTTCTTTCATTTTAATTGAGCAACACTGAGCCTGAACGAGGCGATTGTCAGCGCCGCTGCTCTCACTGTTGTGAGATCTTTGTAGAGTTACTTACTGCCAGAGGAATAATCAGAATACACTATGAATTTTATTTATAATGTTATATGTTTAAATTGTTTAGGCATGTTTATTATAAATGATCTCCTATTTCTGTCTACAATATAGCCTATTCATTGCATGCTATAATCTTTGCATTTAAACCCGGATGATATGACTTGTTTAACATGATCGATGCAGTTATTTTTGAATAATCAAATATTCCTTCATTTAAACAACCTCAAATAATTAGATCTAAGACTGAAGATTGTATCTTTACTCGTAGTTTTGTGTTGTATAGTCTCCCCTTGTTTAGTTCTAATTAATGCTCTTTAAAGGATTAGCTCATTTTCAAATAAAAATTACCCCAAGCTTTACTCACCCTCAAGCCATCCTAGGTGTATGACTTTCTTCTTTCTGATGAACACAATCGGAGTTATATTAATAAATATCCTGATGCATCCAAGCTTTATAATGGCAGTGATAAGGACCAATGAGTATAAAGCTAAAAAAATTGCATCCATCCATCATAAATGTACTCCACACGGCTCCGGGGGGGGTTAATAAAGGCCTTCTGAAGTAAAGCGATGTGTTTGTGTCCATATTTAACAAGTTATAAAGTAAAATATCTAGCTTGCGCCAGACCGCCTTCCATATTCAACTTAGGAAGAAAGCATAACTGACGTCGCGTCAGTTAAGCTTTTTTTGTAAGTTGAATACGGAAGGCGGTCTGGCTAAGCATAAGTAGTTTTATGCTACCAGGCCATTTGAAGCTTCTGCCTTTCGAAAGCGTCTGTGGTAAAAGCCTATTACTGACCTAATTTAAATATTGTGCAGGAAAAGAAATCCAATCAGTACAGAGGCCACTTGATGTGAACAAATGTAAATGCACTGTGTCCTGATTGGCTGATGATCCGATCTGTTTGATCGCATGTTAATGGCAAGTGTAAAGCCTAAGCTGCTCTCAATACAACTGAATGGTGACCAGGGGTTAAAAAGCACAAATAAAGCTATATAGTCCACATACAACACAAGCCATTTCCCCAAATTTTCTGAAGATTTATGACAGCTTTGTGTAGGGTGATTCACACTGCACAGACGGCAACCAACAGCAACAATCACCAGATTGTAGTACATCACATCTCAGACATTCCATGACCCAATGAACGCAGATTGAACATGTTCGACTGATGAAAACAAGCACCAACCAGTGCCGACAGGGGTAACACACTGATCGACAAAACCCGACAAATGTGTCTTTGTAGCCTTACAAGAGAACAAAGTTTAAGTCGTTATCCACCGATCATCTTCTCTTTCATCATGTATCTCAATTGCACATATTCAAATACGGTGTGTCAAAACTTGTCACATTAGATTAGAAGTCCTTTATGCCAATTGTCAATTGGTTGTCATGTGTTCTGGCTTTGTAACCAATTGCAATGAGGCACATTTGAATATCATATTGAAATCATACAAAAGATTTGAAAGTGAGGGGGAAGTACTTTTGGTCTGTTCAACACGCTAATCTATCGTATAGCTTCAAAAGTTTTTGAATGTGGTGGATGAGTCTTATGAACCACTTTTATATGTTCATGGTGCTTTTTGTTGGTATTTGAGCTTTAAAGCTTATGGTCACCGTTTACTTTCCTTGTATACAAAATTGCAGCATGAACATTCTGGTTAAAGGTCACATTTAGCATTGCTCAGCGGTATTTCACTGATGAAATTCAGTCATCTCAATAGGAAACCGCATACTCGGGAGTTTTGCAGGAGGTTGAAAAAGTTCCACATTCAGATTTTGCTCATATTCAAGTTGGTCTCACGAACTGCCATGCTAACCAATTGAAAGCTTTGAAAAGTGCTTGCTTTGAAAGTGACTTGTGTCTCTTTCAAAGCAGTGCTTCAGACATAGCTGCGCTATTGACAATGGGCCATTTTTGCCCACAAAATGTTGCTGAAATATCGCTGATGTGACCATAGTCTAACATGTTTGATGGATAAAAGAAAATCATACAGGCTTGGAATGACATGAGAGTAAGTAAATGATGATAGAATTTTAATTTTAGTGTGCATAGCACCAACAGATATCAGAGACTACATATGTATTATTGTGTTGTTGATTTATGGTAGTAAGATGATTGGTGTTTTGCTGCTGCATTGTACACGTCTCTTCACTTTCCTTCTAGACTCCATGATGTCATCGGCATAGCAACCGCTCTCTGCACACATGAATTAGATGAATTAGTAAGAAGAACACAGAAGATATTTTTGTTTACCCTCAGTGAATGTGTGGTGCAGCTTCCTCCTCTCTTTGTGTGTGTGTATTTGTGGGGGTGGACGGATAGTCTGAAGAAGTTCTGGATTTAAAGAATTGTTTTGTTTTTTCCCAAGGAAAGGCCATCAGTTGCACTAGAATAACCTTCTCACAGCACAGACAATACACCACTCAGCTATTTGTACAACAAAGAGGACACCATGAGAAGATTTATTCAGTGCCAAAAGATCACTGCACGAGCACAAACACCCTCGCTTCCACACGCGCGGATGAGACCGACTCTTTTTGCAAGCTATTTTTGAATGCTTCCCCAGAAATATGAAAGAGAAGGATGACATGTATTAAATAGAAATGGGTGGATGAGATGTGGTGAGAAAAAGGAGGGGAGGAGGAATATGGGAAGAGGCTCTCTGAAACAAAGGAGATGAGAGACAGCGAAGTATAAAGAGGAAGATATTCATATAGTGTATAGGGTGTGTGTGAGAAAGGGAGGGGGGGGGGAAGCACTGTAGAGAATATTTAACCCCTAAGCTCTGCTTTCTGGCTGCGTAGAGACTCTGGGAGTATTTTGTTGAGGGGTTCCCCTGGTCTGCGTCGTTTATCTTTGGAGGGAGCTGTTGAACCTTATAGGGCCCGCAGAGATTTGTAGAGCTGTGCGAGCCAAGAGCTCTACATGGACTGTGAACAAAACATATTTAAAAAAAAAAAAAAGTCATTTGACAGTCACTGTTGTTTCATACTTATAAGACTTGTGATATGCATCCATCTCTCTTGAAGTATTGGGGTCTAGATTAATCTATAAGGCACAGACCAACAATAAGCATGGCCAAAACAAGAGAGTTTTGGGCCACTTGGACTGATGGACTGTCTTTTGCCTTTTCAGACCAGTATTTTGTCACTAATACCATGTCTACACCGGACCGGACCGGACCGGAGATATATATATATATATATATATATATATGTATATGTATATATGTGTGTATATATATATATATATATATATATATATATATATATATATATATATATATATATATATATGTATATGTATTAAACACACTTTAAGCAATGTTTTAATGGCCATCCATATTTATTTTTTGGTCTATTTATTAAGATACAAACAGAAAAAAAAGAAATCTGAACGAAATGGCTTCTTTAAGCAAAAATCAGTATTCAGTGTGACCTCCTGGACTTCTTCCAGTTTCTCAAAGAAGTAACTCTGCGAAACTTCTTATCATATTTTGAAAGTTTTCTTGGCCTTCCAGTCCTTTTCTATCACATTTAGGTTTAAGAGAGCCAGGTTTCTTCTATTTCTCAAGTGTACAGGGAGGTCACTAAATGTCCTTTAACACTGCATACAAATTTCCTGTATTTTCTGGTTATATTCTAATGAAGAGACATGCTAAAACGTCATCTAATGATGGCCTAAGACTTTGGCACAGAACTGTATATATAAAGAATTATTATTAAAATGCAAATTATTACATAAATTTTTTTTTTTTTTTGCATTATATTTCACATATTTTTCATACGCTGCCAAAAATGGAAAACATCTTTATGTTAAGTAGTGTTAATGTTCAGGGCAGGATCTTTTTCAACGTGAGATTTCAGTATGAAGATTTTTGTTATTTGTTGTGAAATTTTTATTATTATGTGTTTGTGTTCACCATATGTTCACATTAAGGCAGATAATTAGAGAAAATCAGGGCATAGTCATAGGAGATCAATCTCTGTCTGAATAGACAGTCTCCTCCCTCAAACCATTAATGTAAAATGAAATCTCACAGATTCTCCCCTTGTCCTCATCCTGACAGTATTGTTTATGGATGTGCTGTGTGTTACCATTAACTTTGAATTGGCAATAACTGTAGTACTCTATAACCCACTATGTACAATACAAGCAGATCAGGGATGAGGTAATACATTAGTGCTTGGCTCTGAATAATATGCAGCACGACAGTAAATGCTCTCCACTGCGGCTTAATTAACATTCCCTGCATTGTCAGAGTGCAAGAGCTTTGGCTGGAGGGAATCCCTCACTTAAGAGCTTTGACTAATGTCCTCGCTGGCTGAGAATGCCCAGGTGTCTTTCAGTGACAGTCAACCTTGAGGAAACAACGGTCTCTGAGTTTGCATGGCTGCTGATGTCTCAAGGACCCAGCCTATGGTCTTTACTCAAAAGCTGACAAACAGTCTTTTTCATCTGACTAGGGCAAATATATGTTTAAGGTGGTTTACTCCATAATATACAGAAATTGTTGCAATGAAATAAAAGGAGACCTGAAATTTTCCTTGCATGTAGTTCTAATCAACAAGTCATTTTTGAGCAACAATAAGCTGAATAATCAGTAAATTGGCCCTATGTGTTTTTCATAATTGCATTGTGTAATATACATTTTGAAATTTCCAATTTGAGTGATATAGACTTGTCCTTTTCTCTCTTAATGCTGCACTTTGTATTCATATTCATACGAGCTCCGTATTGCAGATATTTGTCCCTCTGTATCTTATATACATTTAATAAAGTTTTAAAAACACATTGCGGGTAACGTAAGCAGAGGATTTGTGGGTAAAGACTTAGGTGAGTTGGCTATTTGTGCCCACTCAGACTTACTGAGATCACTGTGTAAGGATGAATCAAGGCTTATAGCCCCTCAGCTCATGGACACACACAACATGCTGTGACATCAAAGTGAAAATTTTATATTCATCTGCATATGACTTTGGAGAGTTTATTTCTTCATTTATAAGTTGTCCTTAATATAGTATGAAATAAGTTGTTTGTCCTGATGAAGAAAATAATTTTTTTTAAGCTCTGAATTGAGCTTTTTCTAACCCTTCGGATATTTCTCTCTTCCCCTCCAGGACTTTGATGATTTCATCTTTGCTTTTTTTGCCGTGGAGATGGTAATCAAGATGGTTGCACTGGGCATCTTTGGCAAAAAGTGTTACCTTGGAGACACCTGGAATCGACTAGACTTCTTCATTGTGTTGGCTGGGTGAGTCGTCCTAAAATGACTTTACTGAAACTTTTCTTGAGTGAAAATAAGCACAGATTTATATACATTGCGTTGAAAAGTAAGATTTATAAAATAAAAAATTAATACTTTTATGCAGTAAGGATGTATTAAGTTGATCAAAAGTTACAGTAAACACATTTATGAAGTTCAAAATGTTTTCTATTTCAAATAAATGCTGTTCTTTTTAAAACTTGCTTTATATAAAAGAATCCTGTTAAAAAAAAAAAGAAGAAGAAAAAGTATCGCAATATTATTGTTTTTATAGTATTTTTGATAAAATAAATGCAGCCTTGGTGAGCATATGAGAGATCTATATCTGTCTGTCTAGATAATTTGGAATATTTTCCACATGCCATATTAACTACTTTTTTTGTTCTTTTATCATGTTTTCTTCTGTTTTTATTATTTTTTTTATTGGAGCTATATAGACATGGTCACTATTAGTGTTGTCAAAAGTACCGACTTCGATATCAAGTCATTACTGAAATTTGAAAAAGGTGATGCTGTTGAGCAGATTCGTAAACACCTCTGATTGGCCACTGTGTTCACACGCTCATCAGATATGTCTGTGATTGGGTGCAAAGATCAACACACGGGAGCGTTTGAAAGCACACAGAATTGTTTGAAAGCAGTTTGAAAGTGGGAGCGGGAGCATTTGAAAGCAGGCATCTATCTGCGGACCGGCCTGCTTTCAAACGCTCCCGTGTGTATCTGTGTAAGCGCTCGGTGAAGAGCGTCATTGATGTCTATTTACAACATGTTTTTGAAGCGTTGATTACTGTAGCCAATCACAGACAAATCTGATGAGAGCGTGAACACAATGGCCAATTAGAGGTGTTTACAAGTCCGCTAAACAGCGTGCAAAGCGTCACATTTTTAAAATTTCAGTATCGACTTGGTATCGAAGTTGGTACTTTTGACAAAACTAGTCACTACTGACGTCATGTAGAAATCAAAGAGCTACATGAAAATTCTTTTAAAAGGTTCCCTTTTATGTTCACCAGCAAAAACAAAAACAAAAAAAGAACATGCAAAATGTAAAGTCATTAATGACAGAACTGTGATACAGCTTTTTCCCTTTTATCACCTTATGCTTCTGAAACAGTCACACCACACATGGTTAGCTGCCAATATGTAATTCTTTAGTGTGTCTTTGTGAATGTCAGAATAATCACTTTGATTAATAATCACTTTCTATGTTTGTGTATGTGTGAATCTCAACTCTTCGCACAGTTGTGTGAACCACTTTAATGTGAAGCAATGATCAACGAACATGGGTTTGTAAACACCATAAAACAAATGAGACTGGTATTGAATGCACACAGTCAGCTGTGTAGATGTGTACCCTGGGAAATATAATAAAGAAAATGTGCATCACTAATAAAGATGTTAAAATTTTTGCAAAGGCCACAAAAGGTCAGAAGAGAGAATATGCTTGGTGGATAAAGATTTGCAGTTTGTTAACCATAATACAAACACATACACACACACATTCAAAGTTTACATACCCCTTGCAGAATCAACAAAATGTTAATTATTTTAACAAAATAAGAGGGATCATACAAAATGCATGTTATTTTTTATTTAGTACTGTCCTGATTAAGATATTTTACATAAAATATTTATGTGTAGCAGGGTTTTTCCTGCTATATGGTGTTCAGTGGTGGTGGATGAACATGGTCATTCACAACACAGTATAAAGTAACCAACACACTGTTGTTCCAGAAACAACCAGAAATTTTGCAGTGTGTACAGTAGTTAGCAGCTTAAATTATATATTATATACAGAAAGGAGAAAGTGAGTAAAGATCGCTGCCATTTTAATCACTGAGGCTATCAATGACAACCTAATGTACACAAAGCTGCACTCTTATGAAAACTCCCGTTATAATCAATGAAGCTGTACAATGAAGCTCTTACTGACGTCATGTTTATGCTTAATTGGTTATAATGAAAGGATTTGTGAGCATGCAGAACTCATGCTGAACAAAAACTCTGCCCTTCTGAGAGGTGTTGAGCAGATTCTGAGAAACTCAAACACATCTGATTGGCCATTGCTTTCACATGCTCAAAAGACATTTCTGTGATTGGCTTCAAAGCTCAGTGCTGCAAAGACATGTTGTAAATAGAAACTTTTGACACTCTTCACAAAGTGCTTACACAAACACTCACAGGAGTGTTTGAAAGC
Source organism: Hypophthalmichthys molitrix (assembly GCA_037950675.1). Classification (NCBI taxonomy): domain Eukaryota; kingdom Metazoa; phylum Chordata; class Actinopteri; order Cypriniformes; family Xenocyprididae; genus Hypophthalmichthys; species Hypophthalmichthys molitrix. Next base: position 18,139,512 of record CM075503.1, read on the forward strand.
GCTTTAAAGAAGCTGGCTATCAGCAAGTACTGGTACTGAAGAACGACAGGTATCGTCATTTGTCACATTAAATAATCAAATAAATCTTTAGCGGGACAAATATTTGTTTTGGTGGCCGGCCAAAAAATTTGAATGCAGGAAAAACCCTGTATAGTCCACAAAACAAAAAATCACTGAATTAAAAAAAAAAAAAAGATTCAGTTCAAAAGTTTACCCTTGATTCTTAATACTGTGTGTGGTTTCCTTGATGATCCATGACTGCTTGTTTGTTTTGTGATGGTTGTTCATGAGTCCCTTGTTTGTCCTAAGCAGTCAAACTGCCCAACGTTCTTTGTTTTCAATTTGTGCACAAATTCTTTGGTTTTCCAGCTTCTTTTGCATATTTGAACCCTATACAGCAGATTTTAAGATTCATCTTTTCACACTAAGGACAACTGAGGGATTCATACACAATTATTACAAAAGGTTCAAACGTTTTCTGATCCAAAAACTTTTTGAATTTGAAGATCAAGGTCAATTGTACTTAATTTGTCTTCTGGGAGACATGCAAGTATCTTTTGTAGCTTTCGAAGGGCAGTACTTAAAAAATGAAAAAAAAAAAAAAAAAAAATTTAAACAAAATAATTTCTCTTTATCCTGTTCAAAACTTTACACCCCCTTAATGCATCGTGTTTTCTTCTGGACCATCAGTGAATGTTTGAACCTTTTGTAATACTTGCGTATGAGTCCTTCAGTTGTCCTCAGTGTGAAAAGGTGCATCTCAAAATCATACAGTCACTGCTGTAAAGGATTCAAATATACAAAAGATGCTGGAAAACCAAATAATTTACGGGACCTGGGGGATTTTTCACTAGAACATTGGGCAGTTTGACTGCTCAGGCTTGAGCATGACTGTATACATACACACATGGCATTCAGTGCTGACTTGGCATGATGTGTGCTTTCGAGAAAACACAAGGACACTACTTTTCCATTCCATGAAGCTTGTCAGTCTTGACTCAATGGCAGTATGGGCTTTATTGCCAGCTTTACTGCCTCTGACCTAACCTCATGTGTCTTGTTGGTAATTTCATAGGATTATTTGTTGAGATGGAAATCAGCCCAACATATGGAGCACATGGAAGCACATTCAGAAGGCATCAGCCAAAGTGTGTTCACAAGATAACCATACAAGAGTGACAGACTGCTGGCTTGTTCCACCGTTGGCTTAAACTAATTTCCCTCTGGGTGTTTGATACTTCTAGATGACATGCTTACCATCAAAACCTTCAGTAATTTGTGACAGTCTACATCATCTTACAGTCCTCAGCAGTTTGATCGGTTGTGGTACCTTCTGAGGAAACTGGCGAGTGTTTGGTTATTGCTTTTACAAAAAAATTACTGAGTACCATGGTATAGTAATGGTATCAGGTGATGTACCATGGTTTTGATATACCATGATTTTGAAATGGTATTCACATGATACGCCAAGATACTTTCACAGATGTTGTAAAGTACCATAGTGGCATGTCCAAAAATCATGGCAGTACCACAATACTTGTTTGTAAGCTTAATTTATTTTTTGGACTTTGGCAAAAATTGGCAACCAAAGTAACATAAAAAGAGTATTTAATTATAAACCAGAGAACTTGGAGGCATGGTTTATATGAACCATTTGTTTTAGTTTAAAGGTTAACATTTAGTGAGGTTTTTTTTTTTTTCTTCTCCTTTTGGAGAACATTCTGACGCAATAAATCACAAGTCTTAAACTCATTTTAGCCTGCTTACTAAGTGAATAAATTGGTGTTGGTGGTTCAACTAGATGGTTCGGTTTCCAAAACCCCCTTCACTGAGACATTGTTTTGCTCAATCTTCTGTTCATTTCTATCAGAGGTGAGCCAGAGAGCTTATAGAAGTCTAAAGATCTTGGCTGCTGTGCTCTGGATCATATGTCTTTGTGTCTCATCTGCAGAGACATTGAGGCGAGCTTTCTCACTTCTCAATCTTTCAAAGCAAACCCTTAGAGAATGCAGACCCTCGATGCACCCCACCAAGTTGAAGTATCAGTTTCAGACACCCGCAGTGGTTTGGCAACTTCTGCCGAATCACTTTTAAATTAATCTGCCCTTTTCCCTTCACACACACTGAGTTAAATACACAAAACTTCCCAAATCCACAGGGCCTCTAGGGATTGTGACAGTGTCTTTAGTGATTGTTTCAATGCTTTTTAAATGCTGTATGAGACTCAAAAACCTTTACGATTTTTTACAAGAGATTGGGTATAAAGGCATTTTTAGAATTTCTTCTAGCATACTTTGCCACAACCTTGATGGAAGTGAGTTTTACGACTTTTTCCATAATGCTGTACCAAATGTTGCATACTTTGACAAGGAACCAATATGTTATTATTTTAGGCATTATTCTCTCATGCATTTTCTCTCTACTACAGGGCTGCACAAAATGATCATGTCTTGCAGACATGTGCCAACTTTTTAGACGAATTTGGTCTTTTATTTTTGCTTAAATATTTCTATTTTACTGGAAAACCTTGAGTTTTTACACTATTATTTTTCATGAGTTCCTCTAATGATATGCTAAATGTTATGTACCTTATCTGGGATGCGAGTCCCTTCCCTTCCCTTCCCTTCCCTTCCCTTCCCTTCCCTTCCCTTCCCTTCCCTTCCCTTCCCTTCCCTTCCCTTCCCTTCCCTTCCCTTCCCTTCCCTTCCCTTCCCTTCCCTTCCCTTCCCTTCCCTTCCCTTCCCTTCCCTTCCCTTCCCTTCCCTTCCCTTCCCTTCCCTTCCCTTCCCTTCCCTTCCCTTCCCTTCCCTTCCCTTCCCTTCCCTTCCCTTCCCTTCCCTTCCCTTCCCTTCCCTTCCCTTCCCTTCCCTTCCCTTCCCTTCCCTTCCCTTCCCTTCCCTTCCCTTCCCTTCCCTTCCCTTCCCTTCCCTTCCCTTCCCTTCCCCTCCCCTTACACATGTACATCCTCCTTTTCCTCTTCCTCATCCTCTTCCCCCTTTCCTTTTCCTTACTATGGTTGGCCTTTGGTCGAAGGAAGGTAGCAAAGGTTCGAACAGTCTGCCTGGAAGCATTGCAGGTCTCTGACTTAGAAAGATCCCTCAACTCCTAGAAACTCACTGCTCATTTTAGGTTAACCCAGCAAGTCGACCTGGATTGACTGACATAATACTCCACTATTCAAAAAACACTTTAGTGTGTTATTTGAAGATTTTCTTCACTTTAATATTAAGAATATTTTTGTCCTTCATGTAATGGCCTTTTTAGATGAATGTCTTGGTGAGAAAATGATGATAATTTATTTTTCTTCTGGGTTGTTTGACCTGGCATGTATTCAATTTCATGTAGACAGCTGTCATTTTCTGGTCAAGTCAATAGTTGTAAGGCTAGCACAACCTGTCAACTCAACTGCCATCATTCATGTCAAGAATACTGACAGTTACTGTCTTCTGTGTGACCGTCACCAGAACATGATCAGTCTGACCTCTTTAGAAGCTTTCACAATCCCATTGCTCAAAACCTTCAACAATAGCTGATGAAGTTTACTTTTTTGTCTTTTTTGTCTCTAACAACTGAGAACAGAGTTAGAGGCAAGCCTGCTCTAAATTAAACCACAGTAAAAGCTCCAGATCAGGTCATGACCCACATCAGCAGTGCTAATGGAGTCTCTCTGTGCCTGAATAAGGATTTCGTGCCTAGGTATAGGAGGCTTCAGGAATGCCATTTGGCTGGGAGGCTGTTGATGACACTGGAGAGCATCCAGCACTTTCATCTTAGGAGTTCTTCATCTCATATTTGTATATGGAGACGCCTGGAACTGATAACACAGGTACTAGCAGATGGCTGAGATCTTCCACACATACATTAGTTTGGGATCCTTTTGCTAAACTAAAAATAGAAGGACAGTAAAATATTTGCTTTTACTGGCCTTTTCGTTACAAGATTTGGTGAAGCGATAGCTTAGAAATAATAAAGCGATAGTACACCCAAAAATCATTTACTCACTCAAGTTATGTCTACATGACTTTTGCAACCTGATCTCATGGAAAAACATACCTGCGGTAACATTTTTGCAAAATGCAAAATGCATACCATTATGTACATATCACTGCAGTTTCCAACAGAAATAAATACTAGAGGTAGTACAACAGCAAGCACTTTTAATCGCTTTCATACGCAGTTATGATTACAGGGTCAGATTATGGATTAATAAAGACTTGTTTTCACGTCTCCTTGCACAATATTATGTTATGATCTCAAAACACTTTTTACCAAAGTGCAAGATTTGTAAACAAATACATTTTGCACTTTGCATCGCTTAACCAGCTCCATATGTTTAGCTTTTCTGACGTAACAAGCTTGCTCGGTAGCTCAGCTGTTACGGAATTGTACTTAGGATGCAGAAGCCTTGGATATGAATACCATGAAACATGAGTCACGACAAAAGAGCTCAAAGATGAGAGATCAAAAACAAGCTAAAATGGGATGTTTACTATTGCGTTTTTATTTCACATTTGCTTTTGTTAACACTATCAGGTAGGTTTAGGTGTAGTGTAGATGGTATGTATTTTTAAAACATAATGGCGCATTAAACTTTTAGCGACACTCACCGGACATTTCAAATCAGAACTGCGGTGATACGTACAAAACCAAGGTAATATAAAACGTACCATATTTACGCTCATCTGTTTCAGGGAAAAAAAAAAAAAAAACTGAACATGCTTTTAGCGCCACTCAGTGGACATTTCACACTGAAACTGTCACGAAACGTACATGGCGCTACGTATTTTCGTTTTGCAAAAATATTCCCACAGGTATGTTTTTCTAATAAGCCTGGGCTGGACTTTTTATAAAGCTTTAAGATTGCTTTTGCAAGTTTTTTGAAGCTTGAAAGACTTGTATACCATAATTGTATGGCTCAGTACATTTTGTCATTAACCGCCTTTTGTGTTCCATGGAAGAAAGAAAGTCAAACAGATTTGAAACAACATGAGGCTGAGAAAATGGCAGGATTTTCATTTTTTGGGGTTTATTATTCCCTTGGGTTCTCATTTGATTTAGTAACTTTTATGAAATATTCAGGCTTCATATAATGGCTTTTGTCACTCACAGTGAGGCTTAATTCTCTTTGGAAATAAAGCACAACTTACATACTACTAACATCATACAAATCTCTCTGTTGTCATCTGCTGTTACAAATCCTTAATCAAAACACTGTCCTCATTTAGTCATAAAGGAGAGGGGAACCCAAATGTCCTCCTCTGCTTTTGATTTAATGATACTGCTTTGACTGTTTCCAGACTCGCTGCTGACACACTTTATGTGCAGACCCAGACCTTGTCAATAGGACGAGACAAGGACAAAGCATTATGAACAAAGGTTATCAAACGTTTCCTCAAGAAAAAAGCCAGTTACAGGTCCCGCTGATTCATTTATTTTTTGACCCATTAGAGGAACGCTCTATGGCTGAGGCACACAGAGCAAATCAGGTTTTCTCTTCATCCATTCGAGTTATACATCTGCATTAACTTCCATTATGATTATTATCCTATAAAGCAACCATGGGGCCCCAAAGTGGCTCAGTGTTGACATAGTATATTGTATATAGAGTCAAGGGGAAAGATAGATAGAAAAAAAGAACACAATCCTGACTTTATTTTTCATCCAAATGATGGGAAAGGTAGTGCAGCACTATTTTCTTTCTCAGACTTTGTTTTTCTTTGGAATGGAAGTCACTTGTTTGGCTTAGGTGTTGAGGTATTGTTTTGAAGAACGCTTATCTGAGAAAGAGAAAGAAACTTGTCATTTTGCTGATCTGAATCCGAGGCTAGGGGCAGATTATCCTGTTCCGACCGAAGTAAATCAATCAGTCTTGTCCCATAAAAAACAGCAGAGCACCCCTGACGGCAATTGTGTCTGAGAGCTTGTTGAGAGAGAAATATATAGAAAAGTACAAGACAGAAATATAAAACTGAAGAGAAGTATTGTATGTTTGAATCTCTCTGTCTGTATTTGGAACTAGACAAGCCCCATGAAATCATTCTAATATGTTGATTTAGTGTGGAAGAAACATTTCTTATTTTAATCACAGTTGTGCTGCTTTTTTTTTTTTTTTTTTTTTTTTTTTCAGGATTCTTTGATGAATATAAAGTTCCAAACTAAGAACAGCATTATGGGACATAGAAATATTTTTAACATTATAAATATCTTTACTGTGACTGATGATCAACTTAATGCATCTTTATTGAATTAATACTTAGTATTAATTTCTTTCAAATAATAATAATAATAAAAAAAAAATCTTACTAACCCCAAACTTTTGAAAAGTAGCATAAAACATTCATTACTACATTAAATATGCCTTGTGAATGTGACGATCTGAATTTAAAAATAATAATAATAATAATAATAATAATTTACAAACACTTTACACAGAATAAATTGTTTCCTGAATAAGGAAACTTCCAGGAATTTCACTTCCAGAAAAACAACCAATTATATATGACTCACCTTGTCTTTGGGGAAGTGTTCAAAATGTTGTCTGATCAAATGCTCTCTAGAATGAGAGTTTATCTCCCCCTAAAAATATCTATAATTAGCAATAGTAAGTAGAAAATTTAAAAAAAAAAAAAAGAGACAAACCTTTCGATGTTTCAACAATAACTTCACCAGCACAGTGAAGAAAACGGTTTTGTTTGTTGCTAACATTATGCTAAACTGTAATAGTGTTGATTTTTCATACAAATGCACAGTATAAATTCATTTGTAGATAGTTTAAAATGAATCAACTGAAATAAGACAAAGAATTTGATTCATGTGGACAGACTGCAGAAGGAATGTGAGGACAGAGTATGTGTGCGTGTGTTGTTAGGAGTATCTTCCTTCTCTATCTTAATGGAGAGCTGATTGTTCGGAAGTGAACCTCCTCTGAAACTCGCCTCATTAACCTGCCAGGTGGTGGAAGACACCAAGCTCTGATTGAACTTCAGCCAGGACGGCTGCTTTGAAGACCACGAGGGACTCGTAGAGGATGGAGAGAGAGAGAGAGAGAGATAGAAGCATCTGAAATGTTGCATATACTCTGTTGCAGCTTTTTTTGCTAAACCAACCAATCTTGCATTGATCAGAACAACTAACGTATGAAATGGAGTACGTCCCAAAAGAGCTGGTATTTCTAATGCTGCAGGAATTTAAATGTCTTTCAGTCCTTTCAATAGTCTGTTGTGGAGCTGTTCAAACAAGACACAACAGCACGCTAGCTCTCTCGGGTGCAGCCGGAGATCGAATCGAGCAGATTTCTTATGGATGGGGAAGGCCACACTTGTTTTGGATCCGAGACCTTTGGCTCGTTCATACTTTTCCTATTATAGTGACCTTGCAACTGGCATTGTATACGCAGTATGGAGCCGTTGTTGATTGTGCGACCATGTTGTCAAGAAACAGAGTGATTCTGGGAAGGTGTGTCATCCTTCACCACGGCCATGCCAAACACAAACAGATAACAGAAGAGAGGACTAGGTACTGACTGGACAAACGCCCAGTGACACTTCACTTTTTGTTTACGTGTTTGCGAGCGGCCATCGTAGTGATTCATATGTGTGTATGAAAGAAGTAAGAGGCTTGTTGACGATATCACATTTACACACGTCCACCTTGTTTAGACGCATCCTGCGTCCCTTGGGGACATTTTTACTGAATGTCCTCACGCATGTCCTGTCTCTCTCCCCTTCTTTACAGGCATTTTGACCTTAGAGTCGCCGTCTCTCTCTCTCCCTCTCATCCCTCTCCCTCAAATCTGTCCTTTCTCCCTATCCACTTCCTGTGTTCCCCTGCTCTTTTGATATTTTCGTGTTTTCTTCATTCCCATTCCTTCAAATTTTAGTCTTAGTCACCACTGTTATTATTTTTGCAGTCCAGTTGCCAGCTGGTTTCCATCAAGTCCAATCAGTGCCTTCAAAGCTGTTCTGCACATTTCAGGAGCAACAAAGTCAGAACACATTTCCTCACTGCCCTGCTTGGCTAATGGGGCTCGCACTGTTTGCACGTCACCGACTTCACTCGATCCATATTTGTGAGGATGGAGAAAAACCCCAGATCACGCAGCTTTAATCTATGCAGGTCACATGACCATGAGAACCCTCATTAACATGCGCGTATGCTTATTAGAATCAGCTTTGCTTATGAACTTGATACGTATAGTGTAATTGTAACTTTGTATTTTTTCTGCTTTTTTAAGTTGTTGTATGGCCAGAAACAGTTATTGGGTTTGCAATTACACGGTTGCAAGCTCACAGGCACATAGAGACACACACTTTGTTTATTTTCTACAAAAACATGCAATTCTTTTATGTGCCTCACTCCGAAGTTCACATGTGGGGAGCAGCTGTGGATGTGTTTGTTTGCGAAAGCTCTACATTAACCTTCCTTCCACCTCTCTTTGACCTAATTGAAAACGATTCAGTGTAATTGTTTGATGAATCCTGATAACTTTCGATTGATCTACAGTATGGCGTTGGCAGTTTGGCAGAAAACACGCCACTAATGCGTCTGGGCTGTCAGTATTTATTTGAAAATATTGCTGCCCTTTTATGCTATTCTGCCATAAATATGGAGGATGTTCATTAGCTTAAAAATCAGATCAGTTTTTGCCTTTAGGTGATATTAAAGATTCCAATAAATCCAAAATGTGGATTAATTAACAGATGCACTGTAAATGGGGGATAATGTGCCTTCATTAGTGAATGCATATATTGAAATATCTTGCTTTATTAAAGCTCTTTTTGTTTTTGTGTGTTTACAGGATGCTGGAATACTCTCTCAACCTGCAGAATGTTAGTTTCTCTGCGGTCCGAACGGTCAGAGTACTTCGACCTCTTCGAGCTATTAACCGAGTGCCCAGTGAGTACAATATCAGCAGCCATGTTCGAAATGTACTTGCATGCTTTGTATTAACACTGTAACGTAATGATGGTGCTCTGTTATATAATAATATATGTGTGCATGTATTAGTTTATATTGATTGTTTCTAAAAAAAAAAAAAAAAAAAAAAATTGACTCAATCTTACATTGAAAATATTTCCAAACATAATGAAAGTGGGGGAAAAAACAGTATGACATTTACATTAAAAATGAAGATTGCTTTTGTTAACATTGGTTAAAAAATGTATTCAAATGAACTAACAATGAAAAATGCTTTTAAAAAAAGTTGTAATTGGTCATATTTCATGGACCCGACCTTACATGAACTATGAACATTTGTATTTTTATTAAATAACATTTAAAAACATAACAATTAGCAATACATTTGATCGAGCATTTATTACTCTTATTAAACGCATTAACATTAAATAATGAAAACTTAATGGGTGAATCAGTGGTTTTAAATGTGCAAAAACATGCAGAGTAATGCATTTATATTTATATTATATTGAGTTTTGTTACTTGTGCTCTTTGTTGGAATAGTAAGTAAACCCCAAATAATATAGCATTTTTTTTAGTTGAAGCAGTATTTACTATTTTTATTATTATAATTATTATTATTATTATTATTTTTAAAGTGATTGAATGTTCAATTAAGGTACATTTGTATCACTTTCTGCTGGGAACTCAGAACTTAATTCAATTTATTAATTCCCTGCATTCAATCAAAGAGTTTATTAAATTCGCAATGTTCTATGTTGAATTGCATTATTTAAGCACTGTGGTCAATTAATGTAATTTAATCAACATTTGAAAGAGAAATGTAGCCTGGGCTCAGTCATATACCAGAGGACTTTTAGGGACTTTAGATTTATAGATCATTTTCCTCTTCATTGCTTTTTACGGCTTCTCTTTTTACATACACATACACACACACACTCACACACACACACGCAGAAAGAATAATAGAGACTGGCTCGCACACATTCACTCTCTCTCTAAGGCAGGGTGATGATATTTCATTGGCCATATCGTTATATACCGGATGTTTTAATCACTCTCTGTGCCAAGGAGATGCCCGCGGTTCCCCCACGGCTCTTATTTCACGAGGAACCATGTCTGGCCGATCCTGCTTGATGTCCCTATTTGTGGAGGGTAGTAAAATGTATATTGAACAATGGTAGTATTTAGCTGGAATGTTTTGACTAGCTCAGACGAGGTTTTGGTGAGGGTAATTTGTGTGGGGTCCCGTTCAGTTCTCACCCCTCTGGATACGGTTCAGTACGTGTATCAGTCTGACAGACAAACTGCACCCATTCTTCATCACTGGACCAGACCGTGTTACTCACAGGCTGCGTCCAAAAACTCAGGCAGCTGACTTGTTGCCTCTCTGCCTTATCAGGCGATTACTTCGTAGGCAGCGTTTGCACATGAAGGATGCCTCACTAAACTGAATTCGGACAGACTTCTGAAGCAGCGTGATAGTTTAATGATCTACAGCAAAATAGAGAATGCTTTGGTGATAACTAAGCAAATATTTAATTACTACAATAGAAATGTCTCGCTAGAAATGACATCAGAAGTGAAAAACATTGGTCAGAAATGTGCATTTACACACAAACTGACTACCAACTGCAACTTTCAGATGCTGTCTTTATTTTATAGCTCAACTAGAATGGAAAGCACAGAATTTTGGGATATCAAAGGCAGCAAAGTAAACATCTATGCTGCCTTCAAAAATTAATCAGATGAACGTATCTCAGGAGACAGGAAGTGAAGCTAACATTGGATTTGGATGCCTCGATGCCTTCCTGCCTTTGAATGTAACCTCTGAAGGCAGCATTTTTAAGCTTTTGGACACAGCCCTCGTTGGCCCGGGGGGTCAGAAATGGCATCCAGGTGTGTGCCTTCCAGTTCGCTTCGGAAACAAAAGTGCATCCATTCATATAATCATTATTGCCTAATTAATACCTGTGCCAATCAGAGACAGGGGGTGAAGTGGTGGCAGACAGCCTAATTCATTATTCAAGAGCCACCCAGACTAATTAAAGGCCTAATGTTTGCATTAATTTGGGAATTATTTTATCTCTAGCTCGCCTGCTGCGGACCATCACTGGAAGAGTGGGTGACACAGGTTTTTGTTGATCCTGTTTGTCATTTTTTTCCAGCACTAATCAAAACAAAAGAGGGGGAAAAAAACATAATAGGAGAAAGCTCAAATTATCACTCATTAGACTGTCAAACTGAAAACAAAAGTAGCATGTCATAAACATGTTGAAATTCTTTTGACAGAAAAAGTGTTGGTGGGCATTCCCACTCTACATGGGACTTTCACATTTTTTTTAACCTTTTTATTTTATTTTACATTCATATTTTTATTTTTTTATAGTGACTAGTTTTAAGAAGTATGGATATGAGAGTGAGGCAGAACAACAAAAGCAGACAAAGAAATGGACTGTATAATTTGTTTAAGTCTGCTTTTTTCTGTAATATTTATTTATTCTTATTATATATTTATTACAAATGACATGTAAAAAGAGGTGCTTAACTTTTAGGAAATATTGTATAAGATATTTAATAATAATAATAATAATAATAATAATAAAATATTTAGAATTTTTTTGTTACACTTTATTTTAAGGTATCCTTAATTGTTACAGTGAATGTACTATAGGGTTAGAATTAAGGTTTGGTTTAGGGATCGTTGCATTAATTAGGCACAATTTATAGCTATTACTAAAGTAACATGTAACACACTAAACTAATGTGGTACCGATTTTCTCTTTTTGTACAGTAACTTTGGTAACAGGGTCGAATTGTTGAGCCTGTACTTTGCAGACTCACATCAGTCCTACTCTGTGTCTCACATCACCTTCTTCTATGTCCTCTATACCTCTGTGCCCTCTGTTTTTCTGTTCTCTGAGAAGCTGTCTTAATCAACATCACATTCTGTTGTTCTCCACACCCATGGCTTGATTGATGAAGGGACAGGAGAAAACTGTCAGTATATGACAAACTCGTTCCCTCACAAATCAAAATACTCAACACTGCTGTGATGTACAGCTGGCTCACTCTGCTTTGTCTTTGGTGTGCAGGTGTGAAAATCGATCTCTTAAAAGGTCTGTAATATGTAGACAGACCTCTATATGTGCCCTTTAACTCTCCCTAGAAGGTGGATTAGTCTGTCAGAAAGTCTAGAGCTCTTTTACACTTCATCTTCTGGATTAGAATTCACCATGATTCTGCACTTGAGGGCGGTTGGAGGTTAATTGGAAACCCGCCACGCTGCCCACTTGTGTATTCTATTATTATTTGGGGCAAGGAACAACATCATGTCAAGTGTCTGCCAGTGGTGACGTTGCGGTCATCTTTTTCAGAAGGCCAGCAGTAATTGGAGTGGTGGACATGTAGATTGGTGAGAGACATGAGGGCACTACTGGAGAGAAAGAGATGCAGACACAGAAAGAGAGGAACTGATAACTCTGCATCATACATCCCATGCATCACGAGTGACTATTTTTATGAATTATGGAGATGAGAATGAGTCAGTGCGAGATACTAGGATACATTGATGAATAGAAAGTTCAGTAGAACTGCTTTGTATTTCAACATTGATAATAATAAGAAATTCTTGAGCGCTAAATCATATACATTTAAGAAGGGGATATCTATGAGATATACTGTGTACAATATATTGTGCATGTGTATGTGTGATGGCCACACAGAATGAACTATGGATTTTATTTATAGTGCAAAGGCACATGAATAACCTGTGGAACGGATGGATGATAGAACCCTGCAGTTTTTAGAAATGAATCAATATGTGATTACATTATTGTTAGATATCTATTTAGCATCAGCATCTCTTCAATGAGCTTTGTGTGATGCAGAAATGAAATCAGTGGGTTGAGTGTTGTCCTTTTACAACCTTATTGAATTAATATTGTGAAGATTAAGCCTCTCATCTCTTTAGTTAAGTCTTCTGCCAAGTATCAACACCCTTGTGGTAAAATGTATCAGCTGAACAACCGTAAAATATAGACCCCTGTGTTTATGTGGTGTTCATGTCCCCTCAAGCTATTTTAATTAAACCTACAGAGAAGCTGCTCTTTTTATTATCTGTGGAAGCTTATGAGAAATAAATAGAAAGCATGGTCATGATCTCTTTCCCCCCTGTGCTTTGTTATTGAGCTTGTTTGGTACATGTGGAGGACTCCAAAGGGCAAGGGATCCCAGGAGTCTTCTTCATAACACAGGGACCAGAGCACATTGTGTGGCCCTGGAGATCCTCTTTTTAACATATAATAGAATGGCTATGGCAGGATATTTACAGTCTCCCCTTGGGAAATACTCTTTCTCCTAAATAATCTTTTCAGGAGGAGTTTATAAATGAGTTAAACCACCTGCGTCCTTTGCATTAGTGAATTGCTATAGACTGACATAGCTGGGTCAGGGAAGGAAATGGGTAAACAAGGAGTTATTTTTCTGGAATATTTGCTAGATTTCATTTATGTCAACATGGGTGTCAATGTAGTGATAAGGAAAATAAGGACTGGCATCTGTGGAATAATCATATAAAGGAGGAGTGCTCTCCCATTTTCATTTGCAAAGAGAAATAAAAGTAACAGTAAATAATAAATTAATAAACTTATTTTCAAATGTAATTTGTGTAGGATTTAACACATTAACTTTTTTAAATTCAGCTTTTGCATTTTTAAATGCAGCTTTTAAATTGCTCTTTTTATTGCAATATTAAATCGATCTTACATTTTTCATACATTTATAAATGCATATATATGTAAGCAATAAGGTACGAAAGGCTGTGCTGTATCGCGAATAAGCGCTAGCCTCAAGTACCCTATTGCTTTTATAAAAAGGTTACCACACAATACAAATATTAAAGCCAAAAATATGTATCAATGCAACTTTCATGAAGTAAACTTTCACTAAAAGCCTTCCTTCCGCCAGAAAAAATAGTCCCTGACTGTGAACAGCAACAGAAGTTACATTATTACGCCATTAGATGGTGGCAAAGACTGTCTTTATGAGTGTGTCGGTCAGTAGCGAAGACCTGAAAAGACTGAATTGTTGTGAACACGAAACAAGATGCAACTGACAACTTTGACTAGCGCTGTAAGTCATGGGAAAACCCCTTAACTGTTAAAAGGACAAGATAATACAAACAGATTTTTTTATTATGAACGTAGGACTGACCTGAAGGAAAATGCTAAATCTGAATGCAGGTAATAAACTCGCTCACTCTATCTTTTTCTCACAATACTCTTCTACATAATACAGTAAGCTTCAATGAACAATATCAATTGAGAACTTAAAGTTTACGTTGCTAAGAGTGGTTGCTAAGGGTGTTGTGTAGTGATACACAGAACCGTTGGGTGAAGCGGTCATAGCCATGTTTTATCGTGAATAAAACACAGCTATTGACCAATCCGAATCAAGGACAGGAACTAACCGTTTTATGTATATATAGTATATATATAATATGCTATTTAAATTTTGCATTTAGAATTTTTTCATTAATTAAACTAACCATTTTTTGTTTTTTTATAACCAAAATTTATTTATTTACCTTTTTCATACATTGATCATTTCATAATTTCATTTCAAGTGGTACTTTTTATTCTCTATATGGTTTTCAAAACTTTTTTGACAAAGAAGGATAGAATTCCAAATAATTTTAGATCTGCCATTATTGTTCATTGAGCTCAGCCAGTCATCTGAATAGTAAATGTCATGTGACTGTTACATTTACTCTGATGCTACAAATTTTTTTTCTAGGGTAATATATTTTGAAAAATGACATGATTTGTATACATAATTTGGAAAATCTAAGTCATAAAATGAGTTCACAAGTGACATTAGCGAAGAACGTAGACTAAAGTTAGCTCAACCTCATGCTCAAACAGTCCATTATCGTATTGTGAGGAAACTCACATGGCCCGGTGTCCATTTGTCAGTCTTCTTAAGGGACCAAAATTCAGGAAGGTGATTTTCTCCAGAAAATATACCTCCCTGTAGGGAATTACCTCTCAGTTTGTAAGAGACACAGATCTGTGCCGCTGTCACAGATTCAATGCTTGTTAAGCCCTGACTTGGCAAGCTTAGCTGAATTGCTGTGCTAGGGTGAACTCCACAGTCATTTGGATTCACTAATGACCGAAGTTAGGAAGTGATTTTCTGTGCAGAAATCTCAGAGCAGTGAATTATCCACGAGAAACACATCGTAATTGGAAGAAACGCTCCGAATTTCAGAGACCTCGACTGTTGTTCTGAGCTCACCATTTCCTAATTACAAGTAAATAGATACACGCTGATAAACATTCACAAAACGACACTGCGTGTCCTAATTTCCCTGACATAAAAATATTTTGAGGCCATGTTTCTATCAGGGCGTCTCATTAGTGAAGAGTGAATTTGAGGGGCTAAAACCCATCTCGAAGACGACGGCTTTGAGAAATGCAGCATCTGCACAATACTGAGCTCTGTAAACCCACACAGCACAGAGCCATTTTATGTGATGACACGGATCTTCTATTGTCATTCATTCCTGTTAATGCCTCACTGCTTATCGCCACTCACTCTTCCTCCAAATGTGGAAATTACAGCCAGCCACAGTTATCACCCACAGACTGCAGGCTGCCAGGGAGCACCGGCTGGATTACCCTGCTCTACCAATTACCTGCCAAACCCTGAACAGGAAATGATTTTCATCATTTATGCTTCAGTCAGCTGGCATTGTGGTTTGACACAGGGCAGATATATTGGAGAAGCCAGGGCAACAGTGTCTGGATATCAGCAGAGATTTTTACTGGCACCTATAAACAATCGTATACTGTAGGTCTACAATGAGCCTCCATAACCATGAAATGGAGCAACAGTTTGTTTAGTGCATTATAGCGCTATAATTGCATATGTTTTATGAGAGCAATATGCTTGTGGCAGTATCTTTTTATTATTACAATGTTTGTGTGTGTTTGAGGGATGAAATAATACTAGTTTCTCTTTCATTGTTCTGCAGGTATGAGAATCCTGGTGACGCTTCTGCTGGACACTCTCCCCATGCTGGGCAATGTGCTGCTGCTTTGCTTCTTTGTTTTCTTCATCTTTGGGATTGTAGGAGTCCAGTTGTGGGCCGGGCTTCTCCGCAACCGCTGCTTCCTCCCTGAAAACTTCTCCCTGTGAGTGTGATGGCTTGGGCTTTAGTATCAAGATCACAATAATAATTTACAAGTGACCTCAGGAGTCTTGAAATGGGGAGGGTTATAATGTAAGAGTACATTATTGTAATGATGAAAGGCCAAATGTCAATGCCAGATCTATTGAAATAGGATTTTATGGGCCTACAGATTGAAAACAATAAAGAACAATACATAAATTAACAAAAACATCCATCCATCCATCCACTTTGAGTTTTAGAGCGTTGTCCATTTTATGTTACTGCAACACAACTACTTACCATTTTGGGAGCAAATAAAGTTAGAATTTTTTAAAATTTATTGTGGAAAATGTGCATGAAATGTCCACAAAGGTGAAAGGGTCTCACAGGGACTATTGGAAGTGATTTACTTCCAGAAATGCATAAACATGTAGCAGACACGACCTTATATGTAATGAACCATTAAAAAAAAAAAACTAATGAGATCCTAATAATTCTAATTTTCTTCATTTCTGCTTCCATTAATTTTCAACTATGAATCAATTCATTTTGTTTACTATCTAGCTCTGTAAACCGCACAGTTATCATTGCGCTGAGAGCATGAATTAGACCCCATGGATTCACGGCCTGGCACAGCGTTTTGAAGGAATCCACTGCCTCACAGAGATTGGCTTGCAGCGGTGATTATGTAACATTAAGACGGTCTTAAACTGTTAAATTGCTCTTAAGAAATAAATATTTCAAGGGGCAGGGTTCTTTGGAAGGCTAGGATTTGTCCCAATGGGTAATTGAAGGTACTTGTGCAGCTAATTCGCCATGGCACATTCTCTCTGAGGTGAATTTGTGTTGACAGACGGCCCAATTATTCAGTGTCAGAGCCAAACGCCATTAAAGCTAGGCCTTGCTCAATCGCTTTTCTTCTGGAGATAGTTACCGTTGATCTCGCTGCAGCATGACTGGTTCTTAAATGGGTGTTTTCCCAACCCTAGGAGAAACTGAGGCTGAGCAGAGAGCACTGAGGACTTCATTGGCTTAGTTACTGCTCAATGCACAGTTAATTTGCATTTATTTGCATGAGTTGTCTGAACTGTGTGTTTATGCATTACATATTCTTTCTTTCGCGGAAAACAAAAGGTTGATTTTTGAAAAATATTCTGGCCATTTGCTGCATTTAACAAGAACTAGAGCTGTCAAGCTGTCAAATTACAAATAAATAAAAATAATAAAAGAATCATTAAAGTAGTACATCAGCGGTGTAAAGTATTTGAGTAAATGTAATTACATTTTCTTTTTTACGTAAACTATCATTTCAAGAAATAATTATAGATTATTGTTGGTGTAAAAACAAACTCTACTGATAAAACGTGATTCATGTTATTATCTTTTGTACAGGCCTACCAGTCTAGACTTGCACAAGTACTACCACACAGAAAATGATGATGAAAACCCGTTTATCTGTTCTCAACCTCGGGAGAATGGCATGCGCCTGTGCACCTCCATCCCCACGCTCCATGAGGAGGGCCGCCAGTGCCAGCTGGACATGGCAGCTTACAATAGCACAGACAACACCACCTGCGTCAACTGGAACAAGTATTACACCAACTGCTCTGCCGGAGAGGCCAATCCCTTCAAGGGGGCCATAAACTTTGACAACATTGGTTATGCCTGGATTGCCATCTTTCAGGTCTGTTGTATGTCTTCTTTTATTGCTTTAATGTTGTGAAGACTTATACAAAGACCTTTAAAAACACTTACAATGCCTTAATATGACAGTTTAGTAAGCATGCACAATATATTGTTACCATATCGGTTGTAGTTCAGTATTAGAGATTTGATACATTTAATTGTACATTCTCATTTTTCCAATTTTTCCATTTAGATTACCACTGACATCATCTAATGCTCAAAGTTAGTCTCTAAAAACACATATTAATTTAAAAACACTGTTAAAATATAATCTTTAGCAAATTTTGGCACTTTGATCCAACAGTGACATATGTAATTCACTGATTGATCCAAACTGGGACTGCATTTACTATCATGAACCCAAATGTGCTTTCCTCAGTTTCCCTGACCGGTTAGTGATATTTTAAACGCCTGACATTGTTTGAATATCAAAGCTCATTTGCCCTGGGATTTTGGATTAGCTCTTTTAGAGTCTGGCTTGAAGACAATTGCAGGGATCAGCGGTTTGTATTAAATTTTTTGTTCTTTTATCACAAAAGGTTGATAAGGTTTTAATTCTTCTACATACGACAGTATGTGCCCACTGATTTTAATCTCAAATTAAATTAAACTTTCACTTCTCATGTTTACAACACACCAAGATAGAAATCTATTAAATATTTAGAAGACTGTTGTGTACCGAACTGTGGAATGGCCCGATGACTTAATCTTCCTTTTGCAAGCGGCCAATTCTGTGGTTAGGCGCTTAATTTTTAGTATCTAAAAATGAATTAGCTGCCTGACAGCCCTTCATCCTGCTAGCACACCCAATTGCCCTGTAAATAGCAAGCAAAGTGCCTTTTCTTTCCGGTTTTGCCTTAGCCTGTTTCTCCCTAATCTGTGACATTAATCAAAGGGAATGAAGAGTGCATGCTTGGTAGGGTGTCCCCCCTGAGCATAATATATCTGTACTGTCGACCTAATCATGCATGCTTGAGTACAGAACCGAAAACTGATCATGGGAGCATATAATCAGAGATTATATGCTTTTAGTTTCCATGTCACTGTATTGACATTAGCTGCCTACCAACGTTTTTTTTCACACTTGAGGTTGATAATCGGTAATCTTATGGAAGCTTGTTTCTGCCACAGAATTAAAAAAAAAAAAAAATCTGACTTTTTTTTCGCAATTGCAAGTTTATATCTCTCAATTCTGACTTCTTTTCCTCAGAATTGTGAGATATAAACTTACAATTGTGAGGAAAAAAGTCAGAATTGCGAGTTTACATCTTTCTCACAATTGCAAGATATAAACTCGCAATTGACCTTTCGTCGGGAGTTTGATTGACAGGTGATCTAACCAATCATAATGCAGAATCCGCCGTTTTGTCCGACAAAGCAGTCAGGGGAGTTAGTAGATTAATGTCGATGGACTTGAACTTGAAAAATGGTGTGTACTGACGTCTTTCTGCGGTTGAAACAACATTCCTTCTGATGTTCATTCATGTTTATTTGATGCTATAAATTAACTAGTAGGAAGAGATGATCAGTCACGAGCCGCTTGAACTGAGGCTCTACAGCGATCTCTCACGACACATTAAAGAGCCACAAAACTGTATTTGTTTAAATTTCTTTAAAAATTACAACATTTGAAATTTTGACTTTGTTTTATATCAAAAGCAACCTGCTCTGTCTTGTCTGTCGACGCGTTGTTAATGTCCTCTTTGCTCCGCGATGTATTTTTCACTGTGTGAGAACATGATGTGTGGCGAGAGATCGGCATGGCTTGTCAGACGTAGCAACAGTAACTAAAGGGGGCGGGTCTTTGTGAACAGTAGAAAAAAAAGTCAAAATTGCTAGTTTATTTCTCGCAATTGTGAGAAAATAGAGATGTAAACTTGCAGTTTTTACTTTGTCTCGCAATTACGAGTTTATACCTCACAATTCCGAGGAAAAGAAGTCAGAATTGTGAGTTTACATCTCTATTTTCTCACAATTGCGAGAAAAAAAAGTCAGAAATGCGAGTTTACATCGATTTTCTCACAATTGCGAGAAATAAACTTCAATTCTGACTTTATTACTTGCAAATGTGAGTTTATATCCTGTAACTTTGAGAAAAAAAGTCAAAATTGTGAAATGTAATCTTGTAATTGCGAGGAAAAAGTCACTTGTAAGATAAAAAAGCTTCCATAGTATCTAGAGTGCAAGAGTGAAAATAGTTTTATATAAAAAAATGAATGTATTTTATAAACTTCCTCTTTGTTTGTGTATAAACTGCATAAGCTACACTGAATCACTTTTGTTCTTTCCTGTAGGTTATTACTCTGGAGGGCTGGGTGGACATCATGTACTTTGTTATGGATGCCCACTCCTTCTACAATTTCATCTACTTCATTCTCCTGATAATAGTGAGTGGCTTTAAGCTGAGCTGGGCAGAACAAGACACATTTATAAGAGTGATACCTGACCAGACAGACTACCTTATACTGTCTCTGTGCAAATGAAAATTCTGTCATCATTTACTCACCCTCATGTCCATTCAAACATGTACGACATCCTTCTTCAGAACACAAGAGAAAAGATTTTGAAACAAAACTTGTCTGACCACCATTGTATGGACAAAAAACACTGAAACATTTCTCAAAATGTCTTCTTTTGTGTTACACAGAAGTAAGCAAGCATGTGGCGTTGTTCTGAACTTCCAATCTGTTAATTTCAAATCCTTTTGGTACAGAAAATAACCATCGATTTTATGCTTGCTATTTTTATCATGCCATCTTTTCTTGTTGTTACAGTAACAATGTTGTTAATGAGCAGTGAAGCTCTCTCTGTTCATGGTCTACTCCACTCCCTCCACTGTTTTTCAGGTGGGCTCGTTCTTCATGATCAACCTTTGTCTAGTTGTCATAGCGACACAGTTCTCTGAGACCAAGCAACGGGAGAGTCAGCTTATGAAGGAGCAGAGAGTGCGCTTCAGGTCCAATGCCAGCACGCTGAATAGCTTCTCTGAGCCAGGAAGCTGCTATGATGAGCTGCTCAAGTACCTCGTCCACATTATCCGCAAAGGCATCAGGCAAATCGGCCACCTCATCCGGGCAATCGGTCGCCGGGCAGGGCTACGGATATGCGCTTCTCCACCGCTGGAACCGCCGCCTACGAAAAGACGTCGGCAGAAGCAGCGCCAGGGATCCATCCGACCCGTCATTCACCATCATCACCATCACCTCCACCATCACTACCATCTGGGCAATGGAAGTGTCCGAACTGAAGGCGGCAGAGAGGTGGACAACGGTTCCCAGAGTGGCAATGTCAATAACTCTGGGCGTGCTCTCATACTACCTGTCATTATCCCTCAGCAGGACCCCTTCTGTGGGTCTCTGGGCCCCAGCGGTGCAGAATCTATGCATAGTGTTTATCAGGTTGCGAGCCACCTCGAGCCGCTGCGCTGCGGCCCCTCACCTTCTCCCACGGTGCTCCATGCATATAAGAGAAACTCAGTGCCATTTGCAGCTCCAGTACATAAGAACTACCCCACGTTACAGTCATCTCTGGCCTTAGAGCAGCGCAGACAGAGAATCCTGGAGCCAGTAGGAGGCAGTTGTACTGCTGGTGTCCTTACCAACCTAAACATACCCCCAACGTCCATCAACACCTCACAGTGCTTGGTGGAGACACAAGGTCCTCCTGGTAAATGGATTTTAAATGGAGTTACTTTAACTGAATGTGCAACACACATGAGTTTAGAGTAAGCAATATGAACTGAATCACTGTATGAGTAATTTTATGTTTTGTTCATATCATTATCATTAACACTATATAATATAGTTATGGAAATTCAACCCTGAGATGTCTATTCGATTATCTAGTCAGAGACTTATATACTATTAAAATGAAAGTATTTTTCTGAAAAATAAAAAAATATATTTTACTTGCTATTACAAGACACCTTACTATTAAAATGAAAGGTTTTTCTTAAATAAGAAAAAAAAAATCATAGATATAAAATATAACTTAAATATAAAGAAATAGACAGTTTTCTATGCATAATTTCTTTCTGGTGTATTTCTGTCTTATACATTTCAGGCAAGATCATCTGCAAGGATGCCCTCATGAACAGCAGTGGCACAAACTTAGACACCGCTTTGACCTTTGACCCTGAGACGTGTCCGTATTGTGCCAAATCGATGGGAAATGATTCCGAGGGAATGGATGGGAATGACACGGCAGACTCTGACAGTGAGGGCGTGTATGAGTTCACACAGGATGCCCATTATCGGGACAGCAGAGATCCCAACAAAAAGAAGAAGTTTGCATTAGGAGCTCGAGCAGCAAAGGTGGTCCGTTTCTGGAGGCTGGTGTGCGACACTTTCCGTAAGATTGTGGACAGCAAGTATTTCGGACGAGGAATAATGATCGCCATTCTCATTAACACACTCAGCATGGGCATCGAGTATCATGAGCAGGTTAGTGCATGTCTCTATGCTGTTCTCACTGATTTGATATCTGGAAACCCTCATTTATAAGATAAAATTATGTTTTTGCATCAGAGTAAAAAAACAAAACAAAACAAAAAACAGAAAAGGTAATTTTTCCTCCTGATTACCATTTTAATGGCAAGTAATTGCATCTTTATATCTCACACATGGCTTTATACCTCAAAAGTATTGCTCACAATTGTCATTATTTCTTGAAACTGTGACTTCATATCTCACAATTGTGTATTTACATGTAATTGTGCATTTAATTCTCATAAATCTGTCTTTATACACTACTGTTCATAAGTTGAGGTCAGCAAGATATATATATATATATATAATATATATATATATATATATATATATATATATATATATACACAGAGGTGTAAAGAGTATCTGAAAACCATACTTAAGTAAAAGTACAGATACCTTACATCGAAAATGACTCCATTACAACCAATAACCAATTCCAATATGACTTGAGTAAAAGTCTTAGCGTATCTGATTTTAACAGGATTTAAGTATTTCACTCATGCTGAATGTAGGCTCAAAGATGCACTAGTCCTCAACACCTGAGAGACATGCCGGTGAAAATAAGAAACAATTGATTTGTAAGATGAGAAATCATGTTTATTTTGTAAAATCAAAAATAAAACTGAATAATAAATCAAGGTCGACACAACAACCTTTTAAACGTCTACAAACTCTCAAGTCTCAGTTAAGCTCAAGTGCACAAAAAGACCATACATAAATCAATATCCGCCAAAAAGGTATCGTCAAGATAGCGGATAAATAAAATAATGTTAAGTAAAATTAAATGGTCAAAGTCTACTTACACTGGATGTGCTGGTTTCGGCCTCATCACTGACTGCAGTCATGACCTCATTTCATAAATCGAACAACTACGATTCAGCAACTACCTGCTAATGCACTCACATTCATGCAAAGTAGCCTTTCTGACAAGTTTGGGTAAGTAAAGGCAAAACGCACAAGATATAATACCTTCAATGCCCTTAGATGACGATATCGCTTCTTTATATCAGAAATAAACTGCTGCAGAAAAAGTTAGGTGTCATGCAAAATGTAATGTGTAAAGGCATTACTCATCACAAATGTATTGGAGTAAAAAGTACATTTACTTGTTCAAAAATGTAGTCGAGTAGAGAGTAAAAGTTGCCAATAACTTTGATACTCAGATAATCAGCCAAAAAGATACTTAAGTACAGTAACTAATTACATTTATTCAAATACTCTCTCTCTCTCTCTCTCTCTCTCTCTCTCTCTCTCTATATATATATATATATAACTGTTTTCAACATTGATAACAATAAGAAATGTTTCTTGAGCAGCAAATCAGCATATTAGAATGATTTCTGAAGGATCATGTGACACTGAAGACTGGAGTAATAATGCTGAAAATTGAACTTTATTTAAATAAAGTACATTTTGTAATAATATTTCACAATATTAATGTTTTTTTACTGTATTTTTGATCAAATAAATACAGCCTTGGTGAGCATAAGAGATGTCATTTTAAAAAAACAATCTTACCAAACCCCAACTTTTAAATGTAGTGTATGACATAATTATTCACAATTATATTTTTTCAACACATAATGTTCCCATCTGCCCCACTGCCCTTTTTTGCAGTATCACGGAATGCAAGACTTCCCGTATGCAGCATGTTTTGTTGTTTACCATTGTATGGGTAATTCGCCATACTAAAGAGTTAGCACGAGTCTGAACTGAGGAAAAAGGGCAACTGGCACACATCTGAAATTCATTACACTGTGTTTACACAGTGTGCTTGCATGCCTCACAGTCTTCCAGATCCTTTGGAGGGCACACACCACAGTTCATGCCCGCCTGCAATGGCCCCCTTGCTTGTGATTGAAGTCGTAACTTAGGGCTTTGACATGAACAACTAGGAAAATGATCAGTATTTTATGAGACATTGCAACTTTGAAGGATGATGAAGTGATGTAGAGTTTTGTATTTTTCACAGAAAATGGTTGATTCTCAGACAAGAAAACAACATTCATCATCACTGACTCTGATTAGAATGATTTATTCTGGTAATTTGAGAGTTATTCAAAAAAGTATGAAATAAATGGGAGCATCTGCTGGCATCCAGGAGCGAATATGTGGGCAATGTAAGAATTTTGGTCCTCTGCCTCGTGAACTCAAGCGACCACCGTACTAAAAGGGAATGCATTTTATTAGATTTTAGAGTCGTTGCATGAATTCACTGGGTCCACGATGAAATGTTTGTTGGACACCGAACAGGAACAATGTTTATTTGTCCCCCTGACTATGACCCTTTCAAGGAAAGTCTGTTCACTCGGCGGCCATATTTCCAATGCCTCCGGGCATCTATTTTGGGCATCCAAGACCAAGTCCTATCTATTTGAATGGGGGAATCCTGAAATCTCAAAAACGGACAATTAAATAACATATTTCAAATAAGCAACAAAATCTGACATGAACTATCCCATAAATGTTGTTTCTTATGCTCAAATTAAAAAAAGTTAAAAAAAAAAGCTTATTTTTCAGGCTAGACCAGTCAATGCACATGTGCAGTCCTAAACGCGAGTCTCAGGTTTCTATGGGAACCGGAGTTTCTAACGGCAGCTGCAGTGAAGCAATGACTTTACCAATCAGCGATATTCCACCATAATTTGTGTTGCAGTTTCTCCAATTCATAACTAATAGTAGTGAGAACCGTCTTTCTATATCTATAGTCTTAACCATGACCCTGGTTGGAGTTAAACTACTATTCAAAAGTTTTGACTCTGTAAATGTTTTGTATGTTTTGAAAGAAATCTCTAATGCTCACCAAAACTGTATTTATTTTACCACAAATACAGTAAAAACAGTAATATTTCTCCTGTGATGGCAAAGCTGAATTTTCAGCATCATTACTCCGTTCTTCAGTGTCACATGATCCTTCAGAAATCATTCTAATATGCTGATTTGCTGCTCAAGAAACTTTTCTATTTATTATCAATGTTGAAAATAGATGTGCTACTTAATATTTTTGTGAAAACAGTGATTTTTTTTATTTTTTATTTTTTTTTTTTATCAGGATTCTTAGATAAATGGAAAGGTCTATTTCAAATGTTTTTACTAATTAGAGCGATGCATCCTTGCTGAATAAAAGTATTCCTTTCATACTGACGCCAAACTTTCGAATGGTAATATACAGTGAATTTTAGCATGTGAGTATGGTAGACATGTAACAAAAGAAATGTGATCTAGTGTTTTCCATTGTCTATACTTAACGTAGTCTCAAAGAAGCTATCATACACACATACACACACAAACACACGGATGGCATTCCCCTCCCCCTCGGGACTTCTTCTGCTTCTTTTGTCTCTCCTCTCGTTTTGTTCCCTGTAAACTCCCGGGGAATTCTGGCAGCGAACATCGTCTTTACGGCGCAGTCCATCTGGAGAATTGGAGACTGAGATAGAGCAAGAATTTGGATGCACAAGGTCACTTGGGTTTTTTGATCCCCATAAAACTTCCAATCTGGCTAATTGCATCTGTTCCTGTTTCACATTCCTGAAGCTTCTATTGCCTTTTGTCTTTCATACTTGTCTGAGCTCCTCTCTTCCAATCACTGACATCCTGCATCCCTTTTTTAAACCCACGTTGGAATGAAGAAGCAGCTCTCGACTGCAACAATTCCAGCTTTGTTTACCGTTCCTGGGCTTGAAATGTTGCTAGTAGGGTTCAAAACATTATTTGATGTTGTGTTGTCCAGTTTTGGTGTTCCATACAGATGGAAAATTCACACATTGCTGGATGAAGTTAAGATCAAGTGGAGTTTCACAGAGTGTAGCCAAAGGGGGGAATGTGTGAATGACTGAGGAAAAACAGGCAGAAGAGGTTTTGCT
This sequence comes from Hypophthalmichthys molitrix, assembly GCA_037950675.1. Taxonomy (NCBI): domain Eukaryota; kingdom Metazoa; phylum Chordata; class Actinopteri; order Cypriniformes; family Xenocyprididae; genus Hypophthalmichthys; species Hypophthalmichthys molitrix. Next base: position 18,165,644 of record CM075503.1, read on the forward strand.
ACATTGATCTGAGCAGTGTTCTGTGCTGCCTCCTTCCAGACCCCGCTCTGTGTTTCTTGGAGTGGAGACATGTTGATCGCTTGATCTTACGCATGAAAACCACACAAAACTTGACCACATGGCAGCTATTTAGAGCTGAAGTGTATGCTTTTTATTTTAGAGGTTAAAAATAAATCCACAGGCACATCTCCATCTCCCCTTTCCATCAGATTTCACATTCTACCTTTAGCCCAAGTTGTTCAAATGCTCCTTAGCCCATTCGGTTTCGTTTATTTCTTGGCTTTGCTGCTGTTTCCCTTCTATTTTAGGCTATATATCTGTCAGCTCTTTTAGCCAGAAAGGGGTATTTGCCTCTATAGCCACCTTTTAGGATTTTAATCAAAATTTTTTTACCCATACAACTAATGATTGTGTACACTACTAGACATGATGTACACTACCATTCAAACGTTTGGGGTCTGTAAAAAAAAAAAAAAAGTTTTTGTAAGTTTCCTATGCTCACCAAGGCTGCATTTATTTGATTAAAATCTACAGTAAAAACAGTAATATTGTGAAATATTATTACAATTTAAGAAACATTTCTTATTGTTTGCAAAGTTGTGATACATTTTGTTAGGATTCTTTGATGGATAGAAAGTTCAAAAGAGCAGCATTCATTCCCACCCCCCTAAATAGTGTCTTGAATTGACTCTGTTTGGAATATCAACAGATTTCACTTGTGCTTTCAAAAAAAAATGGTGGTGTTTCAAAATCAAAAACCTCTCAACCCCATGTTGTGGCATAAGAAATGCTATGTGTCATGTACCATGTCTATCTATACCCTGTTTTCCAGCTCAAGAATCTTGTTGACACATACTTGTAAGTGAACTTTTTAAGCTCTTAATCTTACACTCGCTATGAAGGCCTTTAAGCTTCCCATACTTCTCGGCAGACTGGCTGTGCAGGTTGCAGTGGGGTCTGGTTCATGTTCTAGTGTAGAGAGGAGGATGTTACTGTTCAAATGGACACATCTTATCCCTCACCGTGTTATGCGTTAATAAAGGACTTGGCCATCAATCAGGGACCTGAATATTTAGCATCATAAGAAAATTCCACACAATTCCAAGCCACTCATTATTCCAATCTCAACATGCATCTCTGCTGGGAATCTCTCTCTTTCTATGAGTCTTTCAACCTCTTCTTCCCACTCTGCCCCTTTTCTACTACCTTTTCCTTCCTAATTTGCTATTGGGGCATAATGGTTATTGTTGCCGTGGCTATAAAAATTAATGAGTACCGAGGGTTGCTTGCTTTGTGTCAGGACTTGCCCTGGGACTTCACACAATCTTTGTAATGACAGTTAGGCCTAGTTATTATTGCAAATACAGCAGTGAGATGAATTACAGCAACTCAGATCAGAGCATATATTATGTGGGTGTTTAACTGTATGGGTTTACACAAATATGAAAATTATCAATAATTTGTGTGAGGAAAAAAATGAAATATATGACCCCCGACCAAAATGTTGTGGGGTCTTTAAAATGTCAGTATTTTGTCCACTGCACATCCGCTTCAAGCATTTATTTACTTATTTGTCTTACTAAGTTGTTTTAGGCTATTCAAACAATTATGTGGTGAACATGTGGTGAACTTTTAGTTTGTCTACAAGCCATTTGAACCATAATGAGGTTACATAATGAGAGGAAATGAGACCAGCTAGTTCATGCTTCATCTCAACTGCTCATCATGGGCTTAAATTATTTCGAAGAACTTCTTTTTCACTGGATGTAAAGCATGTACTCATCATTGTTGGTGATGAGGAAACATATCTCATACTTGGGAAGTGGCCACCATAGCAGCGTTCTTTGCCAAGGGAAGTTTTAGTTTTTTTTTTCTTTTTTCTTTTTTTTGTTTTTTTTTTGAGCACTGTAAACCTTTCTCAAAAGAAAACAGCAGTTTTTATGTGTGCTGAAAATAAAAAGGAAGCGGCGAAAGAAGAAGGGAAAAGAGCTTGAGGTAAAGAGTTTTAAGTTTTAGCTCCATGTCGCTTTGATTTCATGTCGCATTTTTATTGGCTGGTCTATAGACGTAGATCGTAGCAGCAAACACACTGTGCGTTGATCATGCTGAATTTCTGCCACGATCACAGAAATTGCCACGATTGTTTCACGATGGCAATCTTTCGTCTGGGACAGCCAAAAATCTTGCAGTGAATCCCGTTCACACTGCAAGCCTTAGTGCTCAATTCTGATTTATTACTCAGATCTGTTTTTTTTGTTTTTTTGTTTTTTTTACGGTGTATGTACTCATATCAAATATTAACATAAACAAACAAATAAATAGGTGTGTGTATATATACAGACTCACAAATATATAGATTTTCAGATTTTCAATGCGCACTTCAGTGTATATATCCATATACCTGTATGTTCCCCAGGGCACAGTGCCTTTTGTTTATAGGAGCTGTATAATTAGACAAAGTGACACTGATCCCACGTTTGCTATGTGCTGGAATGAGCAGCAGCTGATAGGGGAGTGCAGCTGGTGAGATATGGCCTTTAAGAGCAGTTCATCTAAAGGGGAGTCTGAAGTTCAGCCTTGTCTGAGCTCCCTGTCTGGATGTTGCACCAACACTGCCTTTACATAGTATTTTTGAACTAAGTAAAATAACCCATAGTAGGCTTACAAGCAGTATCATATGCTTCATTTTTTATGAAGCCTCTAAAGTTGATGATACACAGGGCAACTTTTTGAGCAATTTTGCCAGCAATTTTGCAGAGCGATGTTGCTTGGGCACTTTCCCATTGAGAATGAGCAACACATTTCAATCTAAAGTATCCAGATAGAAATTTGTTGCCCATTCTCAATAGGAAAGTGCCCAAGAAACATCATTCGGCAACATTGCTCAAAAATTTGCCCTGTGTATTATCACCTTAAAGGATGGAGAAAAAAAAAAAAAAAGACATGGAAGGAAAATTTCAATATATTTCATATATATTTCAATGGGAAACACAAAAGTTTTACGAGCGAACACAACGTTTCTCAGGGGAACAGTACTTTTGCAAGTGAACTCAGGGTGTTTTCACACTTGGTTCGATTGCCTGGTCTGAACCAGACTTCAGTTTACCCTTCACCAGGAGTTTGATTGACAGGCGATCTAACCAATCATAGCGCCGATTCCGCCATTTTGTCCGACAAAGCAGTCAGGGGAGTTAGCAGATTAACGTAGGAGGTCTTGAACCTGAAAAATGGGGTGTACTGACGTTTTTCCGCGATTGAAACAACATTTCTTATGATGTTCATTCATGTTTATTTGATGCTATAAATGAATAAGTAGGAAGAAATGATCAGGTCACGTGCCACTTGAACTGAGGCGCTACAGCGATCTGTCACAACACAAAACTGTGTGTTTAAATTTCTTTAAAAATGACAAAATTTGAGTATTTGTTTCACAGTAACTAAAGGGGGCGGGTCTTTGCGAATGGTCAGTTGCTACCCCCTCCCCCTGCTGGATTGTTTTCACATTATATTATTTGGGTCCGAACCGCAGTGCATTTGCTTCATCAACACAGCAGCTGTTTGCCCCTGTTGCATATTAACAGCTATGCAGGAGAAGGTGACAAAATGCATAGCCTTGCTCACCTCACTTTTATATTTTGGTTTTTGAACCTGTTTTTGGTTTTGTAGCATCAGCAATAATGGCACGTTTGTCTATCAGCCGCAAATGTACTGCAAATGATCTAAAGAACGCTGGAGTCATGCAGAAATAAGATGTACATTCTCTCAGTTTGAAGTGTGCCAGTCACACTTGTCAGGAAAGTGAGTAAGAACACACACAAGTTTTATCGAATCATACATTTTCAATAGCGGTTCACACGCACATGGTGTTCAGAAAACAACGTTCACATCGTTCAAACAAACCGAACTGTGATGTCATTCGAACCCAGGTGAGCACCAAAAATGCTAGTGTAAAAGCACCCTCTAGCTAGTACTAGCATGTCCCTCTAGGGCAGGGGTGTCCAACCCTGCTCCTGGAGGGCTACCGTCCTGCAGATTTCAGTTCCAATCCAGCTCCAACACACCTGTCTGTAATTATCAAGCAGCCCTGAACACCATGATTAGCTGGTTCAGGTGTGTTTGATTGTGTTGGAGCTAAAATCTGCAGGGCGGTAGCCCTCTAGGACCAGGGTTGGACACCCCTGCTCTAGGGACTCTGTAATTTTTAGATATTCTAGGCATAGAAAGTAAAAATGGAGAAAAAAAAAGTAGTGAACATCTGATGTTTCGTGAATCAAAACCTTTCAAAGAGTTCAGTGTTAGTCTTCAGCCCTGCCATTCCCGGAAAAATCACTCCTGCAGAGATTTGTGTATGATATACTCTTCCCACAAGTGGTCCTGATTTGAACTGAAGGGCCTCACCCTATGAAGAGGCCAAGTGCAAGCTCCTGCTGGGTAGACGGTGCCCAACCCTCAGCTGCTCAGATCCAGAAACAACTAAAAAAAAATAAACTGCTGGCTTTCTTCCCTACCTCTGTGAAACACCACAAATAGCCCCACACTTCATCATCGCGCTCCACGGACCACTTCTAAATCTGATTAGATTACATTTAATTCTATTAGCTAATATAGATGTTATTTTTCATTTCATGCACAGTATGTAATTGTATTTTTTCCTCATTACTTTGCGGAAACAATCATCTCAGTAAAACAATTAGAGTGGTTACATAGTTTTTGTCATCATTTAAAGCTCTGAAGTTCGGTGACCTGTCTAAATGTCTCTTGAAATCACTGTTAGTTTTCACAGGCAAATAGTTGCGTGCTTGGGGATGTTGTGTTTTGTTTTCAGGCGTTTAAGACTCTGTTCATTAAACCCAGCTAGCCGTGATGTTTCAAGAATGTGTTATGCGTGCTGGGTCTCTTGCCCAGTCTCATTTTTACAATCGAAAAAACCAAAGCGAAATATGAACCGGTCCATATGTCTCTCCTTCAATTCACCCGTGTCTCATTAAAAAAAAAAAAAAAAAACTTTTTCTCTGCATACCGAACTATCAACAACATCAATTACACCAGGGAATCTGCAGTTCTTTCTTTGTAGTTCACCTGTATCTGAGTTTTGAGTTCAGCTTGCAGTCGTTCGAGACAGTACGCTCTGATAAAACAAAAGAACAATGAGAAACTTGGTGTTTATGATGTCAAAAAGTTAATCCCCACATAGTTTATCTAGCACAGTCTGCACTGTAAGCTATTAGGGAATATGAGGCCATGAAAGTGTGAGTCTTTGTTGTGTTTAATTAAATGAGAACTAAATATGTCTCAGGACCTTTGGAGTTGAGTAGATTTGTATGTTTTTAGAACATATTTTCCTTATGTAATTTATTAATTTCAAATGGTTTGTGAGTCTGTGTAGCAAATTATCAGGTAGACCAAAGAGTGACACTTCTGTAGATCTGTAGTCTGTCACACTTTACTGCTAAGATGGTATTGTGCAGATGATGAGGTGCCTGGTTTCCTCCATACATGATGCTTAGAACTGAGGTTCATCAGACCAGAGAATATTGTTTTTAGAGAGTCCTTTAGGTTTTTTTTTCTTTTCTCAAAGGGTTTTCATGTGTATTCACTGAGGAGAGGCTTAAGTCTGGCCACTGTGCCATAAGGCCCAGGTCGGTGGAGTGTTGCAGTGAAGTTCTCCATTGATTGCTCAGTTGGGCCATTAGGATTAGTTCACTTTCAAATGAAAATTACCCAAAGCTTTAATCACTCTCAAGCCATCCTAGGTGTATATGACTTTTTCTGATGAACACAATCTGAGATATATTAATAAATATCCTGACGCATCCAAGCTTTCTAATGGCAGTGAATGGGACCAACGAGTATGAGCTGAAGAAAGTGCCTCCATCCACATCCATCCATCTAAATCCATCCATCTGTAACTGTTCCAAGGCCGTTTTAATCTGACCTTCATTTAACAAAAAGAATTTAAAGTCAAAATGTGTTAGTTTTAATAATAATCAACCCATAGTACCCATATTTCACTGCACAGCTCCCACAGATGGTTGTTGTTGTTCTTTTTAGAGACTGTATTTGCTTAATAAAAGAATGTTTTAATGAAGAGTTGTGTCCTTATGTACAGCCTTTCCCCCTTCTTTTCTATTTATATTTCATCTTCAAATAAGTGCCAGAGCACTGTTTTCAAAATCGTCAGATTTGTAAGCAGTTCATCTTGCAATTATTACAAATATGACATGCTGTGACCTTCGCATCAGTACTAACATGGCACAATGACAACTCTGTGATAGTCTGGGTTTATTCTTCTTCTCTCTCTTTTTTTCTTTTTCAGCCTGATGAGCTGACAAACGCTCTGGAAATCAGCAATATCGTCTTCACCAGTTTGTTTGCGCTGGAGATGCTCCTAAAACTGCTGGTCTATGGTCCATTCGGCTACATCAAGAACCCTTACAATATCTTTGATGGCATTATTGTAGTAATCAGGTATACATGCTCCTCTGCGTTCCTTTCTCAGGACTTTTAAATGTGTGTTACAATAATAACGCTGCCTGCATCACTGTTTATTGACGTTCATCTTCATTTCTGAAAATGCACACTGGCAGTGTGTTATATCACAATAGTGACAGCCAGACAGAATCCAGCTATTACTGAGTGATGGGACATCTGTTGCCTGTTCAGTCTGATGACTGTCAGCTGTCATGATGAGTGCTGCAATTTCACGCCCATCCATTCACAATTGACATAAATTAGCATATACTAAGACCTCTGAACAAGCAAAAGATTTGCCATGGTTTGTCGTTATGATGGGTTCTTGCATTTATTAATACTCATCATGTTGCATAGATACAGTCACCAACACGCACTACTCTGGGGGCATGGTTTAACCTGGGGTTGGGCGCAAATACTGGTTACCATAGTAACCCAATCATCCTTTGATGGAAAAACAAGCAGCAAATATAACAAGCACAAATAATCAGCTTTTTAACATTAATTACTAAATAAATGTTAATTAAAATGATTAAAAACAATACATTTAGTCTAAAGGAATTGTCTCCTCCACACAAATGTATGATGTGTTGCGAATCTGCATACACTACTGTTCAAAAGTTTTGGGTCGGTAGGATTTTTGTTTTGTTTTTGAAGTCTCTTATGCTCACCTAGACTGCATTTATTTGATCAAAAATAGTTAAGGTGAATAGGGTAAAAAAACTTATAAGAAATAATATAAAAAATTAATAGTTAACACCATACTTCCCCAGTGGATTGTTAACAATAAAAATTGCAAACATTTTGTATTACAAGTTTTCTAAAATGTTATGTTTAAATATGCAAATGAGGCATTATTTACTTAAAAAGGTGCTAATTTGCATAAATTTCTAGTACAAAAATCTGAACATTGAATGAAGTCAGGTTCAAAATTCCTGTGAAATATTATTATAAGTTAAAATAACTGTTTTCTGTTTTTATATATTTTAAAATGTAATTCATTCCTGTGATGGAAAAGCTTTTTTTTTATATCACATGACCCTTCAGAAATCATTCTAATATGCTGATTTGGAGCTCAGGCAACATTTCTTATTATCACAGTGCTGTTTATTTTTTAGTTTTTAGTTTTTTGTAGAAACCATAATGCATTTTTAAAGTTTTAAAGTTTATTTTATTTTTTTTATTTTTTGGTGAATAGAAAGTTCAAAAGAAGAGCATTTATTGGAAATATACATTTTTTAAAACTGCATAAAAGCTGCATCTGACATTGTGTACTGTCTGGTACTACATTCGAATTTGAATTTACTTTGTGACCGTTAAGATAAAGTGTGCTCTATATAGTATGAATATGGGTAGTATGAACTAAATTCTGACGTACTACATCTGCCATGCTGTTACTGTCGCGTTACCTATCAGCATCAGTTGCATCACTTCACTTCCATTCATAAATTCCCCCTCCTTTGGCCTCATGGGATAATAAAGTGTCCATCGAATGTACACTTCAGAATCTTGGCGGAAGAAGTAGGTAATCCGGGAACTTTTCGCCTACTGTTTTCACCTACTTGTTTTTGCATAATATATAGCAGGGAAGTATTCAATTTTGGATGCAGCGAAATACTTTGCTTTCACTTTTACTGTCAATTTAATGCATCGTTGCTCAAAAAAATATGCATCTAAAATTTATGCATCCAAATTTAATGCATCCTTGCTCAAAAATATGCAGTACCTTAATAAAATGAAATGATTATTCTGCTGTATTTAAGCCATTATTTACTATTTGAGATGTATGAGAATCCACAGGTGTTTCGAATCATTTTGTTGCTCTATTGCATGCATTCACAGCAGTTTTATTTTAGCTTCTTTTATTCAGTTAGCTGGTGACATTTTGTGCTTTCTTTGAAATGCAACAAACCGCTCTAACACCACACCAAAACATGTTGGAATGTTTTTCTTTCATAAAATAACCCGATCTATTGTATTTCCCCCCTAGGACTAAAAGAGTAACTATGGTAGCTGGGATTTGTTTTAGCATTGTCCTCCTTGTGCATTCTGCCAGATAGTCAGATGTGTGTGTTTATATGTGTTGACAGCGTCTGGGAGATTGTTGGTCAGCAGGGAGGAGGTTTATCTGTGCTGCGGACCTTCAGACTTATGCGGGTGTTGAAGCTGGTTCGCTTCATGCCAGCTCTACAGAGGCAGCTGGTGGTCCTGATGAAGACCATGGACAATGTGGCCACCTTCTGCATGCTGCTTATGCTTTTCATATTCATTTTCAGGCAAGATGAGAGAGAATTTTTTACAGTTTGAATGTAATGTATTCTATCCATTTATTTTTCATTTAACTGTGTTGTGTAATTTTGTTTTGCAGTATTCTAGGCATGCACCTGTTTGGATGTAAATTTGGCTCTGAAAGAGATGGAGACACACTTCCTGACCGCAAGAACTTTGACACTTTACTGTGGGCCATTGTTACAGTTTTTCAGGCAAGTTACACAAGCTGCAATTTCAATCAGGCATCTTTTTATCCATTAAGAAATTAATACATTTCTTAAACAAGGATGCATTAATTGATCAATTAAACACATTGATAAATTAAACACATTATCACAGGAATAAATTAAATTTTAAAATGTATTACAGCAGATATTTCTAATAATATTTCACAATATTGCTGTTTTTACTGTATGTTTGATCAAATAAATGCAGCCTTCTTTCAGAAACTTCTTTCAGAAAAACCTTACAGAACCCAATGTTTTGAACAAAAGTGTAAATGGCAGTTTGATTGAGTATTTGTTGTTGATGTTTGTCTGATATGTTGATGTACAACAGATATTGACTCAGGAGGACTGGAATAAGGTACTGTATAATGGGATGGCCTCCACCTCTCCAGTGGCTGCTCTATACTTCATCGCCCTCATGACTTTTGGAAACTATGTCCTGTTCAACCTGTTGGTGGCTATCTTAGTGGAGGGATTCCAAACAGAGGTAAAGCCAGTCTCTAACCTAGTCTGAACACTTTCATCTTCTTTTTCCCCCCCTTCACTTGACAGTCTGTCTTCTCTTTTTTGTTCTTTAGAGTCTAGCACATATTCCAACACCATATCTTTCTTCTCTCTTTCTCCTCTAGCTCTCTCCTGTCCCCTTCGTCTAACACTATGTCCTAAACAGGCACAACGTGACAAGATTACAGTGAAAAGCAATTTTTCTGTCCAGACTGAAAGCAAAAATGTCACTCGACGCAACAAAATCACAGCCAATCTGTTTGCATGCTTTCTCACACTCTACTCCACAGCCGAAGAGCGTGAAACTAAGAACATGTACCTTGAATTTCATGATGCTTCACTAGACAGCAGCCTTTTTATGATTCTCTGAGGTACTTTGTCATGTAAAACTTCGTTATCAATCTCTTCTCCTTTTTTGATGTTTAATATATGTGAAAAGTGATAGTCCAGTGAGTTTTGTGTGGGTTACACAAAAAACCCACATAACAGAGATTTTGGGTAAAAAGAGACATAAAAGTGACACTGGCTGATTTTCAGAAAAGCATACTAGCATAATACTCCTATGGCATAATTTAGTAGTATGCTATTCCGAATTTAGCCAGTATATTGGGGTGAATGGGAGAAAGCATAATGTTTAATATAGCAGCCACCAAGAATAGAAGTCTCACCTTTCAACTTTTTGATAGTGTGTTTTCACTAAAATACAGTTTAACTGGACCGATATAAAATTTTAGGTGTGTCCCAAGTTGCATACTTATGCACCTTTCTATGCTATTTTGTGGTAAAAATACAGAGTAGTGTGTTCACACTAAAAACTCCAACAATAAAGGCATTCACACTAAGAACAAATAACAATATACCATCCACACCAACGCACAATTCCCGCTTTAAATGTTCAAGTTCTTTGAAGTCGGATGGATTCTGATTGGCTGTCAATGTTTTCATCATCCTTTAGCTGTAAAAAAAAAAATTCTGAAAGTGATTCCAATTATATCATTCTTCTCTGTCAAGCTGTGGCATGGATTTCCCTATTCTCAAATGTTTATTAAAACTTTATAGCTATGTTTATCATCATATGAGCAATATCATACAAGTAGCCGTGCGATATGGCTGTATATTAGCACAGCTGTGATTCGGCCGAAGCACTGGCTGAGATGAAGCTGTTCTCGGCGGGTACATGAGCACTGAACGGCCACTAACGGCCTGGAGCTCGCATCTCCAAAAACGTCTAAACAAATTGTAATGTAGGTGCTACGATTAAATATGAGTCACATATTTCAGGTCTAAACAACTACATTCTCGCCTAAAATACTCTTAAATCTACAGTTTGTGGTACAACGTGATTTGCTCTGCCACCATGACAGTCGCTTCAAGCGGAGTGATACAAACGGTGAAAAGGCAGGAGTGCTGTTATCACCAGAATATTGCATGGCTCTCAGCGAATCAGATTCGAGAATCAGAAAGAACTGTTGTATAAATATATATATGGAAAATATAGAATATAGCAAATATAGGAAAGTATACACTAGGCTATAGAGTAAATAATGTGTAGATTAAGTGCATAGTGTATAGTATTTTGGGACACAACTATTTTTTATCATAATTTGAGCTAAATGTTAAATATGCAATGCTATTTTTGTCAGATTTTATTGTTGATTTAAAATGTTATCATTATGTTATCTTGACAAATGGCTTTGGAGATTATGGTCTTTCTTATTTAAGTAGATAGATAGTTGTACTGTAGAAAATAGCTGCCTGGGAGCATTTCCAAGATGGCCGCTGAGTGAGCTGAATTGGGACTTCGTGCCACAGAAGAACAGAAGCAACTGACAAAATGTAGTGTCATTGTCACAGCTGGTTAAGACAGACACTTGGAAAGCTTGTTGCTTTGTCGCATTGTGCCTGGTTAGGACACTATGTAGTATTATTTATTCAACTAGAAGTGATGAGTTTCTTGTTCTGTGTATAATAGTACCTACTCCACACTCTTCTCATCCTCCTTCCTTCATTCTTTTGCTTTATCGCCGCCTTTTTCCATGATCTTATGAGACAACTTATCTCCCAATGCATAGCAGCCATTCTTCTCTGACAGAAAGACAGACACACACACAAAAATGGCCAGACTCATGATAAATCAGAGATATAAATGTTATTCCTATGCATCATTTTGGGTGGAGGGGTTGTTTTATTACCATCTCTTTGGAAAGAGACAAACTAAACCATGCAGGTTGGCGTGTGTATACAGTGCAAATAATCTAAGATTTGATTTGATCACCTTTATTTGTACGGTATGATGAAGTATTGAAAATAAAATTGTTTTCATATGCATTTTGTTGAACTCTTGTTGTTTGGCTTTTTAGTGGATGTAAAACAGTTTCTCATCTCATGATAAATGTTAGTGTAAATCTAAAACCCTGACAATTTATTATAACCTCTGCTCACATGGTTGATTCCAAAGATTCGTAAAAAAAAAAGCTTTAAATTAAAAAAAAAAAAGTATCTCTAGATTTTGATTGGTTGTTCAATTGAACAAAATCATTGTTAGAATAAAGATCAATGAATCAAAAATCTTAAAGTGCTTTTTCTGTAACACCTCATTAGAGCAACAACAAGAGCAACAAAACATATAATTGAAAATTGCTTTGTCATTCATTTTAATTTGCGTAATGGAAAGTGAAAGAGGAAGTTCTAAGTGTGGATGAACAGACAGACTTTTAGTCGATTTGAGAGAAGGTAATATCTGGACGGAGCTCAGTTCTTCGCTTTTTTCCCCTCTCTAAAAGATGAGCGTGCCTCTCCTGTGCTTGCCTGCCAGATAGAAATAGCTTTCATACTGCATCATGGCAGTTTAGAGGAAATTATGTTGCTCAGAAGCCTTCAAAATAAACTCTCTACTCTTAAATTAGAGAGGATAGCCCGCACTCAGCTGACCCCTAACTGCCTTTACCTTTGCTAAGTGCATCAGATATTATAATCTCATCCCAACTGGTGTAATACCCATATCCTCCTGCTCTCCCCTACAACTGACGAACACTGTTGACTTAATATTTTAACCTTACATCGTTTTCTGCAAACATCATGTTTATTTTTAGTTGGTCGAACTTTTCAGTGCGTCAGGGTTGCTGGGGAAACCGGTGGCTGAATGACGCGTGTGAAGCAGAGAGATCAAGCGCCAGGATGAATGTCCCTTCAACAGCGTAATGTCCCGTCCACTGAAGCAAAAAGCTTCACATAGTCGCACTGCTGTAAACAGGCAGTCTCATTCATGTCAGATTATATGTCAGTGTGTTCAGTGACCCTTCCATGTAGTTTATTGGTGAAAAGCTGGATTTTTATTTTTTTTAAGTATTAAATGTTCTGTTTTACTGCTTTATTTGTGTCCATCTTTGCAGTGGCACCTATATATGTATATAAACCTGTATATCTATCAAAATTACATGTTGGCCAATAGTATGGGCACAAATGCACAAATGTCAGGGCATGTCAAAATACCTCAAGAGCCCCACTCAGACCCCTGGGGGTTAATACGGATTAGCTTTGCCGAATTACAGAGCGCATGCAAACATATCCACGTTGCCATGATCAGATGCTTTTTTTCTATGCTTTAATAAAAAAATCCTTGCTAGTTTCTCAATTTTATTGTTTATTTTGTTACTGAGAGGAAAGCACGCAACATTTTTACATATTCATCGAACCGTCACTCTCAGCAGTGTGGGCGACAGGGTTTCACAACAAAATCCACCTAATTGCTACTCAAAACTAGCCTAAAACTAGCCTGATCGCGTTTCAGGGGGTTCCCACGATAAAAATCATGTTCCCGGGGGTAAAATCCACATTTTTGGCTGGGGTCCCCAGCATTCCAGGGGCTAAATATCATGTTATTTGGGGCTGCTTTAACCCACGGACATGAAAAACAACCTGTGGCAACAGTCTAAAAGTAGCCCAATTCCACTGGAAAATCGCGGACTTGGCAACACTGGGTCCTGCGGTAAAAATCATGTTCCGGAGGGTAAAATCCTCGTTTTTTCGGGGCTTGCCAGGTAAAAGTCGCATTCCAGTGGCTAAATATCATCTTACGTGGGGTCGCTTCAACCCGCGGACATGAAAAACAACCCGCGGCAACAGTCTAAAAGTAGCCCAATTACACGGGAAAACCACAGACTTGGCATCACCGATGGGCGTCAGATGTTCAATTACAGTATATCGCTGCTCACGTATTTCGAACTTCATTTTACCCCTAAACAAAGAACGAAAAAAGAACTTCGCTTGAAACATATTTGGGCCTTAACATTGTCAAAAATAACTTTTTAAATATATTTTGAATTGTAATTTATTCCTATGTGTCACGGCTGTGTCCACGAAGGAAGACGAAGAAGAACAGTTCAATCACAAAGTAATCCAATTTTAATTCAGACAGGCAGGAACAACACAACGAATAATGACGGCGATCGGACAATGAACAGAACTGAAACAGGAACTTATATACACAGAGGGGAATTAACTGATGACGTGCAGCTGTGAAGATGATAGGTGTCCATGGTGATAGATGAATGTGCGCAGGTGAGGAACAGGAGGGATGCTGGGAAATGGAGTGCTAGTGCTGGTGACTGTGACAGTACATCCCCCTCCGGCGAGGCGCGTCCTCGCGCCGTAACGGAACATCCACGCGGAGGGCCGGAGGGGGTTCTGGAGGCGGGCGAAGTGATGGTGACGAAGGACAGGTGGAAGGCTGAGGAGACGTGAAGGTGGTGCTTGGAGGACGATCCCCTGGCGGTGATGGAGATGACGGACCGCTGGCACAGACCCAGAGCTCCCCAGTGCCGACAGCCCGCGGTGAAGACGATGGAGGGAGGAGTCTAGATGGTGACGTAGCTGACGACAGCTGGGGGACGACCGACGGACCGGAAGTCCTTGACGGAAGAGGTGCAACGACTGAACAAAGGGGAGCCGGCAGGACGAGGGAACCCGGAGAAACCGGAAGTCTGAGGGTCTCCGGTGAAGCCGTAGGTGGGAGGAGGCTGGAGGCGGAGCCGCAGGATCCTCACTTGATGGCGCTACAGGTGGACACACGACCTGTGGCTCGACGTCAGAGCGGGGCTCCCAAGGAGACGGCGCAGGGCTGTGGACCTCCGGCAGCGGCATGGTTGGAGGACTGGCTGAGCTCTGGGGTGATGGAGGTGGTGAGGATATCGAAGGCATAACGGTGAATTATATACAGTCTTTACAGTCATTTATACCATTCAGAAACAATGATGAAAATGAAGATACTGGGTAGGAAAGGGTGGGAGATGGAACTTTCTCAAAGTCGATCAGCCAGTCGTCATCCTCCGTTGTCGTGACTCCATCGTCCACTGATGTCGCTGGCTCACACCCCTGGTCAGACTTGCGGTAGGGCTGCACATCCGGGGCGAGGATCAGCTCTGTCCTCTCTTCCTCGGGCTCTGGCTGACGCGTTGTGGCAGGTGCTGGCTCACTGTCTGCGGGGGGCACACACGAGTTCTTCGCGGTCGAGGGTGTTGCTACAGACACTGGCTGTTGCTACTGGCTGTGCTCCAGACACCGAATGACAGCTTCTCTCCAGTTCAGTCCGGTGGTGTCTGGGAGGTCGAGGAGTTGGTGGAAAGTAGCCCTGATCCGGAACAAGGTCTTGAGGGTCTCGTCGTCCAGGGAGCTGGTGACGGCCAAACAAATAAAATCTTTAACGAAGGAAAAATGGGCTCTTCTGAGCCCGGACGAGCATTATTGCCTTCTCGTCCATTTCGGGTGGTCCGATTATCTGTCACGGCTGTGTCCACGAAGGAAGATGAAGAAGAACAGTTCAATCACAAAGTAATCCAATTTTAATTCGAACAGGCAGGAACAACACAACGAATAATGACGGTGATCGGACAATGAACAGAACTGAAACAGGAACTTATATACACAAAGGGGAATAAACTGATGACTTGCAGCTGTGAAGATGATAGGTGTCCATGGTGATAGATGAATGTGCTCAGGTGAGGAACAGGAAGGATGCTGGGAAATGGAGTGCTAGTGCTGGTGACTGTGACACTATGATGGCAAAGCTAAATTTTCAGCAGCCATTGACTGGAGTCAATCTTCAGTGTCACATGATCCTTTATATATCATTCTAATATGCTGATTTGGTGCTCAAGAAACTTATTATCAGTGTTGAAATCATTTGTGCTGCTTAATAATTTGATGAAATATTTACTTCAACTTAATTCTTTAATAGAAAAAGAATGTCAGATTTGACAAGCTGCAGCATGACATGCCCAGAACTTTCATTAGAGTGAGTGGATGCCAAGGTAGGGTGCCCAAATTAGTACCTTGTTACAGAGGCAGTAACAATAAAATTGACTAAATGTGTTGTTATTCTTGTTGAACATAATTTTCCAAGAATTTTGGAACCTAAAAATCAGGCTGTGGGTCAAAAAGGCTTCATTTGACCCAAAGCAGAGTATTTTTTATTTTTTTTTATAACACAAGAAGTTTGCAGGATTAAAAGAAAAAACATTAATTTTATATGCATTGAAATATGTAGTTATTCGCTGAATGTAATTCACTGACTTACTCTGACAGATTCACAATATGTCAATGTGTGCTATCTCAAAGGAGCAGGAGAGGAGTTCATCAATATCAGAGTATAAAAGAGCCAAGAGCTGATATCTGCTGTTGCAGCATTTTTACTATGAGCAACAACTCCAAAAACTCACTGTACCGAGCATGCTAACAGCCTAAACTCCACCCAAAATGCAAAATTGTTTTTACTTCAACAGAAGTATTTAGTGAAATGTGGAGGTAAAATTTCTCATAATTTGTCTTTTGTCAATTTTCTAACACTTTTCTTATGCTTTTTTCCCCTTTCTTACCTTTTCGCTCTGTGTGGTAAAATCCTAACACGTGTCCACTTTAGGAAATAACCAAGAGGGACGATTTGCATGGCCAGCTGAGCTGTATTCAGCTGCCTATAGACTCAGGGGTATGTAGCACTCCGCATGATGTAACCCAGTGAGACTAACCAGGAGGACCAGCGTTTGTGGACAGTGTCACTTGTGATTGTTTCTTGTAGAAGCAGACTTGACTCAAAGTCTTTCTTCAGGTTCACTTGCTCAATGCCTGGCGGCAGAGTACAAACCTTGTAGAGCCTCATGCTTTATTTTATCTGGCTGAAAGGATGTGTTTGGGCTTATGGAAAGCCTCAGCGAAATCAGACAAAGCCAGACAGACTGCTGTGCAAAAGCAAATAAGGCAACTGGGAAGTCCTTTTAAATAGGTCTCAAAATCGTTTAATACACAGATACGTTTTCTTTACTTTTAATTATTTTGATCTTGTTCCTCTGCATGGTATCATCGTATTTTTTTTTTTATTTAACTAGACTTAAAGTTTTCCGCTGAGTTCAGTAACTCTGCTATTGACAATGTCCATTCAGTGAGCCAGAGCTGAGTGGAAGCACTTGACCCTGTTGAGGAGACTCTGTCTGTTTGTGGTTCTGGACATCACATCCTGTATTTGTTTTCATTCATACAGCTGTGCTAGGTGACAGTTGCAGTGGAAGGCTATGAAATGGAGAGCACCAATGGCTATGTGCTCTCTCAGACAAATGGTACAAAAGCTGTAATTGCAGCGGTACCCTTTAAAAAGGTTCTAATATTTATTTAGGTTCTCATGTGCACATTTAAGCTACTGATATGCACCCTTTATGGGTAAATAAGATACAATGGTGTACCTTTTAAAAAGTGTACCGCCCCAGTCCCTGTCTCTTATGCCTTCCAGTCCTTTACCTCGACAAACAAACTCACATAAACCTCTCTGCTACTCAGGGGCTATTAGCACATTTCATGTCAAAACATGCCTGAAATCTCTCTATCAGCAAGGTTGGTCAAGCCCAGTAGAATTCCCAAATTAAGACCTGTGTTTGTTAAGCAGCAGTTGCACAGCAACCTTAATGTCTTAATTGACAGAACAGCCCCAGTAGGCTTTCTTTCACACCTTGTACCTGACCAAAGCAGTTCTGGCAAACATACAGTAGCTTAAAAGAATCATTCTAATATTTCAGACTGGAATTTAAGTTATTCAATGAAAATTTTGACATTTATGAAAGAAGTACAACACAATATCATGGCAGTTTGTAACTATTTTGGTTTTTGGTGAATTAGTGATGAATTTGAATGAATTTGTACAATCTCATTTGTGGAGGTTCATGCTTAGTTTTTAGAAATAGTCTAGAAATAGTTCAAATTCATATGAATTCACTACCAATTCACTAAAGCATAAAATATTCATTTTAAAATAGTACTTTCAAAATAATAAATTTTCAGGTCCCAGTTTATATTAGGTGGCCTTAACTACCTATGTACTTACATTTAAATTAATCATTTGATACAATGCACTTATTGTGTACATACATGTTTTACATTGTACTTACATTTAAAAAAATACCAGTGTGTAATTACATCTGTAATTAATTTCTGTAATTACATTTATAATTACACTGTTGACCCATCCCTTACACCTTGACCCACCCTTAAACCTACCCATACCACCAAACCTGTTCCTAACCTTACCCATATCCCACCTCAATAGCAGCAAAAGTGTTTTGCAACACAATATGAACACAGTAAGTACATTGTACTTATTTTCTGATGCAAGTACATAGTAGTTAAGGCCCTCTAATATAAAGTGGGACCCATTTTTATGAGATTGGGTTGAAAACGTATTTGCAAAGGAATCATTCTTTCATCAGTCAGATCTTTTCAGTGAGTTGTTCGATTCACTTTACAATACTGGGCTGCTTCTGAAATCCCATACTTCCCTACCATATAGTAGGCGAAAAACAGTATGTGACAAAAGAAGTATGTCCAAATTCACAGTACTCATAAAAATGTAGGCAAAAAGATGGCCTGCTTCTTCCGGTGAGATTCGGAAGTGTACATACTGTATGATAGACACTTTACTATCCCATGAGGCCACAGGAAAGGATTTGTGAATGGTGGTGATGCTGTGAATGTAGTACGTCTAGATTACATTTATACTACATACACTCATACTATACAAAATGTCGTTTTTTTTTTTTTTTTTTAGAAAAAAGTCATGAAGTAATTACTTATTCAAAATAAGTACCTACTCAAGAGAGTATGTGATTTCACAGCCCTGGTCTTAATGATTTGTTCACAGAACATCTGTTTGATTAGTAAACAAATCATTCTTTTGAGTCTTTCAAATCTTTTCAATTAATCAATTGATTCAGTTCACAGAACAAGTCTCAAAGATTTGTTCACAAATCATTTCGTTCGAATCAAATCTTTGCAGTTATTCAGTTGATTTAAATTTTCAAAATGGTTTGATTCCTTTATAAATTAGACTGATCCAATTCTTGACATCTGGTTGCTGCTGTTAACAGCTAACTAGAGAGAGAGATTATGAGTAAATACTTTTTTTTTTTTGTGCAGATGTAAAGGTCATTCACATTTTTAACATGAGGGTGAAATATTGCTTTAATAAACCTTAGTTTTAATTGATTTTACATATAATACAATGGCTAATAGTTTTTGCTAGGGCTTCAAAAAGTCATATAGTCAGATAGCTTATTTAGCTAACACTGTAGGTATTTTATGTTTCTGCCACATCTCTTTACTCAGAACGGTGAAGTCGGATTTCGGATAGTGAAGTCCAACCCAGACACATCGTCCCCAGTGCTCAATTCTGAGCATGCAGTGAGTACCAGTGGGTGCTAATGCTAAGCTAACTGCTAACTGCAAGGTGGTCACCTATTCCTGAAGATGCTTTGTAGCGCCTCTCTGCTAGTTCAACCTATCACAGCTGTGTTTTGTTTTACTTTTCACTGTTGTTGAGAAGGTACAAGGAGTCTCTCTCATGTCTTGACTTACAGAGCTTGACTCCAGTGTCATAACTATTTCAAGTTAGTTTTTTTTTTTTTTTTTTTTTTTTTTTTTTGCCGTACTGTAGTATCATATATATTGTGTTATTCCCTATTGACAAGTCCTATTCACTGTTTTTCATTGTTATGATGTGAATTAATTGCTGTTCAACTGTAATGTGTTTAGTGTTACAATGATCCCACTGGTTTCAATGCAACTCAAATTTGCTTTGTTTTTGTTCCTTACCCATTTACACACCCATTTCTAATGCATTGATTTTTTTTTTTTTTTTTTTTCTCAGAGAGCAAAATATACAATGCGTTGATTCAGCTTGTTGTTAATATGTGAAGCCAATGGGATACATTGTTTGTAGGTGCAAGGTTTGTCAGAATAGTCTCCACTGTGTCTCCTCTTTGTCTTTGACCATTAATTCCATTGAGTACTGTGAATATGCTAAAATGAGTTTTCTATTGATGTTTTCACATCAGGCAACCACACGATGAGCGGAAAAAAAAGTTTAATCCTTTATCATCTTTATTGTACTGTATTTATATTAAAATCATTGTCCACAGATAGACGCCTTAATGGTCAAACTGAGAGAGTGATCCATGTCCTTAAACAGTGGTTTCTGTTTTGACAAACCAACCAGGGTTGAACTTCTGTGCTACACCACACTGAAACACAGCATTAAGCCATTTCAAGACTAGCCCAAGACTGAGGACAAGGAGGACACAAACAATGAGCCCTCTGATAAAAATAGCAGTGTTTATTTCTCCTGCCTGATCATTGGACGTGGCTCCTCTACTGGTGCTGTTCCTCCAGTGAGCTGAAAAAACCCCCCACACATATTCACCCGCATGTGGATGTCTTACTTTAATATACAGTGTATCCGGAAAGTATTCACAGCGCTTAACTTTTTCCACATTTTGTTATGTTACAGCCTTATTCCAAAAGGGATTAAATTCATTATTTTACTCAAAATTCTACAAACAATAGCCCATAATGACAACATGAAAGGAGTTTGAAATCTTTGCAAATTTAGTAAACATAAAAAATGAAAAAAAAAATCACATGTACATAAGTATTCACAACTTTTGCTCAATGCTTTGTTGAAGCACCTTTGGCACCAATGACAGCCTCAAGTCTTTTTGAGTATGATGCTACAAGCTTGGCAGACCTATTTTTGGGCAGTTTCTCCCATTCTTCTTTGCAAGACCTCTCAAGCTCCATCAGGATGGAATGGGGAGCGTCGGTTCACAGCCATTTTCAGATTTCTCCAGAGATGTTCAATTGAGTTCAAGTCTGGGCCCTGGCTGGGCCACTCAAGGACATTCACAGAGTTGTCCCGTAGCCACTCTTTTGTTATCTTGGCTGTGTGATTAGGGTCATTGTCCTGTTGGAAGATGAACCTTCGCCCCAATCTGAGGTCCAGAGCACTCTGGAGCAGGTTTTCATCAAGGATGTCTCTGTACATTGTTGCATTCATCTTTCCTTCGATCCTGACTAGTCTCCCAGTTCCTGCCTCTGAAAAACATCCCCACAGCATGATGCTGCCACCACCATGCTTCACTGTAGGGATGGTATTGGCCAGGTGATGAGCGGTGCCTGGTTTCCTTCAGATATGACGCTTGCTATTCAGGCCAAAGAGTTCAATCTTTGTTTCATCAGACCAGAGAATTTTGTTTCTCATGGTCTGAGAGTCCTCCAGGCGTCTGTCATGTGCCTTTTACTGAGGAGTGGCTTCTGTATGGCCACTCTACCATACAGGCCTGATTGGTGGAGTGCTGCAGAGATGGTTGTTCTTCTGGAAGGTTTTCCTCTCTCCACAGAGAAAAGCTGGAGTCCCTCCCCTACTAAGGCCCTTCTCCCGCAATTGCTCAGTTTGGCCGGGCGGCCCGCTCTGGGAAGAGACCTGGTGGTTCCAAACTTCTTTCATTTACAGATGATGGAGGCCACTGTGCTCATTGGGACCTTCAATGCTGCAGAAATTTTTCTGTACCCTTCCCCAGATCTGTGCCTCGATACAACCCTGTTTTGGAGATTTACAGACAATTCCTTGGACTTCATGGCTTGGTTTGTGCTCTGACATGCACTGTTAACTGTGGGGACCTTATGTAGACAGGTGTGCGCCTTTCCAAATCATGTCCAATTAACTGCATTTACCACAGGTGGACTCCAATCAAGTTGTTTAAACATCTCAAGGATGATCAGTGGAAACAGGATGCACCTGAGCTCAATTTTGAGTGTCATGGCAAAGGCTGTGAATATTTACTTTTTTTTTTCTTTTTTTTTCGTTTTTTCGTTTTTTCATTTTTACTAAATTTGCAAAGAGTTAAAACAAACTTCTTTCACGTTGTCATTATGGGGTATTGTTTGTAGAATTTTAAGGAAAATAATGAATTTAATTCCTTTTGGAATAATGCTGTAACATAACAAAATGTAGAAAAAGTGAAGCGCTGTGAATACTTTCCGGGTGCACTCTAACAGGTGGTCTGACCATGAGATCATCTGCTTAAAAAAATATACAGAAAGATACATTGAACTAATATTTAGCACACAATACATGTGGTTTCAGAGTGGTAGTGCAACCTGGTGCTGCTAAATGCATGCCGGCACTTCGTTTTTGTGGATTACCCCAATTAGGATACCAGTCACCCTCTGGCCTTTTTTGAGGGCTGCTGGAGTGGGGAGACCACACCCTCACCCACCTACCTGTTCCTCACCCTGCAATATGCTTCCCTAAGCCCCAGCAGCACTAAGACCTGCTAACCAATGTTTGTTTATCTTCCGCATTTGATAAAGGGTGATGCCTCAAAGTCTGACTCTGAAGCAGATTTCTATGCACGGAGCTTGGAGGATGTTTCAGGACATAAGAAGGATCTGTCGGCATCATCCGGTGAGACCCACAGAGCATAGTTTACATGAAAGCACATGGCATATTCAGGGCTCAATTATTAAAAATAAATAAATAAATCTGCTGGCCAGTAAGATTTTTACTTGCCCTGTCAACAAATTAACTGCCCCCACTACAAAAGAATAGTTTATTGATTGATTGATAGAAATATGTTTATTTGATAGAAATATTTATATTTATCATTAACTAAGTGTTCTTTACAACATTTGTGTTGTGTTTTTCAGCAAGCTGGAAATTATGCAGCTGTAATATAAATCCATGGTTTTATATGAGTTTATAGATTTATGAACTCAAGTTTGTTTCAATGGACCGTTATTGTTTAGTCCTGATATTGTCAAATGAGCTTGTTTAAAACATGTAGCCATAGAGTATACTGGCAGTTTTTTGCAGGACACAAGCCATTTTTTATATTAAACATGATTAATGTGCTCTCTTATATTTTAAAATCCACAAGCTAGCTTCTGTGCTATCCCAGATACCCTTTTACCCTTCTAACGGTGGGTTTATACTATGTATTTCTGTCTTTTTGACATAATGCATCATGGTCCTGTTTGAAGATTAAAGCCTGTTTGAAAAATTCATGCTTGAAATGGTTCCTAATGCATTTTTCAGCTGTCTGTCATGTTTTGTAGTGTCAGTGATGTTGAGCATACTATCCCTGTCCCTTCCACAGTTGTTCCCATCAATGGCCATGTGGATTTGAAGACCAGCCTGACCCCTCCCCTCATCACTCATACAGCTGCAACACCCATGCCCATCCCTAAGATATCAGGAGGAGGAGACCCTGCACTGGGCTACGAGTCCCGCAGAGGCAGCAATGTCTCCATGGATCCCAATGGCCAAGATAAATCTCCGGTCAGTGACTACCATTCTCTGTCATAATAGAGAAAGTTGGACAGACTACAGTTTTTTTTTTTTATGTTTATTTATTTATTTATTGCTGACATTGCACTCAGAAACATTACATTTTGTAATATTAAGGGGTCTCATTTACTAATGATAATAGAAAATGCTACTATAATGCACGTCGTTTTTGTTACGATGAATTAAGTCAGACTTATTGTAGGGTCACATAAGGGCTTTTCACACTGCGCTTAACCCCGAGTTATCATCGTTCTAAACACTGTGAAACTGTACAAGACAATTTTACAGCTAGACGCTTAGCAACAGACAACCAATCATGTGCTCATATATTTGCCTGTTTTGGACAGTCACAGAAACACTGCGCATTGTATAAACAGTAAATTCAGCATTTGAGAGGAAAAATGTCAAATGCTGACAGAAAACGCGACAGTTTCATTGAAGAAGAGACTGTTTTATTCTTACCTTTATAGTCCAAAATGTCCATTCAGTATAAACTCGCTGTGATTGTACAGTCGGCAATATGAGGATGCGCAATGCTAGAGCTATGTAAGCAGGTTTCGTGCTGCGTTTATCCAATCAGTGACACTGAAACAGCAAATATGCAAATAAGAACGTTAACCCGGGGTTTAGGAATATACAATGTGGAACGTCAGCTTATGAATACCCTGGATTAAATGTTAACCCGGGTAAATTATGAGCAGTGTGAAACGTGAAGCAAGATAACCCAGGATTCCGTTTACCCGGGATTTAGAATTACCCAGGGTAAACTATTTCAAGTGTGAAAAGCCCTATAGTTATTCAACTTCTTATAATATAATATAATATAATATAATATCAATTATAGAATTTATAATTATGTAAATAAATGCATTTGTATACACGCGGGTAGTTTTTTTTTTTTTTTTTTTTTTTTTTCCCTGTACACATGGTGGAGTTGATTTCTGCACGAAAATGTTCACACTCAGGATTTACAGTTAGCTAGTGAGATCTAACTTGAGAGTGACATGTTCCTTTCCCCATGTTTCTGCAGTCCAGTGCACGGAGCTCCCCTAATGCCCCCTGGAGTTCAGCCAGTAGCTGGAACAGCAGGCGCTCCAGCTGGAATAGCCTGGGCCGAGCCCCCAGCCTCAAGAGGCAAAAACGTCAGTCTGGCGAACGGCGCTCCTTGCTGTCTGGTGACGGCCAGTCCAGCTCAGATGAGGGAGAAGCGGTAGAGAGCGGAGGCGGTGGGGGCATGTCCGAGGGCGATGATGCCTCCCTCGCCAGGACGGACTCCCTGGGCCAGAGGCCTCGGCACAGGCGCATGGAATCCCTGGAGACGCGCAGCTCGTTTGATCTGCCTCCAGACACCCTGCAGGTGCCATACGTGCATCGCTCTGCCAGCATACACAGTGCCCGGCCGCCCAACTTCCTCAGCAATGGCAAGAGTTCTCCATCTGCAGCCACCACACAGCTTTCTCTAGATGATCACCACAGTGAGGATGACAATGCGGATGATGAAGGAAACCTGGTGAGAAAGTCTACACATGATTTATTACAGCTATTTTTCTGTTCCTTACAATAGATCTATCACAAATGTCTACCAATTTTCTTCTATTGAATTGGCTGCTATAAGATTACAGGAAAAAGTACTTTTATATCTTCTATTGCTAACGAAACTAACTTCATATTGTCATCCATCTTTCAGAGTCGCAAGGCTCGTCTCTTCCGTTGGCTGGAGCACAAGCAGCCTGAATGGTGTCGGCAGAGGGCTACCTGGTCCCTTTACCTGTTCCCCCCACAGTCACGGTGAGTATCTGATGCTCACCGTGCTCACAGTATCTGATGCTTTCTTGACCATCTAAGACGTTTTCAGGACCCACCATAAAATTTTCACCAATAGGATTGGTTGTCTTGTTGACATTAATAATACTGATGTTAATTGATTTATATCCAGTATAATGTAGATGGTGTAGCCTACATGAGTCCTGTGCGCAGTGTCGCTTCTTTAATAATTTTATTTAATTTCAAGGTTTTGTAGGGTTAGGATTGCATGTATCTTAATTTTAAGTTTATAATAAATAACAAAACCATTATTATATTAATATATTAAAGGGTTAGTTCACCCAGAAATAAAATTTCTGTCATTAATTACTCACCCTCATGATATTACACACCCATAAGACCTTCCTTCATCTTTGGAACACAAATTAAGATATTTTGATGAAATCTAATAACAACTTTTTTTTTTTTTTTATCCTCAATAGAAAGCAACAAAATTACCACATTCAAGGACCAGGAAAGTAGTAAAAACATAGTTAAAATAGTCAACATGACGACAGTGGTTCAACCTTAATGTTATGAAGCGACGAGAATACTTTGTGTGCACAAAAACAAAACAAAAATAATTACTTTATTCAACAAATTCGTCTCTCCCCTGTCATTCTCCTATGCTATTTACGTCCAGCGCTTCCACGTTGTACGTCAGAAAGCTGGCTCAGTATTCGCCAGCTCCTGCATCAGCATCACACGCATGCGTTGTGGTGCTCACGTGAACAGCTTTGGCCAATGTTGAGCCGGCGTTCGAACGTAAACACGGAAGCGCTGCAGTGTAAATAGCGCAGGAGATGCACAATACGTGGATGCGCAATGCTAGAGCTATGTAAACAGGTTGTGTGCTGCATTTATCCAAACAATGACAATGACACTGCAAATATGCAAATAAGAACTTTAACCCAGGGTTTAGGAATGTACCATGTGAAATGTCAACTTATGAATACCCAGGATTAATTGTTAACCTCAGGTAATTTATGAGCAGTGTGAAACGTGAAGCAAGATAACCCAGGATTCCATTTACCCAGGGTTTAGAATGACCCAGGGTTAACTATTTCAAGTGTGAAAAGCCCAAGTGTGAAACATTCCTTTACCCCGGGGTTAAAAGCAGTCTTTAGAACGTCGATAACCCGGGGTTAAGCAAAGTGTGAAAAGCCCTCTAGTCTTTTGGGGTCACAAGCTCTCCAGCATCCAAAATTTGCTGGTTATTTCAAAAGCTGAATCACGTTTATCATAGTACCATGACTCACATTCAGTACAGCAGTTTAGGTTGCTCCTAAGCCCTAAAAAATATCCTCATTAAGATGCTAAAGGGGTGAGAAATATCCTGTACTTTTTAGCTTCTCCCTTAGGCATCTTCTTGGTATTCCCCTTCTTCTTCTCATCTCTTTCCAGTGCTTTCCATTTTTGAAATGCATGCCTGCTTACATTAAGCTCCATGGAGGCTTCACTTATTAGAGAGAGAGGGGAGGAAAGAAGAACTCAGCATTGCATGTTACACTCTGTCAGCGCTTTACTAATTAAACATCAAACAACCTCAGATCATCCTCCTCCTCCTTCCTGTGCGAGCCCTGGATGATGCAAGCTATCACCACTTTGCGCTGTTATGACATACAGATTGGCATACATTGGTGTCACCAAACCAAAGCATAAAGGCTTGTGATTTTAGTATGTCCGTCTGTGTGTCGTAAGCAGGTCTTTGGTTATGTATACTTTACTCTTTCTTCTGATGTAAAACAAAGAAATTGGTTGTCAGCTTGTCACACAACTTGTCACACTTCAGTCTTAGAAGTTGAACCATGTTGCATTGACAATCAAAGAGGTTTAATATGTAAGATTAAATATGTTAAATATGTTTTGTTCTTTAAATGTGATTTTTTTTTTTTTAATATGTATTTCAACTTTTCAACTTTTAACTAAGATACCATTCAAAAGTTTGGTGTCTGTAAGATATATATAAAACAGTTAGTTCCTGTCCTTGATTCTGATCAATAGCTGTGTTTTATTCATGATAAAACATGGCTATGACCGCTTCACCCAACGGTTCTGTGTATCACTACACAACACCCTTAACAACCACTAGCAACGTAAACTGTTTGTTCTTAAACGATATTGTTCATTGAAGCTATTTGTATTATGTAGAAGGGTATTGTGAGAAAAAGATCGAGTCTATTACCTGCATTCAGATTTAGCATTTTCCTTCAGGTCGGTCCTACCCGATGTATTATCTTGTCCTTTTAACAGTTAAGGGGTTTTCCCTTGACTTACAGCGCTAGTCAAAGCATTTGTCAGTTGTGTCTTGTTCCTTGTTCACAACAGTTCAGTCTTTTCAATAAAAAAGTCTTCGCTACTGACTGACTCAATCATAAAGACAATCTTTGCCGCCATCTAATGGCGTTATAATGTAACTTCTGTTGCTGTTCATGATCAGGGACTATTTTTCAGGCGGAAGGAAGGCTTTTAGTTAAAGTTTCCTTCATGAAAGTAGCATTGATACATATTTTTGGCTTTAATATTTGTATTGTGTGGTAACCTTTTTATAAAAGCAATAAGGTACTTGAGGCTAGTGCTGTATCGTGAATAAGTCAGGGCTGAAGGGGTTGCAGGCATTCCGCTTCGCGTCGTGACTAACAACGCCCTTCAGCCGTGACTTATTCATGATACAGCACAGCCTCTCGTACCTTATTGCTTACACACACACACACACACACACACACATATATATGTCATATCTAAAGCTCATATGAATTTGTTTTAGATCATTAGATGTGACATTATGGTACTTTTGGAAGCCTCTCTGAAATTGTGTGTGAAGTTGCCTTAAGAAGCACCTGTGAAGTCATTGACTAACTGGGTAGCGAGGCATCATGGCAGCTGCCTTAGGTTTCAGACACAGCATTACACTTCTCTCCCCATTTCACCCCTGCATGACCACACTCCCCAGCATGAGAGATCGGGGCTGTGAGAGGCAGGTTGGCATGACAACAGCGCAGAGTTTGCCGTCTGTTCCCACACAGTGCCGTTCTGAGCATGAATTCTTTAACATCAGGCCAAGACTTGAGACATTAAAGAGAACTGAGCACTATTTATTCATAAAAAGGAGTCATGCAGGCGCACTTTATGTCTTATGGCAGACACACGTTCAGCATAAGTTTGTCACTGTCTCTAACAGAAGTTCAGTTGCACTGAAAAGGGGGTGGGGAGTGGGGGCGATTAGGAATGTGTATTTCCATTGTGATGAATGAGCCCAAATTAATGTCAGCCATGGTTGTTAACAAATTAGTACATTACCCTTACTTTATTATTATTATTATACACAGAATGGGACTAAAATTCGTTTTTTGTTTCCAGAATGATACATGGGTGCCACTTAATTAAACCTGAATCTCGACAAACCTACAATGTTGCATTCTACTCTCTTAAACATTTAAAGGCATAGTTCACCAAAAAATGAAAATTCCGCCATTATTTACTCACCCTTATATACATGCGAAACATAAATGAAGATATTTTGAGAAATGTTTTTTTGTTGGTTTGTTTGTTTGTTTTGTTAAATACAGTGGAAGTTGGTTACCAACAATCTTCAAAATATCATCTTTTCTGTGAAAAAAGTCAGTCATACATAATTAGTACAGCATGAGGATGAGTAAATTATTTTTTTTTGTGAATTATCCCTTTAAGAAAAACTACTGTAGTCTAACTAAGCGACTTTTGACCTTTGTGACCCATCTTTCAAGGAAATCACTTTTTAATGAATTCATTATTATATATTCATTATAATCAGCATTTTGTCGCCTGTTTGCATCACTCAACCCACTGTCTGGTGTGATTATGTCTTGCAGGTTTCGTATGACATGCAAAAATATCATCACTCACAAGATGTTTGACCATGTGGTTCTTGTCATCATCTTTCTCAACTGCATCACTATCGCCATGGAGAGGCCCAGAATCGACCCCTCCAGTGCTGTGAGTAATGTAACTTCACACACATACAAACACGCAACTGAGTCTTTCAAAACAACATTTGCTGAAGGCATAAGTGCTCAGGTCATTGAGATGAGTGTTATATGCTTATTTTTGATTAAAAATGAACTTCCTTATACTTCCTTTTATAATTTTTATACAGTTTTATGGAAGGAGGATTTTAAATTATTTAAATAATACTCTAAAACAATAATATGGCAATTCAAATAAATGTTGCAAGGTTTGATCCCCTGTACCTATGTGTCCTTCAGTTTCAATAGTATTTGTTTATTTAATTTTATTTAATTTTTGTATGGGATAAGCATCACAGAATATCAGTGTGCTGATTGCTGATTCAATTATCTAAGACCAACTGTGGACCCCTGGATGTTCATGAAAGTATTATTTAAAATATATTTTAAAATGTATTTCTGAATGGATTTTTTTCTATGGCATCTTATATCATCTTTTGTTGATATGGTTGCTTCTATAGAGAGTAAAAACAATCGTCAGCTGTTTTTTTCTCCATTTTGGGTACTTTATAGCATGATTTTTTTTTTTTTTCTCTCTGATATCTGCTTTTGAAGTCATAGTTCAAGATAGTCACTAGTGAAGTGTTTGCAACTGTGCTCTTTCTTGTGATGCCCTTAGTTTAATCAATATTGTCATAATTTCAAAGTTGGCAGCTTTGCCCTTGTGATGAATGTGAACGCTAAATGACGCTCAGTGTCAGGGCATTGAGCTTCCAATTTTGTAATATCTGTAAGTTCCAGACTCTATAACTAGCATGTCCTATGTGGGGTGATATGGGGAAAGCTGGATGTTCTGCTAGGGCCTGAGAATAAAAAGTGGATTATTAGATGGTTTGGGAGTTGGATGGTTTTACAGTTCTTTTTTATAAAATAAAACGGAATAATACCAATTTGTTATTCATGCTTTCTTACAGACCCAAAGGAAACAATCAGCTTGGCTTAAATGTTTTGCTACATCTCATTATCAGTTTTGTATGTTTACTACTTTCAGCAGTTACATGCTCCCTCAGGACACCTACTGTAAGACAGAACAGCATGAGAAAAGAAAGCAAGAAAATAATCTCTTTTCCTTTCTTACCTATATGGGAAGAATAGTACTATAGAGTCAAATTTGCTACATTTCATTGTGGCATTGGTAAACTGTATATGAATACAATTATTTGGGGGGAAATGGCTATTTTCAAGGGTTTTATGACTTGGCAGAACTGCAGTGCGGCAAACCTCCTTGAAAAGAGACAGCAGATGTCCATCATTTTTGCAGCTACCAGATTTCTGACATTTCAAGGAACGTATTTTCATAAAATGTTGTCCATCGAGACTTTTCACTCACTCATTCAACAGAGTAAAGTCTGTTAACCTAAGTCAAGAGCTCCTTTGGATTTTCTAACCATAATTAATTAATTATCTTAATACTTAATTAAATACTTAGTCACTCATTCTCATTCTGTAGTGATTTGTCAGTGCTACATATGATTATGTGGTGAGCTTGTTTATACAGAATTATACAGGAGTTTCTAGTATTGTGAATGTCCCACTTATTGTAAATGTGCCTTTGATAGCATTATGTAATCTGAACACACAGGAAAAAAAAAAAAAAAAAATGCATCAGGCCCATTGAATGTTGAGCATATATAGGGATGCATATGTTAGTATTATTATTTTCATTTAATTTTTTTATCCAATGATGATGTCTGCCTCTGTAACTGATAAGGCAGAGAAAGACCCACAGCGCTCCACATGGCAGAGAGAAGTAGTACAGATGGCCTCATCTCCAATCAGAGCTGGAAGAGTCCAGCTAATATATTCCTGTATACATTTTTAATCCAATTATACTGACTCACTCACAGAATGAAATGTCTGACATTAGTGTGTTATTCATAGATTTGTATTTAGTTATTTGCAGTTATTTACACATATTCTTGATTTGGGGCAAAAAAAAAAAAAAAAAAAAAAAAATGGGGGGGGGGGGGGGGAAGATAGGAATAAATAAAACACTTTTCCCACTAAACTGATAAAGGATACTGTCAGTAATGGAAATATAGGACCTTAAACCCTCTCATGTGTAATGAATTTCTGAGACACATTATGTAGCATGGAAAGGTTGTTTTCTGTTGTGTTATTTTCCGGTGGTTTAATCCATGTAATCCAGTTTTTACCATGTGTGCCTCTGAGCCTCTATGATATTTGTTTACTTCCCCCAAAAGACATCATGTCAGCACTTCACAGAAGAGGAAAAGCTCGACTTCTTTTCCTTCCCCGCATGTGAATTTGTTCAGACTTGGGGCAGATGGCACACTGTGTTTTTGCTTTTTAAAATCTCAAATGATGTATTTGCATATAGGCGTACGTACATACACAGCAAGATTGTTATTGTTAATGAAACATATGGACCTAATTTGAAATGATAAAACACTGTAACCAAAAATAGGCTGAAATTTAAAAGAACAAAATAAATAAAAAACAAATAACAGTAGATGATGATGCTGCATTGCATGTCATGTCATTTTGAATATGTAAAATTTCTAAATGTTTTCTGGTAATGACCTGTAACATGTTTCGATATGAACCCACAGTGTGAAATTACATTTTTGAGTAAATACAGAATCTCTGGACCAGGTAAAGTCAGTTCGGTCCAATTGTCACTACTGAATTGTGTAACTTTTGCTGTAATAGAACACCAGTGTTGAGCTTATGCAAACCATCTCATCTACATGACAGACTTGATCTATAGTAGCAGGTACCTCACTGAGCTCAGATGTGTGTCATCAATATTTCATATGGAGACACTTTTTTCATTTGGGTATGAACAAATGCCATCAGACTCCCCACCTGAGTCCCCCTCTGAAGACAAGGCATGAGCATGTCTTTTCAGTACCCAAAGTAATGGGAAATGAATGATGAAAATACCAAGGGGAGTTTTAGCAGCTTTTGATTACTCTCTCTCTCTCTCTTTCTATCTCTGGTCACATACAATGAAAACACATTTAACTGCGGAAGTGGGTCTTCTAAATTACTCTTTACTAATTGCTTTTGATTCACACTAATTTGCTAATGAATCATTTTGATCATTTTGTAAACCAGTTTGTGAACCAGTTTTGGCTCAGAAAGAGCAGTTTTAAGGTTTTATCTAAACTTCACACAACAGCAATGTTCAGCTGATATGTTTGAACACAGGTATCTAAAAATGCATATTTTACTATTATTTCATATAATACAATTTTTATATTTTTTGTAAACTTTAGGTTCTCCGTACTCTACAACCAGAGACGTATTATTGTCTGTATATATTTAGTTAATGTTTTGTTTTTAACTTGAATTTTTCACACACTAAAGAGGGGTTACAATCATATTAACTGAATTGTGTACTTCATTTTTTTAAATTCTATTTGTGTCTGTTTTCTCGGCGAGGCTGGATGTGTGCTACCTCAGACATTCAGTAACCTTTAAAGAATGAGAGTGAAGGACGGGTTGTCTGACCCTTCTCCTTCAGAGACCAAACACTGTGCTTCTCAGACATGCTCTTCCTCATTCATGAATTCTGACCCGCACATACACACACTCGACAATGCATGAAAACAAGCCGCAGAGCAGAATGGAATGGCAAAGACGTCAGGCTGTTTTCAGAAACAATACAAACCACAGTGATGATGTCAACTGGAGGCTTTCTCAGAGAGAACAGGAGTTTTAGAACATGGTGCCATGACCCACTGAAACATGCATTAGTGGGGGGTCATGGGAAAGATGGCCCCTGGGCCTTGCTGCTCAGACACAGTAGGAGAAGGACAAATAATCCAGAAAGCCCATGTTCTCAACTCTCTGCCGTGAAGATCTCCACTGCTTATTTTGCTTCCACACCACTTGTTTAAAGTACAAATTAACTTATCTTCCTTATGCACCCAGAATCCTTTGCAAAAAAGCTGTTTATGACTGTTAAAACACCAAGGATTATTTGCAAAGTTGAATGAATCCTCAGTACTTGTTGACTTAAACAAAATGGCTTTTGGCAAAGCCGAGGGCAGATTTGTATAGGGATTCTAATTCCGCTGCTACTTTTCTGTAAAGAGCCAAAACACTCATGAATTTCAATAATAACGTCAAGGTATAGATAGAGTAATTCAGTAATCGATGCCTCTCTCAAAGGAACCGTGGTGAGATCTTAGCAGCCCTCCAGTTAACTGGGTCACTTCTAACTGAGACCAAACTAATAACCTTTGTGTAAGCAGCACACATTGTTATCCATTAGGCTTTCACAATCCATGCATGCCTGACAGAGACAGAGCATGTAGCGTACACTACACAGTGGATATTAATCTTTTCTGTCACCCCTAATGTAAACGCCATTGTATTTGTTAAATGTATGTTCTCTTTATTGTTTAGTATGGTGGAGTGTAGAGAGGAAAGTGAAGGTGCCAAGGCAGGTTTAAACACTAGTGAAAAGGTTTAAATTGCTGACCATTTGGTTTGTATTGTACTTCAGTAGTCAGTTTCAATTTGGTTTGGTTTGTTCTGCATTGTTACTTTGTACATTGCTATTAGGGATGCATTATTAGATTGTTTTGAGGCAGATACCAATAACTGATATTGTAACACTGTAACTAAATTATCTTATTATCAGTATTTATTTTTTCAAAAAGTCCTTTTTTAATTTTTATTTTCTCCTTTTTCCCCCTTCTTACAAAAAATTGTCATGCAGCTCGAGTCCTTATGTCCGTTTTAACGCATCCTCTGTGCCGTGAAACCGCAATGTGAAATGGGCTTATGGCGCAATATGGCTGTGTGCATTGGGCTTATAAAAAGTGTTTGGATTTTGGATTTTGTTAGAGCAGTTCATCTAGTATGAGGCTTATTCATTTATAATATTTTGAAACGCTTTCTAAAGTCCTTTATGACTATGGCTCTGCTCGCAATAAGCGTTCTTAGAATTGAATGAAGAAAATCAGCATTTCTCTGCCACCTGTAAGAATGAGTTAAATCCGACAAAGTGGTTTAATAAAGGGTGTTCTGATGTTGTGAAATACAAAATTTTAGTATATTTTACTGTACCAATATGAGCCACCTATTGCACACACTGAGGCACCTATTGCGCCATCAGCACATTTCGTGCAGCCGTTTCTCGGCTACCACATAGGTAAATTCATTAAAGTGGATATAAGGCCTTGAAATATGACGTACTGCCCTATCAAAAACCAAATTTTGAGCACTTTTTACTGTATCAATCTTTTTTTTATGGACCCTTGAACTTGGCAAATTGGAAAGAGTGCAAAAGCAATGAAATATACTTTTTCCTCTCATCCCATTTTTTTTTTTTTTTTTTTTTTTTCTACCACCATGTCACTTTAGGGGCTCCATACTATTTAAATTTTACAATTTTCTGTTGTAATATATTTTATAGTGTAATTTATTTCTCTGATGGTGTCACATGATCCTTCAGAAATCGTTCTAATATACTTATCTGGTGTTCAAGCAGCATTTCTTATTACTGTTGAAAGTTGTTCTGCTTAACATTTTTCTGGAAATCATGATACATTGTTTTTCTTTGATGATTAGAAAGTTCAAAGGAACAGCTTATATCTGATTTTTTTTTTTAACATTACAAAATATCTTTACTGTCACTTTTGATCAATTTAATGCATCCTTGCTGGGGGGGAAAAGTATTAATTAAAAAAAAAATACATAGAATTACCATAACTGCTCCTGAATTACCATAAATTGACATTTCCCAATTCATACACATTTTATATTTTCATAGTTGTTGTTGAACAAGAGATGAACAAAAATATACTGAACCATTTAAGGGAACTATTTCACTCCTAATGAGCACATGGCTCTTTCTGTAGATCAGCATATTAATTCACCTGTGACGTTGGTGTTTCTGGTCGGGTGAGTCAGATTCGTTACACAGGAGTCTCTAAATTGTAGTCATTTTAGTATGAGAGCATGAGGATGGAATCTGTTGACAGTGTTACTGTCTGTTATAGAAAGAGGAACAAACAGTCCTGGCTCAGGTCAGAGCAGAGAGCTGGAGAGGACAGCACCTGCTGCGTGGGAAGGCCGTGTGGCACAGACAGAGGGCGAGGGGAGCAGGAGGTTTTTGTGTCTGCGGTGTCATTTTAGGATGATAGTGCTTTGTAACAATGTTTATGCTTGTGGACCTAATCTTATTTCTCTGGTTACTTTAAATGCAAATGGAAACAAACAAACATCAAATTAAAATGTAAGATTTGATTTCAGTTTACACATAGTCTGTTTTGTGATTGAAATAAGGCCACATGACTTGCAGGTAAACAAATAAAATATATTTTTAAATCTTTTGTTTGAATTATAAAGATTTCTTTATTTTAAAAATGTATTATTTTAATTTTTCATTTTTATGATCTTTTCATTAAACTCACGAACCCCAGTCTGGGAAACCCTGATGTAATGTTATATTTAATGCACTTCATGATATATTTTCTTTATTTTTTTATTTTTTTTTAATTTTTATATCAATATGGTAAAAGGTTATCCTAATCAAATCAATCTAACAGTAATCAAAAAGTAATCCAATTACATTACCTTAAATGTGTAATGTAATGGATTACATTACTAATTACAATTTTTTATTTTTTTTCCAAATAATTTGGAATCAGTAACCGACTACAATTTCTATGTAATCTACCCGGCACTTATGCAGGGACAGTAAAAGTTTATTCCCAGAGGTGCAATGTTTGGTGAAAAACACCCCTGAAGGCAAAAAAAAAAAAAAAAAAAAAAAAAAAAAAGAGATGATCGTAAATGGTCATAATGGGTGTTTTGTCACAAGATTCTTGATTAACATTATAAATGAACCCCAGGGAAGAAGAAGAAAAAAAAAAAATTATACATGAAATGGCCCCTTTAAGAATTTCTTTTATCTTTATTTTCATAACTCTTTTCAACAGCCATTTATGTCTTTGATAATGATTTTTCAGATTTGATTTACTTATTTGGACTTCAGAGATAGTTACTGTCATGAAGCTGTTACTTATCCATTTGTTACCCACTGTGTTATCTAGTAGTATCCAGCGAGGATGCTGGATGAAATTTATGGCATGCGGTGTGCATGTGAGTATGTGATGTTAATGCCCGTGGAGTACTCAAAGTGTGGGCAGAGTCTTAGTCCAATAGATGCCTTCACAGGAGGCACCTCTAATGTGTTATGCCACACACACACACACACATGAATCTTCTCTGATCCAGCACTGACTCACCGTCACTTTCCCTGCTTGTCTGGTTCTCTCTGCAGGAACGCATCTTCCTGACGTTGTCCAACTACATATTTACTGCCATCTTTGTGACCGAAATGACAATAAAGGTAGGTGACATGGTTGGCATTTGTCTCTGTGTGGCGTCTTCTCTGACAGAGGGTAAACTAACAAACTGCCTGGGCCAGAATACCAGCCAAAAGCAGACTGACTTCAGTTCCCTGTGGCTTGTTTATAGTGCTGATCTCTCTTAGATCAACATGGCTAATAGAGTCTGGTGAAAACATTCCTGTCACGGGCTTTTCAGATAGCCAGTCTTGCAGCCCTTTTACTGTTCTTTAAAGAGGCAGTTCAGGCAAAAATGAAACTTCTGTCATTATTTACTCATCTTCATGTTGTTGTAAACCTGTATGACTTTCTTTATTCCATATAACACAAAAGGAGTGTTCAAAGCTGTGAATGCTTCAAAAAACATGCAAAAGCATCATTAAAGGGTGAAAATTCAGAGAAAATATTAAAATCAGTCCTAGTTCTCCTTGACAAATTTATGACATCTGAAACAAATCATGTGGAATCATATCTTATATAAAGTTATTCCAACTAAAATTTATAAGTTCAAATAACTATAAATTTGTCAAGTTAAACATACTTTAAGTAAATAGAACTTAACTTTGAGTTATCTTTTTGCATTGACTCAGTTGAGTTTTTTTTTTACAGTGCATCTTATTTTGATGATTACACACACACACACACACACACACACACACACACACACACACACATACATACATACATATATATATATATATATATATATATATATATATATATATATATATATATAGAATGAATAACTCAAAGTCTATTTACTTAAAATATTAAGTATGCTCAACTTGACAAATTTAAAGTTATTTAACATAAAGTTTAGTTGTAACAACTTTATGAAAGTAAGGTAAATTTACTTTAGGTTTTCAGTGCATAAGTTCACTGTAAAAAAATTTTGTTCACTCAACTTAACTTTTTGATTTATTAATTTCCACTGACTAAATTTTAAGGTTAAATTTATTCCAACTAAATTTAATAAGTTGAAAATACTTAATATTCTAAGTGAAATTGATAACTCAAATGTTGAGTGAACGTGAACTTTGGTATCAAAAACTTAAAGTAAGTTTACCTTACTTTCAGTTATTCCAACTAAACTTTAAAAGTTCAAACAAGTAAATTTGTCAAGCTGAAAATACTTAATATTCTAAGTAAATACAATTTAACTTTGACTACTATCTTTTTACATTGACAAAACATTAAACATTATATTGACTTTTTACAATTAAGTTAAGCAAACTAAAAATTTTTACAGTGTCAAAAATGTTATTGGTGGCACATTTATACACTATTCATATTAAGAAACATTTCTAATGTTTATAAATTATTAAAACAGTTGTGCTGCTTAATATTTTTGTGGAAATGCATTTTTTTTTTGGTCAGTATTCTTTGATAAGTGGAAAGAACAGCATTTATTTGAAACAGAAATAGAAATGATACGCTTGCAGCGGTTAATAGCTCACAGACTTGAATTTCAGTCTATTCTTTACACAAAGTTATTGGATGGCTTCAGAAGTCATATACTTTGTGTTTGAAATCCTCAGTTCCCATTCATTGCTGCACAAAAAGCTTCTGATTTCTTCTTTTATGTTTCGCACAAGACAAAGTCATACAGGTTTGGAACAATATGAAGGTGAATAAAAACCATATTTTTGGTTGAACAACACCTTTAAGTCCCTGCTTCCCTTTGACAATTACAAAGCCTAAACAAAGACCACAGCAGCAGAATACTAAAATCTCACTCTGACATGCTCAACTGCTGCCAGTCAGTTAAATTAAACATTTGAACAAATGCAGCCTTATAAAGGTCCTAAAGAGAGCACACTGAAATGAAAGGTCTATTTAGCAAGCCCTGCTCTCTATTTTCCACTCTTCACCACACTAGTTAATACGAAGTGGTGGTGGTAGTGGTGGTGGGGGGTGGATGGTGGAATTGTCTGCCAGATATTCAAATGACTATCGTTGAAATGGAAGAACATGTTGAGGCCTCTCTGGAGAAGACAGAAAAGTTCATAGGTGTCAGTCACAAAGGTCTAGGGTTTCTATTCTGGGGCCCTGCTTTATGCCAGGTCACGCCCACCCAAGAGATTTCAAATGAAAATCATGGCAGAGAATAATCATACTCACTGGAGGTTAATTAACGCCGACTGACAAAAACTTTCCGGGTCGGATAAAGATGACAGGGCTGTTGAAACTCCTGGCTTTTGTTGCCTGACATGCCTTTGTTCACTTTGAGGTCTGATCACATTGTAGTTTGATATATTCACCAGCAACATCATTAGAAGCTGCGCATTCATGCTTAGCACTTTTTAGTCAGATTATTCTCACTCCTGGTTTGTTTATCTCAGCTTTTTTCCCCCCTCTAAGCCCCTTTTATATGCCAGCTGTATGCCAGTCTAACCTGATACATTCTCAGAAATGCCACAATAGTGTGAAAGAAATAAAAAAGAACCCAAGGGAATAAGTGCGTTTCTTCCCAAATTCAGATTTCAAACACATCAGCTTTCTCACGTCTCCCGTCATGTGCATATTTTTTTTGTAAGTTTTTATAACAGGGTTAGATTTAGAAAGAAGGGTGCATATTTTTACCAAATTGTAACATCTGCAAGATTAATTTGTTATAAAAGCTACAGTAAACAAAGTTCATAATTGTGAATGATACAGAAAATATGGTTTTAATATGGTTTTACAGATATGAAGAAGTTTTGATTTTTCTTAAATTTGAAGTATTTATTTTGCAATCAAAAAAATACCAATGGAAGATGATATCCATCCATCTTCTGTTGGTCGGTCAAACAACCTACAAATGTGACCCTGGACCACAAAACCAGTCATAAGATTACATTTTTTGAAATTGAGATTTATACATCATCTGAAAGCTGAATAAATAAGCTT
Source organism: Hypophthalmichthys molitrix (assembly GCA_037950675.1). NCBI lineage: Eukaryota > Metazoa > Chordata > Actinopteri > Cypriniformes > Xenocyprididae > Hypophthalmichthys > Hypophthalmichthys molitrix. The sequence continues at coordinate 18,204,804 of CM075503.1, forward strand.
TTTGTTAGAATAGGACAATATACAACTATTTGAAAATCTGGAATCCGAGGGTGCAAAAAATCTAAATATTGAGAAAATCACCTTTAAAGTTTTCTAAATGAAGTCCTTAGCCATGCATATCCCTTTTTTTTTTTTTTTTTTTTTTTTGATATATTTACGATAGGAAATTTACAAAATATCTTCCAAGAACATGATCTTCACACTGATTTTTGGCATAAAAGAAAAATCGATAATGTTGACCCATATAGTGTATTTGTTGGCTATTGCTACAAATATACCCGTGCGACTGGTTTTGTGGTCCAGGGTCACAAATGGCTCATTTGGGATAGAAACACGTTTTATTAATGTTTTGTCTCTAATCAAATTTTTATTTAACATTTGTGTTTTAAATCGTATCTGTTTGTTGGTGTTGCGAAGGTGGTTGCTTTGGGCTGGTGTTTCGGAGAGAAGACCTACCTGAAGAGCAGCTGGAACATTCTGGATGGCATGTTGGTGATGATCTCTGTGATTGACATCCTGGTATCCCTGATCTCCAACAGCGGCACTAAGATCCTGGGCATGCTGCGGGTGCTACGGTTACTGAGAACCCTGCGGCCACTCAGGTACACTGATCACAACATCCATTCAGTGCTGCAGTTAGTCATTATGCTAAATACCAGTTACAATTACATCAAAGATTTAATGCACAAATGCACCACCACCTGCCATGCTGTAGGCTACATAAACACTTATATGTACTTTGGGTCAGAGTGCTAGATTTGCACATCTTAAATCAGCATCCACTTTCTTACAGGAAACATAATTAATGTAAAGACTGAAGTTCCACAATTTGCCTCTTCCTCACTTAGATGCATCAATTAGCTCCTAATTGGTGCAGTATGTAGCTGTGCTTGTGTTTATGCATATGTATGTGTATTTGTGTGTATATGTGTGTGTGCCTTGCACTTTTCCTCCTGCAGAGGGAACTTCTGGAGGCCTTCCCTACTCTTAAATATTTATGACATATTCAAGCAGAAAATAAAAATCAAATATTCATCTTTCCTGCCCAATTTCCCCACAAAATGCTTACACTGGTCTTTCACCCCCCAGTCACTCCCTTCTCTCTTTTCAAGTACTTCTCTATACGGGGTCAACTTCCACAAGTTTCCTCATGCTACCAAGAGACTTGTATTAAAAATACATAATTTTCCGGGATTTCTGTTTCAGCTGTGTTGGTACTATGTTATAGTGAACAAATGTGCCATCAACAACATTTCTGAAAGGAACTGGAAAGAAAAAAAAGATTTATTCATGTTTCTCAGTCAGATACAAGGAACTTTAAAATATTAAATAGGTAAAATCAGCAAAAATCAACAGCAACAAAAGAATAATGATTTTATTTGCTGCTTATTTTTGATGCCACATGTATATTCATCAAATATTTTTTATATTGTATAAATGTAAATTATTTACTTTTGCACATGCAGACTAGTAAAGAGGGGAAAAAAAGGTTTAGAATAAAATGCTGTAATTACATTAATTCAATAACATTTCTGAAAAGGAAAGGAAAAGGACCATTTGGAATTGTGGTAACCCTTTTTACAATAAAGGTTTCATTAGATAACATTAGTTAACTACTTTAGTTAACATGAACTAAGAATGAACAAAACATATTTAATTATTTAAAACTTATTTACTTTATTAATCTTAGTTAATGTTTATTTCAGCATTTACTAATACATTATTAAAATTAAAAGTTTTATTTGTTAACATTAGTTAATGCACTGTGAACTAACATGAACAATAAATAAACAGCTGGATTTTTGTTAAATAACAATAACAAAGATTAATAAATGCAGTAACAAATGTTTTGCTCATTGTTAGTTCATGTTAGTTAATACATTACCTATTGTTAACAAATAAGACCTTATTGTAAAGTGTTACCAGAAATGATTTAGCATTTTATATCATTTATTATATATTTTATGTATAGCGTTTATACATTTCCTTTTTATACAAGGAACTTTAAAATAATAAATAGGTAAAATCAAAATTTTTTGATGCCACATGTACAGCATATTCATCATATAATTTTTATTATAAAGATTTTTCTGGTCGACTAGTAGTCGTTCATTTTAAGTGATTTAGTCGACTTATTGCACGTTTATTAATGAACCATATAAATCATAATAAAAAGCCTTTAATGCCTATAGCCCAATCAGTGTTCAAGCGCACGTATAAAGCCACCACCAGAAGTTATGATTATGAATGTGTCCGGGAAAAACAGCAAGGAGATTGCTTTAACATTTTAATAATTAATTGATAAACTAGTGTTTTCTGTATTTTCGTCTGCAGTGATGAAGTTGACGATGCCGACTCGTCATCTCCACAGTAGTGGACGTGCCTACTGTATATACACGTTTCATACGGATTACATAACCTGAGAATATTTGTTTTCCATTTGAATTGGATCATTTAAAAGTAGACATTTCCCTTTGTATAGATATATTTTTCATGTCTGTGAAGCAAGTTTACATGGAGCTTCGGTTCTTTCTTTTTTTTTCTTTTTTTTTCTTTTTTTGGGGGCGTGCTCAAGTTCACAGAGAGATGGCAGAAAGTACACCATGTTTGCTTTCATTATTTTACAAGAGCACAAAATTTTGTTATTGTGACTGCACACAAATAAAAGTAGACTCTTTACAGATTCAAAAGATGTTTTACTCTTATCTGTATGACCAAAAATGATTTTAGGTGCAAGTGATCGCACCGGCGCCTCCATGTTAGCTCTCATGCAGTAAGCGCGCAACTATTCAGCTTTCACACTCTAGGTTAACTTTAAACTTGCTACTACTTACATGTTTTAGATGATAAGCCATATTTGAGGTTGATGAATAATAGTTGAGCTTTTGGATGTACTGTAATTACCACATAGACCAGCTGTCAATGATCTGTCCATCACATTATTAGCAGTCAGGGTGGAAGCAATCTTGGGTCTGACTCCCAAAGCACCTGGTCTGCTAATTAGTGGCCTCTGGTGTGGATTATCCCTGCACCTACTTAATTCTTCCTGATTCCATGATTATCTAGTCTTTATTTATTTATTCGTATTTTAATGTGTGCTGATAAAGCATAATTATTTGCTTAACTGTATCGTGCCAAATAAGGTTGAGGTATTTTGATAGAATGACGAATAAGTCTCCCAGAAAATCTTTTAAGGCATTCTTCACTAGTTTGCTAAAACAGTTAATGAATGATTTATGTTTCTACCCATGAGCATCACTATTACTCCACTGCTACTGAATAGTGCATAGAGATGCAAGCATACCCTTATAGATAATGAATAGTATGTGGAACAAAACTTGAATTCCTTTTTATGTTTTTATTCCAATTAAGTATTGTTTTATCCACTTGTAGCATAGTTACATAAGGCGAATTAACCTTTAAACAGTATATGTGATAAGGTCCCATTATAACTAATGACAGTTGCTTCGGTTGACTGTCAGAGAATGTAGAGCACCCGGAGAGGAAAAAACGCCCTGTAAATTAAACATGAAGCGGTCTGTGTTTTCACCTCGAGCTCCTCTGCGTGAACATTTTAAAGATTCTCACACAGCGTTTCCTCCACTACCAGAACGCTCTGCTTCAGAGAACATTACTGTGTGTGCAACTGCCTCTGCACCGCCGAACACCTTTTGAAAGTTTTACTTCTTGATCTTTCCCTCGACAGACTTTATATTAATGCACCTCTGTGTGAAGTCCAAGTTGAAATCAAAAGAAAGACAAAGACAGCTGTAAAAAGTCTTCACAGCGTGGGCTCGGCTACTTCGGCAAAAGTCAATTCAGGGAGGGGTGGGTAATCCAGACCACATGTGTATCTGGACCAGTGCAGTGTGCAATGAGCTTAAAGGGACAGTTCAACCAAAAATTTAAAATTCTGCTATTGTTTACTCACTCTGTCTTTCGAAATGGGTATGACTTTCTTTATACCTGTCTTTTAGCAGGTTGTCCCAGGTCCGGCGCCACGAGGGGGCAATAGAGGGCATTGCCCCCTCAGATCTGTTTTGTGCCCCCTCAGTTTCAATTTGTCCCCCCTCCACCTCCGAAATGGGATTGATTTTAGCCCTTTGACGAGTCGCACCGGTGTGATTAGAACGCATAGTGCGTCACTGCAAAATTCAAATGTAGCCTACTTTCGCGCTTCTGCTGGCGTTGACCCAGAGACGGACGCGCTCAGTGCTTTTCATATATCACAGCTATTCAGTGTTTTCAACCACGTAATGTTTATTTGAGGTTTCAGACATTTAAATAGACATTTAAATGCAGTACTATATATATAAAAAAATAAATTAATAGTTTGTTAAATTCAAATTCCATACACTGATGTCTATGGATGCTGCAATAAAATAATCCTTTCAATTATAATTTGAAAAGTGTTTTATTTATATCAGATACACATTGTGTATGAAACAATAAAGTTTTCTCTATTCTTCTCCCAGTTCACTGGCCACTTCGGGAAAAATGGATAAATTTACGTGATGTAAATCCGATTATGTAGATGTAGATCTTCTGAATTGCGGTGCAAATTCAACGCGCGTTATGACAACTAACATGATTATTATAAAGGTCTTTAAAAGACAAAACACATTCACTTCCACATATCCGACAATCGAAATATATCATATAATGAAAAATGAAATAAACTGTCAAAGTATGTGTGTGTGTGTGTGTGTGTGTGTGTGTGTGTGTGTGTGTGTGTATATATATATATATATATATATATATATATATATATATATATATATATATATATATATATATATATATATATATATATATATATATATAGATAGACAGATAGATAGATAGATTCTAGAATATTTTTATATCCAACCCCACCACCATTTATTTGCAATAGATTTTTTTAAACAATGTAAAAGTCTTTTGTCGATTGATCAATTTAATGAATCTTTGCTCAAAATGATTAATTTCTTGAAAAATGTAAAAAATTTAAATGATAGTTTTATTTATTTGTTTGGACTTTTTAGACTTTTTGGTGCTTTTATAGTGCTTTTCCTTCAAAATATCTAATTCATAAAAGATTGACATGAGAGTACACAAATAACAAAATTAAAATTCCCTTTAGGGTGGGTCGATATGCCCATTAATTCATGTGGACATCTGTGTTTGTATGGACAGTTCATGTCTGTGTTCTCCTTATCAAGTATTAATGGCATTGTTACAGAGACATGTGTGTTTCAATCTTTAGACAGGTTGATTTATGCGTTGTGTTTAGGGAGGATGTGCACACTCTGTAAATTCATCAACTCTTTCACCCCAGGTTAAACCTCTCCACTGCATGTTGCACTGCACATCACCCTTGAGGATCTAAATTAATCTCAAAAGCGCATAAAGAACCATCCATCCTCCACTGTCTGTATGTGCCCCAGAGGAACAGACCCTCCCTTAAACACCTGCCGCCAGCATCTATCTACTGATATCACTTTGTTCAATCTCCTAGAAGCTCCTGCTTGACCTCTTCAAATGCAAGTAACCCGACATAATGTATCGCGTTATTATTGTTTGTGCTCATTAATTCTCACGCTAATTACAGTCCAGCTTCTTTCACAGTGCCTGTCCACAGTAAGGCATTTGTTAAGCTAATCTAACCATGCTTGACTTGAAACAAGTTCGTTTTTCTGCGTTGTCTATTTGCTGTAATTACAGGGACGAAGAATTGCACAAAAAGATGATAAGGACAGATTGGCTCTTTCGGATTTCATCTGGTGCTGCTTAATTTCATTTACATATCATCGCTGCAGATGTTCTTTATGTCTTATTGTTTTTAGATAATAGCTTGTGTAATTGTGAAGTCATAATTTTACTGGATTATAAGTGGTAAGTGGGCTAGGGAAGAGATTCAGCCATTAATTTCTCACCCTGGTGGAACAGAATAACACCAGGGTGAATAAATAATGACTGAATAATTGAGTGAACTATCCCTTCTATATCTCCTTTTGTTGTCTGCTGAAGACGTCAGTCATACAGGTTTGTAAAGACATGAGAGTGAGTAAATAATGGGGAAAATTATGCTACTCTTTTATACTGCTGGTTTTACTGCCTGCTTTCTTGATTCGTAGTTGAGATTTTTTTATATATTTTTTTTTTTTGTCCTTTGACGGGTGTCCTCAAATTGTATGCTGTGTGTGTGTGTGTCAGGGACACACAGCTTGAATCCTCCAAACTGACGGTTCCCAGCCCAACTACAGCATCCTTTAATTACAGCCAGGATGAAAATGTGTCTCTGTGTTCTGGGAATAAGAAGCTCCTTCAGTGCTCTACTTATTGTTCCCTTCCAAATTTATTTATTTATTAAAACCTTTCAGAACAAAAAGACCGGATCGGAGCGACGAATATGAAAAATTCCACTTTTCTGACGACTTGCAAAACACTGTAACCATAACGCATGTTCCCAAAATCAGAAGAATCGCATCAGCATCACATTATAAAAACTAGGACCACCTCCCATTGGTTTCTCACCGTCCCAAAATACCATGGCATTTACAATAGTACTATTGTATTTTTTTTTTGAAGTACCATATGATATCATATATCATACTATGGTAATCATAAAATACCATGGTATATATGAAAGTACCGTGCTTTACCGTCCACTTTACAAACATATTTCTTTTGCTCTTACTACACTCTTTTTTTTAATACTATATAAATGCACACTAAATTGCACAAAATCACGTAGCCTATTTACACATTTTAATGAAATGAATTATATAAACACAACTTCACTGTGTTCTGTAATGTTTACTGTATTGAAAAACATTATTGGCACAACACATCAGGCACCAGCACCCTCTATTGGTGAGGGGTTGAAATCTCATGGTGTGAGCACCAGTGTAATTATTTATATACTAATTATATTTATATACAATACTATTATATAGTTTTTTTTTTTTGTTTTTTTTTTATCTAGTATTCATATTTTATTTCCCAAAGACAATTTTTAAAAGTTTTAATTGACAATAGCTACACTGGTGTGCCCACTGTGAACAGGGCATATCATTTCACTGGATTGTCCCTCTCAAATTCAGTCAGAGATGAGCGTGGGTCTAGACATATTGATCCTTCTCATCGTTTGACATTTTCATAATTGATTTTACGGTATTACCTGAAATCCCCAAAGTGAGCTTTGATAAATACGCTTGAGCTTGTGAGAGATGCACGCAGATATTCAGACAAACAAAAGACAGAGCAGCCTGTTATCTGCACTCCCTTTGGCAGACTCCTTTCTCTCTCAACCAGTTACTTTGACTAAACCTGATTGGTCTCTTTAAACATGGCCTTTTCTTCATTCTCAGACACTGATACAATCACAGCGCACGTCTTAAGAAGATCAAAGCTGAGGATCAAATCAGGTTTTTGCCGCTTTAGCTCAATTCTGTGGTGAGGAGACAGAAATTACTGCCACCAGATGAGGACTAATGTGCCTTTTATTCTCCAGTCTAAAGGGAGGAACTTTTGAAGTCCTTGTTTGTGTAGTACCATAAACATCTTGCTATATACAATGTTTCCGCAATGCATCAGAATCCCCTGCTACTGCTTTAGGTCCTCATTGTGTCCCATTAACATCAGTTCAACACAGACAAGGCTGCAGATTAAAACCGGTTGCCTTTGTTAGAGTATAATTTTACATGTAATGAGCTGTTTTCACAGGCAAACAGTTGCTCTTCTTTGCTACTTTTTAATTGTTGGTCTATGTAAACATGCATTAGAAGAGACATCTTTGACTGTTAGAATGCATTTATCTTTAAAAACGCATGCTTTCTGTCCCCTTTTAGTTGTTCCTCCCCTCAAGAACACGTCTTGTGTGAACAGGCTCTAAAGCAGCTAAATTCCTGTTACAGCTGTGTGTTTGTATTACACATGTTTTTGTGTGTGCCTTTGTGAGCAGGTGTCTTAGTGTCACCGTGGGTGCCACCCTCTGCAGAGGTTGACAGGTGCAGTTTTGTGCCGGATGCCGTTAATAATTAGGCTTCATCTTTATTCCGCCGGTTTAATTAAAACTGTCTCTTTTCTTTGCAGCACAGAAAGTTTCCCTACAGTATTGCATTACAGTTGCTTAGCATAATGGCTAGGGCGTGAAATGTTTGCTGGTAATTGCCCGGCATGCGCATTGATGATAAATTAAATTATTTAATATTATTATATATTGTAAGTAAATGTAAATTATATAATTATACAACAGGATAATAAATGTTTTTTTTTTTTTTTTTTTTTTTATTTTGTTCTAGGAAAATTGTTTTTGTGTTGGGTTGACACTTTATTTCCAAATGTAAATCAGGGTCCTGAAGCCAGGCTAGAACGAGCAGGCTAGATCTGTTGCCTAGTGTGCCAGATCTGATTTTAGATCTTTGCATAGCAATGACTCAGCTATGTTGAAAGTTAAAAAATGATATTTTGCTTGCTCTGGATTCTGGCTCTTGTGTGTGTTTTGTTGGATCTGTGCACGACATTTTATATCATTGACCATAACATTCTTCTTGAACGTCTTGAATCCAAGGCATTGCACTACAGTGGTTTGTATGAGAATAGGACTTTTTTCTGTAAATTTGGGAAATTTTTCCTCATCATCTGCTCCTTTTTCGTGTGGTGTGCCCTAGGGATCCATTTTGGGACCTTTATTTATTTCCCTTTATATGCTTCATTTGCCCTACATTTTTCAGAAATACAACATTTTTTTCTTATTCTGACAATTTTAAGTTTTACCTTCCAGTAAGTTTTGACACCACTCTTTCTTTCGATGTTGTATATAAATGCTTAAAGGATATTATATTGGATAACCAATAATTTTTTGCAGCTTAATGAGGATAAAATAGATTTTTAGATTATCTCGCTTGCAAGTTGTACAAAATGCAGCCGTAACACTTTTGACTGGGTCTAAAAAGAGGGACCATATTCCCCCAATTCTAGCATTCCTCCACTGGCTTGCCATTGAATTCAGGGTTGATTTTAAAATTCCTATGTGTGTATATAAGGTGCTGTCTGAATGGGCACCAAAATATATTAGTGACCTTCTTCAGCCATATCATCTTAGATCTTCTAATCATTTACTTTTAATTCTGTCAGTGCCGCTGTGAATCAAAGTATGATTGGGTCTTTTCTGTGGCTAGGCCCATGCTTTGGTATAGACTCCCCTATCATGTGAGGTCTTCTTTTATTGGACATTTTTAAGTCCACTCTTAAATCATACTTTTATTCTCAAGCTTTTGGAAATATGTAATTGTTGCTTTTACAGTGTAGATGTGCCTTTTTCATACTCTACAGCACTTGGATCAATTCGTATTGTGTTTAAATGTGCTTTATAAATAAATGTTGTTGTTGCTTAAACATCTGTTCTCCTGTTTGATTTTCAGAGTGATCAGCAGAGCTCCAGGACTGAAGCTGGTTGTTGAGACACTGATGTCATCACTTAAGCCTATCGGGAATATTGTGGTCATCTGCTGTGCCTTCTTCATTATTTTTGGCATCTTGGGAGTTCAGGTGAGTACAAAAAATAAATAAACATAACCCTACAGAAATCACCACCTTAAACAAGTTTTAAATGGTTTTTCTGGTAGTTTTAGAGAAATTTTGAGCACTTTTCAATTTGGTCAGCCTGGTAGGCCATCTTAAACCAACTTTTAGCAAATTTTAACTGGCTCAAAGCCAGTTTTAGCTGTGTTTTTCAGTAGGGTAGTTAGAAATGCCACCTCACAGTTATATAGTGGATATAATATTTCTTGCTTGGATCAGACTATTAAAGTAAAAGCCAGTCTTAACTTTAGGGATTAATTGGAGTAATTCCTCCTAAAAAAACATCATATATAAAGCAACACATAACATATAACAGCTCTGTGTGTTTAATCCACAAGATTGCCTTTAAGACTCTTAGTGAGAGTGAGAGAGGTGGTGCATAGAACGAATACATGATTCTGTCATTTCGGTAAATTTGAAACATACTCTTCCTGCCCACAGCTGAATAATTTGACTATGATTAAAATGTTCTGTTTTCCATACTTCCACAATTTACATAAGTCCGTAGGGGAACGCTGATGCAATTTATCTTCCATTCTTCCAGGAAAAGATGCCTGTGTTCTTTGTGCCTGTACGACGTGTCATGTTTAACACTGACTTTGTTCTTTGTATGGTTTCCACTAAACAGTCATGCTGGACTTTCAATAATGGGGACATAACCATATTGTATGAAGTTGTAGCAGTGTCTTGAAATTACTCATTAGATAGCAATTTTAGGTAAACCTTTAATTTCAGTCAAAAAAAGTACTACAGTAGGCTATGTAACAGTGACAACACCGGTATATTCTAATGTCAGTACTTATTTAAAAAAAAAAATGTAATATATGCTCTCTCTTAATCTCTGTTAAAATGAATTAATTTAGTTATTTAAAGAGCCTATAGGGTGGTCACAGATGTGCATTTTATTCCAAAAAAATCATTCACAGAGAAAAGGAAGGTTGGTTGTGTGCTGATAAAAGTGCTTTTTTTCACAGCTCTTCAAAGGAAAGTTCTTTGTGTGTCAGGGGGAGGATACAAGGAATATCACCAACAAGTCAGATTGCATCAATGCTAAATACAAATGGATCAGACACAAGTACAACTTTGATAACCTTGGGCAGGTAAGCACTTAACCTGTCAACGGTTGCACAAACAGTTGCTCTTTCTCAAGATACTCTTTTAGATGCGCCTACAAGCGACTGGAAATGCCACTTCCAATTTGAAAAGAATCCATTATGGCCTCATCCCATTTTCAACAAAGTCAAATGGAGCCACTGAAGTCAAAGATTTCTTTTAACCTTTTTTTTATCATCTTTCACCTCCCTCAGGCCCTCATGTCCCTTTTTGTTCTGGCTTCCAAAGACGGTTGGGTGGACATAATGTACGATGGACTGGATGCTGTCGGTGTCGATCAGCAGGTATTGACCGTATCAGAAGCTTACCCGCATAAAATTTTATTGTAATAGTATTTATATGGATTTTTATGCTTGTGGATTCACCTTGTGATACATTTGATCTGCAACTGTGGACAGTGTGGTAACCTCATTCATATAAGTGGGTCACTGTTTCTAGAGTGCAAACAAATTGTGGGCCAGAGTACACAGAGTACATCCCAGTCGTTTGCATTCTCTAATAACCGCAAACTCTGATTGGACAAACTCCATGAACTGAATCAGAGCTGAAAAATCATTGATCAGCATTTCTGTCTTGGTTCAAAGAACTGCTTTCCCATTCATCTGTTCTTCTGTAAGCTCCTTACTGTCCATTCATCAGATCTCTTTGAAGTGCCTTATTTTACACTCTTTCCTCCAAATGTCTGTTTTATAATACAATTAGAATTTTTGAATAATTTCTGAATAATAAAAAGTACAATTTTTTGCATGAAAAGGAAGTCTCCATGCTTCATGTGTGGCTGTGGGCTCCTGAAATTGTTCTGCTCTATTTGAAAAGAGCCCAGCCCCCTGTCCTAGCCAAGGCATTCATGTATTTGAATTGGAACAGATATCTCTTCCTTAGTGCATGCCATGTGGCCTGTGCCTCACCATTGCATACAGAATGCTTAATCTAGCCTAGAGGCAGGCGTTTTTGAGTCTTCAGCAGGACAAACCTCTAAACTGAAGTGTGATTGATATCATAATTCTTAACCTCAGGCTACTCCTGCTGACCTAGCAAAAGTTAAAAAAAGGAATTTCTTTTATTAAGCCCTTGAGGAATACAGATGTGAATAGGTGATCTATAAACTATAACATTTGTGTCAGACCACGAGATCAGACACTAAAACTCATGCAAGGAAAACAATATATATACGACTTCCTAATAGCTTAACCACCAGTGTACTCTGTACATTAACCCGTGTTGTGTTTATCTGTGTTGTAGCCCATCATGAATTACAACCCATGGATGTTGCTCTATTTCATCTCCTTCTTGCTGATTGTGGCTTTCTTCGTGCTCAACATGTTTGTCGGCGTGGTGGTTGAGAACTTTCACAAGTGCCGGCGGCACCAGGAGGCGGAAGAAGCCAAACGGCGCGAGGAGAAGCGCAATAAACGCATGGAGAAAAAAAGAAGGAGTAAGGAGAAGGAGCTAGCTGGTCGGTAGCCTTTCCACACCTTTCTGAGTCCTGCTTGATCATTTTGATTTGGCCGCGTGCTAAATTAGTTGCTAATGCTAATTAGAGTGACCGGCGAATGAGGAATGAGATGCTCGGGCGCGTAATTAGCTAGGAATCCACTCCCCGGCTTGCCCCCTTTTTGCCTGGGAACGTCTCTAGAGCATGTCCCATGGCTTGCATGGTGATCTGCTTACTGAGAGAGCAGGGTGTGTGGTGGACCCCTGCCACAGGGATCTGCCCACCCTCCTCCTCTCATGCATGTAGGGCAGTGCAGTCTGAGAAGTAAATAAAAATCCGTCACACTCAAATTGGTTACAACCATCAGCTGCCTGCTCCGATGCTACCCAGGATGCACGGCGTGGTATTGATGAACTTCTCTTTTGGTTCCACTTCCTGCTATTCTCAGCACAAGGCGTTAGCATTAAAACGACTTCATTGAGGATCTCTGTGTGGATTCAAGCTCTTGTTTGGACATTGGTCCAGCATGTTTGATCTTTAAGTAACAGTTAAAAATGGGAATTTCTTTTTTTAAGCCCTTGAGAAATACAGATGTAAATAGGTGATCTATAAACAATAACATTTGAGTCGGACCATGAGATCAGACACTAAAAGTCATGCAAGGAAAACGAAGCTATTCTCATTGGCACACACCAACTTTTATCACTTAATCTCAGTTCAAAGGTCAAATTTATTCCCCTCTAAATGTCCTATCACACCATACTTTCTCATTAAGATCTGTATTTGATTTGCGCATTAGCTGATTAGTGTGTCCTTTTGTTTTATAGCGCTATCTTGCTATCAGCTTTAGCTGGAGAAGGAAAAGTGCTTCATTTTACCCTCAGTTCTTCATCTTTTCTTTTTGCTACAAATCTAATTTTCCGTAGGTGTGAATGTCTGATGGGATGTGTCAGGTTTCTAGGGTGGAAATGGGATTAAACCGTGTGTCAGCTTTGCCTGGCTCGATTAATATTTTGAAACTTCTTTTTGAACGTAGTATCTAAATATCCTGAGGTAACTTTTGGACTTTTGCTATAAAAAGTTGAGGAGAAAAGTTGTGGTTCCTTTCAGGTGAACTTGTTGGTATGACATCAATCATTTACTGAAAAAGTTTGCTTGTCAGATATTTCCATCCACAAAGTCTACAACTATCTAGGACTAGTAATCTAGAGCTTGAACAGCCGGGATAAATAGATTTAGTATTAGAGTTTACACACAGCAATAGGGTTATTTTGGACTCAGAACAATTGGAACGCCCACCGGCATATTCTCTCAGAAAAATCCATCCTATTTCAGCTCCTTTGACAGTTTCTTTGCTTGCCCTACCTGATTAACATGGTTTCGTTCTTCTAGATGTAATGCTGACCGGTGTCAGTTGGTCCAGTCCTGATCACACACAAGGTACAGATTGCTTATGTCATGTCTATGTGTTCACCGTAATAGTGGTGGTTTGGGATGAGGGAGGGGGGTGCACCGGGTGGGAGGGCACCATCAGCGCCCATGTTCTCACCTCATCAGATCTGATCTGGCCACACAAGAATTGTCTGTGGAAGTGTGTATGTCCGGTTTCCACACCTCATCACCAGTTCCAGCCAGCCCAGCCTCAAGCTCACACAGGGGATGGATAGAGAGAGAAAGGGATAGAAAAACCGCAAATGTTTTTTTTTTTTTTTTTTTTTAATAAATATATATATATGGTTATAGTTCTTGATTAATCAAGTTGAACTCACCTCAGCCTTCAGTAAGTGCTTTGGTGGTATTATAGGTTTCGATCTCTCAATGTTGCCCCCAGTGTGATGCACTGTGGCTGACTGTTCGAAGGGAAGAGTATCACTGTTAATGTCTTTAGCTTTTATTGATCTGTCTGCTTTAAAGTTCTCTCATAAGTTTGATGTTGTGGCATAGTGATTCACTTCGTTTTGTGATGTTATCCCATAACACTGTTTTCAAAAGTTCCTGACTTGCTAAACACGACACTACACCTTGCTGTTGTTCAGAGGCTGCATGTCGTGTTGAAACTCATTTGTGACTTACGTGAGTGAAATGTTTGTATGGCACACTTGTTCCACTTTGACTTAAGAAAATATTGCTGTACTGGGATGCTCCACATGATTTAAACTGATACAGTAACTTGAGTACAGCTAAGTTGTGTGTATATAAGAGGATACAATACGATATGTTCCCTGTACTTCTCAAGTATAATCTAGGGCTGCAACTAACAACTATTTTGATTTATTGATTCATCTGTTCATTATTTGTATGTATAATCAATTAAATAATGTGCAGATTAATTGTTCAGGCAATGAGCAGATTAAACTCTATTTAATGTAAGTTTAAAATATTACGTTTATAATATGAAGTTATTAAAAAAAAAAACATTGCTCATTGTTATTCATGCTGTTGTTACATTTTATGTTTTAATTACTTCCCATTTTAAACCTAAATTTGATGTTTGTCATGAAAAGTTAACTGTAATTGCGACATTTACACGCTCGCTGTCAGTACTTGCTGTTTTACATAATAGAAGTGTTTAATCATAATATTTTTTATTAATAATATTTCATAATAAATTTTTTTTTACTATATTTTTGATCAAATAATTGCAGCATTGCAAAGAATAGGAGATTTCTTTTAAAAACAAAAAAAGATTAACTCCAAACTTTTGAACAATAGTGTAAGTAAATGTGTTTCATGGAAAATGTATGCTTTTACTGCTTTAAAGTGGCATCACTGACAGAGGTTCTCTATGCACGGTGTAAAGACCTTACTAATCAATGAAATTCATTATCGATTATTTTCATTATCAGTTATCATCAGTTAGTTGTTGCAGCCTTAGTATTAGCCGAATTAAACCGAAAATGAAGTAAACCTGACCGAAATGGCATTTTATTTTTTGGATCCATTCCCCACATTTGATCTGTTGTGCTGAGTTTTCAAAAAAAAAAATTGGTAGTTATATAACCTAAAAAAAGGAATATTTTTGTGCATGGAACATGTTTGCTCGTGTTGTTCTCAGTGTAGCTGAGAGACTCTTATCTCTCCCTTTCTGTCTGTGTTCTGCCTCGGTGAACAAGTGCTCCCTCATGAACCCCTTTTCTTTTCTCCTCCATGCCTTTCTTTTCTTTCCTTCTCTCTCTCTCCAACTTTTTTTTTTTGTCTCTACTTGCCCCTGTTCACCTAATGTTCTTGGAAAACATCTTTTTTTTTTTTTCCTCTTTCTCAATTATCCATATTAAAACCCCTTAAATTTTGTTTTATCACCAGTGTTTTATGGAGACTCAATATAAGAATAAAACTACTGATGTGATAATTATTATAAATTTGTCCATAATTATGTGTAAATATAGAGTATAGGTGCACTCAGTTATTTTCCAAAATTTTTTTAAATGGGAATAAAGCAAATAAAAGCAAATAAACAAATGTAATGCATCCACACCAGGAGGAGTCAGTATAGCATCCAAGACCACTGGAATAAATAAGCAAAAAAAAAAACAGAACAAAACAAAAAACACACTTGCTACATCCGAAATTGAATACTTATATAGTAAGTACTACATTTGATTTGAAACTTACTTCGTGACCTTTAAAAAAGTATGTTCTATATAGAATGAATGTGTGTAGTATGAATGAAATTTGGACGTATACTACATCTGCCATGTTGTCATTGTCATGTGACCTACGGTGTCAGTTGCGTCGCTTCATTTCCATTCACAAATCCTCTACTGTGGCCTCATGGGATAGTAAAGTGTCATTCAAATGCACACTTCAGAATCTCTCTGGAAGTAGGAGGGTATCCTCAATGTCATCTGGGTACTTTTCACCTACTGTTTTATGAATACTATGAATTTGGACATACCTGTACTACTTGGCTTACATACTGTTTTTCGCCTACTATATAGTATGGAAGTAGGCATATTCAGACGCAGCGACTGAAGGCACTTCTTATATGCCAAATGGCACACTTCATTCAGACCACATCTTGTGAACTCCACAAGACCGAAAAATCACATTTTTCATTTTAGGTTTCAGAAGGGTGCCTGCAAACGCCCCCTTTGCGGCCGATATGCGCCCTCGATGGCACTTTTGCCGATCCCACGAGCTCCGCATAAGACTACATTCTACCCGACAGTCAAAGGGGCATTATGTTATTAAAGTGTGGGCTCAGGGGAAGATTGCAAGGGCTTAGAGTTCCATTTGGGACAGGGCCATTGCTTATGGAGTTGTATACACTTATATATTCTAACATGAGAGCTCTGCAGATTAGCTTGTAAGTGTAACCATTGATTAACATATGTTGCAGGAGTGTATCGATCACACTTTTTCCATATATTAAACACAGTTCACAGTTGCATGCATCAGCGTTGTTCACACAGTGATTTAGTTATGTTGTCGCATTTGGGATGAAAAATGACAGGCTTCATTTTGCTTCTAATTAGAAGGCAATGTGTTAATTACTCAACCGTCCAGTAACACTGTGCCTCAGCATATTTTATAATTTTGCTTTAGATTTCTGTTTGGGAGAGGTGGGGGTGTTACCCCCCACCAGTCTGTCTCTCTCGATTAGCTTCTTTTCCCCTCCTGTTGGACTGCCATCGCTGCTGTATGCTCACGTATGGGATCAAAGGGCTGGTTAATCATATCACACTGCAGTAGGGCTGAAACCATCTGCCTCTCCTCTACCTGTGTCCTCCCCCAGTCGCCATTTATTAACCGTTCTCTGAGGTGCCTCATCAGAAATGTGTTCTGCCAGCAGTTTGCCCGGACACACTGTATTAATAAGGCATATCGTTTGGAGGTGTCCTTGATTAGGTAACATTTGATTTACAATAAATCCTTTTAGGCTGCTGCATAGTAATAATTCTTATCCTGCTACTATCGAAGGATGTTTTTATTTTTTATCCATTCAAAATCAGGATGGTGCATCGTTGATAAGCGCAGATGAAATCTGCAGAAGGGTCATTCTCAAAAAAATTGACATTCTGAATTATAAAACGTTATTATAAAACGAAGTTGTGAATTCAGTTGTTTTCTCCCATAAAAGCTGATGGTATGTATCCACCTTATTCTATATGGGGCATCCATGACGCTTTTCCCGAATTATGGGTGTAACTTCCGTTAAGCCAACATTATCTCATGATCAAATCATACATATTTTATGAGGTGGCTAATTCGTATGAATTCCTATGTCACTTGCACGAAATCATACAATTTGTATGACCATGAATAACCCCAAAAGTGTGATTCTTTCCACTTCAATAACGAACGGGTTAAATATCACTGTAGCAATTATATATCTGTATTATGTTACATACGTTGCCTTAACTTCAGCATTGTCTGATACTATCAGAGGTGGGTAGAGTATCAAAAAACTGTACTCAAGTAAAAGTACAAGTACTTATAGAAATATTTACTCAAAGTAAAAGTGAAAGTAATAATCTTAATAGTTACTTGAGTAAGAGTAAAAAAGTATCTAATGAAAAAACTACTCAAGTAGCTCATTACTAGTTACTTTGTAACTAAACATTATTTAGATAGATGTTTAAATTATTATCATAATTAGATAACTTTGCAACAAACACAGAAGAGACAAGCATTATTTCTGGCATCTGTAACCCGAATATCATTGCATGTCCTTTACTTTGTATAATAATAACGTATACAGCAACATTTGAAAGAAGAAAGAGAGAAAACTCTTTACATGTGCTCGCGCTCATAACCGCTGAACATCTGCACACAAACAATGATCAAATGCACATTGACGGACCTTCTTCCGTCTGTTCTCCAAAATGTAATCAAATGTATATTTCTGCAGGCGCGTGTAAACTGGTTAACTGTGTCAACACAAAGGCGTTCATTTTCAAGACGAACAGGTCGCCGGCGCTGCCACTGCGCAATAGGCTACCCACAAATTACCGCGGGGGTGGCGACGGCAGGTGTTCATTTCATATTCTCTGAACAATGGTAGCTTATTTAATGTATAAATTAAGATATATGTCCATAAAAACGGTAAAGAAATGCTACATACTTTGTCGTGGCGTAGTAATCTGTTTGGTTGTAAAATTTCGGCTATTGGCTGTATGAATTGAAATCGAATGAAATTGATACCTGTGGAACTGTTCACAGACAGCATACGCAGTTCAACTAATAAAAATCTTCATCGCTGGCAAACAATTGGATGCATTGCAGATTTGCTTTTAATTGACTGTAGGTCCACTGTCACTTCATCCAACGCTCCGAGTGAGAGCTTCAGACAATTCAGTGCGTGCAGGAAACTGAGCAAATCATTCAAACTGATTCGCGAACCAACTTAGACAGTTTTGCCAACTTGTTTGATCAAGTCTTTGAACAGAATCGACTCAAAAGAGTGATTCATTTGTGAATGGGGCATCGTTCATGAAAAAAGAGACAGCGTGCTTGGAATAAATGACACATTTCTTAACATGTACAGTATTGCATTAAAATTAAAAAGTAACGAGAGGAACGACGCCCAACGTAGCGAAGTAAAAGTACAGATTTTTCATTACAAATGTACTCAAGTTAAAGTAAAAGTACCCAAATTTAAATCTACTCTAAAAAGTACACATTTTCCAAAAAACTACTAGTAAATGTAACGAAATAAATGTACTTCGTTACTACCCACCTCTGGATATTATTTTTGATTATAATAAATGATTTCTGTCATTTTGACAGATAATAAATTGCATTTACCTGTGAAAACAAACCTGGAAAGAGACGTGAGGATTTGAGGAGAACAATGATAAATTCTTTGTGCATTCCAGTGAATTATTAATGGGATAAATTAAATCGTGAGAACCACAAATGTCCTGTATATTTTGTCCTTTTCATACTATTATGGCGGAATGCAAAATGAAAAAGAAAATAATCATGAGGAAAAGAATGCAGCGACCGAAAGAGCTCTTGCCATAGATATTCTCGTTATAACGTCACGTTAAAATACCAAGCGTTATTCTCATGATGTCTGAAAATAAAACATGAAGGAAAATTGAGAGCTCATTCAGTCAAAATGACGGATGATTCATTTCAGTCTTCTTGAATGTAAGTTCCCAAAATCGGAAGTGCCACGCATAAATCAATATGCAGTAGGCTCGTCAGGAATAAGGTGGATATATTAACACCTTGACATTATTATTAATCATAAAGAATGACTTAACTTGATATTTTATTTTATTTCAAAGATGAAGCAAAGGATGTAAAATTAGTGTAAAATCAAATTTTCATGAAAGATGATGTAGATGTCAAAACACAATTGATCTGGCATACTAATTGGCATACTGCATACATTGATTACAATACATCATGCCATTTAACCCTTTTTTAAATATTGAATCATGTAACATCAAATTATAGAGTGAAGTATTTAAGATAAGTTAACTTTTTCAATGTGATGGGAAAAATCACTGAACACTGAAGAATAGCTTCTGCTTACTCTTTACTTTGTAAATATTTAATTCATTTTATTTACATAGCGCTTTGCACATTGTTCCAAAGCAGCTTTATAAAAAAATAGAAAAATAAAGAAGATAAAACGATGAGAAAAATAGTGCTAGACAACCCCCCAGTGAGCAAGCCAAAAACAAGAGTGGCAACAACAAAAAACACCCTAGGATTTTCAAGTATAGTAATTACTTGAAATAAGAAATAACTACTTTGTATTATTTATTATTATTTATATTATTTATTTTGTTTATTTTTGCTGCCTAACTCAAAACAAAATGAGTAATAAATAAATTATAAATGTCAGAAGTTGTGTACCATATGAAGGAGACAGTATTGTGTTGGATTATAGTTCAGTCTCTTTTACATGGTCTATATACACTACCAGTCAAAAGTTTGAAATCTGTAAGATTTTTAATGTTTTTAAAAGAAGTTTCGTCTGCTCACCAAGGCTGCATTTATTTAATTAAAAATACAGTAAAAACAGTAATATTGTGAAATATTATTACAATTTAAAATAACTGTTTTCTGTTTGAATATATTTTATAAAGTAATTTATTCCTGTGATCAAAGCTGAATTTTCAGCATCATTACTCCAGTCTTCAGTGTCACATGATCCTTCAGAAATCATTCTAAGATGCTGATCTGCTGCTCAAGAAACATTTATGATTATTATCAATGTTGAAAACAGTTGTGTACTTTTTTTTTTTTTTTTTTCAGGATTCCTTGATGAATAGAAAGTTCAAAAGAACAGCATTTATCTGAAATACAAAGCTTTTGTAACATTATACACTACCGTTCAAAAGTTTAGGGTCAGTAAGAATTTTTATTTTTATTTTTGTTGAAAAGAAATTAAAGAAATTAATGCTTTTATTCAGCAAGGATGCATTAAATCGATCAAAAGTGACAGTAAAGACATTTATAATGTTACAAAAGATAATATTTCAAATAAATGCTGTTCTTTTGAACTTTCTACTCATCAAAGAATCCTGAAGAAAAAAATATTGTACACAAATATTTTGTACAATTGTATACAATAAATGTTTCTTGAGCAGCAGATCAACATATTAGAATGATTTCTGAAGGATCACTGTGGAGTAATGATGCTGAAAATTCAGCTTTGATCACAGGAATAAATTACTTTATAAAATATATTCAAACAGAAAACAGTTATTTTAAATTGTAATAATATTTCACAATATTACTGTTTTTACTGTATTTTTAATTAAATAAATGCAGCCTTGGTGAGCAGACGAAACTTCTTTTAAAAACATTAAAAATCTTACCGATTTCAAACTTTTGACTTGTAGAGTGTGTGTGTGTGTGTGTGTGTATATATATATATATATATATATATATATATATAATATAAATATATATATATATATATATATATTTATATTATATATATATATATATATATATATATATATACACACACATATATATATTTATGACTAAAAGCTCGTGTTTGTCACCATATTTTGAGAATGACCCTGACATTTTGTCATTTCACCTTTTCTAGCATTCTACATTCTTATTCATAGCTGTAAGCACAATCTAATTATCTAAAATACCTAATTAATGAACTGCGATGTGTGCAGTAGAACATGAATGATGGATGTTGTAATTCTGCAGATCTACAGACTTATTCATCGGCTTCCATGCGCAGAATCTACAGTTACATTTGTATGAAAAACTAGCCCCCGACAGCAAATTCACCTTAACGAAGTATATGAGCTCAGCATTTATTTAATTTGTCTTTCTGCACCCACATAGAACTGGAGATGACCTTACCTATCTTTATTTTCATCTCTAGCAGACTAGTATATAGTCTCTCGACTGATACTGGGGGGGCAATGAGACACCGAGTGACAGAGGGAGAAAATGAAATTACTAAGTGTCGTGTAACCTCCACTCTTGGCAGCAGAAGGCAGCACGGTCTCTTATGTAACCTGGCAGCTCCAAACACCATTTCCTTTCTTCCTACTGCAAGTGAAAATGACTCAAAGTCTTCTTTATGTAACTTGGGCAAGCAACAGCCCCCCAAATTGAACAGATGGCATAAAGTTTTCAGCTGAAAGAATTACTTTTGCTCCGATATATGTCATGATATGATCCTTTACCTTTAGATAGTTAATGTGTCAGCTCTATTGACATTCTAATAGAGTTGCATTTGGACATTTATGCATATTTTATGCAGATTGTGATTGGGAAATGCATGGGTGGGTGGTATAAAGTCCATGTAACCATCTCAAAATGTACTGTATATAAATAAAAACTGCTCATTAATTGGAAAAAAATTCTACCTCGGGTGAGGGTACATGAAACATTCAACTTAGTTTGATTCTGATTTAAAATGCACAGAGTGTCCTACATTTCAGCAGACTCATGCCTTTTGGCAAGAAGTGCACCTAATCTCTTTATGGGTCTTCATGGTTCATTCAGTAGAGAGTAAGTTTATTAACAGAATAGATAGAGAACAGAGTTAAAAGTATTCTGCAAGAGCTGCTGTAACCTCTTAGTACAACTTGATCTTTTTGTAACCTCACAGAGATTTTGTACTGATACGGCTGGCTTGTTTGTCATGTTGTGGGAGTAGAGGCTTGACAAATACCAGCTGAGAGAGGGATGCAATGCTGTCTGGGTGGTTAAACAAGCCATGTGAGCTATAGAAAGAAAATAACAGGGGAAGAGGTACAGTAAAGATATTCTGCTGAAGTAGCACCACTTGAGCAGCACAAGTGATTTGTGTTTGAAACTAATGTATTGGTGCTTATAGATTATAGATGTTTGTGTGATTGGTCATGTATATTTAGTTTGTTTAGCAGAATCCGTAAAAGTGCAGTTTTTTTTTTGTTTGTTTTTTTAACCATTTTTCTGTGAATTTTCATGGACGAAATCTAAAAATCTGCTTGATTATGTGTGAGCTGTGCCTCATAAATTGAATTTTTGACATCTGTAAGGGGCAGGTGGGGCAGAATATTCATCTAAAACATAGACTTCTATATAAACTGAATCAATAATGAATTGTAAAGGTGTTCAGCTTTCTGTAACAAATATTTTCGGATTTTCTACACTATTTTAAAAATTAAAATTAAAATTTAGCATGTGACTTTGACAGGCATGTATTATTACTAAATCCCTGGGTATACTAACGTTTTTTTTTTTTTTTTTTTTACGTGTACGCTAGTGTACATGTGCACAGTCGAACGCACAGCCTTGGAAAGTATACTTCATTTGACTTGTACGCGTACACAGGCGTTTGACACATGCGCAGGTTTGAGCAATCTGTCGCCACGAGTTACAACCCATGTAAACATCTTTGTATACTTTCATGCTAGAGTTGTACAAATGAGGGTACTTTCTTACCTCTTCACAGAATCTCTCATCTATGTAGGCCTCCATTGTCGATGTAGCTTGCATGCTGTTCTGTTTATTCTGTTTATACAGCTTTTCTTTGACTACTTTGTGAATCAACGCCCCCAGGGCAAGGTTGCCACCTTGTGGATAAACTAATTACTGCTGGAAAAATTAAATGCGCATGTGCGACCTGCACGTACAAGTACGTGCATACTCTTCTAATGACAAAATTCACGTCACTCACACTGTACGCTGACCCTCGTGTATGTGTAAAAAGTGTACTTTGGGCTTAAGAGGGGCAGCAGGTGCCTGAGCCCTCCCCAGCTCTACAGCACCCTACAATTTTCCAATGTAAATCTGTGGTGAAAAATGGAACTGCAGCGTAAAACAATATTTGAAGGTAATACATAATAAATTCAGGTAACTTTAAGATAGCATTCTATACATGTGTCGTGTGTTCTTAAAAACTGTATCGCCACCCTCAGACTGAATAACGCAAAGACATTAGAACTCTGCCAAAAGTGTGTCTGAATGTGTTCAAAATGTTTATCATAAACTAGCGCTAAGACCCAGAATCTGCCCTACCTAAATTTACGGCCAGGAGCCTCTACTGCTTTTTGCTCACCAGATTTTTGACTAAATTTCGCTAATGTGACCGCACCTTAATACCTGGCCAGATTTATGCATTTATTAAAAATGACTTAAAAATGTAGAGTACTACAACATAAGTAACAACCAGAGTTCGGGAAGCTACTGTAAAACTGTAGCTTGCAAATGTATTTTTATAACTGTATAGCTGACTTGTTTTTTTTGTTTTGTTTTGTTTTTTTGTTTTTTTGTTTTCATGTAAGACTCCAAAAAGTATGAGCTGAAAGTGCTAAAAGTGATTCTTTAGGGGCCAAGCACCTATTGTATCCGTTGGCGTTCTTTTTTTTTTTTTTTTTTTTTTTTTTAATTATTATTCTTCTTCATCCGCTCTGGAAGTCTATGGCAGCCCATAGAACCGCTTGCGGGAAAGTTGTGAAATTTGGCACACAGTTAGAGGACAGTCTGACCTTTGTCCATAGCAAATTTGGAGTCTCTAACTCAATCCTTCTAGTGCCACCAGCTGTCCAAAGTTGCACTTATGTTTATGTTAATAACGTTAGAACCGTATGGGTTAGAAACAAAATTCTTTTTTCCTCTGATGCCTTGGCTCATGACGAATCGATTGCATCTTCCGTCATGAAAATTTTTCCGCCATTTTGAATTTTCTGAAAAACCTACTTTTTCAAACTCCTCCTAGCCCGTTACTCCGATTTTCACGAAAATTGAACCAGATCATCTTCAGACCATGCTGACAAAAAGTTATGCAATTCAAGTTGATTTGTCAAACCGTTTTCGAAAAAGAAGCGAATGAATTTTACGTGGCGCTTGCAAAAATAGATATAATGCTGTATCTCCGCAACGCTTTATCGTATTCAAACTTGGTACATGTCATCACAAGCATGACCTGAGGCAACATGCAGCGTTTCGGCGCAGTGCCACCTACTGGTCCGGAGATACGAAAAATGGATATTTTTGCTTATAACTTCTGATGGATTTGTCCAAAAATCATAAATATGGTCTCGTTGGATTCGGGGCATCATGCCGAGTCGATTCCTATCCAATTTTCCCATATCAGCCGTTTTCGCCGTTGGCCATGTTGAATTTTGTGCTAAAATGCTGTATTTTACGAACGCATTAGCGCATCGTTACGAAACTCGGTATGGGTCATCAGCACAATGCCCTGAAGGAGCCTGAGAAGTTTTGGACCAGCGCCACCTAGTGGAGAATTTGTTTTTTCATATGCATATAACTTTTGATCTAGTTGGCTTATTTTCACGGGAGTCACATCCTTAGACTCCTGAATCCTTGCCGAGTCCAACGATACCAAACATGATAGATTTCAACTTACGGTTTGTGCGGCGTCGTGTTTTAGCGCTTAAAAAACAATTGCGAATATCTTTGAAACTGTTAGTCCGATCGAGACGAAACCACCGTAGGAAACACGGAACCTAAGCTGGTTAAATATATATTTTAGGCCAAATGTCAAAATTTTGATAGGAAGTGGCAAAAAAATCAAAACAAAGTCGTCCAGGGGTCATTTTTTATGATCTCTTACATGTAAATGTCTATAACTCTATAAACATGAAATTTCCATTAATTACAATACAGTATTATGATATAAAATGCTATATCATACGAATGCATTGATGTACCATTACGAAACTCAGAATGTGGCATCAGCATCATGCTCTGAAGGTACACAATAGGTTTTGAGACAGCGCCTCCTTGTGGTCAAATTTTATAAAGAAATATTTAAAAAATGCTAATAGCTTTATTTAAATGTGGCCTATTGTAATGAAACTGGTCTTATTAGATTCTGTGGGTCATGCTGAGAACATTGATGCCAATTTTGCCACAGTCAGCCAAACTTCCTGTCAGTCATTTTGATTTTCTTTAAAAACATACTTTTTCAAACTACTCCTAGACCGTTAGTCCAATTTTCACCAAAATCGAATCGTATCATCTTCAGACCATGCTGGTAAAATGTTATTGATTTCAAGTTGATAGACATAACCTTTTTCCCATACTGCAGCAACGAATTAGAGGCATGATGCCAAAATCACTGTTGAGTCTGTATCTCTGCAATGCTTTGACATATTGACATTAATTGCTCACTGTTGCAGTTGGTCTGATGCTCAAAGCCATGTTGGCTGGCTTATTGTGCCGTTTTTGTGCTTGGCCCTGTAATTGCTGCTTGCAGCTATATTTTTCTTTTTATAATTCAAATATGCTGTTACTCACTCTGGATCAACAGTGTTTGCATTTAGAGGTTTTACAATGAAAAAGGATGGGGTTATTTTTTCCTTTTCTGTTGTAAACAGAGGTTGACTATCACGTACCAAACATATTACCTCAAATGAGAGCAGGTTTTAATGGTCAGATATGTCAGGCACTCTAACTAACCTCTAATGTTGAGTAATATAGAATGACATCACTCTTGCGGCTCTCTTGCACATCATCACTGTTGCCCATCCACCAGCCTCTGCCATTCTACTTCCATCTCAGATGGCCCATCTTGCTCAAGTCAGACTCAGAAAGAAAGTGCGGTTTGTCTGCCACGTCTTCCAGCATGCTATATTATGTCTGTGTTTGTGTTTTTTTGTCTCACTCTAGTCTATCCTACAGTATATGTTTGCCGGTGTTTGTGTGTGAATGTATTTTCTTTACCATGCCTTCCCATTACTGAATATATGATTTATTTATTTATCTTATAATAATTTTGTTTTGCCTCAAAAATGTTCCTCCTCCTCTGTTATTTTTCACTCTTTTGCCTGTTTTAAGAAGGCATTTAGTCTGTCATTTCCTGTTGGTTTTGACTCTGTGTGTGCTGGCTTATTCTGCCAAAAAAAAATAAAAAATTGCATCTGCCAAACTAATTTTTACATTTCAGTGCATCAGCAGTATGTCCAGCAGACATCGACTCATTACTTTAGGAGCAACTCATTGACCATGTACTTCAGGGGGGTAAAACCAGCCTCAATTAAAAACCATTCGGCTTAGAGCGAACAAAGCTGCAATTTGCTGCTTTCCCTATTCAAATGGCTGTTTTTATCATCTTTGCTTTTTCCCTTTCTATTTTTGTCTGACATTTTGCCATACAGGCTTTAGAATTTTTCTCTGGCTCTTCCTTTAAATAACTGTCTAGTCCTCCCACTGCCCACAATTCCCCAGTGCTCATGACTTTCACCCCACATGACTCATGAAGTCTGCATAATGGGCAGATCTTTCTTGGACATATTTCTTAGTAGTGTAGTTTGTTTTAAGTATCATTACATTATATTAACCTGAATAATTAACATCAGAACTTTGGTAATGTCCACCTTTAGACCCTCAAAACTGTCATGATTTTTTTTTTCTTTTTTTTCAAATCTTTGTGTTTGTAGTACAAATAATATTGATAATAGACCAGAGTTTGTCTGTATTTCCCAACTGACTTAGCTTCTGAGGTACTATCTGCTATTTGGTTAATTTCTTGGATTTATACCTTCCACTTCCTCTCTCTTCTCTATTGTGCATTGTTAAAATATTTCTGAAAGGATTTTGGACCTCCTAAAAGATGGGATAAGGGTTAGAGATTCACCAAAAATAATAATAATAATAAATAAATAAATAAATAAATAGTGTAAAATTGACGGATGTATCATTTATATGTATCATTTAAATTTAAATGTATAATTTATATGAACACATATATACATGTATATACATGTATATCAATACATATTTCAGCAACTTGTTTCATAATTGCTCCATCAGTACTTTTTTTCAAATATTAAAAACTAGGGTGTTCATGCATTTTCCATTAGTAAATAATTTTATGGGGTCCAGAGTTCCTCAATTTAAAGTTTCTTTTAAGAGCTTTTTTTCCTCCAAGTGCACGTGAGCTGCAGCAAAGCCAGAATCATGTTGAAAGCATCAAGACCAGCATGAAGTCTCAGTGGGACGAAAAGGCCAAGAGATTTGTTGTCATACCCTCCTTTTGGTGTGGCTGACGGGTATTGCACTGAGTTTTAACAGTTAGCATGTCCAGGACTGGTGGGCAACCAGTGTTTTGTGGCTATATTCAAATGCGGTATCATTCAGCCCAAAACCTTCAATTGCCTCACCCAATAATCTGACCGTCGTTCTCAAATGTATTCATAGATGGAATTGGAAGGGGCTAAAATTGCCATCTAAGCAAAGAATGTCTCATTAAATCATAGTCATGGTATCATTAGCTTGTGCCACAAAAATAGAGACAGAGATGGAGAGGTCCCAGACCCACATTCTCCATCGCTGTTTCATTCTTGTGTTGGTTAAAAATAGTTTTGATCCATTTTCCTTCTCTTTAAATTCTGTTCAAGCTGATTTGGCTGATGTGGACCTTAGCTGGACGCATTGCAATGGCATGACAACAGAGTGGCACCGCTGCCAGTAGGAACCAAAAGTTCAATCCATTATCTGTAAATGTGATGCCAAGACCTTCACTTTCTCTTTTTCTTAGTTGGGGCACAAAAGGCCAGCTTATATGAAACTCTTGCATTAAACTCAGTGCAGTACTCTGTAGATATAAACATCCGATTATGGAGACCGCTTTCCCTCTGTCACTAATTAATTATTAGTGTTATTATTGTGCTTAGGAGGATTGGAATTAGCAATGTAAGCCAATCAAAACTGAGTTGTGTCCCACCGACATGAGATCTTACAAGACGCGCTTTTTTGAATGAAAGTGCACAAAGGGAGAGAGTCTCACTACAGAGGGAAGGAGGGAAGTAGATAAGTGGGGATGTCCTGTGGGAGCTGACCTGTCTACTGTAAAACCAGGCTGTGAGCATACACCTGTTCCCATCCCAAATGTCATCCATAATTGAGCACCTTTGAAACTGGGGCAGTCTGCACAGCAACTGTTTTTGGTCCCAATGAATGGTTTTGGTTGCTGCCCCCTGGATACTGTTGTCTGCAGCCCAAATAAATTAAT
Organism: Hypophthalmichthys molitrix; assembly: GCA_037950675.1. Taxonomy (NCBI): domain Eukaryota; kingdom Metazoa; phylum Chordata; class Actinopteri; order Cypriniformes; family Xenocyprididae; genus Hypophthalmichthys; species Hypophthalmichthys molitrix. The sequence goes on from CM075503.1 coordinate 18,233,321, forward strand.
TTAGAACACATTGGTTAAAGAGCAGAACATTGACCTCATCTCAGATTTTGTTAGATCCTAGGAGTCATAAAAATAGCAATAAATAGGCTAAATAAATAAATAAGTAACAACCAAATTGGCAATGTTTAGCCAAGTCCGGATATTTAAGATTCATAAGTTGTACATTATGAAGCAAAGGTAATGTTGAGTCAGCACATTTAAAAACACCAGGAGCATGGCTCCAATTACCAGAATTAAAGCCAGATGGGTTAGAAGATTCTTTTGGTAATTAGCTGCAGAACTGGCACTGTTGACATCTTTTCCTGAGAAATCACAACAGAGTGACCCCATATACGTCACATGCATATTTAAAAGAGCATGATATTGCTTTTATACGTTAAATAAACAAGAAGTTAATATTAAGTAACTAACATTTGAGACAATATTGCCAGGTCAATTCTTGATCTTTCTTTCTTTCTTTCTTTCTTTTTGCTAACGAAAACAGTAGTGACACTTTGTTCAGTGTTTTCAAACAAATCGGTTGAGTCAGCGAACTCATTCAAAGAGCTGGTGAATTTAAAATAGAATACTACTACTATTTACTATATACTACTACTATTTTTGCCACTTGTTTTGTTCCTGAATGAATTGGCTTTTTTGAACAAATCAGTTTATTGAATGAATCAACGACTCACTCATAAAGATCAAATGGCGTATCTATTTAACCTGCAGAAAGAGTCACTCCCAGTGTTGTTAGTGTTAACTAAAGCTATTAAAAATTGCTTTTGTTAATTCAAATCAAGCTGAAATAAAATATATAAATTTCAAATGAGAAACTTAAATGGAAATTGTTGCCCTGGCAACTAACTGAAATAAAATAAGTTTAAGTTGAAGTACTAAAATTACTTAATAATACTAAAATAATATCTTACCAATGATAAAAAGATGCAAAGTCTGTACACTCTAAAAAATAACTGTAAAAAAAAAAAAACTGAAACAAATTTACACAGTAAAATACCTTTTCCATTGAAACATAATATGCCATAATAAAGGATACTTTCTTGAAAATGACAAATATTACCCAGAAAGCATTGTTTTTACATTACTTTTGTATATTACAATGCATTCTGTATATTACAGAGCATTCTGGGTAATATTATTTGTCATTTTCAAGAAAGTAGCCTATAGGCCCCTTTTCTTAAAATGACAAATATTACCCAGAATTCATTGTTTTTATGGTATATTACTGTTTCAATGGAAAACGATATTTTACTGTGTAAAATTATTTCATATTTTTACAGTTATTTTGATGTGATGGAACGCACAAACACAGACAATGGCTTACTTATAGAAATCTCTGTTAAACTGAGATAAACATCCAAAAAATTACTCACATCACCTTTAACAAGCAAATAATTTGGACATGTTCTAGATGAGTCATACTCAGATTCACTATCCAGTGGGGAGCTGCCATGTGATTAAACAAATACTGCTGATGTGGCTCCATTATATATATAAAAAAAGAAAAGAAAAGGTTGAATGCAGCACCTGTTCCTTCAGTCCAGTGGCTGGTGCCAGGAAAAGCCTGCCTAATGGGCTGACAGGACCACAGGGAACACAGCTGCCGCTCACAGCCCTGTCTGTGTTTCGGGATGATAAGCCCCCCAGGCCCCCTGCTGCTCTGCCATCCCTCCAGTCCTCTCTGTCCTCAGCGAACAACAGAGAAAAACACAAAGAATAGAAATGGATAAGCAAAACTAGCATATGCACAAGTCTGTCCTTATGGAATGGAGATGCTTTAATGTTTCATGGAATCTCATTAGAAAGTCCATGATGTAATAGGACAATTTATTTTGTTTAGGTATCTGTGAGTGAGCAGATTTCAGGCACAGTGGCCCCTGAATCTGGGCTCTTCTGCCTTTGATTTGGCATAAACCACAGAAACATAATCACAATTAAAGGAAAAGTTCAGATGAAAATGAAAATTGTCATTTACTCACCCTTATTTATTTCAAAACTCATAGGACTTTCTTCTGTGGTGTTCAAACAGAGAAATTTTGAAGACTGTTTTACTTTCAAGCTCATCAAAAACCATTACCAAAGTATCATAAAAGTGGTCTATACAACTCATGCACTATATTACAAGTCATATGAAGTCATACAACAGCTTTGTGTGAAAAACAGATTGTTGTTACTCACTGAAAAGTTTCGTAAGATTTGTAAATGAATCATTCTTTTGAGTGAAATCAGTAAATGATTCAGTTCATAAACTAATCTGAATTATTCTCTCACACAATTGTGTTTTATTAACAAAGTTCGAGAGGAGCACGTTCAGATAATCTACCTAATCAGCATGAGAGGAGGCGTATATATAGAGATGACTTACCTCTGTTACACGTCAGTTTTTCCAGCATCCCTCCTCTACACCAGCTCCTCACTCTTGATTATTCCTATCCCAGCCAGGGATTTGGGGGACATCTGATTATATATAAGTGTGAACTCGTGAATTGGACTAATCCAGCTCTCAAGTTCAACTCACTGACTTAATGATTCAGTTGCAGTGATTAACATTGATTCACTCGATTCCTCACACAAAGCAGTCATAAGGAATCAGAAAACTTTAATATGATACACAAGTCATATGGAACACTTTTATGATACCTTTATGGTGCATTTACACCATTTTTAGAGACTGAAAGCACCAGACCCCAGACCAATTACAATATTGTAATTGCATGGTAAAGAGCAGCCAGCACAGTCTTCAGAAATTCTCCTTTAGTGTTTCACAGAAGAAATAAAGTCAGGCAGGTTTTGAAAAACATGAGGATGAGCAAGGACATTTTCATTCCTGAACTTATACACAAATGATCTATCTCTTAGCTTCTTCTCTTTCCCACTGGTTCTTTCCTCCTTCTCCTCTTTTCTCAGTGTGGGCATGAGTGTGTAAAAAACAATGTTTGTTTCAGTACAGTTATTTCATGCTTCCTCCCTGTTCCCATGGTTCTTCAGAAGCCCAGAGTAAACCCTATTACTCTGATTACTCACCTACACGGCTTCTCATCCACAAGATGTGCACCAGCCACTATCTGGACCTGTTCATCACGATTGTCATCGGGCTTAATGTCATCACCATGTCCATGGAGCACTACCAGCAGCCTAAGGTAGTTGAATGCACTTGTTGATATTTCAATAAGGAAATGAACTCACTGGTTATGTAACTGCAGACAATGTTGCTGTATGTTTAGCTCGCCGCTATTTCACTTTATGGCTCTGCATAATATTTGCTGATTAGGCAGCTAATGTTTATGTACTCTTTTTGCTGTATACTGCATTTTGATTATATCATAGCGGTAAGTATATAATTTTCTTTATATTAGTATACTTATTTGCACTTTCATTGTGCTGCTCCAGGACATTTTGTATCATTGCCTGTGTATAAAAAAAGCCTTATGAGAGCAATGCCTCACCAAAATAAACCACACTCTAGTGTATGCACTAAAATTTATGCATATTCCCTCATCTGTCTTTCCCCCCTGCATAACACTACAGAGACGATTCATGAATATTCAATAGAGGGCTAAAACAATAACATGAGTTAGCAGATAAGCTCTGGGAGTTTAGATTGGATTTCTGTAAATCATTTGGTTGGTGTAATATGTTCTTCTGAACTACTTTTTTATTCTTTTATGACAAAGGTCACTTTTGACTGTAAAAGGCCACTATAAATTACCCTTGATAGTTTTGTGGTTCTTTCCTATGGAAGCCTACCCATTTCTTCACCTTAATTCTTAATTCTTGTTAACGTGTCTCTTCTTGTCCACCTGTTTTTGTCTGACACTGCTGACCCAGTGAGCATTTTGCTCTCCAATGGTCATGCCTTTACTTTGCAATTTCTAGTATTGCATTAGTATTGCATAATTCTCATGGGCATTTAATAATTTTTGACTTTTCAGTCTGAGTGAAACCTCTTTTTTGGCTCATTTTATCTGTAAAAGAAAACCTGCCTAATAATTATGCACACCTGAATATAAGGCGTTTTTCACTTCCAGCCTTCATACACAATTATATATCACTTATAAATGATTAAATACAAAAATTAATTGTAATTATTAAGATTGATGTGGGTTTGGAATTGGTAAAATGTGCTTGGAAAAAAAATACACAAGTACACAACTGTTTTCAACATTGATAATAATAAGAAATGTTTCTTCATTCAGATCAGCATATTAGACTGAATTCTGAAGGATCATGTGACACTAAAGACTGGAGTAATGATGCTGAAAATTCAGCTTTGCATCACAGAAATAAATTACTTTGTAAAATATATTCAAATAGAAAACAGTTATTTTAAATTGTAATAATATTTCACAATTTTACTGTTTTTACTGTATTTTTAATTAAATAAATGCAGCCTTGGTGAGCAGATGAAACTTTTTTAAAAACATTAAAAATCTTACCGATCCCAAACTTTTGAACGGTAGTGTATATATACACACACATACACATATACTTTTTTTTCTTTTTGGTAGGGTATCTCTTCTCAAATCAAAACTAGTGTTTACTATCCCTATTAGTCAACTCTGTTGGGATGATTCCCAGAGTTTTCACCCATCATTAATGGAGGTCCGTGACCTCATCTGTGGCTATAAATAGCAGTCTGTTTTAATTAGAGCCCCGGTGGCCCGCAAAATCTTGGAGCAAGTGGAGCAAAGGGGATTGTTAGGCTTTGACCACATACACTCTCATTCCGTGAACAAAATCAATTGATTTTCTGGTGCGTGGTCACACTTAGCCTGGCCTTAATTACTGTGTGGTGGATGAGGGAAGCTGAGATCCCTGGCACTGTCAGACCCTGAAGATGCCGGCTAATGACTGCTGTTTTCGTTGTGCTAATCTAACCACCATTGATACCTACTCATCTTCTTCTTCATTCATAGACTACAGTTTGTGTGTTTATTTATTGATTTGAAGGAGTGAAAATATGATTGTTCACTTCTGGAGTATCACTATTAGATTCTCTTTGCAACTTCTCTGCTTTAACAGGTCCTGGACGAGGCTCTGAAGATCTGCAACTACATTTTCACAATCATATTTGTGCTGGAGTCTGTCTTCAAGCTCGTTGCCTTTGGATTCCGCCGCTTCTTCAAGGACAGGTAAGTAGACATGACCCTCTCAAAAGCTACACCTAAGGTAGTTGATCCAAAACAAATCATTAAAACCAAGGAATCTCAAAACTGTGATATCATTTGTGATGTGAATGCAATAGGGTTTGTTAGTAGTCCTAAAGCCACATCCTATGAAATGATATCACAGTTTTGAGATTCCTTGGTTTGCCTCAGACTATCAGAAGCACATCGATGGCTGAATGCACTGGCGTCTGTGGTGGAAAACAAGAACCGAATTTATATCACTTGTGGTTTTGGTAAAAGAAACCCCTCTTGAAGCATGCAAAATTACACTGCCTGAGGCTTAAACAATGAGAGAGCCTCCTAAATGGCATTTATCCCTCTTAAATTAGTGACAAAGAAGTGCTAAATGCCTGATGCTAAAGTTCTAATGTGTGTAGGCAAAATTTAACACACATTTTCTTTGTAGAGTTTAAATGATCCATTACTCTTTTAATTAGTCTTGAATAATCAGTCGATTTGTGAATTAGGCCCTTTACTGAAGTTGATAGGCCATTAGAAGTTCTCATGTAATCAGCTTTTTCTTTCAATAGCGTAATAAAGAGCATTTCATGTCAATATATTCCCAGATCCCTAATCCATGTGTAGGGAAATGTAAAGCAGCTATTTGCATACTAATGAGAACTTTGACACAACATAATTGATATGATTTCAAAACAAATCTCTCACCAAAGGCCCTCCCATGTGTTGAAACTACTATGAGACATTTCAGAACATGCTGTTCAGGAGGTGAAGGTTTAAGAGTTGAAACTTTAAGACTTTTTATTGATTTACAACATTTGAAATGGCTTTCTGTTACTTTGATTGGTTCTTTCATGCACGCTCCAAGTCTGCAGGGATGGAGGATGGAAGTATACTTTGATCACTAGGCCCCTTAGCGAATGAAGCCGGTGGGAAAAATGTAGAAATGCTTTGTGTAATCATTTGACTTCAATTTCCCAACATTTCTAATGAAACACCTCTCATGGCTGCAGGCCGCAGCAAATGGAGGTGTCCTAAAACAGGCTGTAGGCTCTACCTCACCCATGACAGTGTTATATTTGACCCTCAGAGGGAGTTATTTAAAGTTAGCCGCAAAGTTTGAAGCCATATTTAGACAATGAACATGCTGAGAAGCTTGCTGGAAAAGAGAAGAAACATCCAGGGTCAAATAAGGGTTATTTGCACAAAATGAAGTTTCTTTGATCATTTCAAATTTCCATTGCTTACAGAGAGACTTAAAACCTCATGTTTTGACTCCGGAAATTGTATTGCACACTTGTTAAGGATACAATGCTACCTTCAAGTCCTTTTCTGAAGTTGCAAGATTGAGGAAGTTGTAATGTGATTAATTTTAAGTGATTTTGAAAAATGAACATATTGGGCAATTTCATATTTCTTTCTGTCTTTTTTGCATATTGACAAAGGCAATTGGTACAACAAAAGAATAGGTGTGCAGTTGATGCTTTAACAGTATTTTTGTGGTGTCACAGAGAATTATGGGTAATGTAGTTTTGTTGCACGAGCCCATCACCTCATAAACCAGCTAAATGAGTAAGAGTTTTTGGCAATCTGACAATTGTTCATCAAGAGTACACACCATTAATACAAAAATAAATAAATAAATAAATAAATAAATATATATAATGACAACAAAACTAAATTATAAAAAAATTAATTCTTAATCCAGAGAAGGTTTAAAATTTGGGGTTAAGATTTTTTTATATTTTTGAAAGAATCTCTTATGCTCACCAAAGTTGCATTTACTTGATCAAAAAATCAGTAAAATTGTGAAATATTATTACAATTTAAAATAACTGTTTTCTGTTTTAGTATATTTAAATCAGATTTATTCCTTTGATGGCAAAGCTGAATTTTCAGCAGAAATTACTCTAGAAATCATTCTAATAAGCTGATTTGGTGCGCAAGAAACATTTTTTTATTATTATCGGCGTTTACAGTGGTTACACAGTGGAATATTTTTGTGGAAAATATTTATTTTTTTATTTTTTTGAGGATTATAATTCTGGAGTTCAAAAGAAAAGCATTTATTAAAAATAAATAAATAAATAAATAAATAACAATGTAAAAGTGTTTATTGTCACTTTCAATCAATTTAATGCATCCTTGCTGAATAAAAATGTAAAAAATGTTTTTCTTTGAAAAAAAGAATACTGACCCCAACATTTGGAACAGTAGTGTACAATCATTCTGACATTACTTAAAGGCAGCATTATTCTTATATATAATTTAACATAACGTGTCTTTACGCAGATGGAACCAGTTGGATCTTGCCATTGTTCTGTTGTCTATAATGGGTATAACACTGGAGGAAATCGAGGTCAACGCTTCCCTTCCCATAAACCCCACCATCATTCGCATCATGAGGGTGCTGCGGATCGCTCGTGGTTTGTATTCTCTGCCCTCTTATCTTCTGTACAGCCATGGTCCATTTTTCTTCCCTGTGAAAGTTTACACTCCTCAGCGCTCCGCCTGTTAGCCTCAGTAGATCAGACCCGGTTGTGTGTGTCACCCTCGGGATTTCTGTTGTTTCACAGACTGCTCAGCAGAAGCCGTAGTCTGTGTAGAAAGAGTCCAGATGGCTGCAATGAGAAATTCAGTTTACACAGCCACTCTACTTATTTCTTACACACACACTCTCAACACACAGAGTGTAGGAAGCTGGGGTGCTTGTCTGCTTGGAATGATTATTCTTTGTCTAATGAAAGAGCTGCTGGGCAAGTTATTGATTATTCCCTCAACAGAGATGGCCAAGCAAACACACCTGCTCAGATGTCTGTGTTCTCATCAGGTTGTGTGTGTGTGTGTGTGTGTGTGTGTGTGTGTGTGTGTGTGTGTGTGTGTGTGTGTGTGTGCGTATGAGTATGGGCTCCTCCTGGATTCATTCAGACATTCCTGTAATGAAAGTCACAGGCATCATCCACTTACAGCCCTGATTGCAATTAACCAAACTTCCACAGTGGCGTCTCTTTCATGGCTGAATGGCCATCATTAAAGCTCCGTGTGTGTAGTGCATGACCCCAATAATAACATTCTCTGTGATCTGACCACTGTGAAAATTACATAAGAATTAGTTTCCACTGGCCCCTTTTAAAGAAACAGTGCATCCACTGTGTGCACATTTATTTCTGTCCAATAAGGGCTCTTTTGAAAGATTGAGTCACAGTTTGTGACAGTTTTCCTCAAATGCCACTTTAGTTAAAATTAGAAGTGTTATTTTCTGTAGGCCTAATGCATTATTTTCAAGATGCTACAAATGTTGTTAACTTGATGTCTGCGTGAAACAGCAAAAGTGAGTTTTATTGCACTTGAATGGTCAAATACACAAAAAAATATGTCAAAATGTCCATATATATATATATATATATATATGTATATATATGTATATATATACATATATATATATATATATATATGGACATTTTGACATATTTTTTTGTGTATACAATTTATATATACAACGGAAACAAGCTTCCATACTATTCAGCATTTAACATGATACATAATATGTAAAATGTGGTATTTTGAATCCATCTGTTGGTCATAACATGAAAATAATTATTGGCTTATCAGTATCGACCAGAATTTTATTATATATATTTTTTAAAATTGTTTAATTGTATTCCTTATCAGATTGTGTACATTTCATGTATATAAGCTGGCTCTCCTCTCCTTTTAGTGTTGAAGCTACTAAAGATGGCCGTGGGAATGCGAGCTCTGCTTGACACTGTGATCCAGGCCCTGCCTCAGGTACTGCACAAAACTTTTGTCTGTCTCCCTCATAAAGTTTCTCTCTCCACTCCTATCCCATGTATCCTGCGCTGCGAGAGAGCTCCCGGTCCCCGTTCCCTGTTCTCCTGTGGCCCCTCCACTCTCCACAGGCCTCATTTACATAGTCGATCTGCCATGAAGAGGCCACAGCCGTGCAGATTGGCTCTGATGGGCTGCTTGGAGAATAGCAGAAATGACAGAAGCCAGAAAAGAAACTCTCCAGCATGCACATTCTTTGATAACATCAGGCTTCATCACCGCCTGCAGGGTTTTTGATTTGGAAACTTGCCACACCACAGGACACACTATTAATTCCAGTCTCTCCTCAGATATGCACTTAGATAATCAGACATGTAATTCTACATTTAACTAATTGTCACTAATTGGATTAGATCATGTTTACCCATCGCCTCCTAACGCCCTTTCCCTCTGTCGTTGTGACTTTCACACAGTTTTTTATTTTGTTTTAAAGTTGTTTTGTATGGTTATAAGCTATTGATCCACTCTTCTGCAACTTGTGAGAGGTGTTCTGATCCTTGAGAGTGTTCTGAGATATCCTGTCAGATTGTGTCAGCTTGATCCTTGTATCTTGAATCACTTTGAATCCAGCCAGTGAAGAGTGCACTTAAGAGAGATTAGGGTGGGAAAATAGCCAGCCTTGGAAAAAGAAATGTCAATGCAATCGGATTTGTCAGCACATCTAATCTGACTCTCTTTATTCCTTTCCGTTTTCCTCCGTTTGCCTCATTTTTCAATCATGCATGAACCAGTCGTCTGTGATCATTATAGGTTTCACGTGATTCTTCTCTGAATCCAGCTGGGTGTAGGTCGGTTCTTCCTGTTATGCAGTGTCATTTTCTATAAATGGGTGTGCCTGGTATACCAGAACAGTGTTCAGGCACTTAAACTATAATAATAATAATAATAATTATATTTTACACTATGCTGATAATTTAACAGGATGAACAAAAAGGTTGCTTATTGAGAGTTAAATTTAATATGATATACTTTGATTGATTAGTTGTTTTTTAACCATCTTTAGACATTTTAATAATATCATACTGATTTTTATTATTTATATATATTTATTATTTATATTTATATAGGATGGAACTAATACCACAAAACATCACAGAATTATGTTCAATTATATATATATAAAAAATATTCTCGAAACAAAGTTTGCTCAACTTTTTGATTAGGGAAAAAAAGAAAAAAACTGGAATATTTATTAATAAATTGTCTATAAATAAATTCAATACAATGAAAAAAAAATCTCAGAATAACTGTGCAAAATTGGCAAAATACATTCAAATCAATGTAGTTAAATTATTTAAAATTTACACCTATGTTTAATTTTCATCTTTGGAAATTATGAATTTAATATTTATCCAATATATTAAGACACATGATGGTGACATGAAAATGTGCTGCATAACAAAGGGTATGAGGATTTTATTTATAGTTTTCTGACACTTCTTATTGATTGAGAGAAAGGAGAAATGAGATCAGAAAACAAGACTGCAGATTTGTCCCCCATCAACATGTCTGGAACCTGTGTGCAAAAGTATGGTTACAGTAGGCTATGGCTTCAGCATAGTTTGAGATTTAAGTTTACAAAACTGGCAAGCTCTAATCAGGTGGAACACAGCTGTCATCTTCTCACTTCATGACTATCTCTTATTGGCTCCTCACAGGTGGTATTTCTAGGTCTGCCCTGTCAGTTTCTTTTGCGTTCCATGACAAACTGGCTCTCTCCCTGTCTCTCTCTCTCTCTATACATGTATATCTCTATACAGGTGGGGAATCTGGGTCTTCTCTTCATGTTGCTCTTCTTCATCTTCGCTGCTCTGGGAGTGGAGCTGTTTGGTGACCTGAGTAAGCAATAAATAAATTACCTTGTGGTCTAATTCACTCAGACACACACGCACGCACGCACGCACACACACACACACACATACACACACACATGCACTCATCAGGATCATTCTGTCTGGATTTTATTTGCACTGAATTGTAAATTACTTAGATCCCCTAGGGCAGTGGTTCCCAACCTTTTTTACGTCAAGGCCCACCTCCTCTATGAATCAACACTGCAAGGCTCCCCACACCACCACTACTTTATTTATTTATTTATTTTTATTAACAAAAACATTTGTATTCTAGTGTTATTTATTTTTAAAGGAAGAAATTCAAAATAGATTTAAAGCCTCAGTATTCTTTTTTTCAAACATACTTTGCAGACATTCGACTTAAAACTATTTATGCAGACATTGCAGACATTCAACTTAAACTATGCAACTTTAACTTTAAACAGTCCCTTAAATAAGCACAAGTCAACCTGCCATACCGAACAAGACCACAGGGAGATACCAAAGAGCTGCATTTAGTACGGATCCATTCAAAATTAATAAACAAACCAAAATACAAATGAAAAATAAAAACTTTCTAAATGCGTGGAAGTTCAGCGATCTGAAGGTGGGTCGATGTCATCACTGAACAGTTCTTCTGTCAGAACAAGCAATTGTGGAGCGTCTGATGTCCATGTGTACATAAACATGACAGATCCTCACAAATTTCTCGGCGAGCATCCGTTTTAAACACTCACGGTAGTACATTAATTTCGGCAACTACGCGAATATATTGAACTGTGTTCATGCAGAAATACGATGTTATAAGCGATCGGTGAGTCGAGAGCGCACATGCACGGTTTGTTTGCGCATCAAAAATTTCGGACTCGCGCATGCCTAATGTACGACTCCTGTATGCCACTGTAATCGTCTTTACCTGAATTACACTCGTCATCCATCAAAACCTTTTAAGCAACACTGGTTTTCTTTAACTGAGAGATGTTGTTTGCGTATCCTATGTTCATAAAGCAGTTGGGCGTTTTAAACCACCTCAGTCTGTATTTAACAGCAGCACGATGAGAAGCGGCCTGGGATGATCCGAAACAATTGCAGAATACGTAGGCTACGAAAGAGGCGGTGCTTTGTTTTAAATGTATTATTTATTTATTTATTTAATTTATCTCTTCTAATGTAGCGTATTAATAATAAAATTAATGAATTATATTAATATATTTAAATTAATTTTAAGTTATCTCGCGGCCCCCTTGGAGGATCACTGAGGCCCCCTAGTGGGCCGCGACCCACAGGTTGGGAACCACTGCCCTAGGGGGTCCAAAAACTAATTTTCGTGGTAAAAAATGAAAATATGCTCTACACACACACAAAAAAAAAAAAACAATATTAAGTTAACTTGAAATAAAACTAAAGTTAAGATGCCAAACTAACTTTCATTGACTGTGCCACATTAAAATAAGGTAAAATTAAATTGTAATGCACCAGTATATGCTTTTTATTGGGTTTTCAATGCAAGTATCATAACAAAATGTAAACACATTAATATGATACTTTACATGTGATATCATAGGACTTAAATGCAACAGTCAATTCTATACAATGGTACAGAGTGTCCATTCTCCTTCTCACTATTCACCAAAGGGGACTGAAAAACTTTGAAACACCTTATGACACTGTTTAGGCTGCTCATGTTGTAACTGTAACCCTCTGATGTAGCATAATTGTGTTTAAAATTGCTTGATTTATTGCTGTTTATTTGTTTTAAATTGCTGTGAGATCACTTTCACATATTTTCGAACGTTTTCGACCATTAAGGGCAAACCATAAATATGGTACCTGCAGCATATTTTCTCTAGAATACGTGGCAGCACATTTGGCACTGGTTTACTGAATACAGCATGCCGTGATTCATTGCAGCTCAGCACAATACCAGGGTTGATGTCATTTCCATTTCCAATCACCCGGCTCAAGATAAACATAGAGACTTCATAATTCATATCCAGCTTTACAGTACTGTCCAAGTTCAATATATGGCGTCTGCTGGCTGAAGTGAGATTGACTGTCTGCAAGGCAAACTTTTTTTTCCTGTTTCTTCCCAACTAAGGATTGGGCTAAATTGTTGACTGGTCAATTAGTAGTCCACCAAACAAATCGTTTAGTGAGATTAGGTAGTTTAGATTTAAATGGTTGTCTATATACTGTATGTATGTTGTGAAACAACTATGTTGTGTAGTATTTTTTTTGTTTGTTTGTTTGTTTGTTTTACATATTAGGACATTTAAATGCCATTTCACCAATAGATAAAAGGTAATAAATTTATATAATTTGAGTCTTTGAATGTACATTTTGTATATTTCTCACTACATCAAGTGTACATCAAAATTAAAATCAGGTGCAAATTAATACAGCATCATTAAACAAGTAGAGTTACACCTTATATAATATAAACTGATCTTGATTGCCAACGGTGTCTATGATCTACTTTTTGGGTTAGTTCACCCAAAAATGAAAATTATGTCATTTATTACCCTCATGTCGTTCTACACCCATAAGACCTTTGTTAATTTTCAGAACACAAATTAAGATATTTTTGATGAAATCCGATGACTCAGTGAGGCCTCTATTGCCAGCAATGTCACCAAACTTCTCAAGATCCAGAAAGGTACTCAAAACATATTTAAAATAGTTCATGTGATTACAGTGGTTCTACCTTAATATGGTAAAGCGACGAGAATACTTTTTGTGCCCCAAAAAAACAAAATAATGACTTTTCAACAATATTTAGTGATGGCCAATTTCAAAACACTGCTTCGTGAAGCTTTGAAGCTTTACAAATCTTTTGTTTCGAATCAGTTGTTCGGAGCGCCAAAGTCACGTGATTTCAGCAGTAAGATATGTGATCCGAATCACTGATTTGGAAAAAAAAATTTTTTGTAAAGCTTCAAAACAGTGTTTTGAAATTGGCCATCACTAGATATTGTTGAAAGATATTGTTAGATATTGTTTTTGTTTTTGTTTTTTTTTTGGTGCACAAAAATTATTCTCTTTGCTTTTTAATATTAAGGTAGAACAAAAAATATTCTCTTTGCTTTTTAATATTAAGGTAGAACCACTGTACTCACAAAATATGTTTTGAGTACCTTTCTGGATCTTGAGAGGTTCGGTGACATTGCTGGCAATAGAGGCCTCAGTGAGCCATCAGGTTTAATCAAAAATATATTAATTTGTGCTCTGAAGATGAACAGTCTTACGGGTGTAGAACGACATAAGGGTGAGTAATAAATTACATAATTTATTTTCATTTTTGGATGAACTAACCTTTTAAGATGTTTTTGGGAAATGCAGCCCTGGTCTATTTTGATCATAAGCATTGAAGAATGTTGTCCCATCATGCCAAGATTAAAAAAAAAAAAAAAGCCCCTCAGAATAAAGGTTGCTGAGACTTATGAGTCTGGAAAAGGATTTAAAGCCATTTTCAAGCTATTTAATATAAACCATTTCATTGTACATAAAATAATTCACACATAGAAAAGGTTTCCGACCTCTTGCAATCTGTCCAGATTAGTCCATCTCATCAAATTTATCCAAAGAGCTGCTTTAGGAAATCTATATGCACGTGTTTAAAAAGGAATCAGCTTTTCATGGGGTGCACTTACTTTTTCACAGCATTGTACATATGATGAAGGCCATGTTTGTTCATTATGAACATGTATATTTGCACATTCCCAGCCCACATACAGGTTTGTATTTTGTTTCTGTCTTAGTATGTGATGAGCTGCACCCCTGTGAAGGTCTTGGCCGTTATGCCACATTCAAGAATTTTGGCATGGCTTTCCTCCTGCTGTTCCGTGTATCCACTGGGGACAACTGGAATGGCATTATGAAGGTGAGACACAGTCAACTCATTGTGCTGAATTTCAATGATGCACACAGTTTTGTTTTAAATGCTTTGGACTTGTTCTGGGTAAGGTTGTTGGCAACCTATTCAGCTTTCATTTTTACACATCGCAGGACACGCTCAGAGACTGCGGCCAGGACACCAGCATCTGCTACAACACAGTGGTGTCCCCCATTTATTTTGTGTCCTTCGTCCTGACGGCGCAGTTTGTGCTGGTCAATGTGGTGATCGCTGTGCTCATGAAGCACCTGGAGGAAAGCAACAAAGAGGCCAAGGAGGAGGCTGAGATGGAGCTGGAGGCTGCGGGTGGAGATGGAGGAATATCCCGAGGGCACATGCCACCTTTGGGACCTGGCGACATGGGTGGGCCAGGGGGGTCATCTTGGATCTCAAGAGACTCTCGAGACCTGTCTAGACCGCTTTACCCCACAGACAGCCCACCTACAGACATACGAAGAGACTCTGAAGATCACATAAAGACAGATCCTGATCCTCCTCATAATTTGGAGCCGCCTTTAGAGGTGAGTGGAAATGCTAGGTGTGAGGTCAGCGGTGTGAACGTTCTATGGTGTCATTTCCAGGTTCAACACATGAGTCAGACTATATGCTAGCTGGTTTCTAGCTGGTTTAAGCTGCTTACAACCACATTAGACCAGCTAGAAACCAGCTTAAGCTTGTTTTTCCAGCGAAATTTGGTGAGGTGTGCTTTTGTTGAAAAGTGCTGCAGGGATGACATTTTGGTAGGCTAAAACCTGAAACCAAGAAAACAAGTTACCATTTTAGCTTCTCTGGTTCCATCGTCCCGAGTGATGATTATGTCCTTGATTTTGATTTCACTTTTTTAACTTTAGTTAGTGTGTAATGTTGCTGTTTGAGCATAAGCAACATCTGCAAGTTACGACGCTCAAAGTTCAATGTAAAGAGAGATATTTTCTTTTACATAAATCGCTTTTTAAGGACTACGGCAAATAGCTGATACGGACTACAACAAGCTTCTTACCGGGTTGGTGACATCACAAACCCTGAAATTTACATAAACCCTGCCCCTGGGAACATGGTGAGGCCATGTTGGGCTGCTTTAGAGAAGAGGAAGAGTTGCTGTAGTAGAGTATTGTTACCAATCTTTCATTTGAAAGCCAAATTTCTAGCATCTTTAAAACCGCATTCATCCATCTTAAAAAAAAAATACCATGGCGCCATTTTATGCCGGACTGCTTCACAAAAAAAGGGTCAATTCAATGCTGGATTTGCACGAAAGATTAACATGACGGCACATGCTAGTCAATGAGTTGAATCAACTCCACAGCAACTACATAAATTTATCCACTAACCATTCAGAAATGTCCATTTGCATTCTACTTCTTCCTGACTCCGGTTTGAACAATGTAAGGCTGAACATCGTTACTGACTATCATCATTTTGGCTGCATGAGATTCTCCAGCTTTGTTGTTGTTGAGCAACCGAAGTGCGAGCTGCTAAAGCTCCGCCCTCTTCTGGAAAGGGGGCTGGGAGCAGCAGCTCATTTGCATTTAAACGGACACACTCAAAAACGCGTGTATTTTTTCTTGTGAAAGGGGCATTATATGTCCCCTTTAAATGTCTGAATAAGGTCTGTTGTTAACGCAATCTCATGATATTTTTACAACATCTCATTATTATACAACATAAAAATGCATAAGTAATACCCCTTTGTGAAGAAGTCAGGTTTGTTTCAATTAAATATGTTACAATAGAGAAGAAAAGACTATTGCAACTTCCATTTCATGACAGCTGTAATGGTGGTGGCATTGATGTCATGCAACCATGGTGTAGTTTGTTTATACTGTAGTCTATGTTCAGCTTTTACTTTGATTGTATTTATGCTTCCAAAGTCATTATCACGATTAACAAAATTATTAAGAGTCATTAACATTTGTTGGTCACAGAGCTTATTTTCTGCAATAATCCAAAAGCCAATTGAAAATTCTTATTGTTTTTTTTTGTTTGTTTGTTTTGTTTTGTTTTGTCGAAGGAGCTAATTTCTGGGTTGGCCTACGAAAGTACGTCATCTTTTCAGAGCTCTATAATCTAACTTCACACTATACTGCTAGACAACATGCCTTATGCTTCCATAGGCGCCTGAACCCATTGACGTCACTGATACATTAAAGGAATGTTTCTGGTTCAACTAAACTTAAGCATCTGCTGCATGCTTTTGTCCCTCAATTTGTTAAAACAAACCAAAATGTTGTTTACAGCAGTGCACTTACAAAGGAAAAAAGTCCAGCTCATAGTTGATTGTATGTAAATGAAATTACATACATTATGTATGTAATGTAAATGAAAATTCTGTCATCATTTACTCATCCTCATGTTGTTCCAGATTCGTAAGACTTTTGTTTATCTTCGAAACACAAATGGAGATATTTTAATAAAATCTGAGAGATTTCTGTCCCTCAATTTACAGTCCATGCAACTACCATTTTTACGCTCAAAAACATTTGAGCCTTCGCAAGAACCAATGAGGTTTATTCTCGTGAGCCACGTACAGTTGAGCTTCTGTTTATGTTCACTGATCAATGTTTATATTAAATAAAAGCCTAAATTCAATCATATAATGTGATTGTGTCTCTTCAGTAGGAACTAAAATGAATTCATATGGATTCATTTTACAATATCTTTTTGAAGCAACAAAGTGGTAGTTGAGTGGACTGTCAATGGAGGGAAAGAAATCTCTCAGGTTTCTTTTAAAATGTCTTCATTTGTGTTTTAAAGATTAACAAAAGTCTTACGTGTTTGGAACGACATGAGGGTGAGTAACTGATGACAATTTTTTCATTTTTCGGTGAACTAACCCTTTAAAACATTTATATTAGTCAATTTATATTAGGACATCTGTACAAAATGTGTGTTATTTGAGCTGTAGGTTATTTCTTAGCAGCGCCACAACTGTTCTAAACAGATGAGATTTGGTTCTGCACTACCGTTGTAATTCCTGTGGATTTCTCTCTATGTGAAAAGTCCCTTTTTGGAAGATTGCAGGGTTTACTGGCTTTATATGGTCATGAGACGAACTGAAGAAGATAGTAAACAATTTTGTTACTCTGGTCTCATGTAAACATGTATAATGTTTAATCCTTGTGGTAATACTTAAAACACTGCGTGCTTTAACATTTATTCATGTCCAATGAAAAGCCATTAACTTCCATTTAAGTGAATAATTGTAAAAATGGTTTTTGCTTAAACATAGTAAAAATTATTTTCTATGGTAATTAACAGCATAGAGCTTTAAGGTATATTTCATCCAAAAATGAATATTATTTAATCATATACTCACCCTCATGTTGTGTCCAAACTTGTATGACTTCTTTTTTCCTCTGTGGAAAAAAAAGAAAAGAAAAAATCTTCTTTTGCGTTTGGAACAATCTGAGGGTGAGCAAAGATGACAAAATTCTTATTTTGGGGTGAACTATCCCTTTACCCTGTTACCCAGACCATATTTTTTAATATATTATATATGATGCGAATATCTTGATTTCAGACAATGTACAAAATGTTTTTTTTGTTTTTTTTTTCATGGGTTAATGTAATCACCAGTGTCCAACAAACAATTAACCGTTTGAGTTAAAATGAGTCAAGATGCAGATTTATTATTTGTCAGGGCTTTTCAGAGAACATGGATTTAGATTTACCTGAAAGACACGTTTTAAAACACTAGACTTATTTTTAAAGCGGGGAAGTCCATCAGTTTCTGTTATTGTTGTACGTGCCTGTTGTTTGCTCCTTATGAACTCGGTGGTCGGAGGTCAGACTGGTGCCATGGGAAAGTAGTGATACATGGTTCTTTTTAATGCAGGCTGGCTATTTCCAGAATACCAGCCATTTTTTATGTTAACACATTATCCCTCCAGCTCTCTTCTGAAGTGTGGCCATGTCAAAATGTTTTGTTCATCATCAGGACAAATGTTCATAGAGCTCTAGTTCCCCCTTGTGGATGTCAGTGGTAGAATCAAGTGTTTTACCTGTGAGCAATGCGTCTTTGTAAGTTTAGAGCTCAGCACTACTCTGTTCAACACATAAATGAATCGTGCTACTGGTTTACCCAAGTGATACATTTTAGGTACTCCTAGTTTAAAGGATCAGTTCACCCAAAAATTAAAATTCTATTATTTAGTCAACCTTGTGTTATTCCAAAGTCAAATGACCTGGCAGCACGTTCTTCAAAATTCTTTTGTGTTCCAATGGAAATAAAATCTCCATTTTGGGGTGAACTGTCCTTGTTTATTCCTTTGTAAATCTTCCTTCTGACTAATTGTGTTATAGTCTGCAAGCTTCTCTCCTTCCTTCATTTCTCCTCTGTTTTTTCTCTGTGTAATGTCATTCACATTACCCTCCTCATCTCTTCTGCCTCTGTCTCTGTCTGCTCTCTTTCTTTCTCTTTGTCATTCATTCTGTCTTTCACTTGGGGCTTTTAGCGGAGGCCTATGCTTGACTCAGTTTCCCTGGTGATCCAGGGCTCACTGGAAGGAGAGCTCAGCCTCATGGACAACCTATCTGGCTCCATCTGCCACTACTACGCTCTGCCCCCCCTTCCCAGCAAGCACTGCACTGAGAAACAGGTCAATGGCTTCCCTGTTCACCCAGCTATGCCTTGTACCACACTCCTTTCCTCTCTCTGCCTGTCTCTTTCCTTTATTCTCTCCCTCCTTCTCTCTCTCTGGACCACTTAAACATACATAATAGCACCGAAGCTTCTGTGTGTCAGTTACAAAACCACCTCTGCACTCTGGGATTTCCAGCGCCCTTTAGAAGGCAAGGACTTGGTTCTGCTCCAGTAATATCCATTTGTTGAAGTGTACTTATTTCCTGATTCCATAAGAGTGACAAAGCCTTGCAAAATTGTGTGAAATTTCTTCCTCGTCCCAAAGATCATAAATACCCCAAAAAGTGATGGACTCATCAGGCTGGAGTCGAAGAAGTAATGTGTGGATCGATAAAGAGCTGGACCACTGTTGAATTATGCAAGAAAATCTCTCTTGGTCTGTTTCACAGAGAAATATTTCATTCAATTGCATTAGCATTGCAAAAACTGAGGCTTCTAAAAGCTTTTTTTTAAATGTAATTGGAGAATATGTAATGTCTTTATGGAAATAGCTGGCTCTATTTTGACGACTTTGCAAAAAGTTGTTCCAGCCCAAACTCTCAGTGTCAATTAAATGGTGCAGTATGCTGGATTTCACCCATTAACTTTTGAGGATCTATGAAAGAGGTTCCACATTATTTCTCTTCGAAGGTAATCTGATAAACCTTTAATATCTGAGGACCATTAAACATTTCGATATGCATCATGGCTACTGATGGAAGGTTATTTGTATCATGTCAGCTGACTTGGAGGGTTTCCATTAGGGCTGGGCAAAATTCTGAATTGAAAAAGTGAATTTAAATTGCATTGGCCACATCCCACAGGAAGTTGAATTGGAATTGGAATCGGAATGATAGCAGTATCCATCCATCCATCATCCATCCATCCAAATTTTTATACAAGGCTTTGGCCAACATTAAAAGTTTGTCTTGACAAAGTTTTTTCCTAGTAAATTAGCTGATGGTATTTGAATTTCAAATCATTTTAATTCTACTTCATCACACTGCGTTTTGAATTGCAATTCTGCATCCTGTTTGCTACATTAATCAAAATTCTGATTTTTAAAAGACCTTCTCAATTTAAATCTGAATGGCGCACAACCCTGGTTTCCACGCACTGAACTGTTCTCAAAAATGAACTGACCTCACCACATAAAGTTGTATTAATTGTACCTGTGTGATAGTCTGTGTGTGTCTTCTAACTATGCATGTGCTGGTTGCCCATCTCATTCTTGGCTCATCTCTTCTTTTTAGATTCCTCTAGCTGAGATGGAGGCTCTATCTCTGGCGTCGGAGAAATCCTGGTCCTTAGCTCTGACGGATGACTCTGTCCCAGATGATTTTAACCCCCTCTTACTAACCAGTCAGGAGTGCAATGTATTTAACAGTAGAGCAACGTTCATTTTCCACTCCTGCCTCTCAGCCTTACACTGCTTCCAAAGACATCCACCCTCTCCACTTTGCTTCAGTATTTGGCACTGAATATTTTATTCCCAGGTCTTTTGGCCCTCTAATAGATTTTCTCTGTTCAATTAAATAAAAATAAATAAATAAATAAATAAAACATGCTGCTGTTTTAAGCTAGTTACAGAACAGTTTTAACTAAACAACAGTGGCACCTTAAAGGACTTAAAGTGAATTTTTTTAATTAAAAATAGAAAACAAAAGAGTAATATTGTGAAATATTTTTACAATTTAACTCGTTTCTATGTTAATACATTTCATGTGATGGCAAAACTGAATTTTCAGCAGCCATTACTCCAGTCTTCAGTGTCACATGATCCTTCAGAAATCATTCTAATATGCTGATTTGGTGCTTAAGTAACATTTCATATCATCAAAAAAAAACAAAAAAAAAAAAACAGTTGTGCTGCTTAATATTGTTTGGAAACCATGATACATTTTTTATTTGAATGTTTGATTAATAGAAAGTTCAAAAACAGCATTTATTTGAAATACAAATCTTTTGTAACATTATAATTGACCTTACTCTCACTTTTTTTTTATCAGTTTAATGCATCCTTGCTTAATAAAGGTATTGTCTTTAAAAAAATTAAACCTGACTGACCCAACATTTTCGACAGTGTACTTCATTAAATATAAATAGATATTATATTTAGAATTCTATAATATAATATAATAGCATGCCAGTAATGTATGGAAGCTTGTTTCTGTCACGGAATAAAACAATTTAAAAGATAATTGTGACTTTTTATCTCACAATTCTGACTTTTTTTCCTCAGAATTGCGAGAGATAAACTTGCAGTTTGCAAGTTTAAAGTCAGAATTGCGTCATATAAACATATAAAGTCAGAATTGCGAGAAACTTTTGACTTTTTTAGTTTATATCTCATATTTCTGACTTCTTTTCTCAGAATTGCGAGATATAAACTCGCAATTGCGAGTTATATTCTGAGGGGGGGAAAGACTGACTTTTTTTCTCAGAATTGTGTGATATAAATTCGTAATTGTGACTTATGAAGTCAGAATTGCAAGATATAAACATTTCTGAGAAAAACAGTCAGAATTTTGAGTTTATATCTTGCAATTCTGACTTTATATCACAATTCTGACTTTATAACTCACAATTCTGACTTTATAATTCACAATTCTGACTTTATAACTCACAATTCTGACTTTATAACTCACAATTCTGACTGTATATCACGCAATTCTGACTGTATATCACATAAATCTGACTTTATAACTCACAATTGTGAATTTATATCATGCAATTCTGAGTCAGAATTGCTAGATATAAACTTCCATTTGACCCTTCACCTGGAGTTTGATTGACAGGCGATCAAACCAGTCATAATGCCGAATCCGCTGTTTTGTCCGACAAAGCAGTCAGGGGAGTTAGTAGATTAACATCGGTGGATTTGAGCTTGAAAAATGGTGTACTGATGTCTTTCCGCAGTTGAAACAACATTCCTTCTAATGTTCATTCATGTTTATTTGATGCTATAAATTAACTAGTAGGAAGAGATGATCGGTTTACGAGCCGCTTGAACTGAGGCTCTACAGCGATCCGTCACGACACATTAAAGAGCCACAAAACGGTATTTTTTGTTTAAATTTCTTTAAAAATTGCAAAATTTGAGACTTTGTTTCATATAAAAAGTAACCCACTCTGTCTTGTCTGTCATCGCGTTGTCAGTGTCCTCTTTGCACCGCGATTTCAGTAACTAAGTGGCTACAGTAACTAAAGGGGGCCTTTGTGAACGGTCAATTGCAAGAACAAAAAGTCCAAATTGTGAGATTTCCTTTTTTATTTTTTATTCAGTGGCGAAAACAATCTTCCATAGTAATGCCAGTAATTGCTGGCATGGTAATATAATCATGATCTAATCATCATCTATTTTCTGACACTTGGAAGTATAATGAATTGGTAAAAGTAGAGAATAAACATCATAAATGATTTATGCAAAGCTGAGAGGCATGTGTGTTTGGAACTTTGAGGGTTTCTAACCGTCCACTCCATTCTTTCTTTCATTCTTTCTCTCTCTTTCTCTCTCTCTCTGTACATTTCCCACCAGCCTGGTGTTTGTATGGTCTAGTCCAGTCCAGTAGAGTAGTATTACTGCCTGTCAATCTGCTCCTTTCCTGTCTGGGTTCTGCAGCTATGTCCCCGTTCTTCTACCCACACGTCTAAAGGCCATTTCTGAACCTCTTCTCCATCTTGTCTTTTCATACTTCTTAGATGTTCCTGTTTCCATCCTCAATTTATCTGCATATCTACCTGTGTCTCTTTGTTTTTGTTTCTTGATTTTATCTTTGTCTTATTTTTTGTGTGTATTAAAGTGAAGTTTCTCCCTAGTACCATGCTTCTTGAAAGAACATAGGAGTGTGGTATGGGGTCGGCTTCTGCTGTCTGCCAGCTACAGTAGTACAGGCTCTGGGCGCAGCTTCTGAAGGGAGAAGGCTGATGGTTTCTGTCACCTCACAATTGAATTCATATTCATTGTTTCAGAACTTCGCCCATAGATCCATAAATCATTTATACATAGCATTTCTCAGATGGGTGAGATTTAGATCCAGCGTGTTCTCATTTCTCGTATTTATGTGGATGAAAAATGGCAGAAAAATATGAAAAAACTTCTTAATGCCTACAGTACCATGACACAACATCAAAAAGTGCCTTAACGGGCATGTAATTGTTTCCCACAAAGAACGACAATAAACAATAAAAAATTAACAGAGCAAATTCACTCAAAACACATTTAAT
The DNA here is from genome assembly GCA_037950675.1 of Hypophthalmichthys molitrix. Taxonomy (NCBI): domain Eukaryota; kingdom Metazoa; phylum Chordata; class Actinopteri; order Cypriniformes; family Xenocyprididae; genus Hypophthalmichthys; species Hypophthalmichthys molitrix. The sequence continues at coordinate 18,256,868 of CM075503.1, forward strand.
CACAAACAATGAATATGGACAAAATTTGATAAAATGACTCAAATCTCTGAGCAAGAATATGTGGACTTGTCATTTCAAGGAATAATTCACCCAAAAATCAAAAACTGAGCACTAAGTTTTGCAATGTGTGAACGTAACCTAAAGAGAGTGATTCAATCTGATTCATTAATCATTCAGATGGATTTTGTAAACTGGATGAGTCGATTCATTAAAATGACTTCGCAAATGTTCGTATCTGATTGAACTAATACTTTAAGTCATCTGTAATTTAAATATAAATACAGTACATAGATATGAAGTTTAACTAAATGTACATATTCATAAAAGAAATATACATTTGCATTCATACAACATGATTTATGAGAACGTTTCTTGATCAGTCTCCTCCCTGTGTCTAGTGCGCAGTGATGTTTGCCTTTCATTGTATGCTAACCAGTCCAGCCTTTATGTATTAGGTACAATGTGTGTGCGTGTGCGTCAATGTGTTCATAAGGGCCCCTGATGCTCCAAACACAAGTACCAGCTCTCACCTTGACTTGCATCTCTTTTAATGTCCCTCAGACCACAGCTCCTCCAGATCCTCTAGACCCTCAGCAGCCAGATGAGCCAACGGATGAGCACTTGCTGTATGTAAAGAAGACCTCAGTGGGCCGCACGCATTCTCTACCCAATGACAGCTACATGTTCCAGCCACTGCAGCCCAACTCGACCAACAGTACCCACACAACCTCACCTCACTTAGCTCAGACAGGTGCAGCACTGCATTTTATTTCTGAAATTGTTTTATATATGGTTGTTAATGCGTAGGTAAATAAATGTGTCATATGAAATGTTTCCTCACACAGGGTCTACAGGCTCTGTCCAGTCTCAAACAGAAGAACTCACACAGCACTTGACTGTGCCCTCCGATCTGTTCAGACCGATCAGTCCTCATAGCCTATCAGACTCAGAGAGCATCCCACGAATTCCCCCGCCTCGCCGGGCACACACTCTCTCACGCACCCTACGCAGACAGGTGAGCTCAGGTCTATTGCTTTTGATTGTGTTGTGCTTACAGAGTCTGTTCTATTAGCACATGTTGATGCATTCTGGTTTTGTTGATTGCACATAGTAGTTCTGTTCCAAAACTTAGTGAGCTGCCTTGATGCATACTTCTTATACATTCACACATACTACCATTCAAAAGTTTTTTGGGTTTTTTTTATGTTCATGAAAGAAGTCTCTTATGCTCAACAAGGCAACATTTACTTGATCAAAAATACAGTAAAAACAGTAATATTGTGAAATTGTATTACAATTTACAGTAACTGTTTTCTATTTTCATATTTTATAAAATGTAATTTATTCCTGTGATGGCAAATTTGATCATTTAGCAGCCATTATTCCAGTAAATTATGCCATTTTGTAGTACAAATAGTGCAAGTAGTGTGTTCACACTGATAAACACAGCAAGGCATGGAGCACTACAAGTAGGCTAGAGTTGTCAAAAGTACCAAAATTTTAAAAATGTGACGCTTTGAGCGCCTTTGAGCGGATTCATAAACACCTCTGATTGGCCATTGGGTTCGCGGCTCATCGGATAGTCATCAATGACGCTCTTCGCAGAGCACAGAAAGCAGGCGTCTATCGCGGAACCGCTGCCTGCTGATAGGCGCCTGCTTTCAAACGCTCCCGCTTTCAAATTCAAACACTTCCGTGTGCTTTCAAACACTGCCGTGCGTTGATCATTGCGAATCTGCTCAACAGTGCTCAAAGCATCACATTTTTTAAATTTCAGTACCGGTAGGCACCGAAGCCGGTACTTTTGACAACTCTACCTAGTAGGCTACATCGTTCAACCAAAAAAAAAAAAAAAAAACGGAAACTTAATGCACTTTTAATGCACTTACAAGTGCCTAAACATGCTAAAGCTAATGTTAAACATGCTAATGTTATTCCCTCTACTGAAAGAACGGTGAATGTTTCTGTTACTAAAAAAAAAAAAAAAAAAAGAGTTGAAAAATGTTCAATTTTGGGTAAAACGCAGCGCTCATCACTGTCACTTTTTACCCAGCTGTCCAATCACAGTGGAGGAGAGGCAAGACAAATACCACACCGACCAACCCCCACATCGTGCTTGTACAACGGCAACAGATGACAGCAACAAGCACAACAACAGAACAAAATCATTTAAAACAAGAGCCAGAGTAAATACTTTACATTGTATCGACATGTTTATATTCAGAAACAAACTATCTGCAAAATCAGATACTAGTAATAATTCCACAGATATTCCAATCATAGCAACCAAAGCATCTCAAATGAAAAGAAAAAAACGCTGTGCCGCCGAAGCACTCTCAAGTGCCCCAATGCAAGGTGTTTTCGGAAGAGCATCTGGCATTTTCAGCTGGCTAAAAACACTTTAGTGGGCATGCAATTTTACAATCTGGCTAAAATAAGTTATTGTAGGGATCAAAATAATTAAGTTGGAATAACCTACATATTGGGAGTGACGTATGACTCCATAAGCAGCTCACTAGGTTTTTTAACAGAACAATTTTCTCTCTACTGATCTTCTTTCATAATGCATAATATCCCTTGTCTTCCTTTATGGATTGTGATTGGAGACTTATGGGAATGTGACTGGTATGAAGTCTGACACCTCTGCACTGTTGATCTCTCCCTCTGGCTAGTATACTTCTTCTCTTAATCCTTCCTGCATTCTCTCCTTTTTTTCTGCTGCTTTTTGGCCTGCGTACCCTCTAATGTGACTTACTCCGAGCAGCTCAGCATGGTCCAACCCAAGCCTGACCCCGAGCTGCTCCTGAGACACAGATACTCCTGTTTCTGAGAGAGCCGGAATGGGCTGCTTGAATCAGCTGGCCTCCAGCATCCTCTCCACAGATCCTTGAACTCCGTCCCCAACTCTGTCCCACTTTCTCCTACCACACCCCTTAAATCCCGTTCCTCCAGCCCGACGCATTTCACCATGGCTACTGTAAAGGCCAAAACTGCAGGGTAAAGATCAAGGGGAAATAAAGTAGTAGATATGTCTCATATGCTCAATTAGTTGCATTTATAATTAAAAATACTGCAGTACTGTAGTTATATCAGTTGCCTTTTAAAGTCAACCTTAAACCTTAACTATGTGTGTGTATATATATATATATATATATATATATATATATATATATATATATATATATATACATAGAGAGAGACTATATATAGACTATATAGACTTTGTCATGCTAATGTAAAAACAATTTCCTGCCACCTGGTGGCAGCATAGTTCCAATCATACAAGTTTCAACACAGAACAAGGACACTCATGACTTGGTCTCTTACTCTTGGCTCTTGGCTAACTTTCCAAATTTTACATAGTTCCTCTTGATCTTTAGCCCCTCCCAAAACACCCACCCACCTCTCTCCTACTGGGTCGATGTCTCTCTCGGGCTTCCTCGATTAAGAGAAATATACCGTTTACGGGAGTTCTGAGAGAGAGTGACCCCAGGAAGAGACATGGGTCTTGTAGTTTGTTGCAGTAGCTCAGTGGCTCAGAGTGCAGTCTGCCAAACAGTGCCTGTAGTTTTGCCCTAGGGTAAATGTTTCTCTGCCCTAGTTAAAACAATACACCTATTGCAAAATTTTCTCTGAAAGTGCAATTGATAATTGTAAGTTTTCACCTATGTGACTTCACCCAGAGCAGTAGCATGTACAGTACTGCTACTCAGGCAGTGTGTCAGTTTAGTACATGGGGAGTAGCTGCTTAGTTCATGTCTAAGATTAGACATGAAGATATAGAGCAAAAGGGAGACAAATATTGATTTGCCAATTTCTACAGTGTACTGTACACTTTCTGATTTGGTTGAAAGTGCACACAGTACACATTTCCTATCAGTGAACGCAATAAGAAGGACCAGGGGCGGTTCTAGGGGCAGAGGGTATTCAGGGCTTATTCCAAACCTCTGTGGAGTCATCATGTGATTAAATATTAGAAATTTTTAAACTACATGTTGAAATGTTATAAAGTAAATATTTAAATATTACTAGAGATAAAAATAAAATAGTCTCATCTGCATGCATGCATACGTTTTTTTTCCCTTCAGGCTTTCTGTATCTCTGTGTACAGGTTGACAGTTGTGTCATGACTGTCACTTGTCATTGCAGTGTTTTTAACTGTTTATAAGATAGCATACTGTTTAAAAGAGTGCTTTTGAGGGAAAAAATAGTTGCTTTACCAAAGTTTGCGAAGTAAATGGCCCTGTTTGTGGTCTTTATAAAAGAGTTTCCAAGAGCCTCAAGTGGTCAGACTCAATCACAAATGTAAATTCCGTTTGTCTGTGAAATAGCTGCTGCCTATTACATCTGGATAGAGTGCAAGTCTGACCAAAAATTCAATAGATCCTGTAATTTGTTCATTATGTCTGATTTATAGAGCAGATGAGAATGACCTGACTAATAAAAAAAAAAAAAAATTGGGGGCATAGGCCCTGGAAGCCCATCCCTAGGACTGCCCAAGAGACAGAAAGTACTAAGAATATTAACTGGAGGTTGTTGAACTAAGAATGTTACTTCAGAATGTGTAACTGCTATTAAGCAACTTTATAGCACAATTTAAGCACTATTTTTGTCGGTTAAAGGTTTATTGTGTGGCTGGGATGTTTTGTGGCGAGTTACTTCATTTGATACTTTCAAGTTTGATACAAACTTTTAAAAAAGAAGAACATCAGTGTCAGATTCTAAATGTTGGCTACCTCTGGTTGGGGCTAGTAACCCATTCAAAATAGATGCCCTGAGGTGGTTTTTCTATTTTTCTAATTTTACCTCCAATCCTTTGAAGCAGAAAGCTTGTGGAGTGCAATGCTAATGGTGAACTCCACTCTAACTCCACGGCTCCCCTCCCCTTCCACTGGCTTCTACACCCCTGACATCTCATACTAACCAGTCTCCCTCTCACCTGTTCATGTCCTAATCCCTAATGTTACCCCCTACCTTCCCCTCACCTCCTCCCGTCCCTGCTCTCCTCAGGTGGCAGTGAGTGCTGACTCTCAGGAGACTCTATACACAGAGGGAGGGGAACTGGGGCTTAGGGAACTGTCGGACCCCCCTGTCAACAATCCACCTCAGCAGCAGCACCAGCCTTCGCTCTTTCTGGTCCCTGCCACACCAGGCGCCTCCCCAAAACCTTCACGACCTAGCGTCCACACGCAGCACAACCCCTACGACCAGTACAACGTGTTCTCGAGGCGTTCCCACTCTCCGCCCCTACTACCGCCGCCACCACCGGCTGCCAGGAGGCAGGAGGCAACAGACTCTGTGGATCAGGAGGTATCCCGAATTATCCGTGCGGGACTCGCAGGAAGGAGCGATGATGGAATCAAAGGAAAGACGGGAGATCAAGGTGCAAGACGTCAGCTTAAAAAGTACCACAGCGTGGACACTCAGGGCCAGCGAGCTCTGCTGTTACCGCGGCCCTTGTCCTGGCTCGACGACCCACGCCGGCACTCCATCGAGGTGTGCTCGTCCGTGGAAAGCAGTCCCCAGCGTAGTTCGATCTCCTCCGGCTTCGTCTCGCGAGCTGACAGCCTCCAGCAGCAGTCCTCGCCACGCACCCGCAAGAAGAAGATGAGTCCACCGTGCATCTCCGAGGATCTGCCCGAGGGTCCAGAGCTTCCGGTAGGCTTTCACCCTGCTCTGGGGATGGTCCCGCCCCCCTTACCAAGCCGGGACACTTGCCTGAGGAGGCGCGCTCCCTCCAGTGACTCCAAAGACTCGTTTGATTTGGGTGGAGGAGGAGATGGGCTGCCTCAAGAGGCCGTCCCGAACTCCAAGCTATTGACTCTGCCTAGTTTCTCTTTTGAGAAAACAAGCTCTGAGCACTGAACACTGATTAGCACGATCACGCACACACATGCGCACACGACACACGATGCACTCCGTGTATCCGTGATGGTGATAGTAATAGTAATAATATCTTAGAGAGTAATAATGCTAAATACAACAATGGTGAATACTACAAGATCAAAAGGAATAGTAACTATACCTTGTATTTTTTTTCTCTACTGCCAAAAGAACACAAAAGGATGTTGCGCTGAGGATTAAACAAGCTAATAACGGGACTCTCTCTCCTCAAACATGCAAGTGGATCCGTTGGCAACCTCATGACCTCCTCGTGGAGGTCAGTGCAGAACCCGGGGGAGGGCGTCCCCTTCTGGCCGTTGTGAAGACTTCACAGCACTGTATTGTTGAACTCCCTAAAGGGCACTGATGAAGGTACAAAGCAATATGAACGTTTTAGAGACACTATTTTCTTAAATTATTGGGCCATAGTGTTTGTAAAGGATGTAGAATTTCTTTTTTTCAATTTTGTTATAGTTTTATTTGTCTTTTTGTGATTTTTCTCTTTTTCTCAATGTTTAAATTGTTTGTTGTTTGCTTTATTTTTTCACCATAGGATATTTTTAGCTCTCTTGTTTTAACAAAGACAAAAAGAAAGAAAACATTTTTTCAAAGTGCCGGGATCCATGTATTTGTAGAAATAATGATATTATTATTATTATTATTATTATTATTATTAATGATGATATAATATATCTCTTTAAAAATAAAGCATTAAACATCTCTTTGATTTTTAAACACAAGTATTAGAGTGGTGTGCCCTGACTATAAAAGTCTATGGACACTGTCTGCAGAACAGACTGTTTGCTACTTTACTGACAGAAGAGAACATATACTTGCATTAATTGAACTCATGAAGCAGAAAACACAAGCCTCTGAAAACCAGATAAGTGTTTTTGAGCATTTCATTTGAAATATTTTTTGGCACATTTTTGGAAACCAGGTTGTCTTTAGTTAAATAAATGCTATATTATCAGTACAGCTCATACAATATTTGTGTGAAAATGTAACATGAAAAAAAATGTGAGAAAAGAAAAACATTTGATCTTGAGTTTCTAAAAGCTGTAAGGTAGTGGTTTTCAACCTTTTTGACTCCAAGACTCACCCATTGTCAAAAACAATACTTGATATATGAGTGTATATTTTGTAGTGTTAATAGATTAAAATAAATTATTGATTTATTTTGTGATTATAGAGGTCTCAAGAACTGTATGTTCTTTAATAAAAACAACAGTTGTTGAGAGGACAAATAAAAAAATGTCCATTTTGTTGGACAGATTTGTCCATTTTTTTTTTTTTTTTTTTTTTTTTTTACTCTGCACAGTAGGACCATGAAGAATAAAATGCAGGATCAAATTTCTACATTGAGGTTGAGAGTGGACAGAAAGTAATTCATGAGAAAATGTTAAAACAATGTTTTGTTAATAATCAGTAAGGAACACAGCTTTCATTTCTCTACTCTTAATGACTTGGAAGAAATGTGAAAAGATTATCATAGTCATTGTTTACTTTGAAAATGATATTAAGATTACTTTAAAAAGCTTTGAAATACTTTGTTCATCCTCCAGCCCCTTTGGAAGTTTGCAGAAGCCCCCAGCTTCTTTGAGAACCACTACCTAAGTGACTATATTATAAGCAGTTATTTACATATTGTGCCACCTTTATTCTTTACGCTACACACGTGTGCTAGTTAACGTGTATTTAGTTCTTCCATTTAAGCCTCACTCAGAATCAAAATGCATGTTGATTGAAGCTGTTGTCAAGTGCACCGTGGGAGACTCAATGAGGCGATTCCCTTTGGTTTTCATGAAAGCTAATCGACACATCTGCAGGCCTCCTTTCAAACTCAGGAAAGCTTGCGCTTCACAAAGTCCAGTTCAGTAATATACCTCTATTTTGCTTCAAAGCCCTGGATTCAGTCCAAATCTGTGGCTCCAGTTTGTATATGACTTCAGTGCGAGTTTGAACCTGTTTTTTTTTTTTGTTTTGTTTTTTTCTTCATTGGATCAATTTCAGAATGATTTACCGGCTTCATTTTAGCATACATAAGCTTTCTCTAATCTCACTTGAATTATGCATGTACCAAATGCAATTTTTGTGTGAGGGATGCATCAGGATGTGGTTTATAATGATTGTAGAATGTGCAAAGCACCTAATGATGTTCTGTACAGCTCTCCACTGCAGCAGACATTTGGTTACCGTATAAACTCTTTATTGGTGTATGTAATTCTACCTCTAGGATATCCTCAGCGTGGATCATTTTGATCAAGGTGATGCTAAAACATAAGAATGCAAATGGAGAGTGTCATCTGTTTGCTATAATATTTATTAATACTTTGTTACTTCAAACATTTGGCTTATACATCACAGTGAAAACACATCTTTGACACTGAAAGAAGATGATGACGTTCTCACTCAGCTTTTCTATTAAACTGCAAAATCCTGGAAAACAGCTTGAGTGACCAGATGGAAAAGGAAAGTTACTGGTAAACATCCTCAGGAGGAAATGACAATTAACCTTCGCTGTGCGTCTGCGTGTAGATCATGTTAGTGATTCGGCTTCTCCCTGGGTTCCCACTCCTGAAATGAACCCTGATAGCTGAGGACCCTTCGATATTTGAGCTCTCCATCCCTTCTTGCAGAAGATGAGTATTGGAAAATCTATGATAACTTCATTTACTGAACAGGCTGAATCAATTTTACTTCCAAAACATGACGCAGTTCCCATTGAAGACTGTGATAAGATGGCCTAGCTGAAAATTGAACATTTGGGAAAACAACACCTTGAAAGATGTTTTGAGGTGGGTTAAAAACTCAAAGGCCTTGTTTACCAGCCAAAAAGTCATCAAGACACTTTGAAAGGTTCTCTGTGATTGGCCGAGTTGCTGTAGCGAGTGTGTGCTCATCAATGTTGCTCTGGCGCTCCACTGAGCAAGAGCATGTGTTTCAGAAAGCTAGAAGAAATCCATTCATGACCGCCAAATAATTGATAAGACGAGCCCTATTACATCACATGAGCATCAACACAAAAACATAAATATATTAAAGACAACACTTAGAGTGTTTAAAAGGCAATAAAATGAATAAAAACATTTTATGCTTTAGTTTAAAAAATAAGCCAAATATGTCTTGTCACTTGTGTCCTGCTTTCCCAAGGACATGCAAATTATAGGAATACATCATATTCATTTAAGCATTTTCTTGTCTATTAGAATTTGATCCTGAAGGGGTTCAGGTCATCTGAAATGATTCATCACAGGGGGAAAAAAAATTGTAAGAGCACATTGTGCTCACTCCAAAAGCACTTTAAAATATTTCCATGAAGACAAAGTAATCTCCTTTGGCATCAAGGTAGCCTTCATGTCATTCACTTTAAGAAATCCTTAATAATTTTGCTTTATTCAGGTAATTTTATACAGAAAGAGCTTTAGAAAGAGGCCAACAGAAACAGTCACACATAACCCTGCTACCCTGGTAAGGCATCCTGATGTAAACTATGATTTGATGTCAGACAGCTGTCTGAAAATAAGGATGACTATGTTTTTTAAAATGGTTGAAATCTGTCTTGTTTTTGTGTGTGTGTGTGTGTGTGTAATTATTAATTTCATGTGGACCACTGTAAAGCTTATGCTGCGTTCTCAAGTCCTAATTACCCCAGTCTCGAGATGACAACATGTAACGTTCTGTTTGAGGCTGGGAATTATGCCTTTCTATGGCAACATTATCCACACCTAAAAGACCCCTTTAGTGACCTTTTTCCCAAAAGGCAAGCGACAAATCTAGTGAGTTCTTGGACAAACCTTATATAGTTTCCAAGTCTCGCCGGTTCTGCCACGCAAGTCTTGCTTTCCCACCGCGGATACACCTCTCTCTGCGTCGGTTCTGTTCAGCGAGTGGACCAGCTTTCAGGTATTAGATGATAGATATTCTGTTGGTTCTGACCTGAATATAGCCTGAAATTACAGCACAGCCATCTTACTTTTAAACTTTGTTTTAACAAGTTGACCAAAAAAAGGATGGAAGGAGGATTAAATTAGTTTCTCAAGCTATAACAAAGTGTCAAGATTCAACCAAAAAGCAATAAAAAATGAAGGACAGTTCACATGTAGAATTGATTTGTGGTTGATGTAGTATATAATTACTCCAATGTTTAATAAAATACCATTGCAGTAACTTTTTTTTTTTCTATTATTCAGTTAAACACACCTTAAAGGTGCAGTAAGCGATTTCTAAGAATTTAAAATTGTATTAACTAGATTCGACAAACGGCCATACGCATCAGTTTGCGATGGAAGAATAACCTCTGAACCGACGCATAACATGATGAACGCGGAGGCGCAGAGGAGAGAGCAAAACAAAACACCAATCAAGAATTAGAAGTCTAAAATGAGAATTTTTAAAGAGAAATTTCAGAGGATTTCGATATAAGAGAAGAGGAGCTTGAGTTTGTTGCACAGCCCTATTTGTTTGAAACGCGAGAGGCGTCTAAGTTTATGATAGTCCTACATCCTACATCGCGTCAGTGGGTTACTCATTTTCTCGCAAGTCGACTTGTGCAGTATGCATACGGTCGTCTGCTGGAAGCTGCCAGAAATATGGATATTTTTTCTTAGAAAAACACATCGCTTCGCTTCAAAAGACCTTTATTAACCCCCTGGAGCCGTATGGATTATTTTCATGATGGATAGATTAATTTTTTGGGCTTTAAAATGTGAAGCATTTCACATTCAATTTTCTTTTATGTTTTATTAGCTTGTAGGGCTTTACTTTTAAATAGAGAAATTAGTTTGGCTGTACTGCTCACTAACATGCAAAAAACAATAAGATTGTAGATCACAATGCTGCCTGAAACATATAATGATGTGACATTTTTGCCATGTTGCCCACCCCTACTTTTAGACACTTAAATTCCCTTACATTTTTTATCCGGGCTTTCCATTATGGTGCTCATTTCTTTTATCTTTGCATAGTGCCTTGAGAAGTACTAATGCAGCAGCTTTGGCACATGTTTGTCAAGACCCTTTTAATAACTTGCTCAGGTCCATCAACACAAGTCTGGTGAATTCTGTGCTGATCTCAAGTAATTACAGAACATGATACAAACATGAACACAGAAACATGTTAATAAAATAATAATAATAAAAACATCTTATAACATCACAATTACACTTTTGATTATTAACATGTTTCTCACACATGGTTATTACTGCCCCTTTTCCAAATAGGTTAGATATCTGGACCATTTCTTACAATATAAATTTAGTTTGTCAATCTGTTTATAAGACATATTTTCAAATGCAGCCACTCTACCTGCTACACATTCCTGAAAGGATGGGGCCTTCTCTGGCTTCCAGCTCCTAAGAATTATTTCAATCATTAAACTGGTTTGGACCCAGTATGTGCTTGTCTCTTCATTGTCTGTCCACCTAATACAAACAGTTGAGGACATAGTGAAACATGAATATCCAAACCTGTGTAGATGTGTTCATGAACACTTTTCATGAAATCCTGAATTTTTGTACAAAACCAAAGAGCATGAGCTAAATCTACATCCTCAGCCTTACATCTCAAGCGATATGGTGTATCTTTTAACTCAATTCTAAACAGTCTTGAAAGGAGTCCAGTGAAATGGTGCATAATCTTAAACCTTATAAGGCATACTCTTCCATCCTTAAATGCCATTTTGACATTCTTTAAAACTCTGTTCCATTCCTCCTCGTTGAATGTTACACTCTAAAAAATGCTGGGTTAAAAACAACCCAAGTTGGGTTGAAAATAGACAAACACAGCGATTGGGTTGTTTTATCCCAGCGGCCAGTTTTATTTAACCCAACTATTGTTTAAAAATTACTATATGGCTGACTTAATAGGTTGGAAATTAAAAATCAGACACATAATTACTAGAGGCAACAATAATCAAAAGGTGATCATTTATTAATAAGCAATTTATTAAAATTTGTTTATTAAATACATTATTAAATGTTAATTTCCAGCATACTTTGGGTTCATTTTAAGCAAGCAATAAAGTAATTTTTAAACAATAGTTGAGTTAAATAAAACTACCCAGCAGGTTGGCCAAACATTTAACCCAACCCCCTTCCCATTACTGAAATTATCACACAATGAGTGTCTGCTGACACAGGAAGCTGTGTACTAGAACCAAAAGTAGTACAAAGTCAATGTCGTAAATACCGGAAAACTGAGATCTAGATATACCATACTGTTGTCGCAAGTGTTCGAAGGACTTCAGACTACCATTTTCATAAAGGTTGCTTAATATAACAATGCCCTTCTTCACCCATTCTTTCCATAGGAAGGGAGCTTTATTAATACATAATTTAGGCTTCAACCATATACTTGAACAAGCATTTATGTAAGGGTCAAAGCTACGCAGACGGGAAATCTTTAACCATATGCATGCAAGTATGAAATAATAGGATGTTTTTTCACCTCTCCAACCAGTTTCATGGACAGACTCTGGAATAGTGAAATCGAAGGCAAGACAGTTTGTTCAATCGTATACCAAGGGGGAGCTCGCCCAGGAGGAAGTGACCAATGAGCCAGGTCTAAGATTGAAAGCATAATAATAAAACAAAGCTTTAGACAGGCCTGACCACCTTTCTCAACAGGTCTCTGTAACTTATTAGAATGCATCGGAGGTCGCTTACCAATCCAAGTAAAAGCCTTGCACATTCTGTCAAACTGTTTAAAATAGGAAAGTGGTATTTGTATTGGGAGAGACTGTCATAAATAATTCAGTTTGGGCAACTCATTTTAATTACATTGACATATGGAGTGGAGCCCATCTATCCATATATCGCAGGAAATCTTTTTCATTAAGGGGTCAAAATTAGCTCTCACTAAATCATTAAAATGTGGGGGAAATAAAATGCCTGAATATCTAAGCCCTCCATCATGGCCGACGAATGTCTTCTGTCTGCTTCACGAGATCTCGCGATAAATGTTGTGAATGTGATTCAACATATGTTTTTTTAAGTTAAGGCGGCAAATGCTCTTGTTAAGTCAACTTACAAACTAGCTGAGGCTGTGAATATTTAACATGTTAAGTTGAATAAACAAATTCAGACAACTTAAAAAGTTACACTGAAACAGCTAAACTGCGAAATCCTGTTTTAGCCAATTCATCCATACTTGCTGTTAGTGGTTGCCTGTGTTGCGTAGCGTGTTCATTATTTTGAGGGCAGAGCAATGAAACAAGAGGTGTGTTTTGGGTGTCAATTTCAAATATTAACAGCATTTCTTAGAAATCGCTTACTACACCTTTAATGCCACTTTTCTTGAATAAGGAGTTTTGGCACCCTGAAGTCTGACAGAGCACTGTGGAGGTCCCAGGGGGCCTGGTATGAGCCTGGTAAAGTCTTTATCCTGTTGGAGGTGCTGTATCTGGTTCGCTGGAGCTGGTAGTTCAGTCAACAGCAGTTGTTGTTGAACCTATAGATTTTTATCGGTTTCACTCTCATGTTGAAAGATGAGGATCAGAAAGAGACTTTAGCGCATGATAGTCAAGTTTTTCTTGTCTAATGTTTTATATTCATTTGCCTGACAGCGTTTTTGTTCCGAAGGTCTCCCGTTCAGTTTGATCTCTTTTCTCTTTCATTCTCATGTGTACAATAAATTAGTGGACATAAATTCATAAAGATTGATCTCAGATCCCATCATTATTCTGTGGAGTAAGGTGTACAAGCAATCAATAGCATAACCATTGCCTGATATTAAATGTACTGTTAAAAATCTGATTTAAAAAAAAATGTATTGCACTGAGGAAAAAAAAAAAAAAAAAAGTAAGCTAGTTTTATTTTTATCTGGGCAGCATTATATAAAGTTAACAGGTATCCAGAAGAAAAGGATAAAACTCATGACTCATGCACTCAATACCAGAAAAGTGATGCTAATCCCATAAGTGCATAGCAATAAAACTTGTTCAGAAATTGAAAAACATGGTGAATTTCTGAAGCTGAAGAACTGAAATGTTATTTTGCACATGCAAAATGTATTAAAAACAGAGAGAACAGTATCGTTTTATATCACTTGCTTTGTCATCAAAATGCAAAAAGTCAAAATTTCTTCAACATTCAAATTTTACACTAAAAAAAGCAGAGAGAGAGAGAGAATATATGGTTAAGATAAAGTAGCATCTGTGCAGAAGCTCTTTCAGTCAAAATCTGATATGAGATCTAGTCAGTTTATCATCTCTGTGTGCAGGTCTATCCTGACATGATTTTTCTGAAAATCAGATTTTTTTTTTTTTTTCTTTTGATTTATTTGCCCACATAAATTTCTAAATCATTTTTTGTTTATTAACCTCAAGACTTGAGAGTTCACCAAAGGACTTTAGAAATGAGAAATGCTACATTTCAGCATTGACACCAGGATGAATCATATACGGACACATTTGACACTCGCTTTTGACTAAACATTACATTTCTTTACAAAAGGTAAACCTGCAATGAAACAGAATGGAGAATCTAATGTTTGTAAAGGAGCCTATTATTGTGGAGCATTAAACTGTGATGTCACAAAGCTGCAGTAGAAAACAAGTTTGTGTGTGTGTGGCTTGGCGACTATAAATGCTCTTTTTGCAATAGGGAGGATGTTTTGAGTTCTGAAATGTCAAGGAAATTAAGGAAAATTTTTATTCCTTATGACATGACCCCTTAAAAACTGCACATGCTGTACCTCTGCCCTAAACGAATCATCAACAGTAAACCATTTAAGGAGATCGCTGAACATTGAGACGCCTGCTCATATGATACCCCATTTTCCTCAAAAAACATGCTTCACAAGCCATTAAAAACCTATAACCCACCATCCTGTAACCTTAAACCTACGCAATGGTTGAAGAAGCTAAACACAGGCTGACTAATAGGCTGCATCTCCTGTTCCAAACAGAAGCTTGGTCCACCCAAGATAATCACAAGTGGAGGAATCCTGCACGTCAGCCCCTCATATAACAGTATTAAAGAAAACAGTTCACAGAAATTGAACCCTCCCAAGCCAAAGTTCACATTATTCAGCACATTTAGTCACTGCCATCAATTTGTGTTCTGGTAGCTCTACTCCAGTTTTGTGGCAAACACACTAGTGTATGCCTGTTTAAGTCATTGGTTCAGTTCTGTGTGCAGTACATTGTGTGTGGCATACATTAATGCAATAGGGGGCCAGGGTTACAGCATCTGCTGATGCTATCTCCTCCACTTCCTGTTGTTAAGGTCTATGCCATGTTCTTCACGTCGCTATCAGTGACCACACATATTGGGAACATGGCCAAACTTTGTAGAACTATGTGAATGTAATAGATTGAGATGATAAGCGGAATGGCAGTGTAGAAACTGTCTGCTTCCGTTTTAGGGATTGCTGCAGTCTTATTTTAGAGTGAGCATGTAACTGCAGAATCTGTTAAAATTCACAAAATCTTTTGAATCTGAACAGCTGTAAATGGATGTTGCACTGCAAATTTATTTAAGTAGTGTTTTGGCACTTTTGAGTTGGTCAAATGTTTTTTGAAAGAAGCATTTATTTGATCAAAATACAGTAAAACCGTGAAATATTACTACAATTCAAAATAACTTTTCAATCTCACGTGATCCTTCATTCTAATATGCTGATTTGGTGCTCAAGAAATGTATTATCAATGTTGAAAACAGTTGTGCTGCTTAGAGGGTTAGTTAACCAAAAATGAAAAAAAAAAAAAAAAATCTGTCATTAATTACTCACCCTCATGTCGTTCCACACTCGTAAGACCTTCATTCATCATTCACACAAATTAAGATATTTTTGATAAAATCCGATGGCTTAGTGAAGCCTCCATTTGGCAATAGATAATTAACACTTTCAGATGCCCAGAAAGCTACTAAAGACATATTTAAAACAGTTCATGTGACTATAGTGGTTCAATCTTAATGTTATAAAGCAACGAGAATACTTTTTGTGCTGCAAAAAAAAAAAAAATAAATAAAAAAATAATGACTTTAATCAACAATATTAGTGAATTGTGTATCAAACTGCCAAAGTCACGCCCCCCAGTGGTGAACCATTGAAATTTTGAAACACTTATGACGCAGCGAAGCCTCGTTTACTAAAATCATGTGACTTTGGCAGTTTGATACATGCTCCGAACCACTGATTCGAAACAAAAGATTTGTAAAGCTTTGAAGCTTCATGAAGCAGTGTTTTGAAATCGCCCATCACTAGATATTGTTGAATGTTTTCAGAGAATCAATCTTGAATTCTGGTTATTTTTCTTAATATTTTGCAAATAAATGTATTTTGGATGCTTATATGTACATTGCATTCATTAAAATAATAATAATAATAATAATAATAAAATAATGTTTCCTGTACATTTCTCTTCACTGTTGGATGGGATGTTCAGACTGGAAAACAATATTTTTTTTTGTTCGCAGTATAAAAATAAAGCTTCATCACTGCAATCTGACATGGCACTTCACACCCAATCTTTATGACTGATGAAGCTGAGCACTCCCAGCACTTTTCTTTGAATGTAGCATCCCTGTCTCACATTGTATGATAAGTGCTAAAGATAGATGCACATGAGTTCCCTTGAGTTCCAGCAGCTCCCTTGGCATATAACGCACCCCATATACGGTCAAAGTCTTACTTCACATTGTGAAAGCCTCTGATGATTCATTCAAATCCTAAGACAGTGTGACACCTCAGGAATTATTAATGGCTGATACAGGACAAGTGTGAAAGCATCATGGATTCCACTTGAGGGAATCAACCTTCGATACCCCTCTAGATCTTAAGAGGTTAAAACAGTGGTGTTGTGGGAAAATCTTGACATTTTCTTTGACATTTTAGATCTACAGATAGCAAGACAGTGTACTGCACCTGAATAATAAAGAGCCTGAAATACATTATAACTATCGCATTGTTCAAATACAGCTAATTTGAATGTACATTGGTCACATAAAATTAGCAAAAATCTCTGGGCTCCATGCAGAGTTATTTCATGACTGCACAGCAATGAATGTCAAAAAAATAATGAAGTCACTTCAACAAAATCTAAAAATGAGCAAAGTTTGAATTTTTTTTCATAAGGTCCATGAGGCAATGTGAAAAGCATAATGTGACATGGCTCACTAATACGCCAGTCCTGCTGGGTACTTTGGCAGCCTTTTCATACCATTTATTGAGATTGCTGTGACACTCCAACGTTGATCACATTAATGCCCTGCTTTATATTGTCAAAAGGCACAGCAGCATGTCCAATTCCACATCCACAACATCTGTTAAAACCAGTAGTGAGTTTGAATTTAGACTCAAAGGATTTGTATACAAAAATAAAACATTTCAATTGATGTAAAATCAAGCTTTTCTAATTCTGGAGGTGCTCTGTTTCAAAATTCAGTTCTCTAACCTGATGTAACACTGATCCAAACAGTCTTGGCTTGCGGTGGGTGGGATGAAACTATTGTAGGATCAATCATCTTTTATGCTGCCCTCGCACTGAAGCGTAAAATGACCCAGTTTCCATTTTGTTCTTCATGTATTGGCACAAGGGGGCTGTTCAGCTGTACACTTCAACATTCTGAAATCGTAGTCCCACCATTTTGTTTGAAACCTCCAGTGTGTCATACAGTACTTGTGAATAAAGGTTTGTCCATGAAATGGTTACTATAGAAATGTTTTTATTAGTGGCGCTTGCTGTAAGGCAAAGCACTCAATTATTATCTTGCATGCTTATGATTATTATAGATTCCGTTCAAACTTTGTTGTGTAACCGCACAGTTTGTTGTAGACCCGTGAATGAGGTGTCAAATCGTGAGGTTTATTGAAGAGAGGTGTGCTATGCCTTTTATAAGCGATCGGGCATTTTATGTTCATACAAAAATTAGGCGAAAAATCTCATAGACTTCACATTGTGACAAACTTTGATGGCTCATAGCTCATTTGATAAGGCTGGCAGGCTCTGTAAGAACATATCTCGCAATGGGGTACAAGTTGTACCCCTGGGGGGCAAAAGGTGCCCAAATATGCCCTATAGACATAGTATGGTAAAGGGACAGCCCATGAAACAGGGATTTTTTTCTACTATGGTAACTTGCATAGGAATTTTGTATTGATCATAACTGGATCACAATGTCATAGAGACATGAGAGTGGGCTCATTTGACTCGAGGCAGCAAACAATCAATCACAAATCACCTTCACCACTTCCTAGACATACCCTAGCAACCATTGCCGAGCAGCTACCCAAACATGGGGGTTTGCTCTTTTGACTCATGCTAGCAAACAGGACTTCCAACATGCTACACATGCTAGCAGTGAATACCTACATGTTAATAGCGATTAGCTAAGTGTTAAAACATGTCAAAAATGCTAACTAAAACATACTAGCAACATGTTAATTATGTTAGCACCATGTTAATCATGTTAGCATCATGCTAGCAACATGTTAATCATGTTAACATCTTGCTAAAAACATACAAGCAACATACTAATCATGCTAGCAACACACTAATTGTGTTAGTGTCATGTTGACAACATGCAAATCATGATAGCATTATGCTAGCAACATGCTAATCATGTTAACATTATGCTTGTAACATGCTCAGAATATCATAGAGGCATGGGGGTGAGCTTTTTTGACTTAATACAGAAAATTGTACATTTTCTTCATATCTAGTTGGGATTATTGTTGCTTACGATTAGATAATGTAAAGGAAATGTGTAAATATTTCTTCAATTTTAAGAATATTCTGTAGCCTATAAGCTTTTTTTTCTAAAGACTTCAAAAGAAAGGTTAACCTGTTAGCCAGCACCCCCGCTTTTGGAACATCCCAAGAAATGATGTAACTAAAACAGATACAGTTCATGAACCCTTTGCACTAAAAGCATAAGTATAAATAATAAATAATTGTTGTCACAATAAAGAAAATAGTTAAAAATAGCTTCAAATTTTTGAAAAGTTATTGGAAATTTATTTTTATGAAATATCTTTATGGAAATAAAAGTGAAGTTGGCCAAGTTTTATTAAATGTTTTTCAAGACCATGTGACTTTATTTTGAAAAGACTCTAAAATGATAACTGATGTCTACTGCCATCTTCTAAGCACCTATTTAATGTATTGTTTTGTGGTGCCAACTGCCTCATTCAGTTTCAGTCTCCCCTGCACACATTTACACCTTTCCGGCCTGGTCATGGCTCTAATTATTTTTTACTTTGTCTCTATTATAATTACTGACAATGTTCTATTCAAGTAGATTTAATCCCTCATTTCGAGTGTTTTAAATAACTTTCTGTGATGTGGCTTCGGATCAAAAATCAGACAAAAATATATTCTTTTATAGTATTCTGCACAAAGAGAAAAGCTATCTTGATTAGCATTGCATTATAAATATAATCTATTATTATTAAATACCCCGCATGACATGAAGAACACAGATAAAACATATATCGTCACAATCGTGCATTTATTGTCCTCAAAAGTGTCTATCTGCATGTTATATCCATGGTTATAACGATCTCTGGAAGCCTCTGTTAGTTACTGGAATGTCACATGGTATGCCTGTCCTTCACTACGTGTCATTTGTGGAAAATATGTGCTCATAGCGCCCTCCGGCTGCAAGTATGAATTGAAAACACAGTTCATCAGAGTATCCAGCGCTCCTAGTGATGACAAAAGCACGTTTTGGGTAAAAAATGAATAAAAATTACTGCTCTGTATAGAAATTTGACATAAACCTATGAGAATCCATCAATATTTCTCCAAATGTGTATGCTTTTAAGCTAAAAGCACTGAGGGATGTTATTTTGTCGAGTTTTTTCATGACGAACACACAGGAGTTTTTTTATCAATGAATGTGGCAGACGCTCATATTTCAAAGAGAAGGTAACGACTCCGTTTTTCATATTCGTAACTCCTGACGCATATTAACAAATTACGGTAACTATAAGATTTTAAGAGTAAAACAGAGGTCAAAAATTGAAGCTCGAGTCTTAGAGTCTTAGACATTACATCTAACAGTAAATTTGAGCTAATTTAAACAAAGAAGCTTCAGTGCGTCGGCGTCCTCGCTAAGGTTAACAGGTTAACACTGCTTTTTCCATATACTATGGGTGATTAAGTTCCAGAAAAAGCATAATAAATTCATAAAACGTGTACACTGTTTTTCAAGTTTTATGAAGTCATACGATAGTTTTGTGTGAGAAAAAGGCTGATTTCAAGCCCAAGTACTGAAAAGCTTCTCCTTGTGAACCAATAGCATCAATCCTAACTCAACTCATATACATATTTGAATAGATACATATGCTAATGAGATTTGAGTCACTGTATGTTTTAAATAATTAATAAATTGTGCATATTTATTTGTGCATATTTCTGTAGGTTTTGGGTGAACTGGTTCTTTAAGTTGTGGTGTCAGTAAATTATGTAGGAACAAGATACATAGGGGTAGCACATCTTCATGAACTAAATGGCCTGGGGGATCAGGTTTCTGTCAGTGTCTGTTCCAGTGATGATTTTCCTTTCAATCACCTTCTGCACCAGTGGTGTCGCTTGCTCCTGCAGACTCCATGTCACTGACTTGTTTCAATAATTCACATACAACCAGCTGCCACGCTTTGATTTCATGCATTAAGCATTCCTGTTGTTTTAGTGCAATCGTGATGAGCTTCACAATTCATGTGTGCACAGAGCGTGCAATGTAGTTTAGGTCAGATTTTCAAAAAAAAAAAAAAAAAAAAAAGGATGTTTGCATCACAATTGTGGCTTTGAATAATCACTTTGGGGAGAATAAACACAGGCAATTCAGGGATTTGCTGTTCCTCCTCAGAGATGAGTAATGTGTTTCTCTCTTTGCACTGGTCCTTGTTGACTAATCCTGTTTGTGATCATTTAATTTCGCTTGTAGCTCAAGTGGCCAGAGCCCTCTAACCTTTTAATTTACCCTTGCTGCATGGCAAAAATGATAATAATAATCATTTTCTTGATGAGGATTATTATCTTCTTTCTAGCAAGAAAATCTAAGCATCCTCAAAATAAGATTAATGTACTTAAGAAGCATAAGATAATACAGTAAGACCTGTTTTCAGAGAATGTACTTTGTATTACGTCTATTATTCTTACCCCATTGACGATTTTATTATTTTTTTTAAGGGGAAAATAGGAGATAGAATATGCTGTTTGTACAGTATAAAAATCATTATGTCTTTGGAAAGTCCCCATAAAACACGGAAACCCAATATTTCCTGTCATCTTGATTCACTCACTGTCATGTGAACTATTAATTGGGCTCAGACTTTTTGTTACGGACAGATACTCGGGGAACACAGAGGTACACGTAGAATGACGTTTATTAAACAAATGGCAGGTGATAACAGTAATGCAGGTAAGTGAACTGGAGATGTGAACTTGGTAGAGTGGTAACTTCATACTGATACAGTCTTTTATCTTACAGGTGATGACTTCATGGATGGATAGATGATCGATGACAGTGAGCACGTTGGAGCACAAAAACTAAGGGAATATGCTGAAGTAGAACTGGTAGGTACTTGGGAACGCTTGGAGACAATCATGGAGAAGTCCTCTTCGCATGAACGAGACCGGACAACTGAGTGAGGTGATTGGTGTGCTTTAGTAGTCTGGTGATGAGTGTGCTGATGGGATGCAGGTGCGTGTGATCAATACTCTGGTAAGGGAGTGCGCTGTGATTGGCTGATGGTGGAACCTGGCGGGTCTGTGACAGTACCCCCCCCACCACGGCCCGCTTCAGAGGACCCCGACATCATGGTGGTCGTCCTCTTCCACGAGGGGCAGGGTGATTTGGATGAGCAGCATGGAAGGAATCGAGCAGTAAGGGATCGAGGATGTCATTTCTGGGGACAGGGGATCTTCCTTTCCGTCTGCCCGTTCGACTGTGGATGGTAACCAGATGAGAGACTGACAGTCACACCTAGGAGGGAGAAGAAGGATTTCCACACTTTTGAGATAAACTGGGGTCTGACACAATGTCTTCTGGGATGCCATAGTATCAGAAGATGTGATTGAACATAAGTTCAGCGGTTTCCATAGCTGTGGGAAGTCCCTTGAGAGGAATGAGATGGCAGGATTTTGAAAACCAGTCAATAACCACCAGGATGCAGGTATTTCCCTCAGAAGCAGGAAGGTCGGTGATAAAATCCACTCCTAGATGTGACCAGGGTCGGTTAGGAACGGGCAGAGGATGCAGCTTGCCAGATGGAAGGTGGCGAGGGCTCTTTGAGATGGCGCATTCGGCGCATCCCTGCACGTACCTTCTCATATCCCTGACCATGTTGGGCCACCAGAAGCACTCTTTTAGCAGCGAGAGGGTTTCATTGGCCCCAGGGTGACCAGTGCCCAGAGATGAGTATGAGGAGTGAATGAGTGGAGTGCGTTGAATCCGGGTGACATACTGCAAACAAGGTGGGCAGCCCGGCAGAGTGTTGGCGGAGGCGTTGGAGGAGGGGACAGATTCTGCACACCAGAGAATGGGACTCACGATAATATCCTTTGGGAGTATAGGTTCAGGTTCTTCACTGGCTTCTTCGGGAGTATGCAGATGAGATAAGGCGTCTGCATTAACATTCTTGGGACCAGGACGATGGGAGATAGTGAAGTGGAAGCGTGTGAAGAACAATGCCCAACAAGCTTGTCGTGGATTGAGTCTTTTGGCATCCCGTAGGTACTCGAGATTCTTGTGGTTGGTGAGTACCGTGAATGGGTGTTTGGTGCCCTCCAGCCAATGCCTCCACTCCCTGAGGGCTAGCTTGATAGCTAGAAGTTCCCTATTGCCGATGTCGTAATTCCTCTCTGCCGGGCTGAGTTTGCGAAAGAAGAAGGCACATGGATGGAGTCTGGCTGGATTCCCCTGCTACTGAGATAGCACCGCTCCTACTCCAATGGTGGAGGCATCTACCTCGACGATGAAGGGTGTGTCCAGATCTGGATGGACAAGGAGCGGTGTGCTGGTGAATGCTTCTTGAAGGCTTCAGTGGCTGATGGTGACCAAGACATAGACTTGGGCTTGTTCCTTAGGAGACTGGTGAGTGAGTAAGCGATGGAGCTGTAATTCTGGATAAATCTTCTGTAGAAGTTTGCAAACCCGAGGAATCTTTGCAGTTCTTTGATGGTAGATGGAATGGGCCAGTTCTTAATGGCTAGCTTTCTATCTTCCCCTCGTCCATTTGGATGCCACTGCTACAGATGTTGTATCCAAGGAATTGCACTGAGGGTGTTGCCCCACTTCAGGATTTCACCGGTAGACCAGGAGATGATGGGATTGTGCTGCTCTAGCCACGGGGGCCCTAGGATCACATCAGCGGTGGAATCCTCCAGAACCAGGAGATGTAGATGTTCAACATGGAATAAACCAACTTGGAGTTGCAAAGGTCCTGCACTGAGGTGTACTTGTTTACGGCTGAGTGGTCTTCCTCTGAGGTTTGAGATTTAGCGTGTTCCATGTCAACCTTTCTCACTCGTTGTGACAACTAACCTATGCCACTCCCACATTCATCAAAGTAGCTGGAGCAACTTTTCTGTATTTATGGATATGATGAGACACGCACTGGCAAGAGTGACGTAGGCCTA
The DNA here is from genome assembly GCA_037950675.1 of Hypophthalmichthys molitrix. Taxonomy (NCBI): domain Eukaryota; kingdom Metazoa; phylum Chordata; class Actinopteri; order Cypriniformes; family Xenocyprididae; genus Hypophthalmichthys; species Hypophthalmichthys molitrix. Next base: position 18,280,341 of record CM075503.1, read on the forward strand.
TGCAATTTCCCTCGAAAACCCGCCAAGTTTAAAATATAAACACTTATAGTAGGTTTAGTAAACCAGGAAAAACATGTTTTGGAAGAAGAATTGATGATGTACTGACTCATTATTTAAATTTTATTAATTTTGAACAAAAAAAAAAGTTACATACTGTAGTGAACATTTAATTAATTGGATCATAAATTAGTCCTTAATCATTCGCATCCTCACCCAATCAGATATACCTATTTAGTCAATCTTCCAGTTTCGAGTTGCTTCTTCTCAGGTTTGCTTTTAGTGTCCAGCAGAACTGAGCATAAAGAAGCATACCAAAGATTGTGACAAATATTATTAACAACAGATCAAATGCTAGATTCGGTGTATTTCAAAGCATTGATATCAAAGGGTGAGCAATCTCTCTCTCTTTTCTGTTATCAAGCCAGACTACATTACAACATATTTTTACAAGATGATATTCTACCACCTCTCAGAAGTGAAGAAACTCTCACCATTTATGTCCACTTATCTCCTAACACAGACAGGTTCAATTTGGGAAATTGGGATGAGCTGAGGACACCATACTCCTCTTTAATCCTCATTTATATTTGCACATCCAGGACTTTCTATGTGTTTAACTTTAGCCCAATTGCTTAATCACAAATTTAATCTCATATTACCACACTTCCTTAGATTTGAAACAGACTGTATGTACAGAGGATAAAGTCACCTTTTGATGAAACCTATAAAAGCTAGGGAAATGTTTTAGACAGCCATAACAAAATGTGTGACACAATAGCGCAGGTGTTTGAGAGCAAAAAAAAAAAAAAAAAAAAGAACAATAATTAGTCTTTAGTGTGACTGGCTGCTGAATCGCAATACAATTTTATTCCCTGCATAATCTTTCAGAACTCTCTCATCTAATTTATTCATTACAGTCAATTTTTAGCTCCAGGAAGCCAAGCATGTAAATAATTAAGGAATAATGTACAGTCAGCTGGTCATTACTGGTAAATAAACCTGACAGAGAGTTCTTCATTTTGCTATACTGACTGGCTGTCCTTAATAAATACTCCTTAATAAATAAATTATATATTGAAATATAAAATAGTCGTCCATTGAAACAGAAAACGCTAAGGCAAACACTGCAACAAAATTACAATATCAATTAATATTATGTGCAATCTAGGTTACTTTCTCTATGGACTAGTTAGCTAACACATTTAGCTATAAAATAAGATTTCCCTCTATTTTAAGTTCTCTCTCTTCAAGCTTTACCTAAAACAATAGCAAATTAATGGGATAGTTTGCCCCAAAAATGAAAATTGTCATAATTTACTTACACTTATCTCAGTCCAAGTTTCAAACCTCACTCCAAAAACTTTATTTTCTGCAGAACATTTTTGAAGGATATTTGAACAAATGTTGGCAACCAAACTGTTCTGGTGACCTTTCTCTTCCATGGCATAGACAAAAAAAAAATCTCTCAATGAAGAAAGAAAATCAAACAGGTTTGAAACGACAGGAGGTTGAGTAAATGATGACAGAATTTTAACTTATGGATAAACTACCCTCTCAGTGACGCAAAAACTATGGGAAAAAGCTGACCTAGCTTTAAAATTGATGGCTTGACCAACAATAACCCAGATATAATCTTCGCTTAAGGGGAAATAAAGAAAAAATAAAAGAAAATCTCAAATGAGATCCCAAAAAATGTCTTTGTTTGGAACGTGTACACAGCTGGATTTGAATGACATTTGTATAATTGTGCATATCACTTTTTAAAATCTTACAAGGAAGTCCAGCTGATACGTGGAAACTCGTTTGACTGCATACAAGGTCATTCAATTTCCTAAAATGTAAACAGAGACAAACACAACAGCTAAACAAAATTGGCAGCACAACTCAAAGACACCCTGTGCTCTGTATCCCAGGCTCCGAGCCAATTTCTTTCAACTGCAATTTCGACATTCAAAACACTACAGCACGTCCACTCTGTGATAAACACACATTCGTTTGGCTTGCAGCAAAATGACTGGAGGCTTTTCTGGGTATTTGATTTGGCATGGTGTAAGCGTACACAGGAGATTTCACCAAGCAGTGAGAGTAATGAGAGAACAACAATAAATATCTGCTCTACAGGCGAAAACACGCTGACATGACACTAAGAGACACTAATATGACTCCATGTCAGAGGAGAGGAGAAGTGTCACTAGAGGCAATTAGTGGGCAACAGTAAGCTGTTTGTGAAATCAGAGGTCCGGCTGTAATAGTAGGGCAGCTAGCATGACCTCTACTTGATTAGTGGTGTGTGCCGGCCAATACCCTCTCTCTGCATGCTTTTTCACTGCTACTATCCCTTGTAAATCCACTTGGGGTCATCCTAGGTCTGCGTAAAAGAAAAAAAAAAAGCGAGGTAATTTATAATACGAGCCACTGGCTTTTTACATCACGCTGATTCTATTAATCTCTTGCCTCTGTAGGTTATGGTTTCTGAGCATGCTCACTTGTGTGCAAGGGAGGAGAGGTGGCCGAGGACAAGCTATTCCCGTAAAACAAGAGTAAAAGCATACAGAACCCAGATGCTGAAGAAAAAAAGGCTGTGACTCATCAGGCGACGAATTTCCAGGATCAAGCCTGTCTTGACCTGTGTACTGCTGTTGTTACGATAACATAGAGCCAGATTCTTCATCACAGCGATGTCTGTGAAGTGCTTCAGTATTGCAAAGGAAAAAATGCATCCATTTGTAATGGTTTTCACCGGCATAGCTGCCTACACAAGTATGGCACGGTTTAAAATGCCTGCTTGTTATGGATTTGCTCACATGAGATGCTATTTGAAAGCCTAAAAACAGCATTTTTTTTTGCATAATAATAAGGTATAAACATTGTTGAGACAGTTATGAATATAAAAGCTCAAATGCGTCTTCTCTCCACAGGAACTACAGAGGCTAAGTGTGCCAGGTGTGTCTTGGCTTATGAATATTAATTACATTCACCATAACTGATTTGCTGAAAGACGTTGGTAGGGGAGCGTTAGCACATTCTTTCAGCAAATTGCTAAATTAGTCGAGCAGCAGAGGCTTTTTGCTTGATATTGAAGTCATTGTTGTTCACGGCCAGCTACAATTTTGTTTTATTCACACCGCAGTCAAGCACAATGTAATGAACTGAAAGTGAGGGGGAACCAATTTGGCCATTTATAAAAGTTGTAATCATTGCTACGCCCCTGGTTGCAATGCTCATGAACACGATTATGCAAATCATCAAATGAAATGGCTGTAACTAATATATTAATGTTCTGAAATAGGTCAAACTTCATTGTCATCAATCCTGGTTTACATCCTTATAAAAAACAAAGCACCAACAAACATATCATCAAGGAATAACCTGAGATTAATTTAATAGTTATTTGATTATAGAGTCAGAACCCGAAAGATTAATTTGCCACTTGTTCCTTTGTGATTTTTTTATGGGGTTTTATAATGGGTTTTTTCAATGTTTTTGTAAAATAAAGCCTGTGGTAAACATAATTTGATGATACGTTTTGTTCCATAACATAAATTACACACATCCATAGCGAAAAAGCGAATTTGGAAGCGGTTATGTTTAATTTTGAAAACATATGGGTGTGAGTCTGTGCAGTGTACGTGTGGCTTTATTTTAATCATAAATTGAAAAAACCCATTATAAAACCCCATAGGAAAATCTTGACGTGTATATAACACTGCATAAGCTGGGTCATCACTAAAATTTTGCCCCCTCTTTACTGTTTCTGAGATAAGCAGCTTTTATTTCTTTAAAAAAAAAAAAATAAGTATGTGACAGTTTTTTTTTTTTTTTTTTTTTTTTCAAAGAGTGTGTGTTGGGAGACTGAGGTATGGATGTTTTAAAGCCTTGGAAATGATGCTTCAATGTGCAGTACTTTAGATGTGAATGCTTTTTGGATGACACAGATCAATGTGAAACAGTTTGCTGCTTTTGACCTTTTGCTTCAACCATCTTCCTTTTTACTTTTGATGGATGCAATTATTTTTTAGATACACAAAGAATCAAAAGTACACTTGACAATATTATAGGCTTATATCATGTATGGATCCATTTTAAATTACTGTATTTTAGGTCCAGTTTGAGCAAAATTACAGTGCATTCTGCCTTTTAAAAATGCCGCAGGCAGAAGTATGCAAAGTTCAGCAGTATATATATATATATATATATATATATATATATATACTGCTGAACTTTGCATACTTCTGCCTGCGGCATTTTTAAATACTTATAAAAACTTATATATATATTGCTTTTTAAAATTTATTATATATATATATATATATATATATATATATATATATATATATATATATAATATATATATTAATTTAAGCATCAAAGCTGTGCTGTGATGAAAGACCTTCCAATGTGATCAAACATGTCTACAAGGCAACAGGTCTGACTTGGTTTCAATTATAGATTTATTATGGACTTAATTTGTGGCCAGAATAAATATTAGAGCTCTACTAAAGGTTGTGATTGGCTCTCAGGGATGCATAAAAAATAAACTGTATTAAACTTTTAAATGGTGCTAGAGGGCAGTATGGTGTTAGGTTGTGCATATCACTCAGCCATTAATACTAAAATCAAGTCTCTCTCTGTTTCTCTTGGGCTCTCTCTTTCATTTTCTCCTTTTCCTTTAAGCCTATAAAGCAGGAAGAAGTGTTCCTCTTTCTTTCAAGCTTTTCCTTTTATGTTTTTGTAAACCTTTGAAGAACCTGTTTCGGTAAACAAACAAGCAGAGATGCACATAGAGGCTTAAAATTGCAAGGAGACGTGTTCACAGCCAGTATTCCAGTGGGGTTTTGGTACAGATTAAGTTGATACACGAGAAGTGCTGATCAAGAAGTGACTTTAAGGGTGAAAAAAACACTAATCTCAATAGTTTCTCAAAGCTAAAGTGCAAATTAAGACTTCTGTTTCTCAGAATTTTCCTCGTGAGAAAACTGTGCTGATCTCATGTGTCTCCTCCAGAGTTCTCAGCTCTGTCACAAACTGTGCTCAGATTTGCCAAGATACCAAAGTCTGCAACTGGCACTGAGACATTTCAAAATGGACAAATCTTATAAAAGACCAAATTATCTATGATATGCTATCCAAACTGATTTTGTAGCTCTATATTCCTACTGTCTCTTTGGCTTTTTCAAGGACAATTTTAAGAGAAACACATTAAACTTAAATGTGGAGTATATAATATGCTACTCTCATGGCAGTTCATAAAAAAAAAAAAAAACGTATATAACTCATTTGTTACAGTTTTCATACAAACAACATAATATAAAGTTTTACAAATCATAACATAGTTATGTTTTCTCATGAGATCAGGTTGGTGCCACCATAAAATAACAATATAATTGAAAAATAATGACTTTTTCAAAGTTTAAAGTTGCAAACACTTCCCCACCATCTGTTGCTTGAAGAAAGATATTGTCCCGCCCCAAACTCATGCCATTGGTTGAGCCAATGTTGTTATGTTCACTCAAAAAAAGATTAAAGTTACATTTGGTTGTCAGTAGTGCTGCATAAATTGCATGCTTCACCTTCAATGGATAAAAGACGCATAAATGAGATCTCCAATAATGTTACAATAAGCTATGCCAGAGCAATTCAGTTTTCCTCTAGGTGACTGTGGAATCAGAGCAGCAGACAACGCAGGAATATGACACCAAGGCTCAAACTAATTAGGAAGGGTACTAGACAGGCACAAAAACCTCTCAGGCCACATCATAACTTTAACCACCTCTTTGCTGATTCAGTCATTAAAGAAGTGCAGGGTTAATGGTGTCTCCAGACACTCTAGAGTTGCAAGGGAAAGATTGTTGTCAGCAAATGCGGTGTCCTGATACAAGGCACTTCGTCAAAGTCATAACACACGTGACTCCCCTTGACATTCCATGTACCTGAGAACACTATGTTCATGAGGTGATTTCCTGCTGTCAGTCAGCCCCAGCAGAGACGGCAGCGGGCCAAGCACTTCTTCATCAGACAAATGTCTGCAAGAACAATAAATCTCGCTCAAGAGATGCATGTCATGTATTTATGTAGTGCTTATCTTTCAGATGTTGAAAGTTTGCCACAGTTTTACAGACATTGTCCAGGTTTCTATGGACAAAGTGTTCCTATTCCTGATGCTTTTCTCATCGCTAGATTAAAGTCTCCTAAACTCTCTCACAGCCTGTCAGGTTTGATTTCGAGAGTGTGCCTAAGTTTGAAGCATCCTGTGAATATGTGGCAAAAGAAAATGGACAAAAAAAAAAACTGACTGATGAAATAGCATTTAATCATTTAGCAGACGCTTTTATCCAAAGTGACTTTCAAACTAACGTATCTTTGATTAACACATATCTTCACTGAGTCTGTGTACACTTAAAACGTTAAGGCTTCACATCATCTCACATCAAAAGGTTCAATCATACTATAATTGATATATAGGAGGATATTATATATAGTAGAGTTGAGTGAACGTTCTGAGATGATGTGCGGCTTTGATGCTTCGAGTGTTGCAACAGCATATTAAATGAGTGATATGTCCAAATTCACAGTATGACCAACTATTTGATTTCATACAAAGTTACAGTAATGGTGTTTCAGTTTCTGAATGAAGAGATTCTTTTTAACAAATCGGTTGAATGAATGATTCAATGACTCATTCATAAAAACAGCTGCTTATTTGTTCGAAATTATTAAATGAATGCTTCATTGACCCATAAATACAGTGACATCACTGTTTTCTCCAGAGCTGCTGTATAGTTAAATGAACTATATTAATAACTAATGATTTTTACAATGGAAATGAATCAATACTGGACAATGACACTATTTTCTTCTAGAGCTGCTATATAGCCAAAATTATGTTTCCTGCCATCACTGTAAAGCTGCTTTGAAACAATCTGCATTGTAAAAAGTGCTATATAAATAAAGGTGACTTGTATGGAATTAAATAATCAATTATTATTATTATCATTTACAATGACCATTAAATGAATGAAAACTCATTCACAATAATTAAATTAATAGTTTTTTTGGTTGAACAGAAGTTTTATAACAAACTTGAAACTATTTGTTTGTTTTGTTTATTCAAATTACAATAATCAAAAGCATGTCTAATCAGTTAAATTTAATATTAATTATGATTATGGATTGATTATAGAAATAGATTTGATTATGGATTAGATAAATTGATTATGGATTAGATTAACAACTTATTTTTATCATTAATAATTTATTAAAACTTTTAAGAATAATAGAATATTTTTTTTATACCATATTTTATATGATGTTCATATACTCTAAAATAATGCTGGGTTAAAAACAACCCAAATTGGGTTGAAAATGGACAAACCCAGCAATTGGGCTGTTTTAACCCAGTGGTTGGGTTAAATGTTTGCCCAACTTGCTGGGTAGTTTTATTTAACTCAACTATTGTTTCAAAATTACTTGTATTGCTTGCTTAAAATGAAGCCAAAATATGTTGGAATTAAAATTAATTATTAATTTAATTATTAATTAAAATTAATATGCTGGGTTAAAACAACCCAATCGCTGGGTTTGTCCATTTTCAACCCAACTTGTTTTTATCCCAGCATTTTTTTTAGAGTGCACCGTGATATACCGAAAAAATCCTTGCCAATCTGACAATCTGTCTAAAACTCACATTCAGGAATGGAACATTGTAGTATTGCTACAGCTACAGTAAGAACAAGTATATTAGTCAGTAGAGTCAGACTGTCAGATCCCACATGGCTGACAGCACATCAAATTAAAACAGATTAGTGCAACTGGACTTATTAGTTGGTCACCATCAGTTACATGACAACCCGAGACTCAGACAAGAAAACAGCCATTCTCCTGAACCCACTCCCACATCTCTGTTGATCAGGCTGAACACTGTTATTATAATTACACTGTTCTACTTTCCAGCCAGGCGAACACATTCAACTTTGCATTGTGTTCGTGCTGTTCAGTTTATGACTCAACTGTCATTTTCTCCTTTTATTCTTTCTACCTTTCCCATGTATCCCTTCCCGATGTCCTCCAGATGTGACTTTCACAGGAGCCACAGGAGACCGGCACAACTTCTATTATTCTGAGAGTGATCTTGGAGTCCAAGCAGAAACGGGCCTAAAAAATGAGCTGCCTTTGACATAAGGGTTACGATGATCTTTACTCTGGCCCTCAGAGGCGAGAACAGCTAATTTGCTCAAGAGCAAAATGGTTGACCTACAAATAATTTTCTCTGCATCGAATGACAAGCTAGTCCAAAATGCTAGAGCTGTGGATGGTGTTTGTCGTGTGCACCAGAGCGTATTATCAGCTTGCATTGCCCATCTATCTGAAAGGGCTAAAATTCTCTAAACCTCATTTCCAGCCCTTTGAACTTTATTTACCAACCGAGGCAATGTGCCATCATATGAACCTGGCTATATTAAAGTCGGCGATATGACTTCCTGAGTATTCCGGATTGGATTCATATTGTTGACTCCAGAAGACTTGAATATTTCAGCCAAAATGGTGCATTATAATTCAGTTGGTTTTTCCCCTACATTCTTGATGGAGTCAAATCCTAATGTGTACTTTGATAAGCCCAGTGCCATTGATTACATTGAGGTGGCGTTGACATACTTATGAATGAGTGCTCTGGCATTTGCTCTGACCTCTCACCACTTCACGGTTTCCCATTAATTGAGAGTGCTGTGGCACATTTGCACGGACTCATCGCATGATGATGGAGGCTGGCATTAATTTTGCTCATGTGTTAACTCAACATTGGATCACACCAACTGCCACATGAATACAAATGCTGTATGCAAATCGCAGTGGAGAGTTTTTGCTCCTTTATAATCATAGAAATGACCCCCCCCCCCCCCCCCCCCCCCAAAAAAAAAAAAACCTGATGGTAAAACCTTACAATAAAGTGTAGTTTGTGTCGAAGTAATGAAGTGTCGACATGACATGAAATTTACTGATTTATTTTCTACACGCATCTTAATAATCAAGGCCGGCCCGTATAGGTGACATAGGCAGTTGCCTAGGGCGCAAAATGACTGGGGGCGCCACATGAAAGTTTTCTTTCTCGTGACCAATACTGACAATTAAGAATTTTAGTACTGATCGATTACCGAACTGATTAAAATAATGTTAGAATGAAATAAAATTGACATCAACGAAAAACATAAGATTGTCATGTTAATTAAACTAATTTAAATACTTTCTGTGTCATGACGTAATTGTAATACATCATCATAACGCATTAATTATTCATGCTGCACGCAGTTAAAAATAGTTTTGCCTTTTATGTGCTCTGAAAGTATCATCTCTAAAATATGAGTGAAAAAAGAAAATTATCAGGGGCACAAAGCAGGAACCGACGCAAAAAAGAGTAGCGGAAAAAAAAAACAAATAGAGGTAAGAATCACAAGTTAATCACTGTGTATTAGCTGTGATGTTTATGCAGTATTTTGAAATAGCATTTTTAGATCATCTTAACTGGCAACACTGACACTGTGGAATGTTTTTGCTTGAGTTAACTGCTCATTTATTTTTACTTTATTTTCTTTAAAATAAATGTAAGCTTCTGTAATGTTTTAATTTCAGTTATATTACTGCTTGCTTTTAATTCACCAAAAAGTGCACTAAATGTCTTTTGAAAAAGACAACGACTACGACTATAATAGCATTCATGAATTAAAATAATTTAAGTTTAAGTATGCAATTTTTCACTGTATGCACAAAATGGAAATTAAATGGGTATGCTAATTAGATTAACTAGCTAGCTTGCTGGCTAACATCTACAAATAAATTACAATATGTAGCCTTTATTTTGTTGCCTTCAGGTGTGTTCAGTTTTGAAACTCTTCAGTAATTCTGAAAATATAATAGTTTTTTGCACTTTTTTGTTGATTTGCACTTTAATTTCTAATTAAATTTTTGTGTTATTCTTTAGGTGACTAAGTCAAATTTGTTTATTTGTTATCACAATTTATTTACTACTTATTTATGTTAATACTTATCAGTATGTTATGTTATGTTATAGTAGAGTAAAGTTTTGAAAAATCTGCATTTTCTGAATTTTTTAATGTGGTGGGGATGCATAATTTTTCATCAAAAACTCAATCTTCTGGTGAAACAATAGATTTGGATGGATCTACCTCCATCCGATCAACAACTGATGGACAGAACCAAGTCCTTCGCCAACGTTTTTTTTTTTTTTTTTAATTTTTGATAATCCGTTATAATAATTATATAATAATTTCACATGAATATATTACAGAAGAAAAGACTGTTGCGACCTCCGTTACATCACGTTTTACAGCATTTATTTATCTAGGTATATATTAACCTAACCTAATCTCATACAATTTTAACTTTTAAAGTTAAATTTATTGGTTAATATTAATATATTTTGAACAAACTTGAATTAACAATGAACAATATATTTCTGAGTTACCATTATAGATTATTAAATTCTGTAGTTAATTATTAGTTCATGATACATATTGCATTAACTCACGTTAATTAACTAAACCTTCCTGCGAAGTGTTAATTGTTTTTGCTCCCCCTACCCCATGAAAAAGGTTTGTGATAGAAAAACCTTTCAATATTTGGAAAAAAAGGAGACATTTTGTTTGCTTCATAACTCAGCAGATGTGGGAGTATTCTGTATAAAGTTCATTCTAAATCCATGCCATCTCAACACATCCTTCAGCTCTTGAGTCGTAAACAAGAATGTGGATTCCTCTCTGTAAGGGTAACATATCATTGTGAAAAACCGAACAAGGCTGGCTTTCTTCATAAAAGTGCCGAAATCTCCCAGGTATGTATTAAGTACCCGCTGAGAATAGTCTTTTAAGCCATTTTTTAAAAAGGGGATGACCTTTGGGACAAAAAACACCATCTTTAAATTAAAGGACTTGTCACAGGGCACTACACTCACTTTAGCCAGCTCTGACTCTTTCTGCCAAGACTCGGTCTGTGCTTTCGATGTGAAATCAACGCTGCAAAATGTTTACTTTGGAACACCAAAGTGGAGAAAATTTTGATTGCATCGCTAACAGGAACCTGACAGAAGGGAAGGGTAAATTGCCTCTGTCAAAAAACATTTACCTTAAATATGTTTGCTAAAAATGTCTACAGATTTCATTTTGTGAGAGCAGCTTGTTATTGTACATGTTCTGCATTTCATCTCTTTATTTGGAGACACAGAAACATAAATGTGTAATACGAATCCTCATGTGTGTCAATCTCTTGCTAGCTGAATGAATGAGTTCAGGTAGTAGCTCATTAGTCATTTACAAATATCACATGCACACACACACACATTTCCAGAATGCCTCCTCACAATGTTTTCCCCCCAACCAATCTCTCTCTCTTCTTTCTCTCTCTCCTTTCCTCATCTCCCCTCCCACTCTATGCTAGTGTGTGAGTAGCTCTCTCTCTCTACCCCTCGCAGGCACGCACTCTGTCAGTGGAGGAGAGGGTTTCGAAATCCAGCTGTAGCTCAAAGTGATCGCCTCCTTGGGCATATCCATCTAAGGGGATTCTGCCCTTTTTCCCCTCGTACCACTTTCTTTTGTTGTTCTGAACCTGTAGGATTTCTTTTTTTATCTGCCACTCAGGTTAGTGATATAGTGAGTGTTCTGCTGAAGAATAACAGAAGTTTTTCTTACATGGCTGAAGCACCTGCCTGTCTCATTTGCGCTTTTTTATTGACGTGATCTGTGTGTCCTAACACATGACACAGCTTAAGTAATTCCTTTTTGGTCTACTGGAATTATTTTATTTTGCCATACAAGGGTTTCTTGCTGACAACGTGGTAGGAATCCCTGAGTAAACTCTTTGGAGAGACCATGAGTTGGACTCATTATAAATGCTAAACGTCTGTCTGCTTGGAGCTACGCCATCTGTGGAATTCAATCAAGGTAAAGCATTATTTTTTCTTCTTGTAGTGTCATTATGTTTGACTCTAGATGTCATTTGTCCGAAATGCCTTAACTGTTATGGATAGGATAAGCATATTTCATTAATTTGAGGGTGCTCGGACTAGTTTCAGATATTAAATATTTCATTTCATGCTTAGGTATTAATTATGTGATAGATATAGTTAATTAAAATCAGCTGACTTTAAAGCAATTATATCAAAAAGTGGGAAAGTTAATTAACCTGTCAACCTAATTTTTTGTTGATAAGCGTGGATTTTTTTTATTTATTTTTTTTTAATGAATTTATGGCACACTAAATATATATTTACCATAGGTTATCATATTTTTTTATATTATTATTTTAAAATAATTATTTTATTAACTTACAAAACAAGCCTTAAAAAAGAACTCAGGGCACATTAAAACATGTCTAAGCTTGTATTATATGTTAAAATGTTATTTTATACTAATTTTAAATAATTATTTTATTTGTAACTTACAGAACAAGCCTGTAATCAGAATTAAAGTCATATAAAATGTTTGACCTAATATACAGCATAGGTTAAAATATTAGGAATTATTAGGTACACAAAAAATATGTATCCTCAGATTAATATGAATTTGATTTCTTTTTTATTCATTTTATTCATATTTGCAAAACAAGCATTGCAACTTACTCTTTAACCACTTTTGACCATTAATTCCCTTGTAGAGATGACCACTGTGTCAATGGAGCCCATAGTGGCGATGGTGGAAAAGGTTTCCAATGTCACCGAGCGTCCAGTAGAAGCTTCTAATGAAGACATGGCTGCCACCTTCACCATTGGCACCATCCTGTCCCTAATGTGTCTGGTGGGTGTGTCTGGAAATATCTACACGCTCGTGGTCATGTGCCACTCCATGCGCTCGGCTGCCTCTATGTACATCTACATCATCAACCTGGCTCTAGCTGATCTGCTTTACTTGCTCACGATTCCATTTGTGGTATGCACTCATTTCCTGAAGGGATGGTACTTTGGAGACGCCGGGTGTCGGATCCTCATCAGCATGGACTTCCTTACCATGCATGCCAGCATTTTCACCCTGACAGTTATGAGCACAGAACGTTACTTTGCCGTACTTAAGCCTCTGGATACAGTCAAACGCTCTAAGAGCTACAGAAAAGCCATTGCCTTTCTGGTGTGGACGGCCTCGCTGATTCTCACCTTACCCATGATCATCGGCGTCCAGCTGATGACGGAGAGCTCCAAGCCAATGTGTCAACCCACCCTGAGCCCTCTCTCGTACAAAATCTACATCTCCTTTCTCTTTGGCACGAGCATTGTGGCTCCAGGGGTGATAATCGGGTACCTATACATACGCCTGGCACGAACTTACTGGATCTCCCAGACTGAGACTTTCAAGCAGACCAAGAAGCTCCCAAACCAGAAGGTCCTGTATCTGATCTTCACCATTGTGCTCCTGTTCTGGGCCTGCTTCCTTCCTTTCTGGATTTGGCAGCTTCTAGGTCAGTTCCAGCCTGCGCTGGATCTCTCCACCAAGGCCAAGCGCAACATTAACTATCTGACCACCTGTCTGACCTACAGCAACAGTTGCATCAATCCGTTCCTCTACACCCTGCTCACCAAGAACTATAAGGATTACCTTCGCAAGAGACAGAGGACTTGGACGGCCGGCAGCTACCTCAACCGACGGAACCGCTTCCAGCGGTCGCCCCGTCGCTCCTTGTCCTCCAGCAGTCAGCAGTGCACGGAGAGCTTTGTTCTCGCACATACTTCTCGCACCAACAATAGCAGCCTCTGAGGTAGGTCATTGACCTTGTCTTTTTGGCCTTCTATCGGAACTACATGCTGTTTTCCAGACAATCTAAGTTGATGTGAAAGATAATGATCCTGTCTGAATAAAACCAAATTTTCTAGAGTCCAGCGGGTCTGTTTTGAATCAAGCCAGGGCCAGACTGTTTTAGTTTTGTGGTCGTGGGTCTGATTTTCAGATCGGCACGTGTCGCTGCAAAGGGCTACAGATGAGATATGAGATGCCTTGTTCAAAACATGAGTTCACATATGACTAGACAATGCAGGTGAAGTACAGATGAACTGGAGAGACATTGAAATAAAATGCTTTTTGAATAGGTGAAATTTTATCATTTGATGAGTCACCATCTTTCATTTATTTCAGCTCTAAGATGTTATGTTTGCAATTTACAACAGATTTAAGTATCAAACATTTAAAAAAAAAAATGCATTCATTTATGTCTCAAGACAGTAGTTCATAGATAATTGGTCATAATGCAACTGCTGGTCTGAATAAAATAGGCTACATGATAATTGGGTTCCACTGATTGGATCTCAGCACTAAATTACTCTCCAATCAGCAGACCTGCTGCCTTCAAGATGATTTACATGATACTGAATGCTTGCATCTTATGAATGACTGTAGACTGAAAGAATAAAGCTCTAACAAGGCTGGAATGGGCTATGAGGTAGAAAGAAAAATGTGTTAACATTAACAAAAATAAATTACTTACAGTTTCTTTCTGCAATAATTCTGTCTGGAATTACTCAGGGGAAAAAAAAAACAAAACTCCCCCTAGATTAGAACTTGATCTAATCCTAAAATTTATTTTAATTTCCCACCAAATGACAAAATTAAAAACAGAGCAGAGAAAGTAGAGAGGGGAAAAAAGAACATACCAAAGCTCCTTTCTCATATTATATTCATTAAGCTCTCTCAGATCCAATTTGTGCTTCAGCGTGTCTTATTCAGCTTTGCATTTAGCTTCAGCGGAGTAGATTTTTGTCATTAGGTTTTCATTAATGTCCACTAAAGGTAGAACAGGTAACAATTTTAACATTCTTGATTGGGTTATGAGATTGAGATAAAAAAAAAATCTGTAATCATTTATATTGAAAAGAGCTCAGTCTCCAAATTAATGGTACTAAAATGTGCTGGGAAAAAAACAGACAAACTGTTATAAGAACTACATAATTATTTACTGCACATGCAATGCAGCCTGATAACGTCATAACAATAATTTCATTATTTTTTACAAGCACTGCAAAAACAAAAAACAAAAATCTAAAAACATAAACACTGAAATTACTGGAATAATAGTTTGAAGAAAAAGTTATAGTTCATATTCTTTTTCAAAGTTCAAGACAGAAATATAAAAAGATGCGAAAAAATAAACCAGTTAACTGAAGAAAAAAAAAATGAACAAGAAAGTATCAAACAGTTGATTGAATCACTGCCATGATTACAATATCATAACTTCCCAGGTCTATAAAGTTTGAGTTTCTTGGGTTTTTTTTTTTTTTTTTTTTTCTTCTCACAGTCATTTCTGCTGAGAAAGGAAATCAGTCAGCAGAGCAATGAAAATATTTTTCTGAGGTCTTGCCTTTTTGATAATCTGTCTTTGGTGGGCCACATGACCCACGTTTAGGAAGTGACGGACATTGCCAGAAGGAAGACCTGTGTGTCCCTGCAGCTCTAAAAATAACCTGTCCTCTACAACAGCCTTTCCTGCAATGTCTCTATTTGGCGCAGACACTAAATCAACATTACGCGTAATGATTGCTCTTCCCCTGGGTTTAAATATTGATTCACCAACACTGAGGGTGTGATTGCTATAATTAGGTGGGTGACAAATATTACTTCTATGCCCGGTTTCACAGACAATGCTCACAGAGTAAAATGCAAGTTTGCACTGTTTTAACTGAAAGCAACTTGCTCTGATATATCTTAAGATGCACACCAGTAAAGTTTTTTTTTTTTTTTTTTTTTTGTTTTTTTTTTTTTTCCTAAGGTATGTTTTAAAAAGCTACTTAAATGTCTTAACTGAACTTAATCTAAGCCCTGTATATGAAACCAGGCCCTAATGTCAAAATCACATGAAATATAATTCTGAATTAACTTTGTTCATCATATTATATATAATTTTAGTCACACTTTATATTAGGTGGCCTTAACTACTATGTACTTACATTTGAATTAATCATTTCATACAATGCACTTATTGTGTACATACATGTTTTTACATTGTACTTACATTTTAAAAATCCCTGCATGTAATTACATCTGTAATTGATTATGATTAATTACATTTATAATGAATCCATCCCTTACACCTTAGCCCACCCTTAGTACCAAACCTGTCCCTAACCTTACCCGTATGCCACTTCAATAGCAGCAAAAGTGTTTTGTAATACAATATGAACACAATAAGTACATTGTACTTATTTTTTGATGTAAGTACATAGCAGTTAAGACCACCTAATATAAAGTGGGACCATATTTTTTTCCGTCAATACTTTTAATTTAATTATAACTTAATACATCCATGGCGTTCTGCCAAACAACCAAAATGTGAAGGTCAACATTTACATTTAGAATTGCTAGCTGTTGCTTATCTATTTTTTGCATAGTAAATTTAGAATAGCCTTTGACGGTAGCATCCAATTACCTGAATTTGCATCCATATAATCTTTTACTTAAGGCCTAGGAAATAACTTCAAAAGTCACATTTAGCATTCAAATCAAAAGGAAGCGCAATTACAAAGTGTCCTTGCAAAGCCCTAACTTGTTAACTACACTACTTAAAAAAGTAAGTTACCAGGTTGCCTTAAAATTTTGAGTTCATTGGAATTAAAAATTTGAGTTAATACAATGAAGGCGACTGGTTTAATCAACAGAAACTCAAAATATTATGTTATCTGAACCACATTAATTATTGAAGTTGATTTGACAAAAGAAAAAATGTTGTGATAACAAATCATGAAAATAATTTTTACATAGACTCAACAAAGTTATTATAGGTAAATTAAAGTTAAATAAAAAGGACCCCATTTAGTTGTTTCAATCTGGACACCAATCTTTTTCTGTCACCGAGTGAGAGACCTTATTTGTCTAGACGGTGGGCTGTTTCATCTGGTACTGATCCAATAAGAATCCAAATCAATACATCTCATATATTCCAGGAGCTTTTCCAGACCATCTTGAGCCTAGAATGAGATCCTCCTGGCAGAACAATTCTATGATGATGAACTGTTATGATCTTTGTAATCCAAAAATAAGAAGAATGGCACATATTTCCATCATACTCTATAAAAATAACTTTGGCTTGGTTCAGTAATCAATGTTTCGCCTGCCTTGCAAAAGCAGCAATCATAGATCAATTGATTTATAATTCACATTGATACCACAAATCAGCACACTTTTCTACCCCAGTTGCGAGAGAAAATCGGCGTAATTTGTTGCATTCTGGCTGAGAGCGCTATTTGTAGCTGAAAGCGTTATCATAATAGCCAAAGTATTTTGTAAATAAAATACTCCAGGGATAGGGGAAGGATGTGCAGAACTTGACGGATTCTGTCGGAATTTGCAGAAATATGCTGAGCTTCCCTTGAAGGGCTAGTGATAACAGCTTGAGCTGGGCGAGTGAAATACAAATGCAGTGGCTGGAGAAAGATTTGAATGTGTAGCTCTCATTTTGTTGGTAATATTGAGTGAGATTCTTGTGCCATGGGCTGTAAAGGGGAAAAAAACAGGTTAAAGAAAATGAGTATCAGCAGGTTGTGCATCAAAATACGTCTTATAAAGTTTTGAGAGTGCAAAGTCGGATTATGCTACAAATACATTATGCATTATACATACACCACAGAGCTGCCTACATTATCTAATTAAAAATGACTGCAAGTGCAAACATTGCACAATTCTGGGTACGTCAGGATATCAGAAAGGTATGCATTTGTTTGCTTTAGACAATGGTGTTGCATCATTTTGTATTCCGAGTCAATATGGTGTGAGAGTATAGATGGTGGTAATGAATCAAGAAACAGGTTCACTGAAGACATTTTAAAGGCAGCAGCGTACTGACAAACCCAGGACAGCTGGCTGAGTTTTATGAGGCCCCGTTGCTCTTTTGTCCATGCTTGTAAATACCTTTCCAGTGACCCCGGTGGGTTCATCTTATCTCACACATACTGTACGTACGAACGCTGGTGAAAAATCCATTTATCTGCATTAATTATGATCTGTGCCTCTGGGTAGGATACTGAGATATCGATCACTATTTACAAGCCCACAGATTCCTTCTGTTCTGCCATTGATCTGAGCACTGTAAATGTGTCAGGGTTTCCCCTTGAAGAGGACAGTGGTGAATGTGGCTTTCTCTGATATTAGAGGTTCACAGAGTTCCATCACCCCATGTTACCCGGCAGGCTACCGCAGTATCTGTCTTACGAGGAGAGGTGAATGATTTTCTACAAGGTCAGGCCATTACAGACAGTTGACACCGCCATCACTCACGCAGCACCTAGCTAGTTTTAATGCACACATCTGCGCTAATGACTTTTTGTGAAGTAATCAGTGCGGCTCAGATCCCTTCCGTCTTTATCCTGTCAAAATGTACAGGAAACTCGGCATGCTGTGCCAGAATGACCAGCTCCTTTCCCTAAGCATTACCCGTTTCCTTTTGCAAACACTGGAAAACATTTTTGTTATGCAACTTAAGAAGCATTACTGATTTCTTATCTTTGCATCTATATATTTGTCCCCATTTTAGATGAAAAGAAACTATGAGTTTGGTTTTATTCTCTTGATTATTCTGATATCCACTGGAGGTTTGCCATGTTACGCTCAGATGTTTACATGAAAGCTTTGGTTTTAGTGCTTTGTCAAGGCTTTGGCAATGTTAAAAACAAACGCTTGAATGATTGATGATTTAATGGTACTTTTTTGTACCTGTTTTTTCCTGATGTGTTAAGATGATGAATGATAAATGTGACTCTAGGGTGAGAGATTACAGTGTGTACTACTCTGCCGGAATCACGTGTTGTTTTTTTATAGATCAAACAAAAAAGATGTTGTACAAAAAGGAAAATTATTAAGGTTACTCTAAGACAGGTATTATCAGCAAAAACTTTTATAACAGCACAGTTTTATAAAGTAATATTAGCATTATATTATATTATATTATATTATATTATATTATATAGGGCAACAACTCACTGCGTGATGGAGCCTATAGAATGTAGTTAGAAGGTCCCTGAAATTAAAGATATGGGGCAAAAAAATGCCCCTGTTTGAGCTTTTGTCTCATATTTAAACTAAATCACATGAGCAATGAGTGAAATATCACTCAAATGCTGTTTTTCTGTCCAGAATAGCAAATGTGATATTGAGTTTAGACAACATTTCAATAAATAAGTTAATGTTGTGTTATTTTAGATACAATATTCTCTGTTTTGCACAATTTTGTTAATGAGAATATAAAGACAAAGCAGAGCTGTTCGTCTCCGAGCAACACACAGTGGCATTTCATTTCTGAATCCGCGTTTTGAACAAATCGATTGAACTATTAGGCTTGTTGGATCTGAAACGGCACCGCACATATGGTAGGATATATCAAAGTGCCGCGAGAGCGATTCAAAAGCATACGGAGCCATCTGCTGTCTAATCGCTCTCGCTGTACTTTGATGTCATACACCGATCAGTCTGTGCAATGCCGCTTTAAATCCAACAAGCCTAATGATTCAATGAACCATTCATAAAGAAAACCATTTACTTCACTCCTGAATGAATCAGCCATTTGAAAGAACTGAATGAATGAATGAATGACTCAATGGGCCCTATTTTAACGATCTAAGTGCATGGTTTAAAGTGCACGGCGCAAGTGCATTTAGGGTGTGCATTTAAGCTATTTCATGCTTTACACAATAATGACTTTAAATGATCTTTTGGGTGTAATTTCTCATCCAAATTTGATGTGCGATTAATTAGCGATTAATTAGATTAATTAATCGCCACAGCATGTAATTAATTAAATAAAAAAATTTAATCGCTTGAAAGCCCTAATTGTATACTTAATGCAAGAGTGCACAGTGCAGATTTTATACTTCTTTTGGTAAATTGGGAGCTAAAAAAAAAAAAAAAAAAAAAAAAAAAGGCAGTGCATGCAAGTTAAAACAAAAAACAAAACATAATTCAAAAAGAGCAAGCATAATTCATTCTGAGTGAATTCCCAGAATAATGTTCGACAAAGATGTCAAAGAAGAAGAAGCCCTTCAGTGCCTTTGCTACCCATAAGGATATGTACTAGTGTTTTTACTGCATGGACTGATAATGGCATTTATCATATAAAAAGCGTTTTGTCACAAATTTTTTGCACTCGAGATTTTGCACTCAGCCACTTGGATAACTCAGGAATGTTCTTCAGAGCATGACTAAGCCTTTGAGACAAGGGCGTTACAACGGCAAGAGACAGATGAGAGAACAGGGATTACAAAGATCAACAAACGAGGCATTAAAAGGTCAGAGAGACCCATTAATAAAGGACTTAATAATTAAGCATTATCTTTTCTGACATTGAGCACGGAAACAGAATGTGAAACACATACAGCACAGATATTAACCGTCAGAGACTGTAAACTAATATTCATTAACAGTTATACGCTTATGTTAAAGACATTGTGCATGTTATTATAACATTTCCCTCAGAAATGCGTTATGCAGTCTGCGTATAAACATTTTTAAAATAATGTTTGTCTTATCTATCCGAATTACTTAAAGGCAAGCTTTTGGTTGTAAAAGCCTACAATTGATGATGAGAAAAATCAGAGCTGATAGTAATTACAAGCAGATGTTTTAAAAAAAATAATAAGCAGATGTGATTCACAAGATTTGAGCCTCAAAGTTCAGCACTGTTGTCATGAATCGTGCCGTTTCCATGTATTCACAACATCAGTTTAGATGCTGGATAGGGAATCTTACTTTAGAAGATAATCAACAATGTCACCACTAGATCTACCCCTGAAAGTTTGAAAACAGCATGACCTGCTTTAAACTGAGAAAATACCATATGCGAGGATACAAACTGTCTTCAAATCTGTTCCCTGGAGTTGAATTAGTTTCGAAATATTTACTTCTGATGACCTGACAAACAGTATAAAATTAAGACAACCTTATATGCCTTTTAAAGAGGAGTAGCTGAATTCATATTCAATATTTGTTCAGTTTTAACTTCAGTGTTTGTGAACATATGCCAATTTATATGCTAATTTTTCCCCTTTGTAACTAATAATGAAAACACTATTAGCCCACCACACATGTACCTCTTCTTTTTTTTTTTTTTTAGTTTGCTAAGTCTTTAAAACATTTTTTAAAGAATGATTTCCTATTTTAGACTAAACAAGTATTATTGACAGTGTGGTTAGGGCAAAGTGTTCAGTTCCGGAAGGGTGTTTGTACAAGGGAAAAAAAATATACAGTGAATACAGTGGGGTCCAAACGTCTGAGCACTAGCGGAATTGCCTTTTTTTGCATTTTTCTAATTAACTAAAAAAACAAAATAATATGCCGATTACAGAGCGGTTTGAGAAGGAATCTCATGCTGTTCTAGACCAGGCTTTTTAGCCTGTGCATTGCTTGATATGCAAAGCTTGTGTTTGGCTGCTTCTGGAACTGTTTTAGTTGGCGGAGATGAAATATACGAATAACTAATTGGCCAATTTTTGTCTGAAATGAAAATTACTTGTTTATGGAACTGTTACGTAAAACAATGCCATAATATAGTACTATACTGATTTTTTTTATTAGATTTTATTTTTATTTAATTTAACTCTTTATGTTCTCTCAGAGCTGTTTGCCCCTTTTCCTGCCATAACATTTGCTTACTGCAATAGCCGAGGAGTATATTTTGTTAGCTAAGATGTGTGAGTTTCCCAATGCCATGTGAAACACTCAGTGAGGGACTGGATCACAGGGTCATCTGATCCACAGAGCATCAGTAATGAAATAGCACAGCAGCTCTGTCCCTCTGTATTCTGAATTCCACAGGTATAAGGCAATTAAATCAAAGATTCAGAGTAGTGGGATGTATTTTCTTACAGAATGTGAATCAAATAGGTTGTGCAAAGATATGGTACACTGTGTGCTGACCCTGTGTTTGTCCATCTTGTCTTTTCTGCAACTGCATGGCTGTGCCTGTACAGTTCATTATGAAACACTCAATATTGCAGATGCCCCCTGATCTTTGTCGCAATGTCCTTTTACTCCCTTAAAGCGACAGTTTAAAAACTCACCCTCATGCTGTTCCAACTTTCTTCACTCTGTGGAACATAAAAGAAGATATTTTGAAAAATGTCTCAGGGTTTTTTGTGTGTGTGTGTGGTAACCAAAATGGTTTATCTTCTTTTGTATTCTGCAAAAGAAAAGAAGGAAGGAAACCAAAACACCTGAGACAATGACAAAGCAAAACTTCAATCAATGCACATGTTTCACCTGCTTTTTTTTCCTTTTCTACTTTTAAAGTCACCCTTTGTGTACTTGAGAACTCTAGCAAACTTTGAAATGGTTCTATTTTGACACTTCTGTTTCCCAGAAATGAAATGTGAAAATAGATTGTGTTTGACCTTAAAGGTGCTGTAGGCGGTTCTCAGTTTTCCTAATTCTGCTGGGCTTAGCCACCCCCATAACTCGACCACATACCCTTTTCTCCAAAACTTCCAAAGACGTGACTGCAAACCAAAATGAGCAACTGACAAAACTTTCAGATTTACATACCTTTTATTGCTTGTAGCTTCATCGCTTTGAGCCTGGTTAGCATCACACAGTGTCCTGTCACCGAGACACGTTGATTCCTCAGGACACCTATTTCTGTGCTATCTGTAAGGAAGTAGGGACATTTTATGTATGGAGTTTCAAAAAGCCACTTACTGCACATATAAAGACACATACAATAAAAAATATAAAAGTCACTTTTTGCTATTTCTTAACAGTCTCTATTTCCCCTTGGCAACTTCTTAGGGCTTTCTGGAAGTTGAAAATTTGGCTGACGGCTCCAGTAACACACATTAACACATCTATACACACACTCACACCTCATAATTTTACCATAATCCTATCGCTGCAGCCCATGCTGTGAGTTTCTCTTTTCCCACAGATCAGAGTGGTGAAGCAGAAGCTTTCGGGCTTGTTTTGAACGGAGAGGAAGTCCTTGAAGGTGTTGCTGCTGAACTTGTGGGGATCGGCGGGGTGGGCCAATAATTAGAGTTATGTGTAGTGACCGGGAGGAGCGGAAAGAGGAAAACTGCGAGCTGGGACGATGCCGCAGTGCAAGCCCAGAGCAGGGAACACAGGATAGGGCAGGGTATCTCTTAGGAGAGTTATAGCTCCGCACTGATTCCAGGTGCTGTGCGCTGAGTGATTTTGTTTTTGTAAGTGCTCAGAGAGGGAGGGCATTGCCACAGCGGGTATTCTCTCAGGTGCTGGAACCATTAAGGCAGCAGGAACTCAGAGATGATATATGGTCTTGATGCATGGTCCAAGAAAGATAAATAAAGTCTGTGCAAGCAGTCTTTGTGTGGCCTTCTGCCCTTTGAGATTCAGTGGGGAAACAAAGAGCTGGATTGAACAATGATGATTGTGCTGCAATCGTGTCCTCTGTAGTTAACTTATAAACACATTGTCCTCTATAAAATGACTGTTGTTGCAGAACAAATCACTTGTTTAATTGTTCTGGACTGCTCGTTTATGTTCGCAAAGAACATCAGTTCAATTTATCTCAGCTGGAAGTAAAAGGTTTTGCAGGCTCAATGGTTTATGTAATTGTATCTTATATATTAAAGGGTTAGTTCACCTAAAAATGACATTTCTGTCATTAAGTACTCATGTCGTTCCACACTCGTAAGACCTCATATTCAAGATATTTTTGATGAAATCTGAGAGGTTTTTTATCTCCCATAGAAAGTAATGAAATTACCACATTCAAGGTCCAGAGAAGTAGTAAAGACATGGTTAAAATAGTCAACGTGACTACAGTGGCTCAACCTTAATGTTATGAAGTGACAAGAATAGTTTTTGTGCGAAATTGTTGAATAAAGTTGTTATTTTTGTTTTGTTTTTGCATGCAAAAAGTATTCTCATAGCTTCGTAACATTAACTACTGTAGTCACGTTGACTATTTTGACGATGTCTTTATTACTTCTCTTGACCTTGAATGTGGTAATTTCGTTGCTTTCTATGGGAGATAAAAAAACCTCTCGGGTTTCATTAAAAATATCTTAATTTGTGTTCCGAAGATGAATGAAGGTCTTGCGGGTTTGGAACGACATGAGGGTGAGCACTTAGTGACAGAAATTTCATTTTTGGGTGACCTAACCCTTTAAGATTCCCCATCTTTTTGGACCCCAATGTGGAAATTGTAAGAGATGGCAGACCTTCATGGTAAATTATCTTAAGTGTGACTCATAGCTTATGGAACTAATGTATCTGTGCATTTGTGTGTGTGCCTGTACGTCAGCCTTGAAAGGGTAATGGGAAAAACGAATGCACTGTTCACACTACCTCTGAATTAGAGCTGAATGCTGTCCAAGCCACATGGTCTCTAAACTGATAATTACAGGCCAATAGAGATTATTTGTTGCACAGAAGGACTGTGGTTTTCTGTAATATTGCCGAATTGTGATTTGCATGAGAAATCTAAAGGGATAATCATGTATGGGGAAAGTCTGAACACACAGTACAACTCACTTCCTGTTAGATGTCATTTTACAGGACCATGAGATATCAGGATGGTTTAGAATTATCACAACTTCCTCATATCTTCACTGATCAGTAGATTTCACTGCACTTATTATGCAAATAACCTTTAAACATATTCAGGACACTTATCACTGACAGTCTTGTACTACACTTCATGTAAAATTGTTTTAAACTATTTTTATAATAATAATAAACATTTTGTGATGGATGTTGCAGATTTATGTTTCATATAAAAGTATTTTAAACTGCATTTTGCCCATTATTTTAGAATTATTATGCCTGCTGTTTTTATGACTTCATAAAGATTGTCTTATCACACTGCAGGAATATTTAAAGTGAAATAATGAACACAAAAAGGGATTTAAAATTTGACCCGTCAAAGTACCTAAAACATACACTCCTTTCATAAATGCATTTAAATATTTACCTAAAATATTGATCTTGATTAAAAGAATGCGCATGGACATGTTATGCATCAACGACCCATACTCTAAATTGCAACCAAAACTCTTAAACTGTATTTTTGAACATCTGCACAGGCATAAATAAATAAACGAATTAATGAATGTTAATATTCTGTATTATCTATATGCTCTACCTTACACTGGTATACATAATGTAGAAGAAGGGAAAGTAATTCATTCATTACACCCCTATGGCTCTGTGATAATCTCCTTAATAAAGACAGTCACCGTGATTTTGCCAAGTAAGACATGTTCCTGGATCAACATCTTTGTTGATCCTGGAACAACATTCCAATCAACCAATCAGATTTGAGGGACATGTTTACTGTTTACGTCAAGTTTAGGCTTGCAACCAGGGTTAGGTGCTTCTACATCAATTTTATTCACCTATCTTTCCCCTATCTAAGTTTTGTCACCTATCTTTTTTAGGGATAAGTTATGGGTAGGATTAGGTTTAGGGGTAGGAATAGGGTTAAGACTAAATTCTCAGACTGGAATGTTGTTCCAGGATCAAGAAAATATGTTGATCCAGGAACATGTCTTACTTGGCAAAATCACGGTGACCAAGACACTGATTTGACAGCCGCTGATTCGTGGGTTTTTTGACACTGAAATATTTAGTGAGAGAGCTTCTTTATGGCCTGTGATTTTCTTTAGTGTGTCCTTGCAAGAGAAAGTGACCTAGACAGAGGTGTCAAGCAGCTTTATAAAGGAATGTGGTTCTCGTGCCCTCTGGCTCAGATCATATTGCAGGCTTATGTCATGTTCCCCTGAGATATGCTCTTCAATTCACAGCTGACTGTCTCCTCGGTGGTCAAAGTCCCAAGGCATCCCAATAATCACTTACCCCTTAACATAATACATCACAAAGCCACATAACACTTGCTATAACAATCACATCTGTACTAAATTTGGTTTTCTGAGGATTCCAGAGAACATTATTAGCGGAAAAATCTGAAAAATTATCTCGGTTATGAGGTGCTACGCTTCATTCGGTAAGTCTCATTTAGTCAATTACATACTTGCAGGGGTTAAATTGGGGTTTTGGAGGTGTGGGAACCTGCTAATGAAAAAAAAATATCAATATGAAACTCACTTGTAATAGTACTATCTATCATCTATCTATATCTATCTATCTATCTATCTAATGACACGACGGGTCTTTTTTTTTTTTTTTTTTTTTTTGTCCAAAGGCCTTAATAATAATAAAAAACAAAGACATGACAACTGGATCACATTTATTGAATCCAAAAGGTTTTAATTATATTTTGCTACATATAAGTGTATTTTAAAGATGTGTCAAAAGGTTATTTGTTTTAACCATCCAAAGGCCAATACAGCCATTTCATTTGTGATTAAAAACATCTTAAAATGTAATAAATGTATATATATTTTTTTTATTCTGGTATGATATTATAACATCATATATCAACATAGTGCAAAATGTTATTAGTATTTGCTTTGTTATGAGAACAATGTCCGGAAAAATGAATTTCATTGATGTCATTTGGAGTTACCAATATAAAGGGATCATTTTGGATCAAGTCATGCCGTCAATATCATTTGAAAGGATGTAACATCATTCATATACCTGCAAAGGACCATGGTTGTGAAGCAAAGTAACTAACTCTCTCTTAACTATTTGAATAATTCATGTTTTCACTTGCTCACAAACATCAGGTCATTTGGTACAACTGCTATAAAACATGGTAAATGTCATAATATTTTAAAACTTGTACTAAATATAAAATGTTTGATTGTCCTTTTGCTAGCTAGCTAGATATCAGTCTGTTAGCATTGTTTGAAAATATCGTCTTTCGGTTTAACCAAAAGTGTCATTAAGTAAAACCGAAATTTGTTTAAACCGATTTTTTTGGTGGCAAATTTTGTCCATTTTGTAAAAAAATGAAATATATTGAATGAAACTTATATTAAATGAAAACATACGTCATCAAAGCGCCATCTTGTGTTTTTCATTTGTGATTGTTCAGATGTTGAACTATGAGCGAGTCTGCGCGAAATCTAGTAGCAACAATTTTAAGTAATAACGAATTAATAAACACGCTGGCGAATGCGTGTACGGGCCAAAATACTGGCAACCGGACTCAATATGCTTCTAACGATGAAGAAATCAGTTCGCTATTTAACCACGGTAGACTTAACGCGGTAAACCTCACAAGCTAACAAGTTCGAGTTTGTCCGGCAACAGAAAGAAACATGCCTTCCACCTCGACCTCACAAGGACCACCCACAGCATCTCCTATCTACAATCTTCACCCGTTCACTCGAAAGGGTTCTAGACACAAGAGGTGAGAATAGAACTGAATGCATTTGAATTGCGGTTGGAGAGTTTTATTTCAATCATAGTCATAGTAAAACTCATAAATATCGCAGGTGTTAGGTTTGATTTCAGACTTAGTCAATATTATATCTTTAAATTTAAGGTAAATAAATGAGGCTTGGTAGGTTTTATTTAAACTTTAAAATTAATACTTTGGATTAGTGCACTGCTGTATTAATGGCATGTATGTATGTATGTATTTATGCGTAAAATAAACTATGAAGTTACACTTTACTGTGTGTGTGTGTGTGTATATATATATATATATATATATATATATATATATATATATATATATACAACTAGTCAAAAGTTTGGAATCGATAAGATGTTTAATGTTTTTAAAAGAAGTTTCGTCTGCTCACCAAGGCTGCATTTATTTAATTAAAAATATAGTGAAAAACATTTTAAATTGTAATAGTATTTCACAATATTACTAACTGTTTTCTGTTTGAATATATTTTATAAAGAAATGTATTCCTGTGATGGCAAAGCTTAATTTTCAGCATCATTACTCCAGTCTTCAGTGTCACATGATCCTTCAGAAATCATTCTAATATGCTGATTAGCTGCTCAAGAAACATTTATGATTATTATCAATATTGTACTTTTTTTTCAGGATTCCTTGATGAATAGAAAGTTCAAAAGAACAGCATTTATCTGAAATACAAAGCTTTTGTAACATTTTGTAACATTTGTAAGAATTTTTATTTTTAATTTTTTTGAAAAGAAATTAATACTTTTATTCCACAAGGATGCATTAAATCGATCAAAAGTGACAGTAAAGACATTTATAATGTTACAAAAGATTATATTTTAAATAAATGCTGTTCTTTTGAACTTTCTATTCATCATTCTTTATAATATATTCAAACAGAAAACAGTTATTTTAATTTGTAACTTTGGTGAGCAGATATATATATATATATTTTTTTGAGCTGGAATTGTGTGGGAATGTCTTTCCAGGATCATTCCAGCTCATAGTAATCCTTACTTGCTTGGCACTAAGTTGATTTATTTTGTACATAATCGCTGTTACCTTTAGTGAAATGTCAGCTTTTGAAGTCTTTCTTGGGTGGTCTTGCGTGTTCATTGTTTTAAAAAAAAAATGGCTTTTGACCGCCTGCTATTAATTCTGACTGGACACCAATGAGAAAAAGAGGATTTTCAGTCAAATATTAGTTTAGACTTACTGTTCCTTTTCAAAAAATTAGTTACAAACTATTTTTAATAATGTGAGTAGTAGTGCCATAATGATTGTTTTGTGAAAAGATCTGTATGCTACCCAGCAATGATTTATAAGCAACAGGGGATGTCTAGAAAACATCTGGATTTAGCTGATTGACTAAGCCATTTAGAAATGATCTTTCCCAATGATTTGGTTAAAAGCCTAAAGAAAGTGATGGCGCAGGCTGCTTCA
The DNA here is from genome assembly GCA_037950675.1 of Hypophthalmichthys molitrix. Classification (NCBI taxonomy): domain Eukaryota; kingdom Metazoa; phylum Chordata; class Actinopteri; order Cypriniformes; family Xenocyprididae; genus Hypophthalmichthys; species Hypophthalmichthys molitrix. Next base: position 18,309,054 of record CM075503.1, read on the forward strand.
GATTAGCTGTTACAAACTAGACTGCATGTAGTCTGTCCAAGAAGCAGGAATGTGTAAAGTTATGAGGTGCAGTAGGTTAGATTGCTCAAGAAACTTGGCAGACATCCAACAAAGATAATAAATGAAGATTAACCCTAAACTAAACACATGTTAATACAAAAGCAAGCACAAACACTATGATCTGCTACTGGCTAAAGGAAAACACCATGTGCGAGTATCAGTGGGTTCCTGGCAGATGCAAAGCTTATTAAAATCTGTTCACAAGAGTTGAAGGTTGAAATGGTGCCTGTATTTTGCTAATTAGATCTTCCCTGGCAAAAGTCAGCCAGCCAGTGCACCTCTGTTGAATGAAAGTGGCATTAAGTAACATCACTAGTCTTTAGCTTTTAGCCTTAGTTCCCATTCGAAATACTCTAAAACTGCATTTCAATGATGAACTTTAAAATGAAAAAAACATGGCATGACAGTGGCTGTGTCCCAAATGGCACACTTGACATGTTTTTGTATTCTTGAGATGGTTATGTTTGTCCTTGGAATCCAAGGCACTGAAGGATGTCCCATTTGTCATCTTACGTTTCAAAAGAGTGCTCATGACTGGTGCCCTTGCAACCGATATATGCCCTTAATTCACACTTCAGCTGAGCGATGATGCTGACAATGCATTCGGATTACTTTCTGACAGTTTATGCACCACTGTCACTAGACTTCGAGGGCTGAAAGGGTTCGGGGTAGCATCTGGCACAAGGTTTTAAAAAGGACTTAAAACTTTATTTTGTCATCTTTTACTCACCCTCATGTTGTTCCAAACCTGTATGACTTTCCTACTTCTGAGGAACAAAAAAGAAGATATTATGAAGAATGTATCAATGGATTTTAACATAATGAAAGTCAGTGGGGTCCAATGCTATTGATTTCTTCAGTATGAGGGGAATTTTTTTCTTTCTTTCTTAAGATTAACTACATTTCTGTCATGACAACTCTCAGAGTGTTTGGCATGGGAATGGGTATGAAAATGTTTATATGTTTGGTCTTGGCGGAATAGATCTGCTACGCTGCTGATTTTATTGCTGCTGCTGCAGAGCAAGTACAGGACTTTATACTGCCAATACATACACAACACGCTACTGTGACCAAGTAAGACATGCTGCTGCTGTACAATATAGCGTACATGAATTACCCGTAGCAGATCTAGACATGTGGAGCTGGGAAAGATGGAGGGTTTCTGAAGCGGGCTGCACTGCTAAGGCAATGCTACCAAAGTATTTTGAAGGTTGAGCACGCAAGCTCATTGGCTACTGGTACAGCAGGAACCAATCAGCTATGCCCTATAGATAACGATGTGATTACGAGCAGGTTGAGTTAAAGGGTTAGTTCACCCAAAAATGAAAATTCTGTCATTAATTACTCACCCTCATATCATTCCACACCTGTAAGACCTTCGTTCATCTTCGGGAACAAAAAGATTAGGATATTTTTGATAAAATCCGATGGCTCAGTGAGGCCTCCATTGACAGCAAGATAATTAACATTTTCAGATGCCCAGAAAGTTACTAAAGACATATTTAAAACAGTTCATGTGACTACAGTCGTTCAACCTTAATGTTATGAAGCGACAAGAATACTTTTTGTGTACTTTTTTTAGTGATGGCCGATTTCAAAACACTGCTTCATGAAGCTTAGAAGCTTTACGAATCTTTTGTTTCGAATCAGTAGTTCGGAGCGCGTATCAAACTGCCAAAGTCATGTGAACCATTGAAATTTCGAAACGTTTATGACGTAATGAAGCCTCGTTTACTGAAATCACGTGACTTTGGCAGTTGATACATGCTCTGAACCACTGATTCGAAACAAAAGATTCATAAAGCTTCGAAGCTTCATGAAGCAGTGTTTTTAAATATTGTTGAATAAAGTCGTTATTTTGGGTTCTTTTGGTGCACAAAAAGTATTCTCATCGCTTAACATTAAGGTTGAAAAACTGTAGTCACATGAACTGTTTTAAATATGTCTTTAGTACCTTTCAGGGCACTGAAAGTGTTAATTATCTTGCTGTCAATGCAGGCCTCACTGAGCCATCGGATTTGATCAAAAATACTTTAATTTGTGTTCCGAAGATGAACGAAGGTCTTACGGGTGTGGAACGACATGAAGGTGAGTAATAAATGACAGAATTTTCATTTTTGAGTTAAACAACCCTTTAAAGGACCTATTAGCCTGCGTCATCTAGAGTTTCATAACAGAACTTTGTATGCACTCTTTACTATTGTAATCAGAAAAGACTTTCAAAAAATTAAATTTTACATTGGTCTAGACACTGGTTGATTCAAAACAAATTCAAAAAGAATGTTTGTAAAGAGCTTCCATGTAAAGTAAGTTCACTCAATTCAAAAAATAAACAAGTGGTCTACTTTAAAATCATAACCTTCTGACCTTTAACATGTGTTCAGTCCTGAAGAATGTAGTGGATTGTACAAAAGAGACATGATTCACAGGTTTAAATGATATAGCTGCTGTTCAAGCTCAGTCAAAAGCTGAATGAAAAGCATGATCAGTTAGAGCCAGATCACTAAGGTTCCCACATGGTTTATCTTATCCAACTTTACTTAGACTGTCCAAAAAATTGCCTTTTTCATTACCGGTTCTGCAATGTTAATCACAGATGTGCTCTTTCTGTGAATGTTGTGATACTGCCTGTTATTTCCTGCATCCTTGGTAATTATTCAGAGCACCTGTGGTGTGAATAAATCGTTAGGGTTGTGAGTATAAACCTAGGTTGGAAATATTTTAATGGTACAGATAATAGTTTCTTTTTCCTTTTAAACTAATTAGGATTTTATTTGATGTAAGTTTGCAAACATATAGATGTGCAAAGCTCTTTGCCAGAAACTGCTTATGATGAAGTTATCCTCCTATCCGTTATCTCTACTGAGCAAAGCCTGACCTTTGAATAAATCACCTACAGTCTTTAAGATCATGTGTTCCAATTAGCACCCATCCCATCTCTGCACTTGAGACATTATGCCACGGAAAAGTCACTAATGGAAAAAAGTTTTCAGAGCAATGGCTATTTATGGCAAGCATTAGTTTAAAAGGACACAGAGAACATGACCACGTGATGACATTATTGTTTCATCTAAAAGTGAACAGTGATTACTTGTTGTTCTTCACCGCAGCATGTGTGCAACAGTGTAGTAAACAAACTGAGATTAATTAGAAGGACATCTGTAAAGCTGCTTGGAGATCTTAATTATTTCCACTTGTGTTTCAGTCGTAGATTCTGGAAAAAAAGACAAATGGTATTTAAATTCAATTCGGTCTCCTCATGTGTTCTGTTTCCCCAACGGTCTTTTTTTTAAATACAGTCATATATTACTTTCCACTTGTGTTACTGAACCCTGTCTTTGTTTTGCACGGTTCAGTATGTGGCGTCATCTTGCTTATTGAAGGGTGGCACGTAAGTAATGAAAGTGTGCCGCAGTGTTTCCAGTTTTTCTGCAACTGTTGGGCTGGACCAAAATCAGAACAAATACAAATATGGGACCCTGAGAGCTCAGCCGAATCCTGCAACCTTGAATTTTGATGAGAGTCAGAAAATTTATACAGAATGCCAGCACATGCAATCATGCTTTATACCCAACTATGACTATTTTAAGGCAACTAAATGAAAGTACATACAGTAAGACTACAATGGGAATGTGAAAGAAACTGCAGAAGACTATTAAGTAAATTGAAAGTGCTATACACCAGGGTGTTACGCAGTTTTAGTGAAGTATGACCCAGAAAGGTTCTCGCTAGGGTATTTCGTAGCCTTCATAATAATGTAAGGACCATTACTGCAGCAGTTAAGTAGAAACAATTATCCTATTCCAGATCCAGAAGGGTGTAAAAATTTTGGACATAAGTTTTGTGCTCCATTTTCAGCTCTCAATAGATACAGCAAAGGAATTCACAAAGGAAGGAAGACCGAAGGAACACCCCAAATTTCCACCAGTGTGTATTTGTCCATTTATGGCAATGCAAGTGTCTAACAAATTGAGCCTAGGCTACTACTGTTCAAATTTTGGGGGTTGGTAAGTTTTTTTAAATGTTTATGAAAGAAGTCTCTTATGCTCACAAAGGCTGTATTTATTTGATCAAAAATATGGTAAAATCAGTAATACTGTGAAATATTAGTACAATTTAAAACAACTGACTTCAGTGTCACATGATTCTTTGGATATCATTCTAATATGCTGATTTGGTCCTAAAGAAACATTTTTGTTTTATTATATTATCAATTTTGATAACAGTGTTGCTTAATATTTTTGTGGAAACCTTGAAACTTTTTTTTTTTCAGGGTTCTTTCATGAACAGAAAGTTAAAAAGAAAAATGTTTATTTGAAATCTTTTGTAACATTGAAAATGTCTTTACTGTGACTTTTGATCAATTTAATGCATCCTTACTGAATAAAAGTATTAATTTCATAATAAATAAATAAATAATAAAACTAAATACTGTACAGTGGGGTTCAAAAGTCTTGTTTTTTTCCTAATTTAATAAAATATATTTTTATATAATTTTTTTTTATTACATTTTAAGTTCTATAAAAATTATTAAAATTGTATTGTCATAATTTGATTTAAAATTCTAAATGGAAAAACTATTGAATTGTACAACTTTGGATTACTTACTGGAAGAAAAAAAATAGTGCAGAATCTCAAATATTTCTTATTAGTTTTACATCATTTAGAATTTAAGACATTTTAAGACTTTTGGACGCCACCATATAGGCCTATTATGAGATAACTGACAGATTTGTGTTTTTAGCAGATACTTCCTCTCCAAAACATTTTGCACAAATCACATAAATAGCAATTACCAGCACAGGTAAATGCTTTTGGCTCAATTGCTTTCTGAGCTAAGCCCAAATTGGGCTTAGTGAGTCTAGACACATTCTGTCCTGAGGTTCTGTTTAAATGAGTTTGGAAATTCTGCTGTTCTGACAGTTATAAATGAACAGTAGCACAAAGTGATTCCAAAGCATTACAATATTTATTTATTTTGTGATTTAAAACACTTGATGTTCACTCCTCAAATCATTTCAACAGTATACAGGATGTTGCAGAGATATGATAAACAGATACACTGAAAAGGCACATGAAACACTGAAGCACCTCTAATCCTGCATCAAGATGCATCACTTCCCTCTTATAGGGCAGTTAAAGGTTGTTCCTGTCAGATGGTATTTTTGCTCAGACACAGACTCAAAGTAAATTGTCAATGGCAAATCTGTTGTGTGCTCAGTTACTTGCGACCTGCCTTTCAACCGCGGCAACCAACAGCAGACTAATTGCCACGACAGTCTCGCTGGAGCAATCTAAGGTGAAGACCCTTGCTCAGGGGTCCCGTTGTGATTGAGCAGGATTGAGAAAATGTGTCCCCAGTGTCACTTTAACCTCACAATGATACTTAACCGTCCGACTACCCCTGACTCTCTGGATGGTGTGTGATTAGTTGTTCCTCAGACACTTCAACACTTTATTTAATATGTTTAAGTCTGTTAAAGATGATGTCAGAGCTGATGCTAAATAGCTCTGGTATTTCAAACTCAGCATATTAAATTTTATTTTAAAAAGTAGTGCATAAATACCAGAAATGTCCAAACGCTTTAATAGCAAATAAATAAATAAATACAAATTTCATCCAATATCATGGTTGTCCAATTCTGCACCAAGAGCGTGTGTGCCGTGCATGTTTTTGTGTATACATACTTATTTATCTGAGTGTCTGTACGTATGTGAACTCTACAGCACTACAGATGGAGCTAATTGAGGGAATGAGTCACAGGGGAAGTAACAAGGATCAGACATTAGTGCCCCAGGTTCACTCGTTTGATGCATGATGTACTATATGAACCATCCATCTGAAATAGAGTGGAGAACTTTTCCTCACCCTCCACACATCTTCGGTACAAGACATGATAGGGGAGTTTGAAAAACACAAACACTTCTCCCCAAAAAATCGTTTCAAGATTCATGAAATGCTTTTTTTTTTTTTTCTTCTTTTCCTTTAAACAACAAAGAGGTAGTGTTCCAATGTCTCACCACAATAATAACTAAGGAAATGGAAACTGGGGAAAAAGCTTTCTCTGATCTCAGCGACATGGACTTCACTGCAGGGTTTACTTGCACGGAAAACACAGTGGCACTGGTGTGCACACATTTCTGCCCATCCACCCGCTGCTTTAGCTGCTGTTCATATGAAACAGACACTCAATCCAGAACTTTACATTATACATTCATGAGATGTATCTAAAAGGACATTGCAGGAACTTTTGTGGATGTTTGCCCATGAAAATGCAGCCAATGTCCTTGAAAAGCAAGATACTACGTCATTTAACATAACTGAAATCTACACCTGGTGTAAAATTTTACTTTCTAACCTCAAAGGGAAAATCTCAGTCCCATAACAACTTCTGTCACTAAAGTGCACAAAATATTGCAATCATATCCGTTATCGGCAGACAATTGTATTTTTTTTGTTTGTTTGTTTGTTTGTTGTATTGTTTCAAAATTAATACTCAGCAAAGACACAATAAACTGGTCAAAATAGACAGTCAAGACGTATATTGTTATGTGTATATTGTTAAAGATGTGTATTTTAATTAAATGTTGCTCTTTTCATCAAAGAATTATGAAAAACTTATCATGGTTTCCACAAAAAAATGTTTTCGACATTGATATTAATAAGAAATGTTTCTTGAGTACCAAATCAGCTAGATTCTGAAGGATCATGTGACACTGGCTTCTGAAAATTCAGCTTGGCATTGTTAAATATATTGAAATAAGAAACAGCTATTTTAAATTGTAATAATATTTCACAGTGTTACTGTTTTTGCTGTATTGTTGTTCAAATAAATGCAGCCTTGGTGAGCATAAACATTTCAAAAACATTAAAAAGTTTTATCGACCTCAAACTTTTGAATGGTAGTATATTTTTAGATTTTAGATTAATATCACCATCATCTAATGCAAACTTTATGGGTTAGTTCACTCAAAAATTTAAATTATGTCATCATTTACTCACACTCATGCCAATTCCATACCCTTATGACTTTCTTTTAAACAAAGATGTTTAAAAAAAAATAAAAAATAGGGCCCAAACAACATTAACAAAAGACAGACTTTTTTTTTTTTTTTTCTAAATATATTCTTTTATAGCTTCTTTCAAATATCTTCTAAAAAAGATTCTAAACTGGGCCCAAAACATCACTTGGTCAGAGTACACCAAATGGGTTAGTTCACCCCAAAATGAAGCATCAAAGTGATAGTTACAAAGGCAGTCTATGGAAGGAGATCTGACAGCATTCTGTCTTCAAAAATATCTTCATTTGTGTTGAAGATGAACGAAAGTCTTACAGGTGTGGAACGACATGAGGGTGAGTAATTAATGACAGAATTTTCATTTTGGGGTGAACTAACCCTTTAAACAGATCCAATGTAACATAAACATATTGCATGCACAAAACTGTCAGGGCAAAAGCCCTCTTTATGGAATGCCATTCTTTTATGGTAACTGGAAAATAAAATGTGACTCACACAGCGTCACCCAACAAACTAATCCAACAGGGGTCTCGACACAAATCATCACCAGTAACCCATTCTGTTCAGCTCTCAACCCAAAGACACAGGATGGTGTAGAGGAGAAGTGCCCTGTGTTACACTGATAAGCACAGGGGTTGAAAATCACTGGGATTAACTGAAATGAGAATGTGATGGAGGTGATGCTGGAAACCAGGCATCATGACAAAGTGTAGTGGAGCGAACACTTCACCTACATTCCAACTCTATATCAGGAGGACGCGTAACACATATCATAATACTTGGTAATAACCTTCTTTATAAATCCTTTTGCATATAACACAAGGACTTGATTTAGAAATCCTGCTTAATGGCCTTTCGCATTATAATATACACAGTTCCTCCCTGCTAACCTGCAAATGAAGGAGCTCTGATGAGGAAGCTTTGGCAATACTGCTATTCACCTGGCATGCTGCAGGGGTGTACTGGCAAGGATTACTGTGCCCGGCACATGTTAGATGAAGCGTAACTGATAAGGAAAATGAGAGAGAGAAAGAGAGAATCATGGCACCTGTTGACATTCGATTGCTGCTTATGTGCTCTCTGGCTGGTTGCCCTGCCCTCAGTTTCTAGTCTGCCTTTCGCTGTCTGAATCTCACTGATTTACAAAGCGTTTCAGGTCATTCCACAGACCGCACCATAATGCACTGTATTATGGTTTTCCACTGCCAGCCAAACACTATTCCAACAGCTTGATTTAATCAGAAACAACACAATAGATTTACTAATGCAATGCATTAGACCACAAATCAGACCACAAAAACAATACCTGCTTTTTATGTATTTTTTCCCATATTTTTCACAGATTCCTATTTTAATTCCCTTAAATTCTTAGCAGTTAAATGAGAGGTAAATCAAACAGGCTTATCCTTCAGGCAAGAAGAGAGAAAGCAGAAAACCAAAGTGACTAACACCACTGAAAATATCCTGAAAAGACTCTTCCCAAAACATAAATTGTCTCACCAATTTCATATTTTTTATAATCAGCCAGTGCTTATCATTGTTCTTGTTGAATTAATCAAAGTGGCGATTATAACAGGTTTATATTGGGCTGGTGTTGAAATAGAAACAAGAACATGTTGTGACCTATAAATGTGTACAAATATGTACAAAGCACAGAGAAGAACAGGGAGGACAGATAACAAATACAATTGCAGAGCATTCTGAGTCATCTGAAAAGGTTGAGGGTAATGAAAGGGTAATGAAAGGTTGTCAACATTCTTGCTGTTTTAAATCCGTTTGCATGTAAAATAAAACAGCTTTTATTAGGCTACTGATATAACTACATCTCATTTGAATTTATATTTAAACATATATGTTTTAAAGTACTATTAATTTCTTTATATATACAACATTTTGATGATGAAAGAAGTACAAAGGAAGTTCATTCAAACCCCTAAAGAGTGTGATCTATGATCTAGTCTATAAGAAGGATATCTCTATTGCACTTTTAAACAAGGCACTATGCCATCTGGCCAGAAGGGAATGTCCATATAGAGAATGTATGTTAAGTTGCATTGGATAAAACATGACTAATAAATAAATAAATAGTTCACACAAAAATGAAAATTCTGTCATCATTTACTCACCCTCAAGTTGTTCCAAACCTGTATGAATTTATTTCTTCTGCTTAGCACAAAAGAAGATATTTTGAAGAATATGGGTAACCAAACATCATCAAATGCTTGCCATATTCTTCAAAATATTTTGTGTTCAGCAGAAGAAAAAAAAAATTAATACAGGTTTGGAACAACTTGAGTTTTCATTTTTGGGTGACCTATCCCTTTAAGTAAGCAAACGAAGGGTATTTAGCTTTATATCATTGTGTACAATACTCAAAAAAATTATTTTTGATGCTGTTCACTTTATTTAAACTATTTATTTTGATTTAACACCATTTTATCAGATTTCTGATAAAGTGTGATTGCTTCATCTTAAATTGATTTGAAACGGTTACTCTTTGACTTAACTTGATGTTTTCATTTTGAAATAACTTGTTTAAACCAAGAAACCCAAACAGGACTTTCACTTCCCATCATTCTTTGCAAAGGGGCTGAAATGGGAGAGTAAATATTGAAATAAAGTGTTGTTGTATGCATTTTCAAGCAAGATAAGAAAATGGAGAGACTTGTTAAAGGATTAGTTCACTTTCAAATAAAAATCTCCTGATAATTTACTCACCCTCATGTCATCCAAGATGTCCATGTCCTTCTTTCTTCAGTCGAAAAGAAATTAACTGCCCTCCACAGGTCAAAGTTTGAACTAATTGTTATATACTTGCACTAGCATATTGTATATGACAATTTAGTTTAAACTTTGACCTGTGGAGGGCAGTAATACACTTAGCATCATCTACACTGCTGGAATTCTAATAGAGAAGAAGAAGAAGAGAGCTAGTTCAAGATGACCATCTATGGTTAAAACGTATATAATTTGTTATTTTTTTAGAAAACGACCGATCGTTTCACTAGATATGACCCTTATTCCTCATCTGGTATTGTGTAAAGCCCTTTGAAGCTGCACTGAAACTGTAATTTTGACCTTCAACCATTTGGGGCCAATTGAAGTCCACTATAAGGAGAATAATCCTGGAATGTTTTCATCAAAAACCTTAATTTCTTTTTGACTGAAGACAGAAGGACATGGACATCTTGGATGACATGGGGGTGAGTAAATTATCAGGAAATTTTTATTTGAAAGTGAACTAATCCTTTAATGTTCAATGTTCTATTGGTATTTAAAAGTTTCTGTTATGTTAGTGGTTTAAGGAGTTACCATTGTGGTAAAGTGTGGAGCTTGCACATGTGCTTGGGTTGAGGACTTGCTAACATGAATTCAAATTGCTTTAATAATAAAGCAACTGTTATGGTAGTGTTTTGGATGAAACCAGTATCACTGCCAACACCAAACATCACAAGTGTAAAGAAAAGCTAAATTTAGATCACAGGATTAAACAGGAAGCATTAATTGTATGATTATTTGAATGTCAAATTAAATGAAAACCATTTATTTAAGTTCAACTAAAACCATTCATTCAAGTTTAATGAACACCATTGATTCTAGTTAGTACATGGTTGATTCTATTTGGTTTTACTTGTTTCAATCACATGGAACCACTGTCCATGATTGAATCATGTTCAGCCAAGGGCTATTTTTTTTGAGTGTATAGTATACAAAAGTAGGTTTTGAACTCAAACGAGAAAAGCTTGGAGCGAGCTCAACAGAATTCATGTCAGTTGGAATGGCTCCTAAACAGTAATCACTGCATTAACCAAAGAACAGACTAGCAGAGTGGCATGTCAGCTTGTGCTCCTGGAAATGGAGATTGTCAAAAAGCTTCTTGCACATTTTCTTTCTGCATTGTATTTTCACTGGTGATTGGATTGACTTAAAGTAGCGTGAAAGGACCATACAAAATTACAACCGCCCTAAAGGAGTTCAATTTTGTTTGACCAGAACTTACTCAGAATTCAGGGCATCACTCATGCTGCTGTAGGTGCTAACAGGCCAGATGATGCTTGGTGCCTGACTAAATCTAATTTATTGGATTTCCCCCTCTTTCTTTCACCCAGTGATGACATTTCTTCTCTATTTCCTAGTAATCACAGTAAGGAGATTGTGGACTGCTCTGCCTGGCTGCTCACCCCCTGATCTTCTGGCCCTGATGCAAAGTCATTCTGTTTATAATGAGCACAAGCTTCATTTATTTTGGGCTCATTTCTAATGACTGCTGGTACATAATGATGTCTTCTTCCTGTTCTTGCCTTTTCTGGGGAACAATTGCTTATTGTACACATCAGGAGAGAAGTCTATTTTTGAAAATCTAAACAAGAACTAATGGAGAACTTGTCTGCTGAATGAATATGCACGGAATGATTAGTGGCAGATATGCTATTTATCGTAGGTGTTAAGAGGAAAACATTTAGGAAGGACATTTTTGGCCATGACATGATTTTGGTTGGTAGGACCTCAGAGATTCTTGGGAAGCCTGTTGCACAGCTAATGGAATTCAAACAGTTGGAGATCGAATGCAGTGTAAACAATCTGTCTGCTAATCTGTGATCGGTAGGGCTGTGCGCAGCTGGTCTGTCCGGCAGATGTCACCTTGCTTAAATCCCACTGTGATAATTCCTCAGATGAGGACCTTCGTGATTCTCTTGTTGCCCAGAGTAATAGCCTAAATGGCCACTGACAGCTGCACATATTGCCACATACCCCTCTGATTTAGGGTTGAAATCATTTACTTCACTTTCTTGCAAGTTATGATTTATGTTATTTCTGCAACTGCTGTGTTGCAATCTTCATTTAGATGTTTTTATTTAAGCAATAGCACATAAGCAAGAGTGTTATAATGCTTTTATATTATACAACAGTTCAATAAACAAGAAGTTAATAATGAGAAAATTACTTTTTAGACAGTATTTCCACTTACTTTGTCTAGTTTCGCTCCATGATGGAAAATACTTCCAAATTAAGCCAAAGCAGAATCAATGTTTTTTTTTTTGTTTTTTTTTCTGAATAAAGTAGTGTGTTATAACGAATCGGTTAACTAAATGATTCAATGACTCACTCATTAAGCAAGTCACTTGTTTCTTTCCTTATCGATTAACAGAATGAATCAGTATCGCGTTCATAAAGCCATTCACGTGTTTTGTTCCCGAATCAGTGTTGTTAAACAAATAGGTTGAATGAGATTAAAGACAGTCACTTGAGGCCACCTACTTGGTATAGACCTTACTTATGGTAGTAGTGTCATATTTAATTTCTGACAAGAAAGAAAAGGCGGCTGTGAGGGATAGAGTAAAAGTGCATTCAATGGATTGTACTGTTGATTAACAACATACGAATTGTTCAGCTGATAAAACATCTTTCTGAAAAAAACAAAAAAACAAAACAGTTTTAAAAGTTGTGAGTTGTAAAAATCACATGATCTATGTCCTTTTTACAGTGCTTGCCATTGTAAAGACTGTAAATATATGCCTCACAGTCTCGTTTTCGTCCGTGTTAAAGGATTAGTTCACTTTAAAATGAAAATGACCCCATGATTTACTCACCCTCAAGCTATCCTAGGTGTATATGACTTTCTTCTTTCAGACGAATACAATCAGAGTTATATTAATAATCACCCTGATGCTCCAAAGCTTTATAATGGCAGTGCACAGAAACCACCTGTTTGAAGCTCGAAAAAATGAGCATCCATTCATCATAAACGTACTGCACACAAACACATCGCTTCGCTTCAGAAGGCCTTTATTAACCCAAGTGAAGGCCTTCTGAAGTGAAGCGATGCGTTTGTGTAAGAAAACTAGCCATTTTTAACAAGTTATAAAGTAAAATATGTATTCAAATTATGAAAAAAGTGCAATGCCTCTCTCAGTCCAAAATGTTTATGCTACGTCCAACACCTTCCGTATTCAACTTACAAAGAAAGTGCAATGCCTCTCCCAGTTCAAAATGCTTACACTACGTCCAACGCCTTCCGTATTCAACTTATGAAAAAAGCAATTTTTTACTTTATAACATGTTAAATATGGATATTTTTCTTACACAAACGCATCATTTCACTTCAGGAGGCCTCTATTAACCTCCCGGAGCCGTGTGGAGTACATTTATGATGGATGGATGCACTTTTTTCAAGCTTCAAACAGGTGGTTTCTGTGCACTGCCATTATAAAACTTTGGAGCATCAGGATGATTTTTTTCTCTCTCTCTCTTTATTTTATTCCAAAGACAAATGCTATTGTTTGTACAGAGATTGTATTAGGGTGATTATTAATATAACTCTGATTGTATTCGTCTGAAAGAAGAAAGTCACCTAGGATGGCTTGAGGGTGAGAAAATCATAGGATAATTTTAATTTTAAAGTGATCTAATCCTTTAAATTCAATATGGCGTCTAACCTGATTAAGGTCTATATTGATGTAACCTGCAGAAAGAGTCACTGCCTGTCAGGAACCTGCAAACACAGTGGAACTTCACTCTGCCAATCAAATTCAAGGACCAGAACTAACTGTTTTATAATAAGGTACATGTGGATGCCATCTTCTATTTACATAATTTAAATAATAATGCTATACTGTAAAAAACAATCTTACTATGCTACAGTGTTAAAATAAAAATTCAAGTGTAGGTTCATAGAAAAATGTAATTAAGTTTAATGTTTAATATTATACTACTGAAATGACCTTCAAGACTAAACACAGTCAAGTATTTGAGTGAGCAGTGCTTACATAAATACACAGAGGCAATCGTTCTCAGTTCACTAGGTCAACAAATCTTTGAAGCAGCTGAATAGATCGTTCTATTATTACAGTGTTATTTAAAGCACAGGACTATATCTCACCTTCTGATAGCTTCAAGGGTTATGGCAGATTTTGACTCATGTCATGACAAGACACAACATAAACCAGCTGCTGTGTGTGTCAGCACCTTCCAGGGCAATGGGACAAGCCCAAAATCATGACATGTAGGTGTTTGATTGCACACTGTTCTCAGGTTTATATGCAAACAAAGCTGTAGGACTGGACTCAGTATGGTAGGTTGTTACTTGTGAAGGGGCACAATGGTCACCAAAGAACTGGAGTACGCTCATAATTATGCTATTTTTTATTGAAATATAGTTCTCTTTCATTATAAGGTTAGTAATAGAGAAAACCTCCTCAGATAAGAATGCACTGGAAGGCATAATTGGATAGAAAAAGAGACATTTTCGCTTTTGTAATTCAGATGTCAAGAAAATCGTATTGTTTGCAATGCCATTGTTCTCAAACAGTTTGCAGATATGGAAATGTCATTGCAGTGCCAGATCTCTAAAATACTGAAGCAAGTTTAAAGTGAAGCAAATGATACCTTAATTCGTTGTATTAGAAGCCAGAATCTATAAACCACCATTTTTATGGATCACACCCTAGGCAATGCATTCTAGTAATCGAGCACTACCGTAATAGGTAATATAGGAAAATGAAAGCTAGATAAAGCAGGAGTCTTGGCCTTCGTGCACTGCTTAATCAATTCCACACAGAGCAAAGAGTTTGCACAGTCACATACTGTTCTTTCTCCCTTCTGTTCAAAACCTGACCATATGGGAGAGCGGTCTGGGTTAGCACGAACCGACAGACTAAACGCATGTTTATCTGCCAAATCAGCTCCACATAGTTTAACTGGTTGTTCTGCTGCCGTTACAGGGAAAGATGACTGTCTGGGGCAAGACAAGAGGAAAGCGAGCCAAGACGGCTGGTATCTCCCTCCTCCAAACAGAAGAGGGAGAGCAAAGGAAGAGCAAGAGAAGAAAAGCAAGTCATGGCACAAGGAGTATCCCCACATTAAGGGGCCAATGTGGGGTTGGAGTTGCCACCACCTCACCTGTTGATCCGTTTCAATCCTGGATGACTTTTAAGAGGGAAAAAACAATTCCCAGTTCATCGTTTTTTCTCAAATTCTGGGCTATTATCACTGTGAACTGGGTTATTTTCTGATCATCTGTCAAACTTTGTCATCAAGAATCAAATTTCAAAGTAGGGCAATAACAAAGAGAAAAGTGGGAGAACTTTCATGTCCCCCTCTCCCAAGTGACGCACTATGATGAGAGTCATTTCCTTCAAACAACTGCAATAGTAGCCATCAGAATCCTTCCGAACATGACTCACATCAAAAAAAGAGGCATATTTCCTAGTGCAAAAATCAGTTTCTCTCATATTTATGAAAAGATTCTTGCTCTATTTGATCTCATGGGCTGTGTTTGACATGAAGCTTTTCTATTTGATTTGTCTTTGATGATTTGATAATCTTCATTGTAGGGTACTACAATGCAGCCATGGAAAGCCCTCCAGAAAACACTGTGAGAAGGACTTCTCCACACCCTTTTATTTTTCAGAGTGCTGTATTCCATTCCCCGGGCCTGTCAAATGGATTCTCTCTCATCAGTGAGGATTCTGTCTCCTCCATCCTATTTCCTTGAGGCAGACAAGACTGGACGTTCTGCGTCGACCTCAGACTGACCTGAGAGCTGTTTCTCCAAACTACAATGCAGAAGATGCTTGGCTTTGACTTCTAATGAGTTGGACATTTATACTTTCCATACTGACAAATCAAAACCCATCCATATGGAAGGCCTGTACACATATAGGATAAACACAATTTGCACAATATGAGCATTGCAGAGTGAAACTCACCAACTTGGCAACTTTAGCTTCCTGACTCCAAAGGAATAGATTATTTATCTTAATGCACAATGGCGCTTATTATTGTTGGGCTCTTTATTTGTTTTACACAAAAGATAAACAGGAAAGTACTGCCCAAAGTCTCTATGTTGCTTTGGTATGTTAAATCTGAGGAATGCCTATTTTGTTTTTGTACAGAGAGCTTAAATATACTTGGTAACACATTAATTCCTTAACAATATTTATACTGCATTAGGTATGCATTAACTATCATAAACTAATAATGAACTTTTTCTAAAGCACTTATTAATCTAGGTTAATGCAAATGTAATTTTATAATTGTTCACTTTTAATTCATGCATGTTCACAACATGGATATGAAATTTTGAGATGAAAATATTTTAAAGCTTCTGCTAAGAAAAAAACTACAATGTACAAAACAAACATTGCACTAATATTACAGTAATATTAAATCTGAAGTCCTCTGAGGTAGTGTTGTCACAATACTGGAATTTCTAACTTCTATTCGATACCTTGAAAAATATTGATATTCTTTTTTGATACCACGGGGAAAACTGCCATATTTCTGCCATAGAAAAATATTGTAATCGTAGTACGAGTAGTATAGTTGTATGCGGTTCGGAATGGTTGAACTTTCAGATGACGTTGAAAAACACAGTGTCATAATTGCAATGCGACTGGATCCCGGAAGTCCTATAGCTTTATGAAATGTTAAAATGTGGTATTATACCTAAAAATCAACATTAACCTATATTAATACATGATTAATAATACAATATTAATACATGATTAAAAAATATTGTTCATTGTTATTTCATGATACCTAATGCACCAATGTTGACAAATTATTGTAAAGTGTTACCATATACTTAATGACTGTGTTGTGTTTTATGTTAAATTTATATGGGCAGATTACTTGTAAATATTACTGCTATGTTATTTAAATTTTTGCCTACATCTTTGTTTACACAAAAGCTAATGGCAATCACAGATCAGGTGAAGTACACAAATATGTATTATATGAAATATAAAAGAATATATATATATATATATATATATATAAATTGCACCTATTGCAAAATGAAATTAAAAATAAATAAATAAATAAATAAATAATCTGTGTGTAAATCAGAGGGAGAAGCCTTCCATGGAATATGAATATTCATAGTTCCAAGGCTGAATTTTGTACCTCAAGGGAGAATGAGTTGGTTCCAAATGACTAAAACAGTACACTTTTTTCCGACTGCTGTGTAACAAGTTAATTTATTTCTAATATTCAAATGGACATGTTTTTGGAAGAGCATTTAGTGCGCAAATACAAACAACCAGAGGCAGTTCAAATGCAATGCAGGAATGCAAAAACTGTATTATTTTTAAGCTGTTTGGTTGAGACCTACAGAGATAATTCTATAGTATAGTTTCTCTGTGTTTTTGTTTTGCTATTGTGATGTGATGATCCTGTTTTTTCTTTTCTTTCAAATCTGTCACTGTTTAATCTATGTGCAATTGCAGAATTTCTCTTTATAAGACCCAGTGATGCTTGCTGAGCAATGTACCTTAAATGCACTCAATAAATATGTTCAGTAAACAGCAGAAGTACTTGAATCTTTTTCTTTTCTTTTTTTTTTTCTTTTGGTAACTATTACTCATGTTATATTAGCATAATTAAAAAGAGCTGTTTAATTAAGGCAGTAATGGATTATAGGTCTTAGCGCAGAATTAAGTATAATTTAGTAATGCTGGACCGGTAGTTTGCTGTCATTCTTGTTTTTTTGTTAGATCAGAAAGTACAAAAGATTTCATGCCTTGAAATGGCAGAACCGAATTAAAATCTTTTGTTTTGGAAATGTTATTGCTGCAATGAACTACAACTCAGATTTCACAGGAGACTTAATGAGCCAGATGTTTCAGCAGATGTTGTCATGAGAAGCTTTGAGAGGTTTGTTTGATATAAATGCCTGCCAATGGACATCACAATGGAAATATTGCCGTTTTATCCACTAATGTCATTTATAGTAATATTAGCAATACATTCATTAACTATTGTGTCAATTTGAAGAAATGTGAGTGCCAACTTCACATTAAAACCTAATTTTTGCGTAGATGATTCAAATTGAAAACATGTCTGGCTAAGAATCATGTTAAAAAAGAACTAAATTAGTGGTTTATTAACACTTTTTTTATTTCTTCAGATTGCCAAACTTTTGAAAATTCTTTCTATACAAACTTTGGTTGACCTATTTAAAGTGTTTATAACAAATAATATCGTAAGACCAATACATTTAAGAATATGGAGTAAATGATCTATTTAAATTCTTATTATAGTGAAGACTGAATGTAATTAGTATGTCTACATTATATCTAATAATGAATCATGAAAACACAATGAATCTTTGTAATCAATCTGAAATGTGCATCATATTAATTAGTCCAATAATGAAAGTGTAATTCGACAAACTGAAAGGGCTGTTTAAAAAGATGTTTCCAGGTAAGGTATTCACTATACACTGACATCGATATGCAATTAATCATATCATTTTCTCAGCAGCAAAAGCCTTGTGATAAGTAATATAATCTCTGTGGAACCTGTGTGGAAGCTTTACATTTCAAATTTCAAGATATCTTTTTCCAATTAAGATAATGTTAAGTCACCTGTGAAATGCACATAAATGGTTTGGAGCATCACTTATAGGCACTCACCAAAAGAATTGCAGTAGGTGCAAAGTGACCAAATAAGAAAGAATAAAGAGAGGAGCAAGAAGTCTGCATTCAAATAAGTTAGTAATTTCCATTTTTCATTAAATGCATTGAATTTGCATCAACATATATCTATATTACCAGAGTATGCATGCAGTAATTGACACTATTCTTTTGCTTGAGACCCCTTTTACTTTCTGTTATAAGAAAATGCTTATTGGCACTTACACTGTCATCAATGTACAGTATATATGTCATATATACATATACATAGCATGCATTCCTGTTTGATTATTGTTGACTACAAGCTACAGTTACATTTAGTTGTAAAATTCAGACTAATACTGGGAGTTAGCTGACATGTTGCAAATTTACTTGTAGTTGGTAGAATGTAGATTACTGAAATAAAGTGTTACAGTTCTTATGTATTCAACCTGTTCTTCACTAATGCTCTGACTTTTTTTAATTCATCTAACTTGATTATAATGTGTTAAATCTGAAATGGTTTACTAACATAGCCTTAACACATGATCATATTAATTGGGGACAGTTGCTTCGCAAATGAAAAATTTAAAATGACCTTTTAAAAAAAAATAGTCTGCGAAATAATGTTCAGGTGATGAGGTCTGTAGTACTCTACAATATTTGCTCCTTTCCAATTCAAAACTGCAATGTTTGTTTTGTGATTTCACTAGAATGAATGGCTGCAGAAAAGCAAGTGGAGCAGAGCTGTGTACAAATGAAAAATTGCCACTTTAGCTTTCTGCCACTGATGACAACCACAACAATCATTCAGTAAACATTAAAAATCAAATATTCAGCCATGTGCTCATCCAGTTCCCAATGTGAATAATGCATATTGAACACGAGATCTACCTCTGCCTCATGCTGTAGTGAAACAAGTGATCTACCAGGTGTACATTCCTAATCTGTCTGTTGTCAGATCACTTAGCAGGGACCAGACATTTTAGCCTTCTCCAAGGACGTATGCTAAATGAGCTCATTATTATAAGTTATTATATAGTTTCAATAAGAATAAAAATGAGGGAAATTAATCTGTCTGGCTAACACACTGTAACACAGCGTGCCTCCTAACTCAAATTTATTATACTTGTGTTCAGTTTCACAGAGGCAGATCTCAGAACTCTGAATGAAACTAAACTAACTAGGTGGTCCACAAACGTGAAACGCACACAAATAAAGTGTCCCTTAAAAACGGAAAATATCTTTTGTAGACACAACGCAAAATTAAGCAAATTCAAAACATGTGCAATGACCACCAAGCCATGTCAATATTTACAGTTTATTTTTTTTAAAGGCAAGGGGCCCAGAGCAAAATACAGTCAGAGGTCCCAGAATTCATTGCTACAACCCTGTAATGGAATGTTTTGCTTAAAAATTGTCCCTAGTTTGATGTTTTGTTATATAACACAATGACATTCACTCGAAAAAATGAATTGTTGGATTTACTTAAAAAAAAGCAGTGTCAAGTGGTTCCACACAACTATATTGAGTAATTTAGTTGTATGAACAAAAGAATTTCTAGTAAAGCTGACAAAATTTCTTTGAGTAAATACAAATCATTTGTCACTTACATAATATTTATATGTGTAGTTTACTTAATTTGTAAGGTGAACACATTTATTGACTTAATTTACCTTTTTAAATTAACTATTTATTATACAAAATGCACTCAAAAAAATAACGCATTGAATACACTCAATTTAATTGAGAGCAGGAATTCCATCCTATAAACATTTATGAGCGCTCACAGCCTAAACACAGGCGCCACAAAATTCAAAAACATTACAGCAATTCCTGAACATAACTGAACATTAAACACTAACATAAACTAAGAACATCTTTCCCTTTAAAAAACATAAAATAACACTTTAATCCCTAAATTTACTCTCCTAATGCAGTCCCTTGCGAAGCATGCTGGGATCTACGGATCCACTGCCCAGTTAGTTATGTCAACATTAATTTGTGCATTTCACTCAGCAATGTTAAGTTGATTGAACAAACACTTATTAAGTAAAGCTGACAATACTCATAAACAGCCCAGAAAGTCTGTGGCGCAGGCAGGGCAATGTCTGAGCAAGGTGGAGCTGGAAGGACGATGGTCCATGGTGGAGCTGAGGGAGAGAGGAGCCAGGGAGGAGCCAGGAGCTGAAGCAGCAAGGTGTAAATCCAGAGAGCAGCCTTGACGATAGCCCACGGTGGAGTTGACGGAGGGTGGAGCCATGGTGGAGACTTGGCTGACGACACAAGGGGGACGACCGACGGAGATGAAGCCGATGGTTGTGGAGCCCCAGGAGCAGAAGGAGAGCAGATGGGACTTTATGACACAGATGGCTTCGGAGACCAAGGCAAAGCTGCTGCGACAAGCATCCGAGGTGGAACCAGGGTGCCAGAGAACTGAGGCAGAGCCAGTGTGACTGAAGACCAAGGCTGGAATAAGGCAGAGCCAGAGAGAACCAGAGGGGTAGAGAGACGGAGCGCAGCAGACATCCCTGGAAGTCTGTGGCACAGGCAGGACGACATCTGAGCAAGGTGGAGCCGGAAGGACAATGGTACATGGTGAAGCCGAGGGAGGGAGGGAGGGAGGAGCCAAGGCGAAGCCGACAGGTCGAACGGCCAAGGTGGAGTGACAAGCACAGATGCTGGAGGCGGAGCCATGGAATCCACCTGACTGGGCGAAGCTGGAGACGGAAAGACCTGAGGCTCATCAACACAGCTTAGTGTTAGAGAAATCGAGGGGCTGAAAGGAACCAGCAGAGGTGGGGCTGACGGAATGGCTGGTCTTAGAAGAGGAGGCGGGAGAGGGAGGCTGGGTGGGAACTCTGGAAATGCAGGAGAATTCATGCGGGGCCGAACCAGCGGGGACGAAGGAGATTCTGAACTGTGTGGAACCAGCTTTAACCCAGGAGATTTTCAACTAAATATGACAAGCAGAGTCGGGATATCAAGAGGTCAGCAGCATCTCACCCTCAGTGGTGGGAGTGTGGGCGTGGTCCATTCCCTCGATTCACTAATGCTCCTAAGACGTCACACGGTGTTGCCGGCTCACACCCCTGGTCCCACCCCCTGGCCCTTGCTTTGGTTACTTTACATTAATCTTATCTAACAAGAGTCATCCACTCTGTTTAGTGAGAGACCTTAATTACAAACTGTTTCATCCACCTTAAACATGTCTTAAACTTAATGTTGTTTTGCTCATCTGCAAGAGAAAAACAAGGCAGCAGCTTAGAGTAAAACAAACTTGTATAGTGTTCCCATGAGGAAAAGGCCCAGAACTCAAAATGTCATTTTGTATTTACAAAGATCTTAATCACTATACTGTGACTACAGAATAGCTCTATTGATGTAAATTCACTATGGAATATAAACAGTTTATTTTAACAATGCTTTCAAGTTTGCCATATTAGTCTTTAATCCTCTGAACATTAAAATGTTTCACACACATAATTCAGAAAAAGAAAAGATCATCACATGTCCCTTTGTAATAATTTATATTATGTTTTTATATATTATTTATTTATTTTTCTGTTTTTACATTTTATATCTCACTGTCAAATGTCTCTCATCTTGCATGATTTATTTGATGTTTGGCACACTAGACGGTTTTTGTCTGTATATGTTTGAAAGTGCATGTGTGGGGGTGGATTACAAAGTGCCAGCTTCCATCACCATCATGGATAAATAATGAAATTGTAAGCGACTGATTGAATGATTGATGCGCTTGTGTGAGACAGAATCACTGAAATGAAGTGTGACCAGATGACCTCAGCTAGTTAATGAATACAGAGCACCTCAACCACAGGCTTCCCAAGGGTCCCACCTTTCCACTGACTTTGGTATGCAGCTGAATTTTAAAAAAAAATCCCACTGATGAGCCCTCACGGGTCACATTGTTATATATTTGATGAACATCAGCACTGACACCGCAATTAATTAATAGATTATATATCAGATGTGATGTTACTAATTAAACTGCTGTATTTGCTACTAAGGATGCACTTGGTGCTGGCAACTGCTGATGACTGTTTACACAATACAAAGAGAAAGGAAATATAGTAATGGAAATTTCATAAATACACTTAGTGTGGAAAGCTGTTACCCTATTAATCTGAAGGCACCTTTTAGAGTCACTGTCCTTCACCGGAGAGCTGATTGGAATGAATGAATAAATGAATTAAATCAGCTGCATTGCTTGTCTCAAATACTGACAGAAGAATGTCACTGAAAATCACTTAGCCATGCACTTCATAAGCGGGGGATGTTTTACCCATTTACAACTTTTTACAAATAACAAATTAATACTGGCAATAAAAAAAATAGTTTGGCTCAAATACGAGAAACAGGTGGTTAAATATTTGCATAAACACATTAATACTTTTACTAGGAAATTGATTTTAATGTTCCATATTAGAAAATGCTTTCCTGGGCACTTTCAGTAGACTGTTAAAAATGTTTCAGAAGCTACATAGATCTGCAGGGCTTTTACTACAGAGTAAAAAGGTTTTGTTCAAAAGTGATATTATTATATTCAAGATTCTGAAAGTAAAATAGTAAAATGCACAAGCCCTATTTATCCTAGATTTTGCCATATGCAACTCATGCATATATGATCCACAGGATTAAACTCACAGCCTGAATGGAAGAGCACTTGTGGAGACAAACAATGGCAATTCATACAAAACTGCTGCTATTTCAAGAGAATCCACTCCAGCTGATGACAGTTGATGTGAAAATAATTGTTCCTTGAATATAACCAACATGCATTTGCATTTAACTGAGTCTAGGATGAAGGTTGTTGAAAACTTGAATGATCTATGACTGTTATTGTAATTATATTTTCATTAAATAAAACTGTGAAGAAAGAAAAAGAGAAATGCTGTACCATTTTATGCTGGGCCACTAAAAAAGGGACAACCGAGAACATTATCCCAGATTTTATATTGAAAAAGTCTTTCAACAACTGATAAAATAAATATGTTTTTGGGTGTTTCTTCAACTTTGGGCACTTTTATGTCCTAGAGCTTATTTTTTTGGTTCAAAGTAAAATTGTATTAATCTTATAAACTTTTTACCTTACATTTTTATTATTTATTTTTGCTACTTTCAAATGCTTGCTTTTATATTAATTTACCCTTTTACCAGACTTTTAAAAAACTGTGAAAATCCGTCATGAAAGCCATCATAAAAAATGTTTAAAACTATGACAATCTGAACAAATTGTATTTTTGTTGTGCGTCATTTCCAGTCAAGATGAAGGCTATTATTATTATTTTTATTTATTTATTTATTTTTGCAATAAGTGATAAAATATTATTTATTATTTGTGTATTTAGGATATACAATGCTAGCTCTGAAATTTTAAATGCCGGATCAGAGCAGCCTTACACTTTGCCATTATCAATCAGCATGCATCTTATGTTTTGTTCATTCTTAGTTCATGTTAACTAATGTTAACTAATGAAACCTTATTGTAAAATGTTACCAATACTTTTGAAAATCCAAAAAAAGCTTTGCAGATCTTTATTGGAAAATATTTAAACAATGTTTTTCATGCTTGTTCAATGAACCATTGCACATGCACCTGTAGAACTATTCTTAAGACACTAACAGTTTATAGACGGTAAGGTCACAGTTACAACAGAACAGTAAAGAGACCTTTCTACTCACTCTGAAAAACACCAGAATAAAGATGCCTAGAATCATTGCGTGTGCATGCCATAGACCTGCTGTTGGGAGGCATAAGGACTACAGATGTGGCCAGAGCAATAAACTGTAATGTACGTTATGTAAGACATGTGCTACAGGGATACAGGAAGGACAGCTGATCGTCCTTGCAGTGCCAAACCATGTGTGACCTCAGACTTCAAGATCAAGAACTTGCAAGTGCCTTCGTGGAAGAGTGCTTTGTAAAATTTGCTCAGTTTAAGTCTCAGTTATTGGATCTTTTTATGTAAATACAAATATTTACATATGTTAAGAAATTTGCTGGGGGGGGAAAGCTGTTAAAAGTAGGAGGATGTTTAGATTTTATAATTAGAAATAGTAATTGTGCAGATACTTTTATCATCAAGGGTAATACTAAGAAAATAATGCATTCGGGGAAGTGCTTAAAAAATTGTCTGTGAACAAATTAAAGCACGCTTACTCTATTTAGTTTAGAATAAAGTATAGTGACATAGACATATAGGCCTATGTTCTCTGTCTCATTAAATCTGGACCCATCAGAGGCCAAATGTAGGTCCCAGCTGGACCCGAGAACAAGAAGAACATGTTCAAGTCTGCTCATACTGGTTCTCTTTGTGAGAAACTTCCCTAACAGGACTCGCACATATTAATTTATTAATAAGACATTTCTCATCCACTTGTCCCCTAAAAGCCAGACCAAATGTGTGAGTGGAGACCAAATGACGATGGAAAGGACAAAGAGTGGGTCATTTTTAAGAGCTGCAATAGTGAGGAACAGGTATTATATAACAGAAAATAAAAATGATCCACACATCTGTATCCAATCAGCTGCATAGAGCCGCCATGTAATTCCTAGAAAATTCAGAAAGTTTTGAAGAAACACCTGCAAGCGATAGTGAGAATAAAATCCTCGCCAGTTTATTTATTTATGTTCATTTTGGATAGCTGCTTGCTTTTACTGAATATTTTACCTGTTTACCAGCTCAGTGTCTGCTTCTCCATGTCACATCATTTGGTTTTCAGGCTTAACTAAAAGAAAGAAAGAGAGAGAGAGTATCCTCTGGTAATTTACTCTTTAAAAAGGCATGACAGAGGCATCTGAAAACCAAGGGAGTTTATACTGAAAGAGCAAAGAGATATATGTTGTTTTCAGATGGTTGGTGGACAGCCTGGAAATGTCTCACGTTGTTGTATTAGCATAATGAATAATGAGAGAGGCAGCAGATCAAATCAGTAATATGAAATAAACTGTTTCATACGAAAGGATTTTACACATTTTCTCTGGGCCAAAGATTCAAATGAGACTTCGGCAGCGCAGAAGGTAACACAACACTTAACACATAGTAATGGATTTGGTGTAATTGCTGATGCAGTTTCATGCTGATACATATGTGAGCGTGACATGCCTAGTTCATCTCATGGGTTCAAACACTTTCTCTGATGTAATCACATAAAAGTGTGAAGTTTACTTTGTATTCAAAGAAGTTCACCTCAGATCACTTCAGACCGCTGGATAAATTTCCACTTTGTGCTTTCTTTTGAACATCCTTAAAAGGGTACGGCTGTGCTCACAATCAAGAGCCATGGTAGCTTGTAACTGCATTTTAAAGTTTATTAGAGCTAGGCACAGGCTTTTTTGTATTTGTTTTCTGTCTCTCGCCAAATAATGGCACCCAGAAATAGTGAATTACTGAGAACGGGTGTTTATGTATACCTCATAACAAGAGCTGATGCTTTCATGCCAAAATAATGTCGAAAAAACTGAGAAATGTACCTTTATTCCAACAGAATGACCTTCTTGCTAAAATGCAGAAAGCAGAGAACAGTGCTTTCTGGGCATTCAGGAACATAAAAGGAAAAGTGAACGATCACTTTGCTTGGACTTTAAAAATAAAGCCTTCGTTCCTGAAAATTTCCTCGTTTCATGTGTTGACAGATGGCCTCTATTGCATGTTGAGGTTGTACATTTGATGCAATATGTAACAGCGCTCTAAGAGTCAGAAAAAACCCACAGTAATTGATCTTCAAGTACATAGATGGGAAAGCACATAGATCACTTCTGGGACTGACAGGGGTTCACAATGAGGGTTTAACCTTGGCTACAGCACTGAATGGTACGAAACAACACAGTCAGATATATAGCCTCTGTGCCTACAAAGACATTGGATTAACTCCAAAAGAAACAACATCTTCTCAGAGAAAAACAAGCAGAAATCAGACAAGTATTTCCATCTCTTGTTGACTGTTATTAATAGACCTCTTTACACTTGGCATTAAAATGTTTCACATCCAAATAGTATATTCTTGAACTGGTTCCATTTAGACCTTGCATTAAATGCGTCTCTAGTGTGATCGGTCTTGCACTAAAATATAGAAAATGGAAAAAAGCACCTAAATGAGAGACATTTTCCTTAATTACTCTGAATTTGAAAAACATTGGAGGATATTTCAAAATGCTTTCCATCATTTTGACAGGTAAAAATAAGTTAATGTATATGGTCTATTGCATTTATCATATACTGAAGATTCCCACATAAGGATGCTTTGCGACAGAGCTTGGACAAAAAGAGCTTTTGCAACAGAAATTCTTGTGATATCGGAGTAACAACACCAAGCATTGCAATATTTTACTGACAAACAAAAGTAGAGCATAAAATAATATCTTCAACTCAATCTTTCAAAGTGATGAATAATGATTTCTTGTAGGGCAACCTCTAATAGATTAGACCTACTACTTATGTAGATATATGCAGCTAACGCATTAGCATTTACACTTTCAAATGCAGTCAGAATCCATCCCTGAGCACCTCTGAGGTTGCTCAACAGTGATCTGCACAAAATGACCCTTGGATGTACTGTATGTACACCTGACATTTAATGTGGTCAAGTGCTATCTGAATGTAATATGATCACACGCATGTTAATGTCAGGAGAAAATGAAGACATAGTCATCTTTTCTTCAGTGAGCATTTGTCATCTTAAAGATTAATAAATATCAAATGAGTGCATCCTCAGGAGAAAACATAATCTAAATGTTCCTGTAAAGATTTCTGCTTTTAATTAGAACAAATGTCAGAGTTATTGTAATTTTTCAAATGTCAGTCGGAACTCTCTGAGTCTCAGAGGGAGGCGTCCCGAGAGCCATGACTGGGAAAGAAGCTTTGAATTCCCTGCACTTTTGCTCTCAGACCAAATTCTCTCCGGAAGTTTTAATTGGTTTGAGCTTCATGGTAGAGTGCCACCACAGACGTCTTGAAGTATTGCTTGGGTACAAACAATCTATCAGTGGCCAGCATATTCGAACTCTGGCAAAGTTCTCTAAAACAACCTGAAGTGAAATATATAGTGACTGAAAAAATAGATCTCTGAGCTTGAAACAGCAAAGCGGGTTTTCTTGCAGTAATTGAAGACCTGTGAGTGTTCATTTTGACATCTTGGAAGACAGGTATTTCCTATTTTCTTTTGTACTGTCAGTAAGCTGGCCAGCTCAATTGTTCATGAACCATACAGCAATAAACCTAATAATAATACCAATGTATCCACACTAAGAAATTGACAGGATGAAGCCCATATCCGAGCAAAAAAACGTAGGTAGCATGTGTGCTGCATGGATTTCAGAATATACAATTTTCTGTTAATATTTTAATAAAAATGACAATCAACACTGGTCCTAACATTATTAAGCCAAAACACTGAACTATACTCGAAAAAAAAAAAAAAAAAAACTGCTATGGTACCTGTAAAGAAAATACTGTAACCGTTTGCAAACCAACTTTTATGGGTATTTAGCACTTAATTTTTCTTTCAAGTTCACAGAACTGATATTTAAGTAAACTGAACTGTTTCATTGTTTAAAGTTTTATGAACTTAATTATTTTAATTTAAATGAACTTAAGTTTAACTGAAACTGGGCTGGGTTTCCCAGCATGCTTTGCCCATGGCAAACGAAAGCTAAAATGCTAAATGCTAAAATTAAGTGTTATATAATGTTCTTTTTGTGCAAAATTAATGTTAAGTGGGAGATTTAGTAGTGATCAATGTTTAGTTATGCTAATTTAGAAGAGTTTCTGTTCATGTGGGGTTTTGGAGTTACCATCATGGTGACAAGTGGTGCATGTGTCTTGGTTTGAGAGCAAGTATGTTAAATGCTTTAAATTGTTATACCCATTCAACACCCAAGTACTATACCATGCTATTGTTAACATGTTAGCAAATTAGAAAGTTAGCATTTTCTTAATTAGCTTGTTATAGCTAGCTAAATTGCACTAATAAAATGTTTACATTGAGGTTACATGATAATTTTAATTTAAATGTATGAATTAATGTATTTAAATATTTTAATTTAAGAACAATTAAAATATATGAACTCATATATTTTATTTGTTCTTAACTTAAATATTTGAGTACTGCCAGTTATGCTTACTTAAAATTAAAATTTCTTAACTTAAAAAAACTTTAATTTAATGGTTGCCTCAAATTTTTTGAGTTTTGCCAACTAAACAATAAATTTGCAGTGCAGGTTTCTCATTCCCCATGTCTGTCACTGGTTTTACAAACAGAAAGCCAACTCATGCCATTGGTTGAGCCACTGTTGCCGTGGCATGATGTTTTTCCCCAAACCAGGTTAGCGGAAACTCCGGCCCACAGCTGATTCTAAAGAATCTTTGGTCATATCAATTACAGTGTTGATTGTCTACACCAAACACTAATCCCTAACCCTACTCTTCATCCTAACCTTAACCAATGAAATTAGTTTCAAGGCGGGATTTCCGCTGAACTGGTTTGGAGGGAAAAAACTCGCCTTGCCATGTCAGAGTGGTCGGAATTCTTAAACAAACAAAGCAATGTTATGAAACAACACAGAGTCACAACAAATACAAATGGCTTACTTATAATTAGTATTGTCTCTGCAAATTAAGCTTGGATATAAGAAAGTATTTTAACATAAGAAAAATTACATGCTTCAGCTTTAAATTTTGAATTTATCAGCTCCTATCTGAGCTCCCACATCTAAGAATACACCAAACAATCTGTGTGTAATAGTTTCCTGTTTTCTTTGTAGTATGTAGGGGAATTCACTCAGACGTCAGGAAGTTTAAAGATATAATATGCCCAGATCCCCAGATGTTGGAACCAGACCTTTGACTTTTAGACCATGCCCTGACATCTAAAAATAAAAATTCCCAGATAAGGGAACCCCACACCCTCATACAATTACAAAGGACAGCACCACTACACTCCCACTTTAATATAAACATGAACTATTCTTTTGATCCCCTTAGTTTCCATATATATACACACAATTTAAATAATGTACTTCAGTACATACTGTAGATGGTCCTCATAGACATATAGGGTACATTAGGGTAAATTAGTGACGTTGAAATTAGAGAGTAATGTGATTACAACAAACTGCAGAAGTTGAAATTGCAAAAATTGTCTCAGATGACCTTGATTCAACTCAATATAGTAGTATATAAGCAAAAAAAATATAGTGTAAAACACCATGGAAACATGCAGTTTAGTTTCCATGGTGACAGCATGACCTCTTTTGCAAAAATCAAAAATCTTTGTTAAAATCAACAAGATTGTTATAAAGTATATAAATGACAGAGGAAAATGATTGCCACTGTGGTGATAACAGAAGCTCACTAAGATATCTGATGACACATTTTTCAAGATCATTACAGCCCTTACTTAAATTAATTAAAATTTAATTGCAATTGAATAACCTTGTGTCTGTGTCTTCAGGTGACAGTAGAACATTTAATGTAACACATATAAAAAAATCTCTCTGATTAAATCAGTACAATACTTGGCTGTCACTTTCAAAAAGAACAAATGTTCCTTCATTGTGAAGTACACTCCTTGTCAAATATACAAAAGCATCCTGATTTGCCTTCATTCATTCGTTCACTCTAAAAATTGGCATTTAAAAATAAACCACTTTAAGATGACTGATATGTTCAAAAAGAATAAGTGATCATTTCCAGGGTCTTTGTTGTCACTGAATCAGTGACCTTTCCATCTTTTGTGCAGGTAACAGTTAAAGGGTTAGTTCACCCAAAAATGAAAATTCTGTCATTTATTACTCACCCTCATGTCGTTCCACACCCGTAAGACTTTCATTCATCTTCGGAACACAAATTAAAATATTTTTGATAAAATCCAATGGCTCAGTGAGGCCTGCATTGCCAGCAAGATCATTTCCTTTTTCAATGCCCAGAAAGCTACTAAAAACATATTTAAAACAGTTCATACAGTTCATGTGACTACAGTGGTTCAACCTTAATATTATAAAACGTCTAGAATACTTTTTGTGTGCCAAAAAAACAAAATAATGACTTTATTCAACAATATCTAGTGAATCAGTGGTTCAGAGTGCCAAAATCACATGATTTCAGTAAACGAGGCTTCATTACATCATAAGCATTTCGAAATTTCAATAGTTCACGTGACGCTGGCAGTTTGATACACGCTCAGAACCACTGATTCGAAACAAAAGATTCGTAAAGCTTTGAAGTCGCCCATCAATTATCTTGCTGGTAATGAAGGCCTCACTGAGCCATCAGATTTGATCAAAAATATCTTAATTTGTGTTCCGAAGATGAACAAAGGTCTTACGGGTGTGGAACGACATGAGGGTGAGTAATAAATGATAGAATTTTCATATTGGGGTGAACTAACCCTTTAAATTAAACAATTTTGGTAACATCCTTGTGTATAGAACTTTGGTAGTCATAATGTGAAAATTTAAATGTGAAATTTGTGATTGACATTATAAAACAATTACTTTCAGTCCTCTATAATCTGATTAGGCAAGCAGCATTCCTGAGCGCTGATATGTTTTTTTATACTGTACTTATATGTCATATTGTTGGAGGTGAATATTATCAGGGAATAATGATGTTCAGTGTAGCCTTAGATCTGTTCCTCACAAAAGCAGTGCATATAAAGCAAGCCATGTTTTATTCCAGTCTGTACATTAACATGAAAGTGTCTTTTTATATTTTTTTATGAATGATGTTTAGTATGTTATTATGTAGGAAAATTCTTCTTTGGGAGCTGAGGTGTGTGACTACAGGAAAGGGAAAAATGCACTTACATGCATTATGGAATACAATGACTGGCACACACAGCAATTATCTAACATGGCCAAATGCATCCATAACTGCAGCCAGTCCTCAAGCTTCTGAGATATAATGTTCAATCAGAGTCACACTGGGAAATCCTGCCCCTGTCGCTCTCATTTACATTCCATCTGCTGAGTTGTTCCGACAAATCAGACCCAACATGGCAAATAGTAACTTGAGTCTAGTCGCACTATAATGCTGCTGCTTTAGCCGTGCTGTGATAAAATACAAACATTCAATGTATTAGAGCAGAATGATTGACAAGAGCTGAAAAATGCCTTTTATAGTTTTGTCAACATTTCAATTAAGTAATTTTTGTTTCCTCTGTAAAAGATTTTCTGGATTGCAATTGCTCAACTCAATTTGTAAGGTTTCTTTTTGTTGCTGTTTTGCTGCCAGCTGTAAAAAGAGGCTATAAAATGAAGGTAAATAACAACAGAAGCAATTTTTGTAAATAAAGTTTTCTGTCATTTTCTAACTCTAAAAGTCCCTCAAGATGATTACCAAATCTGTTTGCACTCTCTCTAAAACACTTTTTTTTTTCTCTGTACTTTGGGTGTAATTTCTTAGCTCTATAATATATTTCAGTCTTTTGATTCTAATCCAAGCTTTCTTTTTCACTTTTTTTATTGGTTTTCTTCTTCACTTTTTTATTGGCTTTCTTTTTCACTTTTTTTTTATTACCCCCTCATTTATTTATGATTGAATTCATGTTCTTCCACAAGTCGTGCCAGATGTTGCTATGCTTCAGAAGACAGCAAGTAATGGTATGCTCATTTTTAAGAAGGACACGTTTACCTCAATCTCACAAAACCAAGATTTTACATTAATACTTTATATCTTCTTTAAAAAGGCTTTTGCCAACCTCTACAAAATTCCATAGGAATCAAGCACTTCTCACACATGTTCACCAGCTGCTGTTCACCAACACCCATTACTGTGCTAGTAGCATTCCAATTCAAGGTTTTGGGTAACCCAAAAGTCCAAGGTTCAGTCTTGGAGAAGGTTATAAGCTGGAGACCACTCAACCCCTGGATGCTTCAGGGGAATGACAAAACAGCCTAAAATCAAACCAAATGTAAACTAACAAAATATATCAGCAAAATGCTGGTAAAAAAAACACAGAAGTGGATGTATACTTCCATGGCGCTGTGATTGATTTGTAACCATCAATGCAATAATGCCTGCCTATCGTGTTTTCTTCATCACTATGATTAGCTGATTGCCCTGTTAATGTGATAATACCTGTATCTCATGTTCACAAACCAAATGGTTCAAACTGCTGGAAATGGATGGACTCATTACCACATAAACAACAGAACCCACTCAGACTACACCACTTCTGCTCATATCTGAATCACAATGAACTTAAAATGATGATTGAGCCGTTTTTTCGGGACCACTCAAATCAGTTAATGTCTGTGAACATCATGACACCTGCAGTTTTTAAGGATTTGCTGAGTAATACTCCAAAAAAGGTGACTATTAATAATAATAGCCGAACAACAGGAAGTTAGTAGTAAATGGAGAAAGAAAAAAAAAAGCTATATGAAATATGATTACTTATTTGCAGCCATTTGATGCTTAGTTAGACATTCTAGACTAGATATTGTTTTAGACAGAAGTTTAAACAATATTATCTGTTTGTGTGAGTACTGAATGAGCTGTGTGCATGAATCACTGGGCATTTAATTCAACATCGGGTCCCACACCTATTATGTTAATCAACCTCTCAAGCCATGATCTGTGTTCCAGGATGCTGGTGGAAAATATCTGGCAGTGAAGAGAATACTATGGCAACCAACTCTGAGCTCAACATCTCAAATTATTTCCATAACTAAAATGTAAAGCAATTATGTCATGTCAATGATACCTTTGTTTCACTGTGAAGTGTCTGGTGAGCAATAGGACTGAATAGTGAGTCCAACACTGAGCACTAAAAGCTTTCCAAACTACTGTACGGGGATCCCCAGGGGGCCACAAGGGGGTGCTAGAAAATTTGAGAGAGACAAGAAACATTTGGTTTGGTTTTTATTTGGTTTTAGGGCTGTCAAAATTAACATATACATATATATACACACATACATACAGAGAGAGAGAGAGAGTACTACTAATATTAGAGTATATATAGATAAGATATATAGATTAAAATAAACCATGCCAATAAACCATGTTTAAAGGGGATTCTTGGGTTCACATGCAGAAGTAACTAGGAATTATAAACCTAGAGACCATCAGGTGATGAATGTTATTTGATGTAAGGTGCAGTCCAAATTCTCATCTCAAAACATGTCTTTTGGTCACAGCCTGAATGAATAAAATACATTTTCACTTTACAGCTAAAACCTCTTACACTACAAAAAAAAAAAAAAAAAAAAAAATGTAGACCTCTGAATGTACTTGCTGAGCATTTAATTTAAAAACCACGAGCATTAATAGAAAGCTGTCTCTCCTTTTGCTGTTATAACAGCTTCTGTTCTTCTGGGAAGGCTTTCCACTATGTTGGAACATGGCTACAGGGATTTGCCCCAGTTAAGTTCCAAGATCAGTGAAGTCAGGCAATGATGTTGGGTGATAGGCTTAGCTCCCAGTAGTCCTCTGAATCATCCATGTTCAAAAGTGTTGAGGTCTGAGCTTTGTGTGGCCACACCACACTCAGTAAACCATTTTCTTGAGGTGCCATGCTGAAAGCCAATGAGGGTTTTGGTATATTGCATTACTTACTATAAAAGATTGTCTAAGGAAATTGTATTTCAGGTTTTTTTTTTTTTTTTTTTTTCCCCTCCTGTTAATAATGACTTCAGCTGAAATAGTTTAAAAAAAATCCTGTTCATTATAAGTAGGTGTCCACAGGCCATGTAGTGTACCACTGGAAAAAATGACCACGTTTTAAAAGTCTGGTAATTAGAGGCTTCTTGAAGTGTTTACCACCTTTGGTATCAGCATGAAAAGATGTGTTTGAGTCAAATTTTCCACAAAACCTTGCAGAGAAATTGCATCGGGTCCTACCACTTTTTTGTGACTTCTTCATTTCGTGACTTTAACATCAGCAAGTTTATTTCTCCCTCTGGAAGAATACTGAAATTTTAATGTCACTAAAACACAAGAGGCCAAAATCTTTATAACACCTTTTTTTCCCAGAAAGTGTTTCCGCGGCGCTGCAGTGCTGTGTTGTGTTGAATCATGCTACTGATTGACAGAACTGTGTACTGTTGTCTACAAATTGCCTTCTTTTCTGCAGTCACAAAGAAGTTTTAGTGGAAATGTGCTACAGAACATGCATGTTAATGATGATCACTGAATTGCCCTAAGCTTTATAACAACCCTATTTGTAAGTAAAAGCAAATGACAAAATTGGTCCACAGGAATATATCCCTTATTTTCAGCTTGAGCCATGATTTCAATTAATCAACATTTGCCACTGCGAGTGCAGAAAATACCAACAGACAAGTACTTACATTTTAAACCAGTTTGTTTAAACCAGTGGTAATTTTTTAAATCACTTTTTTCCTTTTGTCAGTTGGAACCACTCTTAAAATGTTATTCCCATTACTATGATTTTATATAGTATAGTAAACATGCATACGCACTACATTGGTGGGAAATTTGTGGAATTAACATCTTTGATTTTTTCATTCAGTGCTTTTAAAAAATAGAGCAAAACATTACAGCCATGATCATTCATCATTTATTAGTGTTGGAGAAAAACAGAGGGAAAAAATTAAGGAAGAAAATTAAAGGCTATAGAAAGAAAATTATACAAGGTCTTTTGAATTCAGTGATTCAGAAGGTTATTTCATTTTACCAGTGCTGCTCTGTCTGTTATTATATGTAATGAGACTGCAATGTACCTTTTCTGGTGCCAGTGACTCTGCTCATCACAGAGTCTCAAATCTGCCCGTGAAAAACAATGCAGACTAGAGTCAAGGCAGTCCTATGAGTGTTCAAACGAAATGCTGTAATTGTTTGCCTATTAAATCTTTTTGTTTGTTTCTGAAGTTTTCTGTTGTCATGTAAATGAGAATTTCTGGAGTTTGCTGGATCAAAAGAGGAGAAGCATCTCTGTCAGGCCTGGTACAGGGAAACTGGGGTTTATTATTCATTTCTCATAAAACATCTGCTATGAGTCCATTGTTCTATCCCTCCTCATCATCTCTGAGGCTAACACACTGATGGGTTTGGTTGAGTGCCAAGGTAGGATTCTAACTCTGAAGCTGATTTTTCATTTTGAAATGTATAATTTTGCAAACACTAGAGTGCAACATGCAACAATGCACTTGACTACATTATCTGAAGCCCAAGAGTGAACTTACCATAAGAATATTAATGTGTTTTGCCTCATTCTTCAAAAATATTCATGTTGATGAAATGTAAAAAAAAAAAAAAAAAAAAAAAAAAAAATCTTGAAAAGACCAGATGTATATGCCTTCTGAAACGCTTTTGAGAAGGATTTAAATCCGATCACTCAAACCACTTCAGGAGGTTGTTCAAGACACATTCCAGACAGAACTGGACAAGTGTAAATGCATCTGATTGTTGAAATGTTAAAAAATAAACGTGTGAGAGAATGTTATAGGCTATGTGATAATTTATAGCCAGATATAACAGCACTACTGCAACACGCATCTCTGCAAATGTGTAGCTGATTATCTCAAGTAAATTGCAGATGGCCACACAATCTTCTTCATTAAAAGTAGTGAGACTAAATGATCTTACCAGTTCTGAAGCCGTTATTTCTCCTATTGCGTATGTTTTCTTGATCTTAAAATTAGCTGATGATGAATAAAATTCAGCGCATAGGCTCTCTGTTGCTTTCGTTGATGTGAACTCCGTTAAATTTCCATATTGTTCAGGAATTGAAGATCTGATTTATATTCATTTTGCGGTGTAAATGGTCTAAATGGAACCTTTTTAAAAGAAACACATGAAGTGGCCAGGTGTAAATAGGCCCTGAGATGTAAAAACTTACTGGGGATAATTAGTGATCATTTTGATGCAAATCACTAAAAACAATGAGTGATCTTCTCCTCATTAATTCAGTTAGTGGGGAGACTGAGGCCAGTTGTCAAACAAGGAAATTGTCACTCACAAGGATAAGATTTTAAATGAAATCTGATTTTGTATGTTGTTTTCAAACATCTAGTTCAGAACAGTATTACTCAATGTCTGAAACTAAAACTCCAATATCATCATATTTTTTCTTGTAATAGCAGAACTGTCACACCACTAGACTCTCGTTTGCACCGTTTCTCCCTGCCTTGTTTGTCGTCATGGTAATTCATTTGATTTCGTCATTGTGTTCAGGTGTGTGTTTGCCATTATCTCCCCTATTTAAGTTCAATTCAATTTGAGCGTCTTGGTCGGGTCTCGTCTATGTGTAGTTGTGTCTGAAATATCGTTGTGGAAATACCTGTTGGATATTAAAACCTTCTTCTTCATCATCTTCGTGGTCTCCATGTTATTCATTTGTTTAATCTCTGCGTCACAACCCGTGACAGAAGACTCGACCTAAAAGTGCAAATAAACAATAAATCATTTGTTTGTTTTTTCCCTTTCATCTCCAGTTCTTGTTTTGTTTAGATTCTTTTTTGTTTATCATGGACATCCCTGCTGTAAACATGCTATGCCTTGAACAGGGAGAACGCTCCCTCTAGCAACACCTGAAGGAATTCTTTGATCTGGCTCATCAGACCTCCTTCCCAGATGACTACATCTGCTTTGCGTTGGCCTCAACACCGCCACACGAGCGCAGTTGTGCGGGGAGGCTCCTTGAGGGTGCTGGCATCCTGTAGATCTTCCTTGATGATGTCACCAGCCCCACTCCAAACCCAGTGCCCAGCCAGAACCCATCAGTCAGGATAAAGCATTTCATGCCCACCGCAGATGTTGAGCCCGCAAGCTGCGAGTCCACGCCATCAGGGGAGCGTGAGCCCAACAACGCCGTGGAGCCTGAGATGCACGAGTCTGACCAGGTGTACCATCCACCGCTGAGGGAGCCATCGTGGAATTGGAGGGCAAGAAGGAGAGACCTGTCCAACCTCCTGCCACCAAAAGAAAGAATCTGGCAGCACAAAGTTCGGACCTTCGTGTTAAAAAAATCTGTCCCGTCAGTCCCACCCAGCCTCCCTCTTCCACCACCTCTCCTAACCACCATAGAGGACTTATCCTTTATCATCAGACTATTTTTCATACTCCAGTCTCATCCTCAGCCCTCAGCCATTTCTGCCACCCACTTGTCACCGTCTCTCACCATTCCCTCTGTATCTACTCCTCCTCTCAGTGGAGTGGATCCACCTCAGGCTAGTTGGGACTCCCTCGCCTACACTCCTGCTGCCCACGATTCCAGTGTGGACCATCGGCCATTCAGCCTTGCCAAGCTCCCTCAGTCAATCGGCTCCACCTGGGTCAGACCTCATCACATCTGTGCTGTGGACTCCACCCCTTCGAATACGGCCCGCTCAGCTGTCCTCAGGCTCCGCCACCACCCTTCATCACCCCAGTTTACCCTCTGTCCTCTGGACCCACTCAGTCAATACGTGAGGTTGTCAGGGTCTTCAAAGTCACTCCATTGTCTCAGATCTTTGGCTATGCGGTGGGCTCTTTTTCCAGCGTCATCGCCTCAGGTCCTTGCCACAGTGGTGTCAGGACTTCTACCACTATGGCTCCTGTCTCCATCGACACCACCATGGAGCACAGTTCTGGCTGTCATCATCCCTGGCTTTCACCACCTTCAGCACTACCCTGGACCCTTCAGTTCTGTCTCCTCCCAGTCAACCGTCCTCCTCCTGAATCTCCTCCTGTATCCTCTCCCGGTTTTGCCTACCCTTTGCTAGCCCCTTCAACATCCCTTCGCCATCTCCTCATCCTCCTCACCTCATCTCTATGGTGGGAGGACGTGCCTTCTGGGAAGAGCTGTCCTGCCACACCACTAGACTAGTTTGTTTTCGTTTGCACCTTTTCTCTCTGCCTTGTTTGTCGTCATGGTAATTAATTTGATTTTGTCATTGTGTTCAGGTGTGTGTGTGTGTGTCATTATCTCCCCTATTTAAGCTCAGTTCAGTTTGAGTGTCTTGGTCAGGTCTCGTCTATGTGTAGTTGTGTCTGAATTATCATTGTGGAAATACCTTTTGGATATTAAAGCCTGTTAAACCTTCTTCATCAATCTCGTGTTATTTGTTTGTTTAGTCCATCCGACCCATTTTATAATTTCTTTCCTTTTTTTCCCTGGGCTTTTGTGTAGCCGAGACTATGTACCTATATAGAAACTGACTTAAATATAAAACCTTAACCTACCCTACAAAATATTCACTTAGGTATGAGCTGTGACAACTGGTCTTACGTTCCAGACAAAAAATCTGAAAATTCAGCCTATATATACATTTACAGATAGTCCAGAAAGCACCAAGCACAACTGCAACTAATGAACTTTTTAATTGATGTCTGAAGAAAGATAAAAAGCAGATGAATAAGATATATCCAACTTCTTCAAGGCACACTGTTAGATTTTTTTTTCCTCTGCCAAATCACAAAGTCTTTGTATTTTGCAGAGAACAAAAAGAATATTTAGGTTTCCAGGTATAAAAGCTTTTTCAACAAAGTTAACTTTAGGAACATGTTATCATTAAGGTTAAAGTGGTTTAAACAGCATATATACATTTCAGAGAGTTCAGCTTGAATATAAAAACTCTGAAACACAGGAAATACCTGAGTAATAGACCTTTGGATCTGAAATGGAATCCTGCAAGTTAAAGTGGAGCAAATGTTTCAAAAAAATAAAAAATAATACAATAAAGGACATTATGATTTTCTAGTGTAAACAAATCTTTCATATTCAATCCTACGGATTACAGTTCACCCTTCAAATCTGTTCTATGAAACAGACAATTCAAATGGTATCAATATAATGTCCCTTAGTATTTATGTTTTGCCTAGCTCCAAAATGTCTCATATTCATGTAAACGAAAGTATTTACTTAAAGCTGCAGTCTGTAACTTTTGGTGCTCTAGCAGTTGATAAACAGAGCTGAATGCATCTTACGGAAGAACATTGTAGCTGGAGCTACTTTTCTATGGGGTTTTGGGGGGGGGGGGGGGGTTATCACACACAGTTTCTAGCAATGTCATGTTAATCTTGAGTACATATAGAGTAACAATGCATCGTTCATATTTTATCATATTTATGAAAGATAGATATGCTAAACCGAGTCTTTCTGTAAACAGCTGAGCTCCTGGAGGCGTGCCTACCGTCAGTGCAGTGGGAGGAACTAAAGAGTCAGGAGCGCGCGCAGCTTCTGCGTAGAGATCGTCTGCTAGCTGCGACATCATTATAAATAAAAAGGGAACAAAAACGTTTGTTTTGTTTACATTATATGTACTTGCGCGCCGATTGCCAACAAAACACAGACATCTGATGCAGCTTTACTCACCGCCCGCGATCTGCAAATCCAGCGCCGAACCAGGACTTGTTTACAAAACATTCGCCACCGAAATCCCAGGAACAAACAAACATACATGCACAACTCCGTTGCTGCCCCGGAAAAACAAACTTCATCCACTGTTCCCTTAACGCTGGGTTCTTTGGGAAGCTGAGAAAGATCATCTTTCCCTCACATCCAAAAACACACTCCTTTGGTGACAGGAGCTGTGTCTCATTTCAGAGGCTGCGTCCTTCGGAGATCGCATTTGAAGGCTGAATACTTCATCAAGGTGGCGTATTTAAGAAAAGTAACCGTAATAAAAATGACTGATATTAATTGTGAGGTGTAAAATACTGTAATTTCTTTCTTACGTTGCAATCTAATGGTTATTTTTCTTAAATGAGACTGCCTCGATGATGTATGCAGCCTTCAAAGGGTGCAGCCCCTGAATTGGGACACAGCCATTGTTGAAAAATCTCTCGGCTTCCGTATCCTGAACGAAACGTGTTGATGGGCGTGCTCTTGCTCTTGTTGTGGGTGATGTGTGTGTGCCAGCTTATCAGGGAGAAGTGCCTATACAAGGAATTCCGCTCTCTTTTGACGTCATACAGGCCATATTCGAAAAAAACTCTCAGAAACCGGAAGTACTGTATTTGGCACAGAAATGCTCCGCCATACGTCTAACTCGTGTTTTAAAAATTTTGGCCATGTTAAGCATGAGAATGCAACTCTTTAACTCTTTAGACTGTTGCCAAAAAGCAACAATAAAATCTCATTCTTTAGGTTTTGAAACAAATAGTACAACAAACAGAACAGATGTGTAATGGAACATCATACCATATGACTCTATACCAGAGTCCATCATTATCACTAACACAACATCAGAACGATTTTGATCTGTCAGTTTGTCACAGACAAGGACAAGCACTGAGCTGACCCTGTTAAAACCCCTAAAAACTACAAAGCCACATCTCTGCACATGCTTGAATATTAAATGAGGGTCTTTACAAAGAAATCCAAAACACTGTGTGGAACTTTAAACTTAAAATGAGAGGATAAATCCAAAACCTTGTTTTGATTGTAATGGTGCTGACGCACAGGGAAGGATATCTGATGCAGCTTTCCAATAACACCTTTCTATACCACTAAAAGGTCACATTCAAATTAAATTCATAGCCATTGAATTTATTTATAGAAGTCATTCAAATTGAATTAGGTCACTGATTTCTTTAATAGATTGGGGCTCTAATTCACTAGAATTGCATTTACACTTTTTATCATTATAAAGGATTTCAGAGCTGTTTTTCCAAATCTCTTGCGTCTTGGTGCTCATGAAATGCCCTTTAGCAGCAAAAGATATCTGACATTTTATATATTCTTCTAAATGAAACGCTGTCACTGACGATATAATATAACCATTTTAGCATAAGAAAAATGAATCATTTTCATTGAAGTCCATTCTAGTAAGAAAAACGCTCTATATAAAGTCTTTTTTTTTTCTTGACTCCTTTGACAGGTAAAAGCTTTCATAACTAATCCATAGTTAAAATACAATGTTAAAGAGAAAAGGGGAAAGTTAATGCATTAGTGCTTTAAGAAGCTTTTGATATACAGTACAGAGGACAAATCACACAGAGGCTAACAAATGTTTTGTTTTCTCTCTTTACACACCTGCCCTTTGCTCCAGCAGCACAGATCAACTTTAATTAATTTCGAATACATATGGAATTAGATGTGCATTCGCCGTTCTTTCAGTGGCAGCCTACTCTATAATTCTTCAAGCCGAAAAATCCCGATAATGAGGTAGATGAGCAGAAAAGCCCATTCTGAGAATTCTCTTTGATTTGATCGCCCTATCGGAAGTGTGAAACCTTCAGCTCATTATGATTTTGGATGGAATTCGCACACATTCTACTCCTCCTTCCATCATCCTCACTCTCTCGCTTTCTGGCATTATGTCTCTGCTCACTGAGCCCCTGGGTTGAATCACATAATCTGGAGCAGCATTTTCCCAGAACCCCCCGCACCCCCTCCTCCCCAACTCTATGCACACATACGCACACAACATAACAAGAATTCAAGCTGATAGAAAATTCATAAATGATCTTGTTTTATAGGATTGTGCGCTAAATACTGTCCTTTGATAACTAGCTAGTAAGGTAGAAGAGAAAACCACTGCATAGGGATTTTGGAGAGCGCTGGAACTTGTTTGATTCGGTCTGAGACTCAAGCAAAGCCAGGAAAAGTGTTCAGCGGTAATCCACACGTTATCAAATATGGAAAGTATCGTCCATTGCCTGATAAAACCTTCAAGCGTTTTATCAGTGCTTAGATGTCACACATGCTTAGAGGTCACACAAAAACCAGGAAAGAAGGAAGGAAGTAAAGTGGATCAGCTACTTATAAAGCTTACAATGTTGGCACATCAAGTCAAATAACTATTTCTATTTCAGTTGCCTCAAAATAGTAACACGCCAACAACGCCCCTGAACACACCTAGCATTGC
Source organism: Hypophthalmichthys molitrix (assembly GCA_037950675.1). Lineage (NCBI taxonomy): Eukaryota > Metazoa > Chordata > Actinopteri > Cypriniformes > Xenocyprididae > Hypophthalmichthys > Hypophthalmichthys molitrix. The sequence goes on from CM075503.1 coordinate 18,351,309, forward strand.
ACCGGGTGTATGATAGAGCCCTAAGTGTAACAACATTTTCGGTCACACTTTAGTTTAGGGTCCAGTTTTCACTATTAAAGTGTTAGTTCACCCCTAAATGAAAATTCTGTCATTAATTACTCATCCTCATGTCATTCCACAACCGTAAGACTTTTGTTTTTCTTCAGAAGGCAAATTAAGATATTTTTGATGACAGAATGCTGGATTAGTTTCATATGGATTCGTTTTCCGATCTCTTTATGAAGTTGTTGAAGCATCAAAGTAGCAGTTAAAAAGGCAGTCTATGGAAGGAAATCTGACAGCATTCTGTCATCAAAAATATTTTAATTTGTGCTCTGAAGATGAATTAAAGTCTTACCGGTGTGGAACGACATGAGGGTGAGTAATTAATGAGAGAATTTTCATTTTGGGGTGAACTAACCCTTTAACTATTAAGTATGACTTTTGCCTCAATAAACTTCTAATTACTGCTTATTAATAGTTAGTAAGGTAGTAAGTTTAGGGTTTGGGTAGGATTAAGAATGTAGAATATTGTCATGCAGAATAAGGCATTAATATGTGCTTTATAAGTACTAATAAACAGCCAATATCCTAGTAACATGCATACTAATAAGCAACTAGTTAATAGTGAGAATTGGACCCTAAACTAAAGTGTTACCAAATTTTTAAATGTATTATGAATAGTATATCCATGAATGAACTGATAAATGTTGTAAATTGCTGTTGTTAGCTCGTGATAGCTAATGACAGATTGCTCAAAAGTTATCCATTAAACTAAAAAAAAAAAAAAGATAAATAAAATACTTTAGGACAAAAATGAAAGGGAAAAAAATGATTTCACTGAATGTGTGTTTTTCAGCATGTTTATTAAGTGCACTGTGGTTCATCTTTGTTCTGTACACTTGAATGTAGTTCAGGCTAATATCGACCTTGTCTTTTAGACTGAAGAAAATGACTATTGATTTATTGAGTACCACAATAAATGGCATTCTTGGAAATTCCGAACACACTATACATAAGATCAACAAAGGCACACGTCTGGGTATTCTAGGTATGCTATATTATATTGTGTATTGTGTGATACAAGCCATAGATCAGAATATATTAATTAGGACTTGAGCCTCAGGTTAGACATTCAAAGGCAACCTGCGGTGCCTCTGAAAGTCATTTTAGCAATGCAGTAATCTTTATTATGCTACCCAATTAGCAGACGTATTTGTTAAAATAGCACATAACTCTGTGCACTTCAGAGTGCATCACTTCATCACTGGGTAATTAGTTTAACATATAATGTTAAACTAATTACATAAACAGTATGTAATTGAACCAACTGATAATACCAACTGTTGGACAAAGGCAGAATGAGAAAAAATATAAATGAAAGAAAAGAAGAGGACAAAATGCCCAGTCTAAAAGCAAATCACCTCAATTGCTGGAGTAATGGATTTGAGTCTACAAACTCAATGAATGGGCTTAATGTTGCATGTTGTTGCAAGTCAGCACGTAGCTGATGAGGTCTGACATCAAGCTGTGTTACTCATCACTCGTTTTCTTTCTGCGAACATCGAAGAGAGAAATTCTGCTCCACATAATGCTTTATATTTGAGGACTGAAAAAATGAAAGGCTAACGGCCATCTGTCAAATTGTTGTTGGAACAAATGATTTTAATCTAGAGATAGATTAAATAATTTGAACAAAAAAATTCAAAAACGTGTCCATTAATCAGCAGAACTTGTCAAAAGTTAAACTAACGAGCAATTATGCATTTCAAGGGGACATAAATTTCCATTCAGCGGATCTTATTTGTCATATTTTCACTGCCCTGTCTAATCACTGCTAATATTAGACACTAGCTGAGTAATGAGGATATTTTGTTCATTCAAACCGTAATAAATAATTATGCATTGGGGTAGAAATACATGAATGAATTATCTGTTGTGGACAATTAGACAAACAAAATCCTAACGACATCCTGTTCCTCTTTTATGTGGTTCTTGGCCAGTCAGGTTTGAAGAGAACTGCTTTCCTGTGGGCTAATTTATGTAAATTTTATTTGTACAGATGAAAGTTTGGGACGTGATGGGAATTATTGTAATAAATTATAATTTGAAAACAATGCTCCTGGAAAAGAAAGCAATTTGTTAACGTTATCTCAAGTTGCTTGAAAAATTCAAGAAGGTTAGAGAACACTGGAGGGCATCTATCAATCAATCTGGAGTAAAGAGACCTTACAAACAAATTATATTAATTCAGTTTATATTGATCTCTACATGCACATTTTTAAGTGAAAAAAATTAAGTGTTGCTATATTTTACATCAAAGAAATGTTTCCAAGTGCTTACGGCAATGAGAATGAGCTATAACAACGTAGCTCTGATTTTGTATTTCGAAATAGCTGCATATTTATCACTGATATTCTGTTAATAGTTTCACCAGGGAATCGTTTTGCGGTGGCATTCTCTAGTTTGAGTTTCCAAGCAGCTGTGAGTTATCAGCTTTTTCCTGCATGTCAGTGTTTGACACATCTGGGATCTGTGCAGTCAGCTGATAACTCCCTTCTGTCTCCACACCTGGAGGATTAATACAGAAATCTATAAAGGGGTGGACACATTTACCCACTACATTGTGCTTCCTTGTATAGAACCCTGTTCTTTTCACTAAAGCATTTTATTGACTAGAGGATAGATCCTTAAACATTCAAGAGAGACAATTTTCCCACTGCTCAACAGAAGGTGTATATTGACTGTTTGGAGAGTGTTCCTTTTGGACTAGAGTTTCTGATGTGTGATGGTGTCAGAGTGAATCAGATTTAAAGGGATATCTCACCCAAAAAAAAATGAAGATTCTCTCATCTCTACTAACACTGATTCCAAAGTGGTACTTTCTTTCTTGCATAAAACACAATCATATAAGTCTGGAACAACATGAGGGTCATGAGTAAATGCCAACAGAATTTTTGGGTGAACTATCCTTGTACATTATTATTGAGGAATATATAGTCTGTAAAAATGAGCAATTCCCCTTTATACTGAACATTGGACAGATGTTGAAATATAAGTGCAAAAAAAATTCTATCTGCAGAGCACTTGAATAATAAATGCAGTTCATATTTATCTTGCTTTCCCTTATATCCTGGAATAGTCTTCCAATATAAAACCACAGTGACTATTTCTGAACATGGGAAATGTGGTTAAACTAAAGACAACTCAGATTTGTTAAAAGTAAAGTGAAAGAGATTTTTTTTTTCTCAGCAAAAGGAACAGGAAGTCACTGTAGACAAAATTTGTATGAACAAAATCATGTTTTAAAAAAATGCATGTAATTATCTGGAATAAATTCTTCCAAATGTTAAACTAACATTTAATTATCAGGAAAATACATATTCATTACTTTCACTTGCTAAACATACTCTGGATCACCCAAAAATGACAATTCTGTCATCAGTTAGTCACTCCCCTGTCTTTCTAAACCCGTAAGACTTTCGTTCATCTTCGGAACACAAATGAAGATATTTTTAATGAAATCTGAGCTATTTCTGTCCCTCCATTGACAGCCTACATAACTACCACTTTGTCGCTTCAAAAAGTGCATACGTTAAATTTAGGCTTTTATTCACATATAAACATTCATCAACATGCTTGTTTGACATGCTAGAACCAATGAGGTTCATTCTCGTGTGTTGCGCAGCACGTTTGAGCTTCCGCAAAAACCAGTGAGGTTTGTTCTCACGTGTCAAGCAAGTACGGTCCAGCTTCTGTTTACATTCGCAGATCAATGTTTATATGTGAATAAATAAATATAATATATTCATCATATAAAGTGATTGTGTCTCTTCAGAAAATTTTAACAAAATTATTAATTTCATTTGGATTAGTTTTACAATCTCTTTATGAACTTTTTGAAGCGTCAAAGTAGTAGTTGCGTAGCTGTCAATGGAGGAACAGAAAGTACTTCAGATTAAAGTTCTTTTGAATGATTGTCAGTGAAGAAAAACATGCTTTTAAGCTCAGATGGTGTAGTTACCAGCAGGAGCTAATGGGGCCATGCTAACAAGCCTTAATCTATGGGATTCTGTCTATTTCAGACATGTATGAACTCTCCACCTCTGCATTTACATTGTTTTTCTGATTACAGTAGAAAACTCTGAGTCAGTCAGCCACGTGAAACGCATGAAAGCAGACACTGACTGAAAGAGACATGCATCACTTCCAGCATGACAGTACAATAACACTCAGATATCTGCACAGAAATAAGAGCGATCCAGCTTTTCCCCCATTCAGTCAAACATGGTAAATATAGAAATCACACAACAGTGACACCAGTGAGCAGTATGAAATGAGCAATTATTCAACAGACTTTGCCGCACTGTCACAACATCCACCACCAAAAGGAAATGGAAGACCTGGCAGACGTCAGAGACACTGGGGTGATGCATGTGAAATGTATCTAAATTAATGTTGCCTGATTTTTGGCTAACGATTTTTGGCTAATGAAGGAAATGTGAAGTGTGTGTGCGTGTGGTGAGTCATCCCCATTGAGAAAAAAAAGACTCACTGAAGATATTCAACAAAGAGATGTTGCACACAGCCACTTTAATTAGTTGTATAAAATATGTTGCTTTGTCAACATTGTGATCATGCTAGTAAAGCACATTTGAAATAGAAAAAAAAAATGAAAATAGCAATATCCTGTATATTTCAAAAACAATCTGCGTAAATTATCTAGATTAGCTAGAAACATAAATTCACACTTTATCCCAATGGATTCACTATAATTTTGATAAACTCTCTCCTGTATTACCACGGTACACTAAGACTGTGTATTGTGGTAATACAGGAGAGATATACTGATGTTGTACAAACAGGAAGTGCTGGACAGAAATCATCGGGTAAAAATTAGCTAAAACTGTACAGGTATATATATATATATATATATATATATATTTTTTTTTTTTTTTTTTTTTTTTAATGTAAAAATGTAAATTTACAATCATTTTTTTTCCATTTGTTTCCATATTGCAAACAAACATGTTGTAATTCAACAGTAACTACTACTATTAATAGTAATCTTACTTTTTATATCTTTTCCAGCACTAAAGATACTTTTCAGAGCACACAACATCTTGAGTCAACAGTTCACTGGTCCAAATAAAATAATAAAACCAGCAGTGCCGGCTGAAGCAATGAAAACAAACAAAGCCATAGGAGGACTTCAAACAGTGAGAGTGAACACATGAGAGTAGAAGCAACCGTTTCACAAAAGCCTCCATCCATGTACACACTACACACAACACAAGCAGAGCCAGAACAGAGCTCAAGGAAGAACGGTACAGTGCATGAGGAAGCATCAACAACCAGTGAAAATGTGGGAAAAGGAATCAAAACAAAAGATTAAAAAAAATAAAATAAAAAAATAAGCAGTTAATAAACAAACTTCATTAATCCACTCCAATAGGTGTCAGCAAGTCAAAGACTACTATGAGAAATAAGAACTAGTGAAACCTTAAAAAAAACATGAACCAGATCCTGAAAGAGTAACACAGTTTTATATTTACTACTAGACATGACTAGACATGTAACATAAATGCTGTGAGTTCAGTTCTATTATCATTATGTACAATATTTAAAAGCAATTGACATTGTTATTTGTTGACATTGACAAAATTATTCCTCAGTCCTTGGTTAACTGTTTAATGAACATGAAATTATTTATTACGGTTTTAGAGCTGCAGTTCGTAAATTTTGCCTCTGTCGCCATCTCTGTTTGAAACCTGCAATTGCAGTTATTTGCGGAATTATGGGGTTGTGCCTCGGCACGGCTCCTCAGCGCGGATGAATCTAATGTTTGCTGTCAGTCACCACACCGATGTAGATACTGTACTTTCAAATCTGTACTTCCAGATTGTAGTCTTGAAGTATGACCAAAGTGAGAATTTTCACCGGAAAATGTCATCTGTAACATGTCTGCCACTTTTGTTTTGACCAACTGAGGAAAAAAAAAAGCATTACAATAAATCGCTCTACCAATTGTGATTAAATCTAATGATCGCTTAGTTCAGATCACGTCAAACCATGCAAATTATTATTAATGTTATACTTTGTTCTCAAATTGTTAATGTTAACAACATCAGCATTGCGTGACTATGTGCATTTAGTGTGTATTAGCATTACCTGTAGATTTCAATTTCTGTACAGTCTAATCTCTGACGTTAATTTGTCATGCCATACAATCCGCCATACAAATAATAAGTTTAATTATAGCAGTTGATGTGAGAAAAGGCTATAAATAATCCACTTCGTGTGCAATATAGCCTACTAGCTGGGACTCATTCTTTATGTAAACAGATGTGACGCAATGATGCAAAGACAAACTGCGACATGTTCGAATTTTCCACGGAAACCCACCAGTACCACCCGAATTATAAAACATTATTACAAGCTTATCGCTGTGAATCGGGCTAAAGTGAGGAGAAGTTTTGAACACTAACCAAAAAAAAAAGTTACAGACAGCAGTTTTAAGTGCTGTGACTGTTTCACTTTGCATATAAATATAATGTAAACGTTCTGCAGAACTGATGACAGTGTTCTTCAGACTGACAACATTGAAACTTACCATGTCAAATTCAGTTTAACGAAGAGCTTGAAGGTGTCTTGGAAGCATAAATAATGAATGTGATGTCCTGGTGGTCCTCATACGTAGGTCGGAGGCTGTGACTACAATAGGAAGGTATGCCCATAAAAGATGAGAAATGAAAGACCTCATGACTTATGGCATCAGTGTGTCTCTGTGAAACACAGATAATTATCTACGGTGTGTATATAGGTCAGATGCCAAAATACGATTTATAACTACAAAACAAAGTCTGCATGAGAAGAGATTGGATGACACCATCCTTATTCACTTTGTGGGTGATATTCTTCCTTCTGTCTCATACTCTCTACTAAAGGCTTTACTGCTTCATGGTGCGGTGGGGTGAGGTGGGGGGGTAATTTGATGAAACTCTTCTTATTGTTTGGGTGGCATAGCAAGACCACTATAAAAAATGGTTTTGGCTTTGAGTCATGGTCCATTTAATCCCTCAGTTCTGGGCATTTCTCTTCTCATACTCCTACTACTTCCTTTTCTTCTCACAATTCCTACCTAACATTTGGACTGCTATATCTATCACCACTGGTGTTTTCTGCTCTACGATTATATAGAGTGGTTTACTTGTCCGGCTGAGAATTTGGAAGTCCCAAGTTATTTTAGCCATATCATTTTGTACAATGCTTTGTAAAACCACAAACAGTCTAAAGAGGAGATACTCTGGGGAAAGAACGTCCTGCTTTTTCATTAAATTAAAGTAGTGCTCTAGAACATGAAATTTCAAATTCACAAATTTTTAACTGTAAACCAGACAAACTTTAAATTTAGGTTGGACAAAGCCTTATCTGAAAAAGTAAACAAATAGTTTAAGATATAGACAAATAAATATATAGATTGTTGGTTGGTAGGTTGGTTGGTTGAGAATCTAAAACACACACTGTTCAACAAGATGGTCACTGAGTGGACTGACTTGGGGGAAAAAAGACTTCCCGTCTTGGGAGTTTCCACCTCATCACGTATGTTTGTACACACAGTCCTATAGATTTGGTTGTCCTGTTGTGCTGTTCCTGCCTGCTCTAGGTTGCCTCAGGGGCTTCTTTGTTGTCAGCACCTCAGGTCTTTTTTGATGTTGTAAACTCCTGTCTCTACTGATCTGGTGCTGAGTGTTTATTCATGATTAGTGTCTCTGTATTTCCCTCAGTCCTGCTATTTCCAAACACTGTTAGGATTTCCGAAACCCTAGAGGTTAGACCTTCTGCTATCTGTTTGTAATGCCATATAGTGTATAAATTATATACACCACCACCACCACCAAGTCTCTTGCTCACTAAGGCTACATTTATTTGATCAAATGTACAGTAAAAAACAGTAACATTATGAAATATTATCTAAATATAAGCTAAACTTTCAGCAGTCATTCAGGCTTTAGTTCAGAAATCACTGTAATATGCTATTTTGGTGCTTAAGGAAAAATTCTTATTATCAATGTTGAAAACAGTCGTGCTGCTGATTACACTTTATTTTGATAGTCCTCTTTAGACATTACTAACTATAAGTAACTTTGCAACTACATGTCAACTAAATCTCTTTACATTTATTCATTTAGCAGACACTTTTCTCCAAAACGACTTACAAATGAGAATAGTAGAAGCAATCAAATTAACATGAGTGCAAGTCCCAGTTTCACCAGCAAAGTGTTTGTAGCAAGGAATTTATTTATTTATTTATTTATTTTTTAAATACACACACAAGTAGAGAAAAGTAAAGATAAAAAGTGCTAATATTACTGGGTCATGTGTTGATGAAAAAGTGCTCAAGAAATGCTCAAGAAACATTTATTGTGTACAATTGTACAAAATATTTGTGTACAATATTTATTTTTTAGGATTCTTTGATGAATAGAAAGTTCAAAAGAACAGTGTTTATTTGAAGTATAATCTTTTGTAACATTATAAATGCCTTTACTGTCACTTTTGATCGATTTAATGCATCCTTGCTGGAAAAAAAATAATTAATTTCTTTAATTTCTTTTCAAAAAAATAAAAATAAAGATTTTTACTGACCCCAAACTTTTGAATGGTAGTGTATAATGTTACAAAAGCTTTGTATTTCAGATAAATGCTGTTCTTTTGAACTTTCTATTCATCAAGGAATCCTGAAAAAGAAATATTGTACACAATAAATGTTTCTTGAGCATCAAATCATCATATTAGAATGATTTCTGAAGGATCATGTGACACTGAAGACTGGAGTAATGATGCTGAAAATTCAGCTTTGCCAACACAAGAATAAATTACATTTTAAAATATTTTCAAATAGAACATAGTTATTTTAAATTGTAATAATATTTCACAATATTACGGTTTTTACTGTATTTTTAATTAAATAAATGCAGCCTTGGTGAGCAGACGAAACTTCTTTTTAAAACATTAAAAATCTTACCGTGTCCAAACTTTTGACTGGTAGTGTATATATATATATATATATATATATATATATATATATATATATATATATATATATATACATATATATATATATATATATATATATATATATATATATACCAAGATTTCTTTGGTCTGAGGTTCTAAATAAAGACATCAATATAGCGTGAGCACAGCACAGAGGTGCAAAAAGACAGGAGAGCCAGCTCTAAATTGGAGGCAGCAGACCCAGTGAGAGTGCCAGACACCACAAATAACTCAGCACAACAAACACCTATGGATCTGGAGCTATGCAACCTGGAATAAAACACCTCTAGTGAGTGGCCACTTAGAATGGGTAATTGAAATTCACTGTTTGTTGTATTGAGGGTTGTGTTAACCGATAAGATACAGAGATAAATTCCATAAAATGGGAATATTTAACGGAGTGTCTATTTACACTAAGTGCAAATAGCCTGCTATTAACTCTACCCATCAATGTCTGGTTGGGCCAGACAAAATTACAAAAAAAAATCTGTCTAATAACAGGAGCAGTGGTATGGAGAGTAAAGCTGGTGGCGCTAAATTTTAATGCGATCGACCCAAGTTTGAATTTGCCTTTTTCCAGTCTCCTCCTTCTTCCTTTTCCCATCACATATCAGATTAGAAACAAGAAAATATGTGGAAAATGGGAATAAAGTGCCTAACAGGCATTTAATATTAGGAATAAAGTGTTTATTTGTTAGGGTTAAGGGTAGGTTTGGGGAGGGCTTTATTGTCCCTATAAGGCAGCATCCATTTGATGATCTTAATAAATATAATTATACACTCAATATGTTGTTATTGCATGCTGTTTTATAATGTACTACAATACACAGAGGTGCAAACAGTATCAGAAATCAAAAAGAGCTCTATTGCCAAGTATGTTTGCACACGCAAGGAATTTGTTTTGGTGACAGAAGAAGCTTCAGTACACAAAGACAACAACAGTATATATAAAATAAAAATAGACAAATGTGTATGTACATGTGTGCTATATACGAACAGAATAGAATAATGTATTGTCAAATAAATATAAGTGATATTGCACATAGTTATTATTGCACAGTGGGAGAACATTTAACTGTTCATGAGGCAGATTGCCTGGGGGAAGAAACTTTTCTTGAGCCTGGCTGTTTTGGTGCTCAGTGCTCTGTAGCGCTGGCCAGATGGAAAAAGTTCAAAGAGAAGGTGGCTTGAATGTGAGGGATCAAGAGTGATTTTCTGAGCCCATTTTCTCACTCTGGATGTATACGGTTCTTGGAGGGTGGACAGGGGAGCACCAATAATCCTCTCTGCAGTCCTAACTGCCCTCTGTATTCTTCTGATGTCTGATTTTGTAGATGAGCCAAACCAGACAGTTTTTAAGCAGTTGCATAACTTTGTTTTAAAAAATGGACTGGTGGTAAATTTTTTGTTAAGCGTGCCAGAGGTCCTGGGTTCTAATCCACCCATTTAATCAGTGATTGTATATCAAAAGCAGGGACATGTTTGTGTGCAATTTGTTTTGTGAATTCATCGGAATTAATAGAGAGTCTCTGCAACAGCTTTATGCGATAGATTGAAGTGCTCGTCTGTGTGAAGACTGCACAGTGTGCACGAGTGCCTTCTGCCATTGGTAATGGCGGCAATGAACACATTGAAAAAATAACACATTCCAGTGCCGGATCGCCTCATATTTAACACAAACAAACGAACTGCTAATCAACAGGAGATTTTTCTTTTGCATTACAGCCATGCAGCGAGATGTTATGTTGGTGAAGACAATATTGACCTTGGCAAAAGTGGTGAGGACATGTCCCACTCACAAATTACTCATTTATTGAAGTGGACAGACTCAATGATGGCTGAGTAGAACTGCATCAGCAGCACCTGTGGAAAGTTGAACTTCCTCAGCTGGCAGAGAAGTATAACCTGTGCTGGGCCTTTTTTCATAATGGAGTCAATGTGATTGTCCCACTTAAGGTCCTGAGAGATGGTAGAGCCCAGGAACATGAATGACTCCACTGCTGCCACAGTGCTGTTCATAATGGTATATCTTTTTTTTTCTTCTTCTTCTTTTTCAGAAGTCCACTATCTTCCTAAATGCAGCATATGTTTTAGACAGGCTGGTGAAACAACGTCTGGGCCTGGTGCTTTCCTTGTCTTCTGTTTCCGGAAGATCCAACACACATCTTCTTCACCGACCCGAAGTGCAGGGGGGTGGGGGGAGAGTGGGGTTGCTGGAGGTGTTGATGGTTGTGCAGATAGACCATTACAGTGGGTGTGAAGTGTGAGACTAAGATTTTCAAATCAGTAAAACTCATTCAGGTCATCAGCCAGTTGCTGATTCCCTGCAGAGTTGTGGGATGGCATCTTGTAGTTTGTAATGTCATTCAGGCCTTTCCACAATGAAGCTGGGTCATTGGCTGAAAATCTGTGTTTCAGCTTTTCAGAGTAGCTTCTGTTAGCCACTCTGTTCTCTTTTGTCCGTGTACTTTTTTGGCCTAAATGTACAAGATTTTGTCCTCATTCCTGTAGGCATCTTTTTTGCCTGACGAAACTGTCTGAGTTACGCTGTGAACCATGGTTTGTCGTTGTTGTATGTTAAATAAGTACTGGTATGAATGCACATATCCTCACAGAAATTATGTGTGTTGTGATGAATGATGTGCACTGTAAAAAAAAGTCCCCGTAAAATTTACGGTAAAAAAAACAGAACTTTACCGTAACAAATACGGTAGCAATGTTTTAGGTTTTATGGGACAGCACTTAGTTTACTGTCTATTTTACAGTTCAAAACCGTTTAATTTAAAGGTTTATATTGTAATAATTAAGGATCATAACAGTTTATTTTACACACTGTTCAAAATTTAACTTAAATTTACATTAAAACCCATATTTCATTAACTGATATAATGTTAATTTACCAACCTATTGAAATACTAATATCTGTTTTATTTATATTTTATTACTGTAAAAAAAGAATAGTGGGTTTACCTTAAAAAAGTTACCTGGTTGCCTTAAAATTTTGAGTTCATTGCAACAGAAACTCAAAATATTATGTTCTCTGAACCACATTAATTAATGCAAGTTGATTTGACATTAACTGTTTTTCACTGTAGCATTTTTACAGTCTTTTACTGTTAAAATCACGATTTAAGTTTCTGCCTGTAGGTTGGGAGAAGATGAACCAGACATTGATCAGAGAGTATCTGCCAATATTTGCACTTAAGTATAAATAGAATCTAACAGCTATTTACACCAAGTACAAATAGAATCTAACAACTATTTACACCAAGTATAAATAGAATCTAACAACTATTTACACCAAGTACAAATAGAATCTAACAACTATTTACACCAAGTATAAATAGAATCTAACAACTATTTACACCAAGTACAAATAGCATCTAACAATTATTTACACCAAGTACAAATAGCATGTAACAACTATTTACACCAAGTATAATAGCATCTAAATACAATTTACACTTTACACAAAATACTGCTATTTTCACTTAGTGTAAATAGCATATATCGCTATTAGTGCAAATAGCCTCTGACAATATTTAAGCATTCAGATTTAGATATGGACTGAATATACAAACAAACTCTTATAAATGTGAAAATCTGCTTTTTCATCATAGTGGGTCAGTCAGTTCCAGTCTGTTGTGCCCCGGCAAAACCAATATTAAAGGAAGAGATTCCAGCTATTGCTAACTGAACTTTTCCATATAAATTATTACAAGGTTTTTGACAAAAGCCAGAAAAAAAGCAAGAAAAAGCCACAAAACCGCATGCATTAAAAATTCATAGGATTACCCAAGGATTGAAAATATAAAGAGAATCAACACAAGACTGTGGATAGAATATTATTTATGACAGTTTCACAGTTCACTGAAGGGGACTGTTATCTACAATTGGTCTGAACGTTCGCACTGAAAGCATGGAAACACCTTCTTGTCCACAATGGTTACAAGCACATCAAAATATTACAAAGGAAAGGTGCTATCAAGTTTCAAAATTAAAGTATTAGATCTGCTTTTACCCTGTTTTTATATACATAATGTTGCTTTATTAAAGCTTTCCATGATGATTTTCTTGACTGACTATCACCAGTGTCCCTGGACTACCTGTCTAAGTGTTAAGCTGTTTTCAAAAATATCTCATCCTTCTAAAATAACCTTACAACCAGTTTGACCTACCTAAACATGATCCCTTGTGTTCTTTACCAGTCAACAGAAGATAGAAAAATGTTCTTTATCAACCACTGCACTGCTGGGAAAGGTATTTTGAAACTGTAACTTGTCAAGCTAAGCGACTCATAATTTAAAGTAGTTAAATGACAGCCAAGCTACTATTTAGAAAAGAGTATTAGCTAAAAGTTACAAATTACTAAAAAAAAGTAGCTTCTGGCACAAAACAGTGAGTTTCTGAATAAATGAACAGTTCCAAATAGGGTGACAGTATCAAACTTGGACTGCAAATGTAAACTAAAAAACACACACACTGAGAAGAGGAAAAAAAAAAAAAAAAACAGAATACTTTGTAATTTATATAACTGAGGTGATAACATGAACTAAATATTCTATAAAACACCATAAAAAAAAACAGATTCATTATAATGAGCCTGACTTTCCGATATATTTCAAATGAGAGGATTATTCACTACGTATGAACTAGTTAACTAGAATGAATGACTAGTGATAGGTTTCAAGAAACTCTGAAACTATTTTGGATCTTTTCTTTCAGATCCGTGGTTTAGAGCATGTAACAAACTTACATGTCATGATTTCAGTTGAATGTTCTATAAAGTCATTAAAAAATTTTGTTGATACACAAATTGAGTGCCACAAATCAATAAAAGACTACATATTACACAGATAAGTGATGATATTTACTAATATTATTGAATAGAATTTGATGATTAAGCTATAAAGAAAAATTTTCAATTGTTTTATATATTGTTGAGTATAATTTTGCTGTCTTCTCATTGCATTTACATGGCTTTATCCAGCAGATGTTTTCAGCGCATGAAGCTTAGCGTGCTTCGCAACAGTGAATCATTTTGCGACGCAATTTGTTTAACTGATTCAAAATTATGAAAAGCTTCACTTCTCCCATCACTACCTAGCGCAACCAATGTGAGAGACAAGACCATTTAGAATAAGTTTACTAGAATGAATCTACACTACATACAAAGAGGGTCGTGTAAAACGAACCAGTTCACTGAAATGAATTGGAACTTCTAAAGCTAAAAATGAAAGAAATGACTGTGAAACAATTCAAATTGACACTTGTTTTAAAAAGCTTGTTACATCAAAAACACTTTTTCTGCTGTAATACTACTGAAAAGTTGGTAAAATTGCTACTGAAACACTTTTGCTTTGAACCAAATTAGCTTTAAATGCTTCCATCATTTGTATGCAAAACAATAAAAACAGCATCTAATTAGATCTTTACAACATTAATTCAGCTCCCGGGAACACTCAGTGACCATTCTCTCAGAGGACACATGGCAACGCTAATATGATAGAGTAAACAGCGAAAGAACACCAGGTGCAGGACAAACAAGGCTGGACCTCACAAATGAATAAGGAATAATGGAGAAAAGAGGAACTTTTCTGAGGAATTGCTCTTAGCTTAGATAATGTGCTCGATAATCCATCATTTTGACATTTCCAGAATTTTTACTTTGTAAAACTATCTTATTATTTGTTGATTAGAGGATAATTAGGTCTTCTGTTCTCAAAGCGTTGAGTAACTGATAGCAAAGTCAGTTTGTCCTAGAAGCAGTGTTCCCTAAAAAATACCTTCAAAAGTAAATAACTACTGACACAGCAATTACGTCAATTGGGGTCAATTTATGTTTGAGAAATTGGCCCACTTTGGGAATGCATGTAAGTAATCAGTTAAATCGCTTTTTCTCCTTCACTGTTCTTCTGCTGAGACAACCTGATGAATGGTTTTAGTAAGACACACAAATCTGTCACAGTCCTGTTGAGGAGAAGGAAGTGGGTGGACAAAATCATTTCCCCTGCTCTGCAAACTCAGACACAGAGACAGGGCAGCCTGCCTTCACCGTCCCCGCCATCGCCTGCAACAGATCAGACTCAGTTAGGGCCCTATAAGAGAAACTCTAATTCCTCCCTAACTCATAAATCATAGAGGAAGGGAAAAGGGCTCACCGTCTGCGCCCCAACGATTCCAACCATTAACCGCTGCTGCACTGTTGACTTTTACTGTCTGGAAACGGTGTGTCCATAAAAACATCACATCGGCCCAGCAGAGCTCTGCTTAGATCATTGAACAGACTCTGGGTAACTTCCAGTGATGTTGCAGTTAGGCCAAATGATGACAAACATCAGTGTGACTAATTGCTGATTATTTCCATTTAATATCATATTTATGGGCCACTTTTATATATTTTGTGTCTTTATATCTTATAGTGAAGACATTTATTTTTTTGCCAGATAAAGGTGGATTCATCATCTGAAATTTTTATAGATCCAAGCAGCAGTTCAAAAGCCATGCTGTTCTTAAGCCATTTTGGAAGAGGCTGCAGCAAACTAAGCACATGTTCGAGACAATTTTCAAGCAGACAGATGAAATACCAAAGCATAACTATGCTAGTCCAGGCGTATTGACAAGGGGCTGCACACCCAATAAAACACTTAAAGGATTAAACACCCTATAAACATAGGACAGAAACGGACAAATCACATACCGAATAAGCCACACTATGTGATAAACAAGAAGAATGTCCAGCTGTTAACTATACCTTGAAAACTGAAACAGATTACAGATTCATGACACATGACTTTTCGGTAACACTTTAGAATAATGGTGAATGAAAATGAGATTACAAATGATAAAGAATTAACGATTTATTACTAATCACAATTACTAATTACTAATTACTTCCTTTTAACTAATACGACAATGTAGTGTATTCCAGCAATTATTTGCATAACCAGCATCTTAAGGCCAATTCACACTGCACCAACAGACGCCAACAAACAACGACGGACACGTTTGTCGGGATTTGTCGGATCAGTGTGTTACCCCTGTCGCATAAATTAGTGGATATTGAATAGAAATTATGATTATGTCTAATAAATATTAAACTAGCTTGTGTAAATATATACATTTTTCTCCATGTATGTGCACTTTTGGACTAAAAGCTAAAAAGGACGCTGTTCAAATTGTGTGAACACAAATAAATCAAAGCAGACGTGACTGAATATGAATGCGTTTCAAAATATCACAAGTTACCAATTGATTATTTTGTACTCCTGACAATTACTGTAACTGCAACCGAATTTTATCATAAACAGTGAACAAACATCGAAGCTGGAGTATTTAATTTTTCTAATGAAACATTGTCCAGATCGACTGCAGTTCTCTGCATAAATTCAAGTATGCACCCTATCTTTCCTTCCGCAGCAACCCTGGCTTCACCCACAACCTCTTTTGTTTTGTACGCCCTCTTTTCAGGTGAAAAATTACATATAAAGACATTCTGACTTGAAGTTTGTCGGTGTCTGTTGAGGCAGTGTGAACATGACGAACAACGAACAACTTAATTGTCTGTGCGGTGTGAATTTGCCTTTAAAGAAAGCAGAGATGCATTTGAACCATCGCCATAATCAAAATGAGATGAGATTAATGAGCTGTAGCTTTGAACCGTTGTGATTCCACACAACCTCCATCTGTGTTCGATGCTGTCAGGTGAGATGACTTTCACCGCATTTTCCCAGCTCCTCTCATCTGCCTCTACTTTAATCAATCACTGTATGGAAGGTCTATCAACACTTATCAAGTTGGAGGTCTGTCAAAAGCACAGCTGCGTGTGTTCCCTGTCAATCCATTCACATTGCTTGCAACAAACAGATGCTCTTTCCTTGGATGTGAATCACAGACTGTGTAAACATAGGGATGAGTCATGAATGACAGCTATTATACATCATCCTAGAAACTATTGTTCACAGAAATGGTGCTTAGTCTTAAAATGTCAAGTGTCAGATTTATTTTTGTTTAAAATGTAAATGCAATTTTGTGATCAAATTAGCAAAAGTCACATTAATAGACTCATAGACTTCATAATTTAAAGCACTTGTTGATTACCACAAAAATCGATTTAGACTTGCTGCTCATTTTCTTTAAAAACAGCAAAATGGGCTGTAAAGAACTTAAAAATACGGATCAATGACAGTTTGTGAACATTAAAATACAAACTGTTTAAATAAAATAGCTACTAGACATGAACACTATCCGAAAAAAATGCTAGTCACTAGGTACGTTTACATGGAGCATTGTAATCGGTTTGAAATGCCCAAACCGAATGAAATTGTAATCGGTTTGAGAGGGGTGGGATAAACCTTTCTATAAACCGAACAAAATAAAAATTCTGCCATGTAAATGAGTTAAACCGATTACTTTGCGTCTACGTCATCACGTCAAGAGGCCAGGGGTCGTCAGAATGCACAATGGTGGCGGCAAAATTAAACTGGAGTAAAACTGAAATAAGACATTATTAAATACACTGAAGGAACTCAGTTTATCATTACTACGGACCTTCATCCACACGCTTTTGCTTTTCAGAGAAGGGAGGGGTAGTATTGAGATGCTGCTTAGAGATGCACAGACATCAAAAAGGTCAGCTTCCTGCGCCCGTCTTTTCCTCATACCTTCCAGCAGTAATATGCTACAAATTCACGCTGTTGCTTGATTAATAGCAACACTTTACATATAAATAGCGCGCATAAGAAATAATGGAACTCCATGTTGACAGGAATAAAAGGTGGCAAACAGGACATAAATAATGTGTGTGTGTCACAAAGTCATTCCGATTGAAAGCGCCGGCACATGTAAACACCATATCGGATTAGATAACGTCTCATCTAAACAGTCCACCGAATCTTTCAATCTGAATGATTTTAATCGGAATGACAAAAAAGTGTACATGTAAACGTGGCTACTGACCTTCAAAGACACATTTACCCCTGAAGTGGACATAGTAGTAGCAATATGTAAACTTAAGGTAATAATATTCACTCTTATGTTAATAAGAGTGAATATTATTACCTTAAGTTTACATATTGCTAGAAAGGTATAATGCACCCTTAAGGGGTAAGGTAAAAAGGCATTACATTGTGTGTACTGTCTTAGCTGCTGTACCATTAAAGGTAACTTTTGCACATATTTTCCTGAGTGAATATGTGTGTAAACATGACTTTAATGTGTATGTGTGTGTGGGGTGGCTTACCAACCTTTTCTATGTAGCTCAATACAATTTTACAACTTCATTGCCATGACAACCCTAAAATAGCAAAACAGCAAGAACAATTTTACAGCTCAAGTAATACACAAGTTTTAACAGAAGAATTAATTTTAGGGCTTTTATAAAACTACACGCTTCACATTTTCTGCCTTTAAATTCCCTAAAAATTGGTCCCTTTTACTTCCATTGTAAGTGCCTAATCTAAGTTTTTGCTTTTTTGAGAAAAAAATGAAGGACGAGTCAAGATAATTTTTTGTAGCAAGCAACATTATGCCACAAATGATGTTGATTGAGCTTAACTTGTATTAAACATGAAAAATTCCTTTAAATATCTATCAATCATGTGCATTTAAAGCTCTTAGGAGTCTTAAAATATGCATGAAGATGTACTCTTACAAAAACAAGTCTGCTTTAAAACGTCCTCTTCAAGACACCCAAATTTCAGTTATCAAAGCCCACTGAAACATCATCTAACACATTGTATTTTGCATAAGTGCTCATGACAGCCCAGATGATTGGCGACAGTTGTCTAGCTATGCACAGTAGTATGCCTTCCAGGGGGAAAATGACTGCAGGGCTTTTGGCTGGAATTACAAGAAGATAGACTGCTTCTATGAAAAGAGCAGTATGTCAATTTTCTGTCTGCGTCCAAGGCCAGATGCGTGTCCTGAACAGCCAGTGTAGGGCAAGACATCAGCCATCAGCTATAGATGGATAAAGAAACAGGCTGTGAATTCATTTTTTTTCCCCACATTCTTTCAAACTTATCAGTGTAAGTCAAGAACTCAATGGTGGCAGATCTATCTCAAAGATTTCAGGAGCTAAATGGTGGGGTGCCACTTAAAATGCAAAAGCGATCTCTGCTAATCTCATTGTTGCACAATATAATAGAGAGTCTGCGTTTGTGAAGAGTCTTATGCTGACTATTCAAGTTGAATCAAAGATTGACAGAAAGGAAAGTAGTTTTGTTAATATGTTATGTGGTTGCACTCTTTTACACATTCTTTTGTGTTTCTTTATTCAAAACTTTCAAAAAACTATTAAAAAAACTAGTCAAAGAGCGCTGCTCAGGGTCTTTTACTGCCAACATCTATGGGGAAATTAGCTCAGGCATTCAAGCATAAAACACCATTTTTATTTTCATTTGCAGTGTCTTGGTTTTCTAAAGAACATTGTAATTTTCAACAAAACAAGCTTATGACTTTTAGCCCTTTCATTCAAACACAGCACATGGTCTTTGCATACAGATGTCCTTATATCATTGTTAACAAAAAACGGAAATGAGTTCATGCAGGTGTCACTGATAATTCATATATGTCTGGCATAAGATATTGTTGGCACCATCTAAGACTAGGGTACATCTACTCTGAATAAAGGTAAACCACAGAACGAATGCAAATGCAGATACAGATGAGCCAGAGTACTGAAAAAAGCTCTTCCCTACGTTGTGAAGACAAAATGTCGTATAAGAAAATTTTGATCTTGTGGACATTTTTTGGTCAATAGAACAAGGGTGTGCAATCCTGCTCTTTGAGGGCCACTGTCTTGCAGAGTTTAGCTCCAACCCCAATTAAACACACCTGAACCAGCTAATTAAGGTCTTACTAGGCATAGAAACTTGTAGGCAGGTGTGTTGAGCTAAGCTCTGCAGGTGTCCAGTTTTGACACCCCTGCAATAGAAAGTCCCCTTTAAGCATGGAAACAAAACATGTTTGTATGTCTCTGTCTTTAAAAAAGATACTCAGTCTGAAAACAAAAGAGAAGAATAATAATTCAAGTGGTTGTAGTAAAACAGGAATCTCCCAGAGGCTAAAGAGAAGACAAAGTGAAGAGTACAGATGCTATCAACATTTTGAATTATTAATTTCAGTGAATGATTCAATGACTCAATCACTTGTTTTTTATATATATGTGACCCTGGAACACAAAACCCATCATAAGTCGCACAGGTATATTTGTAGCAATATCCAACAATACGGGTCAAAATTATCAATTTTTCTTTTATGCCAAAAATCATTAGGATATTAAGTAAAGATCATGCTCCGTGAAGATATTTTGTAAATTTCCTACTGTAAATATATCAAAAATTGATATGCATTGGATATGCATTGCTAAGGACTTCATTTAGACAACTTTAAAGGTGATTTTCTCAATATTTTGAAGTTTTTGCACCCTCAGATTCCATATTTTCAAATAGTTGTATCTCAGCCAAATATTGTCCTATCCTAACAAACCATACAATTCAAAACCATTGAAACCATTGTCCAGGGTCACATATATGTTCCTATATGCCACTACTGTGTGATGCTCAGAGATGCACAATGGTTAATTCTGCTCTGACTACATTTGTAAATCTAAAATAACAAGCTGCATTCATTTGCCCACACCGAAATCCCACAAATCTTTGACATCAAACTTACATTTTGTTGTACCAGATATTCAGATATTTACACATGAGTGCAAAGACTATGAAAACGTATTATAGTGGTGAGCAGGACCCCATTATAATTGACTAGAATACAGAAACAATAACAGTGTTTTGAATGGAAAATTGTGCTTTCAAATTACTCAGGCACTTTTTAGTATTGAAATCCGAATGCCTTTAAACAGTTGGTTCAATTTTCTTGCACATTAACTCTCAAAATTGAAACTGGTTTGTGTATGTATTCAGAATCCTAAAGTTGTCAAAACTCATCAAAAGTACAATATTTGTACTCTGACAAATTTTATGCAAATGTTCTTTCTCACTCTATTCTCTGCCCTTTACTCAGCAAAACATTGTACTTAATCAGTCGCTGACGAAGTTTAGGTCATCCCTCCACATTTGACAAATGTATGTGCCAGACTCAAGTGCTTGCAATTATGCTGCCACAATTAGACCCGAGCAATTATATTCAGATAACGGGAACAGAAGTGTCATCGGTTATAAGAGACAAATGAGCAGCGACTAGATTCAACCTAGCTTCTCATGTCAGCTGTTGTGTGTATGAATGCTGGTGAACACAGTCATTAATGTTTCAATTGTTTCTAAAATGAGAATAAAAATTCAGAGGTCATCTTAAGTCAAACACGCACACACACACAAAGTAATTTCAAAGTAATTTCAGGGTACTGTATATTCTGTAACATAAATTTGACATGGTATTTTGATTCTGTGCCGGCTACTGATTTTGATTGTGTGGAAAGGAAGGATTTGTTCACAATAATGGAAGTCTCTGGATTGTGGACAATTTTGATTTAATGGATTCAGAGGCATCTAGAAATAAAGAGAAAGGATCTGAGAACAAAATGAAAACAATATTGTGAGTAAACAATGGAACTGGACTAATATAGTTACAGATTCTGTACAGATTAGACTAAGGTTTAGGTTACAAGACACAGCACATTTCTAAGGAGTGTGGGACAAGAGAATGAAACACAATGAATGTTTTCTGGTTGTGTACCAGAATTCTAAATAAGAATTTATAACAAAACTCTAGAGATTTTCAGCTAGACCTCATTTCTGAAATGATGCTGGCTCATTTTCCAAATGTTACAAGAGATTTCATCAACACCAGTTCAATGATAGATAGGCAGATTCTACTTTCAGGGACTAAAATAACCTAATTTTTTATCAGAACATGGAAAAGCAGCAGCTTAAAAATACTCTTCCAAAGCTGGCCTGACACAGTAAATCTACATCAGACAGATACAAAACAGAACAAGGTATTAAAACATTAGCTTAAATATATTTACTTACTTTTTTAAACTTTTGTTAGCCTGAGCAACTGTCTTCTTCATTTAATATCAGAAAACATCAATTATTTAAAAAGCCAGAAAAAAAAAATTTTTTTCCCCGTTTTTCTTTGTTCCACTAGTGATGCTCAGATCTTGAAATTGAGTATGAACGGAGAAAGTTCAGCTGCAGCAACACTAAAAACTTTGAATCTTCATATCTCTCATTCCTCCCATACAAGCAGCTGACAACACACATCACCTCCTACAACCTCCCACAATCCTATTCCAACATCCCAAATACTTCCTTCACACCCCATAAAAAACTCTGAACTAACTGAGGACAACAGAAAAATGACAATCCTGAAGGTCCTCACAACCATTTCAAATCAATTACCATGCTTGTCCATCATCATACTATACTGTGAATAAATTTCTTGTTCTGTTATAGGTTTTGATTTGCTCTTCACAGTGTATCCTACTTCAATATAAAAATCCATTTCCAGTGTCAGGTGTAAAAGTATTTGTAACAAAATTCAACTGAAAATCGTTTCAGCTCATTTCAACCATTTGCACTGCAACATAATGTGCTTGTTTTCAGAAGATTCCATGTGGGGGAAAAAATTATATAAACAGTATTAAACGATTTCATAAGCAAGTGGTATGATTTCATATCTTCGTGAAGTGGTACCTCTTGTAATTTAAGGTGAGGACATGCCACATTATGTTTTATTCAAAATCACAGTATAACTGGCACTATTTTGATGGTTTAATTTAAAAAATATTAACCTTGAGGGAATTTTGTGAAAGCTTTGAAATTTGGCTTAATGGATAAAGTAGTGAGACACAAATATCCAATTTAGAAACATTATGCAGCTCATATTAATAGACTCAGTAAGTAGACTTGCTACCTAAATGGGGTCATCTCAGTTAAAATACTAATTAAAATGTATTAACCTTAATTTATCTCATGCAGTCTCTAAAGTAGCAATTGGAATTAATATACGCATCTAAAATGTTCAGTGTTTATGCAACATTGGAATCCGCTATGGCAGTGATTTAATGAAACACCACATTTGTTCTTCCTTGTGCCTCTTTTGTCCAACTCTCTTTGGGGGCATCATTATTCGACCAAATCACATAGCGGCTGTAGCTTCTAAGCGAGTCCCTTACTCCCTCCAACCACTCATTCTTTTTGATAAAGGGGGAGCGTAACATGCCAGACACAGCTTGGTCCCTGTAGTCAACACTACAAACTAATGACTGTCACAAAACCAACTCCTCTATGATCAAAAGGCCCAGCAAATAAGGTCTGTCAGCAGAGGATTGTCTCTCTCAACAACAGTGCCAACACACAAAAGGTGCATTGCAGAGTTGAGTGTCGAGCATCTGCACTGCAATATCATAGTGTCTTATGATCCACGCAGGAGAGACTCTCAAAAATCAAGTGGCGAACAGCTGTCAGACATGGGGTTGAAATTACTGTCCATTCTGGCTGTAATTTAAAGTTTCAAGTGAAGCTTCTTGCTTGGTGTTGGTCTCATGTCAACCATTCTGTTTAAAGTTAATGCCGCCAATCCCCGTTTCACAGGGCGAGATTACATGAACAGTGTAATGCTGGCATTCAGAAGTGCTTGCTGGCACCAGCTTTATATACTGTTCTACCCTGTTTTACAATTTTCTTCTGTTTTATATACAGTATATACACACATACATACATACACAATCTATATAAATATATATAGGAATGATAATGTATATATTATAGGAATAAAACTAGTGTGAGTCATTGAATCATTCACTGAAATTGTTCATTCAAAAAGCTGACAGCATCCGTACTCTTCACTTCGTCTTATCTTCAGCCTCAAATTGAAAAGGTTTTTTCCACATTCAGTCATGACTTTCCATTTTAAGCATAGTAAAAATATATATTTTTAACAGAAAAAATCTATAAAATGTTTTATAAAGATTTTATTAAAATGTTTATAAAAAATATGTAAAAAAAGGGGGTTGTAAAAATATAAAAACTGTTCATAATATTAAAATAAAATAATGTAAAAAATGTTGTAAAAAAATTATTTAACCTTACCATACAATATGTGGTGGCTGCAACGTGATCTTATGAGAATACCTATGTATTTTTACGTAAAGTGTGGTTCTACCACACGTACAATTACTTACGTTTTCATACACACAAAAACGTACAACATCGACGTATTTATAGCACTAAAACGTAAAAATACTCGCATATTAACAGCAAAAAAAAAAAACGTAAATCATGTAACGTAAAGTGTGAATGTATATGAATTCCCATGTATTAATATTAAAATCGTGGCATTAACGTTTTAAATCTGTTCTATTCAATTGTCATATCAATACATGTTTTTAGTCGAATTTATTGAACGCAGTTTACTCATCTACTTAATATGAAATAACATTTCTGTTCGAGACTTGTGCTGCAAACTCGTTTCGGAGGATTACATAATGTTAAGACTGCAATATGAAACCTTATGAATAAAATTTCTGTAATTGTTTAACCATTTTGTAATATTTAGTTTGTTTGCTGTGCGACACAGAAGGCGTTTTCTCCTATGCAGCGACTGACAATACAACCATAAGATACACCAAAGCACAACATAAATTCACAAATCCATCCATTTTATTTGTTCGCTGTACTCCAAATCTTTACAATCCATATGTTTGTAAAGAACAGATCCAAATTCAGCCCTTTATCCATCGATCTTCATCTTCATCTTCATTCTCAGCAACAGCTACCGTCACAGTCAAAGTCCGCGCTCGTTATGATTCAAATTTGAAAGTAGCGCCACCCTCGAGAAGCGTTACGACGTGGTTTACGGCACTGATATCGAACGCTCATTGGTTCTCACCTGCTTCGTCAAAGATTGCGACATGCCGTGTTTCAGTGGATTGACATTTGAAATGAGTGTCGCGCCTTCACGGAGAGAAGCCAGATTCATATTTTCATGGATTAATAAATTAAACTCTGCTCTGTACCCTATAAAAAACTATTACTGCCAGAGAGGACTGCGACTGGAACTCATCATCATTTGAACTACTTTTGGTACCACTTTTGACATTTTCGCAAAAAATAAATTATTGTGATTACGCTTGTTTGTCTGTTATTCTTTATTTTATAACAGTACGGAGTTTTAAGAAATGGTTATGGGTAGGTTTTGGGGTAGGTGTAGGATTAGCGGCTCAAAATACCGTTTTAATGTTATATTTTTGCTAAAATTGTCATTTTCCTACACATTTCTGTCCATTATGTTTTATTTTTTTAGCATTCTGTATAAAATGGGTAGGTTTAGGTTCGCGGTGGGGTTTAGGGATCTTACATTTATCTACAAAACGATAAAATGGAAATTATACATATATCTTTATGAAATGAAAGATTCGTAAATATTTTACGTTTTTTCGCTGTAAAAACGTAAGTATTTTTACGTTTTAGTGCCATAATTACGTCAATATTGTACGTTTTAGCACCTTTCTAAACGTACAAAAATGTACGTTTTGTGTCTTTGAAACTACATAATATCTGATAACCTACACCTAAAAATACACACTATATGGCCAAATACCTTCCTATTATACCTGTGACATGCAGCTATCATTTATTTCCACCAGCGAAAGTTGAAATCCAAGCAACAAAAAAACAGGACATTTTCAATTTGTCTGTTGAGTTTGCACATTAATAACAATGAAACTGGAACAGAGTTGAAGATTAGCATAAGAGTTACAATTATCCATAGTAAGTTGACATTTAGTAGGCGTTTTCTCTTCCAAAGATGACTCACAAAAATTTACAAGGATAGCCCCTCTGGTCATGATAAGAAGTGACTATTTTAAACATATAAAGTACAATATCTTATAAGTTTATTTGTTGGAGTAAAGTACTCTTAGCTGCAGCTTGAAGCTGAAAGTATGAACGTTTAAAGGATGAGACATTGCTCACATTGCCAATTGCAGTCAGACAAGCTTTGATCTAGAATTATTTATATAATTCAAAGTTGAAAATAAGGATAAGATGCAAATAGATGTAGAAAAATGTACCTTTAAAAAATCTTTTTTGAAGAAAAGTGTGCATGTGTGTCTGGATGGACCTTTACAGAACATGCAGGTGATATGAGCCAAGACCTGCATTTAAACACATTATTCTGTTTCACCTCTTCAGAAATGTCCGAATACTATGGAATCAGTTTTGGAATCAATTTTCTAATATTTGAAATGCAGTTTCAAAGCTTTTGTATTCTTATCTTGAATTCTTTTCTGAAGTCAGTTTGAGAAGTATAATTGCCTAATTTGTGAACAAGACTTTATGAACAAGACAATTTTCTCCAGCTTTCCCTGTGCAAGGATTACAAAGATCAAAGAAACTTCCAAATGTGAAAAGGTGAAATGAATGTTTGATGTGGACTGGAAGCAATCTTCACACACTTTCAGTCACAAACACTTAAAACACAAATACAGAGCAGCCCTCCAAATCTTTCCAAGCCAAGATTTAATAGATTATATACTTATACATAGAATCCACCATGCTACTCTCA
Organism: Hypophthalmichthys molitrix; assembly: GCA_037950675.1. Taxonomy (NCBI): domain Eukaryota; kingdom Metazoa; phylum Chordata; class Actinopteri; order Cypriniformes; family Xenocyprididae; genus Hypophthalmichthys; species Hypophthalmichthys molitrix. The sequence continues at coordinate 18,377,904 of CM075503.1, forward strand.
AAATATCATTACATATGTCACCACACAAAAAATTCAATAATGTTATAGGCTATACCAGGAGAGGGCTGCCTAATGCTTTTTGTTACCTTGATTTTCTCAAGTTTTCATGTCAGGTATTTTTGTCACAATTAAAATCATTCAGAGCAGCAATCTGATCTTAATGTTAATCTGCTCCCAAGGCATAAAATCCACTGTAAACTGTAGTTTATTTCATGACAAAGAGTGCTCATTTAAATGACTGCGGAGCCTTGAATTTTGCAGACAACCCTGAAGAAACTACAGTATTTGTTGGCTTTTAGGTCTGAGCTTTGCTTCATCCAGCTGTAAGCACCAAATATTTCACAGACATAAGAATGATAACAATGCAAAACATAAACAGACTGCCCAGAGCCCTCTTACCATTCTTGCAAAACTTTTATTAAGACATGATGAAACTTTAGTTATTTTTTAACTACCATGTTCTGAAGGAACTTTCTGAGGTTGAGAAAGTTAGTGGGACCTTTTTAGTCTTTTCTCTATAGTGATAAAAAAAAGGGTTACTTACTTCATTAAAATGATACCTAAGTAGCACCAACATTTAAACATAAAATATATAATAACCCAATATTTAATCAAAGTGTGGTGCCAAATACACCCAGTCTGCGCTAAACCTTGACTGTCCAATGACTCTTTACCACCTCTAGCTATACATATAATCTAAACTATAAAGATTAGGTTTGTGAATCATACAACAATAAAAAAAAAAAAAAAAGCAAGAAAGCAAGGTCCACCCCTAATCCCACCCCTAAACATACCCATCACTGGGGCATAAGCAGATCATTTGAAAACGTATGAATGAGATGTTAGAATTTGTCTGACTTAGCCACCAATTTACCAAATTGTAAAATAGTTAAGAATTGCTATGAGATTTTGCTGTCAGTAAACGAAAAATGAGTCTGTTTCAGTGAGGCAGACAGTAACGCTCTCTAAACAATTACTAATAAATCTGATTCGAATTGCTAACTCACGAGCAAAACTTTCGTAAATCTTTATGACTGACTCATTTAAAAAAAAAAAAAAAAAAAAAAAACAGTTTAAAAGAATAATTTGTTCACGAATCACATATCATGACTCTGCACTCTAAAAAATCCTGGGTTAAAAACAACTCAAGTTTGGTTGAAAAAGGACAAACCCAGCAATTGGGTTGTTTTATCCCAGCGAATGGGTTGTATTAACCCAGCAGTTAGGTTAAATGTTAGCCCAACCTGCTGGGTAGTTTTATTTAACATAGTTTTTATTTAACATTAGTATTTATGTAGTTTTGTTTTTAACCCACCATTTTGTATAGTGTGTGTTAGTATGGACACCAAAAAAAGCGTTTTCCCAACTGAATTACTAAGGCTATTGTTGCAAAGTTTTTTAATCACGTTCTGGAGCCCTGATGACAGCAGTGGTAGAACATTGAGTAGCACTTATTAGTTGTTTTATGAGATAAAGTCAAGGGTGAATGTTTTGTGCAGCTGAGATAGGATGTGATTAAAAACCCCATCACTCAAAAACGGCCTACGGAAAAGATGACAATGATGGCATAATTGTGGCAACATGGAGATAAAGGCACTTAAACGTCACAACTGATGTTATCAGTTTACTATAGTTCTCCTGCTTGTGGGACACTCTGCCTATGCACATGATTTAAGAACAAACTCGGAGTGTGAATATCCATATAGCACCTTCAGTTCATGCTGTTATAGCTATAACAAGACAAGAACCATCTGTTAAGACATTGTTCCAATAGTGTCTTGATAACTGCACTGGGCCAATCAGCTGATTATTGTGGCCTTATTTTTAAACATCTCTTAAAATAAACACAACACTTGGACCTTGGGAACACTTCATATAATCATGCTTTTAGAGGCTCACTATTTTTAGCAGCAATACGAGATTGCATGTTCTCTATGATGTCTCATTTTGGTTTGCAGTAATTGCACAGGCAGCAGGAGTCTGCCAGGCAATCACATTTGCAGACAATCAATGAAAAAGCCTTTTAAGAACACCAATATAGGCCTAAACATACAGTGGTGGTCAGAATTATTGGCACCCTTGGTAAATATGATCAAAGATGACTGCATTGTTTATCCTTTTGATATTTAATTCATAAAATTAGCAAAAATCAAACCTTTCTTTGAAGGAAAAGAATTGAAAGTGGGGGAAAATCACATTATGAAATAAATGTTTTTCTCCAAAACACGTTGGCCACAATTATTGGCACCCCTAGAATTTTTTATGAGTAAAATATCTCTAAAGTATATTCCCATTAATATTTACATTTTTTAGCACACCAGGGTGATCATGAACATGAAATTGTCCAGCCATGACTTCCTGTTCCACAGGAGTATAAACATGAGGAAACAGAAAGGCCAAATTGAGTAAAACCAAAGAATATAGTTCTGATGTGCAGCAAAAAAATTGTTGAGCTTCACAAAATAGAAAGTGGCTGTAAGAAAATAGCTAAAGCATTGAAAATCCACATTTCCACTATCAGGGCAATAATTAAGAAGTTCCAATAAACTAAAGATGTTACAATCTGCCTGGAAGAGGACGTGTGTCTAAATCATCCTAATGCACGGTGGGGAAGAAAGTTTGAGTGGCCAAAGATTCTCCAAGGATCACAGCTGGAGAATTGCAGAGATTAGTTGAGTCTTGAGTCTCAGAAAGCCTAAAAAAATTTAAACCTAAAAAAGCCTAAAAAGCCTAAAAAACAGCACCTGCATCCCCACAAGTTGTTCGGGAGGGTTTCAAGAAAAATCCTCTGCTCTCATCCAAAAACAATCTCCAGCATATTCAGTTGTCAGACAAGACTGGAACTTCAAACGGGACCGGCTTCTATGGTCAGATGAAACTAAAAAAAGAGCTTTTTGGCAGCAAACCCACCAGATGGGTTTGGTGCACACATGGATAAAAAGTACCCCATGCCCACGGTTAAATATACTGCTGGATCTTTAATGTTGTGGGCCTATTTTTCTGCTGGAGGTCCTGGACATCTTGTTCAGATACATGGTATCATGGATTCTATCAAATACCAACAGATAAAAAATCAAAACCTGACCACTTCTGCTAGAAATCCAATAATGGGCCATGGTTGGATTTTTCATCAGGACATTGATCCAAAACAAATATCAAAACCAACACAAAAATGTGTCACTAAGCACAAAATGAAGCTTCTGCGATGGCCATCCCAGTCCCCTGACCTGAACCCTAAAGAAAATGAGTGGAGCGAACTGAAGAGAAAAAGCACCAACATGGAGCTGGGAATCTGAAGGATCTGTAGAGATTCTGCATGAAGGAATGGTCTCCGATCTCTTGTCAGGTGTTCTCCAAACTTATCAGGCATTATAGGTGAAGATTATAGAGCTGTTATATTGGCAAAAGGAGGTTGCAAAAAGTATTGAATAAAAGGGTGCCAATAATTGTGACCAACATGTTTTAGAGAAAAACATTTTTTATATATATTTTTGCTAATTTTATGAATTAAAGATCAAAAGGATAAACAATGCAGATTTATTTTTGCAGTTATCTTTGATCATATTTACCAAGGGTGCCAATAATTCTGACCACCACTGTATATAGGGAAAGAGCAAAGACAAGTAATCAGAAACCAGAAAAGTGCAGAAATCAGAGCTAACCTGTGAACAGATACTGTACGACCTGCTTGAGTTTCCTGCATAGTGTAGCAGAATGTTACACAGAGTTGTTTCAGATATGTTAAATATCATGGACGGTAATCGTTTCTCATGGGGTCGTAAGGTATTTTCAACATTTACAGGGGCTAGTCGGTGATTTTATTGCCATCTGTATCCAGAATGTCAGTGTTTTTCTCCCACCACCCATGTAAAAATCCCCAGCCGAATTACGTTTTTTTGACAAACACCAAGGACGTGTGGTAATTTAATTGCCGTCCGAATCCACATCTTTGAGTTTACAAGAAGAGATCAATTCAAAATTCACTGTTTAGATCCTTTCTGACCACTGTGGAGCACCGTACAATAATTGTTGCGCTTCGCTGTAATGCATTTTAAAGATGTACACTTTTATTGCTAAAATGCTGGAAAGTATTTACATGAACAATATTTCATCACCACTCCACCTCAGCAAGTGGGAGCTGTTAAGAACAAAAAAGAGAAAGAGAAGAAAAGCAGGTAAACATTTGAAATGGGCCGTATATGTAATACAATTTTAAAATATATAAAAATGACATACATAAAATATAAACCAAGCAGGTTTATGTTTACCTCATGTAAATAGGAGGCTGCATTAACTTATTTCCACATTGTTAAAATGACATGCATCATTTTGATAAAAAATGCAAGAAAACCATTTCAAATATAGTGCGTCTATTTTCCTATTTTTAAACAGATTTAAAAATAATAAAAATAATAATAATACATAGGATATTATTATTATAATAAATAGGATATTATTTTCCTATTATTAAATTAAATATGAATATTCTTATTCAAAGCATTTAACATTTTATTTACAGCAGACAATGTGACCGATCACTTGAGCAGCCTGTTCCCGGGGTTCGTATCAAAACTCGCACCTCCACCGTGAATAAATCGCCATCCGAATGCATGAATTTTATCAGAAGCTGCAAAGCAAATTTATTTTTTACAGACGTCCACTGAGAAACAATTACCCTCCGAACAGGGCTATATTCATATATCCATATACTGAAACATTTTGCTCAGAAATTAAAGTGATCTGAGCTGAGAGTAGCACATACATGGAAGCACCATCTTGAAGAAGAGTTGCATACTAATAACGTGAGGGATAAAATCAACAGAAAAATGGATAGATGAAAGAGAAGAGAAGGAGTTTATTAGAGAAAGAGGAGTTGAAGCAGTGTTGTCAAAGGACGTAACCAAATATTCAAGATTAAGAGCAACCAAATATAAAATTACACAAACTGGTCATTAAAAATATATTAATCAACCACTATTCTGAATATTGGGAGGACGTTTATGTGTTGCAACAGCCGTTCATAAGGTCTTTCATTGAATTGGCACATGAAGTCTACACTAACAGATTTGTTTGTATCTAACTCTGTTCTGTTCAATGAGTCAGGGTTCTGACATAAACACAAAAGCGCTGTATTGTGCTTACTAAGTAAACTGCGTTGGAGACTGACATGGAAGAGAAGAGATTGTTGAACAAAGTCGCTATTTTTTTTTTTTTTTTTTGCGTAAAATAAACTTAAGGTTGAATCACTGTAGTCACGTCAACTGTTTTAACGATGTCTTTAGTACTTTTCTTGGCCTTGAAAGTGGTAATTAAATTGCTGTCTATGGAGGGATCAGAGAGCTCTCGGATTTCATCAAAAAATATCTTAATTTGTGTTCCAAAGATGAACGAAGGTCTTACATGTTTGGAACAACATAAGGGTGAGTAATTAATGACAATTTTCATTTTTGGGTGAACTAACCTTTTAAATCTGTACTGGTCAGGTGGTACAAGTCGTAGCTCTCAGAAAATTACGAGTTTACACATTGTAATTAAGTTCGACAAGCACGTGAAGGCTTTTTACAGTTCAGAATCATTACGGTAATTACAATATGGCGTGAAAACACCTTTTCTCCTGAGTTCTTGTTGCATATGATGTTTCAAATTTCTTTTACCTCACATAACTGTCAGAAAAATTATAAATTCAACACAGGCTCATTTTTAAAACATGTCTATACCTACAATTTACTATAGTTTCCATCTGAAATGAACACTAGTGGCAGTAAAACACCAACTTTTACTCCTGTTCACACAAATTATGATCACAGTGGCATTAAAGACTTATTTCTGTGCAGTTCCTTGCAGAGTTCTATATTTTGAAAGCACTTGAAAAGCAATTTTACCATAGTGAATGATAATACATTTTGACGTTTGCATCACATAACCAGCTCTATATGCATGGCTTGCTCTATAGCTCATATGGTACAACATTGCAGTTGTGATGGAGAATGATGGAGCACGAATCTTGTGAAATATGAGTCAAGATCAAACAAATCCTGTAGAAGCAAGCTAAAACTGCATGGTTGCCTCAGTACATTTTTTCTCACATTTGCTTTTGTTTACACTATCTGGTTTTTTTTTTTTTTGGTTTTTTTTTTGTGGTAGTAATAATCATAAAATAAAATATTTAGTATATTTAAATATGTCAGTCAAATTAAGGAACTGTATCTAAAATAAGGGTCACATAAGCTGATATATATTATCTTTAATACATAATAAGTTTTAACTTACGCACAGCTGCATGCTGCAACCATCCTTGGTCCTGTTGTTTAACAGCAGTTTCTTCTACACAAATTTACACATTCATTATAGAGTAATCATTTTAAAATCAGTTTTAATAGACATACGATGAGAAAATAATTTCATCATTGATTAGAGCATACAGATGCATGCTACCCATCATCTGACTTGAAAAGCATTTAGGAAATTGCTACGGAGTGCTCTTCAAAGAGTTATTACCACAGTATGAAACCTTGCAATCTTGACAGAAGGCTGAAGAGCACAGTTTGCTTATCTAATTATAAACAGCATGAAGGTCGTCTGTTTAAAGACATCTGTGTGTTATTTGATCAGGGTAAAGTTTTTAACTTTGTTAGTTCAACACCATGTGTTCTGCACCGTTGCGTGTCGCTGAGCAACGCACAGACTGGTACCCTGTCTGAAACGCTGTGAACAGACAAACAGTGAAACAAACACTTCTGGAAGGAACTTGTTCAACCAGCGTAGAGGACAGGAAAAAGACTATTGCATTAAAATGAATAAATGAAAAAAATGAATAAATGAAAAAATGAATAATGAGCATTTTAGTTTTTGCACTTAAGTGTTGTCATGACAGCAGATGTTGACGGCCTTCGCAAAGCATCAATTTTTGGACACTGCTCTGCATATTAACTGAATGGAAATTAAATGGGTTTATTGAAATCACTTCTAGCCAATTTATTTAATAATTACCTGTAGCCATGTCTGTTTTGATAAGGGCGTTTTTTGAATGATTGCAAGGCTCCTTGTGGCTTTTGAACTAGAGGTATATTAACGCACTCTACAAACAGGGAGACACACACACACACACAAAACACCATAATGAAGTCATACGGCTTCCTCTCAGAAGCAGGAAGCGTGCTAAATACATTCCAGACTTGCTCTTTGTGCTACATCTATAATTAAGCTGCCAAAACAGCAGTATTATGCCCAAAGCACTTTTAGGTACTGAATCAGAATCCTACCAGGACTAGATAATTGAATGTCTAGAAAACTTGATGACTTTATCACCTAGTTTGACTAGTTACTTGTTATAATAGTAATAACTCATTTCAAAGCACAGGAACAGCCAAAGGTTAAGTATTAGCTGCAGAGCATTCTGTCAGGGGCGTTACTAAAAAATGTTCACAGTCTAGAATTTACTTGCTTTCATGTTTGTTAAAGCGCAGGCATTACTTTATGGATTATCATAATGGAATACAGACACTGGAGAAACTGTCTCAGGGACATATATGTAAAAATAGTACCATTGTAATTGCTAATATTTAAATCTCACTTTTATATATATACAAATTAGAGCTGGCAATCAAATTAATTATATGATATGCCAATTTATTCTTCACAAATACAATATGTTGATTAATTAATAACAAATAGCCTAGTAGTGTATTTTAATATTTTTCTAAGAAAATGAATTAAGAAAAAAAAATGAAAAAGAACATAATATGCTTTGCATTTACAGTAGATGGTATTAAAGGATTAGTTCACTTTCAAATCACTCACCCTCAAGCCATCCTATGTGTATATGACTTTATTTTTTCTGATGAACACAATCGGAGAAATATTAATAAATGTCCTGACACATCTGAGCTTTATAATGGCAGTAAGTGTCACCAAACAAGTATGAGCTTAAGAAAGTGTCTCCATCCACATCCATCCATCATAAACATATTCAACACGGCTCCGGGGGGTTAATAAAGACCTTCTGAAGTGAAGCGATGCGTTTGTGTAAAAAAAAAGAAAAGAAAAAAAAAATCCATATTTAACAAGTTATGAAGTAAAATATCTAGTTTCCGCCAGACCGCCTTCTGTATTAAACTTACAAATAAAGTGTAAAACTCTGGCAATCCGAAAAGCTTACGCTATGTTCTACACCTTCCCTATTCAACTTACAGGAAAAAGCTTAACTGATGCGATGCCAGTTTACACATAACTTTCATAACTTGAATACAGAACGCGGTCTGGCGGAAGCTAGATATTTTACTTCATAACTTGTTAAATATGGATTTTTTTTTTTTTTTTTTTTTTTTTTTTACACACACGCATTGCTTCACTTCAGAAGGCCTTTATTAAATACTATCCTTGGTGATGTTTTGGATATCTTCAAAAAAAAAGGAAATATACTATGTGTCTGTCCAGAGAAATCCTTGAGTCTCTGTTCAATCCTTAAATCCTCGGTTGCATTTCTTATCTGGTATGCCACCCCCAGGGCTCAATCATTACATCGATTACAAAACAGGTTTACTGGGGAATCACATCAAAAAGCAAGGGCTGAAGATGAGAACACTCCAGCACCAAATACTTGAGGATACATGGAAACCATTGCACGAAACAGTGGGAAAATTCACAGCAGTCAAAGAGATGTCTACAGCAAAAGAGCTCATGTTAGATATCCAAAAATATATAGATGATGAATTCTGACCTTGGTTTCTCCTTAGGCACATCATTAGGTTTAGTGTTCATCATACACCACTGAAAACCCAGGAGAAACCTTAAAATGGAATAATTTTGCACATGTTTTAATGATTTCTGTGGAGACCTTGTTAAGACATCATCATATTCATGATAAATGCCCCAATATGACTGATGTCACATGTGAAACAAAACGAGAGAAGGTCCTGGCATAGTCATCATTTATAATAGTGTGAATTTTTTTTTCTCCTTTGCAGGTAGTATCCTTATCCTATAAATCAGTCTGGTCTCCCTATTCACACATTAACACGTGGTAATGAGATTAGCATAGTCATTAATATAGATGAATATCTTATGTTTCCTACAGTCAGCCATGGACTGATCAATTGAACTGATGCATTTGCAAGGTCATCTGCTAACACCTAGCATTGATTCTGTCCAAAAGTCAAAGACTCAAAGAAAATGTTTCAGCAACCCACTGTGCTGTCAGTGAATGCATATATAAACCGGGCTTGAGGTCAGAATACTTTAGAACCCTACAGAGAACTATTCAAACCATTTTAACTTTTCAATTTTCTCATGCAAGTTTTTATAAACAGAAAAACAAAAGAGGATGAATGTAAAGCACGACATGAGATTAAACGGACATAGATGAAAACAGTAGCCAAAAAGAATCAGATTTTACTTGTTATTGCATTCAAAAGCAATAAGGATGCATAGTCTAGCACTATACACTGAAAAGAAAAGACAAAAAGCAGCTGAGAACAGTGTTTTTGTTGGCTTTGCCTGTTTTAAACAATCATTCCACTGTTTGAATTATGATGGGGAGATCTTTGCACTGAGGAAGTGTTTCTAGCCCTACAGTCAAGTGTCCATTTGTGTGGGGGGAGACAGGAAGTAGACAGCTGGTTGCAGATGATCCCTGCAGATGATCCCTGCAGCTGAACTGAGCTGTTTTATTTGATCATTGCTGGCTACACAGCATGAAGACCAGAAACTGTGCCTTGCAGTACAGACTGTCTTCTTCCCTGTCCTATTCACTCTGCTTCAAGTATCCTTTCCTTTGACATCTCAATACACACTTACATAAGTCCTAAAGGTAACTGCAGTATATTGAGAAGTGTAGCCAGTTAAAGTGCAAGTTCGCAGATTTTCAATCTCTGTTTTGTTAAAATGTCGATGGTATATGTAAATGAACAATGTTTATTCTTTCTCTGTGTTTAGATTTAAAAGTGTTAATAGAGACAATTTTTTTAACCTGCTCTGTATTGTTAAAAAGTCGGTAGGGTTATTAACCGTTATATTACTACAACAGACTTCCTGCCTGTACGTGACAGCGTTTTGCCTCTTCTCCCTAATTAACTGACCAAACGGCAGTTTCTTTTATTTTTCCCCCTCCATTTGGCCTAAAACACTGTGTTCGTATTCATCCAGTTTGAAATGTTGACCACAAACATGGAGGTTTTCCAAATGTTCCATAGCAGTGTTCTCTGAACGCTCTGGATCCTTCACTGAAAACCGAAATAACTCATTCCCACTCTCTGATTTCTTGCACTCGGGACAATACAAGTTGACACCATTGTGACTAAAAGTTTGCAAAGAAGTATATTTCCTTCTCAAGTAACGCTTTAATACTTCTGTATTTGTAAGTATTGATCATAAACAATAAAAGCAAAATATGTCAGTCTGCTTTGACAACTTCAAGACCTTAAAGGTTCAATAGGACTTTTTTGGAGAGGCTATAATAGTGAGCTAGCTCTGCAAAGCCACATCTCCTCCAAAACACATGAAGGCACACACACACTCTGCTCTTGGCAAAGCTTCACAAGAGACAGTGTTAAAAACTACCTCATGTCCCATTCCTAAACCCTGGGTTAACATTCTTATTTGCATAATTGCAGTGTCAGTGTCATTGATTTGATAAACGCAGCATGCAACCTGTTTACATATGCTAGCTCTAACATTGAGCATCCTTGTATTGCCGTCTGTACTATAAAGTTTACTGAATGGACATATCGGACTATAAAAGGTAAGAATGAAACAGTCTCTTCTTCACTCAAATTGACGTGTTTTCTGTCAGCATTTGACATTTTTCCTCTCAAATGCTAAATATACTGTTTATATAAAATGCGCAGCATTTCCATGGCTGTTGCTAAGCGTCTAGCTGTAACATTCTAACACTGCATCGTTTCACACTGTACAAGTTTGGCAGCACAATGCAGAGTTAACACCGCAACAGCGGCGCTAACCCTGCTCCAGAGCAGGGTTTCATAACCCCCAGGTAAAAAAGCGGTGCTAACCCTGCTTCTAAATTACAAGTGTGAAACGTTTCTTTACCCGGGGTTAAAAGCGGTGTGAACGATGATAACCCGGGGTTAAGCACAGTGTGAGTGCTGATGACATATGGTGTCTGCACGAACAGGGTGCGCGAGGGAATGTAAAAACATATGTTGACAGGCAGGTACGACATCGTATTATTTCATTCGGACCGAATATAATGATTGGATGAACATTTTATGGTCCTACATCTTCTACAGACGATATGTATTTATAAAAAACCATTTAACATAGTGATTGCTATCAGGATATGAGGAGACTTTCAACCAGTATAACAAAAAATGTTTCTGTAGAGAATCACCTATTGCATCTTTAACAAAAGCTGTCCTCTATGCAGGATAGCACCATGGACAGCTCCCCATTAACACACCTGAAAAGAATGTTTCTCCCAAAAGGAGAAAACAAGGTGTCTTGTGTCATGCAACTAATCAAAACACCAAGAATTGTCACAGGAAGTGTCTCGCTTTGCAAATCATTTAAATACGCAAACAACTCTCTGTGCCTTGTGTACGTGAATTGGCCCACTTGTCTGCGAGTTCCTCTTCAGCAGCTTAAAGCATCATCTGTATTCAGCTCCCACTGTTATGCTACAGTTCTGCCCTGCCAATCATGTGCTCTCGGTCTCAAATATCCAAAGAGCTCTCAACTTCATGCACACGCTGTACTTACTGTATGTAACAACATTCTCTGCATGTGGTGCTGCCTTTCATTCTTGTGCAAGGATCTACTCGGATCAATGACGGCTCCATTCACAAACATAAAGCACAGTTATATTGCAGAAGAAATGTGGTGAATGCTTTAATATAAATCACTAACCTTCGGTATTTACTTTATATCCCCCAAGAGATATGTTCCAATATATGACTACTTTATATAATAAAAGTGAAAGTTATTCATAGTCCATATCAACAACATCAGATGTTGACCAAAGTTCTACACACCGATATCAAAATGACATTTAATGCATGTGGGCCGCCAAGACATAAATCCATGTGCTTAAATACAACAGGAACAAGAAAACTCCCAAAACACTGGGGAAATAACTGTGGTGCTTCACAAAGCCTAACAAGTATTGCATAAACTAAATTTAACATCATCTCTTGGTAGTAAAAATCAGATTACAGCAATATCATCGTGATCACAATTCAACAATTTATATATACAAAAAAAAAAAAAAAAAAAAAAAAAGATTGGGATTAGGTTATTTAGCTAGGAAATCATGGACACAAAGTCCTAAAATGTTCTTTTTACTTTTTTGACCTTTGTGCAAAGCAAATTTCTGACATTATTTACACAGATTTACATTATTTACATCGATTAAATTTGGATATTTTTTACATAGATTAAGTTTAAATTTACATTTAAACAGACAGTAAAACAAAGTTATAGTTGAATAGGCCTATTTGTTCTTCGGAGTTACAAACATGATCAAATCTAAATGAATTTGTACAACAGGCAGCACATATCTGAACCCTTTTTGAGAAACAAAACATCTTTTTCTAATTATTCTGTAAAAAAAAAAAAAAAGAAAAGAAAAGAAAAATAAAGAAAGAAAGAAAAGAAAAAGTAATTTGTCTCTTAAATGTTTCATTTTTGCAGCCAAGGGCTACAAGTCATTTTTTAGTCTGCAGTCCTGATTTTTATGAGAACGCTGCAGATCCCTGTGGGACTAACCCAAGGTCAGATGCACCGAGATCATTTAAAAGCCTAAACGTTGTGATAAATAAAGGTGAATGTGATTTTACCAAGTACAACATTCCAATCAACCAATCAGATTTGAGGGAAAAGTTTAGAGTTTATGTCAAGTTAAGGCTTACAACCAGGGTTAGGTGCTTCTACGTCAGTGTTATTCACCTATCATCTCCCTCTGATTTTAGGGATAAATTATGGATAGGAAAAGGGTTAGGACTAAATTTTCAGACAAGAATGTTGTTCCAGGATCAACAAAATATGTTGATCCAGGAACATGTCGTCATAGGCAACTCGCCAATTCAGAAGAGAAAACATGTTTTGAAATAGACAATATTTCCCAGAATAAACATTTCGAGAAGGTATCTTAAAAAAAAAAAAAAAGACTTGTCTGTGCGTAAAGCAGGCATTAATAGCCTTTTTTATATATATATATAACGAATTAATTGAGTGGATAACATCAGATAAATATGGCTTTTGCATTTTTTTTTTTTTTATGTGACATTTCTGCATTATGTAGGTGTTTGTTTCATGAAATACTGAGGGGAAACTAATAAAAGACATAAAAATAAAAATAAAAAATGTAAATAAATGCACGTTGTCTCTAAACTTTCTTCTAAAACATTTTGTGGCCAAAAGGCAAGTGCGGAGAAACGGTTTGACGTCAGGAGCTGCGGACACCGGCGAGTGCGCTCAGACACATCTGTCAAATATCCAAACAGTGAGTGGGGTCTGGCGCACCTGGCATAAAGTTCCCGTGCAGAGCTCCGCATTCACCGCGAGCGCAATGAATTACAACAAGTCTGGCAGTGGCAGCGGTCCGTCCCGTAGCAACTCCGGTTCGGTGGACGAGCTTGTCATAACATCGACTTTCGGGACGCTGCTGTCGGTGGTTTACATCGTTGGAGTTTCGGGAAACGTCTACACGCTGGTAGTCATGTGTCATTCCATACGCTTCGCCACTTCCATGTACATCTCCATCATCAACCTGGCGCTCGCGGATCTTCTTTATCTCTCCACAATTCCTTTCGTGGTGTGCACGTACTTTTTGAAGGACTGGTACTTCGGGGATGTGGGCTGTAGGATACTACTGAGTCTGGACCTGTTAACTATGCACGCGAGTATCTTTACTCTGACAGTGATGTGCATGGAGCGATACCTGGCAGTGACTAAACCACTGGATGCTGTGAAACGCTCCAAGAGCTATCGAAAAGCCATGGCGTGGGGCGTTTGGATTTTGTCCCTCGTCCTAACTCTTCCTATGATGGTCATGGTTAACCAGACTACTAAAACAACAGCAGATGGAGGGGTGAAAAGGATGTGCGCGCCCACCTGGGCACCCCAGGCGTATAAATTGTACCTGACTGTCCTGTTCTGCACGAGCATAATGGCGCCAGGGCTTGTAATTGGTTACCTGTACACCAGACTAGCCAAGACGTACCTGGAGTCTCAAAAGACGTCGGCTATTAATAAAAGCAGCAAGCGCTCGCCAAAACAGAAAGTTTTGATAATGATTTTCACAATTGTTCTCGTGTTCTGGGCGTGTTTTCTGCCCTTTTGGATATGGCAGCTTGTCCCCCTGTACCACAAGCCCTTCAGTTTAGCCTCACACACGCACACGAGCATCAATTACCTCGTGGCGAGTCTGACCTACAGCAACAGCTGCATCAATCCGTTTCTGTACACGCTCCTGACCAAGAATTATAGGGAGTATCTTAAAAACCGCCACAAGAGTTTTTATCGCTACACGTCATCGTTTAAAAAGCGCCCACCGAGCTTGTACTCATGGGGAAAGTCTGCGTCATCCAGTAATCAGTTTGAGTTCAACTCTGAGACGCTTGTCATGGCGCAGTTAAAGGTGATGCAGTGAAGAGATTGGAAAGCTTAACCCGTTCGTGTAAAAGGTAAGCATGATTCAGTTAGGGGAACTTTCTGTGCCTTACAGTGATTTTCATAAAACGTCATTCCAGCTTTAAAGAATATATGAATATATGAAAACCTCGTGTGTCCCTTTACTATTAGGCTAATATAAAAAAAAAAAAAAAAAAATGTGTTAAAATCCGAGAAATTATGTCCTCAATAGCCTACTGCTTGTCATTCTACCATCACAACAATTTTTATACAACAGAATTCATTCACAGAAATGACAAGGGATATCTGACAGAACAGCACAGTGACAGTTTGGATTTTAGAAATGTCATTTTTCTACTACTATTATTATTATTATTATTATTATAATTATTATTATCTAGAAGCCATTCATTTCTTTTTAAGCATTCCATTTAACTAACAATCAAACTCCAAAGCTTTTTCTCCAAAGACCTCATTACCATTAGGCTACACATAATATTAGGCTACTTTTACACACAACATCAATATCCACTTAAAGACTGATCAAGGCCATTACCAAACCCTTATTTCAGAACAATGTTTACAGATAAATGCTGAGAGAAAAAAAAAAAAAATTCTCCATTCACAAAACAAACAACTCATTCATATTTTCCACTTTAGCTTGAACCTAATTTAACCAATAATGTCATGTTTCATGAACATGTTTCATGTATTCAAAGGACATCCAAGTAGGACTGTCTTAATTTCAAGATTATCTGATAAACCCAACCAATTCTCATAAACAACAAGCAGATTTTTTAGCATTTGAAAGTTTACACATTTTTAATTACAACTGTATAGCGGAAGGTTCTTTCGACAAGCATGTGATAACTTAAGGCTATACTGTAGGCCTGCCTATCATACATACTGTATATATTAAACCCACTACTTCTCTGGCATAATCACACATAAAAAATTTTTGACATTGAGCAAAAATATATTTTAAAAAATCCATGTTATCAGAATTATGTTTTTAGTGCCAAGAATAACTTTTCCCACATATTTCCATGTCTGATAAGTAAAAACGCTGCGCCTTATCACAGAAATATTAAATTATTTTTCACAGAGCTGTAATTAAGTGGATGACAAAGATTCAAATTTATGGGATGGTGTAAAACCTTGGAAAATGAAGTTTAATGAACCTACACTTAAATCTATCAGGGTCCATATCATTGCAATAATACACAGCGATTCATTTCTTAAGATGCCAACTCGCAGTGAGATTCCACAACCCTATCAACAAATGACATTAGAAAGCAACAAATGGTCTACTAATCTGAGACATTAGTGCACTAATACTAAGCACACTCATCAGTAGTCCATTCAGCTGTGCTTGTGCACTAGAACCAAGAAATGAATCACCAGACAATCTGGGCCAAAATCATCTACAAATTGCTTTTCCAGTTCACAATCCATATGGTGGCATTTGCCGCTTAGGGCTAAACTGGCCTATGCATATTCATGTATTTGAACTCTGTTCCTCAAACACTAATGCATTATGCTCAGTCAATGAGTCTGGCATATTTCTGGGAAACACTGATATAGAAAGTGTAGCAGGTGGCTACGGTGACACTTTACTCTCAATATCCTTATAAAATAGAAACCATGTAAATTTGCCAGGAACATCAGAAAAAATTACCACAAAGGTCATGCTGGCAATCTGTGGTCTTCATATTTTGTGTTTATTGATAAAAAGGAAATGCATAATGGTTTTTCAGATCAGTAATATCAAGATTAACAATAGAGCATGCCAGTTGCTTAGATAATCCATTTTGGGCGGCGATGAGAACAAACCCCTGCAGTGTTCTATTTTGGTTCTCAATGTCAGTAAGGACTCAACAGTCTTTCAGTTGTGTAAAGTAGGGGGAAAAAAACATATATTCACTCACTCCATCTATCTCTGGCAGAATCAAGGATGTGGAAGGTTAAAATTGATTCTCGCAGTCTCTATTTCTCTGGAGACTAAAGAACAGAAGCCATACAACTGGGGCCTGACGTTTTCATGCAGTCATCAAACTCAAGAGTGGGTTGACACTCAGACCAGGGTCATAAGCAGTTATGGGATTTCTTGAGCAGTTCAAAGTGCCAAGCCTCGTGCTGGCAAAACATGTTGAGCATCAATTATCATGGAAAGATTAGCTCAAAAGTGGAAGAAGTGAGTCTGATGTCAAGAGAGAGCGTATCACTTTACTTAATGACACTGTAGAGAAAGCAGTCATATTAAACAACCCCCACTCTAATAATAAATTGCACAACTGCAGATTGAAGGCGCCAGTCAAATGTTTCACATTTCCTTTTGTATTTATCAGTCTCTTCAAGAAATTAAATAAATCACAATCTCGCCGTGTGTGTTATTGTTGGGCTCTGCAAGTGGGTAGTCATAGGAAATTGCATGACTTAAGCGTAAATGGTGCGGAATGTTGTATCACCAGAGGGAAGCTTGTGTTACTGTAGCCATCAATCCAGACTTTCTTGTGAATTGCTTGTGGTCAAACTACAAGCTCGAATGTGTCCATAATTTGTTTTGTCACATCATTTAATTAGCAACATCTGTTCTTCAAATCCATAACACCTACTGGCAAAGCTTCTCTTCCAAAAGGCATACTTATCAGCTGTGATTTACATTTGAAAATCAGTCTTACCTTCGAAGCGGCTGCCAATAATCAGGCAAATTTTAAGCTTCAGGACTATATAACACATGTAAGACTATAATGAGATTAACAAAGATCTTAAAAAGGTTTTAAAAGGATTACAATATCACTACTATACAAAAAGCACATACCGCAAGACACTCCTACGCTTATGTAAATGCATTTACCCTAAGCCAAAATGTCTATGTTTTCAGTAATATTTAAGAAAATAATACTTTTATTCAGCAATGGTGCATTTAATTGGTCAAAAGTGACAGTAAGGACTTTTACATCGTTCAAATATCCATTTAAAGACCCCCTGTGGTGAAAATCAAGTTTTCAATGTTGTTCATGTGTCTATCTGGTGTTTTAACAAGTTTTAAGACAAACCATGTGCAAATTCATAATTTAACACCATTGCTTAGTATTTTCTCTTTAAAACTGCAATAAACCAAAGACAGCCTCAAACCAGCGGTTTGAAATCGTCAACGTGCCGGAGGGCTTTAACATATCATTAACTGACCGCGCAAGGGAGTCTCAAAAGAAGGTTATCCCGGTATATTTTTCTGTTGAAATATCGGGTATATTTGGCAATATGTCGGGTGTATGATATTACGATGTTATGACGAACTATATGCCTTTCTCCACTGACATTCTGAGTTGTTCAAAGCATTTCTAAGGATACTGATTGATAGAAGGCAGCTGTCTGACTCGTGAATGTGAACATGGTTTGTGTAACATTAGCAACACAATATTAGCCGTTTCATAACATAGTCAAGCAAAACGCTAATCATATTAATTACCGTTATGTGTCCGACATTGTAAAAAAATGATACCATTGTGCAGCGTTTACCTTAGTAAGTTGACCAAGTGGATCTCATCTGAGCTCGTGCAAACGAGTGGAGGCGGGGCTAATTATCATATTCATAGACCCGTGTATATTTAATGAGGCAACGGTTTAGAGTTACATTCAAGCTATTTTAAGGCATTAAGAATTTTTTTACAGGGAAAAAAAAAATTTAATATGTAATTTTCGTGAGTTTTAAGGGATACAATTATTGACTACAGAGGGGACTTTAATATAAATACTGTTCTTTTGAACTTTCTATTCAAAGAATCCTGACAAAAAAAAAAATTATTTATATATATATATATATATATATATATATATATATATATATATATGACTTTCCATAAAAGTATGAAGCGGCACAACTGTCTTCAACATTAATAATAATAAGAAATGTTTCTTGAGCACCAAATCACCATATTAGAATGATTTCTGAAGGATCATGTGACAATGAAAACTGAAAACTCAGCTTTGCCATCACAAGAATAAATTTTATTTTAAAATATATTAAAATAGAAAACAGTTATTTTACTTTGTAATAGCATTTTACAATATTACCATTTTATATTTGATGAAATAAATGCAGCCTCAATGAGCATAAAAGACTTTTTAAAAACACTTTAAAAAAATTGTGCCTATCCCAAACATTTAAACGGCAATATATCCTATCAATATTTCAAAACAAACAAGCACATTTATACGCATGACGCACATGTTCAACCCCATCATCTCATGCAAATGCAGCTCATCATAGATAAATAAGCAACTCCACAAGAATTGGACGGATTGTGTTTCAGTCTATTGTATACAATGGGAATAAATCAACGGTTCAGCCTAGTCACTGAGGGGATCTGCCCTGAGACACAAGACTGTGATTGCTGTTGACAAAACCTACTTGTTTTGCATAAACCTGAAATGATCATGTCATGAAGAGTCTCTGCACACTAGTTAATATGCAGCCTTACAGTAACTAAAGCATGAATGAATTAGCAACATTACTAACCGAGAGATTTCCAATTAAACTACCGGTGATGCAACAGGAACAGCAAATTAGGCATCAACCAAAATTCATGAATCATCACATATGAGCAAACAAGAGGAGCCTAAAGAGAATCCTCTTCCTATTATAATAAAGCTGATGCATGCATTTGGATAACTGGCATTAAATGTATAAGCAGATTCAGAATGTGTCTAAAATTCTTGCTAAAAATGCTACTATAATCATTAAAATTCACCACAGGTTTTAACACATTCATAGCATAAGGTCTGAAAACATACCATTGAGAAGATTTTGATGGTTACCTATGCTTTACATGAGAGTAGTAACAACCTTCTGTTTTAAATCTCACTTCACCTCACACCACAGAGGTGAGAGCATCCAGTTTTGGGCACTGGGCCTGTACACAGAGAAGCCAATTAGCTCAAAACAAGTTGTCAAAAACAAGTGTGTTTGGCTGAACTTGACTATTACCATATAATATCAGTGTAATTAAATCTAACACATTTGAAGGAGGGAATGTGTTTCCAAAAGCTCATCAGATTCACAACACAAAAGTTCATACTGGAAAGTTAAAGAAACATTCAAATAAGAGAGACCTCTAAAGTAAACACACTCGTTTATCAAAGATATCAAAAAGGCTTTCTTTTAAAACTTTCATTCAAGTAGAAAGACATAGCTGCAGGAATAAAATGTTCTTTTGGGTATCTGATACATTGATGTTTCATTAGAAGCATATGTCGTTTTTGAAAGCAGTTCTACAAAGAAATTTTTTTACAGTTGGTGACATAAGCAGAGATATTTGACAACCTGGTTCCCAGCTCCTTGTTTTCATTACATACACCTGTTCTATCATCCCACTTGTGTCGTCTGTCTAGACAGTGATTTAACTCTAATAATATAAAAGATTTTAAAGAGTGAAGTACAGCCAGGAAAGAGAGAATTCAATTGTAAATAAGCACCTTCAGAACTAAAGTCAAACCCAAAATGCGTGTCTTCAAAACGACGGCTGTTCAAGTGAATCTCTTGAAAAACAACTCTTAAATTAAAAACATAAAGGGAGACAAAACCCATTTGAGCATAGAAAATCCCAAACATTTTTCTAATGGGACAATAAGGGTTTTTTATCATTCCATGAACCCGACTGTTGAAAGTGCCAGATGAGAGTGTTTCAGCATTTTCCTTTGTTTGCCTTAGGGTTCCTGTCACTCATCCGTCCCTTTGAGCCAGGTGGATCCTACGGCAGGGAGGGGTTATCAATGGCATAATCGGGGTCACATGTGAAGGACACCGTAATGGCATATCGTGTGCCCCAAACGACCTTCTCCACATGGTGGAGGTTCTCAGAACCGGATGAGAAGAATGATACTCGACCTGCAGGAGATGAAAGGAGAGGGAAGATAACAGAGAAAAACAAGAAAAAGGTTGAAGTGATATGCTAAAAAACTGCATATGAAGTATGCTAACATCAGCCTAAAGTCAATCATGAGGTTCAAACTCGAGATTTTCTACAGATCCCCCCTCCCCCCTGAATTTAAATGTTTGTGCTTGACAATTATTGTAGTATTTCATTGTTCCAGCACACAGTAATCCTCTGATAATTACTAAAACATCCTAATTTTGCTTGGATGGATTTTTGAATTCATTTTAAGACAAACTTTTAAGAAGCAGAAAGTAAATGTAAATTGCGCAAATTTAAATGTAAATTACGTAAAATTTATGTAAATTACCTCCATTATGTCTGCCTGGAACTGATCTTTGTAGACCATTCTTGATCATGAAAGTCATACTGAATCTCATTAAATGTTCATGTTTTTTTTTTTTAAAAAAGCCGACTTTTAAAAGTGGAAATGCATGTGTAAAATTCTATGAATAAATGCTATATGTTGGACTGCACTGCTGGAGGAATATCCATAATGCAACATATACCCTGCAGAAGCCAGAGTAAATCTGAAGTATTAGGCAATGCAATTGGAATTCTGTATTGAAAAAGGATGGAAGGGATTCAAGTGAAAGTGGAGAAAATGGCTAACAAAAACATACATGATTTAGGAGTGTCAACAAAAGTATGACTTTGTAATGCACTAATCAACATGCTCAGTCCTAGAACAGCAAATGAGCTCTCAATGTGTCATTTATAAAAACAGGCTTATTGGGAAACTATAAAGTATGGCATACAAAGCCATTTACATAAGCAAAGCAAATTTTAAAAAACAGCTCCTACTTTTAAAAAAAAAGACTGAAAATAAATTACAGTGGACTTCACAAATATTGGCACCCTTGGTAAATATGAACAAAACTGACTTTGTTTTTGCAATTTCAAAACTGACTTTGTTTATGCAATTGTGTAAGCATAGTTTTTGCATGATTGTTTTAAATGTATATATTTCAGAAATTGTCTAATCATTTGGAATTTCTTTGTTCTCAAATATGTATTCCTTAAAATTACTAAAAAAAAAAAAAAAAAAAAAAAAAAAAGGAAAAAAAAAAACATTAAAATGGAACCATTAAACTATATCAGCATGATTATGAGGAATGAAAACCTGAATTGTTATATTCTATATAAATTCCACCCCTACCTATTGAGCAATAGTTTAAAATAAGTTAGTATTTAGTATTTCACACTGATTCGAGATAATAATTACCAATAGTAATAACCAATCATATGACAACATATCCGTTCTGTCCAAATGAGAAAACTTATAAATCAATATCGTTTATCCACATCTCATTATTGATTCACAAAACAATTTCAATTAATTGATGCATTACATAAATTATTTTCTTATGGTGCAAGAGGAGAAAACAAGCATTTTAAACTAGATACTTTAAAAATAAAAATCATTCCTTGATAAAATGTTAGATTTCACAGTGACCCATGCAGATTGAAGCTGGACGGATATTATTAAAAAACCGCATGCTGCCTCCACGCTAATTATCCAAGTCTAATTCTGTACACTCCAACTGATGCATAAGGAGACATTTGCAAATTACCATCCGTTGTGTTTGCTTCATTCTGACCCTCGTTGACCTTTTTTAATTGTGAAAGTTACATTGAATCTCATTAAAATGTTACAATCATACTACATGTTTGAGAAAATGAAATGTTAGGATCAGTATGCATGTGTAAATAACATGCTGCACTGCGTTTCTGGAGGAAAGTGTATAATGCCATAAAACCTGCAAGATGCCTAAGGAGATCTGGAGTATTAGGCTGGGAAAATTTAAATCCTGACTGCAGTGTTTGCATGGAAATTAGGAGAGGAACGATATCATGCAAGAGAGAAACAGACTAAAAACATTAGGTTCAGTGATTTAGAAATTTTACAAATCAACAAATGAAGCCTGACAAGCTCAGAGAAGAGCACATGCTTTGCCAGCATGTTGTCATGTAACTTTGTGCGTTAGGAAACAATAAAAAAGCAATTATTTCAGAGTTTCTAATGATATGATTTGATCATGTTTCCATGGAGAGGAGTTTAATAAGAAGTGAAAAAAATGGACAGAAAAAGAAAGACATTTTTTTTCCCCCAATCAACAAGAAACAAGCTGCACATGATCTAGTCTATTATCTAGTTTGGTTATGTTTAGGTCTATTCCAGAAATATTTTATGGGGGCGGTGGGGTTGCTGGAAAAGGTCACTTGCAGAAAAATGAATGGGAGAAAATGCAACTCTCAACATAATGTAGAAATGGAAGTGTCTGCAAGTTGTCAGATATTACTCCTTATTTAAATTATGTAATTGAAACTTAATCATGACCAACAGTTTTGGTCGCAGAGTGAACTGACTTAAAGGGATAGTTCACCCAAAAATTAAAATTCTGACATCATATACACACCCTCAAGTTGTTCCAAACCTGTATGAATTTCTTTCTTCTGTTGAACATGAAAGAAGATATTCTGAATAATGTCGGAAGCCAAACAGTTAATGGACCCCATTGATTTTCATAGTATTTTTTTTCTTTACTATGGAAGTCAATAGGGTCCATTAGCTGTTTGGTTACCCATTTTCTTCAAAGTATCTTCTTTTGTGTTCAGCAGAAGAAAGAAATTCATACAGGTTTGGAACAACCTGAGGGTGAGTAAATGATGACAGAATTTTAATTTTTGGTCAAAAAAATAGGTCAAATAGGTCAAATGCAAAAATTTCCACATAAGAGAAATTATAGTTAACATTATAACCTTTAAATGCATTCTATAAAGTCATAACATGACAGCTACTGTATCTCAACGTTTCAAGGTCTTCTGCTTTTAAAGTGTCCCTATATTTGCACATCAAAACACCGTCACACATCTTTAAACCGCACCCATTTCCTTTCGTCTGCCAGCACAGACATAGGCACAGCAAAAAACAAAACAAAAAACAAAAACAAACGGCCTTTGTTTTTCCACCTGACAATAAAAATGCACCTGTTGCCTTCTTTTAAACTCCTCAGCTGATTCTAACGGTATGAGGCGCTCTAACGGTACTGGGCCAAGAGCACATTGCTCCTCTGTGACTCTGGGATCACAGCTGCATCTCCTGATTTGAGAGGATTCATCCAGCGCCAGGCATCAATTTTCCCAGTGAGACAAAAATAAAGTGCTTTTTTCCACCCAATCTCATCTTCTAATATATGACGTCATAACAGCACCCTTCCCCTTCCTCATGTCACCTCTGTCCTCCTCTTTTGTGTTTAGCGCTGTGCATCTCAACAGGCCAATATCTCTCCTCCTCGCATGCATCATGGAAGAGGGAGGTTGATTGTCAGTCTAGTTATAATTACAGCCTGTTCGACAGAGTTATCCATCAGAGTAATAATTACCTTAGCAAAGATCAGGGCTCATCAGCCACACCTGATGGATAATCAACACACTGACAGAGCACACTGCTTTTGCCACCCAGTGAACAGGAACATGTTCCAGCTGCTCCATCTAACGCACTGTATCCTAATTCATTTGAAACTGGAGGCAGGCATTCAAAACTCATCACCCTAGCTGGAGACGGGGCATGACGGCAGGGAGAAATCCAAAGCCGAAAACATTGGGGTCTGATGAATAATGCATTATGGGTATTTTTAGCCTAGAACATCAGCTCAGTGACACACATATATATATATATATATATATATATATATATATATATATATATATATATAACCATCAGCTTAGTAACACTAAAATATATATACTACCAGTCAAAAGTTTGGACACGGTAAGATTTTTAATGTTTTTAAAAGAAGTTTCGTCTGCTCACCAAGGCTGCATTTATTTGATTAAAAATACAGTAAAAACAGTAATATTGTGAAATATTATTACAATTTAAAATAACTGTTCTATTTGAAAATATTTTAAAATGTAATTTATTCTTGTGTTGGCAAAGCTGAATTTTCAGCATCATTACTCCAGTCTTCAGTGTCACATGATCCTTCAGAAATCATTCTAATATGATGATTTGCTGCTCAAGAAACCATGTCATCATAACCACTTCTGTCCTGATTTCTTTGAGGGGAAGGTCTATGGGCGGGTAAAAGTTTTTTGTCAGATTTTTCATCTAATGGACAAAATAAGCTCATGCAATTTACATATGAACGCAAACAGAGATGACAGAATAACATACGGAGAGCATCAGCTTTCGTTTCTGCCCTGATAGCTGCAAGATCAAACAGAACACGGTGAGTGCATGTTAGAAATCAGGAATGGTGAGAGAACATTGTGCTTGGTATGTTTTTCATCTTCAAACCAAACTTGGGTCTCCAACCAACAAAGTTTAAATCCTGACTGGCTAGCACGCTTCCCATAATGTTTACACAAGTCAGTAGGCGGAGAGTAGTCAGTCTTTTGTAGCTGTTTGAATGCATTTGACCACATGAGCGTCTACACTGCGAAAGCAATCCAGTCGAATGCGTTTTCGACTACCTGTGGAAGTGGATGAAAGTGGACAAGCTCAAAATGTTTTAGATCCCATTTACACCTGTATTTACTTGTGATCCTATCGACCAAAACGTATCTTAATAACAGGTGTAAACAGGCCCTAAAGCAGGGCCTAAAACAAGTTAGGTGATTGAGCTGGCCATGGCAGATGTTGAAGTTTATCTTGGTGCTCCAGCTGTCCAGGTTTTATGATCATTCATGACACCATCTTTTCCAAATTTTAGCATCAGAGTCTGTGATTAAAGTTTTAGCAATTGTGGCTCTTTAATGGATGTAGGCTTTCTAAAGTTCTCTATGGTCGGTTTTTGTGGAAACGGTCTTCGAGGTGAAAACTGAGTTTTGCTTTCACTTTTTCTGCAGTAGCTCTCTGTTATTTGGACACAGTCTTTCTTAGAGTTCGATGGTCCCTATCATTCACTTTTGGTTTTCGCCAAAGCAAGTCCTGCCATACTTTGTGTACAAAACTGTTGTTCTTAAAAGACCAAACAGTTGGGCTGTTAAGGTAACAAACGCTCCTGCTAAACAGTTCGGCATAATTGTCCTTTTTAGAAGTCTGACAAATCACCACTCGTACTAATCACTGCTGAACACTACTACACTAATATACAACCTAGAGAATACAGAGAATGAAAAGATAAATCACAATATTTGTTTTTCCCTGTAGCCTAAAATTATATGAATCCCTAAAACAATGGCTGTTCGCATTATTTTGTTCAACCCCTGTACATGCACGTACAAAAGCATATATCTTATCTGCAGTCACCTGCCATCTACTATCACCTGCCATCAGTCTTCAATGGGTTCAGGGAGCACTCCATGATCAAATGTCATGCTACATGGCAAAACACCTCTCACCGGCCCAGTGGGGATATGTGGGGGCAGATTATAAAGAAAGCAGTCTGACAGTTTCTATCATCGTTGTATGACGCCACCGAGTGCACCTTGGAAAATAGCAGACATTATCCACTCAAAAGTGTCAGATTCTAATAAAGAGCTGAAAGGTAAATGAATTCACATTCACAAGTCAAAATAACAGCTTCTCCATGCAGACCAAATAATCAGGCAGCTATTCATGGATCACGTCATCATGGGACATTATCAAAATGCCAGGCTGAGAAAACAAAACAATTAGTCCATGCAACAGGTATGTAAAACAAGTCATAAAGAGGGTTTGGAGTGTGGCTGTAATTTCAATAGAGGAGAGAGCCTCAGCGAAATTTCATCATGGTGGCATACAAAGTGATAATTATTGCTAATTCTTTGCACTTCAGTGCAACCGCAGAACCACTTACACGATTCAGAAAATGGACTTGTGTGCGAAAGAACCTTGGCAGTGCCAATTAATAACCTCATAAAGTTTACACACAGTACCTGCAGTGTATCTTCATGACAGATTTATTATGTAACTGGTTTTAGTAGTTAACCATTGTGTCTTCCTATAGGAAGTACACTTATTGCTACTTTAAGTTGCAGTTTCCCCTCCTCATAGAATTCAAAGAACGGAAACTTAACGTTACACATCATTTTATAATGCACATTATTTTCCGCATTAGGCACAGTTACCAGGCAGAGCGTTACTGATCTTAATTTAAGCAGACATAACACCGTGTCTGGCAAAAGGGTCGTTTGAATACTCAGGAGCCACAGGAATTATATATTGCCAGTGGGCATTAGGTGTAAATCCAACAATGTAGATTTTACCTTTAAGCGTTTTCATACATATTTAATATAGGTTTAATTTATATTAACATACCCTGCTGTTCAGAGGTTTGGGTTTTTTTAATGCTTTTGAAAGAAGCCCCTTTATGCTCACCTAGGTTACATTTATTTAATTAAAAATAACAACTATTTTAAAATAACTATTTTAAAATGTAACTTCTTGATGGCAAAGCTGAACTTTCAGCAGCCCAAAAAGGAAATTTCTGTCATTAATTACTCACCCTTATGTCATTCCAAACCTGTCAAAAAACTGTCAAAATGACTACAGCGGTTCAAGCTTAACGCTATGAATGATGAGAATACTTTTTGTGTGCAAAAACAAAACAAAAATAAGGACTTTATTCAACGATTTCGTCTCTACCCTGTCAGTCTCCTATGCAGTTCAGCTTTTCCATGTTGTCGGGTCCAAACAAGACAATGTATTGACCAACTGTGTAGGAGACTGACAGGTTAGAGACGAAATTGTTGAATAAAGTCTGTATTTTTGTTTTTGCACACAAAAAGTATTCTCGACGCTTCATAACATTAAGGTTAAACCACTGTAGTCAGGTTGACTATTTTAATGATGTCTTTACTACTTCTCTGGACCATGAATGTGGTAATTTTGTTGTTTTATATGGAAGATAAAAAACCTCTTGGATTTCATCAAAAATATCTTAATTTGTGTTCCGAAGATTAAAGTTCTTGCGGGTTTGTAAAGACATGAGGGTGAGTAATTAATGACAGAAGTTTCATTTTTGGGTGATCTAACCCTTTAACAGATCACACTTACAGTTCAAAAAGAGCTGAACACAGTACTACAGAAGAAGGGCAGCAAAATACGTTTTTAAAAGTTTTAACTACTTTAAAGTTGACATAATGTGACATATGCTAAAAACAAGATGCAATGCATCTTGGACAGGCTGACTTGATGACGAAACTGATTGTTGTAGGTCAGTAAATGGCTTATTTTCAATAATATGTAAATAAAACCAGCCATATTCTGACTTTAATGTAGGGCTGGACGATTAATCAAAAAGTAATTGAAACCGAAATTAAGAACCTCTAACCGACGTAATTTTCCCATGACGGTTATTTCGTTTTTTTAATACTGTTAATATTTCCCACTTAAAAACATACTACCGCGTAGCCATGTGACTCCGCCCCGTTCAATCAACACACAGAGACGGTGCGCAAGCGGTGAGCCTTGCGTCTTCACTAAACTTTGTCAGTTGTATGTGTTTTAATGTTTGCCAGTTTGGACATTCAAGCGATTTAGACGATCGGATGTGTTATATCGAGCTATCGTGCTCGCGCAGCTGCATTGTGGCATGAACACTCATACAAACAGTAGCTAAACAAAACGTGAAGATCGCGCGCACAGAGAGGAGCAGAAACTAGTTGTCAGTGCTGTCCTGTGATTTATCACTAAAGTAGCTTAGAAACTCAAAAGTTATTATAGCATATATTTTTCTACTTTTAAAGTAACTATTTACAACCGACAGCTTCACAATTAATAGAGACGGTATGACTAATTCACACAGGCAATCACTCTCATTACGTACTGGTATTGTGCTAATTTATCTTTATCTGATTTACAACGAGCAGAAATCTGTAAAGGCAGGAACACACCAAGCCGATGGTCGGCCGTCGGGCAGTTTTTGTTCGTAGGCCGACTAAGTTTTCTCAGTGTGTTCCGCACCGTCGGCTGAAGTTGGTCCTCTTCAGCTTTTTTTTCGGCCAATTCTACATGTCGAATCGGTGTCAGAGCTCGTCGGTCAAGTCGGGCCATCTGATCATTCTGATTGGCTGGTCAGCTACTGCCACCTGCTGGTACAGAAAGGCATTTCATCTTACGCAAGCGCAGAACGGACGTGCTACTTGGCCATCGAGCGTTGGTTTGGTGTGTCAGGGCAACTTTGGACCCAGATGCTGCCAACGTAAGCCAACCACGCAGTCTGCTTTCGTCGCCACTAGTTCGTAGGCGTCGGCTTGATGTGTTCCAAGAAATGTTACGAACCATAGATAAAATAACTGCTGAAAGTGAGCTATGTTAGATATATCCCACCTTTAATAGTCAAGCATATTTAGAGTACAAACCTTGTCAGTAAACTATGAGGGCAAAAAAAAAAAAAAAACAGAAACAAAATAATCATTCATTAATCGAGGTTTTGATTTTAGGTCATAATCGTCCAGCCCTACTTTAATATATATTTAATTCTGTACTCATCTACCACAATAATTGAGATCTTCATTTTGGGGCATTTCTCATTCAATTTAATTTAATTAATCAGATTATAATTTAATTTTTAAAATCAACTGACAGCCATAATTAAATCCTTATCTTGCATGAACACATTTCACTTTCATGCTTTTATACAAATCCCAATGATGTGTGTGACATTGTGTATTTACCAGCTCGAGGCTCCACTGTTCTGTTACTATTCGGGTCCATGAAGACAAACCGTCCACCACCAAACTCCAAACCATAATCAGACAAGTAGAGCAAAGATGTGTAGTCAAAGGATCCATAAGTCTCCTGTTAAAAAAATATGCACATTTTAAACACCATGAATATTTATTTACTGTAAAACTGTGTAAAAAAAAAAAAAAAAAAAAAAAAAAGCATGAGCCTAAAACATAAATTAAGATGTTTCAATAATTAATCTTAGTTGGATGGGGAGAACCAAATTGATCATGATCTCATGATGTGTTATGGGGTTTTTAAAAAAAATTCTAATCTCTGCTGATTGACAGATTCATTCATTAATTTATTTTTAATTGCTGCAAATTTTATAATGTACACAAGTAAAACTCTCTCTCTCTCAAAAAAAAAAACAAAAAAAAAAACCCTCAAGTAAAGCCTAAGATTTCCTGGCTAAACGAAAAACAGTGGTAGAATTTAACGGCATCCCTGGGACTTTAAACTCTGCTCTGCTTTATGAGGGGAATCTCTTTAGTGATCCCAAACCACACAGGCGTCACTTCTCAGCATGTTGGATCACACTTTTAACTACTTTAATCTAATCTACGGTTTAAGGCTGGCAGTATTCTGGCAACGGCACGTTGTTTCCAGTGGTTTTTCAGAGACAGATTAATGAGGAATATTCCACACACCTACCGCAGAGGGAGTACATTCAGCATTTGAGATGCTTATTTGTTTTTATTATTCTATCAATGCCAAAATATCATCCCACAACTCATATGGACAAACCCTACCAGAACAGCTCATTATCACTGTGGCGCATTACATTTCTGTCTAAACACAAGCTGATTCAAGTGAATTGTAAAATTGTATAAGCAAATGACAGATGATGACGCAATGTGGACAATTACATTTCAAAAACAAACCAATAGGTGCAGCTATAAACTACAATGACCTTCTCAATCTGTTTATATTTTTGCCTCTCATGCAACATGAAGAAATCCAAAACAAAAAAGCAATTTATCTTCAATGTAAGCAGTTTATTCCTCTGATGTGTTACAGCCAAGCACGTAAACCTTGCCTGCAAAATGAAATGATCACTTTGATTAATTGACCCTGATGGCCACATTCATAAACACACAACCAACTCAGAGATCAAAGGTACTTCTTAAGACCAGACATAAATGAACTTGAACTTGTTTGTAGATCCCCTCAAGACCTCATTTCAACCGCTAGAAAGTGATGTAGGAACATTACGCTTTGTTTCAAAAATAAATCATGTCTTTTAAAGGCAATGTTGTTGTGATAAAAGCGAATTTAAGTCTGACCAAATAAAGAGTTCAGGTCCTAAACGTGATGTAACAAACATTGGTTTGGGTGCAAATATTGCTGAGTATTTCCATCTTTATGCATGAGAAATTCAGAGAATAATCTCAAATATGCTAAAACCATATGAGCCAGTGGCGTACCACAAGTCTTGGCCCCTCCTGGGGCTCGTTATGCACGAGTATTTAAGGGTTCAAGTGTGTAGTGCTGAAACCCTATTGGAATTGTTAGGATTTTCAAAGATCATCATTCTGTCCTAAAAGTCATTGGGTAGACCAAACCATACGTTGTAGAGACAAAGCTGCAGAGAAACTTTGACGGATGGTAGTACCCACCCCGATCGGCCTGATGGTGGCGCTACAGCGATCAAAAGTACAAAATCACTCATAACTCAGAAAGCATCAGGCACAGACTAATATCAGCCTTATATCATTGGAATCATTGGCTCAACTTATCAACTTATTAACAAAAAAACTTATTTTTGCAAACTAGTCTTAGGGTTTTCGCCCGATCGGAACCAAACCAGTGCAGAAAAAATTCACTGGAGTCTGAATGACAACAACTATACAAAACATGTCGAAATTTCCATTCAAGTTCGCGACTGGACGCCAAAACGTTGGCCACTTTTACTAAAATGGCTATAATTCTTGAACGGAATGAGATAACCAAACTGGGTACACTAATGTATGGGCTCAGTCTGTGGTCATGTGAAAAAGGATGTGGCAACTGGCCGCTTGGTGGGACTATAGAAGGAAAAGAACACAAAAACAGCTCAGTCAGTCCGATTGACTTGAAAACTGCTATACAGTGTCTTTTTTCCAAGGTGCCATGATGGTCTATATGGAAATTTGCACATCTCAAAAAACACGGCCGCTGTTGGCCAATGAAGTTTGTGCACCTGTTAGATAAGGCTAATGGAGACCGATCGGAACAAAAAATGCTGGGCCTTTTTGACTCATGACCCTGTTTGACTCATGGCCCTAGAGGTCTGTGAGAAATGAGAAATCGGCCACCAAGGGGCGCCGTCATGTTTTTCAAGAATATAAATTACTGTATATTACACGATTTTTCACAAATGCACGGCATACTCATACCATGAGATAGATCCTCATTCTGAACAACTTTGCCTCTAGAACCACTGCTGTCAATCAAGTTGTTCATTAAATATCGGAGATTATTTGAAAAACCTACTTTCGCAAACCAGTCCTAGGTTTTTCGCTCGACCTTGATAAAACCACTGTAGGACAACTCTCTGGACTCTAGTCTAGGTCAACAACTATCAAAAAAAAAAAAAAAGAGAAAATTGTTGAACTTTACCATTTGGATAGCTATGGCCAAGAATACACAAAAGCCTATCAGTCCTAAACGAAAACTCAGAACTTCACGAAATTAGGTGAGCATATGCGACATATGATTCTAAAGAATACAAACTTTTATGTACATCGGGCCATAGGTGGTGCTATAACTGTTAAAAAGCTTTAAAAACCATATATTTCCTTAGTAAATTACTTGTATTGGCTGTAAATGGTCTCTTCCATTTACGGTCTAGGTGGTTATAGGCTTGCTAAATAAAACTAACTTTTTACAAGTGCTTAAAAGCCTTAAAGCCCTTGAACCCAAATAACTGCTGCTTGCAGCTATATTTGTAATTGTATCTGATTAAGACAGACAGTTATGTTATTTTGGGCAATTTAGCCCTCTCTTAAATAATACTCTTTTTATTTTGCCAGTTCGGTTCTGAAATATTTTTTGTTAACATTTCAAGTCAGTATTTTAGAAAGCATAAATGTCACATCAATCAGCATATGTCAGTGCAAATCAATAAATCGACATCAGCGTGATTCATTGTTTGTGATTGATTGCGATTCATGTATATAATACATCTGTGCAGCATTAAAAGTCTGTGTAAACACCAAGTATATTTGCCACTTTAAAATCAAATTCAACTATTATATAAATGGTTCATGAAGCCGGGCACTACGGGGCTGTGGTGATCTCCCATACGACAGTAATTGGGGTTGAGTGCCAATTAATTTCATATCTGTAATAATTAGCTGATGCTTGGTTACATCATGAATATAATATTAATCTAGTTCCATTATTCATATCCAAATCCCTTTGTGTTTGCTTTATAGATTTGCCTCCCTAGACAAGTATTTAAAGTTCTGCTTTATTTCAAGTCACCGAACTAATTTGATGTGAAACATTATTTATTTATAAATGTCAACTTTGCAATAATATGGCCTATTAAAGCTAGTTCAAAACATCTGGGCCCTTGCGCATGAAGATATTTTTGGTCAATGTTCTGAGGGAACCAATGTGATTGGCAGTTTCAGAACACTGGTCATTAAGTAAACATTAGGGGTTTTTGAACATTCTTAAGATATGATTTAAAAGCTAGATGTTAAAT
This sequence comes from Hypophthalmichthys molitrix, assembly GCA_037950675.1. Lineage (NCBI taxonomy): Eukaryota > Metazoa > Chordata > Actinopteri > Cypriniformes > Xenocyprididae > Hypophthalmichthys > Hypophthalmichthys molitrix. The sequence goes on from CM075503.1 coordinate 18,410,779, forward strand.
GTTTTCTTGGATGTGCGTGGTACCTTATCGATATGTGGGTGCCAGTACTCATCATGAGTGGTTTTGGCAGAGGTGCTGTTGATGCGAGAGAAGAAGGTGGGCTTGGTGAGGTACATCTGTTTGGAGTCCAGACCAAACGTCTCAGCTATCGCCTTTTGAATACGGCCACGGACATCTCTGGTTTAAAACGGAGCACATAAAATTTCTTTATATAGTTGACATCACCTTGTGGTACTTTTATCCATCTATACCCATAATAGGGATTACAAAACCACAGTTTTTCAAAACCAACTAGTTGGTGGGCTGCCAAAAAGACTAATCGTTAAGAAAGCCATGAAAAATCAGGTTTACATGACACATTCCTGTGTTCAAAAATGTATAATTATTTTTAACTTGACATATTGTCATAAAAACGTAATGGTTTAAAACCTGGATGATTCCCAATGCAATGATCGTAGATGTCTTTCTGCATGTGTATAGTTAAAGTGGCACAGCTAAAAAAATCAAATTAAATAAAATTTAAAATTTAAAAAATATATATAAATTATTTTCAAAATAAAACAAAATATAAAAATACAATTTAAAAAATAATAAATACAAATACAAATAATTAAAATAATAAAACAAATAAAAGAGACTAATGTTGGACAATATTTGAGAACTGAATGATTTGCATTAATAGATTTTTAATCAAAAGAAATGCTTCAAACATTTCCACATCACTCACCTGTACAGTTCAAAATCTTCTTCTGTGAAAACATCCCTTATCTCATTCTTAAAATATCTGTGGATGAAAAAGCATATGGATTGATTTTAGATAAAAATAAAAACCAATATCAAAAACACCACCTTGAACATTTGTAGGATGGCAGCCATTTAAATACTGAAATACTGCTTCCACATCAAAAGGCAAGCAGCAATAGATACACATAAAGAGGGCCAAAATGTCACAACAAGCGTGCCAACACATGCCAGCTGTACAAGTTAACTGCCAGCACAGTACCAGGCTGTGTGTGGGCACCAAAGTATAAACCTCATAAAAAGACATGAGGAAAATCTCCAGGTGTAAGAGATGAAAACACGATCTTTCACAATTGAAGCTAGAAAGACATTCCCATCATTGCCGCAACTGATTTCTGTTCAGCTCCTCAGGCCCAGGGGTATACTTTGATGTGTACATGAAACGCACCTCGAGACATCTGATAAAGCTGTGATTCGGACAGATCAAACTGTTGCTGAAGTTCAGGTGGAGACGACTTCCTGTCATTTACCGACACGGAATACTTACTTATAGATATTTACAAACTGCTTCCCCATCGACAACGCCCCAGAATGAAGATCCAGGATGGAGGCCTGTACACAACAAAAATGAACAGAAAAAAGACAGTGGAAACACTTTCAAAATGGAATCAGTCAATATTTGAGGAAAAAAAGCACAGCTTTCCCTAGTGTCTCTGGTCTGACTAAACTCCAAAGACAACCACTGAGGGCTTGCAACTACCCGAGAGCTGGACTGTACAGCTGAGGTTGTTGTTATTCGTGCTTCATCATAAGGTCAACAGATGGACTCCTCTCAGGCCTGGTATTCCCTGCTCTCTGTCTACGCACACTTCATAAATCATCATGATGGGGCTGATCTGCTCTTAAAAACTCAGCAGGACCCTCAGTTATACCCTCTTTTAGTTTACTGGTTACACTCTATAAAAGGCCTCTTTGCCTGGGAAGATCCCAGACTAGGTTTCTACCTTAAAAGTTCTTTTTATATAACATTATACGGTATCAGATATTCTCTGTGTAATCCACTGCAGTCAAAATAAAGTGAACACATCATAAAATAAAAGTAATCCATGGCCCTTATATAAGAGGGGTTGCGTTTTTCTAAAGTAACATGAAATGTATAATTAAAAATTATATTATCAGCATAATTTGGGTGAAAGGCTTGAACACCAACATTCAAAAGTTTGGGATCAGTAAGATTTTTTTTTTAAAGAAATGAATACTTTTATTCAGCAAGGATGCATTAAAATGATCAAACGTGACACTAAATATAAGCATTATACAAAAGATTTATATTTCAAATATATGCTGGTTTTTGTGCTTTATATTCATAATTATATTCGTAACCGTTTCCACAAAAATATTAGTCATATTATTAGTCAATCAGCATTTTAGAATGATTTTTGAAGGATCATGTGACACTGAAGACTGGAGTAGTGGCTGCTAAAAATTCAGCTTTGCCATCACAGAAATCAAATACATTTTAAAATATATTAAAATTAAAATTGTTTTAATAATATTGCACAATGTCACTGTGTTTAGTGTATTTTTAAGCAGGTGTTCATCAACAAATCACTTTAGGAAAACAACCAAACTCTAGCTGCTTAAATATTTCACATTAAGATGACTTTTATAAGAGGGGTTGTGATTTTTTTAAGAAATACTGGACCTTATATCCACTCTAAATTGTATCTGGTGCATTATTTTACAATACGGTTCAGGTCTCGACACCACATGTACTTTTCTACTATGATCTTTTCCAATATTTTACCCTTAAGCCGCAGAGTGATGCACTGGTTAGCTGAGCTTAATCCATTACAAAGGTAAAATGCAATTTCAACAACCACTGGCAATGTCACACGCTGTTCCCATCAAACACGCAACAGTTCCTTCCAGAATCTGCCACCCATTGAATGTGAATTCTCAATTGCACTCTTAATGAGAGTGCTTTCCTGTAGAAACTCAATCATATAAACAATATGGTGCCATATAGACACATGATGGAAAAGAAGTTTGCTTTTGAATTTCAGCTGAAGTCACAACCATAGTATGTACTGCCCTCTTGTGTTCTCAAGCAGCTGCTTCCTTGATAGACGAACATGCAACTATTTTTGAACGAAGATGAAGACATGTGAAGAGTGTCTACTCACACCACCATCTGAGCCAGCAAGTGATAACCCCCGCTCAGCTAACCTGTGGAATAAGAAGAAACACATGCATTTATGCATGTACACTACCATAAGTAAGTTTTTTTTTTTTTTTTTTTTTGCTTTTTTTAAAGAAATTAATAGTTTAGACACATTCAATTGATCAAAAATGACAACAAGACATTTCTAAAGGCCCATTCACATCAACTATATGATAACTATAAATACAATGATAACCATAACTATACTAGCGTCCACACATCATTCTGCTTGTTATAAGCGCGCTGCAGTTTTGTCATTTGCCACTTTAAATTCCCAAGCTCTTTAAAGCAGGATGGATTCTGATTGGCTGTCAATGGAAAGAATCGTTCTCAAAGTGATTCCAACAATATCGTTTCTTGTGTCATTATCGTTATAGTTGAAGTGTGGACTCTGCTATACTATCTAGAACGATTTTAGAACTATCTTTATCGTGTGAATGGGCCTTAATGTTATTAAAAAAAATTCTATTTCAAATAAATACTGTTCTTTTGAACTTTCTATTTATCAAATAATCTTGGAAAAAAAAAAAAAAAAGTATCACTGTTTCCATACAAAAAATATTAAGCAGCAAAACTGTTTTCAACATTGATAATACTGAGAAATATTACTTGAATACCAAATCAGCATATCAGAATGATTTCTGAAGGATCACATGACACTGAAGACTGTAAAGTAATGATGCTGAAAATTCAGCTTTGCCATCACAGAAATATATGAATCCCCTAAAGGAACATGGTGTTGAAAAAAATGGGATGGATGAAAAATTATATGTAAATGCTTTTGCGTTGTTTTTGCAAATGTTTTGCTGAGAAACTTTCCATTTGCTCTCAAAATGTTAACTTAAAAAAAACCACAAAGTTTCTTGAGGAAACGCAAATGTTTTGCGAGCGAATGCAAAGATTTTGCAAGCAAACGCAAATTTTCTTCTGAAGTATGTCTGTGTGCATGTGTACCTTCTAAGCTTCTGTGCCTCCTCCAAAGTCACCACACTGTCTGAAATAGCTCTGCCGCATTTTGTTGGGGTGCAACCTGAGGACAGAATGCATAAGCCTTTCATTCAGATTCATTAATTATGACACCGATTAAAGTAACTGGCTCTATGCCTCTGCCAAATTTTCTCTTCAAACTGCATATTCAATGACACATTCAGTGAGGCAGCTTGCCTTGCAAAATGTACTGCATAATGACTCTGAAGTTTATTCCAGCATCCTCTCAGAGAGGAAGCGCTTTTGGTCAGGCAACATTCACAGTGGGGTGTTCAATTCACAACAAGGCTCTAAGTCCAATCAAATTCCACAGTATACAGTATTTTGGCATAGATTCATATGCCACTTGGGAGAATCCAGTAGGATTTCCTGGAGGAATTCTTAAGACCTAACAGCGAAATGGCTACGGTTAGCTTTGGGACAATATATTTTCCTGAATATATTGTCTCTTTCCCAGAGTTTATTTACGCCCGTCATAAAGAGAGTGGGATGAACTAGAGCCAAGGGAATGCTTGTTAATCCCAGCGCTTGCTTTGTTTGAGAAGCCTGCAGCTTTTTGAAGCTGGTGTGAGGTTCGGTAATGAGTCCTATGTGGGAGGCTTCAGACTGTCAATCACAGCTCTGGCATCCTACCAAATATCTAACTTCATGATTTACACCGATGGAATGCACAGGTGCTGACTTTGTTCAAGCAAAGCTTTCTACTCCCAGAAGTTGTTTGGGAGCAGGTTTCCTCTGATACAGCAATGTGTATTAGTTCAAAGGTCGCCCTAGTTATTTTGCACAGAATTTTTGGAACAAAGATCCAAATAGTAAAGAATAGCTGGGCTCATAAATTCCACCAGCCACAAACCCAAGCCGGTAATAATAAGGTGATCAGTCACAGAAGCTTAAAGTAACCAAAGAATGTATTATTTTGAATAAATCAGATATGCAAAAACAAACTTAGCATTTAGATAAGAATGTTTTTGGTTTAGAAACGTGTTATAAAGACATGATCTTCACATGCATGTAGGAGAATGCAAAAAAAACCCTCACTGGCTACTTTATTAGGTACACCTTGCTAGTACTGGGTTGGACCTCCTTTTGCCTTCAGAACTGCCTTAAGTCTTCATGGCATAGATTCAACAAGGTGCTGGAAACATTCCTCAGATATTTTGGTCCATATTGACATGATAGCATCTTGCAGTTGCTGCAGATTATTTTTTTATGACTGCACACCAATTTTGTTGAGCCCGTGTGAATTGTAGCCTCAGTTTCCTTTTCTTATCTAACAGGTGTGGCACCCGGTGTGGTTTTTTTGCAGCTGTAGCTCATCTGTTTCAAGGTTTGACATTTTGTGCATTCCCGTTCAGTGATGCTCTTCTGCAAACCTTGGTTGTAACGAGTAGTTTTTTCTTTTTGAGTTACTGTTGCCTGTCTATCAGCTCGAACCAGTCTGAACATTCTCCTCTGATCTCTGGCATCAACAAGGCATTTTCACCCACAGAACTGCCACTCACAGGACATTTTGATCCCAGAGCAGTTTCTGAAATACTCAAACCAGCCCTTGTGGCACCAAAAACCACACCATTTACAAAGTCACTTAAATCACCTTTCTTTCCCATTTTGATGCACAGTTTGAACTTCAGCAGATCATCTTGACCATGCCTAAATCCACTGAGTTGCTGCAATGTGACTGACAGATTAGATATTTGCATTAATGAGGAGTTGAACAGGTGTACCTAATAAAGTGGCCGGTGAGAGTATACATTACAATATCATATATATTAAACAATAGGCAGTGCAATATGGATAAGTATTCAAAAAAACTCTTATAGTTCAGTGAGGTTGCGAATTGCAACCAACTCAGTCCACCGCTCACCCCTCCCTTTTGAAGCACATAGAGAAGCTACGGTGGCTGACACAGGACAAAGATGTTGATGCTTCTAAATAAACCAGACAACGACTGCTACTACTTCGTATTCAACGTAGTGATGATGCAAGCTGCCTTCTAAAAACACCAACGAAGAAGAAGAACAACAACATAGTGACAAAATGGCTCTGTAGAGCAGTTTGTCCATTTAGGGCTACTGTAGAAACATGGCGGCGCAAAATGGTGACTTCCATGTAAGGGGACCCACGGTGTATGTAGATAGAAATGGCTCATTCTAAGGTAATAAAAGCATAATGGTTCATTATGTAAGGTCTTTTTGCACCACTGAAAACATAGTTATGTACATTATATTGCATTTCCGTCAATAGATCCTCCTAAATATTACACACTGGACCTTTAAACTTACATTTAACCTTTTATTCCTCATAATTTATACATTACATATTATATTATATATTATAAATTTAACATTTTTTTTAAAGACACAAACAATACAGATGAATGCATTTTAAATGCCACTGTTAAAAAATATACTAGTAAAGTAGCAAAAGAATTGTAATAAAATATGAATATAATATAAATGGAGAGAGAGCAAGAAAGAGTTGTGAGTGACAGTAATATGTAAATTACATAAATATATAAAATGACCAATTACAGTTTACTATGCAAATTTCACAATAACGTCATTGTTATTTCAAATTTGCATGGTAAATTTATTAAAACCAGAAATACACACCAAAACCAAAGTCCTATAAAGTTTGAGTGGATGGAGCTCAGCGAATGGAAGAAGAGCCACCTACATACCTGGGAATATCTTGTACTTCTTGTAGTCTTCAGAGCACTCAACTGTGAACACTCTGGGCTGAGTGAGGACCTCACCTCTTGAAACCAAAGTGTGTGTAATGTCATCAGTCCATGTGAAATATATCCAGCTCAATAGTCCAGTGACTCCTATCAACAGCAACAGCGTGGACACGTTACCTCTCCAAGAGGAGGCCTGTCTCTGCGCATTTCCCCTGAATGAACACACACCATATTATAAATACAGTCTAAGAACACAGGTGCGATGGACTGTCAGGTGTGCATTTCCTTCATCCATTCATTTGACTGTCAGATTGCACAACGAAAGAAACAAGAGACATATACATTTATTCTGCATTATGCAGGGAGTATTATGCATGTAAACGAGGATTTGAAGCAGCATCACTCATTAATTGCAGCAATGCAAAGTCAATGTGAGCTCATAAAGTTTCAGAAATTGAAAATCATTACCTCTTAATTTTCTTTTCAATGGCGCTACTTTCTGGACTTTTACTGATAACTCGTCGTTGTACAGTCATGTTTAATGAATATACTTGTCTGCGTGCATCAACATAACACGTGTATGGTTTCGTTTCACTCAATGTTTGTCTACTGAACTGTCCTATATAAGTTCAGTGTGAAAGCATCCGCAAGAACGTTGTCAAACACACGACGTTTATAGTGTCAAAATAAAAGTCTAGCATATTTCTACAGACTGGATGCCACTCTGGTGTATTCTGTGACGGAATTTATATTATTTATATAATTGATTCGAATTTATAAATCTATGTTCGAAGCTTTAAAAAAAAAATAAAGGTAGGTTTGACCTGCCTGAGGGTTTCGCTTTATCTCAAAATAAAGGTTTACCATCCACATTCAGTGTTGGGTTGGATTATAAGAGAAATGTACACACTTATTCACCCAGCTAATTAGGTTGTTCAGATGTTGTTTTTATTATAATTATTGTGATAATTTATTTAGTGTAATTATATTTTTAGTCCCATCAGTTCTGTCTGACCTCTGCTGCCATAATAAATCTTTTAACTAGAAATACAAACCAATACCTACCTAAAATGGAACTTCTGCTTCAAGCTTTTATTTATATCAAATATAGTAATCTGAGCTAGTTTAATCTTAAAGAAACAGTTACACATCTGACTAAAGATTTTCCAGTGGGGGGGAAAAAACTCATTTGAGAATCTAATAAATGATGTGGTTATTGATTTTCTATTTAAAAAGGGATGTACATAACATTGTTTCAACCTCAGCAAAAATATTTTTGATAATTTTATAGTTTTCATGAACAAATGTACTTGATTTAGTACTCCGTCTTGATGTATTTGTTGTGAAAATATCCCCAATTACTTCATCACAAGAAAACCCGCTGCAAAACGTGCACATAAAGGGAAAATGCCCTGTATTTATACTCATGTACACACAAGAGATAAGGATAATTTCCCTCAAAACCAGTAAATGTAATCAAAACACTTTAATTAGTGAACAGGCCAACTCATACAAAAATAAAACAAAGTCACTTTCCTCAAACTGTAATCTGCCTATACCAAGATTTCAATGCTTGAATTTTTGAGCTTTGGACAGCGGACATTTGTGGACCCAAAAAACAAAAAAAAAAACAAAAAAAAAACATTACTTTCCAAAGTGTTTAGTGTCTCACTAAATTTTCGAATGATAAATGTTAGATCGCCACTACAAATCAATCAATCACAATCACATGCAGGAAGCTCTCAAAATAACACTGGACTTTAAAAAGTCATTTAAAAACACCATTCTCCCACAATAATTTTTATAATTGCACACTAAACAGAATAAATGAGAACATAAATTATACTTTTGCAAAGGATGTGTGAAAGTATACATTTACAAGAAAATTGATAAAATGTACAAAACAATGAAATGTAAAATAACAACAATATTGAGGGTATATAACTTATATTATGGTCTATTGCTGGCAAACTAGAAATTAAGTTTGCATTGAGTTACTGATCGTGGAAAAAAAAAAATGAATGAACGATAAAAGAAACTTCAGTGCAGTGGGAAAAGGATCTTTTAATCAAAGAGGACTAAAACCTTTGTAGGACTGGGCCATTTAATATAACCACCCTAACTTGGCAAACAGTACACTGTAAATACAAAACCGTAAAGACGGTATACTGCAAAAGTAAACAGCAAACAATACCCTTGATCATACTAAATAATTTTATAGTGTGTGTGGTAATATGATTGGCAACTGTGCTTATTACAGAGCCTCTTGATTACAGCCAAGTTCCTTTGAATCTCTCACTTACAATCAGATAAAATGTGCATCCATAAATTGAGAAAAGATATGCACTACTGCAAACAACCGATGAACCTCTGATAACCGAAACCAGGAATCTGTATCACAAAGTTGCTGTAATTAAAAAACTTTAAATGTAGAAGAGCTATACATTTCTATATGACATTTTAGGATTTTATTGTAGTTGTACAACATTCCCTGAAGGCCTGTGCTGGCCGTTGAGAGATACAGAGAAAAACACAAAAAAAATTCTGAAGATCAGAAAGATGAAATTGTCCGTTTGAAAGAAAAGAAACATTAAAAACTCTCAACTGAGGGAACAAGTAGATCTTGCTCAATGTTGTCCCTTTTTGCTGTGAAAAAAAAGTTCCACATGTTGGCCATACACACATACACACGGGCAAACTCACACGCATACAACCATTTCACGCAGCAGCAGCTTCTGTCGTTTATTCTGCAGGAGAGGAAAACACAAACACGCATTAGAAACATGTTTACGAAATCAGACCGAAGAAACGAACATTTAACACCTCACCTATGTTAACTTCTTAGCCTTGTTGTACAGTGAATCCACGACTTTGCTCATGTTCTGTATGGTTTCTAGAGCTGCCTCGTAAGTCTTGTCCACAGGTGGCTCTTCAAATATGATGAGCACTCCTTCACCTTGGTCAAGGATGCCTACAATAGTACAAATCCAACAGACAAACAATTGAATGAAATGAATTGTGCTGTGCTGAAAATCCTTTATATAATTTGGTGTTCCTGGTCAAAAATGACCAGACTTGCTTGTAAATCACTCATTATGCTATCAACACCAAATATTGGATTCATTTAATTATCACATGTTTTGCATCATTTTTGGAACTGATTGAATGTAGGCCTCATTATTGATCTGATCTGTTTTTTGGAGGTGAATAAGCTTGAGTCATATTTTTTCACTCAAAAACAGATGTCCATGAGCTCAGATCAGTGACTACATACATGCACCCTCATAATGTGATTATAATTAGATTATAATAATGACAAAGCATAACAAGAGATTTATAAGCAATTTATTGTAGGCCAGTCAGTTTTGACGGGGAACACCACAAGAGTATTTTTTGGAAGTTGTTATACCCTGTGTGAGCAAAGTCAGTAGGTTTTAGTCCAATTCAGTATCAAAACTAGCATTTTGGGGAAAAAGAATATCTTCTCTGGGTCAAAATTTTTAATTGGTCTGGCTGCTTTTTTTTTTCTCCATAATGCTCTGCAACAATTTTTTTTTTTAAATAAAAAAATAATAATAGTAATAATAAAGATAATGACAAAAAAAATAGACTAACCATGAAACTTTTTGTCCAGGATCATTTGTGACAGTTTTCTCTCAACATCATCCTGTGGGCCACAACAAATAACAGACGGAGCATTTTATTTTAGTGATCTTCTATAATAACTTACATATCTATGGTTTCATTTTATAGTTTGTCATAATTTTGGTTTATGGTGATAATGAAAGCATTATAATTTCCTAAGCTTACATCAGTTTAAAGCTATACACAATACTCTGTATGAGAGTGAAAAGCTTATGAAAAGAAAAGAACAGTTCGTACCTTTGAGAGTTTGATGAGACCTGCTATATGTGTAATCTTGAAAAGAGAGAAAAGGACATAAAAATGACTTTAACAATTAAGTAAAAGCTGTTAGAGAAATGTATTGGTCCTTTTTAAATAAAACACTGTATTATATTTACAATAAATAAATAAACGATGCACTTATGGCTGAAAATATCTATGAAAGAGACACACACACTACCTGTACTCTGGAAAAAGGCTCAATGACCCGAATGAGGTTCTGTTCCAGCAAATTATCATAAAGCTTGGCCAAATGTGTGCTGATGATGGGGTCGTCCCTCAGCTCTTTACTGTACTCTGTCAGGGCCTTCATGTGTGAAAGAGCAAACAGAAAGCTGAGCATGACATCAGAGACGTCCGCTGAAAAATATATACAGACATAAAGCAAAAGCTCACCTTTTCAAAATCTGCTAATGATCTGTTCTTGCTGGCTTGTGCTATACATCTCAGTGCATCGGTCTGATGGAGAAAACAAAAATTACAGGGCACAACTATAAATGAGCACTTGCTTAGAAAGAAAAAGAGATTTGTCAGACGTAACAGGTTGTTAAAAGCACATGGTCAAACATAAAAGCCTGGTGCACAAAAACCATGAATTGCCTCTGTAGAGCATTAGTTTGTAAGCAGTAATTTCATCTATAAAAAAAACACGGGAATTTTAATAAGCTTACCTGTCGCCCTGCATATCGCAGAGCCAGTTTGCCACTGATCAAGGTCTGTACCTCTTCTGGCCTGGAAGAAAAGAATTGAATACTTTTATTCAGCAGGGATACATTATATTGATCAAAAGTTTTTCAAAAATGTTTCTTGAGCCGCAAATCAGCATATTAGAATGATTTCTAAAGGATCACATGATACTGAAAACTGGAGAAATGATGCTGTAATATAAAGTAATATGTTAGTAAACATTTTAAATAAAAATTTTACAATGAGATTTGTTCTAGTGATGCACTAAAATATCGGTAACCAAAAAGTTGAGCCAAAATCGTTGACCAAAACGGTGTCACTTCTCCGTGTCTATTTCATACACACAACGTGGATAAGTTACAACCTTACACATGTCAATTGTGTGGATGCTATGGCTGGGCTGACAATAATATGTTTTTAATTGAGTTTCATTTTGAAATTTATCATGTCTCATATAATCAATCACTCAGTAAGTGTTTCAACAATGGAAAGACATCAATAAAACAGTTTGTAAACAATATGCCATGTAATGTTAGTTACTTCAGGAAAGCCGTTCAATATCAATAGATGTGTCTGAAACCGCTCCCTATCCACTATATAGTGCACTATATCGGGTGTCCAAATTCTGAGTGAACAACTTCTTTCCCTACATTTATTCACTCGTTTATACCCACAATGCATTAACGCACGTAAGAGAGGGAGCGAACGAGTTTGAAACAAGAGATGCAGTTTGCAGCTTTCTTATTTCTACTTTAACATTTATTTTATACTGGTTCTAGTTTTACCTTTTTTTATTTATCATTACTTGATTAAAACATTAAAATATTGAGAGACAGTATTATAGAGATGAATTGTTAAATTAAATGAAATTATACAAGGTAAAATTTTGTTTTATATTATTTATTGTTATTATTATTAAAATATTATTTATGAACTCAATTTAATGTGTTTTACAAACAGCAAAGTGTTTTACTAATCTGTGGCATTGTTGTTAACTCACAACCCTGCAAGGAAGAGATGATAATTTAGAGGATGATTTAAAAATATTCGTTAATCAACTGTAGGTAGCGTATTAATTCTAATGATAACAATCATAACGGTCACCCAAGGGTGCTCTGTGACCATTATCATCTCTTACATAAGTAAAAAGTTAATATAAAAACTGCATTGTGTGCAATTTAAATGTTTACAACTCAGCTTCCATTTGAGCATTGATTATTAAATACATTTGATTAATTAATTATTAAACAATTTTTGGTTTTGATTTTCGGGTAAATGAAAAAATTAATTTCGGTGCTTCGGTAAAAAAAAATAATGTTTGTGCATCACTAGTTTTTACTGTACTTTTGATAAAAAATAAATAAATGCAGACTGGAGTATAAGAGACTTCTTTGAAAAACATTAAGAAATTCTTACCAACCTCAAACTTTTGAACAGAAGTGTATAATTCGTGTTTTTTTAAATACATGCTACACTGTATTTTAGCTACACATTAATTGTAGGCGATGCATTATGGAGATGGATTGTACTGAAGAAATAAAAGCCTAAGTATTACTTAGTACGTCTGCGTTACATAACAGTGCTTGGCGTAACTAACACAATGACTGTTGTATTATCCTGTGGCCTCCCACACAAAAACAGGGATAAAATGCAAGCGGTTATCTCACTTACAAGCTGAGCATGATCTTGCAGAGGAGCATGTATTTCAGTGCAGTGACTGCCTTGGGGCTGTCAATGGAATCATAGCCCTCAAAAGCCTCGAAGAAGTAAGAATAGGCAGTTTTCCAATCTTTTTCCTCAGCTGCATGGATGATACCTGGAGTGAAAGGGGCAAATAGTCTATCAATAAGAAGCAAACTTCCAATCTCAAACGCACTTGTAGATCTTTAAACAGAGAAGTGAGACTTGCCTGACTGCATATCAAGAGCTGCCTGGAGCTTTGGGGGACAGTAAATGGCATTGGCGGTGGTCCTGGCTGAGGTGAGGGCAGCCCTGGCTTTGGGAAGGTTGCTGAGAGCGTGGTAGGTTTTACTCTCAAGCAGCTGGACCTCAACGAGCAGAGCTTTATCATCCATCTTCTTCAGTTCCTGCAGCAACTGAGACTCTGAGGAGAAAGAACAGAGCTTATAATCTTAAAAGAATATATTAATCTTAAAGTTCCAACTACTTCAAAAATATATAAATAATGTAGTTATACAGTGGGATCCAAAAGTCAGAAAGCTCTAAAGAGAATGGTTATATATTATAATTTCCTAATTGAATACAATGTTGGTTTATTACAAATCATACAAGAATGAGGAAAAAAAAATCAAATAAAAAAATAATTATTGATTAAATAACCATAAATTTGATTATTCTTACCTAGGTGAAGTGCTTCCTGGTATCTCTTGGTGTCAAAATAGAGTGAAATGAGTCGAGCCTGATAAAAAAAGGGAAGAAAGAGTGATAAATTATAGGATAGGAAGGAATAGTGATAACTTATTAATTAATTTAATTAAGAATATATACGTGTTTTTGAAAAAATCTATATTACTGGTTTTGAGGTGTGGTTGGTTTTAAGAAAATGCAACGCTCCAAAAACACTTACATATGTAATGCTTTTATAAATTGTTTTAAAGGTTTTGTTTTAATTTGGTACAGTAATATACAATTCACTTGATGTCACAGTTCTGCATATAAAGGCTCTTTTATGGCATCCAATCAGATCTACCCATTGGAACTACCCATTTTATATTAATTATTGGCTTGGGTAGTAGCTCTGATCATCCCGACAGTTCAAAGCTGATGCTCAGCTGTGTTTCATTATGTTTACCTCTAGGGCCTGTCTGAGGAAGGTTCTCTTCTCAGCTTTAGCCCATTCAATGCATTCCAGACACAGCTCAACCTCCTGGCCCGTGGCTGCCTCCATGTCCAGAAATAGATCCAGGAGCGAGCGCACCAACCGTGCTGCCTTTGCCTTGCTTATGGAGATCAAGAAAGGCCTCACAAACTTCAGCAGGCCTCCAAGCTCTAAAAAACATGCAGAATGATGATGATGTGTCAGAACAAAGTAAAGAATTTCCATAACAGGCATCTGCCTAAAAATGTTGACTGCCACCTGCAGCTTGTCCCGTCTTGGCCAGAAGAGTGCCCAGCTCCAGGATACTTTGCTCCTTGACACGAACCGCCTCTTCATCATCCTCTTGGACATCCCGTCTCACTGAAAAAGCCAGACAAATTCACAACAACACAAAGTTAAGCGGTAACCAAGACATTAAGCGGTAACTCTAATAAACCTTCCAATAGAAAGTATTTGACCTACAGCTTTTGTACATAAGTGGCACTTAGAATTAAAATTACCAGGAGATATATTTAAAAATATATAAATTCAGTTAACTGGAGAAAAAAAAATGTAATCAATAAATGCACCTTACAGGTAAAATGTGTAATTTCTGCTGACTGTTCTAATGACTTTCAAAGGATTTTCACTGAACACTCCCCCTATCAGCCATTGGTAAAACAACAGATAGTCCCACCCCCAGCCTCATGTCATTGGTTGAGTCACTGTTGCCGTGTTGGGCCTGTCAGGGTGCTCAAAATAACAGTAATGTTTTGTTTACACTTTTTTGGGGGAAATCAGCCTACAAATGACTAGTTATAGTTGTCTCTGCGAATTAAGGTGGATCTGAATAAATACTTAAAAAATAAAAATAAAAAACACTTCACCTTTAAGACTAACAACATAAAAATAACCAATTAATTATGACTTATGATCTTGGCTAACTCATTTAAAACCAGCTTGTCATTATGTGAGCCATATAATAATAATAATTTTTTGAAAAAAAAGGCTGACAAGAAAGAAACTTATGTCTTGGAGTCGACAAAGATAAACAGGCATAAGAGAGCAAATAATCGGCACAAGTTTTTATTAGTCAAAAGCCAACTTATTTTACTGTACAAAACTGCTTAAACTAAGAATGCGTGTTATGACCTAAACAGAAAGTTAATATATTTACGAAAATATTTAGGATTTCAGCAGCCAAAACAGAAAGAAATAAATCTGTCAAAGTCACGACAGCAAAAAATGTCAAAAGATTGTCTTAGATTGGTATGAAGCATATCAAGTTAATAAAGTTAAAAATGTCAAAATAAGTGAATCTCCAAATAAAATGTCATCGGTTGAGCTACTATTAATACAAAATTAAGATAAATCCCAGATAAATGTGTTTAAATGCGCCTTGGCCTGGAAGGGTGGCTAATAGTGCAAGCTAACTGTCCATTCACACTGAGCTGTGTGTCAAAACGTAGCGAGCTGCCTACCTAGACAGTTTTTAGGGTATCGGAGGCGCATTCGAACGTTCGATTAATATGTTCGAGCATGCATATGAAGTAAAACAGGGCTGTCTTTGTTCTATGCTCGATTCGAACTTTTGAACGCGGCCATAAGGTCCAAATATGTTGCCTATGAAGGAACCTTACAATGTTTTGAGACGCGCGCACACACAGTACAGTGAGTCAGCACCGCAGCACCGGCTCATGGTACCTTAGCCTTCCCAATACTGAAGCATTAAAGTAGTCACGCAGAGTAAAAAGTAAAGTTTTATAAAATAATTTGAACATAGCTTTACCTATTGAATGGAAAATGTCAATAGATGCGTTTCTGTCTGTGCTGATGAGAGACTGAGCCCTCTGAAACTCCACCACTGCCGCGGCTGCCATCTTCCCTATTCAAAAATCTCACTGCCCACAAGCACTTGCGAACTCACCCGGAAGTGCGTTTATACGTACGTACGTGCGTGCCTGAGGTGGTAGGTTGGGTTTTGTAGTTTTTTTTTTAACCTTTACTTTTTCTAGTGCAAGATGGAGTAGCTAAAATATTTACATCTTAAACATTGCAGTTTCTTTTGTTTTTCTGTTCCTTTACTTTTCATTTTTGTAAGTTGCTATGGATAAAAGTGACTGCCACATGATTAAAATTGACTTATTTATAATTGTAATAATTAAAATTAATGTAAATATTAATAATTATTGTAGGCCTAAATATTATTAGGCTATTATTCAGAACATGGCATTTAGCAGGCTATCATACTGCTTAGAGAATTTGTTGTTGTTGTTGTTGTTTATGGTCAGTAGGTGGTGACAGAGCCTGCTGTTCAGTTATCCTTCCATGTCATCGACCATCCTAGGGTGAAATCCAATGCATTCTACTGAATGAAAAATCATATCAAGATTTTATATACAGAATTATGTAGGCTATTCCGAATTTAAAAAAAAAAAAAAGGTTCAGAACAGTCGTGGCCTAATAGAGCATCAGACTTGTAACCCAAGGTTGCGGGTTTAATTCTCAATACCAGCAGGAAATGACCGAGGTGCCCTTGAGCAAGGCACCTAACCCCTAATCACTCCCTGGGTGCCTTCTGTGTGTGTCCACGGTTTGCAGTGTGTGTGTTCACTACTCACTGCTCCTAATGTGTATGCTCTAACTTGGATGGGTTAAATGCAGAGGACAAATTCCAAGTAAGGGTTACCATACTTGCCTTCACATCATGTCAATAAATATTCAGTCAATAAATACATAAATAAATAATAGGCCTTTATGTGCGATTAAATCTATACACACATAATTTTCTACATGGTTAAAGAAACATAGGCCTATAAAAAATATAAATCAAATACAGAAGGAAATAGCAAAAAGTCGGCCTAAAATATCAATAAGCCTGTGAAAAAACTATTTGAAAAGTTACATATGGTGCGTTAAACCTTCCTGGGAAGTTCGTGTTTATGAGTTGCAAAGTCGTGTACGTCAGATGCATTCAAGTCACTTTCGTCGGAGCAAGATGGCGGTGTACCTTCTCTTAATTAACTACACAAAAATACAACAAGGTTTTTAAACTCTAGAAAATGAAGATGTGCATTAGGTGTGTTTTGCTTTTTATGTTTTTAATTAATTTATGAAGCAACTGTAAACTTTCTCGTTACATAGGACTATTATTGTCATATTACAGTTTTGTTTTGTGCAGGCATTCATTTATTTTGTTGTAAATAAAAAAGCTTCGGTTTCTCACTGACACGCCCCCAACTCGTAAACTCGGGGCTTAAAGAAAATCCCGAGCTTCCCGTTCGTATTTACGGTAGCATGCGTTCACCTCGTAAATACGATCTTTCTGACATGACTTGTACACACCATCAGTCTCCGTTCACCTGAGCAACAACAATGTTATAAGTGACCAATAGCCTATTTATTAAAAAAAAAAAAGGCCTATGTAAATACGTATAATAGCCTAAATATTACATTTTTTTAAATATATTTATTTTTATATTTACTTTTATATAAATTTATAGCCTTATGCATATAATTATAACTAAATATTAGTTGTAATATTTATAAATAAATAAAAAAAATCTTTAGTCTATTATTTTTATTTTATTATTATTATTATTATTATTATTATTATTATTATTTAACTTTAGAAATTACCCCGGAGTTTAAAAGTTTGTTGTGATTGCCAAGTGTACGAAGGCAGGGCAGTGGAGAAACAGACCACAGTGAGGCGCTCTAGCACAGGTTTTCTAACAGCAGGACGCAGTGCGCGCGGCTCTGACAGCACAACATCAACCTAAATCCCGTATCTGCTGGTGTGGACCAATAGCACAGCCTCACAGTTCTCAGCATCATCAACCAAAGGAGACATCCAGCATCCCCAGACCACTGGAGCGCCTACAGAGACCTCCGACAAGACGTGAAGATTGTTTTGTTTGATTAAAAGCCTATTATTTTATTACATTTTAGGCATCCTGACAATCTTGAAATTTAATCTTTTACTTGGTGTGGCAGTTTTTGCATCTCCTTGATGCGCAGTTTATCAAGGATAAACCCAGACAGCCATTACTGCGGCTCTTGTTTTGCCAAAGCATCGTGGAGGAGAGCAGATTCCTGTAAGTGAGCTGCATTTCATCGAAGCTTCTGTAATCATAGATGTTATATTTGGTGGATTGTTGGTCATATTTTCAAGGTTTTACAGTATTTGGAGAGGAATTGTAAGCTAGCTTGGTTAACATTTATTCTTTCTTTCTTTTTTCTAATTTTGTTAACGTGATGATGAGAATCAGTGTCAGTAATCTCTCGTGCTCATGTAAACATCGCAGGGAGGATCTCACATTTTCAGAACCTTGGACAGTGGCTGACATATTTCAGCAAAGCATAAATGCATTATTGTGGCGAAACAAAAGTTGTTGTTTTTTTCTTATGTGATTTGTTAAATAATCTACAAACATCTATTGAACGAGAATGATGTATTATACTAGCCTACGTGTCCCATTAAATACAATTTTACGAACGGTGGAATCAGTATTTACAAGAGCAGTAAACACTCTGCAATCATGGCGATGTCTTTATTTATGTTCATTGGCGGGTTTGAGTTTGCTGTGTAAAATATAGGCTATATATAGGAATAAACGTGGGGTGTAAATTATTTTTAGTGCGGTAGAGCTACACAAATCAATTGTTTATATTTTAGCCAAACGTACAGTTGAAAACGAACGATTTCCATGTTATTGTGAGTGCGTGCCAACGAAGAACTGCATCTTACTTGAATCTACGACACAATGCCTTTAAGGCCTGTTTTCGACACAAATAAAACAGCAGGGTAGACTATCGTCAAATTTAAAACCACAAAGAAAGATCCTAAATCATCTTAAGTAAAAAACAAGTTAACGTGTGCAGAATAGATTACATAGGCCTATATATCAATGATATATTGACATTTTTTTCCCCAAGTTAATTATTTTGACACTTGAGAAAACCAATTGTCCAGTCATCTTGGATAACATTAATAATGTAAGATTATTTTATTGGAAACAAAAGGCCTAATGGCCAAGCCAACATGCAGAATCACTGTTGTTAGGACACTACAGGTACAACCCTATATTTGTAGATGACTTGAGCTTGCAGAAAACAAACCAGCTAAAATAAAACAGATAAAACAATACATTTATATATTTAAAAATGCATATTTTAATCTGAGGAGAGCCTATTATACTGCATACACCATACATCTGTAGTATAGAAACTGTGAAATAATCAAAATACATATTTATATTATTGCTATGTATATCAGAAATGTGCCAGGAAAGAATCAATTTAATATGTATTTATATATGGTATTTTTGTTTGGTTTTTTGTTTCTTATAGGCTTTGCAGTGACATCCATCCATCCCGTCATAATTCTTTTTTAAATAGAGCACCAACCTAAATTTGGATGTCTAACGCAGACTGAACTAGTCTCAGGAAGCAGTGGGGCTCCAGTTTGGCACCTTCTTTAGCTGACCCCTAACCTTGAGATCCTGATAACCCGCTCCCCGGCATCATGGGAACCGTGCTATCGCTATCACCCAGCTACAGGAAGGCCGCCCTGTTTGAGGATGGCCCGGCCACCGTGGGCCACTATACGGCGGTTCAGAACAGCAAGAACGCCAAAGACAAGAA
The DNA here is from genome assembly GCA_037950675.1 of Hypophthalmichthys molitrix. Taxonomy (NCBI): domain Eukaryota; kingdom Metazoa; phylum Chordata; class Actinopteri; order Cypriniformes; family Xenocyprididae; genus Hypophthalmichthys; species Hypophthalmichthys molitrix. The sequence continues at coordinate 18,430,465 of CM075503.1, forward strand.
CCTAAAACGGCACCCATTCATCAACGTACTGCCGTGGAAACGAATAGTAGCTGTCTCGGCCAAGAAAAAGGGGTCTAAGAAGGTGCAGCCTAACACCAACTACCAGAACAATGTTTCTCACCTCAACAATGAGAACCTCAAGAAGTCACAATCTTGTGCAAATCTCTCCTCCTTTACGCAGGACCAGTCGAGTCCATCAAACCAAGGCTCCAAAAACTCCAACAACACGGCTTCTTCTGTCAAGAAGGCGCCTCTTTCCAACTCCAACGTTGTTCCCGGGACACCCAAGAGGGTGATTGTCCAAGCCTCCACCAGCGAGCTACTGCGCTGCCTGGGGGAGTTCCTCTGCCGGAGGTGCTATCGGCTCAAGCACCTTTCCCCCACCGACCCTGTGCTTTGGCTCCGCAGCGTGGATCGTTCTCTGCTGCTCCAGGGCTGGCAGGACCAGGGCTTCATCACCCCAGCCAACGTGGTTTTCGTCTACATGCTCTGCCGCGACGTGGTCTCTTCTGAGGTGGCCACGGAGCATGAGCTGCAGGCCGTGCTGCTGACCTGCCTCTATCTGTCTTACTCTTACATGGGCAATGAGATCTCATACCCTCTCAAGCCATTCCTGGTAGAGACCTCCAAGGAGACATTCTGGGACCGCTGTCTGTCCATCATCAACATGATGAGCGCCAAGATGCTGCAGATCAACTCGGATCCTCACTATTTCACCCAGGTCTTTGCAGACCTCAAAAACGAGAGCCAGAAGGAGGAGGAGAGGAGTCGTCTGCTCATCGGCCTGGACCGGTGAGGGGGCTCTGGAGATGTGGTGGCACTCTTGTCTGGCATTTTTAAAAAGGGATAGTTATTTATAAAGGGATAGAAACTTACTCACCCTCATGTCATCAAACCTGTATTACCTTCTTTTTTTCTGTGGAACACAAAAGAAGATATTTTGACAAATGTCTTTCGTAGTCCTGAGAATCAATGGGGTCCAACAGGGTTGTTTTGGACCCCATTGACTTTAACTGTACACTCTTACAAATCAAGGTTTCAACGGGGTGTTTTACAGCGATGCCACAGATGAATGATTTTTGGTTCCTCAAAGAACCTTTCACTGAACAGTTTCTGTTTTGTTTTTTTTTCTAAGTGCGATAAACATTTAAAAAATCTAAACATTATTCCACTATAAAGAACCCATTGTGGAATGGAAAGTTTCCATGGTTGTTAAAGGGATAGTTCACCCGAAAATGAAAATTCTGTCATCATTTACTCATCCTCAAGTTGTTCCAAACCTGTATGAATTTCTTTTTTACATTGAACACACACACAAAAAAGATATCTTGAATAATATGGGTAACCAAACAGTTGATGGACCCCATTGACTTCCATTGTATTTTTTCCGTACTATGGAAGTCAATGGGGCCCACTGTTTGGTTACCCATATTCTTCAAAATATATTCTGCTGTGTTCAGCAGAAGAAAGAAATTCATACAGGTTTGGAACAACTTGAAGGTGAGTAAATTACAGAATTTTCATTTTTGGATGAACTATCCCTTTAAGGGTTTTTCATGGAACCACTGAGGCCAATAAAGAACCTTTATTTTTAAGAGTCATATGGATGAAAACAGTTCTTCAAAATATCTTCTTTTTTGTGTTGTGCTGATGAAAGAAAGAGTGTGAGTAAATGATGAAATGATGATTTTCATTTTTAGGTGAACTATTCCTTTAAATAGTTCCTACATGGGTGGAATAATTAATGGGATACGTTTCAGTAGATTATTCGCATTCGTACATTTTATAGGAAGCAATGGGTGATGCTAATGTTGTTTAAAAGGAGTAGTGAGTCTTTCATTACCTTTAGCAATGGCAATTGAATAATTCTGGACCTGAATACAAAGAAAAAATGCCAGATTTGAGTGTACCAAGCGCTCTAAAGTAGTGAATATTTAAAAGCACTGACCGAAAAGACACAATGAGATAAAAAGAACAACACAACAATGAATGTGGACAGGACTCCAGCTGTTGTCTAACTGACTTCTGGACACTTTGCACCAATATCTTTGCCACCACTGTCAATAGAACTGGAGGTTGATTCATAATCAACAGACACTTGAACTTCTGTGTCCATGAAACCAGACACACACTGAATGATAAACACACTGCTGTTGAAAATGCTCTGTTACAGCCAATTGCAAAAAGGGAAACATTGGGCGTGTTTATGTCCGCAAGCCACAAACAAAGAATAAAGGGAAATGACTTTGAGGCCAGCATTGCACAGTGGCTGTTGATATAGATGGTGAAGAGGTTGTCAGCACATTTGTAAGAAAGACCTACTTTATTTTCATCCATGATACAGAGTTAAACAGACCTCTCCTGTGGTTTACGTCTCTGAAGCTTTTTCATTTTTTAAAACAACTGTATTCATCTGAATGCACACACAACCTGGATGAAGTTAAGTACTTTGAGTTTTTTAAGCCGACTGTATATGTGTTTAGGGAATGAAATCTGAAAAAAAAAAAAAAAAAAAAAAAAAAAAGTTTATCTTGCTATGCCTGCTTCGATGAGCCATTGTTTTGTCATTTTGTTTTATACTCAGACTAGTTTCAACAGGGGGCTCTGTACAGAAAAGCCTGTAAATGTATCAAAAACAGTGCCATACCTTTGATGAAAATCATGTAGGTCTAAAAACACATACCAAAGGCCGGCAAAGTTTGGAACGGTAGGATTGTCATTAATAACAACAAGTATCTATCGAAATCGTAATTTATTGTTATTTATTAATTATTTTCACACATTTCTCTCTTGCATTTAGAGATTTTAGTAACGTGTTGTGAAAAAACAGTGCAGAAATTAGTTTGATGGCTACCTTTTGGTGAGAATGAAGATTACGGTTAATGCACATTTGCATTTGAATGAATTATTCAAGGCGATAACGTCTATAAGAGCTTAGTTTTAAACCATTTTCAAATCTGAGAAACACCAAGGTAATTCATCATAGTGACAGACGATCGGTTTCAATCGAGGTTAAATACCTGAAACCAATTTCTCTGTGAAGTACTGTTGGGATGTTCTACATATCAGCACTGCAAAAGCAATCATGAGTGATTATCCCATGACAGCACACGCCAAACACAAGCTCCGGGCATTAAATTGGATGAGATTCGGTCTATTTCTGGAGATAAGCAGCATATTTCTTTCAGATTCACATTAAAGTACTAAACAATATTGCAAACTGCCATTTGCAGACACACGTTGATGACATCAATCGAACTGGACCTTGGATATTGGAGGGATTGCGTGTTATATGATCTATTTGCCCACTTTAAAACATCTCAGCAGTGCTAAATTGTGCATGCTTTCTTTCAGTAGTTATGTATCTCTTTCTTTATAGTCAAAAAAAGAAAAAAAAAAAGAATGTGACAGTCATATAAGCAAACATTATTATGTCTCTCTGTTAATTCATGCAAAAGCCTGTTCTTCTCATGATATGAAAGTGGGATGGATGGATTCTGTGCGACTGCTCGCCCTGCTGCATTGCTTTACGTGACTGGAGGTTAAAGGAAGCCAATAATTTGTTCAAAAACGTTCCAGGAGAGGTTTGGATATGGGACTTGCACTTTTCTGTGAGATATTTGTATGAGGAGACTGCAGGGGTTTGAGGTTATGGGGGTTGAAGTGGGTGAGCCCTGTTTCACCGCTTGCCTGCTATTATTTGCCCCCAGCCCACAACAAATGTGCCATTTTTTTCACTTGCATCACAGAGTAGTCCTTTGAAACCAAGTACAACACTTAAAAAAGAGAAGTAAAAGATTAAAACTCCTGTCAAACTCTCTCTGTATCTGTTGTGTAATTCTTTGTAGAACTGAAAACAGTGTTACAAAAAAGGATTGCATGAGCGTGTGAGTGCGAGTGAATGTATTTGTATCGAAGAATGTGACGTGTGTATGTTGGTTTTCTAGGATCAGAGCATGGCCGTGCTTATTAGAGGGTAGGACTCTATAGTATCGGGCTAGAGTTTGACAGGCGGGTGGGAGGGAGGGGGACGGATCTGTTACTGTTTTGTTCTTTTAAAAAAGATGAAAATCTGTTGCTGTAATTTTGTTTCTGCTTATTTTTATTTATTTTTGTACTGTGATGAAAATAAAATGCACTGATCGTTAAAGATAGACCACGGTGTGGTTGTTTGAGGAAGGTAGGATTCACAAATAAAACACACTGTAATTCTCAGCTGGACTGTCCAAACTGTGCCTAGTCACATTTGGACACAGGGTTGTTACATAACTGCAGCTTAGCAACATGAAAACTGGCAGTTTACCAACATAACATCCTTCTTTTCAATTATGTGTTCCCACATTGCCATAGATTGCTTTAGTTAGGATAATTGTAGCTTCTTAAACAATAACATTTCCTGACTATAATGGATATCACTGAAACTAAAAGATTCACAGCTTAACAACAGAGTCATAAGTCTTTAACTATATAGCAATATAATCATAAATAATGTTGATTTAAGGGTAACACTTTAGTATAGGGAACACATAAACTATTAACTACGACTTTTGCCTCAATAAACTAATAATTTACTGCTTATTAATAGTTAGTAAGGTAGTTGTTAAGTTTAGGTATTGGGTAGGATTAAGAATGTAGAATAAGGTCATGCAGAATATGTGCTTAATAAGTACTAATAATTAGCCAATATTCTAGTAATATGCATGCTAATAAGCAACTAGTTAAAAGACCCTAAAATTAAGTATTACTGATTTAAGTGTCACTCTTCCCAAATTAGACGATTCAGCATATATATCCACACTCTAAAAAAATGCTGGGTAGTTTCAACCCAAATTTGGGTCAAAAATGGACAAATCCAACATTGGGTTACATTTTTTTAAATTAATTTTTTAACCCAACGTTTGGGTTTGTCCATATTTGACCCAAATTTGGGTTAAAACAACCCATTTTTTAGAGTGCAATGATATTTATAATTATAATATGTGGGTTTTTGAATGAATGAACAAACCCAATTAGGGATTCACAGCATCATACGTGAAAAGATACATTAATATATATCATAAGAAAAACTAGAAAGTAGAATACTCCCTAATTTATATTACTGAGTTGAAGACATACTAATAAAAAAATAAAAAGATATAAAATGCCACGTAGGGATTCAAAACACTGAAGAAACGTCCAAATTCACCAGAATGAATCGGGCTTTCCAAAGAGAGCTGTCTGTTTAGGATGAACCGATTCATTAGAATGATTCAGACTTTTCAAAGCTGTAAGAGAGTACACTCTAAAAAACACTGGGTTAAAAACAACCCAAGTTGGGTTGAAAACGGACAAACCCAGCAGATGGGTTAAATGTTTGCCCAACCTGCCGTGCAGTTTTATTTAACCCAAATGTTGTTTAAAAATTACTATATGGCTGGCTTAAAATTAACACAAAATAGGTTGGAAATTAAGAATCAGACATATAAGAGGCAACAATAATAATCAAAATGTGAACATTTATTAATAAGCAATTTAATAAATGTTTATTGTTTAATTATTATTCATTAAACTTATTAATGTTCATTTATTAAACATATTAATATATGTTCATTTCCAACATGGGTTCATTTTAAGCAAGCAATACAGCAATTTTTAAACAGTTGAGTTAAATAAAACTACCCAGCAAGTTGGGCAAACATTTTAACCCATTCGCTGAGTTAAAACAACCCAATTGCTAGGTTTGTCCAATTTCAGCCCAACTTGAGTTGTTTTTAACCCACCATTTTTTAGAGTGTACCGTTTAGGACGAAAACGATTCACTAGATTAAACCGAACTTTCCAGAGCTACACAAGAATGGAGTACAGTTTAAAGACCGCATGAAACGGAAGTTGCAATGGTCGTTTCTTCCCTATTGTGAAGTATATCCAAGTGAAATGGCTTCACGAACAGGAAAAAATGTAGGGCGGGACTTGACTGTGATGTCATTTGAGTGACAGTGACCTCGTGCCAGTAAACACGTCAGAGAAGAGAAGAGAAGAGAAGAGAAGAGAAGAGAAGAGAAGAGAAGAGAAGAGAAGAGAAGAGAAGAGGTATTTTGATTAAAGAATATAAGGACACATGAGTTTAAAAAAAAAAAAAGCCATGGATAAATATTATATTCCATAAAATATAAAAATTAATTTTGTTTTATTTCATGGTGATTTTAATATATTCTGTAGTTTCATCCAGAACAGGAATAAAGATCATTCATACAGATCCTAAATGTCTATCATGAATTTAAGAACTAGCACTAAAATACCCATGTATGAGAATAAACCGTGTGATTGCTGTCAGTAGCCATGCTCACAGCCAAAAAGATTGACAGGTTGAACCGTCATCATCAGCATCCCAGTGGCAAACAGCTGCTCTCCCTGGATTTATAGCCATGTGCAGCAAATCAATGAAATAATGACAATATATCAGTGTGATGGAGCAAAAGCCTCGGAGCAGACACTTCAAGGGCATGTTTATTTTCACGAGCAGATATTTGGTACAGCGTTTATTTGATTAATAAAACATAATGACACCTATGAAAAATCAGTACTAAGATTTCTATGCAATATACATTTTCAAAGTGTAATTGTTTGTTTTCCATATAATAATATTCATGTCTGTAAATTACTAATGGTTAATTATTGCATTAATATACAAATGAAAAAGCTCTTTTTTAAACAAACACACTATAAACTGGATTCCCTTCTCGATTTGGTCCAAGCATGTGTAACATCTTTCAAAATTTTAAAACATTTTAAAATATATTAATTAAATAAGAGAAGTATAAAAGTAGGCACATCATTTGATCAGATCAGGCTAAATCTACAATTTTAACCAAAATGATATAATTACAACAAAGAACACACAAGATCTGGGAACTGAAATTATTCGGCACTGGGCATCACGACAAGAAGGAAAAAAATTATTATATATTATAAAATGGTAATATATTGCATGTCAGAACAAAGCAGACTGCAAAATGGGCTGGATTGTATGCAAATGAACAATCATGTAACTCAAATTAAAAGATCATTTACACATTGTCAGTGTGTTTCTATCAGGTTTAGTGTTTGATTCAAGAAAAATAGACCTTTACAACTTTTAGAAAATGCTGTTAGTCCATTTATTGTGCTCATCTCTTTGAGCTAAGAAACAGGGGTGTCCGATTTTATCTTTCTAGAGTACTGTGTGTTTTCATGCTTTTACTGACACACTTTACCAATCCAGGCTAATAGTCAAGAGAGAGAACAGGGACTGAGGAAGAGGATGAGAGAGTGTAAAGAGAGAGAGAGAGATGGACAAGACATAAATATTCCCTCCTATGCAAAAGCCTTTTAAAGAGAGCAACTGTTTGAAGCAGACATAAGCAGTAAAGCAAAATGGAGATTATGTGATCAGCATTCACATGTAGCCTGGCCGATCACTTGCTCAAAGTGATAGTCTGACTGGGACGGATCAGTAGTAGTGGCTCACAGCTCACTAGCGAATCCACTTCCCCCATTTTAATCACAGCCAGTGGAACATCAGTGATATTTTTGGCCATGAGACATGATCCTAATTAACTGATAAAAAGATCTCTAGCTACTAGCCATGAACAAAACAATGAAACAATTATGGAAAAACAGATTTATGCAAACACCTGCTTAGAAATAAAGAACAGAAGTCAGTTTTCAGTTTGGCACTTTCTTTATCAGTTGCGAAAGCTTCAAACTGGGTCAGACATCTTGGGAGTTTCTACTCAGAACTCTGTTGATTTTGTTCTATGAATCAATACTGCTCTCTTTCTCTCTTATTTGAACACATTTATACACAAATGTGCAAGTTCGTAATATTAACACAGCTGTTTGCTGTGTTTTTCAATTGATGTTGACAATATATTTAAATATGACTAGATATAACTAGCTGAAAAAAGTAAAAAAAAAAAAAAAAAAAAGGGACCCTAATTGTTTGGAGGAGTTTGGAGGATTTTCATTATCTTATGTTTTTGGTGACAAATGCATTTTTGGCTCATGTAAAATGGCTTTGTAAACATTTTAAGCAAAACTTTGAATGGCTTTATCAGTACAGAAATGTTTTTTTTTTTTTTTTTTTTTTTTTTGCTATAAGCCAGACTAAAGGGACCACTATTGGCGGCAGGGTCTATTATTTAAAAAATGGCAATTGAAAATAACATAGTCGCCATCGCTTCCTGTTCTGTGCCGCCCCGTCTGATTCTACTCCAAGATATGTGAAATATGTGAATAAATGACAGTTCTCCTCCTACCTACATTATATATATAGTGCATATACAGTACATTATATAAGCTATATCAAATATACAATGTGCTATAAATGACCAGCTATATGCAGAAAAAAAGAATGGTTTAAATTACGAGAGAGTTTAACGCTCCTCTCAGAGCAGTTAATGAGTTTAAGGATATGATCAACACATCCCGCTCAAGAACATCCGATCAAATTCAGCAGCAACCGCAGGACTGCTTATGATCTGTGCAATACGTCGAGACACAAGCAGAGCTATTCTTCATCCCGCATGAAGCAATGATCAAAAACCAACATATTCCCTTTAAAGGAAAAACCTCAAAACACAAGTTAGATGCTTTTAAAACCCTTCATATCCTGTTCCTCATAAATATTACATTTATGATTACCCATCATTTTGGTTGTAATGTTTAATAAATAAACAGAGCCGGGTCTGGTAAATCTTCTTTGAGGGTCTATCTCACTACCTCCTTGTCATCTTGTAAATAATCTAAACTGAAGTTTGGAATTTAGGGACAAACTTGTTTTAAATTAAATATTCTTCCTTGCCTGTCTTCAGGCAAATTTGGTATGGCTTCATTTCTGAGGTTCAACTCAAAAGTTTTGACTAGCACAAAATAGATACCCTGCTGTCAATGTCCGGTTAAAGGGGCCTTTTTGGGATACCCGGTCCTCTAGTTGCCTGGCACTGAGAGAATGTATCCTGATCGGCTCTTGGTGAAGTCTGGCTGTGATTGGTTGATCTTGGTTTCCACGATGATAGTGCACTTCCTCCCATTCATACTGCAGTGAATGGGGCTGACAATGTTCACCTGTAGCTTCCTCTTCTCACTAGAAACAGAGAGAGAGAGAGAGAGAGAGAGTCATTGAAATATTCCATATGTTCTTGTTTTTGTTTTGGTCCACAGAGCTCTGTGTACTTGTCGCATCTGGTTGGCTGTTTCTGGGTGGATGGGCATTTTACGCCAGACTGTCTCGCTGAGGGGATCAATGAAGCTCTAGAGTAATTGGCAGAGAGAGAGCGGCTGAGTTTTTAGAGAGGGGTGAATGGAAAAGAAAAAGTTCAATTGTATCACACACACTGTGCAGACTGTGAAGTCAATAGATACAACCACTAAAAGCCTCATTACACCTAGAAAACCTATTAGCTACATTTATATATATCTCCTCACATCCTAACGGAAAGCTGTAATCCGATAGTGTAAAGCCATTTTGAACATGAAATTGAATATTCCAGGTTCAGTAGTACAAATCGAAAACAACTGCAGCATTGCTGCAACAAACATGAATTTCCACTTGTCTCCTTTTTTTTAAATGTAAGTATAGCCACACAACACAAACAATATGTGTGCTAACATGATTGTAGCAGAAACAATAGATTTTTTTTGTGTGTGTGTATATGTAAAGTTATATTCAATATCAGCCTTAAAATGACCAGAAAAATGACAAGAACAACTATGGATCAAATAATACACAAGTTTTAAAGGGGACCTATTATGCCCCTTTTTTCACAAGATGTAATATATGTCTCTGGTGTCCCCAGAATGTGTCTGTGAAGTTTCAGCTCAAAATACCCCACAGATCATTTATTATAGCTTGTCAAATTTGCCCCTATTTGGGTGTGAGCAAAAACATGCGTTTTTGTGAGTGTCCCTTTAAATGCAAATGAGCTGCTGCTCATGCCCGCTTTCCAAAAGAGGGCGGAGCTTTAACAGCTTGCGCTTCGGTTGCTCAACAACAACAAAGCTGAAGAATCTCACGCAGTTAAAATGACAATTGTTAGTAACGGTGTTCAGCCTTACATTGTTCAAACCGGAGTCGGACACTGATGGAGAGACTCAGGAAGAAGTTACAACTTTTAGAATGCAGCTAGACGTTTCTGAATGGTTAGTGGATAAATTTATGTAGTTGCTGTGTAGTTGATTCAACTCATCGACTAGCATGTGCCGTCATGTTAATCTTATGTGCAAAGCCAGCATTGAATTGACCCTTGTTTGTGAAGCAGTCCGGCGTGAAATGATGGCATGGTAACAACACTCTACAACAACTCTTCCTCTTCTCTAAAGAAGTGGAAACTGGTACACCAACACCGTTGTCGCTTGCGAAAACAAAATGGCGGCGCTGTGGGTGGAAACATGCAGATTAAGGGGTGGTAATATTACAATAACTTCCCATTCCTACGACGCTAGGGGAGCGAAATCTGAGTGGCTCGTTTTTTTTTCACATGCTTGCAGAGAAAGGCTTACCAAAACGAAGTTACTGGGTTGTCCTTTTTGACATTTTCTGGGTGGGTAGATGCACCGTGGACCCGATTATAGCACTTAAACGTGGAAAAAGTCAATTTTTTTGTTATGTCCCCTTTAACATAAAAATTAGTGTACAGTAAATGCTTTTATAAAAATTATAAATGGCATATTTCTGCATTTAAATTCTCTACAACTGGCCCCATTTACTTTTTTAGTGTAGGTGTTTAACGGTTTGTTTTTTAAAGAAAATGAGAGAAGAGTCTAAATAAATTCACAAATTCTGTCAAGCATTGAGCTTAATATGTACTGAACCCAGAATATTCTTAAATAAACTCACATGAAGAATTCTTTAACAATAACTTCCTCTAACTCATTTGTAAACATTACTGAAGGTTTTATCTTTGTGTTTATTATAGTAGAACTACAACAACTCAATCATCTTCTAAATTAGAAGTCTGATTCAGAGTAGTGACCTTTATCAGGCAGCTTATGTAAGAAATCCTGCAGATGATAAACTCTCCATAAGTTACTGTACCAGCAGGATGCTCCGCCAGACATTTCTATGGCAACCCAATGAACCCCATTAAGTCTGTTGGCTGCTCCAGTCAGCCAACAGACTGTCTAAACCAGCATCAATCTCTCCTATCATTCAGAATCATTTTCAAGGGTTTATAAACTCTGTTTTTACTCAGTGTACATGGTATACAGTATACAATTCCTTCAGCTTCCTGTTGAGGCAAGAATGAAAGGTTAGTCGATGAATTGCTTGAGGTGTAGTGGAGTTTTGATTGTAGCAGCAGGAAATGGCATGAAAACTGTAGATTTCCCTATACTGAGTGTCTCTCTGTGAGCCAGAATCTCTCACACAGTGCTGGTCGAGCAGACAGCTCTGCATGGCCCACTGGAAAATCAATTCTTTCCAGCCCTCCTCTCCCCTGTGCCTGTGCCCTTCACGCCAACTGACTCACCACCTTTGAGGCCTGCTCTGCTACCCAGAATAGAAGGAGCATTAAGGGAAGGTAAAGGGGGAGGGGAAGTGAGCATTCAGAAGATGCAGAGGTAACTGCTAAGTACCACTCAAGTCCAGTTGTCTATTGGCAGACAGCATCATGACTGTGTCTGTATATATATATCTCTACTCATTCACACATTATTCTGTGATTTTTCAGTTGGGGGAAATTTTCAGTCCCAAAGCATGAAAGACAGTTTCTGACAGTTTCTGGTTTCTACAGACACAAAACGACACCAACAAGTATTTTTGACACACTATATCAAACCAAGTAGCATTTATTTTAAAGAACGATTTCCCAAGCATACTTTGCAAGAAAATATTTCACCAAAAATAAGTTTGTTGTACTTAAAAATTATATTTACAGTACATCTTTTTAAAGAAACTTTATGTATACATTTTATATAAATTAATATATTATTAAATTATGCTATGTATGCGTGTATACATGCACATATACCACTATAATAATATACCTGTCATGTGTCATCATGTGTTTGCAGATATATTTGGTCATCCAAACTCCTTTGACAAAATATTTTCTTGAAGTAACCCCCGATATTTTAAGTTAATTCAATAATTTAACAGATAATAAAAAAATATATATATATATTTCTAGTAAGTGTTTTGTTTAGAATGTTTTTATTTTTAATCATTTTTTAAATTATTTATTTATATTAGTTTTACATTGGGAAACCCCGTTTTATTTATTGCAACAAAATTCATCAGGTTTAAAGTGTGACATAGTGTCTCCAAATACTTTGGGACCACTTTATATTAAAATGACCATCACTGAATTATTAAACGAGCTCTTACTGACACTTTCTCTCCTACTGCCACACCAGCAGATGCAACTGAGGTTCAGAAAGCTCTTAAACAGTGTCTTATGATCACTATTCTGCATCTGTCTTTATCTGCAAAAGCAATTTTGGCTCTAGTACTGTAGATTTAGTGGGTCAGGGAGAGAGGGAAAATGGGAGGAGAGAAGAATGAATGTGTGTCTGCAACATAGTCACGCCCCACCTACCAAAATAGCAGATATGCCCTTGGGCTAATCCGTCTTTACATCCTCAAAAAAAAAAAGCTAAAAAGTATTATGCTTGCTGTGCACTTGAGAGAAGAGAGGCAGCATCCCAGCATCCTTCACTTCATACCACCCCACCCCAGTAATCAGACTGCACTGCCTTTCCTCACATGGTGCTATCACACACCTCACGTGTCTCTCACCTTTGCTCTCTCTATCACACACACACACACACACACACACACACACTCTTAAACCTTGTCCTAGGGATTAGAATAGAGAGCACATGTTGTGATGGTGGAAGTAATTTTTTCACCATGAACCCTAAATAAAAAATACGGAATAAAACCAGTCAAATTATACCTCATTGATTCATTAACGAACAATTAAGCTTTGCTACATTTGATTTTCATTGGCATTTAGTTGATTTTCAATGTGTGAAATCTACAAAAAGGAACATGATGTTCACTGAAGCACCAGCACCGATGATGAATAAGCCAAGTAGATAAATTACTGTAGGAAATATATAATTATTCAGATTCCTCAAATCTGTCTGTGCAGTAAAGCCCGCCCTCTAAAACTACTATTTATCAAACACAAGCAGGAGCTTTAGCTTCTAATATATATATATCAGATTAGTGGCAGGGCTTCACTGCTTCTGCTCTTTTTCACAATTTTAAAAAGAGCTGTTAAGGAGGAGATTACAAAGTAGGTCATTTAGAAGAACGGGGAGAAAAGGCTTAGCAAGAAGAAATATTGATCAAAGCTTCTAAAAGAACAGCAGGCATGAATGCAAAAGAGGGAATCGAGAGTGAGAAGGGGAAAAGAGATAGAGGGATGAGCAAGTTAGTGAAAATGAGAGAGCTAAAGTATAGGACAGGGAGGAAACAATGGACGACAGAGAGGCCAGACCTACAGGGAAAACCGGTAAAATGTTAGGTAACCTAAAATTGTGCTTCGTGTGGTAACACCTAAGGGTATGTATACACGACAACGAAATAGAAAAAAATTTCCATTGCGTTTTTGTGTACAGACGACAACATTGTCAAAATGATCCCCGTCCACAAGGATCCACGGAAAATACTTCAAACGCTGTATTATTCATGCCAGGCCAGTAGTTGGCAATGTCACTTTGTAAAGAAACACTACGCGCCTATAGACTAAACACGTAATATGCATTCACATGACGTCACCTTTTTCAAATATTCATGTTTTTGTTGTTTACATGGAGACAATAGGTGTATAATTCTTAAAAATTTGCACTTTGAATCCTGTTTTCAAAAGTTTGCATTTCCAGGCCCTCTAAACGCACAAAACGTTTTACGTTTTTAGTTGCAAATGGTAAAAGTAATAAAAAACTATATGTGTAATGCATATATTATTATATTTAAATATATAATAACGACAAGGAAACCAGACATATATAAGAGTCAAATCAATCATGAAGTTTTGGATACAAAAAAACTCTGGTTAAAACGGCTCTTAATATGCATCAAAGAGTTAATAAACATGACTCTAATATTAATCAACATGATTCTAATCAGATCAAATCAGGAAGCTGGCATACTTCCTATGGAATATCTGCAAGATTTCAAGCTTAACAGACACCTGCAGATCTGCTCATTGACTAAAGACAGACCCCTGTGTTCCAGTTATCAGGAAGTGAAATTATCAGGCAGCAGGTGCTAATGTGCATCAGTAATATTTAGGCGATAAGTTTGCTGATAGTGTGCAGACACACTTCCTGTTAGGAGTTCACAGAGATCAAAGTGGGATGGAGATTACCTGTGCTGAAGGTTTAGGATCAATAGAACTGAATCTGATGAACAGCAGGTGTGCAGGGTGCAGTATGGACCTAATAATCTGAACATCTTCCAGACTTCTCTCCCTATCTCTGGGAAGGTTGAAGAAAACGATTAACCGATTCAAAGTAGACAATCTGTTCCTCAATAGTCACAATACAATAGGACAGATGCCCCATGAAAATCAGCACACTTTATACATATGCCACCCATTGTTATCTGCCCTGCTGGCTACTGAGGAGACAATGTCACTTCCTGAAAGAATCCCCATGGGACCTACACAATCAAAATGACATTATTTGGGACAATACTCTAAAACACTCTGGGTCCATTTCTGGTCACTCAAAGTCATACAGTATAAAAATAATCCTGACTGGTAATGGGAGACACTTTTTAAAAATCGACATGCTGATATCATGATATAAAGGCCTAATAGCAAGAAATCAATAGTGTTAATGCAGATTTCCCAGAGCATGGCGGGTTGCAAGGACAGCCTGGCACTTCATTTGCAGCAAGAGGCTGTTGCTGGATCCAAGCATGACTTACCAAACGTCCAGATAATATCTATTTACCCATAAAGCTCCTTACTGTCATTCATCAGTGTCTGAACATCAAAGCACAGAGTAGAGCCTCAGCAGAGGATCACTGCAAGAGGGTCAGTGTAGGTGACAAGTGAAAGAGTTAGGTTAATGAGATGATAGAGATGTGAAGGAGAGGATAGACTGAGAGGAAATGAGAGGCTGACTGAGGATGAAGGTGCTTTGAGTGATTTCAGATGTTTTGCTAACTCCACACAATTTCTCCAAAACCAAGCTTGATATCAGCAAAATGATTGACAGAAAGAGGTTGACTGGACAGAAGAGAGATGGACTGTTTTGCTCATTGACTAAAAAAGTGTATTTGTGTATTTAAGTGTATTTCTAGCATATACACTACCGTTAAAAATTTTGGGGTCAGTAAGATTTGTTAAATGTTTTTGAAGTGCTTATGCTCACCAAGGCTGCATTTATTTTATTTAATTGTGATCGCAAAATTTTCAGTAGTGTTACATGATCCATCAGAAATCATTCTAATATTTGGTAAAAACAAGAAACATTTATTAGCTGTGTTGTTTAATATTTTTTTTGTGGAAACAGTGATACATTTTTTAGGATTTTATGATGAATTTAAAGTTCAAGTTGAAAGAAAAAACATTCATAACATTATTAATGTCTTTACTGATCAATTTGATCAATTTAATGCATCCTTGCTGAATAAAAGTATTAATTTCTTTATAAAAATAAGAAACATTACAAAATTAACTAGCAAATATACATATTAATTATCAGATACATACTTAAAATTGACTATTTCTCCTCTTGGAAAACTCGACTAAAGTATTGATGACTCATCCTGCACTACACAGATTTTCATCCAATCAAATGCTCTCTAGAATGAGAATGTCCCTCCTTCTAGCATCATCTGAAAGGACTAGTTTGGCTAAATGTAACAAAAAACCTTCATTACATTAAAACAGTACATTAAAAAAAAGAACGAGTCCTTCAGTAAGTCTTGTCAAAAATTGTGCATGCTTTTAAATTCAATTGAATTCCTTCATTTTATTTAAGGTAGCAAACAGGAAGTTAAATTGAATTCTAATTTAATGCAATTGAATTAAATGAAGTAGAATTAAAATAAATAAAAATTCATATAATTAAAATAAGTGTATTTTTTAAAATGATGGACTATACTACACTATAACGTACAATATACTGTAATACTATATATACAAAAGGCAAAAAGTAAAAAAAAACACTAATAACTATAATAATGAGTAATACTGTAGAAGTAATAAAAGCGAAATAGTCATAATAGCAGAATTGAATTAGTAATAGTAACAATAATAGTATAGCAGCAATTACAAAGATAGTGGTAAAGATAGCAACACAAATGTAAATGTATAAGCATTTGATCAATTAGTGAGTGAAGATGAAATGAGAGGATGGTAAAGAAACAGGAGGTGAGGTAAAATGGCTGTGGAGACATTAGATGCAGAGCAGGTGAGAATCACACAGATGAAAAGAAGGGAGAGGAGGGGGTTGTACATGAGCCAACTAAGCATCCTCCCATAATCACATCTCTGGCTGGTTGGAACGCAGAGAGTGAAAGAATGTAAGACACAAGGGCAGTGGGGGTGGAGCGGTGTGAGAAAGAACGAGACGTAGCAATGCAGAGCTAGCACAGGAGAAAGTAGGTCAGATTCATCCACTCCAATTCAAACGCACACTAGCACAATATCATATCCATCCACCAACACTCCAACATCCATTTAAAACCCCCAACCTGTTCGTCAGCTAAGCTTTTCTCTCCATCAGTTCAGTTCAGGACGACTAAACACACAAACACATCCAGCTCATTAGATAGCACAAAGCTAATCTGACAGAGAAACAGCAGTTTACTGTACGCACTTGATGTGTTTGAATTTTCTCCAAAGAGAAAATATTCTAATGATAATGTAGATGGCAGTACAAAAATAAAATGAGATGAATGTGATATTGAATGTGTACTCTAAAAACAACAGATATATTTTGAAGCACTGTCCCTAGTGGTGAAGTTTCCTCCACGAGCTCATTGTGTTTTTGAGTGCAGTGTCCATTCATGGAGCTGGTAATACAGCATGCGTGTTAATTAATTGTTCTGATTGATTGATATGTTGTGCCTGACAGTGTTTAGTGTTCAATTTTTTATGTCTGGAGTTGTAGTTGCACCACCTACTGGACTGGATGGTGAAGTGCTGGATGGGACACAGGAGAGCAATAGCGGTTGCTACAACTTTACCGTAATGACAATAGACAAAAAATAGTAATAATAAATTAAAGATACACAACATGTTCTAGTTACTATAATATTGTAGTTATTACTTTTAATGCAATGTATAAAAAGGCTTAAAGCAAAAACTTGGTGCACATAGTATATTAATATACACTATATTGTTCAAAAAGGGGTAAGATTTAATACATATTATATATATACTTTTCTTCAGCAAGGATGCATTAAATTGATCAAAAGTGACACATTTATAATGTAAATATATAGTAAATACACATTTCTTTTACAAAACATTTCTATTTCAAATAAATGCAGTTCTTATGAAATTTCTGTTCATCAAAGCACAACCATTTTCAACATTGATAATATTAAGAAATGTCCAAATCAGCATATTAGAATGATTTCTGTAGGGTCATGTGAAACTGAAGACTGGAGAAATGATGCAGAAAATTCAGCTTTAACATGACAGGAATAAATTACATTTTAAAATATAATAAACTAGGAAACGGTTATTTTAAATTGTAATTATATATCACAGTATTACTGTTTTTACTGTATTTTGATCAAATAAATACAGACTTCTTTCAAAAAAAAAAAATTGTATGGACTCCAATTTTTTGAATAAAAAAAATATAAAATATTATAATAAAGGTCTATTTTGAGTCAGTGGTGTAGCATAAAAGGTTCCACTTGCCTTAAAACTTCAAACTGTTGACTAAAAAACAAATGCAGAGGAGACTTTACCACTGAAGTGTATATGTATGTACATTGGAGACTGCAAATTCCCATTTTTTCTGTTTCGCTTGGATGGGGTAAAATGAGTTTTCCCTCTGCAGGCTACTGTAAGCGACTCATTTACATACGAATTCCAGTATAATCACTGCAACAGGCAATTCATAGCAGCCTTTACCTTGGAAGGATAGGCAAATGGAGCTATTTAGAGAAGCATCACTCTCTCTCTTTTACTCATTAGTATTCTAAACCAGCAGGCCAACTAATGGACTAAATATCAGACAGACATGGATCGTCTAGTTGCTATGGGAACTGCATCTGCAGCACCGAGAGTGAGGTGAGGTGAGAAACACAGAGGAAAAAAGAAACAGAGAGACGGAATGAGAAACAGAGCTAGTGGAGGCTCAGAAAAATAATGGAGGACAAAACAGAAGAAGGAAAAGCAAAAATGAAGCACTGGAGGGACAAGAGGGGTGCAAACTGGACAATCTGGAGCCTGAAAGAGCTTTCAGCATGAGGAATGACCTTGCTGAAGGAGACAATGATGGCAGCCAGCACCTCAACACAAAGTCGCTGGCAAACAGACTAATGAGGCCTGAAAAAACCTTTGCATTATTGTGTGCATTTATAATACAGCACATTAGGCACAGAGTAGCTTTCTTGCTGTATCATGCCCGCTTCTCATTACACTGATGCTAGAACACACACTTAAGCCAGCAAGTGTCTTTGGAATTAGAAATGTGATCCCATCAGTGGAAGAAATTCACTTATGCCTCTGCTCTGAAACTTTTCTCTCAAAGTCATGATTGATTTATAAAGAACGAAAAGTGCTGCTGCACAAATTACGGTCTGGACAGAGATACTCTTATTCATGTTACATTTTGTGTTTTTACACTGACAACATAAATGTGTTCATGTGCAATTTTATACATAGGAAACTCGTATTTACGATAATTTCGAGAGCATGTGAAGGCAGCATAAGGTTTATAAAGATTATTGCAATTTAGTTGGAAGAAAATGATTAGCCACACTGTAATGTACACTACTGTTCAAAGGTTTAGGGTCAGTAAGATGTTTTTGGATGAAGTATCTTATGCTGAGGAAAAACAGTAATATTGTAGAAATATAACAATTTAAAATAACTGTTTACTTTTTTAAATTCATTTTAAATTGTAATTTATAGGCAAAGCCGAATCTTCAGCATCATTACTCCAGTCTTCAGTGTCACATGATCCTTCAGAAATGTTTATGTATTTCTTTCTTCAGTCAAAAAGAAAAGGTTTTTGAGGAAAACATTCCAGGATTTTTCTCCATATAGTGAACTTCAGTGGGGTTCACCGGGTGGAAGGTCCAAATTGCAGTTTCAATGCAGCTTCAAAAGGCTCTACTTCGTGATCCCAGACAAGGTTTGGGAAGTTTTTCACCCTTCCGCGGTACTTCTGCTTTTGTCACGCCACGCGTGACCTTTAACGTAATGCGTGGCGCATCGCAGAGCAGTGCAAGACAAGCATTTGTGGTTAAAAATTATATAAATTCTTATTTTTAAAAAAAAATGACAGATCATTTCTCTAGACAAGACCCTTATTCCTCGCCCGGGATCGTGAGGAGCCCTTTGAAGCTGCACTGAAACTGCAATTTGGACCTTAATTTCTTTTCGACTGAAGAAAGAAAGACATGAACATCTTGGATGACATAGGGGTGAGTAAACTAAATTTTATTATTTATTTATACATTTATTATTTTTATTTTTTATAACTTAAAACTAGTTTTTTTTTTTTTTTTTTCAATTTAATAAAATAAAGTGATCAGATGTTCTGTTATTGTAATTGTCAAATTGAGCTTAGTGTTTAAGGACAGCACATTGTCTTTACAATTAGTGTGAAACAGGACCTTGTCAGTCTTTGTCACACATGAAGCATGTCAACTCAAATTTAATTAACTGATCTGCTTCCTTCTCAAAAGTGCACTGGAAGGACAAAACCATGTGCTCTGATTGTTTAATGTGGCTTAAATCAACATCTCTCTCAATGAAAAACATTCTACAAATGGATCTTATTACATTACAGGACATTACATACAGCCAAGTTTAATCAGTTTAACAAGAAATCAAACTGGGGTAGTGAGAAAGTGGCCAGAACCACCATTATCCCATTCCCATCATGCCTTGCAATCAGGTATCAACCTAAGGACTACTGCTATGAGGATTGCTGTAAATTCCTTCTCTCTTACACAAACACACATATTCAAAGTCTTTGTTAAGGCAGGAAAACACCAAGCCGACGCAGACGAACTAGTGGCGACGAAAGCAGACTGCGGGGTTGGCTCACGTCGGCAGTGTCTGGGTCCAAAGTTGCCCTGACACACCAAACCAACGCTTGACAGCCGACGGCCAAGTAGCACGTCCGTTCTGCGCCTGCGTAAGATGAAATGCCTTTCCGTACCAGCAGGTGGCAGTAGCTGAACAGCCAATCAGAATGATCAGATGGCCGACAGACCGACGAGCTCCGACGCCAATTCGACATGTCGAATCTGCCGGAAAAAAAAACGTCGAGGACCAACTTCAGCCGACGATGCGGAACACACTGAGAAAACTTAGTCAGCCGATGGACAAAAACTGCCCAACGGCCGACCGTCGGCTTGGTGTGTTCCTGCCTTTACCTGTCCTTTGCTGCACTGCAAATTAACAGAGTTACGGAGAAGTGAAGATTGGAATCTAGCCCAGTTTTGTTAGCGAGGGCATGCAGGTCATTCTGAGACACTCTGGGTAATAAGCACGCAGAAAGTGATCAAAGAACAAACTGGGATCAATAAAGAGTAATGGCATGTGATTTTGCTGAGTTGAGAAAGCAAACAAAGAGAGAAAAAATTAAAAGCAATAAAGCGAAGCCCAGAAGCTAAAAGAACACTGAACCTGAAGAATGATTTTATATCAGTAACTGCTGATTATTGTCTGAGAGCATTTCAATGACCCTGTGACCTTCTATATGCACATCAATATATAATTACAGTGACAGGAACTGCAAAGCCCCCCACTTGCTTTCCTACTGCCTGAAGCACAAGTCTTTGACCCCTAATCCTTAACACTATAATGATGTCAGAGGTTCAGAAACGACACTCACTCAGACATCCAAAACTCCTGGTTACTCTCCCAGGAGCTTTGAAACTGGATTTGAGTCCAAAAGGCACCATTCATTCCCTCAGAGAAGTGTTAAAAGGAGACAGACTTAATGAATTCCTGTAGAGAACTCTTTCATTTAATTTCACAGGGCCTTTTAGTTCAAGCTACAGTGATCAATAGAGACAAGGGTCCTCATTCAGATGAGACAGTAGCTGAGCTGACACCAACACCTTTGTTTCGAGCCCAATTTAAACAGATTACACAAACACACTGGATTTGGCATCTCTCAGTGGAATTCCCTCTTTTGAAAGAGTTACACAGGCTAATAATGGAGACTGAGGACTTTTCTTGCTGCAACAAAGTAGACAACAGAGTCTCAAGACTCTAAATAGTCTAACTAATCCTGATCCAGGTCTTCACACGTTCTATTTAGCGCATGAGTGAAGCGCTCCTTGATAACTGTGACAGAATGAGTGACAGCTACAGTGATGCAGACAGATGTGTGAGAGAGTGTGCGCATGTCGACCAGAGAGTGTGTGGGTGTGTATCTGTCGGGCTGTGGTTTGAAACTCTTCGAATAATGCTTAAAGGCAGGTGTGATGACTGGAGCGTTGAGGCATTCCCTCTGTAGAGAGAAAGAGGTGCAGTGCTTCCTGTGTGCTGTGCATGCCAATGATGAAGAGCCCGGTTAAAAATAGAGCTGCAGTCACACAACCTTAAATATTTAATCTCCTACATCTCATCTCTGGAAAAGAGAGAGAAAGTAGGGTAGGATAAGAGAAATATTGAGCCTCCACAGGCAGCATTTTAAAGGGGTAGTTATAAAGAAGAAGAAAAATTGATTCTTCAATAAAAGGAAAATTAAAAAATGTTGCCTTGGCACTGAAATAATTTTAAGATGAAGCACTAAAATTACTAACTGGGGAAAAAAATTAAATAAAATAGAATTAAAACTAAAGCTGAAATAAAAAAAAACTAAACAACTAGTAATTTCAATTTCAATTTTTTTAAACAAATCATTTAGCTACAGAATACTTCCATGTAAGAAAGAAGAAAGTCATTTGAGAGTTTAAGATTTTGGAATGGCATGAGGGTGAATAAATGATGACAGAATTTAAATTTTGGGGTGTACTATTCATTTTAGGCATCACACAGTAAGTAGGATCCCAATGCAAAGTTTGCTCCAAAAAGGTAGGCAGCATAATTTGCAAGTTCAGTGGATATTCAGTATTAGCCATGCGCATGCGTTGTGCTGCTCACATGAACAGCGTCTAAAATATCTTAATTTGTGTTCCTAAGATGAATGAAGGTCTTACAGGTTTGGAAACGACATGAGGGTGAGTAATTAATGACAGAAATTTCATTTTTGGGTGAACTAACCCTTTGAAGTACTGCATTGTTAGCTTAGCAACATGCTAACATAAAACTCAATAGTGAAACGAATTATAAAATGAGTCACCTGTGTGGTTTACTTGAGGTTCAATGCTGCCTAAATTAGAAAATAGATGTTTTGTAACTGGGCAAGAGATGCTGGAATGATGGTGAGGATAAACACAAAGCAAGTTACAGCGAAAAAATAAAAATGTGGAGAGAGAAAATGGGCACTTAGAGAAATAATCCTCTTTTTACATAGAACTCGACTGAGTTATCAGAGACTTTGTTGACAACATTCTTACTGCAGATAAGAGGGTTATGATTTTACTCGCATATGGCACAGACTGTGCTAGTCAGACTGATTTTCAATAAATGGGATGCTCTTCCGATCTATTAATAGCACAGAAGAAACGGTTATGTCTGCAGTTTTCCCGTAAAGCCACTCTGGCAGAAAAGCCAAACCAGCTCAGTGTCAAACCTCACCGAAACGTGCCCAGAGATCCAAACTCACTTAACGTCCACATCATGCATAATGTGATGAGGATCGGTATAATTGAAAATAATTTAAACAGACTACTATTTTTGTATTACTAACTCTCAAAAGCTGCTATACAAGCTCTTTCCTAGATGTCACAGTTGAAATGGCAATAGGAAGTGAACTGAGAGAGGAAGGAACAGCCTTCTCTGCGGTGGCTAGTGCTCAGGCTGCTGTGCCGGACAGCAGAGGAGAGATAAAGGTTAAGTACACATCTACAGGGAGAGGAAAGCAGCAGAACACAGCAGCCTCAGAGCCTGGCCTTTTGTTCGGCGAATGGATCACGCTGATGGATGGATTCAGAGAGAGCTTACGGCTGCAGGTCATTAGCAGCGAAACGTTAGCAAGGTGTTTTCTAAAAAACACCCTGCTTGAGGGACACAGGGGCTTTATTTACAGAAAAAGCAGTGAAGCATCTTTGTAAGAAAAGTCGATATCACTTAGCGCAGTTGTTTTTGTAGTTGAGCTACAGTCTTCATCTGGCCAAGTACACAATACAATGTGTATTCGAATATTTGAAGGATTAAATACACGTTGAGCTTTACCTCTGTATTTCAGAGCAAGCCTGAGGCCAATTGTAGTCTGATTAATGTGTATACATTCTGGACAAAGACTAGGTCTGTTACTGTGCATGTTTTTAAAGGCTGTTTCAGGGCACTGTATATCTAGGGAGTTATGGAAGCTTGTTTCCGCCATTGAATACAAAATAAAAAAGGTAATTGCGGCTTTTTATCTCACAATTCTGACTTTTTTATAAACTCTCAATTTTCAGAATTCAGAATTCATATCACACACTGGCAATTCTGAATTTTTCTCAGAATTGAGAGTTTATATCTTGCGATTCTGACATTATAACACACAATCTTGAGTTATAGAGTCAGAATTGTGAGATATAAACTTGCAATTCTGAGAAAAAAAGTCAGTCTTTTTTTCCTCAGAACTGGACTTAATAACTCACAATTGCGAGTTTATATCTCACAATTCTGAGAAAAGAAGTCAAAATGGCGAGATATAAACTCGCAATTGTGAGAAAAAAGCCAGAGTTTCGAGAAAAAAGGTCAGAATTGCAAGAAAAAAACCATAACTGTGTTTATACAATTCTGACCATTTCTCAAAATTGCGAGTTTACATCTCACAATTCTGACTTTTTTCTAGAAATTGCGAGTTTACCTCTCACAATTCTTATTTTTTTTTTTTTTTTTAGAAATTGCAAGTTTACATCTCACAATTCTGGCTTTTTTTCTCAGAATTGCGTGATATAAACCTGCAATTGCGTGTTATAAAATCAGAATTGCAAGATATAAACTCAATTCTGAGAAAAATTCAGAATTCAGAATTGAGAGTTTATATCTCACAATTCTGAGAAGTCAAAATTGCAAGATATAAACTTCAAAAAGTCAGAATTGCAAGAAAAAAGTCAGAATTGTGAGATATAAAAACTTGCAATTGTGAGATAAAAAGTCGCAGTTATCTTTTAAATTGTTTTATTCCATGGCAGAAACAAGCTTCCATAGTGAGTGACTTGTATTATTTTGTGTTTGTGTTTTAAATCATAATCTGCCCTGTCAGGCTCATTTGACAAAAACACACAGATACGCAAAATGGAAACATTAATTCAGACTACCTTCATCTTACCCGTATCTCTTAGCTTCCCTCTAATCTCAGTACATAGACAGACACACACACTCTACATATCCCAGATAACCTTTTGAGTCCATCTCCTTTTTTCTGATTCATAAGCCATACAAAAAAAAAAAACAAAAAAAAATCAAAAGGGCTGTTATAGTGTCTACTGCCCGTCGATTTCAGGACGTGTAACCCCTTAGCCATCACAGTATGACACACCAGGGCATAATTTAGCAAACATCAAGCAGAACATCTATCTCCTTTCTGCACCATGCACGGCTCTTGTGCAATCATTTGGCAGCTTCTAGGAAGCTTAAAGTAACTCTCAAATCTAAAAGACACAATTTTTTCTCCCGCTTCATAAAAAGCCATAGGAGGTACCAATCCGACAGGACTAAGCTGGCTGCTCTGTCCTTAGACGCCCTGAACTGGCACCACAGACAAGAGAGTGGGTGAATTATTACGATTGGCATTCTTAGCCTTATGTGCCCTGGCCCCGTCCCCAGAGTCCTCTCCCAAATCGCTCTCAGGAGCGCCCCCTACTGGTGTCACCTTTTGAAGTGGCTGAGCAGGGTCCCCACCAGCTCTCCAATGCGGCTGTCCCCCGCTGGCACCATGCCTTGCAGACACACGATTAGGTCCCGGTTGTCTTTGGTGTGGAAAACGACCAGCTGGTCCTTCCCAGGGGAAACACTCACTCCAGTCACCTGAGACAGAAAGACAGGGTGATGCGAGTTAAAACAGCACTCATACAGACACAGAAGACCGGCGTGCACTAATAAGCCCTGCCATAATTTAGTTCTCATTATCGTCAGCCTGCAGATGTGGGCCCTGGGTTTTGGAGGTGCACTCACAGGAAACATTACACATCTGCTGGTACATCGAAGTGTAGGAGCAACTCATAATTCACTGTGTTACAATGAACAAGATGACACGCACTTCCAGAGCAGATGACCTTCATGTTATTTTAGTGTAATTTATATATTATTATAGTATTTATAAATATTTCTAATTAGCTTTTATTTTTAAATTTTAAGTTTTAATGTTAATTTAGTAATTTTGTTATAATTTAGTTTTATCTAATGTTTATATTTTATTTTATTTCAGCTTCATTTACATTAATTTGTAATAGTTTAATTTTAGTTAACAATAACAACACTGTTCAAAACAATAATTTAACATGGGGCTGATGATAACTAAAGGGATATTAGATGTTTGAGTGTGGTGCGTTGGTGTTTGGGACCTTAGGTTCTAATTCAACCAGGTGTCAGAACAGACTGCATATGTCAATGATGTTACATTTCTATTATATGCAAAAATAAATTAAACATGCTAGTCAAAAAGGCAAGGACTTAACTTGAAAACACCTCAGCTATCTTCATCTTTTTCAGTGTAGGGCTTTAAGCAAAAAAGTCAAAAACGATCTAGAGATTGTAATATAAAGAAAATAAAAACCTTTTAAAAGACAAATAATAATAATAATGTTGTCTGCCATATCAAAGTCAGTCTGGTTTAACCATCATATATGAAGCCACTTTACTGTCATTTGACAAGAAAACCCTAAAACAGGAAACGATAGAGCTGTAGACACTCATGATTGGTCAGCAAGCCTCTTAAAAATATCAGATCATCAACCGTTTTATGACATGGCAAGACTAGCTCAGGATGCCAAATGGAGAAACCACAAAAAAAAAAAAAAAATATTAATGATTAAAAAATTCATGATATTTGTATAAAAAAAAAAAAATAAAAAAAATGTAACCTTGACGTTTCTGGAAATAATGATTAGACTCTACCGAGTATTCAATTTTCAAGGTCACATCACTTGACAATTTTTGTCTCGAACATTATGCTGAAAATACCAAATGTTCTTCAAAAGTATTTGAAAACAACGTGAATAAAGATTGTATTTCTAAGACCTAGACTTTCAGACATATACTTATTTGACCCAAATACAACAGCAAGCCTCCATACATAACTGCTCTTATCCAGATAAAGCACTTGAAAATGTGTGTTGCAGTTTCCTTAAGGTAAAATTTCTTTGTCTTTCATCCTCTTTATCTCTCTTATTCACCCAGATGGGAGCTAGGGTTCAACGAACACAGTCTGGGCTAAGGTAAAAAACAGCTAGGGGGAAATCGAGTGTACTAACTCCCCCATGGATCAGTATTCCTAGGCAAAAACCACCAGCTGAAACTAAGGTAGACTAAGAAACTAAGGATTCTATACCACACTGTCAAAAGATTTATCTAAAAATGAGCTTGGCTAGATGGGAACCATCTCTACCACATCTAAGATCTTGGCGATTGGCACATACAGAAAAGATGCAAGGGGGCGACAGCTGGTGTGACTAAATTAGGACCGCATGATAATACAGTCATTATGGGATGCCGGATATGAGCAATTTGTCACTTACAGTATGAGTAAATATTTAAAGAACAGTTACAAAAGACAAATGTGATCATGACACTGATGACCAGGCCAGAACAGGTTGTGTTATCCTGATATCCATATAATACTTGTGGAAATATAGATCAGGCACCCCTGGTGTCTCTAATCGGTAGGGAATGAGTCACATTACCATTGACTTCCTGTGTTCGAAAATAACTGAAGGAGTAGTATTGCTCCCACTGTTATGTCAAATATTTATTATGTAAGTATCATTTGTGCATTATAAGCTACATATCTTATTTTTCACCTTTCAATAGTAATACTGGGCAATTTTATTATCATTTCTTATTATCATGCTGAGATTAATGAACCAAACAAACAGCATTCAGGAAAATAAATAGAATACAAAGATGTCTATGAAGAATAAAACAGCCTGCAACAGGAGAGAAGAGATGAAAACAAAGAAAGTCTACAGAAGTGTGAAGACACAAGCAAGCCTGAGCAGAAGGAAAACACAGAGGAGGCAAATCTGTGCACATGCCGGAACGATACTAGACATCAGCTGATCTCCCCTCCTGCTCCGTCACCATGACAACCCCATCCCCTGGGATGTTGGCATGACAACAGTGAAGAAGGAGACGGATGAAGAAGGAGGAGCGTAGCTGAGTTGCAGAGTGGATTGTTTGGGGGGGATTAACGTGGTGATTATTTATTTATTTTTTGGATAATATCGCTGTAATGTTTTTTTTAGGACATGGTTCCAGCCCAACCATTTAATAATGCAATCAGTGTCCTTGATATCCTTTTGTCTTTGAGGTGTTAACTGTCACATAAATCATTTTATCCATTTCCCTGACCTATGCGTTCTGTGACACTGGAGCAATAAATATATGTGAGGGGCAGGAAAGGTTTAGCTGGGCAGTGATCTGTTGCAAATCAAGAGATGTTAACTGCTCTTTTCCAGCACCCAAAAAGCATATATTTTCCTGCATTGGGCAATTTCTTATCCGATTTCTAATTTGTATTGAATGAAGAAAAAAAGAATACTTAATTAATCAATAATTTTCATTGTGCGTCAATTTCACAACTCGCTTCTTCTTCCATTACTAGTTCTGCTATTTAATAAAGTATAATTATATAAAAAACAACTTACATTATTTTTCAATAGTTTGGGGTCAGTAAGTTTTTTTTTTTTTTTTAAATAAATAAATATAAATTTTTTTCAGCGAAGGAAGCATTATATTGATGACAGTGACAGTGAAGACTTTTACCTTGTTACCAAAAATTCTATTGGTTTTGAACTTTCAATTAATCTAATAATCTTAAAAATGCATCATGGTTTCCACAAAAATATAAAGCAGCGCAACTAATTTCAACATTGATAAGAAGAAATGTTTCTTGAGCACCAAATCCGCATATTAGAATAATTTCTGAAGGATCATGTGACACTGAAGAACACTCAGCTTTGCAATCACAGGAATAAATTACACGTTAAAATATATTCAAATAGAAAACAATTATTTTATCATTTGAAAAAATGTCATATTGCGATTTTACTGTATTTTGATGAAATAAATGGTGAGACATAAGACCTTAAATATTTTTTTACACACCCCAAACTTTTGAACAGTAGTGTATATATGATTAAAAATACAAATATCACTAAAGTTAATTTGTTTACTGATAATGTATTTATTGATTAATTTATTAAAAATAAATAAATAAATAGCTCAAGCACTCATAGTCAGAATTCCAGGTCTATATTTAAACCTAATCCCTGAGACAAAAGGTTTGATGTGAGCTTTAATTCAAGCATAACAGAGTCACATATAGTACGTTTATGATGGATGGATGCATTTTTTTTTTTTTTTTGAGCTTCAAACAGGTGGTTTCTGTGCACTGCCATTATAAAGCTTTGGAGCATCAGGGTGATTATTAATATAACTCCGATTTTATTCATCTGAAAGAAGAAATTCATATACACCTTGAACGGCTTGAGGGTGAGTAAATCATGGGGTAATTTTCATTTTAAAGTGAACTAATCCTTTAAGAAAATTATTGAAATGACTGTCATTCTCTTTAAATCACCAAACTGTATTTAGCACTCTAAATATGACTGGCAGTCGTATTATGCTGCTGTGTGAATGCAACCTATGATTACATATGTTAGAATAAGGTAGATATTTACATTATAGAGTGGGATGCTCTTCATGGGCTTGTACTGCTTGACAGGGTCCATTTTGTAGAGGTGGCGATCAGTGATGAGCAACGCTCTGTCTTCTGCTTTATTGAAGCGATTGATCTGTTGAAATGATAATATTACATAGGTTAACATTACATGCAAAGCAAATATCTAAGACTGGAGCAATGATACACATTAACTGTGAGTCTGAACCGATTATAATCAAGGACATACTTTGCGGACATTGCAGGAGAAGAGGATTCTCATGAACTTATCTTTCCTCTGCAGATCACTGGACACCAGAGTAAAGGAAGATGCTGTCCCAGGACTGTCCCTTTTCTAAGAACAGAAGAAACTTGGTGTTAAACATTTAAAACTAAATGTATAATAATTTATTTTAAACCACATGTTAATCTCAGATACACTGCATGATTTTAAACACTAACCAGGTAGTTGCCCTCCCAGGCTCTCTGCAGTCCCAGATCTGCTCTCTGCCCCTTCAGGCACTCTAATGTGGCCACTTTAGCCCTGACCTGCACCATCTCCTCTGGAGACAGGTTTTTAATGAGAGTCCAGGCCCACCATCTAAAATGTATTCAAATAAATATCATAAACACAAACCCATCACCTGCAACAAACATAGTAATTGTTACAAGAATGTACACTGTAGCCTAAAAAGTCCATATAAATATACTGAAACCACACTAAAAATATGTTATTCAAAATCTAAATTAAACCTGGAAATAAGCAGAAAGTTTTTTTGTTGTTTTTTTTTTTTTTTTTTAAAGAAGTAAATAAAGAAACATTAAGAAAGATTTTAAAATAAATTTTTCAATAATTTAACAAAACGTTTGCATATTAAAGAGTTCATGACATGAGAAATCAAATTGTACTTGATCTTTTGACATATAAGAGATCTGTGTACCATTAAAACATCCAGCAAGTTTCATAGTTTAAAACAAAGCATTTATTTAATCAAGCTCCAAAAATGGCTTGTTTTGATACTGTTAGATTATTGTTAGATATTGTCAGTTAGATTTTACACTCAAGTTGTTATGCTGATAATATAATTTATATTGGGGGAAAAAAAATAAGTTTTTTATTTTTTTTTAAATGTTGTAGGTGCACATCTGCTGAGAGATTAAAAATCTAAACACCAAGAATATTATTTTGACTTTCAGGTCGTTTTCTGCATTGTTTTCAGGGTCAGAGCTGTGTTAAGGCTCTTGTGAATAGATCTTCAACAAGGCTTTGATCCAAAGATCAATATGTGCTTCAGGCTCAACAGCCCTGTTGAACGCAAGACAGCCTTTCCATACTTAAAGGCCTAGGAAATACACAAGCCTATAGCGAAAAAATACCATTTCCTTGTCCAACAATGATAAAGAGCTGAAAGCATTGGAGTGAGTCAGAGACATTACATTGTTATGGTAACATTAGGTCAAACCGTGTTCCCAGTCACACGTCTGACGTTAATGCAGCACAGCTGAAGCCATACATGACTACCCCATGAGTCACGCAGAGCATCAGTGAGCCTGTCCACATCCTGTCCTCTGTAACTCTGACCTGTTGTAGATGTTCCTCAGCGCCTCCTCAAACTTCCGCAAGACCTTGGGCGGTGTGGGCCACTTCACATGTTTGCCATGATCCTTCATGCCGCGGACGTTTTTGAAGCGCCGGTTAACCTCTCGGATGTATGACTTAACCTTGTATCGTCTGTATGCACGGATGATGATAAGAGCGGCACGCATGCGGCGGTATCGCATTCTGGCCAGTGTCCCACGCCACACCTGAGTGAAAGAGTGAGAGAAAAGAGTGAAATATCAAGATTAACACTGTAACCTAATGCAAATATCACTATGAAAGATGAAAATTTTGGACAATCTCAAGGCAAATGCAAATAAAGAAAAGAGAAAAGCAATATTAACAACAGATGATCTTTAATTCATCCAAAAATGAAAATTCTGTCATTAATTACTCGACCTCATGTCATTCCAAACCCATAAGACTTTTGTTTATCTTCAGAGAGCTTTCTGTCCCTCCATAGACAGCTACGCAACTAACATTTTGACGCTTCAAAAAGTTTATAAAGAGATCATAAAACTAATCCATATCAATTTAGCGATTTAGTACAAATTTTCTCTCGATCGCTTTATATGATGAACAGATTTAATTTAGACTTTTATTTGTATATAAACACTGATCAGCGAACATAAACATAAGCTCAAATGAACCTGAATGGCGCACGAGAACAAACCTCTTCCAGAAGCTCAAACGTGCTGTGTAACACACGCAAATGAACCTCATTGGTTCTCGCACGTCAAGCAAACATGCTTGAGCTCCCGTTTACCACAACTGATGTGTGCGATGATTAATGTTTATATGTGAATAAAAGCCTAAATTAAATCTGGTAATTATATAAAGCAATCATGTTCAATTCATATGGATTAGTTTTAAGATCTCTTTATGAACTTGAAGCGCCAAAGTGTCAGTTGCGTACCTGTCTATGGAGGGACAGAAAGCTCTCAGATTTCATCAAAAAGATCTTCATTTGTTTTCAGAAGATGAACGAAAGTCTTATGGGTTTAAAACGACATGAGGCCGAGTAATTAATGACAGAATTTTCATTTTCAGGTGAACTATCCCTTTAAGTAAAGATCGTCTGTAGTTGATATTGCTTTATTTGCATTTGCCTTGAAATAGGATGAGTTAATTTCATTCCTAGTATTTCCATTACTCCGTCTAAATATAGACATTTTTATCTTGTTTATTTGTGTATGAGAATACCCCTGGTAGAGATACAGTACACCATTGTGCCATATATAACACTGCTCCTGTGTGGGATATAGCTGGACTCTCTAATGATATATATAATCTGATCTGTGGCACCCAAAGTGCATTTCTAAGAGTGTAAGGCCTGTCTTAGACATGAATAATAGATGATAATGGACCTCTGGGGAGCTGTTTGAGTGGCTCAGTACTCTGTAAAAAACCCCACCATATGTTGTATCCACTTTACATTGACTCAGGTGGGAAGAAGTGAAAGGAGCCTTATGTCTGGCAAATATGACATCATAAACATGTGGTTAAACTTGATGTGTTGTCCAAAGATATCAATTCCAATGTCCTTTTCTATAATACTGTCTTAAATATTGAGGATGCCACTTTTTGGTGACCTGGACTGTCACCAGATGCCTCAAGCGTGCATTATACTATATTCAGTGTAAAATAAAATAAAAATCAGTGCCGTAGTGTGGGCGAGTGCCCCTACATGGTCTCTAGTCTTTGCCTGTGTGCTAGCACTGACCTCAGGGAAGAACTTGCTTTGAGTTGCTGTGCTACCATGATTGAACCCATTACGTAACTTAACTGTATGACTAATGCAGAGGAGGGAAAGAACAGCAAGACTCCACATTCATACTCAGCAAATCTGCTACCCTAGGTCCTGCATCACCAAATTGATGTGATGGACATGATGTACACTAGTCTCATTTCTAAAACACAAACCAATCAATCAGTCCGAAAGAAATACAGTGCAATTCAGAAAATAACTTTTTTAGGCATTAATTATGATGTATTATAGAGTACATGAAGGTAATTAGCTTTGCTAATTAGAGGTTGAAGGGTCAATTTCAAATCTTATCCAGTTCTGCATGTTGCCCAGATTTGGTTATGGGATTAATACTCTTACCTTTTTTTAAAAACTTTGACATTTGCTATAACTACTGTACATTTCTTCTTAACTGGATGGAAATAAAGCTAAGGATGATTTACAATTTTAATGTCAAATGGTATTTACATATTATATAAGGGAATTACTTATTGCATAACCAATTGTTTTTGTCAGACAAAGTCTGAATAGCTGTATTTAGCTGTTTCTGTTCAAAGGGCTGAAAATGATTCTGAAATAAATCTTGACAACAAGGCATCAACAGTAAATGCATGTAGGCTAAATTGAAATTGAGCCACACATACATTTAAAGGGTTAGTTCACCCCACAAAAAAATTCTGTCATTAATTACTCACCCTCGTGTCGTTCCAAATCTGTAAGACCTTTGTTCATCTTCGGAACACAAATTAATATCTTTTTGATGAAGTCTGAGAGGTTTCTGTCCCTCCATAGAGATCCAACGCAACTACCACTTTCAAGGAAAAACATCATTAAAGTACTCAGTGTGACTCCAGCGGTTTAACCTCAATTCTCAAAAAACAAACAAAAAAAACAAAAAAACACACAACTTACCACTTTACTTACAAAAATATTGATCTGCAACGTGTTTACAAGAGCATCACGATGCATGCGTGTTGTGTTCAGACTCGCGCCTCAACAATACGCACATGCGTGTTCACTAGAACACCGGGATTTGTTCACTAGAACACCGGGATTTGTGTTCACGCGAGAGCTGACATTGTTGTGTGAACACGCTTTGGATAATATTATTTTGTGAATAATGAGGTAAATTATGTTTTTTGTACAAACAAAGCACTCACGTCACTTAATAAAATTGAGTTTAAATCACTGGAGTCACATGGAGTACTTTAATGATGTATTTCCTACCTTTCTGGACCTTGAAATTGGTAGTTGCATTGGATCTCTATGGAGGGACAGAAACCATCAAACTTCATCAAAAAGATCTTAATTTGTGTTCCAAAGATAAACAAAGGTCTTACGGATGTGGAGCGACACGAGGGTGAGTAATTAATGAATCATTTTTGGGTGAACTAACCCTCGTGTAGTGCACACCTAGATTGGTGACCTGGACTGTCACCACGGATGCCTCAAGCATGCATTATACTGTATTCAGTGTAAAATAAAATAAAAATCAAGGCATGAACAGTTAATGCATGTAAATTTAAATCAAGCCTTTACACATACAGCACCACGCACACACACAAACAGCAGGGGTGCCCAATCCAGTTCCTGGAGATCTATCCAGCAAAGTTGAGCTCCAACCCTGATCAAACACAATTGAACCAGCTAATTGAGATCTTCAGGAATACTTGATAATTACAAATGTGTTGGATCAGAACTCTGCAGGTAGGTAGATCTTCAGGAACAGAATTTGGCATCCCTGATATACAGTGTATATATTGCATATATTCAACTATTATATCAAATTAGCAAATAAATGTTTAGGCTATAGGATAAAACAATTGACATATATGCAAATATGTAATTTTACAAATGTTACTAACATAAGCATTCAATCATAACCAACAGCAGAATGTCTGAGTGAAATCAGCCAGAGCTGTTCAAATTGTGTTTATGGTCATTTAGGGAGTTTAGGCCAACTGCACATTCACACTGGCCATGCTGATGACAGTGGAAATGCTTAAACAGTGGGGCGGACAGACAGATTTTTTTTTTTTTCTCAGAGAGAATGGTGGTAGTAGACGACACCCAGGGGAATGTGGGTAAATCAGGCCAATAACAGGACCTCAACTCACCCCGCCCCCTCCAGTCAGCTTGTCTGATCAGCGTTTAACAAACCCAGCACAATACCACCTCTCCATAGCAGATTTACACTTATCAAAGCCAAACTGGAAAAAGCTAAGACAAAGAAATCTCATATATAAATAATTAATGCATAAATCTTTCAATTAAACCCAATGTTTAGCACTTTTTATTTTTTTAACTTTCTTTTCAGGGCTGCTAAAAAATTTTGATTAAAAAGAAAGAATGTAACAGAATAAGATCTATGTATTTTAATGGCTGTAACTGCTCTGCAAACATCATCTTTATTGAGGTGAAATAAAAATGATATATAAATAAAAATCTGTTGAATCTCTCATCCGGCAGAAAACAGGACAAAGAAATTCTAGCAGAATCTATTCAGATGTGCCATCAGGTGTCAAAAGGCAATTACAGATGGCTGACAGAATGTGAGGTGACTTATCATTAATCAGAGAGGCAGGCAGGCAAATCCCACAATCCCTCAACACACACAATTTCACACACTGGCGGGACAGAATCACGGTCAGGGTATGTGACAGAGTTAAATGCATACACAAAAGATCCTAACCACAGACAACCCCTCGAGACGGTGGGGGAGGAAGACACGAAGGAGCCATTTTCATAAATCAATAACATGTGCTTGGCAAACCATTGACTTTGTGATAGAAGCCTCCATCTTCCCTGTGTCCTCTGGCAGATTGTTGGACTAGTGTGCGTGTGTGTGTGTGTGTGTGTGTGTGTGTCTGGGGTAGATGTTGGGGTGCTGCCACTTTCTTAGCCAAATAACAGCAAGGCTCCTTTTGCAGCTGTCACTGCCTTCACATTTGACTGCTGTAATATTTATCTAAATTTTAATATTTTCTGAATAAAACGTGACTGGTGCAAAACATTTGCCAAATTGTTCTTAGTGTTTTCAGCATGTTGCTATGTGGTTGCTAGGGTGTTTTGAATGGTTGCTAGGTGACTAATTACTGTATGAAGTCAATACTTAATTTCAGTTATACTTAGTTAAGCGGTCCACGTTCTAAGTATGAAAAATTGCAGTGGTATCTGCTACACTACATTTCAAAAAAATATGTTGCTCCTCAAAATTTCAAAATTAATAAATTGATATTCAAATTTGTAAAAGAGCTGATTCTTTTTAATGAATTGGCTCACAAATCACACTGAATGATTTATTCGTGAACTGGACTAATCCGGTTGCAGCTGTTCTCAGGTCAATAACTTTGATTCAATGATCTAGTCAGAGTGCATCTCCAGTTAACAATTCACTGAATTCTTTATGTCTGACATAAATTGCAAAAAAAACGGTAATTCAGAGCTCGAGTGTGCACGTGGCTGATGGCAGAAAATATTAGTTACTAACTGAAAAATTGTTTAGTGATGGTTGCCTTAGACATGGTTTGTCTATTAAAATCACTGAACATTTCTCATCTTGTCTTATCTCTAGTCCATACATTTCCTGAATATAAATATGTTTAATAAACAATAAGTCAATATTGAGTAACTTCCATTTTAAACAAAATATTGCCATTCCATTTTTCTCCAAAAATATTTCCAAACAAAGTAACAGTAGAAATGTTCCACTGCTAAATGAATCCTTTTTTTTTTTTTTAAATGAATCAGTCGAATTATTCAATGACTCACTCAATGACTCACTCATTTTCGTTCATAAATTGTTGTTTTTAAACAAATTGGTTGAATGAACGATTCAATGACTCACTATTTGCCACCTACTTGCGTAATGATGTAACCTGCAGAAAGAGAGAAAAATTCCCACCAATAATAGTATAAAGAACAAGAACGTTTAATGCAAATGTCAATAGATTCCTTGATAATGGAAACGGGGTCGAGGAAACAGTAAAGACATTTTGATAGATGAAAGACCTTGAACACATCTGAATTGGCTCTTTTCAAGGACAGAATGGTAAAGCACCTTCATTAGATGCAGTACATTTCCATTTCCCACTTTACCAGTGATAGCGTGTCCCCATTAACTGTTGTCTCCTGAGCCATCAGGATGTGGATACTGCAATCATGCATCACAGAACCAGGCAAACGTTTCACAAAAACCTACAGTTTGACATGACAAGTATAAAATGAAAGAATAAGATGCCCTTATTTTCTTACAAAACAGTGTTCATCTACCACTGCAATCCGATGCAGCAAAAAAAACAAAAAACAAGATGCAGTAGAAAAGATCTGAGCAAAAACAAACAATCCTAGAGGCATAAGGGATTTATGGGGGGAAATACAGGAGATTTATACAGGGAGTCTGACATCTCTGTGCATTGAGTGTTTGTTTGGCTCAGCAAATGCAATAAAAATCCACATTGTATTTGGAAAGTCTTAAACCTGTTCTATCATCACTAAATATTAGAGATAAGGGATTTAACTCAGTCCATAAAATAAACAGAGAGCTTCTCTCACAGCAGAAACCACAACTAACATGGCCGACGATGTGGATGCTGGGGCTTGAACGAATGAAATATTAATTAAAGGAAGAAAATTCATAAATAATGCAGCCACTCAATATTTGTGTTTTGTACAAGCTGATCCGATTTGCTTCAAATTGCCTCCATTCAAGTACACATCTTGTTGATGAACCGAAACAGAGGGTCGTACGGTAAGAGTCAGCCCAGCATCTTGCCTCTGCCCAAAGGAGCTCGCTGGCAGAGCAGAGGATCCTGGGTATATTTTCATCACCTACGGGAGAAGCGCTAAAGTGTAACGGCTTAGAAATGGCAGTGGAGTGAGGGGGCGGAGGAAGGCAATGGCACAGAAAAATGGCAGGAGATCTGTGAAGCAGTGGTGGGGTGAGACAGACAGGAAATCAGTGAGGAGAAAGTGGGAGGTGAGGAATAACTGAGCATTGATTGGGGGATTGGGGGGTTCTTTTGGTTTACATGCTTAAAAAAGATGAAAGATAAATGCATCCCCATGAGCTACGAACTGAGAAATGAGAGACAAAGAAGAGGAAGCAGAACTCAAAAACTTAAAAACAAGGAGATTCATACAGATGAGCAGTAGCATTTTCAAATTGGGTTTATTGGGAGCCTTTGGCACAAATGTTAGAACCGCTGGCAAAACCGGCAGACTTGGCACAAGTCAATCCAGTCTGCCATATGCTGATAAAGGGATTGTATGTGAAAGAAAGATGATCCAAAGCTAAAGACACACACGGTTTCAATGTTTAGGGCCGACCATAAGCAGTTTTTTTTGTTGTTGTTGTTGGAGCAAAATAACACATTAGTGCCTGTCACTCACTGGTGATATCAGCTCTGCTGGGATGCTCAGTTATTGCCTGGAGGTTTACAATGTGATTAATACAGAGAAAACATTCCCCCAAATACTGTTTTTCCCCCTTAGGGAACTCAAGATGAACCTGTTTCAGGATGACACCTGCTCTAAATCCATACAAAAGATCAAACAATCAGTCTCCGATCTAGGCAGAGCAAAGATTTAACACTTTGATATATGAATCTGCTTATGAATGTAGCAGTCTGGTGAGACTACAAGACAGAAATACTGAGCCTAGAACTGAGAGTTTGATATTGAATGTAGGCGTGGTGGAAAACCATGTCAGTTTGTGTTTAAAAGCATCTCGATAACGGGTATCCCCTCATAACATCTTTTGAAATAGAGAATAAGATCTTGCAACAGGGGGAGTGGTAAAAAAAAACACTCAATGCACAGACAGAAGCTGACAGAATAGATGCTTTGATTTCTAATAACTGTCAGTCACTGAAGACAGTAAAGCGAGAGTGGGGAATATAAGGTAGCGTGCTAGGACCCCGCAATCATTTTGTGTGACAGTGAAATGACACTGGCGGTCAATAAATCTGCCATTCAAAATATTTTCATGCTCCCGAGGAAAAATAAAAGTAGAAACATCCCTTTAAAAATGCCACAAAGCACTGTGAAAATGCTGTGAGTCAGAGGGATTTACGTGCCATATTGTTTTACTGTTGTCTTGTTGTTTTGTCTGCTGTGGTGTGAGGTCTGTTGTTGAAAAGTAATGGTGTCAATGAATCACAGAAACTTATGGTGCGAATATGGCACCTTGTTGTCTCTGGAGCTGATTAAGTAAGTGTGTGCCGTGATGGAGTTTCATGAATTTCCTGATCAGAATAAATTTATGGAAACCAGCTGAATACCAAATGAAATATAATGAATGTCTTATGAAAAACTGGCACCAAATCAGCATATTAGAATAATGTTTGAAGGATTATGTAACACTAAAGACTGGAGTAATGGCTGCTGAAAATTCTGCTTTGCCATATCAGGTATAATAAATTACATTTTATAGAAAACAGAAAACAGTAATAATATTTCAAAATATTACTGTTTTAATTAAATTAATGCAGCCCTGATGAGCATAAGAGACTTAAAAAAATTCTTCCCGAACCCAAGCTTTTGAACAGTAGTGTATAATGAGGTTAGATGAGGTTAGCCTTAAGGTCTAAGAATTTTAACATGACTCATAGGACCAAGCATGGATGAGTCTTGCACTTTGTGGGAGGACACTCGATTTTAAAAAGCATATCTATTTATATAGTTCCCCAAAAAGTATATTTGGAGACTTTTGTACTGAGAAGTCAGACCTGAAAATGTCTGAATGTCACTGAATTAGGTAATAAAATATCAAACCAAGTAGCATCAGCCAAAAACTGATAGTAAAGCTATTTTTCAGAACTAACTTCATTATATATATAAAGTCCAAATACAAATGCCTTTGGTTTAATATTTTGTTATATCATACAAGGACATTCATACAACTTAAGTGTCCAAATACTTTTTGAAGCCACTGAATATATTTATATAACTACACAGCAGGCATTTAAAATAAACGGCATCAAGCCTAAGCTAAACATAATATGTTTCGAACCTTCTGCAGAAAGAGGACGATCCTCTTCACCATCTCTGCTCTCTGCTCCTCCAGGCTGAAGATGGTTCGGGGAGTACGGATGAAAACTTTGGTCTTGCCGTAGGCCACATCGTGTTCAAACCCACAGCCCTGCAGTAGACGTTTCACTGCCTCCTTATCGGATGGCAGGTCATGATTGGGCCAGGTGAACTCTGAGATCATCTTATACCTGAAAGGTGATAAAGAATAGAGAATGGGTCAAAGATAAAGAGCAACACTTGACAGTCTCATACTGTTTATATTATTCTCAGTATTTTAAACTTTTTCCAGCATTCTATGATCAAACAGTTAATAATAATAATAATAAAATATTTAATAAATAAAAAATTGTATTAAATAGTTTTACATTTATTATTATTATTATAACCTTTCTTTAGCAGGAAAGAAATAGTTAAATATTGTATTACCAATAATCAAACTAAACAATTATTTTTTATGTCCCTTTAATTCATTTCACTCAGCAGCCATCTTTGAAATGCCTCTCAGGCAGCTATTTCAGTAATGCAAGCACAGCTCTTATTTCTTTGAATCAGAGGAAGTTAGCCTGAATTACATCTAATTACATCCAGTTCACCAAGCTTACGATTAAATTTCATATTTGAAATCACCAATAAAATCTGTCAACAACTTTTTTCTAAACACTCAAATCATGACCAAAAAAAAAAAAAATGTGCAGTCACAAGTACGCATCTCAGAACACTGACTAAAGGCAGCTGCAGTGACGCAATGACTACACCAACTGGCTATTGGGTCTTTTATTTAGAGGCTTTGTATAGGCTTTAAACACAGCTTGTCCAATCAGAATACAGAATGTGAGCTATCCATTTCATAACAAGCATTATATAACACACAGTGAGACTTTATTTAAGAGAGGTGTGAGGCCAGGCCCTTCAGATCAAATCCTCATTCATCCAGTCTCGCCTTTTAAGTAGTACATTATATTCCATGCACATCTGCAGCCTTGACAGAAACACAAATCACTCCTGTGAGTGCTGTTAACACTGCATTCTCAATTAGATGTAATTCAGTCAAACTTCCTCCTAGCGAAAGACATTTTGTCAACTCAGGTGTTGAATCTCATCAACTCATCAGAGTTGTGGCAAGTGTGTTTCAGGGTGTATTATGAGATTCTTTCCTTTGAGCAATATACAGAGGTCTCAGAAACTATTTGGACACTTCTGGGACTTCAGAGAATATCTTAGGGTTTTTTTTGTAAAGATTATGGTATTTATATATATCAAGAATTATTGTATATTCAGTGACAAAGTACAATGTATGCTCTACTAACTTTCAAGTCTTAATGAAAAAGACTTCAGAATGAAAACAGACTGCACGTCATTGTTACATAAAACCCTTCAGCAATCGTAACATTTGGAGAAGAAGAGACTCCAGAGGATGACAGCTTTCACACCAACAGACGTTGCGTAAGATCTTCACAATCTGATTGATCAATCTGTAGTTTCAGATGTCAGTAGCAACCAACGACGCAACAGTCACACACAAGCTGTCACAAGAGCATTGAGTTACAATTCATGAGCTGGGACCCTAAACTAATGTGACACTGTCAATTAAAAAGACTATTTAAACACAATATAGACAACTGATTATGTAATGCTTTGAAATGGACACATGTTGGCCATGCAAGTGGAAAAAAAATAGGATGGTCACCTCTGAAGGAACCGTGGGTAGGTCTGTCGGTTAGCAAAACCAGCTCGTCGTACCCGGACGTTCTCCAGGAGGCCCAGATACTCCACTTGATGCTTGCAGCGTTCATGCTCAAACAGCAGCGGTGACTTCACATCATTTGGCTTTATGCAACGCACATAGTAGGGCTCCTATATGAACCAAAAGAGGGCTATGGTGAGTAATTGCGAATCTATAGAGTGCAACACTTTTTCAGCCGCATTGGTTATGAATGTAATTTTTTTTTAAAAGTCTTTGTTAAAGAGTTATGATCCATGAACCAAACCAACCAGCTATGAGGTAAATTCAAAGGTACAAGACTGTGTACTTAATGCTTCAATGAGGGAAAGAGCTACAATCCTATGAAGCATTGCACTGATTTAAAGATATTGATTATAAATATAGCAACAATGTATTTTACATGTATTGAAAAAATATACATATATATGCAAAATATTTAAGAATGCTTCAAGGGAGTAAGCAGGCACTAAGTAGTTCTTTTTGTAACAATTGTGTGTTTGGTGGAGATTTTTCGGCAGAATGGGTAATGTAGATTCTAATCAGGAATCCCACTGTTAAACATGGTTATTTTAAAAAATAAGTTGAAATAACGTGGGCTGATGGCTTCAACAGAAGCATTTACCATTGATCATCAACCCATGTAGCTCACAGTAGGTTTGTCTTAAAAGATTTATAAGTTGTTATTAAAAATGACTTCCCCTATGGAGAAAATTAATGTGATTTTTACTTCCAGAAGCTGACTGTTGAAACCAGACTCTATTAAATGGCGCTTTGGACTACTTGACTCTGATTGGTCATTCAGCTGTATGATAGACCATTTTTTCCCGATTTTCTCCATAGCTATGCTGACATCACATTGTATGATCTGGTGTCTATTTCTTCT
Source organism: Hypophthalmichthys molitrix (assembly GCA_037950675.1). Classification (NCBI taxonomy): domain Eukaryota; kingdom Metazoa; phylum Chordata; class Actinopteri; order Cypriniformes; family Xenocyprididae; genus Hypophthalmichthys; species Hypophthalmichthys molitrix. Next base: position 18,472,553 of record CM075503.1, read on the forward strand.
CACATAAAAAAAAAAAAAAAACTGAAATCAATATTTAATGACCATATATTCATTTATTTGGTAAGCTGTCATGTAATAAGCAGGATAATATACATTAGTCTGCGGTTATTGCAAAACAAACTAATCCCATACATTATTTCACATTATACTGTATTATTACTTATATACTATATGCATTGGCCTTGGTCTGCACAAAAATGCTTCAAACACACTCACCTTGCTGGCCAGGTTCTCCACCAGAGAGATCATGGAGTTTTTGAAGAGTGTGGCAGCAGTCAGGGGTCGTTTGGTGACCTCTGTGATGCTCAGCTTGCCCTCTGGCCACATGGCCTTCAGCACGGGATTTGAGCTGTGAAACACAGAAGGAGAAGGACAGATATAAGTCACAGATGTCGTGTGACATCTGGCAGGTATGTAAATAAGGGACGTACTATATGGTAATACTGACCTGTTGTAAAGTAACCTCTTGAAGTCCTGAAACAAGGTGTCCTTGTTTTTGTCAATGAAGCCCACAACGGAGTAACTAAAAAAAAGTAAAAAAAATTATCCTTAGGAGAATTACTTTTTTAATGATAACTTATAAACATTTAGACAGACTTACTGCTACGAGGTTATTAATTGATGGTATATGCTTTTGTTGATGACATTAGCCCTAATATTTTATTGTATTTTCTTTAAATGGTATCAAGGTCCCGCCCACACTCCCACTCCTGCAGACTCAATCGCAAACACAGCTGTTAATCATGACACCCCATTTTTATAGTATCAAATAACAATCTAAAACCAAACTTACTGAAAAAAAAAAAGAATGTCAACGTGATACGAACTACCTAAAATGACAAAAATTAGTTTTTTAACTATTAGTTTGGCTCGTGTCCCATTCAATTACATGGAGAGGGAGGGGTTTATGGCCTATACCGCCGCCAGCCACCAGGAGGCAATCAAAACATTTTGGCTTCACTTTTCAGGACATGTGCAGGACACTTGTCACTGACACAGAGAAGCTCCAGCTTCTTAATTGAGAATATATAATTCTAGATTTCATTCCCCTATCCGTTTCTCTCTTTTTCACACAAACAAAGAAGCCTGAGCATCAACAAGGCTTTTCAACATGGTGTCACATCACACCCACACCCACAGAAGTTTAGGAAATAACTGACCGCCTGCAATCTGGCAATCCACTGAAGTGAGAATATGAAGCTGCATTCACATTTGGAATAAACTTGTTTTTGCAGACGGTGTTTACATAATTCGGATTGACTAATATGTTTGCGTCACTCAAATGTTTTTTTACCATACCTTTTCAAACCCAATTCTTGCCCAAGGGAGGGACTAGATTTCTTTCCACTTAGTTAAGCCTTCTGTGGGTTACTAACAGTGATTGTTAATTACAGCACTTAGGGCTTATGGTCCCAAACAACAGAGAGTGCACTTATGCCTCCTCTAAATGTACTTACGCCACATCTCCAGCATAATGACGAATGCGGAAGTCTCGGTCAAACTCCAGGTTTTTGTCTGTGGGGGAAAGCTGTGGAGAGAGAGATGGGAAATTTGAGTATTTTTTTTTTTTTTTAACAGAAAGTAGACTCACAAAACTCCTTATAATACTTGGAAAGCAACAGCTCTTTTTGCAGTAAACAAGCCTGCAAAAAGTACAGCAGTGTCAGAGAAAGAGCTAGGCAACTCAAAGCCTGGGAGGGGCATCTAAGTAAATCTGCACATATGAAAGATAGATGAGATGCGCTCTTCTATCCAGCATAAGACGCTGGAGCTTAAAAGCTGTGCTGAAAACAGTTCAGTGAACGACTGTGAAAGAGATGGTGCCCTTTTACACAATTCAGTTATGAGCGGCAAGTGTGCCTACTTAAATTATAGGGGTGTAACGATACCCTCCTGTCACGATTCGATACATATCACGATACTGAACTCATGATACAATATTATTGTGATACTCCAAGACATATGGTAAAAGGATAACAAAATGTATTGTTGATTAAAATGCAAAATTTGGTATTACATTGGGGGTGGAAATGAATAAGCTTGGACTTGGTGCTGGTAACCCAATGCACAGGACAATGGTGACACCAGAATAAAAATATTCATGATTCTGAGGCTGAAAACACAGAATTATTTTAGATGAATATGCTTGCACTCTGTCACTGACAGAGTAGATTTAAAATAGATATATTTAATAGATATATAAAATAGATATATTTAAAATAATGTAGGCCACTTTTTACTGGTAACATAAGACATTTGCCATTATCAGGACCACAAATATTCCCCTATTGCATTATTATACATTATATTCAGCATTAAATATAGTAGTTTAATGTAGTACTGACACTAAAACAATATAAACTTGAATTTTTTTTTCCTCACACAGTAATTTTCATTTTGGGTGAACTATACACAATACAGATTGTCACTATCCACGATACATATCATTGCATTTTTTACTGCGATATATTGTGACACAATATATTGTCACACCCCTATTAAATTACAGTTATAAAACTGATCATAATTGCATTCAAAGTATCAATGTATCAAGTTGCTACGCAACAATAATCAGCCTACAGTTATCTTTTATTACTATTTTACCTGCCAGGAGAATTGTTAATTCCAAATAATTTTATTAATAAAAGCAGCTATTTAAACTTTTGATAAAAATTGATAAACTTTTATCAATTTTTATTTTTTTAAATAAATGTTTAAATACATTTTTAAATTAATACAATTTAAATAAACATTTTTTTTTAAAAATCTCTAAAAATAAAAATAAAATAAAATATAGTCATTATTATCTCACACACAATATAAAATCCTCACCACCACACACTTGAAGGTTGATCAAGGCCATGATCAGATTTTTTAATTCTATGAAATACAATAAATGTTTTAATATAAATAAAGTGTGTTAAATGTGTTAAATTTTGCAATGCTACAACAAACTCAAGGCTCTAAGACCCTGTTATCAGTGCCAGATCACTGTCCTCCTTAAGAAGCCTCTGTATGCTGGGCAGCTAGTGCAGTTATATAAGACTCACTGTCATTCATAAAATACAGCAGTGACATCAAAGGCAAGCAGCCTCAGCTCTCATTAAGATACAGAATGCTGCTGATCCACTGTGTGAACAGGGACGCCCATTTCTGCGGATTAAAGCAGAACGGAACAATGAAACCCAGAATCCCTCTAGCCATAAGCCATCACATGCCCACACACCAGATTAATTAAAGGATTGACTATCAGTAACTTTTAGTGAGCTTTTGTGTCGCAGTCTCCATTGTGGTAGATGCCAGCATCTCTATTCTGTGTCGGGTGCCACTTTATGGGTCTCTGTTTGGTTTGTGTATGTGGTGACTCACTCAGCTCATTTCAACTGCAATACAGATAAAATGGCCCTCTAAGGAAATGGATGAGAAGCCACTATCTCTATCAGAGAGGACAAACCTAAACACTTCAGCCGAAGTGGAAGAGCAATCAGAATCAATTTGAATGGATGGCTGGAACTGTGTTGAAAAAAACTCATTTATTCATTTGAAATTGCAAAAGAGATTCACATTTGATGTGGGATATCTGAAGACTGCATTTTGGAAGAGTTTAAAGTTCCTTAGGGTTAGTACCCAGACCAGGCTTCGAACACATTCACTGGGTCTCTTAAAAATGCGATATATCTCAATTAGTCATGCCCACAACACAACAACATAATGTGTGAATAAATTAGGTCTATCAGTGTAATCATTGACTATATGGAGCCAGGATGCATATGCCATTGTACATAGTAGAGCACAGATGACAAAAAGTTTAAATAGAGATGAGTCACAGCAGGAATTGAAAAGCATCTAAACAAAGAACGATGTTCAGAAAGACAAAGTTCACACCTTTAAACCTAAAGCATCCTTTAGAGAGAGAAGCTGACATTTTTACCAGTGTTTCACAACCTTATTTTGTCTTGTATATTCACCAAACCATAAAGGTGCTCTTTTTACTCAAATTATACTATATCATTTAACATTATCATTAATATTGTAAAAATGGCAATGAGGGCATTTACTTAGTTATCAGCATATTATTGCCTATCAAAATTGGTTACACTTTATTTTAAGGTGTCCTTGTTATTGTGTAATTATACATTTAAGTACTGGGTAATATTATTTAACAACATGTACTTACTCTAGGGTTATGTTTGTTTTGGTTTAGGTTTAGTTGCATTATTGCTATTGTAACTACATGTAATGTGTAACAAGGCAATAAAAATAAAATAAAGTGTTACCCAAAAATCTGGTTATATTAAAAGTTATATTAAAAAATATCCTGGCTCTTCGCAGCTATGTAATGGGGTTAAATGGCGCCCAAGTTTTTGAAGTTGCAAAAAGCACATCCATCCATCACAAATGTAATCCATACGACTCCGGGGGGTTAATAAATGGCTTCTAAAGCAAAGCGATGGGTTTTTGTAAGAAAAATATCCATATTTAAAATTTTATAAACTATAATCACTGGCTTCAGATTATGGCCATACACAAATCGAGTTCAGGCGGAAGAGTGACCTCTGACCCAGCTTATGATGTAGGATGTAGGAGCATCGTAAGCTTAGACGCCTCTCGCAGTTTGAACAAATAGGGCTGTGCAACAAACTCAAGCCCCTCTTCTCTTACATCGAAATCCTCCGACATTTCTCTTTAAAAATTCTCATTTTAAACTTCTAATTCGTGACTGGGGTTTTGTTTTGCTCTATCCTCTGCGCTTTCTCATTCGTCAAGACAACATGCGTGGTGATAGCTCATGACTCCTTAGGTATTGACTCAAACTCACATCATCAAGATAAGAACCACAGTTTGGGTACACCTGCACTAACCTCTAGGCCACAGCTTCAAACCACATGCACTCCAATTCTATCCAGTCCAAATTTACAGGGTTTTTAAAAAAAAGTGTTTGATTGTACAGACACGTTTAATCCTGGATCCTGCTGGTCGCACAGATGCCTCCCCGCCCTCCTATCCCAAGCTCTATTCACACCCCCCAGGAACACACCATCCTGTCTAACACCTGTGCTTCTCAATACAGAGTGCTGGTTAAGCCAACCATACGAACAGCAATGGCAATGGCACCTGCCAGTAAAGCCCAAAATCTGCCATTCACACATCGACACAGCCAACAGCAGCCAGGTTTCCACAGTGGACTCTAGACATCTAGATCAAACAGTAAACAGTAAAAACATTTATTTGAGTTTAAAACATCAACAAAACATCCTAGCGACTGCTTAAATACAAGAAAGAACAACAGGACTCATCAAATGTGGTTTCACAAAACCTTATTGTCTCGGGATGCTCTTGGTGAATTTAAAGGGTTAGTTCACCTAAAAATGAAAATTCAGTCATTAATTACTCACCCTCATGTCGTTCCACATCCATAAGACCTTCATTCATCTTCAGAACACAAATTAGGATATTTTTGATGAAATCCAAGAGCTGTCTGACTCCTCCATAGACAGCAATTTCACGACCACTTTCAAGGCCCAGACAGGTACTAAAGACATCGTTAAAATAGTGAACGTGACTACAGTGGTTCAACCTTAATTTTATGAAGTGACGAGAATACTTTTTGTGCGCAAAAACAAAACAAAAATAACGACTTTATTCAACAATATCTTCTCTTCTATGTCATTTTCCTACGCTGTTTACATTCAGCGCTTCCAGGTTCTATGTCAGAACGCAGACTCATTATTGGCCGACGCTTTTCATGTGAGCAACACGACGCATGCATGAGTCGGCTGTTGCTTTCCGGCTTACCTTTCTGGACCTTGAAAGTGGTCGTTAAATTGCTGTCTATACCTCTCGGTCAGATACCTCTCAGATTTGATCAAAAATACCTTAAAGGGTTAGTTCACCCAAAATTGAAAATAATGTCATTTATTACTCAACCTCATGTCGTTCTACACCCATAAGACCTTCGTTCATCTTCGGAATACAAATTAAGATATTTTTGTTGAAATCCGATGGCTCAGTGAGGCCTGTATAGCCAGCAATGACATTTCCTCTCTCAAGATCCATTAATGTACTAAAATCACATTTAAATCAGTTCATGTGAGTACAGTGGTTCAATATTAATATTATAAAGCGACGAGAATATTTTTGGTGCTGCAAAAAAACAAAATAACGACTTATATAGTGATTGCTGATTTCAAAACACTGCTTCATTAAGCTTCGGAGCGTTATGAATCTTTTGTGACGAATCATGATTTGGATCGCGTGTCAGACCGCCAAACTGCTGATATCACATGACTTTGGCGCTCCAAACCGATGACTCGACACGAAGCAGTGTTTTGAAATCGGCCATCACTATATAAGTCGTTATTTTGGTTTTTTTTTGGTGCACAAAAAATATTCTCGTCGCTTTATAATATTAATATTGAACCACTGTACTCACATGAACTGATTTAAATATGTTTTTAGTACATTAATGGATCTTGAGAGAGGAAATGTCATTGCTGGCTATGCAGGCCTCACTGAGCCATCGGATTTCAACAAAAATATCTTAATTTGTGTTCCGAAGATGAACGAAGGTCTTACGGGTGCAGAACAGCATGAGGGTGAGTAATAAATGACATTATTTTCATTTTTGGGTGAACTAACCCTTTAATTTGTGTTTCGAAGATGAACGAAGGTCTTACAGGTTTGGAACAACATGAGGGTGAGAAATTAATGACAGAATTTTCATTTTTGGAAGAACTAACCCTTTAAATCAGTTCAAGAACTGAGGAACAATAACTGAAAAGAACAAAAAAGAAATTAAGGAATTCAATATTTCGGTAACACTTTACAATATGGTCCCATTAGTAAATGTTAGTTAATGGATTAACTAACAATAAGCAATACATTTGTTACAGTATTTGTTTGTTAACGTTAGTTAATAATAAATTGTTAACATTAGTTAATAAAAATACAACTGTTCACTGTTTTTCAATGCTAGCTTAGGTTCATTAAATAATATTAACAGATACAACTTTAATTTTAATAATGTATTAAAATTAAGATAAATAAATGCTTTACACGTATTTGTCATTGTTAGCTCAGGTTAACTACTGTTAACAAATAGAATCCCAAGATCTCTTCATAAAGTTTGAATGTTTTTAAACTTTTCCTGTTGCTTTATACTCCAAAATACACAAGGCATAAATCATGGGCATGTTTTTGGAAAGATAGATTTCATACAAATTGGCAGCACTCCGAAAGGTCAGTAGCAAGTATGGTCAAAGTTGAAATCGCTTGAACTTTGAGTTGTGCTTGACCAGCGCTGTGGGGTAAAGCTGAAGCAGAGTTCAATGCACTGGGCAACGCTAATGTGAGCCATGTGAAAAGAACCTTAAGAAAAACAACCCAACTAATGCTAATCCTGCAAAGCTGTGCCCAAAAACTACGTACAATGATGTGTCAACTCACGTCGCACTGGGATTTCATACACCAATTACCCAGTAACTTAAGTGTTAAACGTGTGTCGGTGCTTCACAAGTCACCATGAAAACAACGCAATTACTTCCACTAAGATGAAAAGAAGTCATGATCTCTTCCTAATGAACAGTTCTGCAGAAGAGCGGGCCACAGAGGCCAGCGGAGCTCTTCTCCAGGAACAGAAACTGACGGCTAATTGGCTGGTTGCTGCGGCCTACACAAGCCTGATGGGGTAATGAGCCAGCCCTTGCCTTCACACAACCAGGCATCTGTGCTCCCATAGCAGCATCCGCTCACACGGCCACACCTGCAATCGGCACGTGATAAAGAAAGGGAAAACAAGGGGTGAGGGGAGGGCAAAATTGGGATCAAAGAAAAGAACGGGAGAGAAGAACGAAGCCCCCAACACATACTGTCAGGCAGCCACTTGTGTCAGCAAATAACAGTAATTAAAAGCTGATGGGGAAAAGAGGCATTTTTATAGCAAACACCTGGAAGGATCAAAGCCATTTTAAGGGTGTGATGAGAATGTGGGAAGCACAGTGAACATTCAGAGCCTGCGAGGCACATGAAGGGAGACGTAAACAAGCTGATAAAGCACAATGAGAAGGTGAAAGTGGCGTTAAATGAAGCACCTTATTGAGATGAATATGTCAGCTCAAGGCTAGATCTGCCATTACATCTGATGTTTTCATCTTAGATAAAGCGTAGAGAGCATACAGGCTGAGGCAAACTCTTTTTTTCAAGGAGTCAGATATGAAAGTACACTTTTACCACTAACAATTTTGTCTTTTGACATCTAAAGAGGGCAAATTATTCTCAGAGAGTACTGAATCACCATCTCCCGTATGAGCACCAAAACTCAACATCTCACCACTAGACCATGACTCCAGCAACATTTGGCCTTTAAATGGCATATTTAGGGCAGGGATATTTGGAAAGCTCAATAAATACAATAATGGTAATACCTTAATGCACAAAGGACTCACATTGGAGCCTCGGAAAGTTAACAGTAATGAATAATCAATATAATCAGTAATAAATAATAAGATTTTTTTTTTAAATTAAAGATTTGATAAAGGTCTCTCCTTCATATGAAATTTTTTGTGTTGTTTTGGGCTGATTTACTATCAGTATTACAAAAAAAATCCTCATTGTTCCTGTCTGCATGAAAATAACATATCTTGGCCAATGGAAAAGGGCCCAACACATGCAGAATTTACAGAAGGAAACCCAGCATCCATTTGCAACAACTATTGTGATGGCCAAATTGTGATGGCTAGATGACTGGATTGGAGCATCTCCAAAACTGCAGCTCTTGTGGGGTGTTCCCGGTCTACAGTGGTCAGTATCTATCAAAAGTGGTCTAAGTAAGGAACAGTGGAGAACTGGCGACAGGCTCATGGGTGGCCAAGGCTCATTGATGCACGTGGGGAGCGAAGGCACAAAGCACTCACATTGGAGCACTCACTCACATGGGGAGCGAAGGCTGGCCAGTGTGGTCCGATCAACAGACGAGCTACTGCAGCTTAAATTGCTCAAGACGTTAATGCTGGTTCTGATAGAAAGGTGTCAGAATACACAGTGCATCTCAGTTTGTTGCGTATGGGGCTACAGCACACCTTCAGCGGTCTAGTGGAGTCCATGCCTCGATGGGTCAGGGCTGTTTTTTGGCAGCAAAAGTGGGACCAATACAATATTAGGAAGGTGGTCATAATGTTATGCCTGATAGGTGCATATGTGTGTGTGTGCGCATTACAATTATCATTGTTCTCCCCTACTCAAAAATGTGCCAAAGATAACATGATGTTGCTAGAAATTTGCCATGATTTTAATGCATAGTCATTAACAAATTATACAAAACATCTTAATTTAAGGGTGTGTTCGCACTTGTAGTTCAGTTCTCTTGGTTGTTTTGGTCAGGAACAAAAAAGAAAAATTATACATTTAGTTCTGGTTCACTTAGAGTTCACACTGTAATTTTTAACACCAACCCTAAAAATACACACACACACACACACACACACAGACACAAAAGGCTTTTATGATGTAGATCTGCTGTGAGGAGACGTGGTTCTGATTCCTGTAACTGTGATGGGCAACACAGCGGTTTTGGTTCTCTTACATGTCTTTGGACCGTGTTGCAAACATACTGTATTTCAGTCAAACCGAACCAGAGAGTTTATATGAAAGTGGACAGAGACCCATCTTTTCAGGGGTCTGGCTCCACTTGTTTAGCGTGCACCAGGAATTGGATGGCAGTGTTCACACTTATTCAAATGAACCAGAGTTTGTTTTAATTGAACAAAACCCTCCAAATGTAAACACACCATAAAAGTCCAAAAAGAACAACTTTATGAAATAATGAACTGTTTATCTCTTCCTCACTGCTGCAATCTGCTATGCTCTACACCCAGTGTAGCTTATGGCAGAGCAAGTTCCATGTTTCCTGTCAGGCCCAAGTTAAGAGAAACAAACTACAGAGAAAGAACTCCGGTCCACAGAGCATACTTTTCATACTTGAAATCAACCAAGGGTGAAACTTCCCCTCTTAAACCGAGACTGCAAAGGAAAAAAAGCAAAGCGAAGAAGGTAAAAATCCTCAGTGAAGAAATCGCAATAGACTCAGCCACAGATTTTTAACAAGCAACCATTAATTATGCTGTTAAAGTGGCCTGCACATTTCACGTTCTCCCACAAACAAGCCTGGAAACATCTCAGAGGTGTCTGTGCAAGATGAAAGTATCACATTCTGTATTTAATTTGTGAGATAAACACACCTGAACATATAAGAGAGCTTTCCTTTTCCATTTTCACCTACTGATCCATCTGTTTCTCTTTCATATGCTCATATACCATGTCGAATTTGGTGAGAGTGGTGTTTACATGTCTAAAGCATATACTTTAAAATGGATACACTCATGCAGATGTTTTGCTCACGCGCAGCAGGAAAAAGACACATCATCTATCTAGCTAACAGGCCTGAGATTCCTCCACAGTGAGGAGTAACCCTCTGCATTACAAATGAGCTCTGAAGGACACTTATTATTCCTGCATCCAGGGAGACTTCTGATTATTCACACAGCCTGACACGGGGAATTATCTAGGGGCAGGCGATGCCTGCTCGCTTTAGCTTCCTCCCTTTGGTGTGAATGCAGCATGTGTGAGCTGAGGGCAGATTCTGAGCACAGTTTGATAAAGAAGTACCTGAACTGACCCTCATCTGGGTTTGTACCCACTGCACTGCGTGACCAGCCCATCAGTGTCCAGAGATCCTGTCTGTCTATGTTTACATTTTGTTTTGTTTACTGCCTTTTTCTGTCTTTTTCTCAGTCCGTCTCTATCCATAACTCTCCTACTCCCTCTTGCTTTCTGACACTTGGCCAAGGTTGAGACATCAGTCTCACTAGCTTCCATTGGTTGCCAGTGACATCACCGAAGTCTCAGTAGTGAGAAATACTGGAGGACATTTTTTCACTAACCATTATTGCCTCCTTGTGTTGATTCAGGGTAATGCATACAATTCAATTAAGACTACAGCATGTTCAGAATAGAATACAATCATACTACTATTTCTAATTCTATAGTATGTAAATGGTCCACAACCTGCATTTTCTGTAATACCGGGATGACCTACTAGAGCTGCCTAAATGTGCATTATTCAATACTGCACTGGATACAGTATACTACTGTTCAAAAGTTTGGTGTCAGATATATATATATATATATATATATATATATATATATATATATATATATATATTTTTTTTTTTTTTTTTTTTTTTTTTTTTTTTTTCAGTAAGGCTTCTTTCAAAAATGTTAACTTTACCCAGTTATTGTTATTTTCAATACCTTGCGGCTGGTGTAGTGGGCATGTTTCGCCAGTTTTCCATTAAGAGCCTGCAGGAACATCTCATCCGTCACCTTCCCCACATTCATGCACGCCTCATCCAGGACCGCAAAAATGCCTTTATGCTGCTGCTCTACCAGATCCACGATGATCTGATTGTTAAAGTAGTCGATCTGTTTCCATGAACACACAAATCACAACAAAGTTTATTTAGTTGCAGTAACTCTAGACCAATACGAAATGAGTTTCTTTTTGTATGACATAAACAGTGAAGATGTGAAAAGTTCATGGAGAAACCATCAAATAAAACCCACATGTTTCCAGGGGATGCCCTCACGCTGATACTCTTCCTGCTCTTGTTTCAACACCAGTTGAATGAAAAGCTGCTGTAGTTTTTCATTACAGTAGTTTATACAGAACTGCTCGAAGCTGGATAAAACAAGGAAGATATTCAGGAGAGACACTCTTATTATAGTCAACAGAGCAGAATAATACAACCAGTAAAGATCCTCATATCTGTACGGAACAGCATGTACTCTCACCTGTTATTCTGAAAGATCTCAAAGCCATAGATGTCCAGGACTCCAATGACTGTGTTCTTCCCATGAACCTTGGCGTCATAGTTTTTCACCTCAATGATGTCATTGATTCTTCCCACAATCCAACAGAAAAGCCGCTCATAAATGGCCTGTGAGTAGCAAATAAAGAGGAGTGAAACTGGTGGAAGAATAAAAGTAGATGTGAATAGTTTAGTCAGTCAGCCAAATTTGTCTGTCTTGGTCAAGCTTTTTATTGTAATTGTACAGCTACGACAATTTTTTTTTTCTCTATAGCTATGAAAGTATTGTAAAAAGAGAAATATCAACAGTACATAAAGACATAAGGAATATATACACTACCATTCAAACGTTTGAGGTCAGTAAAACTTTTTTAAAGTCTCTTATGCTCATCAAGTCTGCATTTTTTTGATCAAAAATACATTTAAACAGCAATTTCTGAAAGATTATTACAATTTAAAATAATTTTTTTCTATTTTAATATATTTTAAAATGTAATTTACTCCTGTGATGGCAAAACTGAATTTTCAGCAGCCATTACTCCAGTCTTCAGTGTCACATGATCCTTCAGAAATCATTCTAATATCCTGATTTGGTGCTCAAGGAAAGTTTCTTATTATAATCACAGCTGAAAAAAAAGGTTGTGCTTCTTAATATTTTTGTGTAAACCATGACACTTTTTTCAGGTTTAAAGGAATATTTGAAATAGAACGTTTTGTTTCTTTTGAAAAAAAAAAAGAAAAAAAACCTTACTGATCCCAAACTTTTGGTAGTATATATATATATATATATATATATATATATATGTACACACAATTTTATTACACTTATACACTATATAAATACTAAAATATACAAGAGTACAACAAATAATACAAACATACCTCAGATATACAGTGCAGAAGGTGACATTATCATTATCATTACAGTGGACCAAAACAATCATGCATCATATTTAGGGCCTGTAGAAGTTTTAATTCAGACATTGGCATGAAGTTCATATGCAAATTATTGGTCCAGCAGGTTTATTTACAGTTGCGTTACCACAATTTTGTCTCCTAAAAAAAGACTCCCAGAATCCCAATTCATACCTTGGCCAAGGCATCACGACCATAACTGGCCTCTTGATCAGTATGCTGTTTGTCAATCACATCACGCCCGGTGGCCACAGTGCGATAGAGCAGTGCCTTCTCTACATTCTCCTCTTTGGTGGACAGCAAATCCCCCAGCACTGACACTAGCTTAGAGTTCTCAATGAGAGTCACGTCTCCATCGCTTCCAAACTTCAGATTTCCCTGGAAAGATTAAATAATTCATCAATCAATAAGTGTGTGCTATACTAGCTGTAGTTGGTAATACTTTTTGAACAAACTTAGGAAATACTACACACCAGATGCAAGATGGTAGCCAGGATCTTATAGACTGTCTGAATCTCCTCTACAGTGAAGCCAATGACCTTCATGGCATCAGCGACAGCTTTATATTCAGCACTGTCATTTATAGACGACTGTAAGATTGGAAAGAGAATCTAGGTGAGTTACGGTCACAAACAAAAGCACATCCTGACAGATTAAATAAAGTTTAGTTAAAACATCCTCTTCCTGATCTTGCTTTTAATAGTACATGCTATTAATTCAGCTTTAGGGATAACAGCACGGTTGGTCTTTACCGAAATGTAGACTGGCTAAAAGCCTTTCATTTAGTGAATGTAAATCAATGATATTGAAATGGGAGGTCATTGAACCTACTATTAGTTTCACATTGAATTGATAGCAGTGCAATTAAAAGCTGGAAATTGCTGACACAGCTACTAAATCCCCAGACTTCCTAAAGCAAAAGCGCAAATTGGTAATTATGCCGGCATACTCATTGCTAACAGCTCCAGCGGAGTAACACTGATTTCATACAGCAGGAACCTTTTGCAGCCACAGTTGTGCTGGACAGAGTGTGAAGTTTAGCCAGCATGTTCACCAACAAAAGACTTGGGAACTGGCATGAAATGTTCAAAACACTCCAGGCTGTTTGTTTCAGACCTCTGTGAGCTCAGCAATCCAGCCTGTTCCATGACGACACCTTGTTTGTTGCTATAAATTTGTTTTCTCGCCCACTCATTAAACTCCTTCCAGAAGCAATGGAACAGTGCTGGGTGACTCAACAGGCTATTACAAATAGGTTTATGCACCAATGGCTACTGTACCCAGGAATAACAATAATCAAATTCCCTGCACAATTATTTGTTATTTCCCCTGCAATGATTTTATTTTCCAGAGATCCCAAAGAAGGTCTTGAGATCTTTTATGATATCTATGAAATTTTCTGTATAATATTACATGAACATTACCACCCATAATGTTCTCTTTTAATGTGTACATGCTGCAATACCTTTATCTGGCCTCCAACTTTAATGTAGGTGTATGCTGTGGGATCTCTTTGAATGTGCAACGACCGCAGCTGAGCATCTGGAGCTCCTTTCACCAGCTGAAAAACACATTTAAAAGCACTTTTGACTTTCCCCACAGGATCATTTCTCTTGTGTTGATATCATGAACCATGTAAATTATAGTCTTGATAATAATGGTTTGCAGAGCACTAAAACACAGATGGAATTGTTCTGATGTTTTGAAGCGATAGGACATTATTTTGTAGGGGCAATAAAAGTGAGAAATGATTGGCCTTTGAAGGCTCTGACAGTGGAGCCATAAACAGGTTTGGTAGGATTTGTCTGGTGTCTGGCATTATAAAAACAGCATCTCAACTCCTGTGAAGAGTCCTTCACTCACCTGGTAGAAAGAGTGGAAACTCCTCTCTCCTTCCTGTTGAAAAATGACTCGGGACTAAGTAAGAAATCAAAAATAAGTGTTAAGGATAAAAATCATGTGCATTTATAATAAACATAAAAATGTCACAGCTTCTCCAGCTCACATAATACAATACAAGCAAGACAAAACTGAGTGGTGTGTGCCCGAGCAAAACGGTCTGCATTAATGATAGGGTGTTGTGGGTGGTTGTTTTGTGAATGTTTTAAACACAAGGTTGCTAGGTCATTTCTAGGGTGGTAGTTAGGTGGCAGTTTTCTCTATCTATATATATATATATATATACATACATTTGATCCTATGAAAGAGTCAGTTCTAAGCTGCTCCTCTTTAGCACCCCCTACCTTCTCAAGCAGGTAGTTGTTGATATGGCCACCAATGGGGTCTCCTTTAAAATCAAAGTTGATATCCATGTACTTGCCGAACCGGCTGGAGTTATCATTACGGTTGGTCTTGGCATTTCCAAAAGCCTCCAGGACACAGTTGGACTTCAGCAGCATGTTTTTCACCCTGTATAAACACACTCTTTTCATTTCTACAACATTTATAAGCCACTTGTGCATCAGTTCACCACTACAGCTAAACGAGCGTCAGTTTCAATGTGAAGCTGATGGATCTGATTGCTCCTGACATTTGGTATTAGAGTAAATATACTAATCTGTCTGTATGAAGCCTTTACGAGCTAGTATGCATGGTTATATCTGGCTATTTTAGTGTATATAGTATCACCATGTGGTATCCCAGCATGGTGGTTAAGAGTGCTTCAGAGGATGATTTATGGGGCCTGCTGCATCGGTCAGACCACAGAATGCTCAGCATTGGTTCTCCTGCCGTACAGACATGCATGACCTACACTGCACATTGGGGGAAAGTGCCCTGCTTAGTGCCTGACAGGCTGAAGAGGTCCCAACTCTACTGTTGCAAGCCTGTCAGGCATTAAGCGGGACACATTCCTCCATTTTGTGACCCAAATAGCTACAACATCCTGTAAAATTCCACTTTGCTTTTGCATTGGGCCTATAGCAGTGTCGCCAAACTTCTTTCTCTTTAGGTATCCCAAAAGCACCATTAAAGTTAAATATTTTTAATTATCCTTTAACTGCCCTAATAATTTATTCATTTTAAAGTCATATTTCTGTTTTATCGGTTTAGCAAAGCAAAATCAAAATCTTATTACCCTCTAAAATCTGCTAAGTACCCCCTCAAGTATACTGTGTTACCCTGTTTGGAAATTACTATAGACTACAAAAACCCCTGTTTTGGCATAACTTTAGATGTACTTCCTGGAAAATATTTTCCGCTGATCAATGCCCAGTTTTGAAAGAGCTTTAACCTTTAGCAAGCAGAGAAAATAAACCATATCTACAGGGTGCAATAACAGTGATATGAAATGTAGCACAAAGCACTATACATCTAAAACTGGATAACAGTTAAAGCCTGATTTTATTGTTATTACTATTACTGCAGTCATAGTTAAGGTACAAGAATGAAGGTCTATGCAGAATGCTGCAGTAGAGATATATAAAGATCTTTATGATTAAATAAACATTACAAGCCCGAAATACTGAGCTCTATATTTCTCAATCTACATAGATAAAACAGAGAAAAGAATGAAGCACAGTAGATTTTCCTATCATTTATTTGCCAAGCTCGACTTAGATCCATCATATTTCAATTAGCGTAACCCAGCACTATTTTAATCTCTGCCCTACATTTCACTTCTATCACTATTGCTCCCTGTGAGGCTAATTCCAATGTATTATTCATTCACTCACTACCATGAGAAACTTCTTGAAAATTCTGCTTTCTCTTAGTCGTAACTAAGCAAAGATTCGTATGATTATGAACGGCATCCACATAACATTAACATCAACATCAAATACTTGTGAAATGCTCAGCAGATTATAACATTAAGGAGGCATGCTATGCAGCATGGTCTTAATATGACTTATCACTGCAGCAGCGTGGAGAGAGGAACAGAGAGGCTTTTGTTGTACGTACCTCTCCACCTCTGCTCTTTGGCTGGGATTGGTGATAGCAGCAATATATTGCATAATGTATTTACTAGCCTCTGTTTTTCCAGCTCCGCTCTCCCCTGCAAAATAAACAAACAATGACTAATGCTTTATACTATAGATATAACAATATAATTGGATGAAATGAAGTAAATACTATTACAATCTACAATGACATACAATCTTAGACCACTGGTGAAAATGCTTCTATTTTGCATGCAAATTTCTAAGAACATACATAAATAGCATACTAATTTGAATGAAAAATGAATTGATATTTTTACATTTGTAGTATTTTTATTTTTTAACTTCACTGTACACTTATTAAAAAGTTTGGAGTCAGTATTTTTTTTTTAAAAAGTACTCATTGCATTAAATGCATTAGGATGCATTAAATTGGTCAAAAGTGACAGAAAAGACTTTGCACTGTTACAAAAGGTTTCCGTTTTAAATAAATAGTTCTTTTGAACTTTCTTTTCAACAGAGAATCCTGATAAAATATGTGTCTATTTTCGTGTAAGACAGTATTACGCTAAAACACAAAAAAAAGTGCTCATGGAATTTAATTGTTAAATTAAGACAAAATTAGCTCTAAATAAACAGCAAGTTCCTCTGTTTGCCACAAGATGGCACCACACATACCAAATATTTTTGAAGTGTAGTCACCACCTGTGGTCACTTTCTGGATAATAATCCATGTTTTCTTATAGAGGCAATATCTGAGTGATCACCAGATTATTCCCCTTGAGTTATGTGCCCCACTTCAGCATAGTTCCACAGCGACTCAGACAGAAAACAAACATCATCTCAAAGAGACATTATTGTAGAAATTGTGAAACAACCATGTTGTCGTTAATCTTTTTCACACAATGGGCATGTCTTGAGAAAGCAATTTGCTCATGCACTGAACTCTATTGTGAGCTTCTTCTCAAGCAGTCCACTGTGACTGGGAAACCACACGCCACGTCAGTGCCAAGCAATTCTCATCTGACCACAGATCTAATCACATCATTCC
The DNA here is from genome assembly GCA_037950675.1 of Hypophthalmichthys molitrix. Classification (NCBI taxonomy): domain Eukaryota; kingdom Metazoa; phylum Chordata; class Actinopteri; order Cypriniformes; family Xenocyprididae; genus Hypophthalmichthys; species Hypophthalmichthys molitrix. Next base: position 18,490,261 of record CM075503.1, read on the forward strand.
TAGTCATACTGAGGCCCCACAAGAAGACTCCGGAAAGCCTGAATTCCAGTAAGGCCTGTTATTTAATCAGATAGAAGGAAGAAAATAGGCTATTTTTATTATTATTTGTAGATTAAAGGGATAGTTCACCCAAAATAAAAATGATCCCATGATTTACTCACCCTCAAGCCATCCTAGGTGTTTATGACTTTCAGACGAACACAATTGAAGATATATCTAAAAATATCCTGTCTCTTCCAAGCTTTATAATGGTAGTGAATGGGGGGCGTTCATCAATATGTCATGCGTCGGGTCAGAGGTCACTCTTTTGCTGCAAATCGATGCATTCGGCCATCTGCCAGAAGCTAGTTATTATAATAATAAAGTTTTAATTATGGATATTTTTCTTACAAAAACCCATCGTTTCACTTCAGAAGGCCTTTATTAACCCCCTGGAGCCATATGGATTCTGTTTTATGATGGAAGCATTTTTTGGGCTTCAAAATCGCGCCCTCCATTCACTACCATTACAAAGCTTGGAAGAGCCAGGATATTTTTAAATATATTTCCAATTGTGTTTGTCTGAAAGAAGGATGGTTTGATGGTGAGAAAATCATGGGCTAATTTTCATATTTGGGTGAACTATCCCTTTAAGTAATGCCTTTTTTCCCTTAAATCGTAAGATTACTGCTCCACAGAATTACCCATAAGCTTGATTATGAGTCACAACACAGACATAGTCTACCTGAGATAACAATGCAAGTGTCTTTGTTCCTCCTCTTCATGGCTTTGTACGCAGCATCTGCGATGGCGAAAAGATGTGGCGGTCGCTCGTACAACTCTCTGCCTTTGTACTGCTCGATGGTGTCCCGCCCGTAAATGTTCATGGCACGGTAAGGGTTAACCGACACCACCACTTCTCCAATGTAGGTGTAGATACGACCCTTTTCAAACCTGCAGCAGAAAGACGAGCACATCATTGATTTGCTGTATTCACATTCATGCATATGGACTATTTGTTTAACCATGACTTTATAAAAGATCTGTTTGGTTTGTGGTCAGTGTGGCTTGTATAATCATATTTCAGTGCCTTATGTAAAGAAAGCGCAGTTTAATGAATTATCTCTGTCAGGAATCAAAAGCAAATAAAAAGCGCAGGATAGTCAAGGTCATGTTTCATGAGCTGCATAATCTGTTTGAACAATAATAAATCCTGCTGTAAAGACCAGCATAAATTTTCAGGCTGGTTAGTGCTGGACCAGCACCAGCCAAATTGACTAGTCATTCAGACAACCCAACGACTGTTATATCTCCACATCCACCCTAAACTCCTTGGTCGCATGAAGCCAACAGTTGACGTTCACCCTGCTTTGAAAAAGCAGGCTGTTTTGAGCTCCATCCTCAGGGGAACCTGACTTCCTTGTTCTTCTGAACAGACCTGGGTCAAGCCTAGTAGAATAAGGCATCCTTTCTTCTCAAACTGTGGGTTTGCCAAGCCTCCCTCAGCTCCATCCTGCCCCAGTCAGTGTGCTTAAAAGTTTTAGGCATGACCTCATAATCTCATACTCAACTAAAAAAGCTGTATTATGCCCATTTACAAAGTCTTGATTTTGTTTTGGGTCTACTAGAATCAAATAACCTTATTTTTCACATATTTGACATTGTTGCAGCACCTCTCTTCCCAGTCTGTCTGTCAGTGTCACACACACACAGCTGCTCTCAGCAAAGCATCACAAGAGATGGCGTTATACTACCTCATGTCTACAAACTAAGCACATAGCATTACAATATTATTGAATGCAAACAACTTTTTCATTTTGTTGTTGATACTGTTGACATGGAAACGCATAATTCCAAGTCTGACTGAACAGGTCCGGTTTGAACGTCACGGGTTGCCATCTCTTAATTACGGTAGTTATGGTGTGAACTAAGCATATGGTCGTTGTTTTGATTCGGTAGGAACTGTAAAAGGTGGCTGCTGTTTGTTTGCAGTGCTCCGTGACTGAGGTCTGTCTGTAATATGTACTGTATAGCATGATGATGACGAAGGGAATGTAAAAAAATACACTGACAGGCAGGTAGGACATTGTATTATTTCATTTGGACCAAATATAAAGATTGGATGAGCATTTTATGGTCCTACACCTTCCACAGATGATATATATTTATAAAAATACAGACCATTTAACATAGTCAGGATATAAGCAGACTTTCAACCAGTGTAAGAAAAAATGTTTCTGTAGAAAATCACCTATTGCACATTTAAACTAGGAATTTTGTGACATGTATGTTCCCAGAAGAAAACTCAAGACTACAATTGAGGCATTTTTAGGGAGTTCAGAAACAGTGCTTACTGATATAGAGAATAACTTCCTTTAGAGTTGACTTTTTTGCTTTGTAAACTTGCAGAATTTTTCATGCTCAAACAGCAACATTATACACTACAGAATGTTGAAAAAACCATAATACATCCTCTTTGCATCCTCTTCTGACTCAATTAATTAAATTTAAACATCCAGGTATAAGTTGAACAGTTAGACTCAGTAGTATTAAGAACTGCTTCAGTCCTCAGGGAGTACCTTACTTACACCTCGCAGAGCAGAAATGTACCATACAACAACATTCACACAAACAAGTCACAGAAACAGGCCTCAATTCCCTTAGGTCTTCTTACAAATGCATCAGGGATTCATAGAATGAGCAGCGATCCTTTAAACAAGAATAAATCACCATGGACACATCATGAAGCATACTTAAAACAGATTCAAGTGTTCACATGTGGTGTATGTGTTTTAAACTCACCCAAATTAATTCACCCAAAAAACTAAAATTGTTAACATGAAATCACCCTTTCATTGTTACATTTATAATGTAACAAAAGACTTCTATTTCAAACAAATGGTATTCTTTTGAATTCTCTATTAATCAGAGAATCATGATAAAATATGTATCACAGTTTCCACAAAAACATGAAGCAACATGGCTATTTTCAACATTGATAATAATAAGAAATGTTTCAGGCATGGCAGTGATAGCAGTGATGCTTGTGCCTTTGGTGGCAGCAGGCTGTCAAGCCAGCCCTGGAGAAGCATGCATGAAAAGGCTCTTTTGTGCCAGCCTGCAGGGTAGGATACTGCGGTGTACCCGCTCCATTGTTCTTCCGTCAATGTGAGGTCTGTGTGTAAGGAGCAGAGGCCAGCACAGCACACCCCAACACAGCAGGCTGACTCTACTCACCCACATCAGCCCCTAAGGGACAACAAAATCAACTAATGACAATGCAAGAGGGGTCATTTTGATCTATATGATCATATTTGAACTATCCATTTTTCTAATGAAGAGATCATAGTGTTCAATTCAGAACTTAAAGATTAAAGAGGCAATATCTTACATTTTTAATTTATCGTTTACATCTAAGGCCCAAAAATGTAAAATTTTGTACCAAAATAGTCAATTTAGTTTTTTATAACAAGTTTACATCCTGAATCAAGGAAAATTTATTCCACACATATGATTATTCCTCATAATTCAAAGGCATGTGGCATTGATGGCAACAAAAATCTATTTTAAAAAGTATATTATGAAAAAAATATTTCATCACTCATTGTATTAAAGAAACTAACAGCTATAAATAAAGAAATTAGAAATGAATAGTGCTTTTCTATGGTGTGAGCATAGTCATAATAACCCACATTTTTTTTTCACATTACCGTTCAAAAGATTTGGATTGGTTAAGATTTAATGTTTTTAAAAGAAGTCTCTTATGCTCACAAGGCTGCATTTATTTAATCAAAAATATAATACAATTTAAAATAACTTTCCTATTTTAATGTTTAGTCATTTATTCCTATGATGTCAAAGCTGAATTTTCAGCAGCCATTACTCCACTCTTCAGTGTTTTTGTTTCGGTGTCCTGGATCGCAGCAGAGGATTATATGGTTATACGGAGCATTTGACGGCAGATTGTTTTGTAAACGAGGCATATTGTAATCTAGAGTTTGCAAAGAAACTTTTGTTGAAAGATGAAGCAGCTAACTCTATTGGCTCCATCGCAAACCTTAAGAAAACAATTTCATAATGCTTTGTCTGTAAATTAAGTTTTTTTCTGCATGTATATTTGTTTTTGCAAAAAAAAACTTTATTAACATTATAAGTAAACCTCAATGAACATATTAAAATAATAAAAAATACATGTCATGACCCCTTTAATGTATCCTTAGCTGAATAAAATTATTCATTACTGACCCAAAATTTTTGAATTGTAGTGTACATTGTATTTGCAAACTTAGTGGCTTATGAAACTCTGCGATTTTCGAGAATATTCCAACCCTGAGGCAGCTAAAATCAAAACTCTAGGAAAGGACAACCAACACACTTCCTCAGGGGCCATGATTTTCTTTCTCCATTGATACCACTCTCTTGACACCCTGTTATTAAGCCCTCTGTCAAAGTCATAGTCAAGACATATTGTTGAGATCACTTTCATTAATGCCACAGCACACAGCACAAGCCACTGAATTCCCCATCTGTCCTCTCATCACAACTCGGCCAGTCGCAAATCCACTACGATTCTGAGAACCCGTCAGTAAATCTGGCTAATTCCATCGCGTTTCATTTTCATCTAGAGACATGACTCAACCATTTAGATTTGCCCTGCTCCTAGAGGACAACTGCCCACAGAAATCAATTGTGATTGAAACAGAATCCCAGCCTATGACATGTATTTTTTATTATTTTAATATGTTCATTGAGGTTTACTTATAATGTTAATAAAGGGTTTTTTTTGCAAAAAAAAATATACATGCGGAAAAAAACTTAATTTACAGACAAAGCATTATGAAATTGTTTTCTTAAGGTTTGCGATGGAGCCAATAGAGTTAGCTGCTTCATCTTTCAACAAAAGTTTCTTTGCAAAATCTAGACTGCAATATGCCTCGTTTACAAAACAATCTGCCGTCAAACGTTCCGTATAACCATATAATCCTCTGCTGCGATCCAGGACACCAAAACAAAAACACTGAAGAGTGGAGTAATGGCTGCTGAAAATTCAGCTTTGACATCATAGGAATAAATTACTAAACATTAAAATAGGAGAGTTATTTTAAATTGTATTATATTTTTGATTAAATAAATGCAGCCTTGTGAGCATAAGAGACTGGGTGTGTGTGGAAAAGCACAGAACCGTCATCTCCCATCTGCCTCTGTGATCAGATTATCATCAACAGGCCTATACAAAATCTACTCTTGCTTAAATCAAGATGAAGCTTAATAGATTTACCCAGCTGTACTTTACTCATTTTACCATATTAACCCTCCCAAAAAATTGTTGAAAATGCAAAAAAGTCATTTGTGGTTTAACTTTGAGTCAGTGTTCCTGAAAATTCAGTGTGTTTTTGATCAGGCGAGTCAACATACAGAGATTGATATAAAGTGTTTGCACAGAGGAGTGCTTTAAGGTGGGGTCCAGGTTTTAGAAGTTTTCCTGGGAGTAAGCAGAGAGATCTAGGAAGGGCAGTAGTGACTGAGGCTCTGTCATCCTTTCTCCTCCAATTCCCAGAAGGCCTGGGAGGGGTTGCTGCTGCAAGGAGATTAAGGATGCGTGTCAGACAGCAACAGGCCACATCCTCTAACAGCTGGATCTACTCCACAGGTTGAAGCATCAGCATTATTGTCCAGTAATTTATTTTTCTGAGCAAAATGATGCAAGCATACCTACTAGTATTTTTGTTGTTCAGAGGAACATATTAGTTCCATTAAAAGGATTGAAAATTCACTACAAAACTGAAAATTCTGTCATCATTTACTCACCTTTATATTGATTAAAACTATGAGACTTACTGTGGAACATAGAAGATATTCTGAAAAAAAAGGTTTCTGTTGGGTTTTTTCTTTATCTCCCATACAATAAAAGCAAATGGGGGCATGTGTTGTTTTGGACCCCACTGACAATTGTTATAAGGACAAAAACAGTTGAAGAGATGAAGTCACAGATTTAGAAAGAAATGAGGGTGAGTAAATGTTGAACATGATATTTGAAATAATTTTTGGGCCAACTATCACTTTAATTGCTCTTTACCTTTTCAATTACTTAAAAAAAAGAAAGAAAATAACTTTTTCAATATAAACTAAAAGGTTTTAAAGTCAGAGCTACACCCTTCACCAACCTTTAAAACACTTGGGTCATCCGAAGTCCCAGACAATAAGAGCTTGACACCAATTTTAGAAAGGGATCACTTGCCAGGCTGAGGATAACTACTGGTTTCAGGCTTGTTTGGGTGGGTCTCTTGCGGTTATTTGCTTGTGGTTGACCGGGGTGGGGTGCAGCCAGTAAATTCCCTCACACTAGTTGCAAGTAAAAGTAAAAAGTGAGAGGAGTGAAAATTAACTGAACTGGACAGCAGTACAGAATAAATAAAAGAGGAACGGAGAATTAGAGACAAAGAGAGTGATGAAAAGATGATGTGCACACAGAAAAGAGGGAACATAGGAATATAAACATATACGTAAATGCATGCAGACTAAAGTGTTGAACTTATAAGATGGTCCAACCTCTAGATAGTGCATCAAAGCCTGTGTATTCACAACCCAGCAATGAAAGGATAATCTGTTCCTGATCCATGTTTATCCCCTGCACACAATTTACCACCAAGCAATCAGTGTTCACAGCTTAACACAGAGCAAGCAGGGTATGACCTGATAGCGAATTGTCCTCTGGACTGTCTATCATGCAACCCCAGAGAGGTTCAGCCCAGAAGACTTATTAGAAATCTCAGTTTTGTCTCAGATGTTTATCCTAAAATTCCTTAAGATAAATAAAAGAAACGATTGTCAAAAGAGTTATAAAATGAAAGCACAATCATTTGGGGAGAATGTGATGAGAAATGTTGGATGATATATTAAAATCTCTCAGATTTGATTGGAGACTTTATTATCTTGGCAAGTGGCTCTGAGCACAGTTGGAGACATTTTTCACATCTTATTTGAAACTCTAGAGGAAACACATGTAAGATTACTGGGGTCATTTTCTCAGCACTAGTCTACATTTGACCTCCACTGACCTCCATGAAGTACATGACTAGAAAAATAGTCTGCAGGTGCATTTGAAATGTTTTAATTAATCATCTTGTAATGAATGTCATTTCAGTTCTACTTTCTGAATTTGAATTATCATATGCAGTAAAAGACAACAATACTCAAGCACTGTAAAAGGTTTTGCCACAAACTCAACTGACTGGCTTCTCTCCTGTATGATTTCATATGAGTCTCTTCAGACCTTAGAAGCTAGAACTGTACATGATTTATGAGCTTCTACAACTTTTGACCTCCTAACTGAACTCCTTTCCACAAATTGATCATAGAAATAAAAACAGTATAAATAAAAATTAACAGTTTTCTCTTAGTCTTATTAAGTGCAAACAATAAGTGCAACCATTCTCAGAGTACAGTACTCTCTTAATATTCAAAGTGCAAATAGAGACCAAATTTTTCTTTAAGCATGATGCATTGCTGAAAGATGGTTACAACTACACAGCCCAGCCTAAGATTGCTTTCATATTGGGAGATATTTGCATGCATCAGGGAGCCGTTTTCAAAATGCGGGTTATTGAAATCACGTTTGAATGCGCGCTCGCGTTTTACTTTCGCTTTCGATTTCACGATGGCGCATACTCTGTGAATAGGGAGCTGCTGTGCTGAGCGCGCATTCTACAAAATAACACATTTGACAGATGCATAGGCTCTGTTGTGCAACAAATCCTCCACCATGGTCTTGTCAGTCATCATCACTTACTCTCGTCACGTGAACTCTGATTCCTGCTGCACTACGTATAACTCTGCAGCTTGTGTTGGATTAGCTGGATGGGATTGAAGCGACTGTTATGGTTTTTATTTTTATAAAAAGCAAAACAGCAGTGGAGGTGTAATGTAAATGTAGCAGTGGCATATTCTATCCTAATTTCACACTCCGTCATGGCAATATCACAAGGCAGCTTTTCACCTCGACGAGAAATCTCGTCACATTTTAATCTCAAGAGATTACATCCTCATCATACCCCTATTAAATAAGTGTTCAATTTTTAATAAACTGTCAAAATAAACTAATAAATAAACACTTAAAAATTAAGGTCAATCATTTCTACAAATACTACAAGTGAATTTAGGTATCACAATATTGAAATGCACAGTATAAATAATGGATATTCATTTTGAGACCTGCATTTAACAGTGCTGTTAAATTATGTGTTGTGTTTTTAAAAGCAAACTTTAAGTGAACATAAGATGACATAAAGATAATATAAATGTAAAAAGGAAATGAGCATGCACTATTAAACATCCAATATATCCCTTATTGTATAAGAGAAAGCTGCTGTTCTCTTGGCCCTTGAATTTAATCTTTGAAGCAACATGCAACCCCCAATACAACAACTCTTCTCACACATTCTAAATGAGTTTCTGTGCAACTTCACATTTGTTTGCTGTTAAACACCAGCTGGTTCTTTACTGCCGACAATCCTTTAAAGCTTAACACACACATCCTTCAACGACAAAAAATAATTTTTCTGGAAAGCTCTTCATGCTTACTGTACTCAATTTGACTCACTCTTTTCAAGCTAACCTCCTTTACAAACATACTACTGTGCGCAAAGCCTAAAAGGAGAAAATGTGTGTCCCACTTATTAAAGCTTCAAGCCATGTCTGAAACGTGCAGCTTTCACGCTAACTTTCATTAGCTTTGCACTGACTACTCAGGAAATGAGAGCCAGGTGTAAATCTCAGAGCGCGCCAGTAAGCTGAGGTTTTTGTTATTTTGGCCCACTCCCTTCTTTGTCTCCCTGAGGTCACAGGCACTTTTTGTTCTCCCATCAGGACGAGGGAAAGAAAACGGAGGCATGTTTTGATGATTGTGTTTCAGAGGTCAATGGTAAAGTGACTAGACAAGGCCCTGAGCCAATCTCTAACTCATCTGAGCTTTTAGCACATGGTTCTGATCCCAATATGATGTCACTGAGCAGTAGCTGATGACATGACGGCCAACTCGAGAGGAAAAAAGCAGACAAAAAGACAAGACTAGCCAAACAGAGTCAGACGTTACTCAGCAAGCTATTTCAAGAAGTGATCTCCATCAGGGTAAAAAGAGGGCAGGGATGGAAAGTACAAAAACAGACGAGAAAGAGAAAGAAGTACATTAATGAGGTAATTGGCTAAAAACTAAAGGAAATGGAGAAGCAGTGTGGAACATAGTGTGAATGTTACACCTGGCTGTAACAGCTGCACAGACCTGCCTGAAAATATATGAATAAACTGTGTGATTGTCTGCATCAAAGAAATGAAATGAAGCAATGAAATACATGACACATCCATCATTGTGTCCAATCTAAATGTTGTTAGCTAGAACACATTATATATAATCTCATTAATGTGTCTATGTAATGAAATCAAACCACATCATCGGTTAGAGAGAGGAAATGGGCTTCCAGCAGAGGGGAATACACTATTTGGGAATTATTAAGGAGTCACTCATGTGCACAAGGAAAAACAGAATAATGAAATTTGGGGCTATGGATGTAGCCTGTTGTAAAAATGAGAGAGAAAGGGGTTATAAAGAGGGTGAGGGGTCAATTTGAGACTGTAGGCTATAAACCCTAAAGACAGTAAAAGTGAGTGAGAGAGCTCCTCTAACATGCCTAGTGATCTCAGTGACCGCCAGCCAAGGCACACAGTCCACAAATGAGACGTCTGTGGAGCTTAAAGCTTATTCTGGGGGAAAAAAAGGCCAAAAAAGCAACAGCCTTGTTTATGTAAGCCCGGTGATATGTTTCAGATTACAGGGGGTTGTATGGAAATTCTTGAGGGCAGACAGGCCCTTTTCTTCACTGGAGAGTGAGAGAAAATCAGGCTGTTTTTTTAAGCAAACTTCGAAGCAGCCTTTTGAGGGACATATTCACCTTTAGAGATTCGTCTTGCTTCTCAATGTGAAATTATGTGTCCTGGCCAGGCTACTTAACTAGCTTAACCAGCAAGATCTGATTCAGCAGGAAAATAAAGAGAAATGGATATGATCTGAAAAGCTGTTCTAAATAAAAATGAGAAACAATTCTCCAAAACAACAGGAATACAGCTGAAACCTGTAGTAAATTAGGCTACATAAAAATAAAACAAAAATAAAAAGTAAAATTAAATAAAATAAAACAAAATAAAATAAGTCATACAGTTGTAGTAGAAATGGTAGAAATCATAATATTCAAAATTGCAGCAGGAAAAATTAAATTATTATATTTAATTTTTGCTGATTCAACATATATTGTTTCAACACAATCCTGACAAACAAAATATTTTAATTTTTCCCTATTCAAGTAGGAGCTGTACTTGCACACCTTTTGCAAAGATGATCAGACCAGACTTGGGTTTAAAGGGTTAGTTCACCCAAAAATGAAAATTCTTTCATTAATTACTTACCCTCATGTTGTTCCAAACCCGTAAGACCTTTGTTCATCTTCGGAACACAAATACACAGATATTTTTCATGAAATCCGAGAGGTATATGGCTCATCTATAGACAGCAATTTAACCACCACTTTCAAGGTTCAGAAAGGTACTAAAGACATTGTTAAAAAAAACATGACATGACTGCAGTGGTTCAACCTTAATTTTATGAAGCGACGAGAATATCAGTCGCTTCCAAAGATGAATGAAGGTCTTACGGGTTTGGAACGAGGATGAGTAACTAATTAATGACAGAATTTTAATTTTTGGGTAAACTAACCCTTTAAAAGAGATTTTTGAAAGTGAACAGGTAAATCCTGTCTCTAGTTGAGCAAGGAATACTATCTGTGATTATTTTATTAGAAAAAAAGACAGGGAAAAAAAAGGAATGTAGAGATTTATTAATATTGTTGTTTTCTTTGTATATTCAAATAATAATAAAAAAAAAAACAAAAAAAAAAAAACAGAAACTATGGAAGATTCGACCACACAAGGATTCAAAGCAGCAAGCAAGCATGGAACTCAAAGCAGGACAAGATGTACCATGTCTTTGGTCAGAGGCTATTATAACATCACAGGACAAATCCTTTGGGCTTATAACATTTATATGGAAAGTATTTTTTCCAGTGGAATTCTTTCTTCATCTCTCACACTGAGGACCTTTAAAAAACAGTGCTGGTCAAAGTACCTAAATATATACACAATGCACTGACCATATAAAGATTTGTAATTGTATCATTCTTTCTTACAGGCCAAAACGTACAGTATCTCTGTTCCTGCATCTATCCTTACAGGATAGGGAAATATAGCCTTTGACCTTGTTTCTGGCTTTGCGCAGTGCACCTGAGCTCTGAGGACTTTGATCCCTCTGTTTGCTGTGCAGGATGGGAATCGGGTTGCCATGTGTCACAGCTGGACTCCACGTGGCCCTGCTGTTAAGGCAACAAGTGAGCTTTTACACCATTGATATGGGAGAGGCTTAAGTTAGACTTATTCAGCAGCTTCACAGAACTGAAATCCTTAAGATATAAAATAACTATGACAGGAAGATCAAATTCAAATCCACTATTATAAATGGTGTCTTTGTGATCTGCCCCATGAGGAATTTCATTCAAAGACACATTGAGGCCTGAATTCATTTTCGTGCCTGAGTTTATATTTGTCTTCAGTTTGTTTTTGTACAGTGGCACCATAATGTAAATATGGAACAGAAACAAGCATCTGGGCTCAGCTTTCATTATTTCCGGTAGCCCTCTTTAACTTAGAACCCTATACCCTTATCATCCGGCTGATTTTTCTCAACAAAGACCCTGATAAAAAGCTTTGAGGAAATGGCACAGATTTACAACCTTCTGCTTTAAAAGTTTCCCTCATTCCACTCTATGACCACATAACACAGCATGTCAATTTTTAAGCAATCATCCGCACTGGATGTGTAATTATTCTTAGGAAAAGGAAAGAAATAGACCCCTGTAACTACAGTATAAACCTGAAAAACAGCTGACTAGCAAGATATATTACAACAGTGGTTCTCAACTGTATTTTTATCGGGATGCAGACTTTACATTTCACACCAAGTGACAAAAAGTTAACAATAAAGTCCTTAAAATTAAATATGAAAGTAATAATATCCCAATGAACTGTACAACAATATGCAAAATTATTAACATGTTGATTTAGCAAGATGAAGAAACACTGGGCTGAATTACTTTAAAAAAAAAAATCCTGTTCTTCTGAACTTTCTATTTATCAAAATATCTGTATACAGTATTTTGATCAAATAAATGCAGCCTTGGTGACTTTCAAAGACATTAAAAAAATCTCACTCGAGCCAAACTTTTGAATGGTATTGTATATCAATGCAAAATGTGGGAAGATTACTCACTATTAAATATATAAGCCTTCTGGAATCTGAAATATGCATGATTATGTGGTTTGCTGCATTGAATTATTTGCATTCAGCCAGGCTGCCAACTCTCACGCATTCAGCATGAGACTCATGCAATTGTTCTCATGCTCGTTGCTCCACACACCCATTTTCCCACACAATGAAAAAGCATCGCAGAGCAAAGAGGACGCAGTCATCGCGTTGACAGCCAAGACAGAGCAAGTTACCTTTGATATGAAACGAAGTCTCAGCTTTCAAATTTTGTACGTTTTATTTACGAAATTCAAATAATAAATACCATTTTGGAGCTCTTTAATGTGGCAGATTGCTGTAGCGCCTCAGAAGCAGCACTTGAACCGATCATCTCTTCCTCTTTACCACTAGTACAGCACAAAATAAACATGAATGAACATCCATCGTAGGGTATTTCAAAAGAACCAGTACGATTTAAACAGAAACAACTGAACTGAAGTCTCATGTAATCACTCAGTCAGTTTTAACCGTGGAAAGACACCAATAAAACAGCCTGTAAACAATATGTCACATAACGTTACATTTACCCCAGAAAAGCCATTCAGTGTTCAAATAGCTATTGAGAAGCATGTAGGCTACTCTAAAGAGGAGCATTTTTAAAATTACATATTCATTATATTTTTACTCTTATATCATGAAAAAGTTATTATTATTAAAACAGCCCTATATGCAATCAGATGTTCATATTAACCTTCAATAATAATGTAACAGCTGACAAGGTTTCTTGTATAGTTTACAACATTGGTTAAAGGATAAGTTCACTTTATTCAAATTTCCTGATAATTTACTTACCCCCATGTCATCCAAGATGTTTATGTCTTTCTTTCTCCAGTCGAAAAGAAATTAAGGTTTTTGAGGAAAACATTCCAGGATTTTTCTCCATATAGTGGACTACAACAGCTACCAATGGGTTGAAGGTCCAAATTGCAATTTCAGTGCAGCTTCAAAGGGCTCTACAAGATCCCAGCCGAGGAATAAGGGTCTTATCTAGCAAAACGATCATTCATTTTCTAAAAAAAAAAAAAAAAAATGAATATACTCTTTAACCACAAATGCTCATCTTGCACTAGCTCTGCGATGCGCCATGGATTACGTAATCATGTTGGAAAGGTCAAGCGTAATGTAGGGAGAAGTACCGAGCAAGTGTTTAAAAAGTGGACGTGCAAAGAGCAAAGTCAAACGCCTTTACAAAAAAGAAGGTAAAACAATGATGTCAGACGATTTTGAAGTTGAAGAAGAAAATGAGATGGAGTTTTGCGCCCTACCGCGGTACTTTTGCCTACATCACGTGTGACATTTCCAACATGATTACGTAATGCATGGCACATCGCAGAGCTAGTGCAAGACAAGCATTTGTCATTAAAAAGTATGTACATTTTTAATTTTTTTTAAGAAAATGACCGATTGTTTGGCTAGACAAGACCCTTATTCCTCGGCTGAGATCTTGTAGAGCCCTTTGAAGCTGCATTGAAACTGCAATTTGGACCTTCAACCCCACTGAAGTCCACTATATGGAGAAAAATCATTGAATGCTTTCCTCAAAAACCTTAATTTCTTTTTGACTGAAGAAAGAAAGATATGAACATCTTGGATGACATGGGAGTGAGTAGGTTGTCAGGAAATTTTAATTCTGAAGTGAACTAATCCTTTAAGAAAGATGTATATATTCATATACAAAAGAATCAATATTGAATTTAACTGAATCTAAATCGAATCGCAAGCTTATGACTCAAATCGAATTATAACCATGTCCAAGCTGAACTGCAGTTGAGAACCACTGCATTAGGATAATAAAAACTTCAATCATCTGTTCCATTGTTTCTTCTGTTTCTCACTCTTAGAATGCCAGACACAAAGACTTTGGAACAATCAAACTCATTATGCTAGTGTCTAGTACTGTGAGGGTCAAAAGTTAATTCTCAGAAAAATTTCAATAGGAAGAACAGCAAGGCCTCATAAGTTGCCAGTACTCATTTCCTGAGCCGATTCTTCCAGTCACTTCCAGCCACTAGACCCTTAGTGCAACTATACAAGAGTGGTTAAAGTAAAGTGAAAATATCTATCAAGGAAAGGTTCAACTATATATACATAAAGTATACAGCAGCACAAGTTCAAACCATGAAAATTACTAGTTTGTTGATTTTTTTAGACTTGACTTTCTTCTGAATGACACAAGATGTGACAGAAAGCTGGAAGGCACTGATTATCATCTGCAGTATCAGAGCCAGTGTCTGGAGGAATTTGGAGCATGGTCTCGGGCAGCACTTGTAATTGTTTTTGGAAATGTGCAGAGGATTGCCAAAAAATTCCCCAAGATCCTAGCGGCAGACAAAACAACACTGCCATATAAAGTCAAGCCCTGAGCACACATCAAATTAAGCAGTGATTCCAGAGTGCCTACACAAACTCTTGTTCAAACAAGGGGGCGTTAAGTAAACAAAGTCTTGGGCAGAGTTCAAATCACACTACAATGTACAGTATGTGTCAGCAGTCCTGACACTCGTTTAACTTTGACACCTCACTGTAAGAAGGTTAAATGCTCACAACAGACTGACAAAATTGCTTTAAATCTGATGGTTAAATATTCTGTAATAGCACTGAATAGAAAGGCTGCATTTCAGATTTGTTATATAGGAGCTTTTTCAGTAGTGCAAGCCCAAGCTGACTGTAAACACAGCTGATTTCACTGGATAAAATGTATCTACATTATCCAGAGGAGTTCAGCCAATTGAAATCAAGTTTTGCTTTGACATGATAAATAGTCTTTCTGAATACAAAGCAAAAGGCCTTCAAAAGGCATCACATAAAAAGCTATTTCCAGTTCAACAGCACTCTTCTTTATCACTCCAGAGGGCAAAGGATGTGATCTGGCATCACATAGCTGCTGCTGTTCCAGCTGAAGCCCCAGACACAGATGTGGAGACTGAAGAATCAGGAAGCTGGCCTGGTCACACCCTCTGCAAATAACAAACTGCACACGCCATCCCCCAGTCAGAGAGAAAATCAGGCCATGGCTGAGAGAGAGAGAGGTGGGAAAAACAGACACCCTGTGCTTTGAGTCACTGGAACCAGTAAGCATCTCCTGCTGCTACTTAATGGCCAAGTTGTTTATCCGCATGGTGTTTGAATAATTCATGGATTCATAATGTATATAGTATATACAATACTGTTCAAAAGTTTCCTTATTTAGCAAGGATGCATTAAATTGATCAAAAGTGACAGTAAAGATTTAAATTTCAAACTAATTCTGTCCTTTTGAACTTTCTATTCATCAAAGAATCCTGAAAAGTATGTCATGGTTTCCAAAACTATTTATCAGCACAACTATTTTCAACATTGATAATAAAAATATTTCTTGAGCATATCAACATATTATTATGATTTCTGAAGGATCGTGTGACACTGAAGACTGGAGTAATGGCTGCTAAAAAATTCAGCTTTGCCATCATAGGAATAAATTATATTTATATGAAAATAGAAAAATTTATATATAATAATATTTCACAATATTACTATTTTCTTCTTTTTTTATTAAATAAATGCAACCTTGGAGACTTCTTTCAAAAACATTTTAAAAATCTTACAGACTCCAAACTTTTGAATGGCAGGTTTAAAAAAGGGACTGAACTTTATGACCAACTTCAGTTTCAGAGATATTAATACATTTTGAAATTATTATTATTATTTATAGTTTATTATGTGATTTAAATTATCTCCCTTAATTCACTGAAAACATTACATGCAATATTCCCAGAACTATAACAGGCACTAAAATGAAAAAAATTAAAATAACAATCAAACATTTCATAATTTAGTCCCCTTGTGAGAGATCCACAAATAGGTCACTAGTTAACTGACATTATCAAACTAATTTTATGCCATTGTTATATTAACCATTAACAAAAAGAGTTGCATGCTGAAACTACATCTTATCAGAGCCAGCAGGTCATTTATTGACAATGTGCTGATGAGGAAATGTGATCCACATCACCAAAACCATAAACACAATGGTAGGATAGCCACTGCAAACTTGTTTGAACAATAAGGCCAATCAGAGAGGGTGTTACCATGGCCAGCAAACTTCAGGCCATCCCACAGCACTCTGGCTCAGCAGGTGCATCCAGTTATTTTAAGCAACAATAGATACAACAAACACAACAATGCCATGAATTCCTTTAATACATGTGATGTGTAATAATTTCTTCGCTTGACCTGAAAAACTTTTAAAGCTAGTTTATTCCAAATGCATATGTTGTATTTGTTCATTAATATGATTCACACTTCAAGATGTTTTGCAAGATGATCTGAGTAACTCTTACATCATGGCTACAGAAGATTAATGACAATGATTCAGATTTGCAACCTATTATTAGGACATATCCAATTTCGTCACTAATTTGCATCACCATGTTTGCATCACCATGTAATATATATATATATATATATATTGGATATGTTATTTGGAATAATTCAACATTATTGGAATTTTACTTCAAAACCCAAAGCAAAGCTTTTGTCCAAATACAGGTAGGCTACAATTATCATACCTATCCTGTAGCCTACTAAAGCAAATGGCAACAGGTAGGTGAATAATCTTACCTGAGTTTTAGGTTGGCCATAAATTCTTCCAAAGACACATTGTCCAGAAGAACAAAGTCCGCCTTTCCGAACTCCAAACTTTCGTGTTCTGCCATTTTAACGCGTTAGGAATATAAAAAAGCAAAAAATGTAAAGCTAACTGTTGAATATCCCACGAATACACAAGTCAATTCGACAATAACAAACCGGGGCTATAATGCATTTTCCTGAATTTGTTTACATTTGCCTAGCGCACAATCCGTCGGCTTCTTTTCATGTTATTAGTAATGGAAAAAATAAACACGGAATAGTTTGTTTTCGTCTGTTAAAGGTTGAAATAGTTAAAGCCACACACTCGTCCGCCGCCTGAAAACTTCACACAACTTTTCGAGCTTCCCGGTGTTTGAGTGATAGTCCGCTACATCGAGAGTCGCACCTCTCATCCCTTTTTCCACGAGCTTCACTCGTCTCGCCCAAACACACTGTGGCTTCGGTATCCTGCCCGTTTCGCGTAAGCCCCTCCCTTGTCGGGCGCGATCTAAACCGTATCTCTATACATGAATGACACAGTTACAAAGGTAGGTACTTTTAAGGAGTATTAACATCTGTCCCTTAAACTTTTGTCGTTACTAGCAGCAAACTTATTTTTATTACGTAATCCCAAATTATCAACGCTCAGAATTCATAGGCTACTAGTTATAAGTGAATAGTTGATCGCTGAAAGACAGATCACCATAGACCTACTATAGGCTAAATGGCGAAAATGTTTATTTGTTACCAGCTAAAACGGAAGCTACTTGCTACTCTTTGAATATTGTCTGTTGTGCTAGATATAAACAGACTATTGTAATGAATAAGTAGTAGCCATTGGAAAAGTAGTACTAGTAGCTTATCTAGTACATTTACAAGTGAAATTGAGGAAAAAAGGTTAGCATATACTGCACTGGATCGCTTACTAATGAAGAAAATAAAAATATGTGCGTTTAAAACAAAATACGTACTATGTTTAAATGAGCCAATGTTAAAATAAGATAACATTTTAATTATCAGTAATTTGAAGGTAATATTGACATTTGAATTGTGCATAGTTATAATTCTTTGAGGACTACTAATAGTCATCATCAGTGAGTTTCTGAATTTCTCTGGAATGTCCGTCTTTCCTCTGACCTTATAAGGCAATGCCTATAAAATCCCATTTGAGTGAACTGTCTAACAGTAGTTCAGCATAAAACTTCATTTAATTGCAACTTATCTGACAATAGAACTAATCAAGACCAAATTTACAGGTGTTCACAATGGTGGGTGACCAATGTTTGGTCTGCAAAAACATTAATAAAACACATTTCGTTCATGTAGTAAAACATGATTCCGGCACGTGCTGTCAACGTGTTTGCGGTAACCTCGGGACACAAGAACGTGTTTAAGTTTAATGAGAACTGAAGATGGCTTCAGGTTGCTCTGTGCAGCTACTGTATCTGTGGCCAAGTGACATCCTCCCTGATTAAACACAATGAGTTGACTCTGCTGCCCCCACCTGTGTCTCTAGGACACTGGGACAATAATATTACTTTATTTAACCTCTTTACTGTTACTAGCTAGTTTTCCATTGTAGTTATCTACTACAATAACAACAATAATAGTGTAAAAGAAAACAACATTTGTTAAAATATATATATAATTTTTAAAAATAAAAAGATTTATATGTAAATATAATTGAAATATTATATTACATATAGGCTAGTATTAATATATAAAAACATTATTTTCACTTTTAATATAAAAAGTATTTGTTTGTGTTTCTTTAGTTTATAGTATTATTATTGTTATTGAATTAGTCAGCTATTGTGGTAAACTATTTTTAACAATATTATTTACAAAAATATACCATTTAAATATTATTAAAAATATAGGTAGGCTATATATATATATATATATATATATATATATATATTAATAATGACAAAAAGTTTTGGTTTAGTCTTAAATTCAGAAGTTTTATGGCAAATAAATTTTATAGAAAAGAAGCACTTATAAATTGGAAAGCACTTTTTGCAATGGAAATAAAGACACATGTATTAAAATAGTTAAGCAATGAATAAACAGAACTAAGTCAAACATAGTTGGTACTATTAAATTGGCCTCTAATTACACTATAAATGTTCATAATTCTGCTCCAGTTGACTTTTACATTATCTTAGATTTTTCTCACCATAAGTAATGAACCCCCAAAAGCGATGGTGTTGGATGCACCAGTGGCCCAAGATCTGCCCCGACTTTGGGTCACATAAACCGTAGCACCTTTGCGCAGAGTCGTCATGTACGTAGAGAGATTCCCAACTGAGTTGGAGCCCTGAACATGACTATGGGAGACAGCCACCCAGTAATTATTTACAACAAGCCATAGGTCAGTTGTCCCACTTCCCCCAGTCTGTGTGGAGAAGAAGAACTGATAGACGCCTGAAAATGGAGCTCTGAATACCCCGGTGCGAGCGTCGAAAGCCCCGCCTTGATTCACATACACTTTCCTGTACACAATCGTGTTCACTTTTCCTGAGATGTTGGCCGGGTAGGTGGCAAAAAAATGGACGTTTGCTTTCACTACAGATCACAAGGAAAGAAAATGCTTCATTATTTTTATTAAAAGGTAGATAATTGTAATTACAATAACTACATTTCACAGCATTTGTTCATTTAATTATTAATAATGAAGAGAAATGACTCACCTCTCATTTTGTTTTTCTTACACATCCAGGTGATTTTGTCTCTGCTGATGCAAGACTCACTTTTTTTGCACTTTCCACAGACAAGTGTGTTAATGTCTGAAAGGATGGTGTGCAATAGTCAATATATGCAATATTCATTATTTTCTTAAAGCCTAAGTGCATCACATCTTACCTGCACAATATGCCAAATGGCAAGCTTCCGGTTTAACAAACTTGTAGACGTAGTAGTTTCTCTTACATGCTTTCACTTGAATGGGAGGGGATTTGAACAAACAGCAGTTGTTTCTCCAGTTTCCACACACTTTGCGGGTGACCACTCCGTCTCGGATCCGGGGGTGACCGCCGACGAGCCACAGTGGAGCGTGTGTGCCGCACATTTCTTTCTTCACACACCTCTCAGGCATCTGGATGGTTTTTCCACGGTAGAAGAGACGGTACCAGCCCTTCCACTGGACATTACGGTCGCAAGCAACCTTCTTGGAGCTGTAGTTTGTAGCTCTCCAGGCTTGGTCCAACACGGAATAGTGATAGCAGGGGTCAAGGGCCTCATCACTGTTGTCCTCACCGGAGCCTTCTGCTCCATCTTCACCCTGGGTGAGGAGATACGCCAGATGGCTGCTGCCTATCAAAGACAAATTTACATAGCCCTTTAAAAACACACCCACACACACATTTTTAATAGGAAAAAATCTTAACAAAACCATACAAGAATAATTGAAAGAAAATAAAACTAACCAGTTTGTAGTGATGTCAAATTCATCTCCACATCTGTATCAACAGGTTTCTGTAAACAGTACGGTAATGCCTACAACAAAACAAAATAGTTTGTCACCATATGAATTCTAATACATTGAGCCATATTTTGACATTGAGATTGCTTTCATTAAATAGCTATTTTTTAACAACAGCTTGGTTAAAATTTTCTAATTAGAATATAATTAGTATACTTTTTTATTATTATTTCACCAGCAAAGAGAATGTAATTATCAGCTTTAATTTTACCTGGTTCAAGGCTTCTTGCTTTTGTTTCATTACTGCTTGTTCATGTTTCAAGCTTTCCATCTCCTAAATAAATACACAGAGAAAGAAAACCAATGCTTATACCACTTTTCCTTTAGAAATTGAAACATTTAGGATACCAAATCACTTTGAATGCACAACTACCTTAAACACAACAGCAAGTTGCTCCTTTAAAGGCTGGTCAATATTCCAAGCCCTGAATGTATACTAGAAGACATTGCAATGAAATAATGTGAAATAATATTTGCACAGTTACTGTAGTTATAATGTAAGAATATTGTAAAATATTGGTCTTATTTTATTTATAACATTAATTATATTAACCAATTCGATCATACTTACTGAAATATCTCTTTTGTCAGTGTCAGCCGAACAGACAACCAGCACGGCAAACACTTGGATGCATAAGGAAAGCATCTAAATGTTAAAGTAAAAAACGTATTAGACTTTGCATTATTTATCTATATACAGTACATTTTTAAAAATAAATATTAATATGAAGTATGTGTTTCTAATTTAAAAATGGATTTGCTATTAGGTTAATTTGCCTTAATCAAGAAGGCAAACTCTTGGGATTTACAGGTAATTAAATTACTGTGCTTAAGTGATTTTTTTTTTTTTTTTTTTTTTTTTAAAGTGGTCTATTTTTATTCTTATTTTGTCTTTTAGAAATTATAAACATTTAAAGCTTACCTTTTCACAAAGAGCAGATCTCTATGAGTTATGAAAGTCAACTATATAGGATAGAGTTTATATACTGCATAGATGATGGGGTGGACTACTGCCATGCAGAAGGAAGTTTCTGGTTAGACTTTCACACCAGTATTTTTTTTACATGGAACTCTGGTGACACTGTTCACAAATAAGGTGCTAACATGCACATGAAAAGTAGCCACAGGCAGTTTTTTGAGCTCATGAGGTCAGCAAAAAATGTTGTGCAAAAAATGTATTTGCATATATGCATGCAAAGTATTATTACAATAAGTTCCTTGAAATAATTTAAAATAACTTAAACTAGTTGGTAGAAATATTTACAATGTTAACAAATAAAGACAAAGGAGAAAAATGCATTACATTTTTTTTTAAAAAGGAACAAGGTCAAGGCTAGGCCAGTATTTTACACTAAAAAAGTTTTCATTGTTTGAGCATTTGGAAATGTTAAAGGGATAGTTCACCCAAAGATTAAAATTCTGTCATCATTTACTCACCCTCAAGTTGTTCCAAACCTGTATGAATTTCTCTCTTCTGCTGAATACAAAAGCAGGTATTTTGAAGAATGTTTGTAACCAAACAACTGATAGACCCCATTGACTTCCATAGAATTTTTTTTCCATACTTTGGAAGTCAATGAGGTTCATCAACTGTGTGGTTACAAACATTCCTCAAAATATCCTTTTTTGTGTGTGTGTTCAGCAAAAGAAAGAAATTCATACAGGTTTGGAACAACTTGAGGGTGAGTAAATGATGACAGAATTTTCATTTTTTTGGGTGAACCATCCCTTTAATTAGCTTTTTGTGATCAACCAGGTTTTAGTCATGAAAGTTAGCAATTACTTACTCTCACAATGCAATTTAACAAGTTGTTTGACTGTTATAGATTTTGCCTTTTCAAGCATCATTCTGAAACCACATGACAAGTCATTGGTTAGAGCAAAAAAACTATTTTTGCATTATCAGCGTAACAGTGACAAGACCTAAACTCCCTTTTGTTCATACACACATTATGTTTAACATAATATCTTAAAATAATACATTAAATCTGATTTGCTTCTTAAATCTAACATGTTAGTACAAATTAATATTAGACTCCTGAAAATTAAATGAGATTACTTTCACATATTTAAAAACAAAGGTTCAAAATCACATGGTGGGAGAAATATGGCCCTTGAGGAAGATTTAAAGAGAAATAAAAAAGCATAATTATAGTATGAAATAGTTTCGTGTAAAATATGCTCTGTAAGTTAAAAGATGCGCTTGCTTTGACTAGTGGAAATGAAACTGCCAGTAGTGTCTGTGTGAGGGATGCGGTAATTCCTTGAAATAAATAAGTATCTGCAATAACGAAAGCCACCACTAGGTGGTGACCTCTAACCTAATTCAAATCATTGGGGTTTGACAAGTTTACTGGACAGGAACTTGTAAATTACAAATCTGGTGAAATAAAGAACAAATATTCTGGTGAAACACTAATTATGTAATTGTTGAATCACCACAAACCAATGTTAAATCATCATTTTAAAACTAAAATTAAAACCATAAAAAAAAATTTGTTACTTGAAATAAAATTGTACTAAAAAAATGTACTAAAAAATCAAATAAAAATAAAACTGAAATAAAAATTAATAAAAAAAAAGTATGTAGACATATTTTTAAAAAAAATTAAAAAATAATAAAAATGGGAAAAAAACAAAATTACTAAAACTTTACCTGAAATTAAAATAAAAACTAAAATAAAACTATATAATAATCAAATTCAATCTATAATAATATAATCTAATTCAAAATATTAATAGAAAATATAATAGTATCTCATTGATACTAAAATAACACATTTTATCGTATTTCATATTGCATTGTGTATTTCAATTACTATTATTATTATATTGTTATTATGGCACATTGCATTCTGTTTTATTGTTATTTATCTATCAGTGTGTGTGTGTGTGTGTGTGTGTGTGTGTGTGCGTGCTTGTTTTTGTGATTTATGAGGACACAAATTTGTATAATGACATGGGTATTACACTGGTATTACGACATAAACATGAAAAATGAGGACATTTCATGAGTCCTCATATTTAAAATAGCTATAAAAACATACTAAACAATGTTTTATTAAAAATGTAAAAATCCAGAATATTTTCTGTGATAGGTAGGTTTGGAGTAGGGGTAGTGTAGGGGTATAGAACATATAGTTTGTACAGTATAAAAACCATTACACCTATGAAATGTCCTCACTAAGATAGCAAAACAAGCCTGTGTGTGTGTGTGTGTGTGTGTGTGTGTGTGTGTGTGTGTGTGTGTGTGTGTGTGTATTTTTCTTGTGTGAACTTGTGAGTATTGATGACAAACATCCCCATAAAGTACTTAACTGTAATCGTAAAAACAAATTAAAACAGGTTTAATGAGTAAAATGGGAGTAATGTGTTTCACTGGTGGCTCATTAAGTCCTTCTGAATAAATTAAATCCACTTTTATCTCATATGGGCACAATAATAGAATAGAGTCAACAGAAAAACCATGCCACACATCATTTGGTAATGTATTAAAATACTTGGCAACCTCAGCTCTCACTGTCAATAGAGCAATGAGCAGTCGATTGTGTGATTAGATAAGACCAGTCCAGTCAGTACAATAGGCCACCCAGGAAAACATGTTCATGTTTTGATGTGAAGCACAGGCCTCAGCCTTTTTACATAAGCAGGAGACATCAGTTAACAGCCCTGGGGAATGACAGGCATGCTACAGAGAACAGCCGCCTGGACAATCCGATTGCAGCCTGTTGTGAACTGTGATATGTTTGCATACATTACTCACCCCTACCCCACCCAAAGACCTCCACTCAACCGTAAAGCATCACGTACACTCCATCATTTATGGCCTGCACTTAGGGTTGTACTTTTCCTATCAGGGTTCCAGGAACTGGCCCCATACAGTTGCTCATTGCTGTACTCGCACGTCTCTGTAGATTCTAACACATGAGGGTTCAGTCTTTAACAGCTGTGTAACAGGGCACTCTATAGAGGAAGTCATCTGTTTCAGTCTCTTTTTAATACTTAGATACTCATGCAGTCTTCTGCACCAGTAGTGGCCAAAAGTGATGTCCAGCATAGGAAAATTGACATCACACTTTTTTCAAATATTATTAAAAATTTGTTTAAAGGAGGGGTGTAATGATATTTCATGCTTTCTGACTTATTTACACTGTTAAAGAGTTGCATTCTCATGCTAAACATGGCCAAACTTTCAAAACACGAGTTAGACGTATGACGGAGTATTTCTGTGTCAAATCCACTACTTCTGGTTTCGGAAAGTTTTTTTCGAGTGTTGCCTGTATGACGTCAAAAGAGAGCAGAATTCCTTGTATAGGCACTTTTCCCTGATAAGAGTGCACACACACATCACCCAGAGCACGCCCATCAACGAGTTTCGTTCAGGATACGGAAGCCGAGAGATTTTTTAACAATGGCTGTGTCCCAATTCAGGGGCTGCACCCTTTGAAGGCTGCATACATCATCGAGGCAGTCTCATTTAAGAAAAATAACCGTTAGATTGCAACATAAGAATGAAATGACAGTATTTTACATCTCACAATGAATATCAGTCAATTTTATTAGTTATTTTTTTCTTAAATATGACATTCTTGATGACGTATTCAGCCTTCGAATGCGATCTCCGAAGGACGCAGCCTCCGAAATGAGACGCAGCTCCTGTAAACAAAAGAGTGTGTTTTTGGTTGTGAGGGAAAGATTACCTTTTTCAGCTTCCCAAAGAACCCAGCATTAAGGGAACAGTGGATGAAGTTTGTTTTTCCGGGGCAGCAACGTATGTTTGTTTGTTCCTGGGATTTCGGTGATGAATGCTTTGTAAACAAGTCCCAGTTGTTTACAAAGGCGCTGGAATTGCAGATTGTGGGTGGTGAGTAAAGCTGCATCAGATGTCTGTGTTTTGTTGGCAATCGGCGCGCAAGTAAATATAATGTAAACACCACAAACGTTTTTGTTCCCTTTTTATCTATAATGATGTCGCAGCTAGCAGACGATCTCTACGCAGAAGCTGCGCGCGCTCCTGACTCTTTAGCTCCTCCCACTGCACTGACGGCAGACACGCCTCCAGGAGCTCAGCTGTTTACGGAAAGACTCGGTTTAGCGTATCTATCTTTTATAAATATGATAAAACTAAAGTCTTTTCGGAAATATGAAGGATGCATATGTACTCAAGATTAACATGAGATTGGCAAAAACTGTGTGTGAGAAATTTTTCAAAATATCTTCTTTTGTGTTTTACTGAAAAAAGAAGATCATACAGGTTTACAATGAGGGTAAGTAAAGGCCTGTTCACACAAGGAACAATAACTATAATGATAACTATATTAGTGTCTACACCAACAGACTATAACATTCTGTTTATTATATTCAAGTTTTATATTTTAGTTTCACAGACAGGCCTTAGTTCAATTAGGACATTTTCCTCTGGTTTCACAGACAAGGCTTAAACCTAGTCCCAGACTAAAATACATGTTTGAGCTGTTTTAACTGAAAGCAACTTGCACTGACATATCTTAAAATATGTCAGTGACATTTTGTCTCAAGATGCACACCAGTAACATTTTTTTCTAAGGCACTTTTATAAAAGATACTTAAATGCCCTAATTGAACAAGGGCCTAATTCTGGCTTAATCCTAGCCCTGTCTGTGAAACTGGGCCTTAGCCTAAGTAGCTTTTTAAACCTGCCTTAGAAAAAAAAAAAACATTACTGGTGTGCACCTTGAGACAAAACAATGGCACTGACATATTTTATTTGATTCAGTTAAAACAGCTCAAACTTGCTTTTTAATCTGGGACTAGTTAAGCCTTTTCTGTGAAACAGGGCGTTAGTGTATTATTTAGAGCTCTTTAAAGTCGAGTGCATTCTGGTTGGCTGTTTTGATTTGGTTTGCGGCTCCATTGTTGCAGTAAACTTGCACAACGTTCTTGAATTAATAATTTATTAGATGCACGCTGGTCTGTTATTGTAGGGACATCGACTTTACAACATGCGTTACATGTCAGTCAAACATCCTCTTTGGCGGTCCTTGGCCAATGAAAGCGTCCAGACCTTCTGCCGTCAGACTAGGTGAAGTTACTATAACCTTTTAATATGGAAGCCCGTTTCTGCCACATAAGAAAAAAAATGCTTTGGCAAATCATATTTAGGACATAAAAAATCAAAATTATGAGATAAAAAGTAATAAGGAGATAAAAAGTTGTAGATCTCATAATTTAGTTTTTTATCTCACAATTTTGAGTCCCTCTGAATAAATAAATCCACTTTTTGTCATAAGTATGATTTACTAATGCATGATTTGTTTTTGTTTTTATGTGGCAGAAATGGGCTTCCATACTTAAAGGTCCACTTTAGTGACTAAAAAAATACCTGTTAGTTCCTTTTTAAGGTTTCTTTCTCAGTGACAAGCTGTTGTATCCCTTTTTTCTTTAAGTTACTACTTTATCTGAGAGTGTGGAGAAAAACACACCATTCAGACATACTGAATATGTGCAGAAGCTGTCTATGATTGCTCAAAAATGAAAAGTAAATAGAAAGGTTATCACATTGATTTATTGTTTACCTAGGTCTAAAACATTCCAGAGGGTCCTGCACGTAAACAAGCTATCCGTCTAACCTTATATGGATTACCTCATAGCATGTGCTTTATGGTATGTGATATATTGTAAGAGGAGCACTTGTTTATCAAGCAGTTCTTGAGAAGGTTAATCCATCAAGAACACAGTAGTCTCTATGGACACAAAATGATCCTGATGGTTTCACATTTAGCAAGAACTAATTTTGTTCTATCACTGCCCGTCTGACCTTCATGTATTACAAATTTGCTAAGTTCATTGTTTCTTCCAGACTTGTTCCATTCATGCCTCTCATTGGTGACCAATGACCTCACTTTCCATGTAACTTCTGAACTCAAAAGGTATGTTGTTTACTATGAAATGTAACCTCTGCCTTACTGGGCAATAGTTCAATGTGTAGTATCTCAATTCACACCTGTCAATCATCTTTGTCCTCTCTATAATCCAGCCTTGCACTAAAGAACCATCAATAGAGTTCAGAGTACTTGTTGACTCATAAATGACTCCCATAAATAACATAAGTGACCTTTTTTTTTTTTATTTCAATTCTATACACATAATTTGCTTTAGATGGAAAACATATTACAAAAATAAAGTTTAGATTTTCAGGAAAAACACAACAAAAACATAATACACAAAATATGGTCCTTACATGTAAGGTTATATGGTGCAGGTTCAGAGCAGATGGTTGACTTAATACAGTAGGCATGCTCTCAAAAGAGTAGACTTAAAATTAGCAGCTCTGATTTCACGCTGTATAATATTCGCAGAGAACTAGTGGCCAAAGGCCCACAAATCTGAAAAAGGCAACAACTGATCAAAGGTCTGAACTTCAGTCAATGAGGTATCTAAAATGCTTCAACATTCAACAACAAAACACTGTGTTTGAAATGCTTGGTGCATGTAAGTTGTAAGTGTTTCAAGTTTAAATCAATGAGATTATTGGTACATTTTAACTGGTTTTAAACCCATTTACATCTATGATCTCCTTCTAGTGCCTTAAACTCAAGTGTGAAGAAAATACCAGGTATCACATTGACATATTTGGCCACACACAAATACAGTCAGAATTATGGCCTCTATAATGATCTCTTTCTCTCAGCTTTTGGCCATTCTGAGTATGAACACCCCTCCATTAGCAATCAAAGTCATTTAATTACAAGTATTCCTTGATTTCATCATTACTAATGCAGTCCAGTACACTCTTACATAAATGATCCATCATGGGTTGAATATGGATTTTTATCAGCCCATCTTGGCCCTTTATTTCTGATTTCATTTGCTTTTAAGGTTCCTTGGCACATGCCTGTTGTTACTTGCTGGTTCCAACAACTAGTCTAGATGACCCTTGTCCTCTAACACAGGCTTCGGAAAGTAAACTGAACGTCTGGATCACTTCTCCTCACTGGAACGTCCACTTGACAGTCTTCCAATAAAGGAAGAGTAGTTTGGTGCAGATTATCTTGGCACTTTGTTCCACTTCATATGAGTTAGTGTGGTCTGCAGGTAACACTAGCCTAGTTTCTCAAACCAAAAAAATTATATGATATAGTCATGGTGGTGGTGCAGAGGAAAACCATTGCATGCAACAACTACGGTATTGCTGTGAGACTACGCGGCTTCACAGTGAGTGGAGAGTTAGGGCTCGGCCATGTGGACATCATGTCCTTCCCCATTCACTCATGTCAGTAGGTCAGAGAACTGTCCTATTTCCTTCCTCGAGGCTTCATGCTTCATTTCACTTGGCCAGTCTGAACACGGCCAGGTCCAGAGGCTCTCGACTGGGAATGCACCAGTCATCTGCCCCCTGCGTGACTTCATAGTTTCGTCGAGCTGTCTTATTAAACACAGGGAGCCTCTCGACTGAGTCAGTGGATAAAGCCTGAGAGGAAAACATGATGTAATCTGTTAGAACAAAACACAATGCAAAATATTCCAAGTACTTTAATTTCCAACAAGTTCAGAGCGTTTTTAGACATGTTCCAAAGAATTTTAAGCAGGGGTGTCAAACTCAGAGTTTAGCTCCAAGTCAAGTCAAGTGACCTTTATTTATTTAGCGCTTTATACAATACAGATTGTTTCAAAGCAGCTTTACAGTGATAACAGGAAAATGATTTAATGGTGTGAACAGAGTTCACTACAGCTGTTAAGCAGCTCTAAAAAGAAAATAGTGTCATTGTTCAGCTGAAGTCCATTTAGTGTTGATTCAGTTCAGCTGTAAAGATCATCAATTATTTAGTTCATTCACCTATAAGGCAGGTCTCCAACCTTAGACAATTAAACCTGCTAATCAAGGTATTCAGGATTACTATCTCATACTGTCTGAATAGGTAGGTACTACTTGCTTTGCGACCATTAAAAAAGTATGTTCTATGTAGTATGAAAATGGGTAGTATGAAGGAAATTCAGATGTACTGTCACGTGACCTATCAGCGTCAGTTGCATTACTACACTGTCATTCATAAATCCTCTCCTGTGACCTCATGGGATAGTAAAGTGTCAATGAAATGTGCACTCCAGAATCTCAGCGGAAGTAGTAGGTCATTCCGGTACTTTTCGCCTCCTATTTTACTCTTTTGGCATACTGTTTTTCACATACTGTATAGTAAGGAAGCACCAGAAACTTTTAGGCAGGTGTTTTGGAGATGGTTGGAGCTAAACTCTTTAGGACAGTGGCCTTCCAGGTGTGGAGTTTGACACTTGTTTTAAAGGGGTAATTCCAAATCTATCAATAGTATTGTTCCAAACCTGTCAGCATTGGACCCCATTGATTTTCATTGCATGGATAAAATCAGTTGAAACATTTTTTTAAATATCTTTTGTGTCCAATAGAAGAAATGAAATCATACAGGTTTGGAACCTCACAAATAATGGAATGATGTAAATAATGACCTGAAAATTAACAGAATTTTCAATTTTAGGTGAACTATCCCTTTAAGTAAGGTTTAAATTTACCTTCAGGTGAATGACTGCATCAGTACCATGGCCCTCCATAGAGTAGAGCTGGAGGTCACCCTGGAAGTACTTGGCATAGAGTCGAGAAATGGGCAACCCATAACCAAACCCAGCCTGTAGACAAAAGACAGCTAATATTATAAAAAAAGCAGTGATATTTTATCATTGAAATACTTTTAGACTTGGTTTCACAGACAGGGCTTAGATTAAGCCAGGATTAGGCATTAGTTCAATTAGGACATTTAAGAAAAAACATTACTGGTGTGCAAAACAATGGCACTGACATATTTTAAAGTTGCTTTCAGTTAAAACAGCTCAAACGTGCATTTTACTCTGGGACTAGGCTCAAGCAATGTCTGTGAAACTGGGGGTTATAGTTTTTATTCATATTTTGGTTTTATTTTTATATATTTTCTGCTATTATTTTCATTTTAGTTAATGTTTTAATAATTTTGTTGTGTTTTTGTCATTTTTATTATTTTTTTTATTAATATGTCTGTATAGAATTTATTTCAGCATTAGTTTCAGTTATTTTAGTATATCAAGTTAAACTAAAAGAAAATGAGAAATGTTGCCTTGAAAATTAGCTGAAATAAAAAGTTATTTATTTCATTTCAATTAATGCTTATTTTATGTAACAAAAATGTTTTTTTTATGGTTTTAGTTTTACTTAACTATAATAACTCTGTGAAGAGGACACTTTAAATTATATATCTTGCGATTCTATTTGTATTTAATGCATAATCCTGTGAAGTCTCACCAGTGGAGCCCTCTGTTTCTCATCCATCTGGGGTGTTGGTGCCGTGGAGTACATGTAGCTGAAGAGATTCTCCATCTTCCTGAAAGGAACTCCACCACCTCGGTCACTCATCTACAAAGACAAAGAAGACATTGTTAGAACAAAAACTGGAAAATTTGGAAAAAATAGAATGAGAGTGAATTAGGGACAGACGGGCACTGGCCATGACTTTGAACCCTGATTATGACTGGTTAGCATGTACAAATCAGCATTGTCAAGGTAACTAAACAAAGCCAGTCTGCTCTCATGTACTGCGTTATGCAACAGCAGGTGTTTCACTGATGGGAAAATGACCGATGGCTCTAGTTACATCAGAGTACAATCTATAAGGGGGCCATTGAACTGACAAATCCTACGAACTTTTTCTGTGTTTAACAGCCATAAGATTAAATACTATTTTAAAAAAAAAATATTTTTTTTTTAAACAAACGAAATGATCGGGTCATATTTCATGACAAAATGTTTTTAATTAATTTAAAAAATGAAGTTTATTTTAAGGATCTTTTTAAGACAATCAAGCATATAATGTGAAAAACATTTTTAAATATTTCAGTTGTTTAAAATTTAAATAAAGTATTTATACATCATAGCAGTATTTATCTTTAATTTAAGCACATTTTAAAAATTTATTTAAAAATATGTATACCATTTTACAGTACTTTGAATCTAATGAGAATCACCATGAAGAATCATTTAAAAATATTAAATATTAAAATAAAAGCATAAAACTCAAAATTAAAAGCATATGGATGAGAATTTATTGAAAAGAATGTGCATAATTGTCATGAAAATGTCTAACAATAAAAAAACATATTGCGATAATGCTGCTCGTTCAAATTAAAATCACCTTGATAGTGAGGTCCTCTCCACCTATGGCCACCATAACTTCAATGGGTGGAAGATTACTGTCTTCTTTATGGTTCTCAATGGTTGCCCTCATTGAATTCTGAAGAAGAAACCATGTCGTCATGACAACATTCAGATCTTACGTAAACAGCATTGTTTCAGGGCAGAATATGAGATGGGCTACAGCTCACCTTGAACAGTTCAAATAGCATATGGTACAGATGGGAAGGCACATACACTATGCTGATAGGCTGGCTCCTGTTATTAGCTGTAAAAGGAGGAACACAGTCACAGTGTCAATACTGTCTATAGCTGCTAAAACATATATTATAACAGCTAAGCACTGAACAATATATTTATATGTATATCTATATTAATCTATTCATAGACATAGATATTCCGTTGGTTCTTACTGTTGAGTTCCTGTAGTACCAGGTCAGGTGAGCTGAGGTAGTACTGATCACACAGCATCTTGGCACTTTCAAATGCATCTACATGAAAAATGTGTTGACATAACAGTTTTTTAGAAACATATAAGAGTCTATGTGTATTGACTAAACAAATGGGTCACTGATTTTAAAGGGTTAGTTCACCCACAAATGAAAATTCTGTCATCATTTACTCACACTCATGATGTTCAAAACTTGTAAGACTTTCATTCATCTTCAATCACAAATGAAGATATTTTAATAAAATCTGAGAGATTTCAGTCCCTCTATTGACAGCCCATGCAACTACAGTTTTTACGCTTCAAAAAGTTCATAAGGAGATCGTAAAACTAATCCATATGAATTGAGTTGTTTAGTCCAAATTTTCTGAGGAGACTTCCTTTTATTCACATATAAAAATTCATCAACGCACACATCAGTTGTGGTAAACGGAAGCTCAAGCATGTTTGCTTGATGTGTGAGAACCAGTGAGGTTCATTCTTGTGTTACGCAGCATGCTTGAGCTTCCACAAGAACCACAAGATGAGGTTTGTTCTCACGGATGAGCTTCTGTTTATGTTTGCTGATCAATGTTTATATGTGAATAAATGCCTAAATATAATCAATTCAATATATAAAGCAATCATGTCTCTTCAGAAAATTTGGACTAAAACACTTGATACATGTGGATTAGTTTTGTCATCTCTTTATGACCTTTTTGATGCGACAAAATGGTAGTTGCATGGACTGTCAATGGAGGGACAGAAATCTCTCAGATTTAATTTAAAACATCTTCATTTGTATTTCGAAGATGAACAAAAGTCTTACAGGTTTGGAACAACATGAGGGTGAGTAATTGATGACGATTTTTTTGTCTTTTCATTTTTTGGGTGAACTAATCCTTTAAGAAGCATATTTGATACAAACACCCACTCAACATGTTTGTGGTTTTATCAGATAGATTTTTCACACTATACCTTTAACAACATCTGCCACCTGACAATGAGGGTCTATACTGCCAATGGTATTGGGGTGAACTGGATTTGTGGCACCATCAAATACAAGAGCTGAAAAATCAGAGAAAACAACATGAATACAAGCAATTTAAGACGCAATGATGCTCAGAGGTATTATTTGACCTGAATAATGTGCATACTGTGCTGGTTGATGAGCATTCTGATGGATATCCGGCTCAAGTACAAACGGTCCAGGAAATACTGAATATTCTGATTAGTGACCGGATCTTGACCAAATACTTCTTTATATTCAATCACACCTTGGGCCATAGTGGGTACAACATCATTGTGTCTGTTTCGGATGTTGACCAGAGCATCCACAAACCTGTGTGCAGAGTCAAGAGTGTTAAAATATGCAATGAACGAGGAAGAACATGTCTGGGGCATATTTGACCTGAAAATCAAAAGGAAAGAAATAAGAAACGTACAACAACAAAGCCAATTTTTATGTGCAACATGATTTTCATGACAAAATTTTATGACAATCTATTCAATTCTCAATATAATTCAAACTAATTTAAAAAACTTAACATGAAACATCCTGATGCATTATACTAATGAGATTTTTTGTAGGAAAATGTGCCTAATTGCCATGAAATAATGGCAAACAATGCAAAAATCTAAATATAATTTCTTTTTTTCTTTTGATTTTGAGGTCAAACATAAGATGTTTTCATGAAATTTACAGATTGTATTTCTACTTACTCTTCTAATACGCTGTGGTCATCCGGACTTTTCTCCAAGAATTCCAAGACCTCCATCAAACTCTGAATATACCTTAGCACACAAACAAAAGCAATATGAATTGAATTTATGTCAATAAATGTAATAAAACACAATGAAACTGTACATGAGCACTGTATTCATTGGGAATTCATTTTGTATTCATAACTTGTCCAGAGACTCTTCTGCTAACTTCTTTACAGATCTTTGATACATCATATAAATGTAGTTCTTCTGTAAATTATATTTGGTATAAACTGCAAATCTGAGAGTTCAGTTAGATGGATGATAAATGTATTACACTACTAAACGAATGCAATTCACAAAAACATTGACCTAGTATCTCTGGAAAAACAACCGTTAAACAGTTGTATATCATGCATAATAATGGCAGACTGTTTTGTTTTTGCCATGCCTAAGCTTCCAAGTTTCCACTCTTCCTAAAAGAAAAACAAGGGGAAGTATGACGCGTAAAAGCACGAGGTAGTGAAAGTGGGATAAAGTTCACAGCAGACTCCCTCCTTGAAGAAGTGTTGCTCCCACCCTGAAGTAGGATATGGGCAAAGTTCATGTGCTCTACGTCACACAAGTTTAGAATTTGGCCTAGTCTCAAGTAGACCGCGGTTGAGCATACTAAAAATAAATAACACACATCTGACCATTTAATCGCCTTTTAAACAATTCATCGTTTCTACAACAATACTAATCTTGGTAGATCCGTTTATAAATACTGTAAAATGTTGTATAACTCACCAGCTTTGTACCATTTGTACAGAAGGTGTGGTAAGTAATCTTTTGGGGAGCAAGTTTATTTCTTTCATGATGTTTGACAGACGCACGGGAAGCTCTTGTCTCAGGAAAACAAAAGATGTTTTCTCGCATGCGTTGGTAGAACCTGGACAAATACAACATGTTAAAAAATATGTATGGCAAAGTGGTAAGCACACACACTACACAAGTGTCACGTTGAATGCACGTTACTCATAAATAATGCAATTATTTCTACACAGTAGAATACAGATGCATAAACAGCAGTTATATGATGCAACAGTCAGCCCGTATGAACAGTGATGGGAATTCCGAGTCATAACCGCGAATCGGTTCTTTCGAATAATTCGTTTCAAAGAACCGGTTCAGAAAATATATCGAGCCACACGTCATCACTTTGCCTCTGAGGAACTTTAAAACGTTTAAATAAAACATTACGTTAGAAAATATAGCAGTTTATTGCATTTTTTGTCTATTAAATTGTATTAATATGGATGGTTTATGGATGCTTGAGTGTTTTAATAAAATGCTATTTATTAAAAACGTTAACAACAAAAAAATACGATCAAGTCGAAAAACAATTCAAATATGTTTTAGCATTTTTGCTATTCTTAAAGTAATTTTAGCCCACCAGTCCTTGCTTTACTCCAAATTATCTTACTATCCGCTCAGTTCAATTTCAAATTAAGGGGTTATTCAGTCCGATTTGTAAATATATCGTTCAGTCATTTTAGTAAACAAATTCAGACTGATTCTGAGTCGGGTCAGCTGATTCACTGAAAAGATCCGAATCAAAAGAACAATTTGTTCCCGAATCGGACACACAGCTGGTAGAGCAGTACCAAATAATTTCTGCATCAGGTAGATGTAAATTGCACGAACAACTACATAGTCATGCACGTAATATTGCATAATAATAATACCGGTGATATGAAGTGCCATATGATAAAACTCAGCTGACACACGACAGCGTTTATAGGCTACTCAGGCTATAAATGAAGCTTAACGATCTAGGAATACATACAATTGCATACACGAGCAAACAACACAGCAGAAGGAACACTCACCAAAATCGAGAAACTGTTTCATAGACAGTGGAGAAGGTGAAAATTTGGAGAAGTGTTCGATGTGATGAGGCACACTGGCCAAAGCAGCATTCTTCATTATAAATCTGACGAACTTCATTTCGATGATATAGCAGATATAGCAGCTGCAGAGATCCAGTTTTATCAATAGCTATGTTTATAATGCATGTAGGCTACTGCCCTGTATATAATGGACTAAGAGGCAGCTGTTCTTCCAAGAGCACTCAACAGCCAATCAGAGTCCGAGTTTCCTATTACTACTCCAAGTCCATCCAATAGCATGTGGAGGCTTAAATATAAGCATTCAGTCATGGATATAAACACGTGTATAGTCCTCGAACACTGTGTTGTTTGCGTCCTGAAGAAGAAGCACGTCTGTTCTTTACATCCAAAACTATAACGATCATAATGAAAAACATTAAAGCTAAATTAATATCATTGTTAATAATAATAGACTACTTTATTAATTTTTTCCACACTGTAAAACATTCCTTTGAGAACTTTAGTTTAATTAGGCCACTACCTTCATAAAATCAAGTGCAAAAGTTACAGCCTGCGGTAATAAATTAATAATTACACTTTTTTTCAAGTATTTTGAATTTAATTACTCGAGATTAATCAAGTTAAGGGAACAGCATAAATATGAAAATATTTGTAGAGTACAGTTTGTTTGTTTATTTGTATAGCACATTTAAAAGCAACACAAGTTGACCAAAGTGCTTTCCATTAAAACATCACATAAAATAAATAACCAAAACTAAAGCAAAGAGCAAAACCTCATTAGGCTAAAACTCCTTTTGAACTTTATTTTACCCCACTGATCTTTTTCAGGACATGTGGGGACAAATCCATATTATACATAATATAATTTTCATATCCAAAGTTTTCTGTTTTGAATGGTGAATTCGTGTTTGAGGACATACTAACGGGTCAAATCCATTCTTGCATAACCAGGACAGTCTCGATAAGAGACAAGTAGTTATATATGCATATTTCACTTTCTCCTTCCAGCCAAGTTAATCAGAGGTATTCCCATTTTTATTCGAGCTTAGATTTATAACAAATGTCTATCTTTAAATGCATCTTTAAAAATTAATAGTCAGCAGATTCCCATATGTATTCAGTATAATTATGGGTTATGCAGTGAGTCTCGTTTCATCAGATGATTTATCACAATGGAGACCTAGATAAATCAATATGTAGTGGCTCTTTCCATTATTAAATCATTACAAATAACGTTTCCCATATGTTCAACTATACAGCTCCACGCTTATCCAGTGATCAAAGGCGCCACCTTGTGGTCAGTGTTGGAATATGTTTTAACCTTCCACCACCCTTAATGGGGAGTAAACCTGTTATTTTAGAACAGGGGTGCAACTCTGGCCCTGGATCTCTGTTTTAGAGCATTACATTTTTGGTGTTTCTGTTTGGGGAGAGGAAAAAAAAAAAATCGGTTAAATGTAAAACCATGGCTGCTAAAACACTTTATTTGGCACCAAAGCCTGTTTATTTGGCTCTATAGTTTTAAAATGCATGGTTATGATGTACTGTGTTGTGTTAGGCTAAATCATCAAAGAGCAGACAAGTTGTAGTATATTTCTTTGCCTTAAACTGTGTTATCTAAACTCCAAAGCATTCTGTCTATGCAGTATTGATTGTATAGCCATTAAGATGGGGACCTGGGGAGAAGAAAACATGCCCAGTGGAAATTTCCTTTATGGTCAGACACGGGCCATTGATGTGCTGTTTTCGTCTATGAATGGAACACAGCTTCAAGCCAAATGTCAAACTCGCTCTCAGGCCATTCCGTTTCAGGAGCTATTCTCATACCAAGTAACAGATTCCACCATAAACCCATTTAAATTACTTATAAATGCAGATTTGATATCCAAAAGCATCTTTATTTTTAATAGGTTCAGAAAATGTATATCTAATATATCAATATGTGGCATGTACTCTCACAGACCCCTGGCATAAAACATTAATAAATGCAGCAAATTCTCTGATTGGTTTTCTGTATTTTGCTGCCAGTTGTCTTTTTGGATTTACTCATACCAGAGTTATGTGAATGATGCAGAATAAAAGCAGAAAAAGGGACAGGTTTTTGAGAGCTGTGCACTGAGACTAAGCATACATAATATCCATAATAATTCCTTACTACAAACATAAATGTCAAATGTGAGAATACACAGTATTCATGAAGGCAGTACCCAGATGACATACTGTATCCGGTGCAAATCTAAAATGTATAACCAGTAGATACTTTGCTGAGGAGCTGTCAGAATTAAAAAGATGGAAATGTATGTTTTCCCCATGTTGAGAGAAATAAAGTGCAGAGGTGTTGTGTAAACATGAGTATTGTAGTTCTAGACTACAAAACGGAGAAGATTTTCTTTTAAGTTTTCCACGTACAGACGACACCATTGTCCAAACGATCCCCATTCACACAAATCCGTGAAAACGACTAAAAACGCTGTATTCTGCTGGCAGGCCATTAGATAGCGATGAAACACTATAGACTGAACATGTAATACGCATGTGCATGACGTCATCGTTTTCACAGATTCGCGTCTTTTTTGTTTACATGAAGACCGTTTTTAAAACCTTTCACTTTGAAAACTGTTTTCAAAAGATTCATTTTCAGGCACCCAAAACGCCGTTGTTGTGTAAATGAATGGCAAAAACGCATAAAAAGTTTTATGTTTTTAGTTGAAAACAGTGTCATGTAAACAGCCCCTAAATGTGAACATGCATTTACTCATCTCACGTTCACGAAAACATTCAGTATTCCTCAAAATGAATAAAAACATTAAAAATGCAATTTCAGAATTTTACGCAAACATGTAATAATTAACTATCAAATTACACAAATATACTTTATACTTGTTTGATTGAGCTGCGCCCTCTACTGTACAGGCGTAAATATGCATTTCCTTCAGCCTGAGGCTTATTCATTTCACTTTTGGTGTAAAAGGGCCTTAACATTTGCCAAAAAATAGAACTTTTTTTGTTATTAAAAAACAAACAAGCAAGCCCAGCCCAGGAGAGAAAAAAGTATAAAATAATGTAACGCATTACTTTTCATAAAATACTTAAAAGTAACTTTCCCCAACACTGATCGTTCACATCACTGTGTATCAAGCGCTGAGGAAGCGTCTGGAGCTGAAATTCAGATATGGTAAGAGGCATTTCGTTTCTGACACACACTGTAATCAGTAGACCAGTCACATCAGACTGAGCCGTCTGACCAATCAGAGCAGAGTAGGTTTGCGGAAAGGAGGGGTTTAGAGAGACTGAATCTTTGAACAAACCATTTCAGACTCTTATTAGGTGATGTGCAATGTATATGATAAGAAAACTAACTAGTTTTTTGACCTTGGAGCAAAATTAGGAACCTTTAAAATAGCTTAATAGGGGCGCTTTCATTTCTTGTTTAATGTATAAACTATTGTATAAAAACAATTCCACATATTCATGCTGCTGAACTGAAAATGCGCCACTATGAATCACAATTATGCAGCGCTCATGCCTGTGTGATATGACTTATTTTTTACGGTATTTTTCAACACCATGTTCTTGTTGGGGATAAGCTGATCCCAAATTAAATAATGTTCTTCTTTGTGGTAAAAGGGATACAGCTTCATAAATATTTGTATAGTGGCTTTTAATTAGGTCAGATGAAAATATAAACGTTTTATAAGAGAAAACAACAGGTTAATATACTATATAATGACTATTATTATTTCTACACACACAGGAGGAGTCTCTAGGACCCGAAACAACCAGGAAGTACAGCCCATCTAAACAGAACATGAGGGTTAGGTATCGCTGTAGTGCCTGTGTCGGTGATGTTTTATATTGAATCTTCAGCAGTGGCGCTCAAACTCTCTCTGATCCTCACTGAGAGCATCTGAACCAACAACAGCAGCGGGCATCAGCCTCATACAATTAACCAGCACTCCTGGGGTGCCTGGCTCTTCACTGAAGACATGTCAACAGAGGACGGATCTATGAATCACAGTGAGTGCCTTTTTCCTTATTTTTCATGTAATATGTGTTTTGATGTGTATGGTCGGAGTATTGCAGTGCGGGTTACATCATTACAGTGGCAAACAGCGCACAGCCATGTTTTACAGAGTGCTTTACAAATGTCCGTGTAAATACAACGCAAGCGACACGGGAAGCGTTGCATGTTCAGTATGAATTTACATATTTTCATATATCATCTCTTCGTTTGTGTAAATATAATGAATACGGGCAGTTTTTGAAACAAAAAGAGACGTTTGCGGTTTGACATCAGCATTGCTCAGCCGCTGCAAGTAGATCGTCAAATGCAACAAAAAACTGTTCTGTAATGCACTGGATCTTTACGAAACACGGCGAATTGAGATTAAACGACTATGGAAATTATATATAATGATTTATTTCACGCGGACAGTGAGATTTGCCTGATTCAATTTTAGAATAAAAAATAACCTGCCTACGGGGAGAAATAACAGTGGATGATGTGGTTTGTCCCGTACAACACTATAAATAACTTTTTCCTTACTGTAGAGCTCCATGCATGAAGGATGATGTTCAAGATGACATTCCAACACACAGTTTTGTCATTTATCGGAGGAAAGGTTTGCCTTATGATAAATTAAAATCGATATATGTCGGGAAATGTGTGAAAATAGAAAACTTGAGCCATGAATGAATATATCACTGGCATCAGCAGGTTCGCTGTGTTGTGTAATGAAATAACAATAGTCCCTGCACAACCGCGTTAGTGAGCTGATGTGGCGAGGGATCGGGATATAATCCCACTTAATGCATTGAATTGTCCAATACCGATAGTCTTTGATTCTTAAACGACTATTGTAAAAGTGATCGAATACTGTTAGATTTTATATATATATAAATTTATATTTAGGGTTTGTTCAGGTCGTTTGTAACGATGCACTGGACAGCTCCAGGTGCTGAACCGTTTTAAAGAGTGTGATCGCTCATACGGCGATAATACATGTAAGATTTACCTTTGATGAAAAGAAATGACATGCCCGGAATTGGTAGAGTTTTTTTTTTTAAATATCCAGAACAAAAAGAGTAGTAAAAAAATGTCAGTAAAAAATGCTACTGTAGTTCACCCAAAAATATATACACAACTGTCATTATTTACTCACCCTCAAATTATTCTAAACATGAGTTCTTTGTTCTGTTGAACACAAAAGAAGATATTTTGGCGAATGTTGATAACCAAACAGTTGCTGTCTCGTTGACTTCCATAGTATGGAAAAAAATACTATGGAAGTCAATGGTGGCCAGCAACTGTCT
Source organism: Hypophthalmichthys molitrix (assembly GCA_037950675.1). NCBI lineage: Eukaryota > Metazoa > Chordata > Actinopteri > Cypriniformes > Xenocyprididae > Hypophthalmichthys > Hypophthalmichthys molitrix. Next base: position 18,531,238 of record CM075503.1, read on the forward strand.
GGTTACCAACATTCTTTTTTAAAACCACTTGAGGGTAAATGATGAAAGAATTTTTATTCTTGGGTGAGCTATCCCTTTAAAAACTGTAAGTTAAAATGATATTAATGGTGAAAATGATATATATTGCGAGAAAGACAATACATACAGTAAATTGTACTATAAAATATTGTACAAAAATACAAAGTAGGATATGACCTTAAAGGAACACTCCACTTTTTTTGAAAATAGGCTCATTTTCCAACTCCCCTAGAGTTAAACGGTTGAGTTTTACCATTTTCAAATCCATTCAGCCGATCTCCGGGTCTGGCGGTACCACTTTTAGCATAGCTTAGCATAGTTCATTGAATCTGATTAGACCGTTAGCATCTCGCTCAAAAATGACCAAAGAGTTTCAATATTTTTCCTATTTAAAACTTGATTCTTCTGTAGTTACATCGTTTACTAAGACCGACGGAAAATGAAAAGTTGCGATTTTCTAGGCCGATATGGCTAGGAACTATACTCTCATTCTGGCGTAATAATCAAGGAACTTTGCTGCCGTACCATGGGTGCAGCAGGCGCAATGATATTACGCAGCGTCTCTCACAAATGTCTCCATGGTTGCAAGGCACGCTCCCTGTGCAAGCAGGGGGTCACAGGCGGTGCGTAATATCATTGTGCCTGCTGCACTTAACGTTAACAAAGATTAACAAATACAGTAACAAATGTATTGCTCATGGTTAGTTCATGTTAGTTAATATATTAACTAATGTTAACAAATGAACCTTATTGTAAAGTAAAACCAATGTTTTTTAATATCACCTTTTAATTTTATATCACCTTATAATTATTGTAATATTTCCGTGCTAGGTTGGCATATTAATAATATTACATAATTTAATGACATATCCAATCTTGTAATATCTGAAACATTATACCTGTATTTATAAGTTCTGGAAACTAGCTGCCAGTTTAACAAATACAAATGTATAGTGTAGCTTTTGAGTATGTTATTGTTTTAGTGAGAAATGACAGTACAGTAAAAGGATGCTGTCTGATACATTGTTATTCTGCTAGCGTTTAACGATAATGGAAATAATAGGTTTTTTTTTGACAAGTTGTCTCTGATCGCTGCATACAGTAGGTCTGCTAAACTCATTTGCAATTTAACAAAACAAAACTGCACTCACAGTGTTGAACATGCCACAAAACAAAGCTTCTGAACAAGCTTTGTTTTTGAAAAGCATGATTCCCACTCCTGACAGGCATTATGCTTTCTCAGTTGCACTGCGCATTGAAAAACAAAGTAGAATGGCTTACTACATCATGTTTTAAGAATTCCTTGAAAGGAAATATTGGCAAGAAATAACAGTGGACTTTGTTGTTTTGCAACAACTGCCCTGTCTTTTTTTTATTCTTTTCCTCTCTGTTTGGAGTCTTGACTTGATTATTGTGCACTTAATTAGTAACACCGCCTTTTTTTCCTGGTGGGAGCTAATTTAAGGGTCTGACGTTAGGAGGTGAATCACGTTAGCCTCTCAGCTATTCCCAGTCGCAAAGCACTTCTCATGTTGCTTATTGTTGCAACATGTAATTATGATTTATGCTGCTTTGAAATGGCTTTTTGTCAGACCTGTGAAAAGATACACTATTTTTATACCCTGCGTTTTCTTTCTTTATTCTTTTATTCACCTATAAGAAAATGGCCAGCTGTAAGCAGGTCAGAAAGCGTGTAAGATAAGGATCAGTTTGGAGGAGAAACCACGATTGGCTGAATTTCTGAAGAGGGTCACTTGTAAGTGGCAAGAGATGAGCCCTACCACCTGTGTCTCCTCTAGAAAGACCTGACTGTGTAGTCCTTTACCACATCTTGCTCACACAAGCAGATGGCACAATTTAGTATTGAGCTAAATAACAGCAAAAAGGATTTTTGGATCATTGTTGTTTGCTATTGCTGTGATCTCATGTGATTGACAGATTGTCCCGCCCTCACACCGGTAAAAGCCTCATTAGAGAAGACATGTCATTGCAAATGGAATGGGAATTTATTTTAGTTTATTAAAGTTTAGGGCAAGTCCCCCTGTAGTCAATAATTCTATCTCTTAAAACTCATTTTTGATCACCAAAATTACATATTTAAACGTTTTCTTCCTGTGAAAAAAATTTCTTCATACCTTAAAATAGCTTAAATGTAACTCTACACCCTTGACTCATTTAGTATACACGGATCTATGAATATGCTAATTATCCCCACCTCCACTCGTTCACGCCAGCTCAGAGATGAACTGAGTTAACTTACTGAGGTAAACGCTGTACAATGGTATCGCTCTTTACAACGACGGACACTTAACGGTGATTAATATTAGTCTTTTGCTTGACTATGTAATCAAACAGCTAATAATGTGTTTCTAATGTTACACAAACCATGTTCCCGTTTGCCATCTCAGAGTCAGACAGCTGCCTTCTAAAAATCAGCATCCTTACAAACGATTTTACCATCTCAAAACATCAGTGGAGAAAGGCATATAGTTCATCATAACATCGTAATATCCATCATACACCCGCTATATTGCTAAATCTACCCAATTTTTCATATCAACAGAAAAATATACCGGGATATCCTGGCTTCTCTTGAGACTCCCCTACTAGTTCACTGTTAATGATATAATAAAGCCTGCCGGCACATTGACGTGGTTGGTTACAAGGTAGTTTGTGATGTCAAACATCAGCGAGTCTTTTTTCACTGCAGTTTTAAATAAAAAATACTCAGCAATGGTGTTGACATATGAATTTGCACATGGTTTGTCTTAAAGCATACTGAAACACTACATAGACATATAAACATCATTAAAAACTTGATTTTCACCACAGGGGGAAAAAATTAATGATGTGCACAGATAAACCATTAATAATAAATACTGCAATATTCCATAAAAAATAAGAATTGTCAGTTTTGATTTCATACTAACTAGAAATGATGTGACAAAATCGCTACCATTTTAATGTACGCTTTTGTCCCAGCTGACCCTGACAAGCTACGAGTGAGAGGACATTTTGTCAATCTCTGTTTCTATATCTGCGACATCACATTGGCTAGCCCCACCCACTTTGGTGTAAAATCTTGCTCCTCATAATTATACATTAAACTTTGCCCTCAATCACTTAAGCATGCACACTTGTAATACACTTAGAAAGTACTTCAGCTCCCTGTGGACAGATAATCATGATTCATGGCCAAACTAGTATGATTTCATTACTTTCTCCAGTTCTTTCATACCTCCCATGCATAATTTAGGGAGATGTTTATGTAAGGTACTGGCAAACTTTTGCTTGTGGGCCATAGCAACTCACAACGAGCTTTCCATCAGGATGGAATATTCATGAACGCCTGGGCAGGTCACGCAAACTGATGTGAAAGCCAGAGATATACGCCGAGATTAAAACTGAAATAGAATCGTTTGACACATCTCACATAGCTGTCAGAGAATTCAGTACCTTCTTCATGTCTTTTGGTCACGTTCTCTCTCTCTCTCTCTCTATTTTTTTTTTTTTTTTTAAGTAGCCTGAGGTCCCTCAGTACAGAACAGATGGTAAAATGTTCCTTTTGATCTTCTTTTCAGGTTTCAAGAGTTTTCTGGCTGTCGCATGAATCACAAACATGCTCTGGTTGTTTAAAGACGGTCTGTTTATAAGTGCAGAGCATGAATTGGCAATAAGTACTCAAATGCTTTTTATAGTTATCAGGGCTTCTCTTGCTATCTTGTCTGTGATGGTCTGGCAGTGTGAATCTAACCCATAGCCAGACTAATAAACGGCTTGTAGGTAACAAAAATTTAAAAATTGGGGCCAGCTGATGTAACTTTCATTTGGTCTATCAGGCTAGAGAGGTGTTGTCACATTTGGACTGGAGATACAACAGTCCAAATCTTTATCTATATAGATAGGTGTGTGTGTGTGTGTGTGTGTGTGTGTCTTCATTTATCAGTTAAAATTTATACTATTTTGTTTAAAGCCATTAAAAGCAATAAAAAAACAGCTAAGATTACATTTAACAATGTTTTCAATATTTAGTTGTGATTAAAGATTAATTTTAAGTAAGTGGTCGATGAAAAGTAATTTAATTAAAAAACTGTAAATGAGCTTGCACAATTACATATATTAGCGAATATTAGCTAATACTGATACATTTAAAAACAAATCTCTAAAAATGGCTAATATGATACTAATATACCATTTCATTGATCCTCATGAAAATTACTATGAAGTAACTTTACTATAAAGAAACTCTACCTTTTTTATATTGCGGATAATTATACCTGGGTTGGCTGAGAGTCTGAGTGAGAAGTGTCTAGATGTTAACAAAAACTTTAAAGAAAACTCAGTTAAAGGCCATTGTTTTCCATCAAAAGTATGTTTATGAATTTATACACCAATCAGGCATAACATTATGAGCACTGACAGTTGAAGTGATTAACACTGATTATCTCTTCATCATGGTACCTGTTGGTGGGATATATTAGGCAGCAAGTGAACATTTTGTCCTCAAAGGTGATGTGTTAGAAGCGGGAAAAATGGGCAAACGTAAGGATTTGAGCGAGTTTGACAAGGGCCAAATTGTGATGGCTAGACGACTGGGCCAGAGCATTTCCAAAACGGCAGCTCTTGTGGGGTGTTCCTGGTCTGCAGTGATCAGTATCTATCAAAAGTGGTCCAAGGAAGGAACAGTGGTGAACTGGTAACAGGTTCATGGGCGGCCAAGGCTCACTGATACCACAGCACACCTTCAGGGGTCTAGTGGAGTCCATGCCTCGACAGGTCAGGGCTGTTTTGGCAGCAAAAGTGGTCCAACACAATATTAGGAAGGTGGTCATAATGTTTTGCCTGATCGGTGTAGATATCATGGATATCCTGACACATGTTACTACAAATACCTATTTATCATATTTGTAGCTGGGCTAGAGAAAATGTTAGTTGTACAAGTAAAAATCTCAAGTGGCCCAGTTAGGCCTGCAGAAAAATTCTTCTAGTCAAGAGTTAGGCTGTTTTTATGCAGTTTGAAGCCTTTCTGCCAAAATTGATTGATTGCCGGATTGTCAAAGGCCCGGCTGCTTGGCAGGAAGCAGTTTTTTCTCATTTGTGAGTACTTCAACATATCAGAGTCAAGCACATGGAGCGATTTTTCAAAGATGATGTCTCCATTCTGCCCTCATCCTAATGCCGTTCCTGCTGTTTGCATTCATCACCGTGTCACAATAATGCTTTGTCCACATACTCTGAATGCGGGTCAATAGCAAGGTTACGGTCATCTGATTGAAGCCCAACCAAATGTTCCCCCACTATGTCTTTGCTTTGTAGGTAGTAATTTATCATGTAGGAACAGTCAAAGTGTATTCACAGTACTTTAGAATGACCTCTGGATGTGGTTGGTTGGCTGGACAGACAGGTGCCTTTTGTGTTCTTTCTTTCAAAACGCTTTCACTCTTGCGGATATACTGTATTAACTCCCCCTCTCTTTCCATTTCATTCTCCTGGCTTTGTTATCTACCTACCCATTTTGTCTTTCTCTGATAGTCCTTGTTTGTTGTGCTCTGTCGTTTTCCCTCCATATCCCCACAGTGCATTTCCGTTTATCTTACATAACTGGAATCAGAGGTGATGACCTTCACTCTCCTCTGCAGTACAGTCACTCTCTGGGAATTGCTGGCCATAAGTAAGCCATGGGAACTGCTCTCTGTTTGCTTCCTCATTTGAATGACATACCACAGATAAATCTAAATACTAATATATATTCATAATCGGGGGTTTCTGCAAATATTATTAGTTCTTGAGGAAGCCCTTTATATTTAGTCTGGTTTATGTTCAAACGGCATTCTGGTTTAAACACAAACAGCTTAATGTAATGGAATAAAACTGTCTGAACATGGTTTGGGTTTGGTAAGATTTTTTTTTTAAAAAAAGACGTCTTTTATGCTCACCAAGGCTGCATTTATTTCATAAAAATACAGTAAAAACAGTAATATTGTAAAATATTATTACAATTTAAAATAACTGTTTTCTATTTAAATATATTTTCAAATGTAATTTATTCCTCTGATGGTAGACATGTGCCGATATTCGGTAATGCGATATATCACGATAATGAATATGCACGATATTGTTATCGTGGGCACTTCAAAATACCGTAAATAATAATTTATTTAAATTATATAAATTATTAACATTTTTATAATGCATTTAAGAATACTTTCCCCATCAACCGTATAAAATGCACAGCACCGCTGTATTCTGCGTCAAAGGGACACGCGCTCAGATGTAAACAAGCCCAACGTGCATGAGAAGCACATGGCGGAACGAGTGAAGGAGACGCTCTGAATGAAAGTGCACGTTCACTCTCTGACAGCAGAGGGCGCTGATGAAACAGCAGAATGCAGCGGTTACCCCGGAAACCACGCAAACAAAGCAACTGCGCTAGTTTTTAAAATGCTTCAAACAGCCATTCATTTTTTTGTAATCTTAATGTTGTTCATCACAGCACCAAATACTTAATACTTAAAGACTTAATAGGCTATTTATTTTCAAACTTAAACATTTTTATATTTTAATCTGGATTACAACATGCCCTAATGTTGAAAAATACTTATAAAGCAGTAATTATTCGTAGTTAATGTTAATTTCTTAATAACTGTTTAATAACATTACTAAAATCAAAATAACTTATTTAATCGACCTGAGATAAAACTAACAATGATCAGTTGTATTTCTTAACTAACATTAACAAAAAATGATACTTTCTGTAACAAATGTAGGCTAGCTATTGCTCAATCTTAGTTAATGCATTAAATAATGAGACCTTATTGTAAAGTGTTACCTGTTGTTCTTTTGCGCTTTAATCTGTTTGAAAATTTTACTTTATATATTTTTGGTGTATTGTATTATTGTATTTAAACATTCAGAGTTCTTTTTGTTATTACAAAAAGAGTTCTTTTTATACTATGACAATACTTTTTTTTGCAACTTATTTCAATATCGTGATAATACCGTATACAGTGATAAAAGCTTCAGCAGTTAATCGCAACATGAAAATTTGATATCGTCACATGCCTATCTGATGGCAAAGCTGATTTTCAGCAGCCATTATACTCCAGTCTTCAGTGTAACATGATTCTTCTGTTATAATTAAACTAAACTATACTATGCAGATTTGTTGCTTAATTAACATTTATTATTATTATCAACGTTGAAAACAGTTGTGCTGCTTAATATTTTGTAGAAACCATGATTTTTTTTTTCCAGGATTCTTTGATGAATGGAAAGTTCAAAAGAACAGCATTTATTTGAAATAGATTTTTTTATTTATTTATTTTTTTTTTTTTTTGTAAAAATGTAATGTTTTATTCTCAGCTAAATAAAAGTATTAATTTCTTTAAAAAAAATCATACTGATTCCAAACTTTTGAATGGTAGTGTACAATGATGAGCCAAAACATTATGACCAACTGCCTAATATGATTTTGGTCCTCCGCATGCTGCCTGTTTTTTTTTTTTTCATATATATATATATATATATATATATATATATATATATATATATATATATATATATATAGTTAGTGTTTGTGTTTTAAAAGAGATTAATTTTGATTAGTCGGCCATCTTGACCAGTGATGGGAATAACGGCGTTACTTTTTCAGTAACAAGTAATCAGACGAATTACTTTTTCGCCCGTTACAACGCCGTTACCGTTACTGACAAAAAAAAAAATGCCGCATTACTATAATTGAGCACTGAGGAGGTTTTCATCCGAGTAGGTTCTCTCTCAGCCATAGGACCTGCATGCTAACTGATGACGATTGGTGTGTGACGATAGACTTGCAAAGCGTTTTGTTGTAAAGAAATAGTACAGATTAGTCACACACAAATATAATTTTAAACTGATAATAATGTGCTCTCTGTGTGTGTGTGTGTGTGTGTGTGTGTGTGCGCGCGTGTGTCAGAGCATGCAAGCGGAGCGCGAGCTCAAACCAGAATACCCTGACATGCTGGATCAAAAATATGTGAAAAAAGTTTTTTTCTAGTCGACTAGTAGTTGTTCATTTAAGCCATTTGTTGACTAATCACATTTATATTAATTTAATTTCTTAAATACTGAGAGAATAAACCATAATAATGAGAGTTTACGTAATATAGCACTCAAATGCACACATAAAGCTTGCCATAAAGAACCAGCAAAAGTAATTATTATGAATGTGACAAAAACAGCAAGGAGACATTTTAATTGTTTTTTAATAAACTAATGTTTTCTGAATCAGTGTCGGCTGCAAAGATGAAGTTGACATTGCTGACTCTCACAATCTCCGTGGACGTGCCTATAGAGAGAAAATGCACATTTCATTCGGATTACATAATCAGAGAGTAGCCTATTTCCTTTTGTTTCGAATTATTTCGTTTAAAAGTAGACATTTCAAGCTTTCTGTAGATATATTTCTCATGTCTGTGTCTGGGAGGCAAACAGCCACTGAGTTTCAGTTCATTTAGCCTATAAGACGCTCTCCAGTTCAAGTGCGAGTGATCGCGTGATTCACTTTAAAGAAAGGCTTTCTACAAAACAAAACTTAATGAAGTGGTCAAAATCATGTCTGACCCACTCCATGTCTCCCGATATATTGCGCATGATGTATCTTTTTATCTTATGTTGTTGTTATATCTTATCTCATGCTGTTCACTTTTCATAATCAAATAGATACATAACATAGGCCTATTTAAAGGTGCAATATGTAATATTTTTGCAGTAAAATATCCAAAAACCACTAGACCAGTGTTATATATTTTGTTCACTTGAGTACTTACAATATCCCAAATGTTTCCAACTATTTGTAAATCGTGAGAAAATTGCAATTTTAACCAAGGCTCCGGGACGTGTGAGGAGTCGCCTGTCAATTGCGTCATACCCGCGTTAACCCTCGGTCTGCCTCGGTTTCCGGTTTTATTTTGTAGAAACCATGGAAACACCAAAGACTCTTTAAAATATTACACGTTTTAATTACACGCCGACAACTGTGCCATAATAAAAGTTCTGCTGTTCGTGAGGCATGTTGCCTTATTGGGGGCATCCAAGTTATTTGACATATTAGATTTTTGTTTTTTTAAGTAAGGCAATAGTTACTTTCCCTTGTAATTAGTTACTTTTATAATGATGTAACCCAGTTACTAACTCATTACTACTTGTGAGAAGTAACTAGTAACTATAAATTACTTTTTTAAAGTAGCATGCCCAACACTGATCTTGACCCATCCCAGGCCTGTTATGTGTGCTTTTGTACTGTATTGAAGGAGGTATGGATTGTGTTGTTGCTTGCATGACCTTTAAAACTCATTCAAACAAGTTTCTACCCAATCCTTTTAAGGTTCACTAGTCTCCCTGGAAGCAGTTGCTAAGTGTTACCGAGTTGCTTAGCATTGTTGCCCTCAATGATGCCATGTTGTGGTTGTGATGTCGTTCATGCAAACCCAAGCTTTTGATCTTCCAATTATCAGTAAAGAACGCCTGGCTAATGGGGTGCCTGTGTGAAAGTGATATTGTTCTGTGAAGTGATGACTTCAGTAGCCCACACAAAGCACAAGGCCTTACTATGGAGGCGTAATGTAATATATCTATGTATCTATAAACGAGAAAGAGCTAGAAGAGCAGGTGGGGGGAAAGAGAGCGGGGGAGGGTGGGTTTATGAGACACACATTAGGGTGAAAAATGAATCTAGGGAGGAAGTAAGAAGATAAGAGGAGAGAGAAAATCGACAGAAGTAAAATGAGGTAAAAGTATGAGGAAGAGAAACGCAGGACAGTGACAATTCGTGCTTGCTAGACATCGCACTGGAAATATTCTCTTTGTGTTTCTCTCTCAAGCAAAACCAGGTTACCCACTTACATTGCTCTTGGTGCTGGACTGCTATAATTCCCCTAGGTAGCCCTAAAAATAACAGTCCACTTATCCACAGCATTTCCTCAGTCTTTCTCACTGCCCCTCTGGCAGTGCACATTGTTGACAGAGATGCTATCGGGGGAATGAAGGATATTGCAACCACCAGCACATTGAATTATTACTAATAAACTAGCAGACGTATTGGCAACCCAGGCTAATTGGAAATACCTACAGAAATACCTACCGACATTTCTGCAAAATGATATATTTCATTGTCCATTGTCTGATTTTACCTTTTTGATATTTTTTCAATTATTTTATTTTATTTTACTTTATTTTTTTTTTTATTGTGAACTGTTAAATTCACAATAGCTATGTTTCCATCCACATATTTTTATGCACATTTTGAGATATCGCAAAAACATGTTGGATGGAAACTCCAAGATGCACATAAATTCTAAAAATGTGCCTAAAAACGTATTTTAATGTATTTTTTATTCGATAAGAAGCCATGCACATAAACTACAATGGAAACGCATATACAGAATAAATACATCGATGTGCAACAAAAAACTCAGGTGACTTTGTCTCAACAGTGGATGTGATTGGATAACTGGACTACACAGCTGACTAGTTTCATTGCACAGCATCTTAAATGTTGGTTTGATCATTTTGAAAAGCCTGAGCCAAAGTCTGTCATCAAAATTATTTGGTTTAATTCCCTCCCAGAAGTGTCTCACATGATTGCATTTCCAAGCACCAGGCATCTGAACGCAAGATAACATGACAGCGTTTATTGCATTTCGTCTGTGCTCTCTGTGATGCAAGTCATTTATAAAGTAGGAAAAAAGAGCCACAGTGGCTTCCCCGATTGCAGCAACTTTTGTTTTTCTTACAGATATTTTGTGCCAGTTTCCCAGGAAGTGATTTTGTTCTCTTGAACACATGGGATTGAAACTGTGTTTTATTCGCAAATATTTTACGCGATATTTCAATTTTGCGCATAAGTTAAATTTGCTTTTTTTATATGGACAAATAGCTAGTGAAACATATTGTGATTTACATCCTAGTGTAACATTGATAAAAATGTAGAGTGGGGACTTATATGCATCAATTGCTGATTGGATTTTGAGATGTGGCCATCATATTCAAAAATGGAGGCAGATGAATTTGAGCTCACAGGGGTGTGGTTTAAAAAATTGAGTTGTTTAATAAGTCAAGTGATGCAGCATGCTTTTGTTAACTTCTTTCTGAATTTCTGAGTCAAATTCCTGAATTTCTATGCTGTCTTTCTGTGGCTAGCATGATATGCACACGCTAGTTATAAACCCCTCATCCTGACACGAATCAAACACACCTTCCTGCAATTCTGAAGACTTTAGTTGTGTTCAAAACTTCAAAATATTATACTGACTGAGCATGTACTACATTTGACAAGAAAAGAACTTCTTGACCATTAAAAAAGTATGAATGTGTGTGACTTAGTTGCATTGCTTTTCACAATACAGTGTAAAAAGTTAGGAAACTTTGGAATCTCTGCAGAAGTAGTAGGACATCTGGGTGCTTTTTGCCTAATGTTTTATGAATACTGTAAATTCAGACATACTGTTTTTCACCTATATAGTACAGAAGTAGACATATTCAGATTTTTCAGGTGTGTTTAATTAGGGATGCACTCTAAAAAAATCTGTAAAAATAAGGCACAATGTACTGAATTAATTTAACGGAATATTCCATATTTATTTTTTAAATATATTTTGAATTTTGCACTTCTTTCCATGGTGTTTTAGGGAAATGTCCAGTTACTGGATAATGTCTGTGTAATGAGCTGCCAGTACTTTTTCTGTTATTTTCGGATTTATTTTTTAGTGTCAAGCTAAACTTGGCAGGACAGTGGACCGCAGAACCACAGTTAGAGTATTTATATGCTATACCCTATTTCAGATAATTCTTCCCCTGCACTTAAAAATGAATTGCGGTCAGCCAGCTTTTTTATTGTTTTGATTGTTTTGTGCTCTTTAAGTCTGAATATATATGGATCTCAGTCTGTTTATGAGTGAAAAATTGCATAACAAACATTTCAGTATAGAACAGCTTGAATCGCCAATGTGCTATTTTGCCATTTTCCTCAGATTAAATAGTATCTGATTTTGGCATATGCAGGCTACTATATATATCTATATCTATACGTGTTTATGAATGTGTGGGTGTTTGTTTGTTTGCATGCATGCACACGTGTGTGTATTGTGAAATGGCTGTTGCGCCTTTTTTTTTTTTTTTTGGCGTTTTCTGTGCGTGGGAATCAGAGAGCTTCTGTAACATCATGATGCTGCCACTCACACTTCTCCAATCGCAGCATGAGTTTCATCTTCTTCACTCCTCGTTTCTGATCTTCATGTTTCTTGGAGTGTTGCACGATCAGCCATCCCCAGGCCCCCTCACATTCCTCCTTTTTCTCTGAGAGAAAATAATGACAGAGCAGATGCTGATCACCTCTTCTCTCCACATGCGTGTGTGTGACGTCAGACCCCGCCTGCCTGCCTCTGATTGTCTCGGAGGCATTCATTGCGTTAAGTTCATCTCTGCAGGCTTCACTGGTGTGGGTGTGAGACAACAACATCCTTTTTGTAACATCCAGTTTAATCAGAGCCAATTGTTTATTTCTTACCTCACTCCATCCTCCTTTTCTCTCCGTCTCTATACTCCCTGAAACCTGATTTGCAGTGTGAATGTTTTGTAGATATTCACTGGAAGTGTTAAATGTCCTTGCCAAGGACACTTCAGAGCTTTCATTTTGGTAATGCAGTAATACATCAAGACATAGAGCGGAAAAACTGACACACACATATATGAAGAAAGTGCATTCTTCAAGTGCAAGCCAATGTTTTCTGATAATTCATTCCTCCGCGTGCCCCTCCTCTTTGCTGAAGTTGCTATGTGACGGAACAATGAACTAGAACACCTAGTGAGCAGCGCTCAGGGTGCTGACTTTTATCGATTTTGTATCATCACAGAGGCGCTGCCAGGTGTGGAGAGGGGGGAGCTCATTTTATTTATGTCAGTTCTGAATATATTACATTCGTTTTGAATAATGAACTCATGAGCTGCAAGCGTTCTTCGCTTAACTTTCCTCTGCCCACCATCTTCATTTCTCACATCCTGTTCAAGGATAACTTTTACATGTAAATTGAATCTAATCTATCTATATATCTGTCTGTCTATCTACTTTATCTATCTATCTATTTATCTATTAGGGGTGTAACGGTACACAAAAATGACGGTTCGATAAGTAACTCCGTTTTTGAAGTCACGGTTCGGTACGGGTTCGGTACAGCAGAGGGAGAAAACTACTTTTTTTCTTTTTTATTAAACAGTGGTTTACTGAACAAATTGTGTTTCTGTCTTTAAATTCATTCAATTATAATTAAAAATATGATTACACAAGATATGATACATTTAATTAAAGGAATAATTCACTTTCAAATGAAAATTACCCCAAGCTTTACTCAACCTCAAGCCATCCTAGGTATTTATGACTTTCTTCTTTCTGATAAACACTCTTGGAGATATTTTAATAGATATCATAACGCATCCGAGCTTGATAATGGCAGTGAACAGGACCCACAAGTATGAGCTGAAGAAAGTGCTTCCATCCACATCCATCCATCATAAACGTACCCACACGGCTCCGGGGGGGTTAACAAAGGCCTTCTGAAGTGAAGCGATGCATTTGTGTAATAAAATATCCATATTTAACAAGTATATATAGCTTCCGCTAGACCGCTTTCCGTATTCAACTTACAAAGAAAGTGTAAAACTCTTGCAGTTCAAAAAGCTTATGCTACGTCCTACGCCTTCCCTATTTAACTTACGGAAAAAGCTTACCTGATGCGACGCCAATTTACACTTTCTTCGTAACTTGAATACGAAAGGCGGTCTGGCGGAAGCTAGATATTTTACTTCATAACTTGTTAAATATGGATATATTTTTTTACACAAACACATTGAAGGCCTTTATTAACCCCCGGAGCCATGGGGAGAATGTTTATGATGGATGGATGGATGTGGATGGAAGCACTTTCTTCATCTCATACTCGTGGGTCCCGTTCACTGCCATTATAAAGCTTGGTTAGGGTTAGGGTTAGTCATATACACCTAGGATGGCTTGAGGATGAGTAAAGCTTGGGCTAATTTTCATTTGAAATTGAACAAATCCTTTAAGTTGTAGTGTATCTTTCAACATACCTTCAGATGTTCATTCTGTAACTAGGAAGGGATGATCGCGTTCACTCACGCTCCACGCTACCACTTGAACTGAGGTGACTACACAGCGATCTGTCACGCCACATCAGAAAGCATCATAATACATTTATTGTTTTAATTTTGTGATAAAATGGACAGAATTTGAAAGATGACACTTTGTTTTTTATCGAAAGTAACAAAACACAGAGCTTATTGCGATTATTGTTCGTTAATTCTGGTTAAAAATGGTTAGGATTCAATGCATTACTGCGTGCGCCCCTTTCTGGATTGGAGTTTGGATTGCCTGTGACTGACTGTGTTCGTCATGTGACTGCATGCATAAATACACAAATACATGTACTGTTACACCCCTTACTATTTATCTATCTATCTATCTATCTATTGAGTGACCTATCATGACAGCCTTGTTTGAATTTTTTCTGTTTATAGGTTTATAGATGGATGGATGGATTCATTCATCTTGTGAGTGTACATGATTTTTCAAAAGCACTATTCTTGACTTTAGGGGTAAAACTTTTTAATGAGGAAAAAATGACTGAGTGCATCATTAGTGGCTTATGTAAAATTTCATTTTTAGGAGGTTTTGCTGAACTTTTAATACTAGGGGAGGGATGGGTTTGTAGTTGCATACCAAAAATGGAAAGAATGATAGAGGCTAACAGTTAAAGAAGAAAACCCTGCTGAAAAATACAGCATTGTTGGTCACCAGCAAAAGGTATGGGAAGTGGGAGTGTGGTTTTGCTTGAGAACAGCATGACTATGCTTGTCCACTATCTAGACCAGCACTAAACCAGCTCTAACTAGCATAAACTGGCATGAATTCCATGTTGGCCCAGGCTGGTTTATGCTGGTTAGAGCTGGTATAGTGCTGCTATAGCATAAACCAGTCTGGACCAACATGCTGGTTTATGCTGGATTTTTCAGCAGAGATAAACTCAAGAAGAAAATCTGGAGGTAGAAAGGTGGAAACGTTAGTGGACGAATGGACAGAGTGTGAGTGAAAACTAAACCCAGAAATAGGATGATGAGGAGCAGGATAGTTAGGAAGAGAGAAAGGAGAGGTGCAGTATAGTGAGCTGTGAAATTTAGCTTAATCTTTTTTTCTTTCTCTCCTACCATCCATCTCCAGTTCCACCTACAGATGCAGCACCCACCTTGCTTTCACTCTGCTCAACTTCCTATCCTGCTGCCCTGAATGCATCATACATGTATTTGTTGTTTTTGTCAGCTAAAACTCAATCATATGGCCTCTTTGGATTACATACATGCTGCATAACATAATGTTTTAATGTGAGACACCCATATCACATTGACTTTGACAAATGAGAATGCCACATACTAGCATGGCTATGAACAACAAAAAGAGCACATTAGACCATAGTTTGCAGTTGTGACTGTTGTAGAATCAATATCTCCCTTACTCCCACTCCATGGTAAAAATACACGTGTACATGCTCTGATTTGCCCACGAGGCTCAACCACAGTCCCTCTGCAACACCCACTCAGTTGTGTTGCTGCTCGTGCCAACTTGTGCCAGCCCAATCTTCACTCCAAAGGAGGCATTTTACTGTCAGTATGGTCAATACTGTAGCCCAGTGCATTGTGCGTTACTCGCAGAGAGTCTGTTTCTAACTTAGGTTCAGTAAAAATTACATTAGTCTGAGATATTTCTGACTGTAAAAAAGTTTTTAGGCTAGCCTTTCTAAAGCCACTAAATTACTTAAAACTGGGAGGAAAAGCAAAAATATGATTAAATATTTTCTGAGATGCCATGTCATAATGTTACAAATGTAACTAATCAGGACTCAACAATAAAGATGGCCACAATACACCGTTTCTGTCACCTTAATACACATTTTTACTTGTGCAAAACTCTAGAAAGAGTTTATCAAGCAAGTTTATCAGGTTTCTTCAGCACATATTCAAAATTTGCACTCAAATATATATCTTGTATACATGTACGTATATATGGTAATAATAAAAAAACAAAGATATGACATCCAAAGTATGTAAGCTAGTACAACTAGATCTCTTTTATCGAATCCAAAAGGTTTTAGTTATATTTTGCTACATATAAAGGTATTTTAAAGATTTTGATGTGTCAAAAGGTCATTCGGTTTAACTGTCCAAAGGCCAATACAATTTCATTTATGATTAAAATATCTTAAAATGTAATAAATGTATATATTTTTTATTCTGGCATGATTTTATAACATAAAATATATCAACATAGTGCAAAATGGTATTAAAACTGTGTAGAAGTCGTTGCTTTGTTATGAGAAAGAATGTCCAGAAAAATGAATTTCATTGATGTTATTCGGAGTAACCAATATAAAGGGACCATTTTGGATCAAGTCATGAGGTCAGTATCATGTGACAGGATGTGCCATCATTCAGACACTTGCAAAGGACCACATGGTCATGAAGCAAATTAACTAACTCTCATTTAACTATTTGGAAAATTTGTGTTTTCACTTGCTCATATACATGTCCAGAAACATAAGGTCATAAAAACTTGTATTAAATATAAAATGTTTGATTGACCTTTTGCTAGCTAGCTATCAAAATAACTAGCTAGCTAGATATCAGCCTGTTAGCATTTTTTTAAAATATCGTCATTCGGTATAACCAAAAGTGTCATTCGGGAAAACTGAAATTTTGGTCTTTTTTGGTGACAAATTTGTAAAAATTGACAAATGCAGTGTTAACTGATTATAAAAACCATATAATCTCATTGTTAACACTTAATAAAACTTCAAAATTAATTATATCTCCATTATGTTTTCTTACACTTTTAAAAACTTTATTTGTCAATGACCCATATACATAATTTGTGTTCCTTGCAAGCTTAAACATTTGGTTTTACTGTGAAATGTTGAGCATTAAAGATCACAGAATTCTGCTAATTTAAAATGTTACCAAGGTAACGTAATCTAGCTGGCAAAAATAGATGAGGTTTTGTTGAAATATTTAGAATGATAATATTATAAATTAAATTGGATCAAAAAGTTACATTATAGCTAATTTGTAGTCATTAAATGCAAATTACATTAATTATTGTAACTTTTTTTTTGTAAAGAAATCTTAATGTTTAATTAATAATATAAAAATATTTCCTTCTGACACAAAGTAAATATATATATATATATTTTTTAAAAAATAAAAATTCTATTTTGTTGTTATCTACTGACTGGCCATGCATTGTTATGTTTTTAATTGTTGGACATTATTTTTTAAATATGTGCCAAACAATGAAGGATGTCTTTTTGGCGCATATATTGTGTTTTTGGTTTTAAAATATGTGATTTTGCTCTTGTATTGTCATCCCATCGCTTGTATCCAATTACATTTCGTCACGCTTGTGTTATGGCTGTTTCTTCCAATAAAGATTAGGATGCATAGATATCTATGTAGGCATTTTTTTGCTTGTGTGTGTGTGTGTGTGTGTGTGTGTGTGTGTGAAGATACACCTGTAGAACCGCTGTGGTCATTTTTTTATTTTTTTTTTATCACAGGCAGTCACACTTCTCCTGCAGCCCTGCTAATCGTCCACCAAGTGAGGGGCCACAAAGCATGCCAGAAACACAAATAAACACCCCACTGAAATAACAGGTGTGTGTGTGTGTCTCTGCACCATGATACGTGCATTATAGGAGCCAGATTCCCTGTGACAAAATGGGCTTGAGTCCGATACGACTGTGTCCTGCTGTCTGTAATTGCATGCGGCTTGTGGTAAATGTTTAGGATGACAGCCAATTTCATGAGCAAGTGTGACTGAAAGAAATTATGCAATAGCACTGTCTGCAGAAGAGAGTTGGATGCTGGTGTTCCTAAATTTTGGATGGTTTGACAGATTATTAAATCATTCAGAGGGTGGTACGTGCTGATCTATCTGGTACCGGTTTGAACATTAGCATCATTCCAACAAATGTGATGCCCACCACATTATTAAGGCAAATAATGTTCATTTCAATCTCAGAATGATTTTAGTGACTTTACAATGAGCACATTTAAATGCTAAATGAATGCTTTTGCAAACATTACACATTTATGAAAATGTACACGTTGTAGGCCTAAAAATGTAATGCTTACATATAAATTCAGGAATTATAAATTGCCATTATGTCTCCATTAGGTTTAAAAAAAATTATTCGATAATTATGAGCTGCAAACGAGTTGCTAAAAAAATACCTGTAGAATTGTGTGTGTGTGTGTGTGAGAGAGAGTGAGTGTGTGTGTCCATGTCTGTGCCAGTGCTATCTAGGCCCCAGGTAACAAATGACTTCCTGTGGTAATTGCTCTAATGAAGCAGGGAGGAGAGCTGTGGAATTTTTAATAGGTGTGCGCAGAGTGTAAGTGTTCACAAAATTAGGTGCAGGGGAGAGAAAGACAATAGGTGAGATGGGAAGATAGATGTCTGGTGAGCTAGCCATGGAAAGAGTGTCCCATTTGTCTGTTTTCTCTTGCCAGGGTTTTGAGCCCTGACAAATTGTCAGATCCATGTTATAATCCATGTGCTTAAAATTCTTGTTTTCACTGAGACTGGGATGGATGTATGTTTGTGCAAGAACAGCACTCTTGTCAATAGGAGGCAGGGGCATCATGCACCCATTTGTTTTAGGGGGCTCCAGTGGCAGGAATAAAAACATTTTAACAATGTATTAGCTTGTCTTATGTAACACAAGTTAGTCCATCAATAGGTTTTGATCAGTGAACCTGGACTGTGAACGTGCTTTCACCAAGTACAACATGTTCCCCAGGAACTATGGTTTTTGGGATGGTACTTTGTGTGTTTCGACCGCAGGAACCAGGGAAGTTCCAGGTAAAAATTCCCCCATCAGAAAGTCCCTGCTCACGAGGTAGTACTTTTTCAAAGTTCAAGAACTTTCGGGGGTGGGACTTGGGCGCTGAACATGATGATTGGTTGAGTTCACGCAGCGTTTTATTTCAACCACCATTTTTAAAAGTTTGTTGCGGTGCATGCAGTAAGAGTTGTTTGCTATTCGAATCAACAATGGAGTTTAAAAACGACCGATGGACTAACAATGAGGTTCAGGTTTTATTAAGCTCATATGTGGAGGATGAAATCCAGCGGGAACTGGAAAGTCGTACATCACCGGACTAATCTTCACAGTACTTTAGACCATGATGGAAACGCAGACAGCAACACACCTGGGCAGAAAAAGTTCCTGGGACAAATTGTTCCAGGTAATTTCGGTGGAAATGTGGCTTTTGTTGATCCTGGAACAATGTTCCAATCAACCAATCAAATTTGAGGGACAAGTTTACAGTTTAGGTCAAGTTTAGGCTTACAACAAGGGTTAGGGGTTTCTGCACCATTCTTATTCACTTATCATTTCTCTCTGATTTTAGGGATAAGTTATGGGTAGGGTTAGGTTTAGGGGTAGGGATAGGGTTAGCACTACATTTTCAGACAGGAATGTTATTCCAGGATCAACAAAATATATTGATTCAAGAAGATGTCTTACTTGCCAAAATCATGGTGACTGAGCAAGGAGACCCAGTTTGAAATCCTGGTTGCAGTGCTGGGTAACTGATTATATGTAGGCCTAATCTTGATTATGTAATTAAGTACTTGTAATTAGATTACATTACATTTTAAAATACTCCTAATTAGACTACAGAAACTAATTGTATTGTAAATATTTTTTTAATAAAAAATTTATTTCTTAATATTTATATTTATTATTTGTAGAAATATGTATTTTAATAAAAGAACATATATTTTTATTTTTTTTAAGCCAAGCAAACTTGCAGCTGAATTTGACAGCCAGTGAATGCCATTTTATTGTATGAAAAAGAGCAGCATTGACATTTTCATAGCTTCTTTTGAATTCCACAGAGGGGAAAAATGTGCAACCCTATTGAACCAGCCAAATTTACACATGTGATTAGGTCATTTCTGACTGCTACGTTTTAGCTAAACATTTTTTTACTACAATAATAATCATGCAACTTTATTATCAGAGATATAAATCTATGGGCATGACACTTCAATATGTTTTCAATAACACAGAAATCACATGAGATAAGTACATTGTGCTGCAACTCCTTATCAGCACACAGAGAAGCCCTGAGTGAGAACACACTTGTATTAATGTAGTGGGTTGGAATGTCTCTAAAGTGATATTCTTCCACCTACACACATTCACACCTTCATCAGAACAGCAATCTCTCCCCCATGGTCATGCTGCTTAGCCATGCCTAAGCAAATGTATTGATGTGAGTGGGTGTTTTCTGGATTACCCTGAAGGATGGAGAGAAAGAGAGAGAGTAAGAGAACCAAGGCTTCTCTGTACATTTTTTTTAACATTGGTACGCAAGTGATCAAAAATAGCTTACTAAGTAAGAAGCATCTGACTCATTTTGTGTGCAGTAAAATCTCTTCACACCTCCGTGCTGCATCAGATGGCCAACCTGATGCTGCACGCATATCCATATTATCTTACTAAACGGTTTACTGTGAAGATGTTGCTTTTTTTTCTGCTTACTCCATGTTTCTATCCATGTTTGTGTCCTGCCTTGTTGTTGAGGCAGTGTGAATGAGTGTTGTTGATGGCACTGGAGCGATTCATCATGGTGTGAACAGTGGGCTCTGGGAACTGAAGGGCATGAAGGCAATACACAGGGGACTAATAGAGCTAGACCTCTACAAACATGGCTGCTTGACATCTCACATCACACATTCAAGTCAAGCTCATGTCTTTGAGCAGTTAGTATACTTCTGTTGTTTCTCTTGGTTGGCTACTTGGGTCATCTTGGGCTTCCAACGCAAAAGCTGTTCCAAAATATTGGCACAATAATTGGTACCGTATTGGTCCGTATAATATTGGCCAATATTATAATCCATAATAAAATATATTATTATAAATTATATAAAAATATAATATATAAAACTAAAAATCTTTTAGTTATATAAAAAATATATTTAAATATTTTTAAATCAGATATTGTATATTTCTCATTTTAACTATTCTTAGTTTATCTTTGCCATCATCTAACATTCACTTAATGTTACGTAAACAATTTAGTAACATTATTAAATGTATTCTTTAGACTACCATCCAAAATCAGGATCAGTATGGGATCAGTAAGATTTTTTTTTAAGAAATTAATACTTTTATTCAGCAAAGATGCATTAAACTGATCAAAAGTGACAGTGCATTTTCTATTCATCAAGGAATTCTGAAAAATGTATCACAGTTTCCACAAAAATAGTAAGCAGCACTTGTTTCAACTGTTTTAACATTGATAATAATAATAAATGTTTCTTGAGCACCAAAGCTGCATATTAGAATAATTTGTGACACTGAATACTGGAGTAATGGCTAATGAAAATTTGCATCACGGAAAATTTACTTTTTAAAATATATATATATAATATTTCACAATATTGCTGTTTTTACTGTATTTTTGATAAAATAAATGTAACTTTGGTAAGCAAAAGTGTCTTCTTTTAAAATCTTTTTTTTTTTTAAATCTAAAATTTTGTTATAATGTTGTGATGCCTAAATTCACTTGTAGCATTTAAAATGGTTGATTTTAGTTTCTATTTTATTATTATTATTATTATTATTATTTAGAAAAAACCTTATAGAATTATAATGTTGGACATGTATTAGTTATCAGCCACACCATAAAAATAAATATCGGCTTATCGTTATTGGCCAGAATTGACCCTTCGCAAAGACCCGCCCCCCTTAGTTACTGTTGCTTTGTCTGACAAGCCATGGCGCTGTCACAACCTACAGAGTGAAAAATACATTGCGGAGCAAAGAGGACACTGACAACACGTCGACAGACAAGACAGAGCAGGTTACTTATGATATTAAACAAAGTCCCAGCTTGCAAATTGTGATTTTTTTTAAAAGAAATTCGAACAATAAAAAACGTTTTGTGGCTCTTTAATGTGTCGTGAGAGACTGTTGTAGCGCCTCAGCTCAAGTGGTTTGTGAACCGATCATCTCTTTAGTTAATTTATAGCATCAAATAAACATGAATGAACATCAGAAGGAATGTTGTTTCAAACACAGAAAGACGTCAGTACACACCATTTTTCAAGTTCAAGTCCACCGAGGTTAATCTTCTAACTCCTGACTGCTTTGTCGGACAAAATGGCAGATTCGGTGTTATGATTGGTTAGATTGCTTGTCAATCAATCTCCCGGCGAAGGGTCAATTGTAATATTAGTGAGAAGCATTAGAAATGTTGTTTGGAAATAATATATTTATACCACTGTATATAATCAATACTGAAAAGTATGGATTCAGTCTAATAACAAATGGGCCAATTACATTTATAAATAGGTCTATACACAATATTTGCATGAACTATGTATCACATTGTTAGCTTAGCAACACGTTAACAGCAAACAACTGCCATCAATTGTGAGTCATATCTCCTGTGTGGTTTGTGTGAGGAGCACTATATATATGACGCACAGAGTTGCTGCCTATGTAGAGCGCTCCAAATCTGTCACTTAAGAGGTTTCATTTCAGTTAGAATGCTGCCTTAAAGAAAACAGTCAGGCAGCTCATTAGGTTTCGGAACACAGTTTATATGTACCCTATCAATAAAAAATTAAAATGATAGCAGATTTTTGAAGCGCCTGTTTTTCTCTCCAGCAAATTTAATGTCATCACCATGCTGTATTCACAAAATTTGCTGACCCTGTAGAAGCTTGTAAGAAATGGCAGCTACACATGTGATCTCAGTGACTGTTGCTAGGCGGTGATGTCATCATCTTAGCAGCACAGCGTGTACTTGAATCAGGTCATGCTGCTCAGCTCTTTTAAGTGTCTCTGGCCTTTGTCTTCCTGAATAATTGATGATGTCTCATTGATTGTTGTCTGTCCACATTGTCCCCAAAAAAGGGACCAAACATATCCAGAGAAGCTAAAGAGCATGTGGTTGAGAAAGAAAACAACCTTGGCCTTCAGCAAAGATGCTTTTGTTTGGTGCGGTTTGGTGGTTTGTGGCGTGGATGTCAATACTAATGAGAAGCGTAGTTGAGAAAGGAAATAATTATCCTGAGTGAGGGTGAAGTGGAGCTTATAAAGGGAAGAGCATGCACAACAACAAAACCATTGAAGTAGTGATGAGAAGAAGTGAAAAATTATGTTCAAGATGAAAGAACGAACGTCCCAAGGCTGATTAGCTCACATTTTTGATTCACATAAACAACCTTCCTCTTTCTCTCTCGCATCTCACAGGTTGAGGATCAGGAGTCATGGAGTCTCTCTTCGGTGGACAGTTGGGTCTGCTGGGGGGTAACGAGGGTCTGAAAGAAGATGGCTGCGGGGTGGGCTGGTCCAGCTCTCCCTTATCAGAGGATATGTACTCTGCCTCCCACTTCGCCCTCATCAGCGCCTACCAGGACATTAAGACTCGACTGGCTGGCCTTGAGCGAGAAAATGCAGACATCAAAAGGAAACTCAAGATTTACGAGATAAAGGTACAAAACGACTCAAAGATCCTTTTGCTTAAGATATCGGCAGAGGTCACCTTAGATGTCGGCCGGTGGTGTAACTGGCTGGCCAGTTGTACTTGGATTTGTAGTTTATTTGTACTTCCACTACTGTACAATTAACTTTATATGCAAGCAGCCCTGTTTAATGATTAAAACACTAAAAATGTGCAATGTTACAAGTGATTAACCAAAATTTATTTTTTACTAAAACCGAAATTAAAGGGTTAGTTCACCCAAAAATGACATTTCTGTAATTTCTGTCAAGACCTTCGTTCATCTTCAGAACACAAATTAAGATATTTTTGATGAAATCTGAGAGCTTCTGAACCACACATAGGCAGCAACGTCATTGCACCTTTGGAGGTCCAGAAAGGTAGTAAAGACATCGTTAAAATAGTCAACGTGACTACAGTGGTTCAACCTTAATGTTATGAAGTGACGAAAATAGTTTTTGTGTGCAAAAGCAAAACAAAAATAATGACTTTTTTTAACAATTTGAACTGTTGTCATACACGGTTGACGTAGTGAACGCAGCGCAGAGCTTTCGTGTTCTACATCCAAATGCTGACTCATTATTGGCCGGCTCTGCATCAGCATCACACCCAGGCATCGTGCTGCTCATGTGTATAGCATCGGCCAATACTGAGCCGGCGTAATTTTGTCATTAGAAATCATTCTTTCAGCGTACCTTCTGAAATGTATTCATGTTTATTTCACGCTATATCTTGAAGCGCAAGAGATGATTGATTCATGAGGGTTAAACTGCCACTGAACTGAGGCAGATACAGAGATCTGTCATGCCACATTAAAGAGGGTTAAAACAACATTCATTGTTTGAATTTCATTCTAAAATTGAGAGATTTCAAAAGCTGAGACTTTATTTCATATCAAAAGTAACAAATCTCAAAGACCCACTATTTCAGAAATTCTCTCTGAAAAAATATTTGTTTTTTCCATTTGCTTTAATGACAGCAGCACTTGAGCTACATGAACTCCACAAGTTTGTGTAAAGCCTGATGATCATGTTATCCAGCTTGATATGAGAATGAACCAAAAAGCATATTGTGCTTTAGTGGAAGCACAAAAAAACTTTTGATTAGTGACCTAGAAATAGTGCAGAATTTTAAATTACTATTATTAAATTTCTTGTTTAAAACTGGCTACTTATTTCCAGGTTTAAATGAAAGAAATCCTATATTTTTAATGTGGTCTCAGTATAGCTCTCTTCACAACAACACAGACACAGGTCTGTTCCTGTTCCGGGTGTTTATTTTTCTTAGGCTTTATGCCGTAAAAGCACTGTATTCGTAAATGAACATGGTACAAATACATCAGCAAATTATACAATACATAGTCTAAAAGTAAACGAGATACAAAATGACATTTAGAGCTATTATGGACACCTTTAATATATTAAATAAGTGTATTGAAGGTGTCCATAATAACCTCGTTGACTGCTTGTTATGAAAAGAAGTCTTTGAGTCCTTAGAAGCTTTAAGAAAATCCTCTTTACTGTTTGTTTGACTTTAGACAGCACTGATTTTAAACTAAATATGCAATACAGCAGAGCCTCGTGAGGCGCCCGCTCATCATCTGTCCATCAGGGCGACTCAGTAATTTGTCATTTCCACTAAACACAGTGACGCATTCTTATGCCTTATGCTTTAAAGTACAAAAAATGAATTTACATCAGATTACATCACATTTACATTTAAAAAAAAAAACTCAAAAAGTTTACATGAAATTATGATGGAATATAATAATAGAACAGATTAGAATAAGAGAATAGAATAATAGAATAGAATATGAATATTTACTTGTGGATGCAACTGGAGATAAAATAGTCTGTCAAGCCTAATTAAGCTAATTAAAATTTCAAAATGAGTCATGTTCAAATGGCGTTGCCTATCAAATTAGTTTTTACTGTACCGCAGTATAAGGATGCTTAAGAATGTTTTAGCTATTGTCAAATATATATGACATAATCATCCAGTCAAAAGTAGGGTTTAGACATCCTTGTTAGGAACCCTTTCCCCCGCACCTCGCTGCCTTATCTCACATTAATGCAGAGACAGTGACATGATCACCGACATACTATATAAGGCATTTAATTAAAGTAGAACAGAGAGGACACGCATAGCAAGTAATAAAATGGTTACAGTTTTCTTGTGAAATAATAGTGATCTTTGTGAGTTCAGCAGCTGAATGCTAATATAAGCTGTTGTCAGAGTTTATGCTAAGCATATAACATTGATTTGATTAATGACTGTGCCATGACAGCACTCATTAAGAGCTGTGCCTGCTTCATGTATGAAAGAGCTTTATTTATAGGCCAGCTGACACGTGAGCCAAGCTGTACATAAACAAGTGTGCATGCTCTCTGTAATTAGCATGTCAAGCATCCACATAAAAACACACAAAGCCACTTGTACACACAATACAAGATGCTCCTGATAGATCGCTTGATTGTTAGGAAAGTAGATCACGTCTCTATTAATTTTTAAACATGAACACGTGATTGTTATTCACATGAGATTATTTTTTCTAGATGAGAATGTTTATCTTCCTTTGATTACAAATCAGGAGCACAATGCTTATGCTGTGCAGTAAGCTACTCAACAGAGTGAGCAGCTGGTTCATTTGATGTGATCTTTGGGTACGACTAGGTAGGTTGGGCAGCTTCCAGGTCTCTGGGGAGCTGCAGGTTGGAGATGCTCCAGATTGGATATCTTTAAAGCTTTTTGGTTTGGCCCTCCCCAAACATATGCATGTATACACACCAACGATGGCTAGCCTCTGAAGAACAGCTGTTTTTGCAGAAGGCAAGAGAAAGAGAGAGAGAGCGCCTTCAGGGTTCTGCGTTCACTATGGCTCACTGCCTAGTAAAGGGCTAAATGTGGGGAACAAATGCACACAGCTCTCAAAGCTCGTAGGAGTAAAAATATATGAGATCCAGCACATCAAAGCACACAGCATCTACTGAGATATATAGTGTGTATGTATAATGTATGTCCTGGCAATTACCTAAAACACCATAACTAATATCTCACTGGTTTTACATATGTTTTGGTATGTCTAATCATATACTGCTAAATTGCAGATGAACTTTGTCCAAACTGGAGGTCATCTGAGGGGAGTAAAAAATAAATAAAAAATCTGTGTTGCCGTACACTATCATTCAAAAGTTTGGGGTTTGTAAGATTTTATCACCAAGGATGCAATTATTTAACCAAACAAAATTTCACAATATTACAGTAAAAACTAATTTTTATTACAATTTAAAATAACTGATTTCTAATATAATTTAATGTAATGTAATGTATTCCTGTGATGGCAAAAAATTAATTTTCAGCAGCCATTACTTCGGTCTTCAGTGTCACATGATCCTTCAGAAATCATTCTAATATGCAGAAATATGGTGCTCAGAAACATTTTGTATCATTAAGGGTGAAACAGTTGTGCTGCTTAATATTTTTGTTGAAAAAAAAAAAAAAAAAGTTTTTTTTTCCCCTCAGGATTATTGATGAATAGAAAGTAACTGCAAATAACTGGTTCTTTTGACATATAAATCTTTTGTAAAATTATAATGTCTTTACTGTCACTTTTGATCAATTTAATTTATCCTTGCTGAATAAAAGTAATAATTTCTTTTGAAAGAAAGAAAGAAAGAAATCTTACTGACCATAAACTTGAATGGTAGTGTATATTTTCTATCATTTATTAATTTATTTATTTTTGGCTTTTGGCTTTGTTTTATTGGAAAGGAAAGTGGAGGTGAGAGAGTAACAACAAATGTGCTTCATTGCATGTGATACATTGCATCTAGATATATGCCCAATGCTTTTCTCCATCATTTTATAATTGCTAGAGAATTATAACAAACGTCTGTTTAAAAAAAAATTGTTTACCTACTGATTTCTGCACAGTGTTAAACCCCTACACCTCATTTGCATAGACAAAATGCATATTTGTGCTAAAAAAAATGGCTTTCCATTACAGATTTGAAACAAATCTTTTGCGATATTTTCTAAATGTCGATAAGAAACTACTATTCAGTTAACTACCATTAACTGATGTTATGCGACTAAAACGTAATTTTTTCCTCTTGCGATGAGTCACTCCAAAAATCATGGCAACAGATGTTTGTAGGTTTAAGTATATTGAAGCCACTGCACTAGCCATTATTTTTAATCGAAGGAGATGTAGGCATGTTATCCAGGCGTTAATGGCAAGGAAAGCCCCTTATACTTGGGAGCAGCCACGTATGAGGTGTTTCTGGGTGTTTATCCCGCCCATCTGCTTCAAGGTCTTGATAAATTATGGCATTTCTTTGTTGTTTAGAATCCAGTATTCCTGTAATTCTTTTGTCTTTTATGAGTTTAACAAAGAACTCCGTCTTGTCTTCTGTCCAAACATTCCGCACCGCACTGACTTTTACGTATGCTAGGTGACCTGTAAATGCGAGAAAAAAAAATTTCCATTCCTTTTTCGAATGGCCTGAAAAACCACCTCATGCAATACATTTTTTTACAATATATGGGAGCTTTTGTGAAATTTACATGTTTCCATTTGCCATATTTTCAGTTCACAATTTCAATTTGCGCAATTTGAGGGGTAATGCAAATACAGCTAATGACTTCATTTAAATACTCATAGTTCAACCAGTGCAGATAGTGCCCAGTTACACCAGATTGTGGGTGGTTAGTGAATATGATGCTGGTTTTTGTGCCAAAAGTGGTACAACTGTTTATTAAAGGGTTAGTTTACACCCCTAAGACTTTCGTTCATCTTCGGAACACAAATTAAGATATTTTTGATGAAATCCGATGGCTCAGTGAGGCCTCTATTGAGAGCAAAGCCACTGAACCTCTCAAGATCCATAAAGGTACTAAAAACTTTTTTAAAACAGTTCATGTGAGTATGGTGGTTAATATTATAAAGCGACAAGAGTACTTTTTGTGCACCAAAAAAACAAAAGAACGACTTTTCAATAATATCTAGTGATGGCCAATTTCAAAACACTGCTTCGGAGCTTTACGAATCGAATCAGTGGTTCGGAGCGCCAAAGTCACGTGATTTCAGCAGTTTAGCTGTTTGATAGGAGTTGATAGGAGTTTGATAGGAGCTGTTTCAACATATTGTTGAAAAGTCGTTATGTTTTTTTGGTGCACAAAAAGTATGCTCATCGCTTTAATATTAAGGTAGAACCACTGAACTCACATGAACTGTTTTAAAAATGTTTTTAGTACCTTTATGGATCTTGAGATGTTCGGTGGCTTTGCTCTCATTAGAGGCCTCACTGAGCCATCGGATTTCATCAAAATATCTTAATTTGCGTTACAAAGATCAACAAAGGTCTTACGGGTGTAGAACGACATGAGGGTGAGAAATAAATGACGTTATTTTCATTTTTGGGTGACCTAACCCTTTAAACCATAAATGATTCTGTTTAATGGCGGTTTGTACCTGTGATGAACCCTGTGTCACTTTTTGTGTATGTGTGTGTGCAGTTCCCCATGATAAGCGAGTTTGGAGAGGACAGAAACTCCTACTGCTCCTTTGAGCCCAAAGACACAGCGCTGCTCCAGTCAGAGAATGGCAGTCTGCAACAGAGAGTCAACATGCTTACCCTCGAGGTGAGAGGACAAACACATATACACACATCCTCCTCTTTCTGGACTGTATTTCATCTGTTGTTCTGCTAATTTCAAACAATCTCTCATAGTGTTATAGTGTGATTTGGCTATATTGTGTTGTAAATCTGGATTACACATCACAAAATTGAAAGATTAGAGTGGTATAGTAATACGATTAGCAGGGTAATGAAGGACAACTTGGAATGCCCAGTCATTCATGACAAAGGCCTTACATAATTTAGATGACGAAGTGTTCGGTTTTGTGTGCCTGAAGCCCGCTCTCGGTTGTCTCTCTCGACTGGCTGTGATGTGGAGTGTAAATGGGAAGATCATACTCTCTCTCTCTGCATCTCTCGGCTCATTGCCTGGCGAAGCGTCTCATTAATTAATGATGCTTGCTATGTGTTTCCATAGCCACCCAGCAGCCTTCCCTCCGTCAAATAGCCAGGTTTCTCTTTGTCATCTGTTCTTCTCTCTCCCACACCTCCCTCGCGTTTGCTGACGTGTGGTACTTTGTGTGTACATTCCTTATTCTTCCACTCTATCCTCGCTTGACTGTGGCCTTCCTCCTTGATTCGTGTCTTGTTGTGTTTCATTCTTAACTTTTTTTCCCAACACTAACAGCTTTGCAGTCCTGAGCTATCGCTGAGATCTAATGCAGTGCAATTGAAAGTAAATACCCTGTTCTGTTATTTTTTCTGAAAATAAGCTACTATTATCTGTGAAGCCAAAGGATCACTGCAGAGAGGTATGATAATTGAAGTAGATGCTTATGTGTCTGTATTTAAATGAAAGTGCAGGCAACAACACAAGTGCATTTGTTTCATTTTTATATACATCAAGCAGAACACCCTGTGTCTATAAATGTTATTCTTTTTTACACCATGTCCTTACCAGTTTCCAGCAACAAGCAATTTGTCAGAATTTGAAACTTGTATGCAACATGACTAGTTGACAGAACAGTCACTTGCCCTTTCGCCATTCAAAAGCTTACATTTTGTTGATCTTGTACATCCATGTTTTTGCCTTGTAAACATAAACTTTGGTTTTATGTTGCTGATTTGTCATTTTCATACATGAATTGGCACCTCTTAAAGGATTAGTTCACCCAAAAATGAAAATTCTGTCTTTAATTACTCACACTTGTGTCGTTACACATCCGTAAGACCTTTGTTCATCTTCAGAACACAAATTAAGATCTTTTTGATGAAGTATAAGAGGTTTCTGTCCCTCCATAGAGATCCAACTCAACTACCACTCCAAGGTCCAGAAAGGTAGGAAAAACATCAAAGTACTCCATGTGACTCCGGTGGTTTAACCTAAATTTTATGAAGCGACACGAGTGCTTTTTTGTGCAAAAAAAAAAACATAATTTACCACTTTACTTACAAAAATATTGATCTGCAACGTGCGTTCACGAGAGCTTCACAACGCATGCGTGAGTTGAAGCCACTGGAGTCACATAGAGTACTTTAATGATTTTCCTACCTTCCTGGACCTTGGAGTGGTAGTTGCGTTGGATCTCTATGGAGGGACAGAAACCTCTCAGACTTCATCAAAAAGATCTTAATTTGCGTTCTGAAGATGAACGACTGTCTTACGGATGTGGAACGACACGAGGGTGAGTAATAAATGACAGAATTTTCATTTTTGTGTGAACTAACCCTTTAAGCCCATAGTATACTTCAGATAAACGCACAGCCTTGCAAAGTAACCCATGTAAACATCTTTGTATTCTTTCATGTTAGAGTTGTACAAATGAAGGTACTTTCTAACCTCTTTGCATACGTGTAAAAAATGAAGTATACTTTGGGCTTGAGTCCAGACCTTAAATTCATTGAAAGTCTTTAGGATGTGCTGGAGTAGACTTTACAGAGTGCTCGACTCTTGCAATATCTTGACCAAAACTTGATGCACCTCTTAATGGAAATAATATCACAACATTTTTTTTTTTTTTTTTTTTAATCAAGACTCAAGAGGTGCATCATTTTTTGGTCAAGATCTTGTATTGACCATACAAGAGTCAAGCACTCTGTAAAGTCTATTCCAGCAGTTTATATATATATATACATATATATATATATATATATATATATATATATATATATATATATATATATATATATATATACACACACACACACACACACAAACACAGGTTTGTTTTGCTATCTTAGTAAGGACATTCCATAGGCGTAATGGTTTTTATACTGTACAAACTGTACATTCTGTCCCCCTACACTACCCCTACCCCTAAACCTACCTATCACAGAAAATATTCTGCATTTTTACATTTTTAATAAAACATTGTTTAGTATGTTTTTAACGGTATTTTAAATATGAGGACTCATGAAATGTCCTCATAAACATGTTTACATCATAATACCAGTGCAATATCCATGTCATTATACAAATTAGTGTCCTCATAAATCATGAAAACAAGCACACACAGAACACACACACAGACAATATTTCTAGTAAATATAAAATATATTGGTACATTTTTTTTTTTTTTTGCTCTTTTGTGGTGGATTTAGAGCATAAGATTTAAGTCACAGCTTCCAGCAGAACTGATATTATGGGCCTATTAGAAACATAAAAATTCCATAATGGTAACAAACAAGCCAGTAAAAAAAGATATGTGAAAAGAAATAACTGACAAAATGAGATATATATATATTTTTATACTACACCTGCCTAATACCAAATGTTGCAACAGCTTGTCATTATACAGCCTGAGGACAGCCCAACTGTCCTTGTAATTCAAAGCACATAT
Source organism: Hypophthalmichthys molitrix (assembly GCA_037950675.1). Classification (NCBI taxonomy): domain Eukaryota; kingdom Metazoa; phylum Chordata; class Actinopteri; order Cypriniformes; family Xenocyprididae; genus Hypophthalmichthys; species Hypophthalmichthys molitrix. Next base: position 18,563,297 of record CM075503.1, read on the forward strand.
TAAACACACTAAATAATGTTTTGATGAAAATGTAAAAATGCAAAAAGATTTTTGTGAGGATTAAGCTGGCGTGTGTGTGTTCTACAGCTTCAGAAGAGCAAAGAACGAGAGGAGCAGCTTGAAGATGTCATTCAGGCCTATGAGAAGATCCACATGGAGAAGTCCAGCCTTCAGCGAGACCTGGACAAAATGGTGAGAGCTCTTCTGAAACATTCATTCCCCGACATCCATGCTAAGTTTGGCTGCCGAGCGGATGGGCAGTTGCGATAATTAGCCTCTCCATGTGCTTCAGGCTTTAATCCAACCAGGTGTCCACTTGATTAATCTTGTACTATGCGTACATCCTAACAGGGCTGTGTGAATGTAATTGGGCTCTTATATTTCCCAGCCAAGCCCTCGTATAAGTGGATGATGCTGGATATCTGTAATCATATATGCACATTTGCATTCTAAGTTTTAAACATGGGTCTCAAATGGCTTCAATTGGACGTGGCTGGGACCAAAAGAGTGAAGTTTTGAAAATTGCATGATGCAAGCTTTTGAGCATCTGTGCCGTTCGCCTCTCCGAAACACTCAGCCAGCTATCAGCTGTTACATCTACATGTCCTCATCTTTTATTGCTGACAAAAATTCCACATGGACGTGAATGTCAGAAGAATCTGCATGGTTAAAATAATGGCCTCTTTGCCCTTGTCTATCTTTTGATCAGTCCCTCTTTGCCTGTATTACTCTCTGTGCTTTCTCTTTTGGTGTTTCAGTTTTAATCTTTTATAATCTTTTACTTTTGTGTTCATCTTTGTCCCTTACCCTTTCTTCTTTTCCCTTTCTTCTCTTACTCTTTCCCGGTCTCAGACGTCTCTGGTGGAGAAACACGTTGAGCGGATTCACAGTCTCGAGTCAGCTCTGAGGCAGAGGGAGAGCTCTCTACACAAACTCAACACGCAGCTACACAACAAAGACATGCAGTATCTGCAACTACACAGCCCTGACCCGCATAGTAAGTCTTGATTTGTGTGTATGCATGCAGATGTTCATTTAGAAATCACTCAGTGTTCTAGGACATGCAGATCTGTGCTTAAAACCGCTACTGCTGCTGACTCGTTCACTCATGCACTATTCACTACGTAGTGAAAGTCATATACAGGTAGGTCTCTATACAGGTAAATGAGTGAATGAAAATTAGTGTATTCGGATAGTACTGCAATTTGTATGATCTTACGTCACATCTATTTCAAAACAAAAAATGGCAAAATATTTAGTGAATATTTACTTTTAAAGGGTTAGTTCACCCAAAAAATTAATTATTCACCCTCATGTCGCTCCGAACCCGTAAGACCTTCGTTCATCTTCGGAACACAAATTAAGATATTTTTGATGAAATCCTTGAGCTCTCTGCTCCTCCAGCAATTTAATTGCCACTGTCAAGGCCCAGAAAGGTACTAAAGACATCGTTAAAATAGTGAACATGACTACAGACGAGAATACTTTTTGTGCGCAAAAACAAAACAAAAATAATGACAATTTCTTCTCTTCCTTGTCAGTCTCCTACGCTGTTTACGTTCAGCGCTTCCAGGTTCTATGTTAGAATGCCGACTCATTATTGGCTGGCTCCTGCATCAGCATCACACGCATGCGTCGTGCTGCTCACATGAACAGCGTTGGCCAATACCGAGCCTTGTTTTGTTTTTTGCACACAAAAAGTATTCTTGTCGCTTCATTAAATTAAGGTTGAACCGCTGTAGTCATGTGGACTATTTTAATGATGTCTTTAGTACCTTTCTGGGCCTTGAAAGTGGTAATTAAATTGCTGTCCATGGAGGAGTCAGAGAGCTCTCAGATTTCATCAAAAATATCATAGTTTGTGTTCCAAAAATGAACAAAGGTCTTACAGGTTTGGAACGACATGAGGGTGAATAATTAATGACAGACTTTTTATTTTTGGGTGAACTAATCTTTTAATGGTCTTAACCATTTTAATCACAAATCACTGGTCAGGAAATTAGCAAGAATTGCACAAATACTGTAGGAAAAGTAACATAGCACAGAACAGCCTTTCCAGACAGCTTTTTACATGAAGAGTCAATGTTGTTCCACTCAATGTTAATGGCTTCAAACAGTTAATGAGTAGTTAAAACAAATGTCTCCCAGTTCATTTTAGTTTAATGTGAGACCCATATGTGGACTCTGACCAGGCCAAACATGAGCCTGATGGACTATTACATATATTACATATTATATAACAACTTTTCATTTGTGGGAATCAATCCATTCTGCAATATTCTCCTGTACCCAAAAGCATTAAATGACTTTTCACAGTGAAGTAGCTCACCAATACCAGCAGCTAAAAAAGCTCCCCACACAATGACACCTCTCCCTCCATGCTTCACTGTGTTAGAGATGCAGTTATTACATATTTCTCAGCAGATTTTTGAAGACAGTGCTCTAGAGCATCACCATGCAACTCGTGTTTCATTGTGATTCATCACTCCACACACAACTTCCAATATTCTGCCAAAAACTTCATTCTGTCTTTGATGTTTTTCTGAGACAGCTATAGCTTTTTAAGCAGTGCATTTGCTTATATTTTGCTAATTTCCCAACCAATAATTTGTGGTTAAGAGAATTAAAAGCTTAGTGTTTTGCCATATTTGCTATTAGAGTTGTTTATCAGCATAAGATCTTGTTCATTATTTGTCATTTTATATGCCTGCTTCATTTGTATTCAGCTCCAGCGACATATTGTGTATTGGTGTCTTTGAAGTGTGCTTTTTCATTATATATGCTTCACAATTTATGTCCAGTTTTCAATCTAGCCTAATTTAGTTTTTTTCAAAGAGCCCCTCTCCTCTGAAGGACTTCAAACAGGCCAAGCATCAGTCCTCTTGTCCTTTTGGTCCTCTTTGTTTTTTTCCCCTGATGGCAGTGTTGTGTTGCATCTCTCTCCTTTTACCTCATTCCCCTCTTCTTTTCTCTCTTTCTTTTTTTTCTTTCTTTTTTTTTTTTTCTCAGGAAAGACTCATCACAAAGAGACCATGTAACTAAATGGAAAGCTTATTTTCAAGAAGAAGGTCATACCTTACCCCTGTGACCCCTTTCAGGGATCTAAAACATTTCAGTCAAACTCAAAGGCACTCAACAGCAGTCAAATAAACCCAGAGAACTCAAGCAAATTATGTATTTATGTAAATAACGCAACAGAGATGTTCTGTAACCCTGTCAGAAAACAATACAAGAATGATGTCAGTTTTGTCTGCACTCATGAATACAAATATTACATGCAAATATGGGAAAAAAAAAAGAAAAAGGAAAGAATAAAAATCCATTTCTCTGTGGTTTTGGTGTGAGATGTAGGCGTGCAGGGGTGTGTGTTTTCTGCTTGCTTATTGCTGAACTGTCACAATAGCTGCTGGCTCAAGGACTGCTTTTTTATGAGCTGCTGAATCACAGTGCCCACGCCGGGGGTGAGGAGCGGGACGCTCTGACAGGAAATAGTTCAGTCTTGTATTCTCCATCTTCAAGGTTTCAAAACTACATGGAGTAAAGGACGCGTGTAGGGGGACTTCAGGTTGGATTTCTGCCCTGTTAACAATGTTGGCCCTAGGGTGGCAATCAAACCTCCTGTCCAGATATTTGTAAGTTGCCATCTGTTTCCATTGGCTGATGGAAGAGAGAATTTCCCATTACATAGCATAGAAAAGCACAAAAGGTATATTTGTTGGTCTTGCTTAAACCTGTTTTGAGTGACAGATGAGGTCAGAAATAGATGTGTTGCTTCAAAGACATGCTGTCGGACAGTTTGTCTGCAACATCCCATGTTCTTTTGAGGAATACCAGCAATATGTCGATATTCATGAAACATTATACTTCACGTTTTTCTGTGATTTATTTAACCCTACCTTAGTGCAAACTCTACTTATATTTTGGGAAGATTGGTGGATAATTTCAGCCTTTGATGTTCCATCTATTTTTTTTTTTTTAAACTCTTTAATTTGAAAATCTCACAATGGGTGGGATGTGTTTTGAGGCCCCAAAAAATGCATCCATCCATCATATAAAATAATCCATATGGCTCCAGGGAGTTAAAATAAACCTTGATGAAATAAACCATCGCCTTCTGAAGCGATGGGTTTTTGAAAGAAAAATATCCATATTTAAAACTTTATAAAGTAAAATAACTAGCTTCCGGCAGACGGTCGTACGCATCGATTTGCGGCAGAAGAGTAACCCCTGACCCGACGCATGACGCAATGATGAACACGAAAGCGCAAAAAAGCAAAACAAAACTCATGAATAGAAGTCTAAAACAAGAAATTTTAAAGAGAAATGTCAGAGGATTTCGATATAAGAGAAGAGGAGCTTGAGTTTGTTGCCCGGCCATATTTGTTTAAACCGAGAGAGGCGTCTAAGCTTATGCTACTCCTACATCCTGCGTCATACATCACTTCAGGGGTTACTCATTTGGCACAAGTCGACTTGCGCAGTATGTGTACGGTCGTCTGGCGGAAGCTAGTTATGTTACTTTATAAAGATTTAAATATGGAAATTTTTCTTACAGAAACCCATCACTTCGCTTCAGAAGGCCTTTATTAACCCCCTGGAGCCATATAGATTATATTTATGATGGATGGAAAATACGCCCCCCATTCACTACCATTATAATGCTTGGAAGAGCCAGGATATTTTTAAATATATCTCCAATTGTGTTTGTCTGAAAAAAGATAGTAATAAACACCTAGGATGGCTTGAGGGTGAGTAAATCATGGGATAACTATCCCTTTAAAGGCTACATATTCTGCTGTTCTAGCAGTAAAAGGCACATGACGGATGTTGATTTTTATTCACTGATGCAATACTTGGCTTATCTAATCATAATAATTGTCCATCCCAAGTGCTAGACTGCCCCATGACCCTACAGAGCTCCCGAAGTCTGGACACCCTCTCTGACCTCAAATTACAGCGCCTGGAGGCGGAACTAGAGGGGGCACGGCACGAGGCTCAGGGGGCGTGTCAGAGGGAGGAGGAGCTAAAAGCAGAATGTGAGAGATTACGGGAAGAGCTGAGAGAATTGCAAAGCAACCAGAGACAGAGGGTCAGTGACATGCTCATGCTTACAGACTGACATTAGAACTACACAATGTTAAAACTGAGTTTTGACCAAAATCACAGTCTTAGATAAAAATCTTCAACGGGGTTCTATATAGAACCTTATAGGGTTCTTGACTCATTTTTAAATAACCCTTTATGCCAAAAAGGTTCTAAATAAAGAGAAATGTCCTAAATGATTGCATTAAATGATTGTTTAACAGGTTATTTTTCTAGTGATAAAGTATGTTTACAAGCTGCTTAATTTATACAAATTTCATTCAAATTAAAAATTAATTAAAACCAAATTAATTTATTAGAACTAAATCCATAAAAGGATTTCATAATGGAAACGCCTAATAGGTTCTGCATATGTAGTGCCGGTAACACTTTACAATAAGGTTCATTAGTTAACTACATTAGTTACCATGAACTAATAATGAACTGCACTTTTACAGCATTTATTAATCTTTGTTCATGTTAATTTCAGCATTTACTAATACATTATTTAAATCTTGTTAACATTAGTTAATGCACTGTGAACTAACATGAACAAACAATGAACAACTGTATTTGCATTAACTAACATTAACGAAGATTAGTAAATACAGTAACAAATGTATTGCTCATAGTTCATGTTAGTTAATACATTAACTAATGTTTAACTAATGAACCTTATTGTAAAGTGTTACCGAAGTGTTTGTTTGTTTGTTTACATAACAAGAAGAAATGTTTCTTGAGCAGCAAATCAGCATATTAGAATGATTTCTGAAGGATCATGTGACATTGAAGACTGGAGTACTGATACTGAAAATTCAGCTTTGCCATCACAAGAATAAATTACATTTTCAAATATATTAAAATCAGAAATGTAATTTAAATTGTAAGAATTATGTCAGAATATAACTGCTTTAACTGAATTTATGATCAAATAAATGCAGCCTTTGTGAGTATAAGAGACTTTTCAAAAACATTTTTAAGAAATCTTACTTTTGAACATGAATTTCACATTCACATATAGTTCGGATTGCACATAGGTAATATACAGGAAGTATGAAGCCTGATATGACTCTCTTTTGTACAGGAGGTGAGCTCCACATGTGGACAGTGTGATGTGGAGTGGATAAAGAAAGTTGGAGATGAACAGTAAGTGTCTTCTTCCTTGATTTTAAGATCACAGCTGTGCATATTAACATTAAAGTTACTGCTTTTGTAAATGTATTTCATTAGATTTTGTTGCTCTATTATTTGCTGCAATTGCATGGCTAGTTTCCTTAAAATGTGTGTGGGCCAGTAGAGGGCAATATAGCTATTGGCAAGCCTCCAGATCACTTTCACAATCTCACAGAAAAGGTCTAACTGATGCTGAAAAGAATACAGGTGAACTGAAAGTAACCTGTGTTTAAGTGAAACGGGGAATCTTGGAAAGGAAGGTCACAGTAATGCCTACGTCTCTTTGTACCTCACAGTTTCACACTCTACTCCCCCTCTCTGTTTGAACTGATGGTTCTTGTAAAAGTCGTGATTTAACAGAAAACGGCCAAAATCTTACTTGCAGTTACTCAGACATTCTTATGCTGGTAGTTTTTGATGTTTTGTGTTGTTTTCTGATGGAGGGGTTTATTTGGGGGGGGGACGCTAGATTTGTTTTCATTTTCGTAGCCACCGATTCAAAAAGAGATGCAAATAAGATCTGTAGTTTGAAGAAATGTTCTGGTAAATTTAATTGAAATTGGCATCCCTCATTTTTTCTTATATGTGTGTTTTATATGGTTTTAAATTTTAGATTTTAATGTTAACTTTTGGTATTGATCTAGTTTGTAATAAATATTTGAAAGTGAATGTGGACACATTTAGGTAATATTGATGCATTGTCAGCTAAATTTACTTAGCTGCTATGGGTTAAATAAAAAAAAAATAAAAAAATAGCATCTTCGACTAACAGTTAAAATGGTCTTTATGCATAAAAAGGTGGTGTCCCTACATGCCACTTTATATACCAGAGAGTGTCATATATATATATATATATATATATATATATATATATATATATATATATATATATATATATATATGGGTGGGTGGGTGGTGTGTATCAAAGATAGCTGGCAATTAGCTTGTATTTGCTGACTTTCTTTAAGATGTTTGATTTGATATCAGGTAATGCCTTATTTACTCAAAGATACTGTTTCAAAGGGTTAAGATGGATGTTTTGCCATTATTTTTAATAATGCTCTTTGGGGCAAGGTCCTTATTTGTTCCTGATTACATAGTATTTATTATCTGCAGTGTGGGCTATGTTGATTAAGTTATTTGGCTGCTTTAAATTGAAGTTTTGCCAAAAAATAGAAGATGAATACATATAGCTGACATTTGTTAGCATAAAGAAGATGAATATTATAGATACTAGTTTCAGAGCAAAGGTCAGACATCGCTCAAGCAGCCCACATACCCATTCCTCCCACGCTAGATCATCATCAATATTCACAAATATACACATACGCATACACATCCTCCCACTCAAACTTTTTTTTTCTTTTTTTTCTTTTTGTACTTAATAGTACTGCACCTACTCAACAAAAGCACTTTTTTCATACTTCAAGGGTTGTGATACCTTTACATATATTACATCTATTATATTAAAGATAGATGATGGATGGATGGATAGATAGATAGATAGACTGACTCTTGTTTTATTTTATATATGTTAATAGGAAAAAAAACATTCAAAAAAACATTTTCAGTTCACAATACAAGAGGTGATGCTTTCATAGGCAGCTTCATAAGATTCATACTGTAGATTTTGCATGCCCGTGAGTCTGTGTGAGTGTGTGTGTGTGTGAGAGAGAGAGAGCGAGTGAGCGCGTGTGGAGGTGAGAAAAAAAGTGTTGCACATCATCTAAATCTGCTGTAAATACCTCTTTGATAGATAGTGTCTATCAAATGAGGATGACACTTGGAGAGTTGAGTTGTTGCTCAGGCGTCTGTAATGATGGAAGAGAAAGGCAACTCACTGCTGCTAAGTACCATGGCTGCCAAGCCTGACTGGATGCTCAGGAGCCCAGAGGGCCAAATAAAGGACACAATGAGCAGAACGGTAAGTATATCCAATGCAATGGCTCAATGGCCAGCAACAGAGGAAAACTTTGCAGATCACTGGTGGTGTGAGCTGGTTAAAACCGACTGGCCTGTGGTTTCTTTTGATCTGTGGTCTATGAATACGAATTAAAGCTGGGTATCCAATACTTTGCCTATATACTGAGGTCAGTTTGCTATTTGGTATTAAGTAGTCTCTATATAAACAGATACAAGGCATGATTATGCAACTATGCTGCTCGATCTCTCTTATTCCGATATATTTGGGCCATATGGCAATTTGCATGTGTGTGTGTGTGGGGGGGGGGGGGGGCGGGGGGGGGGGGGGTTGGGGATGTGACCTTGCACCAGACCGCTTTGGTGGCATCTGACTCATTTGACTCATCTTATTAAAATTCAGTGAACTTCATCATTAGTTTTGGCCCCTTCTTGCGTGTTTGACCCTCTTCATACTTTTTTTATGTATATATATTTAGTCATTATTGTAATTTGCAATTAATTAAAATATGCAGTATAGTGAGTGACATTACATAGTCAAAGTGGTAGTTGACCTTTTGAAATTGTTTTCAAATTTGCAGTGAGATTAGATTAGCTTTTTTATTTTTTATAAATATGAAAAATGGCACTCATAATTGAGTTGACTTGAAAAGTACAAATTAATTCATCAGCATGATGGTTACAAATACCATATACTTCTCTGTGGTTCTCAAATTCATGCGAATGTAAGCAGGTTTAAAAAACTGAGTGGTCGCACGTGCCCTCTGAAGTGTAAAACTGAAATGTTTCTCCTGATATATCTGACACCATCTCCAAAATGATGAGTCTTTTTATAATAAAGCTCCGGAGGTTTTTGTGAATTTGGTCAACGGCAAATCAGATAAAGTGCATCTGATGACAAAGTTTCTGTTTCCTTGCATCAAAGTTAGCTGCCATGTTTTACCATAAAACTTACTTTTTGATGATTATCACAAATGTATCACTCATCTGTGTCAGGCTTATTGAGTATTTGAATCAGTTATCTTTTGAGTAAACAAGAGAATGTCAATACAGTATCTGATCAATTTTTTTGTTAAATGAGTATCAATTTATCAAGAGGTTTGCAAGAGGTAATGTACATTTGGCCTGTCATTACTGCAAAATAAACCACCCTGATTTATTTTTTTCCTTTTAATTATTGATAATGACAGACTGATTGCTTAATACATGAGTATTTATCAAATAAATAAATAAATGGATTATGAGTTTTCAATATTGATTATGAGTTAAAGTTAGTTTATAATGTGTGAAGGACTAGACCGCAGAGTGATACGAGAGACTAGCACAGCAATGTAGGAAATCAGTTGCCAATTTTTGTGATGACTCTGGCTTTTTAGAAATTTGGTTGTCATGGTGAGTGACTGCAGAGTCAGATGATTTGAAACTACACTGTTTTCTGTTTTCGCTGTTTTTCTCAGTCATCCGTTATGTTCTCACTGGTGGAGCGACACATATCTCAGTTAAATAGTGTTACCAACTGTCATAAACATAAATGTCAACCATTGTTGTGTGCTGAAGCATGTCATCTTATTATTGCTTTTATATATCATACAGCTAAGTGCTGAGGAAATAGTGCTTATATATTTTTATTGTCATTTTCAGTTATGCAGTAATGTGCGGTTTAGATCCAGTGCGGTTTAATCTCAGCTGGTTAGCAGGCGGTAATAGCATGATGTTAATTGCACTTGGTAAATAATGTTTAGTTTTGTATATAAGTGCAATTTACAGTGTGAGTCTAATTTACATAGCAAGAATATGGCAGTGATGACGACAATGACTTTTAAATACTCATTGTGCAATACAGTTTCAGGGCATTTAGAAACTGGTTAAACTTGATTCAAGGGTGGTTATAATACTAAAACTCTTTCTTTTCTCATTATCTCTTTCTCCTGTTCTCTCTACAGAGTCAATCTGGCTTTGGCCTATACTGAGCTAACAGAGGAGTTGGGCAAGTTACAGGCTCTGACCTCGAAACAGACCGAGATATTGCGGAAAGCCTCACAGGAGCCTGCGAGCCCAGGTGCGAGGACAAGGATCGCCATATGGCATCCATTTTATACATTCATTCAGAGACGTATGTGACCCATGCTGGCAAAATGAGTCACAATGAGCAAATTTTCAAAAATGAGTTATTGTTATTTTCACAATCTCTATTAAAAAACATTCAAAATGATGTATGATTTGTTGGAATCTGGCAAAAAAAAAAAAAATGACTGAGCTACACCTGTTTGAAGTTGATAGAGTCAGCAAAGTCAATTTTAAGAAAAATCAAGTTAAAGTTTTTTGAAGGTTCCAAAACAAAATCCCTGTTAATAACACCAAATTTGGCACACACCTCATAAAAACCAGCTATCTATAGGAAAATACACATATTCAACTTTTTTTTCAATATTTTACTTCAATATTTTGAAGTACTGTAAATCTGTGTAAATGTGTATATCAATATTGCGGCGTCTTTGTGCGCAGGCTTCGGATCTGTCAGTCAGCACGAATAGGATCGATTTGTTCACATCAGCATGAGTTTTAAAATCACATTTCATTGGTTCAGACTCATGCCATCAAAAATACGCTATGAATATTTACAAACGAAAATATAAACAAAATATTTACAGCAAGTTGTGCTGAGGGAAGCGGAAGTTGAAAAAAACTGCATTTTTCATGGTCAAAGGAAAGGTATTCCTCTCAGAAAACAGACAAATAAAGATACTTTTAGATGTTTAATTGCTATTTGAAGCATTTGGATCACTAGAGGAGGGCTAAATGTGAAAACCTGAAATTCGACCAAAATCAACATTTTTGACTTGTTTTGCCTGTAGCTTGTAATTAGGCCGTGTGCATTCCGACTCATTTTGCCAGTATGGGTCACATATAGATTTGAACAACTATAATTATATTTTACACAGTTCTATATTCTATACAGCCAACACTACGTAGACATTTTTTTTTTTCTTTTTATAAATGTGGCAGTGTCACAGTAAAGTAGTTTTGCTGTAGAATGAATTAACTGGCTTGATAGGGTGCAAGATCCAAAACTTGGATAAAGCCCATTTAAATGGCTGCAAAGAGGAAATCACTAATTTAATTTCTCTAAATTGTGGCACCCATGCACTCAATTAAGTCTTTTGGGATGATTTGAAACATCGACTGCCAATCTAACCTTACTGATGCTCAAACGTTTTGCCATGTAGAGTTAAGACCTGATTTAGCAAATAATCATATTTTCATACTTTAATGAACCTCTTTTTTAACTGAACCAATTTGTGAAACTCATCAAAATTCAACACAGTTGGTGCTTTTTTAGCACTTGATGCTTGTTTGCTCTTGCTGTATTCCACAAGGAATATTTTTGCTGACATTTTGATCGCCTCTTACGTTGAGTGTCTTCTTTAAAGTCTGAGAACATAAACAACTCCCCTCTTATCTTTTTAGCACCTCTGCACTAAACCACAAAAACCCATTTGATATAGGAAACCAGACCAAAAAGCAGAAGCGGATAGAGGGGGGAAAAAAACCCTACTGATTCATAGATAGACTGATTTCTCTAAATAGCTGATTGCAATCTCACGATTGCAGGAAGTTCAGTATATGCATGTTAGACTTCTTATTGAGAGGCAGATGCATGTTCTGTACAAGATCTTGTGTGCCCGTTGCTTGTGAGAAATTTGTGTAGAAGTAGCCTACAACAGGTGCTGGGGGTGAATGCACAGGAAAACAATATGAAAATATCTCAAAGAGGAAATGTGAGGGGAAAGAGGAAGTCATTACAGACGTCTATCTGTCCATTAGAGACTGTGTTCTTTTCAGTGCCTTTCAAGATATTTTTCCGGTAATAAAAGGAACTGTGCCACCTTTCATTTAACCAAATATTCAAACAATTTATATATATGAATTTAACCATATAATTTTAACAGAAACTTCATGTAATTTCCCATATTTTAGTGAGTTGTTAAGGAAAATGCGTAATCACAGTGTAACTTGCGCATTCTGACTAGTTTATGTTGAGTATATAAATCTGATTAATCTCATATGTGTAGGATGTGTTTAGTGAACACGCTAAAAAAGTGATTCATTTAGTCATCAGCTCGTGCACGTAGGTCAATCCTTGACATTATTGACTGATTTAATTATTTGAAATTGTCAAATACTTTTATTGTTAAAAAAAAACAATGCATATTTCCGCAATAATAATAGTATATAGTAGGAGTGTAACAATATATCGTATCACAATATATTGTGATACAAAAAATGCAACAATATGTATCGTGATGATAGTGACAATATGTATTGTATATAGTTCACCCAAATTGAAAATTACTTTTAACTATATATAGTCAGTAACAGAGTACAAGCATATTCATCTAAAATAATTCAGTTTTTTCAGCTTCAGAATCATGAATATTTTTACTCTGGTGTCACCATTGTCCTGTGCATTGGGTTACCAGCACCAAGTCCAAGCCTATGCATTTCCACCCCCAATATAATATCAAATTTAGCATTTTAATCAACAGTACATTTTTGTTAACCTTTTACCATATGTCTTGGAGTATCGCAATAATATCGTATTGTGAGTTCAGTATCGTGATATGTATCGAATTGTGACATGAAGGTATCGTTACACCCCTAGTATATAGCAATAGTATGCTTTAACTGAAATTGCTTAAATATCGTCATGTTGCACATTTTTTGTCTCTCCCTCATTATTTTTGATATTGGCGATGAAATGGAAGTAACAACAGATCTTTTCTTCTGTATTGTGACATGCATCTAAGAGTGATGTATAATCAAAAAAGAAAAAATGTAGGACGGTGACTTCTTTTTATCAGTTGTTGATTGGGCATCACACTCCAAAATGGAGGTAGATGAATATAGGATACATCACCAGAGAGAAGTCTTGTCTTTTGACCAGAAGATCGAGTTACATTTCATTAAAGATTATTTTGAGGGGAAAAAAAAGTCAAAAATAAAACATATGCAGATCAATAACATGGATTTAGAAAATAGTAGGGTGAAATTTCATCTCATGCTGACTTTTAGAAGCATTTATCCAACGTATGTTTAAACATGTCATGTCTTACTATTTATATTTAATCTATAGAGCTTTTTTCACTTTTGTGTTCATCTTCTAGTTCAGCGCCACTCTCCTGTCCCTCACCAGAGGCATTCGCCCGTTCCGCAGCGGCATTCCCCTATCCAACAGCGTCATTCCCCCATCCAACAGCGTCACTCCCCTGTGCCCCAGCGGCGCTCCCCTATTCTGCAGCGTCTCTCTCCGGACATGCACCGTCGCTCACCTCTGCCTGAGCTCAGCGACGGCCCCGCATCCTATTCTTGCAGGCCCACTTCGCACCACCTGAGGGCCAGTTTCCAGGGAAGACGCAGTTACTCTGAAGTAGCCGATCCGTCGGCTTATCAACGGCCGCCACGGTTCACTCTGGACCCGGTGTCCACCCTGCCGAAACCTCGACCATATGTCGACAGCTACCACAAGCAGCAGCAGCAACAGCAGCAGCAGCAGCAGCAGCAACAACAGCAACATGGAGGAAGCCAGCACATGTTAGTTCAAAGACAGGGCTCTCAGTCCGGGGTTGGAGGCGATGGGGGATTGGCTGAATCTCCACGGCTGTCCAGGGAGCTGTCCTTCCACCACTCGGATGTGTCCCACTTGCATTTCGAGCCTCAGCCCAGCCCAGCACCTCTGCATTCTTCCCCACAGCCTCCGCAGTCATCAGAGGATGAGGAGGAGTGGGCCTGCCCTCATCCCATCAGTCCACCCCGAACACTGGGAGTGTCGAGCCCCTCATCGAGCAGCAGAGGCCCCGCCTCTTGTTCAGCTTTCCCCATTCCTTCCCGTCCCAACACCCTAAGCTGCAACCCACCTGGATACCTGCATGCAGAGCACGCCCAGTCGTGGCCATCCATCAACGTGAGTAGTAAATCAGTGGCCAGAATAACCAACCCAGGGTCATTGGAAAAACGTGCCTGTGGCAACATTTCTGCAAAATGATATTACATTGCTTCTTGCACGTTTCGTGACGCATTGCAAGTGCAATTATGTACCAGGTGAGCTACTGAGCAAGTTTACTATGTCAAAAAAGCCAGACACATGGAGCTGGTTATGTGATGCAAATATTAAAATGTATCAATTTACAAACCATGCAAAGTGTTTTGAGGTCATAACACATTATTGTGCAAAGTACAACGTAAAATGAATTGATATTAATTGATAATCTGCCCCTGTAATCATAATCTGTGTGAAAAGGAATAAAAGTTGTTGGTGTTTTACTGCCACTACTGTATACATAGATATGGATTTGGGGTTTAGGTAGAGGCACATTTTTCCAATGAGCCTATGTTGAGAACAACATAAAGGTGAAGTGTGTAATTTCTGCACCATTTGCGTAACCAAACAAAATTATAAATTTATGTTTTCAGAATTGATTCCTGCAGCTTTCATAATCAGAATTCATAATGCTTTGGCTTGATAAAGCCATGTCTTAAAATTGAAAAACTCTTTGAGTTTGAAATGTCACTTAAATTTGTTTTCTAATTTACATATACACTACCAGTCAAAAGTTTGGACACGGTAAGATTTTTAATGTTTTTAAAAGAAGTTTCGTCTGCTTACCAAGGCTGCATTTATTTAATTAAAAATACAGTAAAAAAAAAAAAAAAAAAAAGTAATATTGTGAAATATTATTACAATTTAAAATAACTGTTTTCTGTTTGAATATATTTTATAAAGTAATTTATTCCTGTGATCAAAGCTGAATTTTCAGCATCATTACTCCAGTCTTCAGTGTCACATGATCCTTCAGAAATCATTCTAATATGATGATCTGCTGCTCAAGAAACATTTATTGTGCACAATATTTTTTTTTCAGGATTCTTTGATGAATAGAAAGTTCAAAAAGAACAACATTTATTTGAAATATAATCTTTTGTAACATTATAAATGTCTTTACTGTCACTTTTGATCAATTTAATGCATCCTTGCTGAATAAAAGTATTTAAGTAATTTTTTTTTGTATTTCAGATAAATGCTGTTCTTTTGAACTTTCTATTCATCAAGGAATCCTGAAAAAAAAGTACACAACTGTTTTCAACATTGATAATAATCATAAATGTTTCTTGAGCAGCAGATCATCATCTTAGAATGATTTCTGAAGGATCATGTGACACTGAAGACTGGAGTAATGATGCTGAAAATTCAGCTTTGCCATCACAGGAATAAATTACTTTATAAAATATATTCAAATAGAACACAGTTATTTTAAATTGTAATAATATTTCACAATATTACTGTTTTTACTGTATTTTTAATTAAATAAATGCAGCCTTGGTGAGCAGATGAAACTTCTTTTAAAAACATTAAAAATCTTACCGATTCCAAATTTTTGACTGGTAGTGTACTTTAAAAATTGATTTCCCAGAATGCCATTGTTTGTCAAATTTCTGTAATTCAGGAAAAACCTCCAATTTCCAATTTAACTTCATGTAGGGTGTGGCCAATTACATTTAAATTAGTTGCACTTTCTGGCTGCTCTAATAAACACTGAAATCTCTTGAAAGTTCCACAGAGATTTCCACAGAGTAATTTCTTACGCATCTCATCCCAAGCCTCCGTTGCTAATTCCAAAACGTCATTTCAGAACTAGTAACAAAGGCTTGAGCCTTGATAGCAGAAAAATACCACTGAGTCATTTTACTGATTAATTCCTCAGAGCAGCGCTGACAAAACGTTTCTGTGTGAGTGCATCCATACTAACGTCATACAGTACGTGTGTACATTTGAAAGAGAGAGAGAGACAGAGTGAGTATGCGCTTTCAGGACACAATAAAACGTATTTTGTGGCAAAAACCATGACACTAATTTGTCGTTTTCAACCTATAGTTTACTATATTTATTTGCTGGTCAGTGTCATTGTGGGTTTTGTTTCTTTTGTTGTTATAAGCTGTAAGGACCTTTTGAAATAACTGAAATCATTTGGCGAAGTGATATGGAACTGTAATGCGGTCAAGACCTGCTAGAACTACTTTAGCTGTGCGTTTCCCTGAAAATAACTGCACACATTAGAATGCGTAATGGGTTGTGGGCAATATTAACCATTAGAGTGTGCACGGATCTGCACTTTGGATTCTAAGTAGACCATCCGGGTATCTTTGGAATACTCATTTCAATATACTACGATTTGGGACATACTAATTCTAATTTTAAATACTATTTAGGATGGATAGTATGCGAATTGGGATGCAGCAATTGTTTACACATTTCAGGGAAATCAATCTTTTGTTTGTGCCAATCAAGCTGGGAAAGAAGATATTTTAACATTGAATAAAATACACATTTCACCTTTATTGTACAATTTTATTGGTAGATTTTAAACATTATGGCTGTCAAACAAATCACTGTGCCCTTTGCAGCTGTGGATGGAGACCGAGGAGGAGGGTGACGTCAGGAGCTGCCCGTTGTGCCAGCTAATCTTCCCTGTTGGTTACCCTGATGATGCCTTGATCAAGCACATTGACTCGCACCTGGAGAACAGCAAGATCTGACACCCACAGCCACACCATGACCTTCCGTTGTTCCGCAGTTACATTCATTCTTTGCTCCCGGTATTTTTAGCTGGGTGCCTTCAGACAGAATGTAGGCAATGCACCTGTGGCCAATCTCACAATTTAAGTGAAACGGATATCAATGATAAACTACACAGCTCAGATATGGTGTGAAAGGCTCATATCTCTATATCTCACTTCTTTTTAACACTACTTTCTTGAAATTGGCAACTTTCTATTTTGAACATCGTCAGAAATTGCATACACAAAACCAAACTCACTCTCCAAAAGAAACATATTGCAATATTAAGGCTCTCATTTAAGCTTTTAGCTACTGTTCCCATGATGTTCCCATTTGCATTATTTACCCTTCGACGTGGTCACAGAATGTACTTTGTGGGCCATTTTAAGGAGAACTGAGTTTATATGAGGGAGCTATACAGGATGAATATGAGGGAATATTAGACACATGGCCAAAGGCTGCATCATTTGAATTTCAGCACTTTATATAAACACTTAATATCCTGTTTACCTTTACCAATATTACTAACACTAAGGCAAAAAAACCTTATAGATATAATTTATTTTTTAATACTCCAGGGTTTTGCCCTTAAAAATATCTTAGTTTGGCAGGACTTCCCTTTAACAAAACAGGATTAATTGTAATTATCTGTAAATTCACAATCACATCTATTTTGTTTGTCTTCCAGGGTGTTCAGCTGTACAAAAAGGGAAGATTTTTTTCTTCCCTATAAAGATATTCTTAAAGAATTTCCACTCACAATATACAAAATGATTGCAGCTCTGGGCAAACAGTTTTACCAACCACTGACAAAACACCAGTTACTGTTGTTTCTAAAGACAGTAATACTGTGATTTCTGTAGGATGGTTTTTGATCTTTTTGATGTAAATTACTTCAGAAAAATTGCTTTGACAAAATAATACATTCTTCAGATCACATCACAGAGCGCGATCGGTTTTATCTTTTTTTTTTTTTTTTTAAATGTACTGTAAATGTTTACCTGTATTTAAAGCCAATTATATGTATTAACCTGTAAATTCAGCTATATAATATAGATATGCATTTTGCAAGCTCCGATAAGAGCAAATGGATTGCTGAAGATTAAAAGAAAAACACTGGAACTGCTAATTAAAGATTTGTATTGTTGTAATCCAAACAATAAAGCCACCCAGTTGAATTAGGTAACTATCTTACTATTCCCTATTCTTCCAGGTGTACCATATACTATGTTTAAAAGTCTTCTTTTTTGCGACTTTCCCTGATTCTGCAGACTTTGTTAAATTGAGGGCACAGGATATGCTACTAACCCAAATACAGAGGAACTAAAATGGGAAAGTGGCACAAAGAAGTCATCGCTGGTGCACATGTGCGAAATTACAAAGCCAAATATAGCGAAGAGCAAAATGAGAAGCTGTACGCTGTCTGTCAAATAACTGGGTGGAGGAGGTTTCATCCAATTGGTCATCTAATTTTATGTGGTAACCATTAATATTCTGGAAAATACCCTCACGGATATTGTAAATATGAGTCGTCTGATGTCACCATTAAATATTCCATGAAAGACTAACAAACAGGTGTGGATAAACTGAAATACCATCAATACAACCAAAGACACAGCTTGTTTTTTCATTTCTTTTCACATAAAAACCACTTCACCATTTCAGCATATTATGCTGAAACGGTGCAAAACTGGAACATGTGGAAAAACATTTTTAATGGGTTGTGTGCAGACATGGAAAGTCGCAGCTAAAGACGAACCATTTCTTCATAATCATACACAAATTTCCTTATAGCTTGTCTTGCACCCTCGTCCCCGAACATGCAGAGTAGAACAAAGTTAAACTTCAGCCACTATTCACAAAGATTCGCTCAGGAGTTATTTAAAGAGCTATTGCTGTTTCCTTGCTCCTCAAGTCAGTGTTTTTCTCATGCAAAGGCAAATTAGCCAACTGAATGTTTTTCTGGATGCGCAAAGTATATGGTCTCTCTTTTGCACTGTAGTTTGGTGTGTGACTTTTTTGTGATATTCTTAAATAACTCAGGGGATAAAACTTTGTGAATATGGCTCCTTGACCATACAGGACTAACCTCCACAGGGACAATGTGACAACTCACCAAATCTATTAAAGAGCTAAGAGGACAATAATGGGGTAGAGATATTTTATCATAGCAACAAGATACTGTAAAGAAAGAAAGAAAAAAAAAAAGGAACATTAAAAATGAATGCATATTGTGACAAAAATTCTTCTGTAAATAATAAACTGGAACATGCACTGATTGAGTGTCATTATTTGTTTTTTTAAATAGGATCACAGCGGAATATTATATTTAATGTACAGTACATCATAATCATGTTTTCAAATGATCTATCCTCATAACACATTATTGTGAATATCATAACACATTGGAGTATTCATTTTCTGTAATGGATAGAACACACAATTTAGTAGAAATGTTTGTTGAAAAATGTGCTTATGCTTTTAAAAAAATTTTATTGCATATTTTGTTTATGCAATGACATTAAAACACGTATATACACATATATATATATACATACATATATATATACATACATATATATATACATACATATATATATATACACACACACACACATACACACATACATACATACACACATTTTAATTCTTCAGCGATACTTTGGGGTGGTTGAGGTGCTATATATAGCTACCATATATAGAACCTGTTAAGCCCCTGTATAGTTCTTTAAAGGTTCTCTAATTCTCTCTTAGTCTCTTAGTTTAGTTAAAAAGGATTAAAAAGACATTACAATACAGTGTATTTCCTGAAGATAATGTGGTTCTTAACCCCAAGGCCGCTCTATAAGGCCCCCACACAAGAATTTTTGACCTCAGAAAAGCAAAAAAAGTGATTCAAAACAGTTTTTGCCATTGTAGTCAATTCTCATTCATAGCAAACATATGAGAGTGGAGTAACATCTAAAATATAAGGAGGAAAATGGGGTGGTGGTGGGATGCAACAAGACAGTTTGGATACTGAGAGCTGTCAGTTGCAGTTTAAATTATTTGTAAAGAGGATGAAGGAAAGCTAAGACATGGTGATTTGCTGTATAGTATTTGAATGACAGTTATCTGATAAGAGGCTCACAGTAGGAGGTGTTTGTGAAGTCAGTTATATACTGAAATTATGTCAAAAAAAAGGCTATATTTATATATTAACTGCTTTGTGTTATTTATGTAGTCAATAATTATGCTATATCTGCACCACTTTTGTGTATATATATATATATATATATATATATATATATATATATATATATATATGTGTGTGTGTATATATATATATATATATATATATATATATATATATGTGTGTGTGTGTGTGTGTGTGTGTATGTGAATATCGTTGAAGTGAATATCGTTGATTATCTCCTATCAAGGCAACATATTAAGTTCTGGGTAGATTAACAATCAGTTTTCTTGTAATCACTGTGTTGGATGCAGAAGAAATGGACAGGAATAAAGATCTGAGCGACTTTGACAAGGGCCAAATTGTTATGGCAAGGCGACTGGGTCAGAGTATCTCTAAAACGGCAAGGCTTGTGGAATGAGGAAATATTAAATTCAGCCTATAGAAAACAATTGAGTTTGAAAACTATAAAAGCCAGATGTGTTTTGAAGGCCTCATGGCCTACATGACAGAGAGGTCACAGAGGAAAGAATGGGATTTTAGCGGAAGTTTGCAGTTGGCATCTGCACTGATACTAAGCTGCTTTTTTGGTTTATGTGTCCTTCAACATGTTCTCTTGATAAAAATAATAAGGGAAAAACACTGAATAATTATTTTGTGGGACAATCAAAAAATGTTTTTGATGTAGACAAGTTGTCAGTCGGCCACCCTTACAAAGAGAACAGGCCAGTTAATGAAGTAACTGTGACAAACATGTCGGGGAGATTACAGGAAGAGAAAAGGGAGGAGAGCACCTGCAAATGAGATCATTAGTTGCGAGAGAGACGGTCAGATGCCATGCAGGCATCTCGGCGTTGTTGCTTTGTCCAATAAAGTCTTATTTTGACTTCTGGAACTCTGCCACCTGAGCTTCATTCGCAAGAAAACTAACACTTTTTTCCAGCAGTGGTGAGAATGTAGCTGCAGAGGTGCCTATGATGACACCTGTCCACCATCGAAAGCACTTGCAATGAGCAAGCAAGCATCGAAACCACACCTTGGACAAGTGGAAGACAATAACCTGGTCAGATGAGTCCTGTTTTCTTTTACATCACTTGGACGGCCGTGTTACCTGGAGAAGTGATGCACTGTTGGATAGAGGGAGTGTGATGCTCTGGGCAATATTCTGCTGGGAAACTCTGGGTCCATCCATTGATGTGGATGTAAATTTAACATGTGCTACCTACCTAACCATTGTTGTAGACCAGGTACAGCTTCATGACAACGGTATTCCCGGGTGGAAGTGACCTCTTTCAGCAGGATAATGCACCCTGCCACACTGTTTGAGGAACATGATGAAGAATTAAACATGTTGCTGTGGCCTCCAAATTCCCCAGATCTCAATCCAATTGAGCATCTGTAGGATGTGCTGGACCAACAAGTTCAATCCACGGTGGTCAGATACCACAGGACACCTTCAGAGGTCTTGTAGAGTAGACTAACAGCATATTAGGCAGGTGGACAATGTTTTGTCTCATCAGTATATATAAACTGTTTTCACAAATTTGCGTTTCGTAGTTTACACAGAGATGATAACGGTATTGTTTTCAAAAACTTGCACTTTGAAGCCACTTTCAAAGATGCTTTCAAAGAGGGCATTTTAGGGCCCCCAAAACACCATTGTCATAGAAATGAATGGCCAAAACGTTATTAGTTGAAAACGGTTTCATGTAAACAGACCCTTTTTGAAAAGTTTGTGTTTTCAGGCACTCAAAACGCAATTGTCGTATAAATGAATGGCCAAAAAGCACCAAAAGTTTTCTTTTTTAGTTGAAAACGGTGCCATGTAAAGAGACCCTCATGCTGTTTATATTCATTGAATTCATAGTAACAATAGAGATGGTTTTCTCAAAGTACTTTTTAAAACTCTCGTCTGTTTTCCTCTAATTCCCCCACCCCACTTCCGACCCTTTGTGTCATTTCTGTGCCACATGCATACACTTTCAGTCAGAGATGCACTTCTCTCAAGTTCACAGGATGGCCCGCCCATCCGCTCAAAACCACATTCTCTCCGTGAAGAGCTCGATACTCTCTCTTTCTCTCTCTTCTTCCTCCTTTTCTCTTTCTCTGTTTCTCTCTCTCTTTGCTTTTCTTTCTGTGACACACTCACACAAACACACATCACAAATGCCCCCACCTCAAACATTTCAGCAGATATAGGTCAAAGTTAGGTTTTAGGGGCATTCAATAAAATTAAAGCACAAGGGGAATTCAAAGCCAAGTATAATTAATTTGAATTTATGAATCATAATTAATATTTTTAATATTACAATAAGAACAAATCTGCTTTGATTCCCCTATTGTTTTTAAAATTTTGTGACAGTATTAACCCCTAATTCTGTAGAAATATTTTAAAGAAAAAAAAAGTATTTATAGCTGTGGAGTTTTTTCTCCATTTGTCTGAAGTTCTTGAGAAAATACAATAGAAAGAACATGATTGGTGTTAGCGGTTAACACAGATATCTCTTCTGACGTGTTACTGATGTCATCTTCACACATTTGTTAAGGCCTTCCACAAAATGACAAAAGGTCCCAAAATTGAACAACTGGAATAATCCAGAGATGTTAGTGAATCTATTGGTATATACATGCATTAGTGTCACCCTGGATATTTAAAAAAACATTTATATGTGCTTGTTGAACATTTAATTTCAAAATTTTCAAAACTGGGAATTAATAGGGAGTTGGTCCTATCTTTGTTGTTGCATCTTGTAAAAATCTGGGCATTTTTCAAATCAGTTATTCCACAGCATGATACAGTTAATCATTTCTTTATGGGTCTCACATGTATATTGTCTTGCTAGAACACTAAAAAGTTGTATACACCTACTAGTAATTGGTGCTGTTGAAATAGCCAAACCTGTAAATTAAAAGGGAGTGTGTTACTCTCTCATGACATTTATCTCAACTGAGGTGCCTATTATTTCATAGAAGAGACAAAAAGTGTAAATGATACATCTGAAGATAAAACTATTACTTCCTTGTAAGAAACCTTGGAGGTTTTGGGGTCAAATTGGCTTGATTGTCTTGCATGATAATCTAACTGTTCCATCTCAGGGCCTCAAAAAGCTCTTCTTCTAGAGCTTTTGGGGTCCTTTTTATGTAAATGTTCATACTTACACAATGCAGTATGCCTAAAAATGAAAAGAAATTTGGAAGTGCATAAGAGCTATAAAATACATTTCATGTTTAGTTTTTTGCTATTGGGCTTTGGGCTGGCAACCCTGGTCAAATAAAGCTATAGTAGTGACGACACGCTACCTACCCGTATCGCTGTACATCTAACTGGTTCCTTAATAGCCCACTACAGAGAACTAAAGGTAACAATACCAATCACATTTAAAGATTGTCGTGTGAACTGGTCCCAGGGTCTAGTTCACATTTTGGTTTAGCATTCTAAGCGTTAGTGATGCATTTTAAGTTAGCAACATGATATCACATCTCACTCTTAATCTCATTTGCCTTTGTATCCATGTGTATCCCACATTATCCACTAGATGGCCAGGAAGATCACAAGAATGAGCTCTTTCACATTCCATGTGCAACACACAGAACGGCGACACTCCAATACTCCAATATATAGTAAATGTATATCAGATAGATAGATAGATACTTATAATTTTATCCGTAGTGTTATCCGTACAATCATGTGGCCTACCGAGGAACAACAGTGAATTAGAAACGTGCCCATATTTCCTGCATATAAAACAAAATGAGGTTGTATATACGCTAAACAAAGGATCAACCAGGGCAGAGATCAAACAGCGGGGAGCAGAAGTGAATTTGTTGGAGCAATGAGCCAATCAGGGCAGTGTGAGGCATCGACACAGAGCATGAAGCTGTGACCTGCGTTTGAACTGCTGACCTGTGTAACTCACTCCTATTGATGACGGGACACGCACTACCACTCTTACAACATAACGCTTCAGCAAGCACAGCTTGGCCCTGGGCAAGAGGGATGGAGAGGGGCGAGAGGAGGGAAATGGGAAAGAAGAGGGCAACAGGGTAGCGTTAGTCAGGGTGTGAGTTTATTTAGTAGGGTTTTACACTGAAATGAAGACAAAGAGTAACACTTTCCTGCATCTCTGGCCCCGTGACAGGGAAATGAGGCCAGTGTGCTGAGAAATGTCAAAAGTATAAAGAAAAAGTGTAGTGTGTAGCGTTAATGACAGGGAGTCATCTGTTATTGATAACTGAGTCAATTGTTTTTTAGAATCAGTTATTCATCCATGACTGATGTTCTCTTGACCTCAATTACACAACTAAACACAGCAGTGGCAAGAGAGCCGTTTAAAGATTTAATTTTAAATCTTTGGCCCTTTCCTGATTTGCTTAAAAAACAACACATCTTCTGTATACAGCTTGTATTAAATTGAATCAGTACTATGCAATGCACTGCAAAAAGTGTCTAAGTATTTGTGTCTAATTTTCCAGTACAAATATCAACAATATAAAATTTACTTGAGAAGCAAAATGATATAAGAAATTAATTTTTCTGAAAATATTATCAAAATTAGGTGAGTTTATGCTTAAAACAAGAAAATACCTGCCAATGGGGTAAAAATAAAAGTTACTGTACTTGAGTATTGTTTTGGCTACTCTGTAGTTTTACTGAGTATCAAAGATATTAGCAACTTGACTACATTTTTGAACAAGTTTATGTACTCTTTACTCCACTACATTTGCAGTGAACAATGCAATTACTCATGACATTTTGCATGGCACTTAACTTTTTCTGCAGCAGTTTATTTCTGCTACAAAGGGGAAGCAATATCTACAGGGCACTGCAAGTACTACATCTTGTGTGTTTTTGCCTTTACTCACCGAAACTCACTTGTCAACAAAGCTACTTTACGTGAATGCGAGTGTGTTTCACTGTAAAAAAAAAATAATCGTGATTTTAA
The DNA here is from genome assembly GCA_037950675.1 of Hypophthalmichthys molitrix. Taxonomy (NCBI): domain Eukaryota; kingdom Metazoa; phylum Chordata; class Actinopteri; order Cypriniformes; family Xenocyprididae; genus Hypophthalmichthys; species Hypophthalmichthys molitrix. Next base: position 18,588,201 of record CM075503.1, read on the forward strand.
CAGTAAAAGACTAAAAATGCAACGGTGAAAAACAGTTAATGGGTTTACAGAAAGTTTCCTTACTTTATACAATAAATAACTGTAATAGATCTAACCGTACATTTCATGTAATTGTACAGTAAAATACCGTTAAATTGACAGTTTTTGGAAGTGAAAAATAACAAGTCATTGTATAATTTACAGTGAAAAAACATAAATTGACATTCCCACAATTCCCTGCGTGACACTTCACATTTGACGTATTTTCGTTGAAATAACTGTTTCTTCTTTGTTTTTCTCAGTTTTTTTCTAATCAGTTATGTACACTACCAGTCAAAAGTTTGGACACGGTAAGATTTTTAATGTTTTTAAAAGAAGTTTCGTCTGCTCACCTAGGCTGCATTTATTTAATTAAAAATACAGTAAAAACAGTAATATTGTGAAATATTATTACAATTTAAAATAACTGTTTTCTGTTTGAATATATTTTATAAAGTAATTTATTCCTGTGTTGGCAAAGCTGAATTCTCAGCATCATTACTCCAGTCTTCAGTGTCACATGATCCTTCAGAAATCATTCTAATATGCTGATCTGCTGCTCAAGAAACATTTATGATTATTATCAATGTTGAAAACAGTTGTGTACTTTTTTTTTTTTTTCCTTCCTTGATGAATAGAAAGTTCAAAAGAACAGCATTTATCTGAAATACAATGCTTTTGTAACATTATACACTACCGTTCAAAAGTTTGGGGTCAGTAAGAATTTTTATTTTTATTTTTTTGAAAAGAAATTAAAGAAATTAATACTTTTATTCAGCAAGGATGCATTAAATCGATCAAAAGTGACAGTAAAGACATTTATAAGGTTACAAAAGATTATATTTAAAATAAATGCTGTTCTTTAAACTTTCTATTCATCAAAGAATCCTGAAAAAAAAAAATTGTACCCACATATTTTGTACAATTGTACACAATAAATGTTTCTTGAGCAGCAGAACAACATATTAGAATGATTTTTGAAGGATCATGTGACACTGAAGACTGGAGTAATGATGCTGAAAATTCAGCTTTGATCACAGGAATAAATTACTTTATAAAATATATTCAAACAGAAAACAGATATTTCAAATTGTAATAATATTTCACAATATTACTGTTCTGTATTGGTGGGTTTCCGCGGGAAATTCGAGCATGCAGCCTTTCGTCTTTGCATCATACTGTAAACAGAAAGGAAGGAGTCCCAGTAGTAGCTATATCATGTGAGGATGCTGCTTGTATCGGATTATTTATAGCCTTTTCTCACAGCAGCTGAAATAATTAAACTTATAATTTTGATGGTGGATTGTAATCCAGAAAAGTCCAAATGACAATCATCAGTGACAACTGGAGATTCACCCGTAATCAAAAGCAAAAGACTGTGGACTGCGGAGTGGCTACACTAATACACATAGTCACGCAATGCTGATGTTGTTAACATTAACAATTTGAGAACAAAGTATAACAGTAATAATAATTTGCACGGTTTGGCATGATCTGAGCTAAGCGATCGTTAGATTTAATCACCATTGGCAGCGCGATTTATTGTAGGCCTAATGCTTTTTTCCTCAGGTGATCAGAACAAAAGTGTCAGACACATTACTTACTTGTTCAGATGACATTTTCCGGTGAAAATTCTTATATTGGTCACACTTCCAAGACGTAGAATCTGTTTCTGAAGTACAGCATCCACACCAATGTGGTGACTGACACCAAACATTAGATTCATCCGCACGCAGTCGTGTCGATGCACAACGCACGTAACAATAATAGTTCCGCATGTAACTGCAATTGCAGGTTTCAAACAAAGACAAAGAGGCAAAACTTCCGTACTGCAGTTTTAAGTTAAATCTGTAAAACCTAAAATGTTGCTACCGTATTTTTTTACAGTGAAGTTGTAAATCGCTAGTGTTTTATATATGAGATGAGGACATGACTGCAACCACCGTTTGAGACCGAAACCGGTACATCCAGTTCAAGAAGGCTTTGACTTTTTAAATTTACTTAACATTATTTATTTATGTTATATTGAAGAGAGCTTTTTGAAGGATATTGATTTACTTATGTTCTTTTTGAGAACTTGAGCTTAACTGAGACTTGATTGTCTAGAAGTTTAAGAGGCTGTTGTGTCGACATTGTTTTATTGAAATTTTGAGGTGTTCGGTTTTATTTTGATTACAGAAAATAAATATGATTGCTCTTCTCACAAATCAACAGTTTCTTGTGTTTCCCTGGCATGTCTCTTAGGTGTTGAGGACTAGTGCATCTTTGAGCCTACATTCCATATTAGTAAAATACTCATGTCCTGTTAAAATCAGATACTCCAAGACTTTTACTCAAGTTGTTTTGGAATTGGTGACTTGTTACTTGTAATGGAGTCATTTTCACTTTTACTCAATTATGGTTTTCAGGTGGTACGCTTTACACCTCTGCTTTTTGCAGTGTGTTACATTTTAATGGCGCATTTCATGTCGGAAATATTGCACAATGAACTTAAATGAAAGAAACCTCCTCATGCTCAAACCTTTGCCCAGATGACCCCATTTTTCTGGCAACAATATGACCTCATCAAAGAGATTTGAGGGTTATTTTGTAGTATGTGTGGCTCTGATTTGCAATATCCACAAAATACATCAGGTGCCAACATTATTTCACATTCGCATGTCAGTGCACCATTTCTTAACCTTAAACCCCTAAATTTATGGTTTCTGATGTAGATTAGAGGTCGGGTCCATAGATGAAATCAATATCTGTGGAAACCATTGTGTTTTCATTAGGCTTTGCGGTGTCACCCTGCAAGTTATGTGATTTTTGCACAAACCCTCTTTCCTTGTTGGTGGCACACTTACTAGTATGTGTAAAGAAGAGTTAGCATGACCATGAGTTTCCACTAACAGGAAGAGTGACACACGCTCCCCCAGTCATGACTGCTGAAGAAGGCATTATAATATAAAATTATGAACATTTTGAATAAATCAGCACGTTTCATCCACATTTGCTCTAATTTTACAAACTTTTTGCAATCAGCCAGGTGTTTTTGTAAGTTAGCTTTATTTACTCCTGAGACTGGTATCACAGCCATATCTGTCAGGATGCATTTCAGTTTAATGTTCGGCGGACATGTAGCGCAACTTAGCAGCGCTCATCATTAGCTGTTGCCGCATGGCAAACGGGTGGCGCAGCCCTTTTTTTCCATGCGGCAGTATCACAGCTCTGATCTGTCACCCTTTGCTCGCCTTAATGTGTGAAAGTAAGACGTGTTGCGCCTATTAGCACTTTCTGGCAAGGCTGGCATGCTGATCTGTCCTCCCTGGGGAGCCAGGCAATATGGTGGCCCGCACTCTGGGCCTGCCAGACAGGGCGCCCACTGTCACTCCACATCAGCTTGACATCAACTGCCCAGTCAGGCAGCTATAAACACACACACAAACATACAAATCAAAACGTGATTAATTCCTAGACATGATTTCTGTACAATCAAATTAAATCAACAATCAAATTCTGTACATCTAATTCAACTCCCCTCACCTCTTTCCCCCCATTACAAAAAAATAAATGAACTGTACTTATTTATATATATATATATATATATATATATATATATATATATATATATAAAAGTACAAGTCATATAATGAACCTAATAAAAACTGTTTTATCCTACATGGAGCAGGTCTATTTGTGGGGGTAAACATGTTGAGATCACATGACCAGCAAAATACTGCTCACTTTATTTTTGTAACCCTCTGTTATTGAACACTTGTTCATATTGAATAAGTTAATCATGCCTGACTACGAAAAAGATGATTTCTACAAAAAATGTTTGCATGACAATTCATCCACACCTCTAGGTGTCAGTACAAGGTTCAACCTTGGACATCACAATGAACAGGATATGGGCTGCATCCGAAAGCTTAGGTAGCTGACTTCTTGTCTCACTACCCTAAAAAGATGATTTTCAAAAAGATAAAAAATAAAAAAAATTGCATGACAATTCATCCACACCTTGCTTGCTTTTTACAAAGTTGCTTTCACATTAGACTTCGAACATCATAATGAAAAGGATATGTTGTCGCACTCTATTTCATCTGTTTTAGTAAACAATAAATACATAACACATTTAAAAACATATAGAAATATATAATTACTCCACTTTTCCGCACACCTACAACTTTAAAGTTTATTCTTTGAATTCAGTCAAGAGGTCAGTATAATGTGATTAAGAATTCACTCCCACTACTTACTGTAATAATTCGTCGCTGTGGTTTATTAATATTAAATTGTTGCCACTTTGTACTAATTTATTCTCTAGTTTTTCTCAATCGCTTCGAATTTTTTTTCTCAAAACAATAAGTTCAGATATCTGAACAATTAGTTTCTTGTTCATGTCAGATTTGAATTTCTTATTGAAATTGTGTTCTTTTGTGCAAAAGAGTAAGTACAATTGTCTACAATTTGCACAATGACTAAATGCACATGGCTTGTTGTTCAAACTGAGTTGATTCTCAGTGAAATTGTCAAACTCTACACAACTTCTAAAGATTCTTTCATGGTGCGAGCCATCGCATGCAAAATAATCCATTCAGTTATCAAAATCTGTCAGGTATGCATATATATTCCATAAATATCTGACATGGAATGTTTGTAATGTATGCTAAATTGGCCTGCCATTGTAATGAAATAGAAATCACAATCAACTAATCAAGTTTGGAAGCATATATATATATATATATATATATATAAATATGGAGCACAATCACTGCCAGCAACAGCTACAGCAGTACTGTATAAATACATTTGTATTCATACAGTACATTCATTTTTGTAGAAATGGAAACTGAGAAACATGTAAACTGAAAATTCACATGCAGTTGCTTGTTGTGGAAGAGGAATAAGAAGATATGTTGTATAACAATGTAAGAATAATATACGTAAGAATATGTGGTGGTGGTGATGTTAGGGGAAAACATAACTGTTTCAATAGTTTACATGTAATACTGTAACACATTTCTACAAAAATAAACGCGCTGTATAAATGCAAATGTTCAATTTCTTTTTGTGTACTACAGTACTGACTTTTCCTTGTCAATTTTAACTACTGATACCTACGTACTAGACAAAACTGACATTCTTGCATAGTATAAAAAACAAAACAAAAACCATGAAATTTGTGCTGTATATAACAAAAATTTCATGGTTAAAAAAAGACATCTAAACATTTTGACCAGTGTGGCTCACACGATGACAAAAACACTTTTTACAGCAGTCAACATTTGAAGTGGATCAAAAAAGTTCATCAAAGTTGTCCTAAAAAGAAGGTTTTAGGACAACTTTGATGAAAGGTTTTGATCCACTTCAAATGTTGACTGCTGTAAAAAGTGTTTTTGTCATCATGTGAGCCACACTGGTCAAATTCATCCATCATAAAGGCCTTCTGAAGCGAAGCGATGCGTTTGTGTAAAAAAAAAAAAAAAAAAAAAAATCCATATTTAACAAGTTATCTGTCACAGACAGAAGAGTAGGAGACAACAGATTGGTGAAGGTGAGAGAGTTTATTAACAAACAGCGTTGCAATGACAGATGGTCAGGTGAGTAATGGAGATGTAGATTATTTAGAAGGTAAACTGAATTGGTAATACTATCCTTTTCTTGCAGGTGGATGACTCGTGGACGAAGGCAGATGCAGGGATGGCTGTAACACACAGGAATGGTAGGATACACTCACACAGACAACAAGCACGAAGACGAGGAAGATCACTGGAGTGGAGTGGGTAAGTATACACACGATGCTGGAGCATAGGAGTAAAAGTCCTTGTTCCAAACGAGACCGGACAGTGAACAGAGGTGAGTGCTGTGCTTAAGTATCTGCTGTGATTGCGTGATGATGGGGATCAGGTGTGAGTGTTTAGAATTGTTGTGATTGGCTGATGGAAGAGCCTGGCGGGTCTGTGACATTATGAAGTAAAATATCTAGCTTCCACTAGACCGCCTTCTGTATTCTACTTATGAAGAAAGTGTACAACTCTCACAGTCCAAAACTCTTACGCTACGTCCTACGCCTTCCCTATTCAACATACGAAAAAAGCTTAACTGACGCAACGCCAGTTCCATTTTTTCTGTAATTTGAATACGGAAGGTGGTCTGGCGGAAGCTAGATATTTTACTTCATAACTTGTTAAATAGGGATATTTTTTTTAACACAAATGCACCGATTTGCTACAGAAGGCCTTTATTAACCCTCCGGAGCCATGTGGAGTATGTTTATGATGGATGGATGTGGATGGAGACACTTTCTTCAGATCATACTTTTTGATCCCGCTCACTGCCAGTTGATGTGTCAGGATATTTATGAATATAACTCCAATTGTGTTCATCAGAAAATAGAAAGTAATCTATAGGATGGCTTGAGGGTGAGTAAATCTTGAGGTAATTTCATTGAAAGTGAACTAATCCTTTAAGACTCTTTCGAAAAATGTGCCAAAGCGACTGAGAAAACTGTAGTATAAAATAATACAAATTTAAATAAAAATTGTTTACTATACATTTACCAAATAAATAATTCTGTGAAAATGCTAAAGCACTTTTAAGGTCTGTGTACTACTCTAAATCAGAGTTCATAGTGTATGAATCACTGGTGTGAAAAGGTTAAGTACCTGCCAGTGAGGTTACGGACCCTGATCTCAGCATGCTAGGCCTCATCGTGAACTGCTACTGAGCAGAAACACTCCACAGATCTCCTGTAACATTAGTGGAAAGGTCAAAAATGGAAAAACGTCAAATAACATCATCTTCCAACACCATCTGACCTAACGCATCGGGAGTCACTTTTAAAGGCCACTAATATTTTGTGTTCACTGACAGCGTCGCACATCCGATTCACAGGTTTCTTTATTAATCACATTGTAGTGCGCGTAGACTCTCTAAAAGATCGAAAAATGGAGTCGTATGTGGTGATAATGTGACTCGCAGCTGTAAATAATCTCCACGCATGTCCTCAATGTGTTATCTTGTTAATCTGACGTTACGCTTCCTTCCAGTGATCCCCAGTGGGCAGGTGAGGTATCATAGCCTGGTGCCAAGGATCGGTTGGTTTTTGACCTGAAATTAATTTAAGATTAAGCGAGCCAGAGGTAGCAAGGATCAAGGGATGCTGGGAGCCGAGGCGTGAGGGGGCAGGGCTGTCTGCCGATCTGTCACAGCTCCACGCCTGGATGCTCAAGTTCATATTAGCGGTGACGAGACAAAGGGGTGACACGTCCCAGCCCGCGGGGGCCGGAGCATACACATACGCATGCGAGACCTCCACACAGACACAAGCACACACACGCAATCCACATAAATATTCCTATAGGCCCTCCAGGGTTGGGCGGGTCAATTTCAGTTCATTTCGGCTGCAGTTGTGATTCATGATTTATTGTGATGAACTGAATCAATTAAATTGACCCTAACTGGACACATTCAAAGTCTTAAATTCATTCACACAGAAATGCGAGTAAAAAAAAAACAGGTGGGTGATGCAGCTGGGGCTGTGAACACATCGCATACACATAAGAGAGTACACACAGACACACACATATCATAATGGTTCACAAACAGCTCGGTTGATGGATAGAGGGTGGCAGAAAGCGATGCCTGAGCATGACAAGATTGAACTTTGGGACATCTCAGCACTCGACAGCTTCAACAAGAAGAGGGCAGCAGGCGGTCACCAGGGGCATTGCTACGGTCACCAGGGAATGACACGGTATAGGAGAGGGATCTGGAGAAGGAGAGGAGAAACAGAGGGAGGGAAGATAGGAGGCATCACAATGTCACTGTACTGCCAGGCCATGTCAGTTGTAATTAGCATTGGATGTAATTTTCTGAGCAATTAGAGCACTTATGTTGAGAGATCTGGCTGGCAAACAAGAGGTCCTAGCAGCCATTCAGGCCACATGCCAGACACACATATATTTACTTAGGTATCTATTTGAAGATATGACAGACAACTATTTTTTTAAGCGTATGATTTATTAAGATTAAAATGACTGCACATGAAACTTAACACCCTTGAATATCTACACCTAAAAGAAAAAATTACATTTAAAGTCGCCCTGCAGTCAATCATTTTATCCCTTTAAACTCTGATTACCAAAATGACATATTTAAACATTTTTTTTTCCTGTAAAAAATATATATTCATGCTTTAAAATAGCTTGAATGTTACTCTACACCCTTGCTTCATTTAGTATATGCAGAACCATGAATATGCAAATTAGCCCCGCCTCCCCTCAATCACACCAGCTCGGATTACATGACCCACTCTGTCAACTTTACAGTAGTAAACGCTGCACAATAGCAAGTGGAAATCCTGGTTTAATTCAGCTATTTATGTTACTGTTTCAGAAGAAGTGAATTATACAGGGTCGTAAAGTCAGTATCAGAATCGTAAAGCGTTTTATGTATCACTCTACGTCGGACACATAACGTAAATTAATATGATTAACGTTTTGCTTGACTACATTATCAAACAGCTAATAATGTGTTGCTAATGTTACACAAACCCTGTTCCTGATCACCATGTCAGAGTCAGACAGCTGCCTTCTGAAGAGCTTATATATGGATGCTGTGATAGGCGTCGTATTCCTATACGTAGACGTAAGTCACCTGGGAGTCAGCTGATGTGAGCTTGACTGACGTGACCTGCCAGAACTGACGCTAACGCTGATGTTTTTTTGACTCTTATAGATTGTGTTGCCATTGACAGGCATTATACGACTGACAGACATCAACGGTTGGAGTTAAAAATCATCATTTGTGTTCTACTGAAGAAACAAAGTCACTTACATCTTCAATGCCCTGGGGTTAAGCAGATAAACATCAAACTTTCATTTTTGGGTGAACTATACCTTTAATGATATGCCAAAGCCTGCCCCCATGTTGACGTGATTGTTTACAAGGTAGTTTTCAAACCGCTTTTTTCACTGCAGTTTTAAGGAGAAAAATATTCAGCAATGGTGTTGACTTATGAATTTGCACATGGTTTGTCTTAAAGCATATTAAAAATACCACATAGACGTATAAACAACATTAACAACTTGATTCTCACCACAGGGGGTCTTTAAATAAATTGTATTATTTTATTAAGTGTATATAATATTCAATATTCCATTCAATAAAATAATATATAAACAGGCAGACAGCCAGAAAGATAGACAAATAGACAGGCAAATAGATAGACAGACAGACAGACCGATGATGATAGATAGATAGATAGATTATCCATCTAAGCTTTAATGTCTATCATACAATATTGAAATTCAACATGTAACATACTGTTATCTCTCAGTTGTTGTTTTTTTTTTCACACTTCAATCCATCATATATTTCCTGGTGTTTTCACACACCTTTGTGTCAAAGCTAATAATTTCATGTGATTTATTTCTCATCTGTCATCTGTCATTCACTGATAAGTACATGAAGGCAGATTATGCATTTGAATTGACTTTATAAAATGTCTATATAATTTCTAATCTGCTGGTTGTTTAAATGGACCTACAGAGGCGGTGCTGGTCATTTACTAACAGTAAGGGTGGGTGTGATCTCTGGAAACACTGAGTTAAGGTGGTGATGGATGTGTTATTTTGGGAGTTACTTTTGACACCACAGAAGGGGCTTTTGCACCACCTCCACCCAAATAGGGTCTCTAGAATAATAGCAACCCCCAATGCGTCTTCCTCCACTTTCCATAGTTGTTTATTGATAAATGAAACTTCAGAATGACTGACTGAACAGGCAATGTTCCATCTCTGTCATTACCAATTGATCAGCCTTTGCTGGGGCGACATATTACTAATTGGTTTTGAATTCAGGAATACAATAACTCTGCACAAGTTCAGCATCATCTTTTAATATTTAAATTCTACAAAGTTTTATTAAACAATAACCTCCTCATTCCAAATGTCCAACTGGACAAACAACAATTTAGAAATAACAGCAGCATGTGATAATGACGCTCCACTATTATTAACGGAAATATCTTTTTAATTTGGTCATTATGGAAAGTTACTGTAATTAAATGCTATTTTGACTTTAATTGTTATGATTAAAATTTCATTTGTAATGAATGTTGCATTTAATTAGAAAAAAAAGCCTATATAGAATGAGTCACAATAGATGAGATAGAACAAGGACAGGAAGGAGTGACATTAAATGAAACAGGAAAGACAATAAAAGGGTGCCAAAAAAAGGGACGGGTGAAGGAAAGAGAGTTCATAAGAAATTGGGTGGTAAAAACTTTTCTTTCCTTCCCCTGAATGCAAGCTTCTACACCAAACCCTGCCACATTGGTGCCTCCTACATGCCTGATTGAGTCAGAAAACACCAGCAAGGGAGATCTAGAGATGTCTTCTGCCATCAGCTGCAATGTCCAAAAGATCCCTCAGCCTCATTCATTCAGGCTGAGACCTTCATAGAGGCTTAACATCTACTGGACCAGAGGGTGTCGCCTCATGTCACCCCCCGTGTTACTGACACATGTCTTTTCAGGTCCTAGGCTCATATTCCCTGCTTCATCTGGCCCGTCTGCTCATGTTGGAAGAACCCACATCACCAGCCATCCTATTGCCTGGGCCGAGAGCCACTCAGCTGAGGCAAAAGGATTTGTCACATTCAGAGATAACACTTGCCTGCGCGTATTAAAAGATGAGATGACACGAACACATTAAAGGCCTCATTCACCATCACAGATAGGGATACACAGAGAAATGTTGCTGCAACAAAATGAATGAGCTGCAAACAAGTAAGAAAAAAATATTTATATATTCGCTATTTTTAATTAATATTACAAATTCTTGGAAACACACAGGAGATACAATAGTTTATATATATTATATAAAACAAAAATAGAATATACATATGTAAATACATATAAATGCATGAAAAGAAGGATTTTACAGGCAATGTTTTTAGCAGATAAAGTCTGTTTAGTCTGTTCCTCAAACAAAACGATTATGGGACTTCAAAAGACAAAGAATATTAAGCACTAATCACATGTGCTTACATACTTGAGTCCTCTTTAAAAGAACCAAACACTCCTTTAAGTGGACCAAGAGGTGAACTAAGTGAAAAAGGACCCAGTTCTCTTCACATTCACACTGTCCCTGAAAGAGGACACTTTTATGCAAACATTTTTGACCTATTATGCAAAATTCACTTTTATAATGTGTTTGAACCATAGACTGTAAAAAAAGATGGACGACGCACCTTCACTCTCTTCCATTGTAGTAACTGAAGCCACCAGTGTGCCAATATGCAGCTGACATCTTGAGTCTCGAGTCTGCGCAGTAGTGAGCACGAAGTGGAGCCACGATACCCAACCTCAGAACAACTCATTATGTTGGTGTGAAATAAACAGTTATGGAAATGTAGAAATTAAAGTTAAAACTCCAATCACCTCGTGAAGATCCAGAAAAAAAAGTCAGTTGGCTCCTCAGTGACTACTTCACTCAGAGAAGCTGTCAACCTCAGCTGTCAATCATGACGTCACACCCTACCTAAAACCAAACTTTATTAAAGAACGAACACTTGAACTAACACCAGCATGATAAAAACTGTCTAAAATGACAGAAATTGTCTTTGGAAAAAAGTGTAATTTAATTGTTTAGTAATTGTTTCATGTCCGGAGAGGTGGGGTTTATGACCTATACTGCTTCCAGCTACCTGGGGGCGATCGAGACACTTTGGCTTCACTTTTAAGGACTCTTGTGGCACACTTGGTTTGAACACAGATGTGTGTCAACAGTGTGTGTAAACAACCAGCCTATAATGGTAAAAATCCACTCAATACTTTTTTTATAATTCCCATTTATCATTTTCAGTGTCTCAAAACATGCTTTTTTATATTTCCCCCTACTCCTACATAGGAGTAGGGAAACCCCGCCCTTGACTGGTGACGATCTGCCCTGTTAGCATAGACACCGCCCTAAGTGAGAAGCACAGAGTCCGCCATTTCTGTTTACTCGCTGTATCAGCTAGAGATATACAATGAGATATTACAAATGTTCTGTTGTTGGATGTACCAACGAACATACGAGTCACTGAGGACACCATGGTTGAAGTTATTACTCAAGGATGGATCAGTACAAACTGTTCGTGATCCTCTCCGTAGCAATACTGGTCACGAAAGGGAGAGCACGCAATTTATTACAGTCCATTGGTTGTTTTATGAATATAAAGTTTACCAGTTTATTAAGCACCCCGAAAAGTCATAAGGTCTGTATATATTTGTTTACTGTTAGTTGTAACTAGTGTTTTTGTGTAATTCGCTGTGTATGTTGATGATAATACAAGGGAGAGAGAGTTTATAGATAAAAGACTTTGTTTTATTCAGCTTTTATGGTGATTTGTTTTGTGTGATGTACAATAAACTTCATAAAGCTCATCAGTAAAATTTGGCTATTATTCAAATGAGGTCCGATACAACAGGCTTGTACTAGTGGATAAAAGCAAGATGACAACATGAGTTATAACCACAATTAAAGTGAACTATACCGGTTATATCGCCACGCAGCATTTAAGGGACACACACTAAAACAGCGCGATTTTGCTCAACTCCAAAAAGTGGCCATTTTAACATGTTATAAAAAATTATCTGTGCGGTATTTTGAGTTTAAATTTAAAATACACATTCTGGGGACATCAGAGACTTATTTTACATAAAAAAAGGATCATAATAGGTCCCCTTTAAGTAGGAATGTGGTCTCAGACCTCTTTGTGTTCACACTGTTGCTTTTTGGATCTAGTCCAGTTCAGTGTTTGATGGCTGACCATATGGCCTTCAAAATTCAAAATTCAAAATTCTCATTCACATACATCGTATGTGCCTATAACCAAGGTACTTGTTTGAAAATATTATTATTATTAATTATTATTTCTATTATGTTGTAAAGTGACATTGCTACAAATGCTGTTGAATAAGACTGCTTTTTTGGAGCTTGACAGCCTCTGGTCCCCATCTACTATGAATGTAGTTCAGACATTTTGATAATTGTGTTCCAATGAAGAAAGGAAGTCATACAGTAAATAATGAGTGAATTTTTATTTTAGGGGGTGAAACTTTATTTGATATCTTGATTTTTATTTTTACTATTTAACAAGATGAACACATCATAAACGAAGGAACTAAAAAGTTTGTTTCCTCTGCCTACCCACACTGATATCAATAGACACGTCTATTCCGCAACAGCCACCTTTGGTCTATTTCTTAAGTTTGTCTGTTTCTCAGTCCAATTTTTGTCTCACTTCCTCCGTGACCCCAGTGTTTTTTCTTTGTCCTCAATTTAAAACATCCTCCCACCGTTCTCTCACCCTCTATCTTTCTCTCTTGTCCTCTCTCTCTCCGTCCTCCCATCTGGACTGATAGTAGTTGTGATGGCTGGGGTGTGAGGCGCTGCCTGGGTCCAGTTCCATTCTGGTCTCACCCACACCATGTGTACCATAGGTGCGTGAAGTATAAATACCGCGAGCCCTTTGGCCATGCTCATCCCAGCAGGACCCTCTCTGGCCCTCTGCCCCCCTCCCCGCTCCCCTTCAGTTCTTCTGTCCCTAATTAGGATCTTGGGCTCGTTAGGGCCAGAGACCCTCAGGCCTGCTGACACAAAGTTGATTCTATCTGACGTAACAAGTCAATGCTAAGGGGATGGATGCTAATTTTAATTAATAGAATGTAAGGGTCAGTTTGTGCTAAAATGCTAGTGGAAAGCATAGAGAACACATTACCAAGAGGTAAACCACAACAACAATCACCATCAAAATTAAATGCCTAGAACAGAGAGCAAAATGCATAAGTCCTGGAATTTGTGACCTCTTGCCAACATGAGTCTTGGTAGAACCTGTTGATGTTTTTCATAATTCATTCTTTCAGTGAGTTTTCTGTACATAAACGGCATACCTTCATGTGGAGCAAAATGTCTGTTGTCAGACTTCTTGTGCATACAAAAATCTCACTGGATTATTACAATTAATAGCAAAAGGAATGTTTGGAAATATAAACTGATGACACTACAGCTTCTCTTCTCTTTTTAACCTATATTTCCCTTAATCAACATCAGAGAACTACAAACATGTCATAAAATTATAGAAATATTAAAAAAAATTTATCCGATAAGACGTGCATAAACTACGATGGAAACACTTTTGCTGAATTAATCCCTCAATGGCCAAGAAAGAACTCACCTGACTTTGTCTCAACAGTGAATGTGATTGGATAACTGGACTTGTTTCATTGCACAGCATCTCAAATGTTGGTTTCATCATTCTGAAATCCCTTAACCAAAGTCTGTCATCAGAATGATTTGGTATAATGACCTCTCAGAAGTGTCTCACATGATTGCGTTCCCAAATATTGCATCCCAAATTATTGCATTTCGTCTGGGCGCTCTGAGACTCAAGTCACTTATGATGTAGTGGGGGAAAAAAAGGCACAGTGGCTTTTCCCGATTGCAGCAACTTCCATTTTTATTACAGATATTTTGTGCCTATTTCCCAGGAAGTGGTGATTTTGTTCTCTTGAACACATGGGATGGAAATGCTTCTTTATTCGCAAATGTTTGATGTGATATTCCAATTTTGCACATAAGCTACATTCACAACTTTGGATGGAAACATAGCCATTGTTCTCCTCTGCTCACATGATATCTATGACAAGAATGGGCATGCAAACATTACTGTTTTCAAGTAGTGATACCTTTTTCAAAATGTCTCAAACTCTTAAAGGTGCAGCCACATTAGCGAAAATTTGCTTGCAAAAAAGATCCATTGTCTATTCTCAATGAATGAAGCTCAGCTCACACAGAAGTCACATTCAAAGCAAGCAGCTTTCTGTATGTCAATACAGCAAATTCATGTGACTAACTTCAACCTGATGCGAAATCAGTCTTTTATCGTCCAGATTCCTATTGACAGATTCCTATTGAACCGACTCAATTTCGGCCGTGAAAATTTGCTGAACAACAGTAAATGTGACCACACCTTAAGAACAAGCCAATGAAAACTATGACAAATGTCAAGATTTTGAAGTGAATGATGAGTAAATGATGACAGCATTTTCATTTTTAGGTGAACTATCCCTTACATATAGCTCATGCTTAACATTTAAAGTTCACCCAACAACTTCATTTGTCATTATTTACTCTATTCCAAACCTGCTGTTGTTATTTCCGTGGTACACAAAAATGTTTTTTTTTTTTAAAATACCCCTTTTTTTTTTGGTGAACAATTATTTTAAGCATAGAGGTTTAGCTCATTTCCCCCTTCATCTCTCCAACTCATGAAAACTCTGTGATGAATGTGAGAAGACTGTTAGTATGTGTCCCTATCAGAGCCAGTGTAATGGAGCAGTAAGAGCCAGATGACTGGCACTATGTGTGGAGGAACCCAGCTGTGGCTTCCTCTAGTGCTCTGCCATAACTTCTATCTGAGTGATGCCAAATAGAGCCCTTAAACTAATAGTGGTATTGTTTTGTCTTCTGCAACTGATACTGCACACCTTCTGCAAAGTAATTTAGGCTTTAGAACTTATAGTGACATTAATTTGTGTATATTTAGTGTAACAGAAAATAAAATATGTCATGAAAGGTGAAAGTCAACCCCTCTTCCAGCAACTGACCGTTAACACCTCCTGCACACCTCACACCCTTTGTTCTTTCTAAAGTTCCCCTATTATGCTATTTTAAAGGTTCCTAATTTTGTTTTGTAGGTCTTCTACAATAGTTTTACATGCATACAAGGTCAAAAAACACTTTAGTTTTCTCATAATATACATTGGACATCACCTCATTTGTCAAAGCGTCTGGAAACGGTTTGTTTGAATATTTAGTCTCTCTAATCTCCTTTCCGCAAACCTACTCTTCTCTGATTGGTCAGACGGCACAATCTGTTGTGATTGGTCGACCATTTACAGTGCGCGTGGGACACAAAACGTATATTACCATATCTGAATTTCAGCTCAGGAAGCCTCCGGTGATTCACAGTGATACAAACAATAACAATGGTGTCGGTTTTACTGTATCAGTGCCAGCACAAGTACCATTTTGAAGCGCATGCAGATTTGCTTTAGTTGACAACAACGTCTTCTTGACATGTCGACAATAGGGACTAAACTCTTCCAGGCCTTAGCTACAACTAGGGGGGGTCAAAGTAGACGTTGTTAGTAGGCAGCCAATGAAGACCATAAGCTGGTATTATGCAATCTTGTTACATTGTTACGGAGTTATGTAACAGAAAGTGAGACTGGAATTGCTGACGACTCGTTTCGGCAGTTCAGAATCGATTCTTTCTTTTAGGAGACAATAACTATGCACTTTGATCTTTAAAACTTTGTAGACCTTTTACATTCACAAACAGCTATATTACACAATGCATGAAAGGTAATATTCGAAAAGCATAATAGAGGCACTTTAAGGCAATCCAAATGCTTAACATGTCCTATTCGCCCTCATCTTAATCACCGTTTCCTCAACACGTCCCTCTTTGGTCTCCACCATCCCTGTAACACACCCTCCCCCTCTTTTTTCTGACCTAGATTTAGCAGTTGATCCGGACTGGAAGGTTAACCCCTAGAGGGAGCACCTTGTCAGCCCTCCACCCCATCAGTTCATACACAAAGGGCACCCTTTGTCACTTCACATTTCCAGGCTTTCCTTGCCTTACTGTCGGTTCCATTGTAATGGTCACTCTGCCATCAGGCCTTAAGTCTTACCTTTGGCCCAAGCACAGGTAAGGAAATCATCTCAAACGCATCAGTCAAATAAGATTTCAAAATTTTGAAATTTAAGAAGTGTGCGCTAATTCAAATCTTAATGCACATTCAACTGATCAGTTGCCTCTAATGTTTTAAGCTGACAAACTCCAAGATTAAGTAAGTAGAACTTAAAATTTTGATTTTGTACTACAAACATGTTAATTGCAAATTAATTAAAATGTTGACTAAGCTAATTCATACAATTTGATTGCAATAACATCATGTTAACTCAAATCTTTTACAATTACACAATGCACTTATGTCAATATATGTATGTGTATGTATGTTTGTATGTGTCAATATAACTAGCAAAGAGACTATGACTATACATTTGCATGTTCTCAACATGCCGTATATAGTCTTCAAATGTTGCAGTCCACCTAACCACATGTTCTACTGTTCACCACAATGGTAACCCTTGCAAAACTGCAACATAGCAGAAACCAACATAACATAAGATCGAACGCAAAATATCTCTCCCTACATTAATCTTGTGCAAAAACACACAAAATAACACTTAATTTCAACATTTATTCTCTTTATGCAGTCTAATGCAAAAAGCATGCTGGGAACTTTTTTCTATTAAGTACAATGAACTTTCAGTAATATATGAGTGAAATAAACTCTGTTTGGGTTTATAATGTGGTCTTATTGTGGATGATTTATTAGTGCACATTAGTTTTTGTAATCTTTGTTCAAAATGAAATGACTTGTTCTCCTTCTGAAATGATCTAAAAAGATCCATTTATATCCACTCAGTGAAACCATTCACTCATATGCCTTATCTTTAGATCAAGCCTGCAAAACTGCAAGCACATTATGTGCTTTAAACTCAGTTTGCTATTGTAAAGCATTTTTTTTCCAAAATTTCTAAACACAGTCCTCTCTCTCTCTCTCTCTCTCTCTCTCTCTATTTTATATGTATATATATATAAATTATATATGTCAAAAAATCAAAAATCAAAAATAAAATAAAATAAAAATAAAAAATATCATCAAAATATCTTCTTTTTTGTTGAAAAAGAAAGAAATTTATACAGGTTTGGAACAACTTGAGGGTGAGTAAATGATAACAGAATTCATTTTTGGGTGAACTATCCCTTTAACATAGATAAATAAATACACTAACAAGTGTATTCCTCATTGTTAGCTGATGTTAGTTAATGCATTAACTAACCTTAAGTATTGGGACCTTTGTAAAATGTTACCAAAAAATCTTACTGACTCCAAACATTACATAAAATTACCTTAAATCAACCTCAATTCTGACAAACAGGTGTATAAGAAAGTATTTTTGTTACTATTTAGTAGAAGATAAAAATCAAAAAGGGCCTCCATGGTACACTACTGTGGAAATGTTCACTAAAATATTTACCAACAGCTTGGTTACTATAAGGCCTTCTCTGCTCAGATCTCTCTCAGCTCTCCACCTCAAGTAGTGTATGGAGCCAGTTTCAAAACAGCTTAAAAAGGAGCCTGCTTGCCATCTATGCAACGCACAGTGTGAGTGAGTGGTGCCAGGAGGAGAGCTTAGGTTGGTTATGGCCCTCCCAGGGGTCAGCACCCATCATGCACCGGACCCTAATGCTGCTGATGAGAGAAAGACCACCCTGCAGGCCTGCAGTCCCTCGAGGAGTGGGCATTCAGCATCAACATAACCTGAGCCGACAGAGCAAACACACACACAAAAGCAAGAACATATACACTCATACATACAGGACAGGAATCTGACACATACAGACACACAAGCACAAAGACACACACATATCCAAACACGTATTGCAAGACAAGTCCGATATTACATGACACATAAACACACAGGTTTCTCACTAAAGAAACTCCACTCATGCACAGAAGTGCAATGGGATTCATGTTGCACACACAGGAAAGTACACTTTGAAATTGCATTTTATGATCACACACATGTTGGCTTTCCATGTTTTATGGGGACTTTCCATAGACATAATGATTTTTATATTGTACATACTGTATATTCTATCCCCTAATCATAGCCCTACCCCTAAATAACAACCCAGAAAGCTTTCTGCATTTTTATCATTTTCAAAAAACATAATTTAATATGATTTATGAGGTTTTTTCTTCTTGGGGACCAAAAAAATGACAAGGTCAAAAATTAATAATGAGTAGGGGTCACTTTGACTGGTAATGTATCCTTTACCATACATACACACACACACACACAGTCACAGTCAAACATTACCAGTCAAAGTGACCCCTATTCCACATTTAGAATAATAGTAAACTAATACAGAATACATGAAAGTATGATAATTTTATAGTGACCAAAAATGTTAAACAAATTTAAATTATTACATTATATTTTAGATTCTCAAAGCATAAGAAGATCTTTATCTATTATTATTATTACAATTTTGTACATATAATAACAAAAAATAATAAATATTTATTAAAATAAATCGTTATTTTTTAATATTTTAATTATTACTAATAAAATGTATATAAAACATATAATATATTTTTATTATATATTGTATATTTTATATATTATAATATATATATATATAATATTTTTAATATTTTAATTATTACTATAAATTTCAAAAATTATATATATATATATTTATAACTGGTAATGTAGATACAAAAAGTTTGTCACCGAGGCACAAGCTGAAAGATCATGCTCATCATAAGCAAGACCTCAAAATTCACTCTTGCTCTTGTCACCAGTGTCTGTGAACACGGCCATGCAGCTTGCAGTCTGGTCTCATGCAGACTAACAGCCCTCAAATTAGCACAGTCTTTCCTCACCTTCCCTCAGCACAGCTGCCGTGTGTTATGCAGAAGGATGCAAACTCCTGTCAGCACCTTCTTCAGGTGTGCTGTACATCTGAGGTGCTGCAAAACACACCTCTGTCGGAATTCCCATGAGGGTCTGTAAATATGTCAGAACAGCAACAGAAGACTTAATTAGACTGATAAGCTCATCAAGTGTGATTGGGCATTGTACACATAACTGACATTGACTTTAATAATACATTTGTTTTTGTTTGTTTTACATCTTGATAACCTCCAGTTGTCAAGGGCAGTTGCAATCAAAACTCACGGTGAATGGATAGAAAATCAAAAGAGTCTTTATTTAAATCCAAAAACTAAAAGATCAGGAAATCACTGGAGAGAAACATAACACAACCATGACGAGAACGGACAAAGAACCAAACAAAACAGAGTTAAAAACACAGACTAAATGAGATAATTAATTCAATGACAGAAACTAGGTCACAAAAAACAGAACTAAAACTCAATGAAACTAAGCGAAACAGAGCATACATGTGACACCAGTGGATTGTTTAATCGTTAATGGACTGCTCTCTTAAGATTCTTCAGATGGGATTATGGTTAAATAACTCCCAAATAACTTCTATATTTTTATACTGGAATATTTTTCATCAAACTTTAAATATATGTTATTAGAATCAATGATGCACAGTCAATTGTTTTGTGATGTAGCATCACTTAAAATACCTCATGAGGTAAAACAACAAATTTTAGTATATTTATGATTCTCAAATAGATTTTTTTCCAATCATTTCTCCAATAGGGATTTCAAAAAAGTCGTTACAAGACATGAACCAAGCCAACCAGCTACGAGGTGAGTCATCACATTACAAATTTTGATAGCAAAAAAGTATTTAAAATCTTTACGCATTTAAAAATGTTGATTATACATAATAATGCCTATAGAAAATCATCATACCCCTTTGAAATAATTACTATACAGCCTGAAATCAAAACCCATTCCAAAAAAAACTTTATACTTAGGATCATTGTTGTGTTGGAAGGTGCTGTGCTGTGTTTGCTTTTTGCCAAACAAAGCGCTTGGAGGTCAGTCCAAAAAGGTAAATTTGTTCTCAGATGGCATCAGAGTCTTCCAGGTGTGTTTTTGCACAGCAAAATCAAGATTGAGTGTGGCACTTTTTCAGGAAAGGCTTCTTTCTTTCAGCTCTATATTTGGTAAAAAGCAAACACAGCACACCACCCAAAACACACCATACCTAATGTGAAGCATGGTGGTGGCAGCATTATGTTGCTGGGGTGTTTCTCTTCAGCGGGGACTGGGCGATTTATCAGGATTGAAGGGAAAATGGACGCTGCCAGGTACATCCAAATTCCTGTGGAAAACCTGCGTCCCTCTACTAGACAGCTGAAGATGGGCAAGTCATTCACCTTCCAACATGACAATGATCCTAAGCATACTGCCAAAAGAACAATGCAATGGCTTAAGGAAAGGAAGGTGAATGTCCATGAGCGGCCAAGTCAGAGCCCTGACTTAAATTTGATAGAAAATCTGTGGATGGACTTGAAGAGGAGTCCATTGATTGAACTTGAGCAATTCTGCAAGGAAGAATGGGCAAATATTCCCCTATCTAGGTGTGCAAAGCTAGTACAGACATATCCAAAAAATTAATAGCTGTAATTAAAGCAAAAGGTGGTTCTACAAAGCATTATGATGAATTTTCCAACCCTAAATAAAGCTAGAAAAGGTTTTGTAGGGATATATTTTGTAGGGAGAATGTCTCGATTACATCATTTGCAGTGCTTCATGGGAGTGGGCAGAGCTAAAGAGATCTTTTCGCGTATTTACCTTGTTTTAATTGGTGCAATTTTCTATACAGCATAATGAGTAATGGCTTGTCACCACAAATCCCACTGTTAAACACAATTATTTTAAAACGAAATAACTACATAAAAACTCATTTTAAACTATTAATTAACAACCTCGTAGCTCACAGTAAGGCTGTCTTTATAGGTTTATAAGTTATCATTAAAAATCAATTTCCCTATGGAGAAAATGAATGTTTTTACTTCTGGAACCCAACTGTTGCATTCATTACTGTTTTGCTTCAAATCAAAGTTTGTAATGTGATTCGTCTCTGAGAATCAAAACTCTCATCTGAAGAATTATTTAAAAAGCCTGGAGAAAATTAATGGCAAATTAATGACAGATATTTGAGGGTTGCCTTCATGTTTTCTGCCTATGAATATAATAATAATAATATTTATTATTATTATTGTTACTATAATAATAACAATATAATGTGTGTGCTTGGTGAATTTTTATGAGTCAGCAGCCCTGCACTGTGTTGCAGGCTGAAATTAAGTTGACAGTTTTTCTTGTGATTACTGGTCAAACCTGCAATCAAAGGTCATTCTGTCTGATGGTACATCACAGTATTTCATTCATCAGCAATACACGCCATAGCTAATTTCATGATTATATAACATTTTATTCTCATTAAGGACAGTTGAGTTCTTGGGAGAGGCTGCTCTATTGTGTAATTCAAAAGTAAAATCAGACCAGTTGACCTGACGAGTCAAGCTTCGGCACTGAATATTGACCCAGCATGCCTGCACTTATCACTACCCTGTAGGATCCCTTAACAGGGTCTTGACCCTCTTAATTTACACCCGCTGCCAAACAGTCTGCCAGCAGCAAGCATTTTAACCTCTTGAACCCCGCATTGCAAGAAATACATGACCAGAGATTTCTTAGTCACAATCATATGCAACAAACAAAATTATTAAAATAAACAAAGAAAATACTGAATCTGCCAAATATGCAGGAATGACACCTCATCTGAAATAACTTCACTGATTATAATAAATAATAATACTTTTTTATGAATTTCATTAAATGCAAGGACACTATTAAAAATTGAACACATATAAAACCCTCAAAAAAAATGTGTGTACGTGGTTATTGACCATAACGTGCAGTGAGACGTCCATGGAAAATTGGCTGCAGCATATAATGACCCTAATTAGGCTTACAAGACAAGAAATACAAGTGTGTGTGTGTGTGTTTGTGTGTGTGTGAGGTTGTGTTGTAGAGTAGCTGAAGGGGTTCGCAGGCAGGGGAGCTGAAAGGAAACACCGTTGTGTTGATCTTTAGGAATGCAGCATGCCAGAGGCCTGGCTCGGCTGGCACCAAACTCAAATACCTTGCCCACCCCTCTTCCTATGCCTGTTCCCTTTCTTCCTCGTCTGAGAGCCACTGCTACACTCCTTCTCTCAAACTCTACACCCCACCCCCTGAAATGGGAGAGCCCTCGTCTCCACTTCCTCTGACAAGATCAGCAGCCACCCTCCCCCCAGCAGCATTCCTGCCCTGGCGTTGCTGTTGCTGGCCGGCTGTCACAACTGGCCGGCCAGAATAGCTCTGTGACGTCTGCTGAGTTACTAGAAAATTGAACTCTCCCAAGAACCCCGGGAACAAGGATACGTAAACGGACAAAATGTATCTGTCCACTTGTGGCTGTGCAGACTCTGACACAGACACAGCTGCCCAGGTGCACCAGGGTCAAAATACATACAGAGAGATGCACATGCCCAGTGTTACATGATGATTCAGTAGCGGTTCTGGATTATTTTAATTGTGGGAGACGGTTGTGCTTTTAGTGGGGCACCTTAAATGTCACCTTGCGTATGACTACAAAATGCATGTGATGCCATTTTTTAACAAGAGGATAATAGAAATACCAAAATATAAAACAAAAATATAAAGTTTGTAATTCCCAAATTGACAAATATGAAAAATACACACTATATGTGAAACTGGTCTAGTTTTCTAATAATAATAATACATGAACATACAAAAATATATCTACAAAATTATTATTCAAATAAAATTGTCTTAAATATAAAATATATGTATATTATAAAAAGGATAATATTAACTTGCATAAATAAGTTTTATATTATATTATATTTTATTCAAACTGCATGTAAACTCTTTCCAATATGAAAACAGATGATTGATTGATTGATTGATTGAATCGCTAAATGCTAGTTGTTCCTCTGATATAGGTCTTTGTGTGAACATATGTAAAGTAAACTGACAGGTGCAGCCTCCAACAAGCGTCTTGTTTATCACCTGTGAGCAAAAACCAGCAGCACTGTCACCTGAGAAAAGGTATCACAGTTATCACAAGTCTTGCTGTCTGGTTCAGGGTATCATAAGCAATATTGAAGCTTTTTGTCAGTGTAATGACAGCAGGTCACCAATTACTGAACAGCTCAAAATAAAATGATCTCTTCAAGATGGCTGTCTTGGCCATTTGTAACAGGAAAGTGCAAGGCTTCCGGTGTCATTCGTTTTCAGTTATTTTTAGCTGTACAAAGCTTGTTATACTGCTTGATAATCGTATTGTTATTTACTGGTATTTCTTATCATATTACTGTATATTAATGTATTTTCGAAATCATAAGCACTGGTTTTAACGCAAATAGTTTTACCACTTTGGTATTCTTCTAATTATTTATAGCAGCTAATTAATCGTAAGTCTTATTCAAAGAAAATAGATTAATAAAGGCACAATATGTACATTTTCGCGTAGCTTGATGACGCTGAGATTGAGCGTGGAATCATGGGAGATGTCGTCTTCAACTTACAGCTGTTGGAAAAGAATCCGACGGGACTCGCTTGGGCAGAAATCATGTTCATGGATGAGATTATAAACATTGGTTAAAATAAAACATGGTACTGGAGAATCAAGAAAATGAGGTTCAAACAATAAGACTAACAGTGTTGAGCTATATAACAATGATTAGTTTTCTGTCTATAAATGTCAACGCTATCTCACGACCAATTTGTACGTATTTTATGAGGTGGCTAATTCGTACGAATTCATGCATCCTCACTTGTACGAATTCATACGATTTGTATAAACCCCCGTGACGGGTAGGTTGAGGGGCGGGGTTAGGGGTAGGTCACTCGTATGAATTCATACGAATTTGGCAACTCATAAAATACGTATGATTTAGCAAAAAACATATGAAATCGTACGAGTGAGGGTGCATGAATTCGTACAAATTAGCCACCTCGTAAAATACGTACGAATTGCCATGAGATCAGGTTGATCCAAACAGTTGTTCCCTTGTCTAATAAAACATACTATATTAAAAGCATCTTTGGTGTTGGTTTCTACAAAATAAAACCGGAAATCGTGGGTAACGCAGGTATGATGTCATTGATAGGTGACGCACAGACACAGCTCATGTCCTGGTTAAAATAGCTTATTTCTCTGGATTTAAACATTCTTGGAAACATCTGGGATAATGTAAGTACACAAGTCAACAAAATATATAACACTGTTCTAGTGGTTTTTGGATATTTTAATCCAAAAGATCTTACATATTGTGCCTTTAACCTAACCTTTATATATGTAAAAAAGTTTATTTGCTTTATTTTTATAAAGTTTTTACAAATGAGAACGTCCCCAAAATGAGGTTTTGTCAGATTTAGCTCACTTCAAGGTACAAATCTGTCCCCAAAATATGGTTAAGTAGGTCCACAGACTACATACACATGCCAAACCACCACATCTTAGAACATCATTACAAACCATCTTCGTAAAGCTCAAGACCTACAAAAACACAGACCATTTGATAAACACTTATCTTTCACAGTTTCTTTGAAATTACATTTTGACACAAGGAATCTAAAATACGCTCTGACCTCAATGCGCTTCACAAACATCCTCACAACAAAAGTGAAACACTCTCTCAGAGCATCTGAAAGAGCGTGACACCACAACTCAGCTCGGTGTCAGAAGGAATGATGCATGTTGACTGTAGCCCTGCGTTTGTCAGATGAGGTGTCTGTCATAAAATTGGCAAAGCCAGCAGATTGACACTCATTAGCAGGCCGCTGAGAGCCATTCCCTGGGGAAGCAGCGCAGAGAGACCATATCCCACTAAAAATAAATTATTCAAATGATTGGTTCTGATAAAACCAGATGAATTAGAAATAGAAGAGAGCTCAGGCAAGACCTCTGGTTGGCAAGCTGTTGTCACATGGAAGGCCGCTTAAAGCCTCCATGACACCCACCACCCCCAACCTCTTAGCGCTGGTGTCGGCCACCCTCAAGCTGAGCCCCCTCTTCCTGCTGCCACTCACAGGCACACAAATACTGTAAATTACGCACGCCTACACACACACATACACATCAATGTCTGCTTCATGCCACAGTTTAAAAGCAGGAACGACCAAGGCCAAATCCTAGAGGGTGAATTGAGTAACACACCCCCTCCACACGCTTTTGCCTTCGCACTCCGAGCATACGCCATCATGAAGGTCCTGCCCTGGTCTTTATGCCTAAGTCCTTTGCACTTTATATGGCTTCACGGCAGAAAGGGCACCTGTCCATCACTCGTTTTGCTCATCATCCCTAAATTAAGTCATTCATCATTGTGCATGTCTCGGTCTGTCAGTCATTCAATCAATCGGAACATTATTACAGTAATTTAAGAATCAGGCCCTCCAGCACAGAAAGTAAAACGAGATGAAAGAAACTTTGAAACTTTTTGTGAATGGTATTATTTTTAATATGGTATATTCTTTGAGAAGTTATTTAAATTCCATAGTTTTTTTATTATTATAAAATATTTTTACTTTTACTTGTGTTGAGCATTCAAAAGCAATAACTGGGTTTCATTTGCCTTAGAAAAGAGTTCATTTGCAAAAACAAATAACTCCTTTTTATTAATTCTCACAGATCATGTTTTTTTTTTTTTTATTATTATTGTGCATTCCAAGTTATATCAATCAACCTGCATAATAACTCCAAAAAATACAGGTAACTTACAAATTCAAGTTCATTGAAAGTTTGTTTTTTAGCAAAAGCAGATAACTCCAACAGTCGTTTTTTGGCAAAAGCAGATAACTCCACATTTCATGTTTCAGAGTTAAACAAAATCAAGTAATTGCTTTGCCATTGCATTTAAAACACACTCAAACACACGTGTGCACACACATTCACACACACACATACGCATGCACACAGAGCATGTAAGATGTGTATGTTGGACAAGGACTTGCAGGAGTCGAAATTACAAACCCTCCATCACTTTTAGCTGCAACTTTGACGAAACTCTCAGCTAGCGTATCTTTTTGAAGTGACTACTAGCAGCCTTGTCACCTGACCTGTATACTGCGCGCTGATTCGCTAAAACGGACTTATCAGTTTCTGTAAACAAACAACAAGGGCGATTGTAGGTTTCTGTTGTAAAACGTGAAATCGCGATGCCTTGACAGTGGACAATACCGGCTTTTCTGACAAAAGGTATTTAGGGTTCATAACGTGCTATACGTGGAGAATAACGCACAGCAATCAGTTCATTTTATTTTTAAAGTGGCGTTTATCGTATTTTGCAAATTAACTCTTCTAGTCCACCCAAAAATGAAAACTCTGTTATCATTTACTCAGTGTCACTCCAAACCTGACTTTCTTTGTTTTGTGGATCATAAAAAGAAAATAATTTGAATAATGCTGGTAAGAAAACAGTTTTGGTTTCCATTGACTTACATTGTAGTTTTTGGTGAAAGTCAATGGGAGTCGAAATTGTTTGGTTTACCAGCATTCTTCAAATTATCTTCTTTTGTGAATTTACATTTTTTTGGGTGTACTATTAATATTAAAATGTTAATTTAATTAGACTTTATTAGACTTTCAAATATATACTGTATATTTGAATAATGTGTTGAACAAATCACAAAAAGCAGCACAAAAGACAAAGGCAGATGAAGACGCATGTATCACTACAGGATATGTTCCTTTTTCTGAAGCCCTAAATGCATCACTGTTCTCTCTGAAGGTCTGTTTTCCCACAGTGATCCTTCCTGGATGTGGACTAAATATCCTGCACTCGCTCTGCCAAAGGGTGTCTGATCCAGTCCAAATGTGGTAGGATTCAAACCTGTGCCAAGTGTGTCACCATGCAGGACTGAAGGGTCAATATCAGAGGCTACATTGAAACCGAAGTCCAGGGTCAAAACAGGAAAAAAACAACCACACCCTCAGTTGCTCATAAATCTGTCAAAATTTGTAATGATTTTGAGGGGGAAATGTTTTATCTGCACTGACTGCATGTAAAACATTTTGTACTCTATAAAGAAAATCCAACCCAATGAAATTGAGCACATTAAACCTTAAATATTGAAGTGAAATTAAGTCACAACCTGTAGTGATAAATTTGTTGTGCTGTGAGTTAAATGAGTGACGAAAATGGCTGACTTGAAGAAACATGCTGCTAACACAACTGCTCAGAGCTGAAACTCTTAAGACTCATACAATCAAGTTAAATGGTTGGAAAGATATTTTTAAATACAAATTTTTTACAGAATATATATTTTTTTACATAAAATCTTGTAGCATCACTCTTTACCAGCCTTTAAATAAATAAATAAACAAATGTTATGCACAGTATGTGCCATTTAGCAGTAAACAGTTTTGATTGGTCCAATCATTCCTGTGAATTTTCCATACCACTTACGACTTCCCTTTAACCTGTCATAAGCCTGTCAAAACAGAGAGAGTAAGATGTACTTCACTTCAGCTCACCATCTGTGTTGTCCGCTCAGTGCTAGCTGGGTAAATCTTCCTATATGGATATTATATATCCATATTATGTGATATAATTATTATTAGAAAATAAATATAATACGATATGTATAATATTATACAATACAATATCCATATAATATAATGTTTATAATAATTCCTCAGAATGCCTCACATCTCTTGCAAAATGAAACACTGCATTCAAAACATCCCAAACCCATCTCAAAAGCAGACATTTGTCTTATATTGCAAACACCTTTGCCATAATATTCTTTTTTTGGATATATCACACACGGTTATTCAAAACCTAAAGCTCTCATGAGCTCCTATGAACATTTCTGTACAAGATTGCACAAGTAATTGGCAGAGAGATGTTGAAAAATTCACGGTAAACAAGACTGAAACCAAAATTATTTTTCTACTGTAAGCATTTGTGGTTGTGAATACAGTATTACACAGTACGAAAGAAAAGAAATACATCAACCATGTGTAGTTGGACAGAAACAATGGTTGTGTTTGGAAAAAGAAAATCAAGATACTTCCTGTTAGTTTTTTGTGTGTTAGCGAAATGTGTGCTGGGTTTTGCAAAAAGTGATTTATGAAATTGAAAACTGAGTCAAAGGCCAAGAATTAGTGTGTGGTTCTGGTGTTTGAGTGTCAGATTTCAGAAATTGTGTGACAAGTAAGGATTTTGTGTGTAAGCAGTTGAAAAAAACTGCATGAAGCTGTATCAGAAGTGTTTTTTTAAAGCCAATATGCTTTTATCTGCCTAAGAGCTTGTATTACTCAAATTTTATGTGTCTTTAGTTCTATCCTTACCGACATTTGCTTGCACATTGCCCAGCAACAATCCATTTCTGCTCTATAAGGGCTGTCTTTTTCTACACTATCTCTCTGTCCTGTTTTCCTCCTGTCAGTCCCTCCCCACATGTATTAAGATACAAAACTCCTGCTCGTATTGCCTTGTTACAGACCATATACAAAAGTGGATTTAATGGGCTTTTGCAGTGATTTATGGGTGTCACGGCTCACCAACGTAAATGAGACTTGACACTGGCCCACATACTTTTTCCAGGCTATGTGCCAACAGATACAGACAGAGACACACACTATTGCTCATTCATGATTTCAGTCAGAGCAGACGCAGTGGGGCACGTCAGATCTCTCATGCGGTTTTTAACATCTTTAAGAGTCAGCTTTCTCCAAGCGGTCCTGCTGGTCGGTTCCCAAGAGGCTGCTGATTCTGCATTACATGCGATGACCCCTGTCTGACAGTAGTCCTGACAGCGGTGATGATTTCTTAATGTTCACCAAGTGGGCGACAGTGGGGGGCCCGTTTCTGACATTGGGGAGTGATGGAAGGGAAAGCGGATTGTACGCTCCTTCTGCCAATAAGAGAAAGCTATGCTTTGGGGGGCCGATCATTTGGGGCCTGCGGAGCAAGCAAGAGGAATGTGGGAGAGCACAGCTGTCTTC
The DNA here is from genome assembly GCA_037950675.1 of Hypophthalmichthys molitrix. NCBI lineage: Eukaryota > Metazoa > Chordata > Actinopteri > Cypriniformes > Xenocyprididae > Hypophthalmichthys > Hypophthalmichthys molitrix. The sequence continues at coordinate 18,617,853 of CM075503.1, forward strand.
TTCTGTCAAACGCAGGCCCTAAACTGTCTGAAGAATAGATAAGCTTGGCATTTCGTCTGCAGGACCCCTCCTCACCTTCTCAGCCCAGACTGGTGGACCTCATACTACATGTTCAGGGTGTGCTATTCCTTCCCCATCATTCACAGGAGCAGAATTCCTGATGAAATGCTGAAATGACATGAAAATGTGCAGTTATTTTCTTTAACTTAATGCAATTTGCCTTCAGTAATAGCATAATTTTAAGTGAAGTGGAGCCAGATTCAATATGTTTCTGCTAAACAGTTATTTGGCTATTGCTTAACATTATCCCGTAGCCTGCATGGTTTATGTTGTCAAAGGCAGAGAAAATTGGTTTCAGAGCAAGTTATTGTATTTTGATTAAAAATTATGCAGACAAGTAACAATGAATCATTCACAATAAAGCAAGTTTATTTATATAGCACATTTCATACACAATGGTAATTCAAAGTGCTTTACATGAAAGGAAACAAATACATAAGAATAAAAATGGAATGCATAAGAAAAAAAATAACAATAAAATCTGGATGGAAGAGTCAGAGAGTTTCAGTCAGAATATTTGTCAGGTACACTGTAAACCTGAATAAGTTAGCTAAACTCAAAAAAAATTGAGGCAATCAGTTGTTAGCAGAACTGGCAGGTTTTTATTTTGTTCTCATACATTTAATTGTTCTTAACTTGAAATGTTTGAGTACACTAATTCATACATTTAACTTGAAAGTATCATGTATTCTCAATGTAAACATTTTATTAGTGTAAACTTAGCTAGCTAGCTAATTCAGAAAATGCTAATTTGCTAACATGTTAACAATAGCATGGTATAGCACTTGCTGAATAAGTACAGCAATATAAAGCATTTAACATACTTGCTCTCAAACCAAGTCGCATGCACCAAAACCCACATTAACAGAAATTATTCAAAATTAGCCTAACAAAACATTAATCACTACTAAATCTCCCACTTAACATTAATGTTCCACAAAAAAAAAATATATATAACACTTCATTTTAGCATTTACTCTCCCTTTCGCATGCTGGGAAATAGAAATCCCAGCCCAGTTTCAGTTAAACTTAGGTTTGTCTAAATTAAAAGAAATAAGTTCATAGAACTCTAAACAATAAAACAGTTTAGTTTACTTAAAATATATCAGTTCTGTGAACTTGAAAGAAAAAGAAAGTGCTAAATAGTTAATTTGACTGAACTAATTTGTTTAATTTAAGTTTGTCGTACTCAAACCAATTATTTTGAACGTTAGGGTTTACATTGTAGCTGTGTGTTTAAACAGTACCCCTGCATGGGAATAGATAGAAACATGCAGCGGATCATTGGCATTACCACCTATCGGCGCCTAAATAATCAGTTGGACGTCACTTTCACCTAAAATCTACCAGGAAGAGCTCTAGGACTGACCCTCCAGTCCATACTCAGTTAATTTGGTCCTCGACCTCAGGTTCACCACAGAGCTGTCTCAATCACTATAGTTTATCCCTTTTTCCCAAATCTTTAGTATAATTTTCTATGTAATTTTTAATTTGTCTCTTCCCCATATTTGGCTGTCTTTTTCTGTGGTTTTTTCTCGACGCCTAAGTAATCTGTTGGACGTCACCAACAGATCTGATTTTTCACCTAAAATCAGCCAGGAAGAGCTCTAGGACTGGCCCAGTAATACAAAGAAAATGCATTAAAGGCTTAGTTAACACAAGAAATATATATACAGTGCTGGGTAGTAACTGATAACACGTAATCTGGATTACATAATCAGATTCCAAAAATTAAGTATTTTTAATTACATTCATAATCAGATTACAGTTACTTTTTTTTACTAATTACTTGATTACAGGTTATTCTCAAAATGGCAGTAAATTATTCATAATTCACTGATTCTCCCTACTACAAGCAGGTAAACAAAATATTTTTAAAATCTTTTTTAGTAAGTGTTTTGTTTTGATTGGTTTTATTTTACAATTATTAATTCAATCTTAAATGTTTATGATTTGTGATCACGAACCCCAGTCTGGGAAACCCTGACATAATGTGATGTTTAATGCACTTCATGTTGTTGGAATGGATTATATTTTCTTTCTTCTTGTATTTTTATATCAATATGGTACAAGATTACCCTATTCAAATCAATGAAATAAACAAGTTATAAGTAATTTAAAAGTAATCAAAAAGTAGTCTGATTATATTACCTTAAATCTGTAATGTAATGGATTATGTTACTAACTACAATTTTCATCATGTAATTTGGAATCAGTAACTGACTACAAATTGTACAGTTTATATATATCAGCATCATAAAAGGTGAAATCATTATCATTTAAAAAAGAAAGAATGGAATTATTTGAAAATAACTGAAAACAGAACTCAGTTCTTGAATATCAGAACTGATGCACACACAAACAGTTTTTTTTTAACTAAGATTTCTCTTTTCTTATTTATTTATTTTTTTTGTCTCCAAGAACACTTTCAGTATAAAGGTCACGTCTAGAGCCCTGGATACATCTGCATGTGGGTCTCTCCGTGTTTAACAACGTACAACTTAGTGCCTCAAGCTTGCACGCAGTCTCTGCGTTTATGGAGGTGAAACAGGGTTCAGAGGCTGGTTGGGGAAAGCAAACCCCACGACAACAGCAGATGCACATTCAAAAATGAATGTACATGTGGAAAATCCCTTTTGATGGATGTATCCGCCTTTATTGTGATGTTGCAAAAGTAGGTGTTTAACAGAATGATTCTCCACACGTGTGGGGTAAGACTTAGGGACATAATTTGCAAAATTGCTGATTGAAAGACCTTATGGACATTGACAAGTCTTCTCCCCTTTCCAAGAGACTCAGCATTGATTACCAGCTAATTATAAACTAAGGAAGTGGCAGCTTGTTTGTTTCTAGGGTTGCAGTGGAATACATTTGCACTTCTCCAGGAGATCATGTGATATCGGGTGAGAATTCCGCAGAGCACTAAGTGCTACCTTCTCTGCTCTCTTCTTTTCCTTCACTCTAGTTGTCTGTCTCTCACTCCTCTAACGCTCTCTCTCTACACCTTTTAATTCTGCCGCCTTTCCTCACCGTTCCAACGACCCCCCTGCCCGCGTTCACAGCGGTGGTGCCTCCCAAAAGCCTTCTTTCACACCCAAAGTGGGGATTCAAATAAGCATATGTTGCGTTAATTAGGTCCCCGTGCCTGACAGGAAGGCCTGACTTGAAGAAACATATGCTGCTAAGTCTCTCTAATCAGAACTATTCACACAGTGATTATTAGACATGGTGTACTCATGTCCTCATCCACCTCCACATATTCACGCACAAAGAACATCAGTTAGATAATGTATTCTCTTTGGACTTAATGATAAAATCACAAATTAATTAACTATCACCACCTGAAAGTGCAATAGAGTATCATACAACATTTAAGCTGAAATTAATGTTTTTGTTTACCATTTAACGTTTCACCATTTAAAGCAACTTTTTGATTTTATTAGTTCATTTAAATAGTCCTGCAGTGTGACCAATTAAATTTTAAAATTAAAAATATTTAATGTAGTCTGTCAGCTAAAAAATATGAACTCATAAAATTGCAGGCACAATAATTATAATATTATTATAGTTTTTTAAATGTTTTTAGTACTTTTGTCACACCACATGACAATTTTGACACATTGTTTCCTACATTTTACAAAAAAACAAGTTTTATTTGGTGTTATTTTGTGGTTATTAATAGGAAAATACCTCTTTCTATTATGTGGATGTGTCATACTGCAAGACTGAAAGTATTTAAACATACATATTACAGAATTAATTAGTAGTAGGACGTAAAGCTCAAGCTTGAGTGTATTTTACTTCCTGTTGGGGTCCTGATTAGTAATTTTTTTTTCAAGGATCCCCACAAAATTACCAATTTAGAAATGTATGTTGCGAGTAACTCCACAAGATTCAAAAATTTGTAACAACAATGTTGTCTTTTTTACATTTATAAGACAATATGTAAATTAATGATGACTAATTTTAGAAAACAGGCCCACATTAGATACTAATAAATGAAATAGTTCTATCCACATTTGTCATCTTGATACATTTCGATATGTCAAAGTTCATAATGATGACAGTCACACTGCAAGATCATTTACTTTAAATTTTAAAATACCACTTTTTTTGACAATATAAAGTTTATAAACAAAATGTTTGTTATTTGCTATCCAGCAAAATGATACAAATATCAGAAAACATTTACTTATTTATTAAAAAGAGAATTTACAAATTTTACTTTCAATTTCTAAATGGGTCATTGACAAATAAAGCTTCAGAAAAGGGTGTTTTTTAAAACTGATGTAATGCATATTTTTGGGCTATGAGCAATATGTTTAAATAAGTTTCACTTGTTAAATAACATTTCAAAGTGTTTAAATTAATTTTTTGACTGTTTTTATATCAGGCTGTACAACCAAATTGTTGTATGTATATACTGTAGTTGTACCACCTGACTTTTTTTTTTTTTTTTAAGACAAAAAAAGTACTATTTAGGGTTAGGTAACTAATGTATTTGTTTTTATGACTTAGAGTAAGTCCAAAATGAAGTAAATAGGAAAAGGAAGTGAGATTTGACATTTAACAAGTGCTGGTTTGACAACATGGGTACCGATTGTATAACATGACTGATGAAGTGCAGGCATGGTCTGGGTTCATAAGCGCATTAGGCACACTCAAGTTTCCATGGGGCGTCCGACTAGGCCCTACGCCCTACACCCTTCTCTTCCCTCCGTAACACTGAGACGAGAGTCATACGCTGTTGTGGAAAGAAAGACCACAGACAGAAACTGATCACAGGTGCATATTAGCTGAAGGTATATTGCTTCATAGATCATCTTTACTGATGGAAAATCTCAGATGTATAGAAAAAGCATTAGCACAGGATGAGTCAGAATTACACTTCACTACATTACCCCACCACATGAAAACTCTCTAACCCTGAAACTGCAGGAAGAAGAAGTGTGATAAAGAAATCTAGCAATCTTTCTCTCTGATTGAGCATCAACTGAAAAGACATGATTTCATGAGAGCTTTAATTATCTTAACATATCTCGTCAAATCTCACCTAAATTTAAGTCAGATCCTGGTCATATCATTCACATCGTAACACTCTCCGACCACAGATACGAATATGACCTCATAAAAATCTTTGCTGCTGGTCTTTTTTAATACAATACTGAAGGAACACCAACACAATATTCAGCAAATAACAAGTGGATAATTTGATTGCCTTATACTCTCATGTTATTGCTACAACTTTTGCATACACAGCTACATAGAGAAAGTTGTGCATATATAGTCCCTCCTCCCACACATTGTGAACAGAGAACTGCCATACATCTGTGTCAACTGCGCCAACTTTGGCCTTCAAAGCCACTGCGTAAACGCTTAAAAGACTGCAGGGCAGTGTGTTGTGTGCGTAGTGTAATTTGTTTAATTGCTGATACAGTAGATGAGGGCTGTTTCTGCGCACCATGTGTGTTCTGTACCTTTGTGGTGAATGTCGCCTGCGGGAGATCAGCTTAACTAAGGCCTAAAAGGTGGCGGTTACTCCCACAGGGCAGGTGGAGAGTATACCAGCCCGGCCTGGTAAACGCGTCACTGGGGACAATACGCTATCATCCGAGGTGTCAACATAAATGAGTTTAGCTGGTGACCTTGTGAATTCACCTTGCTAGGAGAGACACAGGAAGTGGAATTACAGGAATGACAGTGCGGAGAGGCAATTGTGTCATACCTGCACTGGGGGGGATACTGAGTGTGTGTGTGTGTGTGTGTGTACAGGTTTATATTATTGTGGGGACCAAATGGTCTCCACAAGGATAGTAAAACCTGAGATCACCTACACTGTGGGGACCAGCCAGCAGACACCATGGGGGAAATGGATTAATAAACATACTAAATGATGTTTTTTTTTAAAAATGTAAAAATCACGAAAGTTTTCTGTGATGGGTAGGTTTAGGGGTAGGGTTAGGGTATAGAATATACAGTTTGTACGGTATAAAAACCATTACGATAGTGAACTAGACTAACAGACTGTGTGTGTATGTGTGTGTGTGTGTGTGTGTGTGTGTGTGTATGTGTTGTGGGTGGTTGGGTGTTGGTGTGATTGTGGGTGTAATGTATGTTTGTATGTTGGCGGAATGCGGTATTGCGATTATGGTAACACTTTACAATAAGGTTCATTAGTTAACATTAGTTAACTACATTAGTTAACATGAACTAATAATGAACTGCACTTGTACAGCATTTATTAATCTTTGTTAATGTTAATTTCAACATTTACTAATACATTGTCAAAATCTTGTTAACATTAGTTAATGAACTAACATGAACAAACAATGAACAACTGTATTTGCATTAACTAACGTTAATGAAGATTAGTAAATACAGTAACAAAGGTATTGCTCATGGTTAGTTCATGTTAGTTAATACATTAACTAATGTTTAACTAATCAACCTTATTGTAAAGCGTTACCGTGACATTTGTACAAATACACACATTTTTGTGAAACGACATGTATATACAAATAATTTTAATGCAACTAAACTATTTAGGCTAATAAAATAAAATGATAAAAAGAGGGCTGAACAGCTTTCAACACAAGACTATTTTTAACATTACAACAAAGTGAGAAAGCTAAAACATTTTCTACATTGTTAAAAAAAAGTATTATATTATATTAATGTAATTTTGTATTATAATTTATATTATGTAATTTTGTAATATTATACATGTATTTTTTTTCTGTAAAATATTGCCAAAAGCCAGAAAGATCATAAAATACTATTTAGGCAATGCATATTCATACCTTGAATTTTTTTTTTTTTTTCTTCTTTTTTTTTAGGTAAAAAGTAGTTTCTATAGTGGCATGCCCAGAATTCCCTGCATAGACCATCACATTTAAAAATAAAAAATTAAATTAAATTAAAAAAAATGTTTCTTCTTATTTTCTCATAAAATAGTGTTGTATGTTAAATTTTATGTTATTTATTTATAGTTACTGCATTGTTTTAATGTCATTTTACCCATGTGATGTTTTGTGTTTGTCTTTATGATATTAGTCAGTTGTTGGAAAAGACACTTTTTATATTGAACTTTAAGACATAATTTATAAACAATTACTAAAATTGTATGCCAAATTGTGTGCCATCCAGTACTGCTGGTAACATCATCATGTAACATCATTTTGTACATGTACGAAAAAATGGCTATAATGAAAAAAAAATAAGAGCACTTATTTACTTAATGTAATATCTTTACATCTGTAAATAAAGATGCTTTTGTAGTGTAGACAAAAATTCTGTGTGCTTGAGTGAGAATGAATGTCATAAATATAACAATCAAAAAGTAAAAAATATCAGTTGAAAATGGATGGAAAGCGACTCACTCACTGTGACTATGTTTCACTAGATCTTCCACATATTATTCATCAACACAAACATATCTAATGAGAAATGATGATTTATTATAGGCTATTTTATCAATTATATAATAATTTATTTTTATTAAAAATAATAATTTTTTTTACTTAATTATATATACTTAAGTAGTAATAAAATAAAAGTATATGTGTGTGTGTGTGTATGTATGTATGTATGTATGTATGTATGTATGTGTGTGTGTGTGTGTGTGTTTGTGTGTGTATATATATATATACACACACACACACACACACATACATATACTTAATTAGGCATTAATGTATGTATGTATGTATGTATATAGGTAGGTAGTTGTGTGTGTGTGTGTGTGTGTGTGTAAATATATATATATATATATATATATATATATATATATATATATATATATATATATATACACACACACACACACACACACACACACACACATACATACATATACTTTATGCGCCTAACTAATTAAGTTCACTCAGTATGCATTGTAATATTAACACTGTAACGATTGTTCAGTTCTATTAAGTGAGTATCAAACTGAAGCCCTGTATAGGGGAAGGCCCGTCCTCGCGCATCAAGCCTATCACACTCAGTCTGAGAGTGTAAAGCCCACCTCCGGACCAATTACCATTCGAGATATGGATATATCATAGAGTCTTATCATGTGTTTGAAGTCCGATTCCTATTCCAAATACATAGTGGCAATGTCTTCAACATATTAAGATAAATCAAAGGGATTACCCAAGTAGTTTAAAACTAGATTACACGGCGCGTTTTGCAGACAAGATCCACAACTTGCAGTTTATAGAAAGTTTGTATCGGAGTCTTATTTTAAATGTTAAAGCATATGGACAGTAAACCTATGACACCTCTAGTGAGCTCGGACCGGTGCTGCAGATGGGCGGCATAGGCAGGAATTTGTATCTCAATATGTTGAATGGAACAGACGCGCAAAGTTTCGTCAAAGACGCAGAATTAAACAGCCACCTGCACCGTAACCGCGACTTAGCGGACTTCAAAATGGGCATCCAGGACACGAGGTTTTACTACCAGGACTCGATTCCAAACGGACAGGACAGTTTGACGTTACCGTTCCACGCGGAGCACCACCAAAGTGCCGGAGCACAGACGGGGAGGTTTTACACACCGGCTCCACTCGGCAGCTGTCACTTCAGCAGCCGGAGCGGGACGGGACATACTTACGTTCCAGCCGGAGCCGATGCGTATTCGTCAGCCAACGGTAAAGACGTGTACCCGAGCAGCGCAGACAGCTACACGGCGTCTTTTCAGCACGGGTACCCGCGAGCACCGATGTACTCTTTACCTGGTCTACAGGTGTCCGGGAAGACACAAGTTCTCCTCAACAACTACCCGCTGTGGGCAAAGTTCCACAAGTATCAGACAGAGATGATCATAACGAAACAGGGACGGTAAGAAGCCTTATGGATTGACATTCTTTAATATGTCATTAGCATAGATGTTTGTTTTCATAGCAAAGTTTTTGTGCGCAATTAGAGTAAGGAACTGGTCATTCAGCATATATAAATGCCCCATTTTAATGTTTATTCCTCTTATTTTGGTACTTATGAATGCTAGCTGTGCCATCCAAGGCAGGTGGGCATGAAATCGATTCCTTGGCATATGTGTCTTAAATTTAGAAGCCTAATTACAGAGAGAGATCTTTTGATCTCACTTTTTTCTACAGACCGCGACCTGGTTTCAGTTATTGTCAAAAGTAAACAAATACTGTTAGAAATTTCTCAAATTCTCGCACTGTACCTGTATTCACTTTGACACAATTTTTTTTGAAACTGAAATTACCTTGTTTTTTGACACAATTCAAACAGGACCTTACGAGAACTGCTGATATTTTAGATAGCTATGTTTGTTTTTATTATTCAGAATAATAACGACAATGTTCTCAAAGATCGTGATGACCAAACTTAGTTGTTAAATATTGTGTAGTAATTATTACCAAATAAATAGCCTAAGTAAAAACTCTATAATTTGAAAATATAATAACTTAAATAAACTGGTGGTGGTCTCTAGAGACCCTAGAGAGGGATGAAAGTGCTTGTGGGGACGTTTGACAGGTCAGCGAGCATTAATATCTAAACATGTCCCTGATGATTATAATCTGCAGATGTTCAACACTTTCATTTCAGAGCTGCTTTCAAAACATACGATACAAACAGTCAATGCATGATATGGATGTAAAATTTTAACTGATAAAACTTTATAATTATTTCTAAGTAGGCCATTATATGTCAGTTTGGTAACAATATTTATCACATAATCTTTTTAGCATATGTAAAATAATAATGCTGAAATCTGTTGCATTGACCTACAACATCTAAGCTGATCACACCTGCCACCATAAAAAAAATTTCTGTTAAAATATATGAGAATTGACCGCATGAGAAACACTTACAAGTCTAATAACAAGCAGAGGGGAAAAAATCGCTCACACTTTAAGTCCAAAGAGGTATTAAAAATATTTATTTCAGAGACAAAAAAGGCTTATTTTTAAGTATGCAGGCCTATATAATAAATTAATTTACAAAATAATATACATTTTAAATATGGCCTTGAAAGCAAGTCAACTAACCTTGAAATGAAGAGGTGACAAAATGTTTTTATCTTGATGTTTAAACATTTGACTGAATTTCATATATTACTGCTACACCAAATCATAGCATTATCAATTAAAAAACTTGTGTATCACTGCTGCCATGGTCATCACTCATAAATATCTTTATTTTATTTTGTACTATACTTATATGCACCATTTAATAACTAATCCTACATAGGCTAAATTTTAAAAACACAGATATGTATTTATTTTTCAATATCATTGTTGTTGTTAGTTTGGTAGCTATTACACAGATATGCGTGAATCTGTGTGTACGGTATAATTGTTTGTGAGTGTGTGAACGCACGCTTTTGTAACCTGTAACCTACAGACAGGTGTTTTGAAATATTTTGCAAACCGTCTTTACATCTATTGAATGCTTAGCACATTCAGAATGAATACATTCAGAAAGAAAGAAAACATGATGAAATAGCGCATATATAATTATGGTATAAATTACAAAAGAATGTTACATAACATATGTAATACTTCAAATCACCCTTGTATATGTGAGTAACAGTTAATCAGGCCATTGTGGAAATCGAGTAGCTCATATATTATTAAATCTTTCACATAAGCAAGAAAACGTTGTTAGGCTTGATTCATCATGACATTGATGATTCATTTTTTTTGTTCCTCTGAATCTTTACATTTCCTGCTCATCTAGTGAAGTTATCTTTTCACATTCTAAATTGTATCAGCTTGAGTCAGTCTATTTAAATACACGTTATTTGCTGGAAATTATTACTACGTTCTGGTATATACAGTAGGCCTATAATGTGCATTAAACATATGGCTTGTTTTATTGGTTCTCATTGCCAATGAATGTCATAGCTCAGGTAATTCTGCCCAAGACAGGAAGTGGAAAAGTAAGGAGGAGGGGGGTGTTGCGTTTGGGGGGTAAAGTTGGTTGAGCACCACTGAGACTCTGATGGCCATACACATCAGTGGAGGTAGCTTTGAAGTGCAGGAAATGAAGGAAGGCACTTTCTTCCTCTCTCTCGCTCTCTTTCTCGCTTTTTCTTTGCTCTCTCTTCACTGGTCTGGTACCCTGTGAGCGCAGTGATGCACGTTTCCTCAGAAGTCGAGGTGCAGTCCGAGTCAGGGCTTTGAAATGCACCTTAAGGCCCACAGCCTGAGACGAGAGCAGAGGTCTTCGGCCCTTTTCAAGTCGAACTCTAAAACTGGCCCCTAACCTCACCCCTGCCACCAGGTTTCACAAACTTAAACAGGCATGGGGCCATCAGCTCTAAACATAGATTGGTGTAGGTGAGTGTTGTCTTGTTTTATGTTAGTCTGAGAGCCAAATAAGGTAACAAGAGTATGCCAAATAATACTAATAACTGGACTAAAAACCATGAAAATATTACCTCACAGAACATTAGTGGGAGAGGTATGAAACTAGATGTAGATGTCAAAGATCCATTCCATAGCATGTTCAGTGGTTGATAAATACTAAAGTGAAAGATAAACATGAAAATGTCTTATTTCAAATGCATCTGCAACATATTCCTTAAAAGGGGAACTAGGGTTTTTCGCTGTTGTTGAAAAAAAGTCATTATAAAAGTCAATATATAAGAGTATTAAAAGATATTCTGGCCTCAGGTGCTTGTATAGGAAATGTGAATGAGTAGGTTCTTCGTAGGTTTGGTGAAAACCAAACTCCGAGGAGTCATGGGTCTCTGCTTTATGTGTAAATAAAGCTGTCTTTCTGCTTCGGTGGATTCATGTCTCATATTTAACACTACAAAAAGCTTGAAATTTTCCAACCATTTGTATAAGGCAGTGAAGTCTAAAATTGCGTAGTGAAACTCTAAGAACTTTTTTAGGCTTTCTATACTATATATGGTATGATGAAATATATACTGCACAATGAGTACAAACCATACAGCACAGCAAAAAGTTAATAATTAATAATTTATCCGGCCTTCATTTGCCCTCCCTGAAATTGCAGGATTAGGTAAGATAATAAAGATTGTGGTTATAAACGGTGGCTGCAAAAACTTAACAGGATCACCCAAAAATTTGAATTCTGTTATAATTTACTCATCACATGTCATTCCAAACCTGTATGACTTTCTGTCTTACAAATGAAATGACTATGAAAGTCAATAGTCACCAAAGCTGTTTGGTTACCAACATTTTTAAAAATATCTTCTATTGTATGCTGCAGAAGTAATAAAGTAAATGATGACAGAATTTCCATTTTTGGGTGAACTATCCTTTTAATAATGTATGATTTGCATTCTTTGCATTGTACACTGTAAACATGATTTTTCAAAGTTGTTAAAGTGTTAGTTCACCCAAAATGAAAACTATGTCATTTATCACTCACCCTCATGTCGTTCTACACCCATAAGACCTTCGTTCATCTTCGGAACACAAATTAAGATATTTTTCATAAAATCTGATGGCTCAGTGAGGCCTCTATTGCCAGCAAGATAATCAACACTTTCAGATGCCCAGAAAGCTACTAAAAACATATTTAAAACAGCTCATGTGACTACAGTGGTTCAACCTTAATGTTATAAAGCGACAAGAATACTTTTTGTGCGCCAAAAAGTCACTTGAACCATTGAAATTTCAAAACACTTATGACAAAACGAAGCCTCGTTTACTGAAATCACATGACTTTGGCGCTCCGAACCACTGAAAAAGATTTGTAAAGCTTTGAAGCAGTGTTTTGAAATCGGCCATCACTAGATATTGTTGAAAAGTCGTTATTTTGTTTTTTTGGTGCACAAAACCATTAAGGTTTTACCACTGTAGTCACATGAACTGTTTTAAATATGTCTTTAGTAGCTTTCTGGGCATTTGAAAGACTTAATTATCTTGCTGGCAATAGAGGCCTCACTGAGCCATCAGATTTTATCAAAAATATGTTTGTAAAAACTTGTGTTCCGAAAATGAACGAAGGTCTTACGGGTGTAGAACGACATGAGGGTGAGTAATAAATGACATAATTTTCATTTTTGAGTGAACTAACCCTTTAATAAAACAAAAATTATTTGGAGTATGTTTTACAAGAAAATATGCTATTATTTCAGTCTTTTTTTACTTCAGAGTTTTATGTTTAATTCAACGTGTTAGTTGCCATTTCTTTAAAATTATTTGCGAAATTTGCTAGCAATTTTTGAGTGAAAATTGTTTCAAAGTAAATCCTATATTTTTCTGTGTATAACACAGCAATCAAGTGGCATCAGCAAACAGATGATGCTAGAACTAACTTCACTTTTCTGAGCCATTTTTTTAATTACTAACAGATGTCAAGGTGATTTTAGTGGATGTAAAAAGTTCACAAATGCATCCTATAGCAGAGTAAACACAGATGTAGTTCATCACATGACCTATAAACACATGTTCTACTAAGTTAAACAACCAAAAAGTGTTCAAATAATTAATAATTAATATATTTTTGTATTTTGCTTAAAGAGTTTTGCTTAAAAAGTGTCACTTTGTTTAATATTTTATTATATAATGTAAATTAACTGAAAAAAGTCAGTTCAGTTCATATGCATTTTGATTTTTTGGGTTGCACCTCCTCTTCTGTTGATAGAGTCCCTCTTTTTAACATTTCTATTAAATAATGTAAAGAAATGTTTAAGTATGATACTAATACTTTTTTGGGGGCCACTTTATAAAGAGTTACAATAAAAGCAACCCGTGCAATATCAATGCATCTGTTTTAATAAAATTCTTAAGGCCGTCCGGGCTCTGCATAAAATGCAATCTCTCCTCCTCCACCATTCAAGGTCTTTCTGTCTGTAGCCTTTGAGCTATCTTTCTTTCTTTTTTTTTTCAACTAACAATAACTTCCTGTTCAGCTGTATATGGTAGCATGGAGTATGCAGTCTTGCTGCAAAAAGCCAGACCTCAGAAGCAGCAAACTTGTTGAATAGTCACTGCTCACTACAGAACCGACTGATCGCTGTGTACATGATTCCAGCAGAATCCCATCAAGCAGCTCTGTCAGAAACAGATGAGTTGTGACAGAAGCACATCAGTAGAACACTTTCGACATCAAAGGAATTGGCTGTACATGTAACTGTGGTTGCCGGCTGCTCCATTTCCAGCCACTGTTTTTCAGCAGCCGTGCTACAAACTCATCACTACAGCTATGACAATTCTCCAACATCAGCAAATATATTGTGGTTTTTGAATGTAACCACATTCGCACAATAGCTTACAATAACCACGTAAACATTCTTTGCTTACTGTACATGTCAATCTGCTTGTGTCATGTTTGATATTTTAACTTTACGTTTTTTTAAAAAAAGGCCAGAAGCCACAGACTGGCGTGTTTTCAGATGATCAAGACTACGAGGATGACACAAACTAGACCTGAGCTCCTGTCCTGGCAAATCAGTGACAGGCTCAGGGAGAAAGCCCCCTCACCAGTCTATATCCAGACAGCTTTTTGTATTTTTGATGGTCCCTTCCTGTCTTTTTTACTCTGCAGTGTTGCATTGATCACATCAAACACTTCTTGTGCTAAGGGGAAACACATATATGTATGGAAAACTATATCTTCCTAGAGTCCTAGACAGCAGAGGAGGCATTTCTGTTTGGCAACCACCTACTACCATGTTCATGGCTCCATCACTGAGTCAAGGAGTGGCAGATAAGTTTCCAAAGGTTAACCTCTAGCTTTTTTGTCGTAAACCTAAAACTCCTACTCATGCAAAAGATTCCTCTCAGTGGTGAACCCACTGGTTTCCCCCTCTCCAGGTACTGATTTCTTATAAATGTCTCATTTTAAAAAAGTATGACAATTTCTGAGGCTCAGTCAGATGAGGAAAGTGGCTGCCACATTCAGTATAGTTATAACTCAGAATGAAGAGGCAGCGCATGAGCGTTGAATGATACAGAGACGATTCTGGTTTCTGTTTTCACTTATATTGACAACTGATGTGGAAGAAGAAACCCTTCACCTGCTCGGTCTCTTCACCACCACAAGGCCCCACAATGCCAGGGTTCCATCTGAGAATGATGATTGATTACAGCTGCCCGTGGGTGGGCAGTCCATCCGCTTGTGTTATGCCACCCTGGAGCAAAAGCTGATCCTCGACAACAGGCGTCCTTTACCCTTCTTGAAAAGAGAAACTTATTTCAATTAGAAATTCTGTCTTTCGAAACAAACCGGTGCTGCTTTATTTCTTTCCACTCACTGAAGTGAGTATCTTCATGGAAACACAAAATTAAATATTTAGTAGAATGTGCAAGCTGTGCTTTTGCATAAAAAAAGTAGAAAGTGACTATAAACCGTTAAACTCCAAAAAGTACAGACAACATAACATTGTACTGTAATTCAGAGAAACTTTTCACACATTTTGTACATACACAACATGTCGTTTCGTTTCTTATTTAGAATTACAGTACAATAATGTTCAAAAATTTGGGGTCAGTAAGATTTAAAAAAAAAAAAAAAAAAAAAACATTCTCTAATGCTCACCAAGGCCAGATTAAATAAAATAAAATAAAATAAATTGAAAGTATAATAAAACAGTAATATTGTGAAATATTATTACAATTTAAAGTACTTTTTTTATTTTAATATATTTAAATATGTAGTTCCTGTGATGGCGACATTTTCAGCTGCCATTACTCCAGTCTTCATTGTCACATGATCATTTATATATACTAAAATACTAATATGCTGATTTGGTGCTTAAGAAACATTTCTTATTATTATCAATGTTGAAACCAGTTTGCTGCTTAAAGGGTTAGTTCACCCAAAAATGCCATTATTACTCACCCTCATGTTGTTCCACACCCGTAAGACCATTCATCTTCAGAACAGAAATTAAGATATTTTGATTAAATCCGATGGCTCAGTGAGGCCTGCATAGCCAGTAATGACATTTCCTCTCTCAAGATCCAGAAAGGATCAAACAACTCATGTGAGTACAGTGGTTCTATGTTAATATTATAAAGCAACGAGAATACTTTTTGTGCACCAAAAAAACAAAATAACGACTTTTCAACAATATAGTGATGGGCGATTCAAAACAAAAGCGAATATTATATAGTTTTATAATATTAACATAGAGCCACTGTACTCACATGAACTGTTTTAAATATGAACGAAGGTCTTACGGGTGTAGAACGACATGAGGGTGAGTAATAAATGACATTATTTTCAGTTTTGGGTGAACTAACCCTTTAATATTTTTGTTGAAACCATTTCTCAGTTTTCTTTGATGAATGGAAAGTTCAAAAGAACAGCATTTATTTAAAAGATAATTGTTTGAATCAATGTAAAAGTCTTTACTTTCACTTTTAATGCATCCTTGCTATATAAAACTTTTGAATGGTAGTGTACACATACATGTCATGTTACTAATGTTAAAAAGTATTTCAAAATTGTTTCCTAAGAATTAGCTTACAATTTCCACAAATGTGTCCAAACAATTCTATATCCATGTACAAAGTCAAATTTCTATATAAAGCAGAACTAATTCCAATAATCTGACCCCCATATGCTCTTCACGATGGGAAAAAAAGGTTTACAGTTTCACATAGCAAGCTCAAAGGCACAGAAGACAGATTAGAGAGTGAGAGATTTTTATAAACATACTCATAACCTAAATCCATTCTGAGCCATATACAAATAATTTGGTGTGTATCCAGTTCACGGAATTGATATGATACAGACACAGATACGAGCAGACAACTGCTCTTGAGTGTCACCTGACAGAAGCATCCGGCTGAGGGGAAACATACAAGCATCAGTAGCCCGCAACTGTTGAATCTATTGAATGAGAGGCAGCCATGTGGCACAGACGTCATCTCTGGAGTGTATTAGTGAGACTGAAAGCGCCATAGTATTGGGTGAGGTTGAATAGCTAATGTCAAATGTTTGTAGTCCCAAGGTGAAAAGGCACCGAAACACGGCTGTAGAATATTAAATACTGGGTCTTTTGCAGGAAGTGTGTGCCTGAGTAACGTCTTTAGAAACATCACCCTAACTGCACTGCCTTGGGACACACTGACCTCCCAGTTACCTCCTCTCCATCACTGCACCGTGATCAAAATCTGTCTAGCAAGGAAAACTACAGCAATCAAGCAGATGCATCTCCCAACATGTTTTATTAATAGTCATATTAAAGATTCACATAAAGCCTGCTCCCAGTTGCCTCTCTATCGCAATGAATGTACCCACAGAACTATTGCCTACCACCAAATACTCACCCTCATATAAAGATATTAATGATTTCTTCATTTATTGTGTCAGGCGATTTTTGATGTTTAATTTAAACCATTTCTGCTCATATTTACTTTAAATTTGCCATCATCTAGCATGATCTCAGCATAAAGGACAGTGTAAGATTATGGTTTAAATGTGTGACTGTGCTGATGAATATGGTTATCCTACTGCTCATAAAACATTCAGTACTAGGCTTAAGAGATATAACCAGTTTAGATGGAAAGGATCTCAAGCTGACTAGCTGAAGAAGTAACTGTAGCTATACCCATTAATAGACACAAATAAATTCCAGTACAGCGCTACAACAACCCATAATGAAATGACGCTTCACAATAGATAATGCTTTAAAACTCTGTTAAGGAGCTACATATGACAATTTAGTTGTTCAATAAAATACCGTAGTCATATGTTGAGTAATAAAAACACCATTTCTACGTTGCTTTTACAACTTTTCAAATCCCTCAATTCTCGCCATCTCTGAAAAGGCAAGCCAATGTTGATTCGTTTTATTACGAGCCCTGTCGTGTTCTCTTTGCCAGCAGACTCTTCTCTGTTCGCCGTTTGCTTAAAACGGATGATTCCACAGAAGTTCGGGATTTAGCATGCTCCACGTCAACATTTTCTCACTCGTTGAGACAACTAACTTATGCCACACCCACACCATACACGCATCAAAGTAGCCGGAGCAACTTTTCTCTGTTTACGGAGATGACGAGACTCGCATGGATGAGTGACGTAGTCAATTTTCCGCGAAAACTATCCCGATAAGGGAAACTTATCCACCTTTTTCCTATACGCCCCATAACGCTTTGCACTAATTATGGAAGTAACTTCCATTAAACTGTAAATAATCAGTGAAAGGGTCGCTCTATGAGCGCAATAAGCATTTTCAAAAACTGGGCATTCATTAACTACAACATTGAGTGATAATATTTCAAAGTGATTTCCGTCAGTCTATAGCAGTGGTTCCCAAACCTGCCCTGCGCATTTTGTCTCCCTCATCTATCACACCTGATTCAACTCATGTGCTCATTAGTAGAGACTGCAAGACCTGAAATGGGTGTGTCAGAAATAGGGAGACATACAAAATGTGCAGGGCTGGGGGTCCTCCAGGACAGGTTTGGGAACCACTGGTCTATAGTGTTTACCTGCTTTAGAAACATTCCAGTAAACACTGCAAATAGGGATTAGAAGTGAACAGAGGAGACAATCATTTTTTACAGCATCATGTGAAAACAAACCTGGAAAGAGAGGTGAGGATTTAGGGAGAAAAAAATCTTGTTATTCTACGTAACATTAAATATTAAGCGTTATGTTAATCTCTGAAGTCTCAACATGAGAACATGAAAATTTTACAGCTCATTCAGTCAAACTGACGCATACAGATAATTTGTAGTCATTTTGAGTGGAACTTCCCAAAATCTGAAGTGCCTCCCATAATAATAATAATAATAGGCTTACCATAGTGAATCAGGGTAAGACAAAAAAAAACATTTTGGAAGAAAGAATGGTGATGTATTGACTTTTTTTTTTTTGTTTATTTTGAGACCCCCAAAAAAGTTACATAGTGTACCTTTAAAAAAGACCAGCATCAGTAGTTTTTTTAAGGTGAATAGTTTAAAAAAAAAAAAAATCCCAACATTAATTTGATATTGAATAAAACTATTAAAGTTATTTATTTAGTTATATTTTAGTTTATATTTATGTAAATGTGTATATTTAGTTTAGACAAAATCTAAAATCTAAAAAATATATAATAGATTTATAACAAAAATATCAGCTTATCACTATCGACCGGAATTTTAATATCATTGCATCTCTAATAACCAGTGATGTCAGTCATATCACATAACCACAGCATTAATTCATTCTTTTATCACTGTGTTTTCTGATCTGTCTGTCAACAGGAGGATGTTCCCTTTCCTCAGCTTTAACATCAGCTTACTGGACCCCTCGGCTCATTATAACATATATGTGGACGTGGTTCTTGCTGACCAGCATCACTGGAGGTACCAAGGAGGCAAATGGGTCCAGTGTGGCAAGGCAGAAGGCAACATGCCAGGTATCTGATACTATATGATACTATATCTGATACTAATAATACTGCTTTTTTTCTGACCACTAAATCCTGCAAACAAGACAAATGTCTTTATCTGTATTGTGGTTTCACGGTGTGAGTGTTTTCTGAGCAGTGGAGAAAACTTCACATACTCTGAGCTCTGTCTTTTTGTGGCTAGAAATGCATGAGTGTTTCTGATACCACTGTATGCCACAATCAGAGGAACCTAAGCATGTGGCCCACCACAACAGCTCTGCACTCTGCACTTGCTGTTCAAGGGAGATGGCATGGTAGTGCAGCTGTAAAACATTGACATTGCACTCTTAATTGGCTAATTATAATCAGTTTACAAAGTACAACATTTTTTGTTGGAAATATTCATACTTGTTTCTTTTTTTTACTTTTTTTTACCTATCCTTTCATATTTATCACACTTAACCAGCTAAGAAAAATGTTTTTAACATTCCCCTTAAGTTATGAAAACCTTATTTCTAAATGTTCTCAAAATTTAAGTGTCTAGTTTAAAAAAAAAAAAATCAAGATTTTTTTTAAACAAATGTATATTTTTATATAATAAGTAATGTTCACTGAGCAGCAAATGAGCATATTAGAATGATTTCTGAAGGATCATGTGACACTGAAGACTGGAGTAATGATGTTGATATCACAGACAAATTATTTTTTTAAATATATTAAAATACAAAATAGTTATTTTAAATTGTGATGATATTTCACAATATTACTGTTTTACTATATTTTGATATAAAAAAAAAATTCCAGCCTTGGTGAATATGAGAGACTTTTTTCAAAAACATTAAAATACTTACTGACCCCAAACTTTTGAATGGTACAAGGTATATCTATAAAATACTGTCACTGACAGTAAAATATGGTTTAAATACATGAATATTTAAACTGCATTCATTATATAAATATTTTTGTGTTTTGTTTTGTTTTTACAGGAAACAGAATGTATATGCACCCAGACTCTCCCAACACTGGGAATCACTGGATGAGACAGGAAGTTTCCTTTGGCAAACTGAAACTTACCAATAACAAAGGCAGCTCTAACAATGTAGGACAGGTAATATAATAAATAAACCTCCATTTAAGCAGTCTTACTACGCCATACCCACACCTGAGTCATCTATGTCGACATTGGTTGTAGTCAAACAGAGAGTACATTTACCATTTGGGTTGAATATATCATCCTTCTGCAACACCATAGCATATCTGCACTATTTCTCTGACTGTTTCATTCCTTGGAATACAGATGATAGTGCTACAGTCGCTCCATAAATACCAACCACGTCTTCACATCGTGGAGGTGAAGGAGGATGGAACGGAGGATCCCTTCCTGACCTCTAAAACTCAGACGTTTGTCTTCCCTGAGACTCAGTTCATTGCCGTCACTGCCTACCAGAATGCAGACGTAAGTTGCATCATCTGAGCACATCATGCTATGGGTTGTTTTCTTATTAATCAGATTGCAACTGCCACCTAACCACTGCTTCCAGCAAACAATCAGACATGACATCACAGTGTGGGACGACCCAGATGAGAGAGTTGTGTTATGTCTGCACATTGAATCTGTGATGTTGGTAAAGGGTTGTGTGTGCTGGAGATGTTAACTGCGGCTAGGAAAGAGTATGAGTGTAATTCATGAATTATTTCGTCACAGCAGTGATCTATCAGTCTCCCTGACTGTGCTTCCTGGCCCATGTGGCTTTACTCTTACCCTCTCTCTCTCTCTCTCTCTCTGCCCTTTCTCCAACCTCTTCCCCTGCCATTTCACAGATCACTCAGCTGAAAATAGATCATAACCCGTTTGCTAAAGGTTTCCGGGACAATTATGACACGTAAGTAAGCCTGAAGTAAATTAAATACAGAAAAATTGGTCTCTGTGGAACTATCTGTCTGTCTCTCTGTCTGTTTTCAAAATGACAGTTATATGAACTTCTTTGAATTTCAAATATATTTAATTCCACTTCCTTGCATTCAAATCCATGAACTGAATTAGAATTTAAAAGGGATTCTCAATTCAATTGATGCCAAAACAGTTATTAAAGGGTTAGTTCACCCAAAAATGAAAATTCTGTCCCTCATGTTGTTCCAAACCTGTAAGTCCTTCGTTCATCTTTGGAACACAAATTTAGATATTTTTGATGAAATCCAAGAGGTTTTTTTTTTTTTTTATCCTCAATAGAAAGCAATGAAATTACCACATTCAAGGTCCAGAAAAGTAGTAAAAACATCATTAAAATAGTCCACATGACTACAGTGGCTCAACCTTACTGTTATGAAGTGACGAGAATATTTTTTTCTTTTTGCGCACAAAGTAGCGACTTTATTAAACAGATTCGTCTCTCACCTGTCATTCTCCTATGCTATTTACTATTTAACGTTTCCAGGTTCTACGTCCGAACGCTGGCTTAGTATTGGCCGATGCTGTTTACGTGAGCACCACGACGCATGCTTGTGATGCTGACGCAGGAGCCGGTCAATACTGAGCCAGCGTTCTGACGTACAACACGGAAGTGCTGAACTGCATTCATTGCGTCAACTGCGTAGAAGACTGACAGGGTAGAGAAGAAATTGTTGAATAAAGTCATTGTTTTTGTTTTTGTGTCAATGTAGCCACGTGGACCATTTTAATGATGTTTTTATTACTTTTCTGGACCTTGAATGTGGTAATTTCATTGTTTTCTATTGAGGATAAAAAATAAAAAAACTCTTGGATTTCATCCAAAATATCCTAATTTGTGTTCCAAAGATAAACAAAGGTCTTACGGGTTTGGAACGACAGAGTACTTAATGACAGAAATTTCATTTTTGGGTGAACTAATCCTTTCAGAAGGCATTTTGTCTGTTGAAGTTGACCTTTGACCCTCTCTTTTCTCATGTAGGCTGTACGCACCTCCTGACTCGGACCGCCTCACGCCTTCCCCAACTGAGAGCCAGCAGCTCCTCCCAGGCGGTTGTTATCCTCACCAGCCGTACCTTTCTGACCAGTACATGAGTCCCCTGTCTCAGAGTCGTTTCTACAGCCGCGAGCCTGTCAGCATGAGTCAGCAGTGCCCCAAAGACCCTGCCGCCAGCCCTCACAGCCGCTGGTACCTGCCCAGCCAGCAGGGGGTGCCGCCGAACCGCCTCGACTTCAATGCATACGAGAGCGAATACCCTTCGAACAGCCTCTACAAGCCCTTTCCGCTACAGTCGTCCCCCCATCACCCGCTGAGCTACTACCCTGAAAGCCCTTTTGCCTCCGGGCCGGTGTCCGCTGCCAACCCAGGACCATGGGGCTCAGGACGGCCCTCAACGCAGTACCTTAATCACCCACACCACAGTAAACCCGGGTCTAGTCTCAGCTGGTTCCGAACCGTCTCATCCCCAGCTTCGTCATCTTCCCCCTCAGCGGCGAACTCTCGCTTCCATCCCTCCCCGTCACTCCTTGAGCCCCAGCGCCAGTCACTGATTCAAGAGAAGTCCAAAGAGTCCGGGGAGGACGCCTGGATGGAAGCCCCCTCGGTTAAATCGGTGGACTCTGCCGACTCAGGCTTGTTTGAGGGAGGAGAGAGCAAGAAGAGGCGAGTGTCGCCTTACACGTCCAGCACGGAAAATTCCCCTCCCAACCGCAGCGCAGAGGCATGCGAAAAGGACAATTGCAGTGATGCAGGCTACTACGGCTTCTACACCCACTGAAGACCAGCACTCAGACTGTGCTCTTACTGTCTTCCACCCACCGTCTGTCTGCATGACCCGAGACACAGGGATCAAGCTCTCTGTGATAGTAGCTACAGTGCCAGGTGTTAGATGGCCCCTCTGTGCTTTGTGTTCCCTGTGTTAGATGTTTGAGGGTCATGTGGAGGTGTTCTGAAGGTCACCGTCACACAAAAGATGAAGACGATGTGACTGCACTGAGACACTGGCCTGGAGACACACAGACAGACAGACCTGTGTGACTTTAGCAGCTGAAGATTTCACAGCACACCTGCTGACACTCCCCCAAAGGAACTGTCTATGTCCCCCTCATCAGCCACAGACATGAAAACACCTAACAAAAACCCACGCGCCAAAAGCACACTTGAACAAACAATCAAATCGTTCTCATCACATTCTCCTCTGTCTTTAAAAATGTGGACTTAAAGGGATGGCTCAGTCTGTCATCATTAACTCGCCCTCATGTTGTTCCAAACTCGTATGACTTTATTTTTTCTGTGTAACAAAGGCATTTTAAAGAAATTACAACACAGTACTTTCAAGGACGCAAAGGCACCATAAAAGTGCGATGTCAAGATATGGACGAGAAACAGACATGAAATTTAAGTATTCGCAATTCGGACATGGCTTGTTCTTTCATGAACGCACCAAAAGAGAACGCACCTCAAGATGTGATGCTTTGGACCTTTAAGCATGTGCCGATCTTCAAACTGGCTTCAGCAATTGTTGCTGTAACATAGCTGTTTTTTCAGATTGTTAAAAAAACTGTTTCTGTACGATAATACAATGTTGTCTCATTGTAAACAACATTAGAAATTTTCATATTAAACACATTTATTTAAACAGGCTAGTGTTGCATGCACTTATGTGCTGCATTACAATTTAGCACAATGAGTTAATACATTGTGCATTCAAATGTGAGCCTTACAGTACATTATTTGTGTGTCCAGTCAATCCCAAAATGCACCCCTACAGGGAGCACAATCAATAAGCACATTAAACCCTAGGCCACTCAGACAACACATGCTGAAAATAAAAGAGCCATGATGTCTAACAGACCATGGCTCTATATACCAGCTGGGATTCCATCTTTTAATAGACAGACATAACATGGTTGATAGAATGCAGGAGTTTTATCATGGTTTCTACTAAAATATTAAGCAGCACAACTGTTTTCAACACTGATAATAATAAGAAATGTTTCTTACGTGCCAAATCAGCATATTAGAATAAAGGATGACACTGAAGACTGGAGTAATGGCTGCTGAAAATTAAAAACAAAATGGCTGGTTTTACTATATTTATGATCAAATAAATGCAGCCTTTGTGAGCAAAAAAATAAAAATCCTACCAACTCCAAACTTTTGAACGCCAGTAATATATAATGTTTTTTTTTTTTTTTTTTAACAAAAACTGCACTGTTTCAGATAAACACAAAAACAGGCAAATAAAGAGAGTTAAAGGTCAATATGTCAAAGGGAAAATAGTATACAGATTTAAAATGCGGAACTGATCCTGTATGTAGAGACAGGTCTCTGTTAAGTCTCATAGTGCTGAATAATTTCACTTGAACAACGTACTGTAGAAGAAAAATTGGCAACTTGTGTGAAGGCGATTTAGATAGGGCCTCGTAATCCTCGGGTTTCATTTAGTTAAAGTCGACAAGTCAGGATAAACACAATCTGATGACCTGTAACAGGACATACTTAAACCAACAGCATCATGTCTTGAGGCATCGCACATGACGGTATGCAGATAGACAGGGTGGAAAAATGGACACCTGGCAGGGGCTTCAGACTGACTATACATCATCTTTATTCAAACAACATAGTAACATGCAGACAGCCCACACACAGACGTCAGTGACACAGAGGAAGAATGAGCCTTCAGTCTAAGCCTATCAGGCACCGCTGGCATTCAAAGGTGAGAATGACCTCAGACAGATAAGTGGGTGACAAGATGCCACTGCAGAAGACAGTGCAGGGACTTCTGGGACATACCAGAAGCCAGCGAGCTCTCAGAACTGTCAGTTCATAGAAGCTTTCTGCGTCTTTCAGATCACACACGCAGATATGAACACAGACAATTACGTATGGGGCTGCGTCCTAATATGAAACCACCTGTATTCATATTACTTGTAAAATAGAACAATTAAAAAAATGATTCTTCGTTAAAATTCATTTCCATCGATGTGTTCAAGTTTCCGAGAAATTGTAATATGCTGCAAAAACCAACATGGTATTAGTTTTTTTTTTTTTTTTAAAGTCAGCAATTTTGACTCTAACTGCCTCTGATTATCTTTCATATATGTATTTTGATGCAAAACCAAATAAAATAAGAGTATTATGGTTTAGACTGCATTATTTTAAAATGCCATTACCGTATTAAAAAGCCATTGCCAGATACAATACTTGGTTATTTAATGTATACCATGCAATTTAGATGGTGGGGAATTTGTAATATTCTACAAATGTAATAATTTGAAGGAATTACTTTGTTTATGGGTTTATTAAGGTTAGTTAAGAAATTTAAAATGATAAACAAAATGGCTACAAGAGATAGCAACAATATTATTTAACTGACAATAAATGTCACAGAACAAACTTGTATTTTAAAGTGCAATTAAAGTGTTTCTATGTTAATTTAAAAGACGTGTAATTAATGCTCGTGTTTAGTTTCTTTTTATACACAGAAATGCACTGAAACCTTACTGTTGTTGTGTACTGAAAATACTGAACAAATTGCCAGTTGCTGTCATATTAGCAATCAATCCATGTTTTTGGCTGACCCCTGGTGGACATTATGCTCCTCATATCTTAGAGAGTGTCAATGGCAGGTCTTTTAAGGAACCTTTTTAGGTTGCATTCTTTCTGGCACCATCCTTGTCTATCTGTTGAGTTAAAAGCAACAATTAATAAAAATATTACCAATAATAATATAGGTGCTCTGTTGTAAGTTTCCTCAGCCAAGCACACTGAGCCTCTGACACAGCTGTCAAATACTGTAAATAATAATAAATGATGTTTTTGATTCATTCTAAATGTAATAAAGACTGAAGTATACTAAATTGATTTTTTTCTATTCTTTAATATTGTACATTTCAATGCTGTTTTAAATAGCTATGCAAGTCATGACTTGAAGGTTTATTAATTGCACATTTGTACACTGATTTTGTTCATCCAGGCCTACACAAAATGGTTGTTCCTGATGTCACATTTCAAACTGCGAGTTTAATTCATTCTTAAATGCCAATAAATATAATATCATTGACTAAAATTAAAAGCTTACATTTGGTTACAAAAAAAGAAGGGAAAAAAAAAAAAAAAAAAAAAATATTGTGCAATCTAAGAGTGCCGAGGACAGATTTCAGGAATCTCCTTTAGTACAAGTCAGTAAGGGCCCAAATTAGAGTTAATCCATTTACTGACAAATCCTGCTCAGGTTGAGCCATGGCTTTGCAAGAGAAATAACGCTCCTTTTATGAACTGGTGACCCCTGAATATTACACATGATCAAATAATCCATTTTCTTTATCCAGACTCTTGTTGTTTCCACTGGCACATAAGTACTTGAACTGAAAGGTAATTTAACATTGTCCATAGAAATGTGCATGTGCAATTGTTAAAACTAAACATATTTCCAGAACTCGCATACATTCTCAATTACCTTTTGGCTTATATATTTTATCCAAAGTGTAAAACAAGGTCAAAACTGTCCACCAAGTTTCAGTGTCCTCAACCATAAAATAAATAGAAATGTTCAAAATGTATCCCTCCTGTTGCCGTTTGGTAAAAGCTTCATCCTTGCTCAATGGATTCAGTTTAGTACGAAAATCCTTGGCAATTCATCTTTGCTCCCAAAAGCTCCAAGTTTGTATAGTCTTTTTAAAAACTGTGCAAACTGAATTTATCACAGGGATTTAGTGTCCACAGTGTTGCTGTACTCTTTGTTTTTCACCATAAATCCAGGTTTTTAACATTGGAAAATCCAGGATTCTCCCTAATCGTCCAATATGTTCCATTGTACAGCCAAACTTCCCTTCCAGCATCATCCATAGATTTCCTGTAAGATGGGGACATTGAAACATTCAACTGATTCCACCTCTAATTCTTATGAATAAATCAGTTTGGGAGTTAATGTTAACTAACCTGAAGAAGCGAGGAATGTGCTCCTCTCCTCTCTTGGCCAGAATTTTCCTCCTTTCTCTTTGCTTTTCCTCCACCTCATCCTTCTTTTTATCAGTCTCCTGTATTTTCCCTTCCTCAAGAAGCCTAACAACACAGAGCACACTTAAAACACGTGACCTAAAAAAAACTGTTTCACAGACTTACTATGTTTTGTATATAATCAAAACAGACAACCCAATTATTTGGGATTCATAAATCATTCCTTATCATCAGGCCCCAAAGTCTATGTCTGTTTATCATTGTCTATTATAAGGATCTCACCTTTGGTCAGGGCGCCAGCGTGTATCTGTAGGGGGCAGCAGGGGCTTAAGGTCAGGGGTCAGCTCATTCATCTCCATTGCAAAGCTAGAGAAGCCATAGTAAAGCAAGTAGTTCTTGGGCTGTGGATCTGTAAGGAAGCACAGACATTCTGACAACATCTGCCAACACAAATGTACATCTCTGATTTACTTGTTCTGCCGGAGAGAACAGCCAACAAATCAGAAGTGACCCCTTTTACATTCCTGGTCTTATTGTGAACAATGTCAACGTGAGGGTTAGTTCACCCAAAAATGCAAATTCTGTCATTACTCACCCTCATGTTGTCCCAAACCCGTAAGACTTTCGTTCATCTTCGGATCACACATTTTATTTTCATTATATTTTAATGAAACCTGAGAGCTTTCTGTCCCTCCATAGACAGCCATGCAACTACCACTTTGACACTTCAAAAAGTTTATAAAGAGATCGTAAAACTAATCCATGTAAATTGAGTGGGTTAGTCCAAATTTTCTGAAGAGATACCGCTTTATACGATGAACAGTTCGAATTTAGGCTTTTATCCACATACTGTATAAACATTCATCAACTCGCACATCAGTTGTGGTATACAGAAACTCAACGTTTACATGTGAATAAAAGCCTAAATTAAATCTGTTCATCATATAAAGCAATCGTGTCTCTTCAGAAAATTTGGATTAAACCATTCAACTCATATTGATTAGTTTTACAATCTCTTTATGAACTTATGAAGCGTCAAAAGTGGTAGCATAGCTGTCTATAGAGGAACAGAAAGATCTCAGATTTCATCAAGAAGATCTTCATTTGTGTTAAATGAAAGTCTTAAGTGTTTGGAACGACATGAGGGTGAGTAATTAATGACAGAATTTTCATTAGCATTTTTTGTAGCAAATGCATTCAGTCTGGATAAATTTTATTTTATCCAATGGGAATTGTTTCATTTGGAAATGCATTACATTACAAAAGCAAATTGGTTTGCAAACAGCAGCTCATGTTGACTTTAAAGATGACAACAGAATTAAAAAAAAAAAATAAGGGAAGAAATGACAGTACTCACTTGGCTTCCAGACACACTGTGGATTGGGCAGGGTGTCACAGAAGATACCCTCATGCCAAAATCCACCAAAACGATGGACAACATTTCCAGTCTGGTCAAGAACTTGTCCCTGCACTTCGTTTTTGGAACCATCTGAACCCCAGTAACGTGACTGAGGGGGGGGGGAAACACATTTTCTGCATTTGTACAAAGACTTTACCTATTTGTACTCCAAATTAAAACAAAATTTATCAAATGTAAACAATCAGAACTGAACACACCTTGACAAATGTGATCTTACAGGTGCAGACCGAACTGTTCAGGTTGCGAATGACGACTTCGCCATAGTGCTCAAGGTATCGCTGCTGACTGAGGACATTGTGGATGCATGTAACCACTTTGTTCCATTCATAGTGGTCCCCATATCTAAAAGAAAAAAAAAAAAAAAAAAAAAATCAGAATTCCTCCTTAACATTATGATTAAAAAGCCATCGACAGCAAAGTCAAGAAGATACTTGCTTTTTTAGAGTCACATTCACCATCCCTGTTGGCATGATCTCCAAAGATTTGCCCCAAAACTTGTTCTTCCATCTCTGGTCTGCTCTCAGCATGTGAGATAAATAAAAAAAGGAATGAGATTCAAATTCAAACATACAGTACATCATCACACAGGCCATTAAACATACCCTGCCAGAAGTTGAAATTGTCTGATTCTGCATGACATGCAGATACGGGTGGATGATGGGAAACCTAAAGGCAAACACAAAACCACAGAGTAAACAACTGCTTGATAGCAAACATATCTGATGTACGATCAGTAGTGACAATCACTTACTTGCTCACTAATGTAGCGGAAGCCTCTGTCTTCTCTGATACACTCAAATGTCTCTCCCAGGACTGGATTAAAAGGTTTGTAACGGTTGCGAAACTGAGCCGTGGCATAGCCAGATATGGCAAAAGCAGCAATATAAACCTTTACAGAGACGAATAGAAATTTTTTTTTAAAAAAAAAACATTAATACTTTTATTAAGAAAAGATGCATTCAATTGGTCAAAAGTGACAGTGAAAGATTTATAATGTTACAAAATATTTTTTTATTTAAAAAAAAGAAAAATGCTTTTCTTTTGAACTTTCTATTCATCAAAAAAATCCTGAAAAACAAAAACAAAAACAAAAAAGTTTCCACAAAAATATTAAGCAGTACAACCATTTTTAACTGTGATAATCATAAACATTTTTTTTGTTGAGCACCAAGTCAGCATGTTAGAAAGATTTCTGAAGGATCATGTGACACTGAAGACTGAAGTAATGGCTGTTGAATGGCTGTTGAAATTGCCATCACAGGAATAAATTACATTTTAAAATATATGAAAATAGAAAGCAGTTATTTTAAATTGTAATAATATTTCACAATATTATTGTTTTTTACTGAATATGTAAAAAAAAAAAATGTTTTATTATTTTTTAAATGCAGCCTTGATGAATATAAGAGACTTCTTTCAAAAACACAAAAGTAGTAAGTAATAATAAAAGTAATAGTTTGTTATATAATTTAGACACATTCAGATATATGTAGCTTTGCTAAAGCTTTTATAATTATTACCATCCTCTGGTAGGGGTCATCGGTATGATTGGCAGTGTCCAGTAGGTCAGAATATTCCAGCTCCTCACAGAGTCTCTGCAGCAGGCACACAGGTTCATTCAGAGCAGCTGGCATGGAGACACGGGACAGATCCTTCCCTATGTTGTTGTAGAGGATAGTCATCAAACCAACATGGCTGTTGTCAGGGCAGACTGCAGGCAGAGTAGTACGGCGTCCGGTGCTCTTGATGATGTTCAATTTTGGTGGCGCCTTTGAAAGGCTGGCACGGTATTTGCGTGAAGCCATTGCTGTTGAGTTCATAAGAAAAAAGGCAAAAAGTTAACACAAACAGATTGTGTTCGATAGATTATACGACAAGTACACAGTACCATTCAAAATTTTTGGGGTTGATACAATTTTTTGAAAGAAATCTATTATGCTCACCAAGGCCACATTTATTCAATCCAAAAACAGTGATATTGAGAAATATTATAAGTTAAATTATCATAATTTTAATAGTTTTTAAAATATAGTTTATTCCTGTGATGGAAAAGCTGAATTCCCAGCAGTCATTACTTCAGTCTTCAGTGTCACATGACCCTTCAGAAATCATTCTAATATGTTGATTTGGTGCTAAAGAAACATTTCTTACTATTATCAGTTGAAAACATTTGTGCTGCTTAATATTTTTGTGGAAACTGACTTTTTTTTAAGGATTCTTTGATTAATAAAAAGTAGTTCTAGCAAAAGACTAATCACAATTAATCGCATCCAAAATAAAAGTTTGTTTACATAAGTTTGTACTGTGTATATTTATTATGTATATAAAAATATACATACATGTTTTAAGAAATATTTACATGTATACATGTAAATTTATATATTTACATTATATATAACTTATATTATACATAAACATACATATTTTATATACAAATATATTTGTTAAATATACACATGCATGTGTGTTTTTACATATACATAAATACACACAGTACACACATTATGTAAACACTAACTTATTTTGGATGAGATTAATCACAATTAATAGTTTGACAGCACTAATAAAAAGTAAAAAATATCAGCCTTTATTTAAAATAGAAATCTTTTGTAACACTATAAATGTCTAAACTGTCACTTTTGATCAATTTAATGAATTTCTGAATAAAAGTATTTATTTCTTTAAACAAAAAATATCTTACCAAGATATTTTGAATGGTAGTGTATATAGACACCTAAAACACCACACTCATATGTGCTTACTGAACATTTAAATTTATTTTAACTAACCATGAGCCTCATCAGGCTCTGAATTACTGGATCCGTCACTCAGACCAGACTCATCTGACATCTCAGAAGAGCTCGCACACATAAGCTCATCACATGCGTCAAAATACTCCGCCGCTGAATCAGCCACCGAGGGCGCACGGATAGACAAACTACGGCCTGAGCCAGACTGAGTGAAACAAAGACAGACATGTAGGTAGTTAGTGACTGCGAGTTTGTTTGTATCATACTGCTAACAACAATATGATTGGACAAAAGAGCCTGTTTGGCATATGAAGTAGGTGAAACCCATCAACCTGTAAACAGAAGAAAAGAGCAGAGGGTGGAGGAGGGAGAGATAGAGACAAAAATGTGAACAGGATGAGTAGGTTCTGGGTAGAAAGTGACACACCTTCCTTTGTAGCACAGTACGGAAGGACTCTTCTGAGGAGTTGGAGGACACTGAGAGTTTGTGGATTTGGGTATGACGGGAGTTAACATCTAACTAAAGACACACAACACACACATCTATGCAGTAAAACAACATATAATGCACTGAACAAACAAACTATTAAACCAGTGGTTCTCAACTGTTTTGACTCCAAGGCCCACCACTGCACACAATATTCAAAGGCACCATGACTTCTCCAGTTGTTTGTGATTTATTAGATTAACATTTAGGATTTTTTAAAAAATATTTTTTACTCAATTTCTACACCAAAAAATATATTTTACAGAAAGTAGAGAAATGTGTATTCATAAAATATATAAAATTACCATGGAATTCTAAGATTGTATTCATTTATAATTGAACTAATTTTAGTTTTCCAAGTCTATCACAATTTTAAAAAAGGCTACCTCATAAAGCCATTTTTTTCTAAACAGTGGTAATCCTGGTTCTTCAAAGAAAAAAAATCTTTTGAGGGGGTGAATTAAAATATCTTGATTTTATTTATTTGTTTTGTCTTATTTTAAATCATTTTAAGTAATCTTGAGGCCCCCCTAGAAGTTTGTTGAGAACCACTGCATTAAAGCGTTTACTAGCATCAAAAGAGGTGTTAGTTTTATGGTATATAGCAGGAGTTTCCAAACCTGCTGCTGGAGAGCCGCTGTCCTGCAGAGTTTAGCTCCAACTCATCTACCTGCAAGTTTCTAGTATGCCTAGTAAGACCTTGATTAGCTGGTTTTGGTGTGTTTAATTGGAGTTGGAGATGAACTCTGTAGTACAGCGGCCCTCCAGGAGCAAGACTAGACACACTTGGTATATAGCGTACAGCACATTTAACAAGATAAGCTGTCGTAAATCTATTCTTTGCATGCTTGCAGGAAATTTCAAGAGAAAGCGCTGCACTATGGGCCTTTCATGAGGTAACAAGTCCTTGTTACCTCAGCCAGGCTGCAGAGGTTGTTGATCTGGGCAGAGGTAGTGTGGTGAAGCTCCCTGCTGGACCAGGCGTCCTGCAGCCGTTGGCGCTCCTGAGCGAGAGCCTCATGTGCAGTACGCAGAGAGGCATGGACTGAGAGGAAAAAGACATTCAGAAATTAAGTCTAATGCAGCAAATAGGCATAAAATAGGTTTAAATGTAAAAAATAAACTCATTAATGAGTTACTCTCATACCTTTCTGGGACATGGAGCAGATGTCTTGGTGGAGTCTCCTGCCTTCTGATGAGGTGGAGGCTGGTGGGGTCGCCTGGGTGGAGACATAATCGGGGATGGAGGGGACGGAGGTTCCCAGGTGGGAAGAACTGTTCAGTTGGCTTGATGATAACTACATTAAAAAGGTGGGCAGAAAAGAAGTAGAAGGAGATGTTGTTATCTAAGGTTATAAATGACTGTAATCCACCAAATGTGTACAGCATGTAATATTCAGAAGCTATAGCACATCTAACATTCAAAAGTTTGGGGTCAGTAACATTTTTTTATTTGAAAGAAATTAATACTTTTATGCAGCAAGAATGCATTACATTTATCAAAACTGAAATGTTCCATTTCAAATATATGCCGTTCTATTCGTGAAAGAATCCTGAAGACTAGAGTAATGATACTGAAAAAAATCAGCTTTCCCATCACAGGAATAAATTACAATACATTTTAAAATAGAAAATTATTTTAAATTGTAATAATATTTCAGAATATTCCTGTTTTTACTCATTTTCGATCAAATAAATGCAGCCTTGGAGAGAAATTAGATACTTACCCAGCCCCAAATATTTTGAATGGCACAATATGCGAAATGCAATAGGAAAACAAGGTGTAATGCTTTTTCTACCTGGTATAATGTGTCGAAAGTTTCAAGAAATTCACAAACAATGTGTCTTGTGCCGACTTACCGATTTAGTAATCCCACGAAATGGCTTAATGTAAAAAAGGAGTTGACTAAATTACTGGGGGTTTTGAAGCTCTAATGCTTACTACACATCACAACACAAATGCATGGCTATTGTATTCAAAATAAAATACACAGAGATCTTTGGGATCACACTGCACATGAATATGGAATAAATTCCATAATAGTTTCCAAACCTCTGAGGAAAACATAAAATAATTCCAATGGCAGGGCAATCCGTATTATAATAGCTTCTAAAGCTTTATTCAAGATATCCTAATATCAAGTAAAAGAACATGTAAACTGAGCAGCCTCACCATTCCAAGAGCCTCAACTCGAGACAGTGTGCGAGAATGACCCCAAATCTTGCCAGACTTCTTCTTGGGCTTGTCAAGAAGAAGATTCTGTGGGTCAAACACATGTGGGAACGTTTACTCACAAGTCATTCTGGAAAAGGCCTATCACCAGCCAGCTCATTTTACTAACCTGCATGCTGATAATCCTCTGGATGTCTCCATTATTGACCACTTGGCCCGTCTCTAAAGATTGCAACTTTTGGACCAGCCGTTGCAGCTCATTCAGCTCCACTTGACAACGGGTAAGCTCTGGAAAACAGCACAAACGTTAATTACCTGTGCTTATGAATCCCTTTAATATCATTTCACTAGTATTTAAAAATATTGCAGTACCTTGCGCACAAATGTCAGGTTCTTGGGACTGTAGCCAAGCTGACACTTTCCCATTAATGGCAGGATTGACACATGACAAATTTTCACCCGCATAAGACACCGACGTGCCCTGGCATTGTTCATAAAACAATTCATTTGTAACTTTCATCAGATCAGACAAATTAACAATTAACAAAGCATCTATTAGTGTGCATTTACAGGTAAAACCACTTTCTGGGACATGAGGTCTAATCGCTAATTCTACTTGTTCTTAAATTGTGAGGACACGTTCTCCTAATCCCTGGTGATTTAGAGGGCAACGTGAAGTCAACGAAGAAAACAATGTACTCACCATGTCCTGCATGGTACTGTTTTTGTGAGATAAATGACTGCCGTGGGACAGGGCCTGGAGGAAGCCATTGTGAATGTGCGCAGCCTCGTTCTTCTTATACATCCTGTGGGCACTCAGCTTGGTGACCCATATGTAATATAAATCCTGAGTCTTGACCTAGTTAGAAAAGTAAATTGTGTTTAGTTGACATTTTTGACTGTGAATTTATTTGGTTTATTTATTTGGTGAAATAGCTAGCATAATCTGTTTGTTGAAGGTTGTTCCTGTAATTATGGGATTCCACTCAGAGATGCCCATACTTTATTGTCAGCTGAACCTCTTTGGCCTAAAATTGTTACATGAAGTACCCCCTGAAATTTTTGGGATATTTCAATACAACACATTTGCATATTCATGGTTCTCTGATGTCAGTTAATGGCCACATGACATGCAGATAAACATTAAAATATACTCAATATTTGATTTAAGTGTTTTATCTTGATTGTTTTTATTTTTTAATTTAATATTTGTCATTTAATTAATTATTAGCTTTTTAATTAACTTGTGAAGCCCCTGCAGTTCCCTCCCAAACCCCCAGGGGTTCATGAACCTCAGTTTGAGAAGAACTGAACAACTATTTGAGTAGCTGAAGAGTGGATGAACTAAAGATCATATTAGCTTTAATTTCATGCAATTAATGGCAGCAATACAGTGACTTACCTTCATGTGATACAGATTGTCTCCAGCATCCAGATCTATGCGTCTTGCTTTTTTGTTTACTGACATAACTGCGAGACTGACATCCAGTGAACCGTGCATTTTCCCTTTGGAAAACTGTTGGAAAAAAAGTAAATCCCTGAATGTTAAAAATAGTCTGGATACAGGATTGTTGTTAATGAAAAAAAATAATTAGCACACTTACATCATGTTGGTTTTTTGAATATCGTAGGACCCCTTTATCCAAAACAAAGTATCTCTGTAAGAAAGTATAACTTTAAAGTCATTCAAACATTCTTAACAACAAATACCTGAGAAAAAGTTTATGTGTAACATCACTTTTTCCTCATACCTTATGCCAGCCTTTAAGAGGCCACTTTCTCCTCTTCATCAAGTAGCCTTCACAGATTCCTGGAGTATTCGCATCCTGCATGTTTTCTCCAGTGAAGTTTATATCTACTGGAAAGTCATCCATTACTTCCCAGTCTTTAATGTTCTATTAGGAACAAAGGAAAAAATTAAATCACAGTTACGTACAACAGGGCGTTTCCCATTTAAAACATGCCACATTTAATCCCTATGAACAAAATGTAACTATTGAGCTTGTAAGGACACAAACTTGTTGGTTTGGTTTTCACACTATCTGATTGGACACTTGTTAGGTGTTGAGCAACTGGTTTCAAACACCCAAAGGCAGAACTCCCAATGCTAGCTTTTCACATATATACTTGTCAGGAAAATATTTAGGTGTGTTCAAATATCAGTTGAAGAAACCGGAGTTTAAGAGTGTATACGTCAAGCAGATGGTACAAACCAGCCGTGAGTGGCGTGAGGATGCTGTGCTGCTACTCCTGGAATGAGTGGGCTTCTGCCAGCCACTAGTCACCTTCTCCACACCACTCGCCTGTGAATAGCCGTGGTCCACTGAAGACCCGTGGGAGTCCATTTTAAAAATGTCCTCTTGTGCACTTATTAGTCGAGCTTGGTGTGAATATAAGCTCTGCTAGAGACTCCTTCTCATTGTACACTAGAGCACAATATGTCTGCAAAGCAAAGATTTTTCATTGTTAGCATGTCTTTTTAATTTATTGGTTAGTCAGACAAGCACGTGGTAAGACTCAAGGGAAAGTAAATTGTGTACTATATTTTGCAAAAGAGTTAGGGGAAAAAAAAAAGCCATATTGTCGATAATCAGGGTATTAATAGTTTTTAATAAATAAATTTATTCTATTTTACAAATACTATTAATTATTTTAAATAATTTTGTTTGGGAAATAACATGTTGTCTTTGTGATATTGCTCTTAACTTTTTTTTTTTTTTTTTTTCTCCACACAGTACATGAAAATACATAGTCGCCTTTATATTTTAGGTCTTGTTTTGTGAATGTTTTGTACAACTGAATGCCAACAAATTGTCAGGGCAGAAACACAGTCATGGCAAAGGTAACCAGCACAGTGACAGTAAACAAAAACAGAAGCAATACAGTGTTCAGAGAAAACAGAATTAGATGAGTTATCTAACAGTAAGGATCTGCCTTAGCCAACACTTCCTGGGCAGGACTTTACCTTCTGCCCTTTAATAGATCACAGTAGTTCATTGTCTCATGAATACTTTTTAAATGGCTTAGCACGAAACTCAAGAGAGCATACAGTAATGCAAAGCATGGAAACAACAACAAAAAAAAACTCATAATTACATAATGAAAATGATGCTAAAAACTATTAGGTATGGTCTAAGGAAACAGTTTTATTGTGGCATATGCTTAATTATATACTGATATATTATAGAAAAATCTGAATATAAGCTATAAGCTAAATGGAATGTCATCAGAGGGGTGTAACAGAAACCAAACCTGTCTTGACAACTCTGACAAGCTCATACCTGCCCATTAAACTAGAATGAGGGCAAATGGGGTGTTTTGTAAACAGCTGAATTAGCAGTTGAGTAATGAACTATTTGATTACATAATTGTCAATATTCACAATAACATGCTCATGGATAGTAACCTCAAACATTCAATGTAACGGCCTCTACGGGAGAGGCTTAGCGTCATTATGATAATTGGCTTTGAATATCCCTTTTTAGCAGCCTTTAGCTTGAATAGCTTTTCACCGTGAGCACAGCACGATGACAGGTCACAGTAAATATGATGTAGAGCAGCAGGAAAACAGTGTGACATAGGCCTACACATTTGAATAATCATAACATCATAGAAAGGTCAGCTAGATGTTTAGTCCTCTGTTTTATTTAATTTTAGATTTCATTGTAATTTAAAAGAACTGAGCATGCTTTTAAAAAATAATAATTGTTAAAACAGACAAAATGCCAGGTTAGGGTTACGTAAAAACCATCAAGTGTGTAGGCCTACCGAAACCAAATAGTACCGTGTAAATATTTTAAATGTTAACTAACATATGATGAACTCCACAAAATTGAACATCTGAGGTAAGAAGAAATCTGCATTGTAATGTCTTACTCTGTTTACCAATCAACACATGATCACACATAAAAAAATTGTTTCTGATTTATACAGAATATTTTATTTTTAGAGACTCTTATAGCCAAATACATAATACATGTTGCAAATGTCAATCTAAGCAATTAAGTTCAAGGATGTGATATAAAACTTATGTTTGAACAACAGAAAATCTTTTAGTTAGAGAAAATTTAGGTTTTTTTTTTTTTTTTTTAAGAGTTAATGCTCAAGTTAGGTTCACCACTGCACTGATAAAGGCTGTGAATTTCCTTACATAATTTCAACACAATGAATA
Source organism: Hypophthalmichthys molitrix (assembly GCA_037950675.1). Classification (NCBI taxonomy): domain Eukaryota; kingdom Metazoa; phylum Chordata; class Actinopteri; order Cypriniformes; family Xenocyprididae; genus Hypophthalmichthys; species Hypophthalmichthys molitrix. The sequence goes on from CM075503.1 coordinate 18,656,105, forward strand.
CAAAAGTTCACTTTAGTATTAGACATACACGTCTACCAATCACCAGCATTTAAAACCACAAAGTTTCTTTATGTATTGTAACTCATGCTCTTACCTGAGGTTCCTGCGCTTGGCCAGCGTGTGGTATATTTCTGAGTAATGCTCTTCAAGCGTCTGAGTTTCATGCTTCCCCATTTGTACAACCGCGCGCTACACTACTTGGTAGATCAACCGGTTTAACCACTTTAAAAAGCAAGAATGCAGAAATTCCATTTGCATACCAAAGTGATGTACGGTAAGCTCCCAAACTATCCTCAACTGGTGACTGAACTTCCCCCAAATCCACCCATGGCTCCGCGCCAAATCATTATCCGCATTAGTGTCTTACAAGCTGTCGGCCTTACAGGCAGGTAGGAGGAACTTCACCTACAGTCAGCCATTCAGATGCGTTAATAGCTGAAACTATTGAGCTGCTCTGCCATTACCTCTACTGAGATGGGATACAATTGACTAAGTGAGTATCCCCCTGTTGGTTCATGTAGGTATTACTTTATGATGAGCATACAGGCCTACATTTTATTTAGAGGTTTTGCACGATTTTTCCTAAAAGAGGATCCATTTTAAAACAAACCTAAAAATCACACACCGGTGTCAAAATATGAGAAACAGACTACAGCGAAACCGGAGCTGTAACAATAAAGGAACTGACCTAGATTACCATGAAGTAATCCAGAGATTAGCACTAATCAGGATCCATGACCACTAGCTAGTGTTTATTTTGGCACTACTACAAAATTTAAATAAATTCAGTTTAATACACGTTGATAGGTTTAAAATTTTCAAAGGCACATAAATATTGACGCTGTCTACTGATATAAAGGGGAGACCGGGGCTAGTTGTCACACGTTTTGTTCCCCTCCAATGAATATTTCTCAGGTTTCATTTTAAAAGTCAATATCTGTACATACCTTAAAGATTTGACAACAAAAATCTGTTGCATTTCCACCGTTAATGTTGAAGATACCGTTCATTGATTTAAGTCGCAACTCGGCATGAAACGGAAATTGCGACAGTCTTTTCTTCCCTATGGTGACGTATATCCGAGTGAAACGAACAAGAAAAAATGTAGGGCGGGACTTTATTTGTCCACTGGGATTTAATTGGATCGTTTTGGTTTGAGTGACAGTTAATCCTCCCCTCGCGCTGAAAAACATGTCATTAATGAAGAGATGTCGTTGCAAAAAGGAGACGTTTTGATTCAAGATCACGACAGCACATTCATTTAAAACATGATATAAATAAATACTGCAATATTTCATAAAAACAATAATTGTCCATTTTGATTTCATGGTGATATTAAGCATTTTTTTCGACATTTTGTGACATAATACCGAGCTATATGGGGTTTTCATAATGAAGCCTGCCATTAAATAGCCTATTATTGGATTTTAAGCAACATCTTAAGAGTAAAACAATTATTAATAGTATATATAGTGAATATTGTTATTTGTAGATTTTATTAAATTACAAAATATGAGGTAATATTTTATTTAAAATACGCAAGTCAAAAAAATCACTGCTAGAGAAAACAAACATCTGTAAAATTGAACATTGAGTATGAGTAACTACATTTAGCATTTGTGACAAGTAGCAGTCTCCAAAATATGCATTGTGTAAATTAAAGTGTGGCATACTATGGTATACAAATGACCAAAATGCAACTTTAAATAATATCATTTTATTATATGCATTTTGTCAATCTCTTCATCCATGTCTATTTGTAAAATTCAAGCAGCTGCTTGCTGTATTGTAGAAGCATCTTTATTTGTAACAGCATTTGTGGCATCCCCAGAGCCCTGCTGTTTGACATACTGCTGAAGGAGGGCACAAAGATGAGCTGGATGGTGTCGTAGCATCGAGACAGTCTGTGAGGTCATCATGGTTAGACCACCAACTAGCTCACCCTGGATAGTGGTCATAGACGGGAGTTTGGAGTAATTGAGAATGCCTTGATACGAGAGCAATGTGTTCTCTATACAAGCACCTGAAAGATAATGTTTCAGAAAGCCTGTGAGACAATACCAACTTTTTTGAATGCAAGTTCATGTATATGGCACACTCACCTAACAGCACCATCTGAGGACTGCGCCTCAATGCTTGCAGCATTTCTTTAACTTTTGGCTCTTTACTAACAAATATGACAGTCTGGCCAACAAATAGAGGCAACATGTTACTGTAAATGCTGTTATTGAGGAAAGACCTCGTCACCTGCAAAGAAACACAAATAAAAATGTCACACAGCAGCTCACCTCTCGACAGTGGTAACCATCACTATAGCTTGGCATTACCTGGTTTGGAAAGAACTTGATACTGATATTGTGTCTTTTCAGTTTGTGTTTCAGCTGCAATAGGTCCTCTGCATTGATTGCATTGTTTTGGACCACAGCAATCATCTTACACTCCTTAAACAAGGTTTCTAGGTCTTTCCTCAACAGAACTGCCAGAGTACTTTCCTAAAAGAGTTGATATACATTAATGGAACACTTAAAATGAAACACATATTTATACTATAAAATGTTATTATATATTTTATAAAATATACTGTATAATACATTATTATTATGTGTTATTATAGTACTTTTTAAAAAAGAAAGCAAGCTGATATATACATTAATGGCACTATGGAAGCTTGTTTCTGCCAAATAATTATCCTTTTTTTCCACTCACAATTGCAAGTTTTTATCTCACCATTCTGACTTTGTTTCTAGCAACTCTGAGTTTATATCACAATTCTGAGAAAATTATATATAAAGAGATATAAACTCACAATTGTGAGATAAAAAGTCACAATTAACCTTTATAATTATTCCGTGCCGAAATAAGCTTCCAGAATGGGACACTTAAAATGACACTCCATAATTATAATATATTATGTGTAAGTATATAATACTAAAGGGTTAGTTCACCCAAAAATGAAAACAAAAATTGTCATCAATTACTCACCCTCATGTCAGCCATTTCAAACCCATCTACAAATTTGACGTGTCAAAAAGTTCATAAAGAGATTGTAAAACTAATTCATATGTATCAAGCAGTTTAGTCCAAATGTGCTGTGTAACACATTAGAATTTACCTCATTGGTTCTCACACATCAAGCGAACATGCTTGCGCTTCCGTTTACCACAACTGATGAATTTTTATATGTGAATTAAGCCTAAATTCAATCTGTTCCTCATATAAAGCGATTGAGTCTCTTCTAAAAAAAATGGACTTAACCGCTTGATTCATAGGAATTAGTTTAATGATCTCTTATTCTCTTTATGAACTTTTTGAAGTCATAATATCGGTAGTTGCGTGGACTGTCAATGGAGGGACAAAAATCTCTCAGATTTTATTAAAACTATCTTCATTTGTGTTTTGAAGATGAACAAAAGTCTTGACATGAGGTAACATGAGGGTGAGTAATTGATGACAAAATTTAAATTTTGGGGTAAACTAACCCAAAAGTATAAAATATTATTATATAAGAAAAAGTGATGAATACATGAAGTATTCATGTACTCTAATTTTGAACTAATGACAATTCACTTGAAATCAATCAACTAAATCCTTCCAATACAGATAGTGTTTAGTAACTACAGCAATGATCAACCTCTTCAGTCTTTCTGACTCGTCGAACCAGAGCACCAGGAGGAGCTGCAGGTGTGGGGGGAATGTACTCTGTGACAGCCAACAGCTTCTGCTTGAGAAAGTGTACTGGCTTTCTGTGACGAGTGACAGCTTTGGAGCCGTGACGAACACTTTGGGTTAATGGCAGCCATCCTGTAGTTTGACATATTATGAATATTGGTATAATTAACATTAATGCTACAATAAACATTAATATTCAAAATATGATATGAATGTAAAGAATGCCACAAATTGTTCAGGAATGTCATGACTGAAACCACGTAATGTTCTCATGAAAACAAATACAAAGGTTTGACGAAAATCCAAAGTGTCAGCATGCATACAGAATGCTAAATATAGAGCGATATACCAAACAACATAGTAAATTTACCAAAGTAAATTGGACAGAGTTGAACACACATTTCCAATAAGCAGCTCAAAAGAGAATTGCATAGTCCCTGATAGATGGTGATGGTGATGGTGATGATGCTGTATAGTACTACAATACAGCGTCATAGTGTCTTTCAGCTGTAACTTTACAATGGAGTTCATAGCTTAAATGTAAATGGTTGTCAATGGCCGATGACTGCTTGTTATATGTGGTATTTAGTTCTATTTTTTGGTAAAACTCAACACTGCAATATCAAAACAAAATCTTACCCGCTTTCGGGAGAAGCCTGCCACACAAGGTCGCTGCCATCTTGATCCGGATTTGACGTAGACAGTTTTGTTGTATCGTGCTTACAAAATAAAAGTTGTTGCCTGTTGTTATGTTCATGTTTAAAAAAAAAAAAAAAAAAAACATAAATATAAAAAGAAAAAGAAAAAATACCCCAAAATCTCTTTTTTTATGTTTTTTTTTTTTTAAGTTTACTAACTATACAAAACAAAAGTGAATTTTTTAATCGCGTGGGCTATTTTGAAAATTTTAATTTATTATCGAATATACAATTAACGATTAAATATCACATATTTATTTCTTTATTTTATTCAAAAATTAAAAGTGGTTTACAAAACGAATTGAGTTTTCATAACATTTACGTAAGAGCATGAACGTGATGACGCTGTTTTGGAGCTGCAGGCATGAAACGTCTTTTGAGCTTCTGCACGTTTAGGAACATCAGCGAAATTGTGAAGTATATTGAACCCAGGGTTACCTTGCCAGTCTGCAATCCTCCGTTATTTACCTCGTTTTTCTGCAGGGAATTTACGGACAGCGGTACCAACATGGATCTGAGTAACATGAGAAAGAGCTATAAGAGCGATCAGGAGGTGGGAGGCATATATTTTGGGCTTTGTGGGGTTGTTATATCAGGTGTATGTCTATGACCTCAGACCCTATTCAAAATACGTATTGCACAGAGAAACAGTGATTTTTACATCAAAAGGCTTGACACAAAGAACGGTAAATTTCTGTCTTAGTTGTATAAAGTCTTATTAATGTAATTCTAAAATATTGGGCATTTTATTTATGGTCTGCAACTGACGTACGTGCTTTCCAAATGCCTTTGAAAAATTATAATTAATTAAAGCATTGACCTTTGTATTATCAGCTGACCTTGAAAGATGTACTTCCATCAGTCTTTTACTAATTAAGATCATATGGAGAGAATTATGAGAGTAATTATGTAAATAATTAATTTAAAAAATATATAAGATAATTATGTATACATACTATTTCTTAATTTCATCCTACAGTGTTTTGAGGAAGATCAGCTTGCTTCTTTAGATCCAATTAAACAATTCGGCAACTGGTTTGATCAAGCCACTAAATGCCCTGAGGTGGGGGAAGCCAATGCAATGTGTCTTGCAACAGCCACCAAGTAAGAAGCTCAGTGCAGTTCATCAGTATATGGGAATATACAGAATAGCTTGAACTTTTGGCTATGTATATAATAATGCAATAATCCACTAATTTAATTTTGCCCAAACGCATCTTGTCTCTTCTAAAGGGACGGCCACCCCTCTGCACGCATGGTCCTTCTGAAAGGTTACAGCGAGGAGGGATTTCGCTTCTTTACCAACTATGAGAGTAGGAAAGGTTCAGAGCTGGTGAGCCTTTAAAATAACATTTTATCCAGTAAATGTCCATATGGGATTACATTTGCACCTATATGTCTTTAAAATTACCTCTTTTTTTCAATCATATAGGATAACAATCCCCACGCCTGTCTTGTCTTTTACTGGGAACCATTAAACAGGCAGGTGAGTGTTTTTGGATAGAACTCAGACTGTTCTCCAGCAAATTCCTCAGACATCAGATCATTATAATATTATCTTTGGTTTTAATATTTGTCCAAAAAAAAACCCACACATTTTCAATGTAGTCTTGGATTTTAGGACCCCACTGTATTTACTTTAATGTAAAGTTTTGTGCACAAACAGATTCGTATTGAAGGCACTGTAGAGAGAATCCCGTACGAGAGTTCACATGAATACTTCCACTCAAGGCCCAAAAGCAGTCAGATCGGTGCTGTTGTTAGCAGGCAGAGCACCGTAATACCGAGCCGACAAGTGAGTATCACTCCCAACTATCCTATAGGCCAGGGGTTGGCAATTAAGTTTGGCATCGGGCCAAAAAAAAAAACACCACTAGATGGCGGGCCAGAACATAGTCAAAGGATAATTTAAGAAATTAATTAATGAAAAATGCAACTAGATTTGTCTGTAACAGACTGTTACAGTGTCTTTTGTAACTGGTATTGAGCTGTTAAATCCTGTAGTAGGACAGTCATTAACAAAAAGCCACATTTGTGTGGCGGTGTCCAGGTTTTACACTGGAAAAATTAATAAAGTGGAGTAGTGACCTGGCAAGTATCTTCATTCACCAACTTGCAAAACAGACCGGCTTGCTGAAACACACATATGTGGGAGATGCGGAATGGATAAAAATATCTCAAAAAATAAAAGAGGACTTAAATAAGCCCATTAATGGCATGTTTGAGTCATGTTCTTAACGAACTATGTTTTATCTCCTCTTTCCATATTGTGAATAATAAATGTGTAACATTTTAATTTGCTTGTTACACAATGGAGCCTAACTTATTGTAATAATTATTTAATGTAGCCTACTTTTACACTCAGAATTATTCCTTGGCATCCTCACGTACTAAACTGCATTTATTTAAATTGTCTGTGTGCTGGAGGTACGCTATTACATCATGTGCAGACTGATGTTAACATTAAAGCTAGCTGGTGAGAGAAAATGGCACTATCAGAGAGTCTAAAGAGGAAAGTTGACAGCGAAAATAGGGCATACAAAGAAGAATGGAAAGACAACTATGCGTTCTTACCTAGTTTTGTGAATGCAAAGCCGGTGTGTCTTATCTGCAACGAAGTTGTCGCTGTTTTCAAAGAATATAACACCGTGTCTACACCGGACGCGAGTGGCACGATACGACGCGTCAAAAGATAATAGAACCCATTATAATCAGTAATATTGACTACACACTGGATACGGCGCAGTGCGACGCGACACAACACATTCCCGACAGTAAACGGATTCCCCATTCTGTTTTTGACGTAGTCCAAGTGTTTCATCAGTCATCAGTCGGTTTGTCGTGTTCAGTGTAGACAGCTTTTTAGCTGTTGCGGCGCCATGTAGACATGGTGATAATATTAGACGGCACCACGAGATGAAGATCTATTTCAGAACCAGCCATTATCAAAATAACATAGCTGCAGGCGCGGGCCAGATATTATTGCTGGCGGGCCACCTACTGCCGACGACTGCTATAGACCTTATGTAGCCCCGCCCCTTTTCAGCACTGCGCTTGTTGTGTTCTGTCTGCCGGTTTGTATTTCCACTGCATGAAGGTAAGATCTTACGGATTTATGAATGAGCCGCTCATTTTAAAATCTTCCCGGTCTACTGACATTTGTTATGACATCCGCTTCAAACATTACAATGCTGCTCATGATAACTTTTGTTAACTCTACATTAAGTAAATCCACTTCACTAGCTAATTACTCTAACAATGCCATAGAAATATACAGAGCTATCGCAAAAACAGAAGTTCAAAGACAATATGCTAAAGATGGCTGCACGCTTGCTTCTCTGGTGCACAAGGTATCCTAGTTTATTATTGTTATATAAAAAAATTAAAAACATTTTGTTAATTGAATATTAGATGAAAAACTATCTAAATGAAAATTGGATATATTCTCTTTTATATCTGAAAGTTAGCAAAAAGTTGAAGCACTAAAATTACTAACTAGAAATTAATAAAAAACTATAACTGATCTAAAACCAAAATTAAAATTAAATGAAACCTAAATAGTAATATTGAAAAAAATTAAATAAATAAAAAACATAAAAAATAGCTATAATTAAAACTAATATATAAAATATAAAAATAAAAGCTAATTCATAATATTAATAAAAAAAAAAAAACATGTACACAATCTATTTCAGTCTATTCAGCACATGTTTTATTGACCAATTTTTGTGTGTTCTCCTTAAAGTACCTGAGAGAAAAGAATGCAGAGCTTGAAGAAAAGTATAAGGACACGGATGTACCGATGCCAGATTACTGGTGTGTAATCTTTGTTTATTAATATCAAATTCCTGTCACTGTTCTTATTAAAACTTTTTTTGTTTATTTTATAATTATTAGTATTATTATCATCATCATGGATATATTTTTTTCTGCAGGGGTGGATACATTGTGAAACCCTCCCTGATTGAGTTCTGGCAGGGTCAGACCAATAGATTACATGACCGAATAGTATTTTTGCGGCCTAAAGAGGGAGAGACTGAGCTGGGGGATATGCAGCATCAAGCAGAGGGGGGCTGGATATACCAACGCTTGTCCCCCTGAAAGTGTGCATGCTGTGAAATCAACATCATCATCTGTGACATCAATACATCATCATTACTTGAAAGCAGCTGTCAGTTATAATAGCATTAGGGCATTAACTGACAAGTGAAGACCTACTACTCCATACTCGTCCTACATTTGTATTGTCTTAACCTAAACCAGGAAGGAGACTTTATTTGTTCACCACTGTAGACATGATTTTATGAATATAAATCATGTGTAGCATTACAAATGGTGCTTTGCTGCAGTGTTTGTCTTTAAGCCTTCAAAATTGACAGTCCCACTTAATATTGTGACATTTACTATGTACTAACATTTAAATTAATCATTTGATACAGTGTACTTACATTAGTATATATGTTAGTGTATATACTTGATTTTACATTCTACTTATATTTAAAAATAATTGCATGTAACTACAGCTGTAGTTAATTTCTGTAATTACATCAATTACACTGTTGACCCTTTCCTTAGCCTTAACCCACTTTTAAACCTAACCATACCATGAAACTTGTCCCATATCCCACCTCTATAGCAGCAAAGGTGTTTTGCAATAAACACACAGTAAATACAATATACCTAACATTTTTTTAATGTAAGTACAGTTAAAGACTCGCAATATAAAGTGTGACCAAACTGACCTCAACATATTCTTAATCTATTACTTGTAAGTGCAAAGTCTGTTGACTATCTAATGTTTGTCAATAATTGAAAAGCACAGCTGTACTTGCAGCCTTAACTGTTGTTTCAGAGAGCATAGACTTTGGACTTGTCACAACAAAAAAATCCAACATGTTGCTCTGTTTGGACATCATTCATGAGTCATACAACCAGTGTTCTTCAAGACAAGTGTGAAATATTTAGATTAAATATTTGCTTGTTATAAATGTGCCAAACTTAATGTTGACCTAAAATAATTGTCAATTTGGATGTGGTTCTGTAATGACTTTTCTGTAAATGTAAAACAAAGTAGTAAACCTGTTTAATTTTTGTAATAATGTCCATTGCGCTTTTTTTGCCACCAGATGGCAGTAGCGTCAAAACAACTTGTGCTCTTTTTGTGATTTTTCTACTTCTACACATTTTATCACATCTCAGAAATGCCAATAAAAACTTTATTTAGCATATTTTAACAATAACTTTTTAAAAGATTGCAGTAAACAATAGAAAAGTACAGATTAAACAAGGCAAATTAAAGCTGTAGTGGTAGTTGAAGAACTTATCTCTCACATGCTGTGACTTTGGCTGTCCATGCCCCAATTTAAACCCTTTTTACGGTAAACTGATAAAATCACAACTGAGTGTTCAACCACAAAAAAATAACATAAAAACACATCATCAAGTGCTAATCAAAAGGCACAGCAAGTCCATCAAAATGTAAGCTAAACAACAGTCTCTTTCCCACATGTTTTGAGATTAGTCAATATTACACAATAATACACATTTTTATGACCATTGTCCACATTAAATGAAATTTAAACATGAAAGGATCGTATGAATTATATACTAAAGTTAGTAGAATTGAGATATCGGTGCCTTTTCAGGTTTTTTATTAGTCCCACAGTGATAATTATATAAATATATGAAGACTTCAGATGCAAAAAGCCTCTAAGTGCCATCTGAAATTTTCTTCTAAAATGAGCATTTTTATCAAGGTTGTGTGTTTTAGTTCAGTAATTTCACTTTAATGGCAATTAATAGGTAATTTTCATTGCCATTAAAGTGAAATAACTGAACATAAACATACAAGCTTGATAAAAATGCTCATTTTAAAAGAAAATTTCAGATGGCACTTAGAGGCTTTTGCATCTTAAGTCTTCATATATATAATTATATAACATATTTTATGAGCATGGCAATATTATGTTTATGATTTACGCCTACAGGAAATATAAACTGCTTAATATTAATCTTAAGGGCTGCTTTTAAATTAAAGCATGATGGGTGGTAAAAATAATGATTATCTGTTCCAGTATCTTCGCTGCATTAGTGGTAACAAACACATTTTTTACCACAAATGAGTAAAATTGAGTTAATGTGTATGCAGGTATAAACAGTCCCCAAATGGTATTCTTTGTCTGCGTGTTATTTTTCCACATGGCTCTTGTCTGTCCGAGCAGTTTCAGGGAAAAGACTTGGGTTTTCCGCCAGAGTTGAGCGAATCTTCTTCTTCTCCTTGAACCGCCCAGAATGAGAGACTTTGACGTGACGGCCCTTGGTCGCAGATTTATCCACTATTTTTTCTAGTCTTGCATCCAAATTGCTGTCTGCTGCATCGTTGCCCAGGTCTTTATTTGCATTGTTGGTGCTAAAGTCAGGCGGTATTTCATATAGGACCTTCGCCTCTGACTTCTTTTTTCTCAGGAAGGTGAGTTTCCACCATGCAGGGTCGGCCATGACAGGTGCGAAGAGGAGATGGTAAAGCGGTAGACCTATAACATGAATACAGATTTGTTAGGTAGCTAGAGGTGAAAGATATTGAGTAATGTTGAAAATATAGATTCAAACTCATTCAAACACAGTTTTATTGGCCACTGTCAACTTTATATTGCTCACTGTGGGTTGTAAGGCAATATTATCTGCAAAACCGCTTTTGAACTATTTACTGTGCAAAATGCTATAGGGCCTATAAAACATGAAACTAAATTGAAGGTTTATACATCTGAGATTAACAGTGGGTAGAAAAAATAAATTTTTAAAATGTATGTTTTTAGCCTATGTTGTTTTTACAAGGTAAGCATTCTTGCTATTTTTTTCTTACACGTTATAAATGAACTATCTGCAGTACAAATATTGCTGCATTTTAGAAAGCTTGAGGTGAGAGATATTGAGTAATGTGTTGAATAATGAACTCATAATTTAACAGTCTGCAAGCTGCTTAATTCTCCAGTGCATGGCATAACACTCTCATTTATCACCCAAACTCACACTGTTTTTCCCCTAGGATGTATTTTTATGGATACAAAAACATTAGAGCATCTGAACATTAGCATGAAGGCTGTTTTGCATACTTAAGCACATTCTGAGCAGCAAAAATAGTTCTATGAGGTCATACGTGTGTCTTCTCATTCAATGATTAGATTAGAATAACAAGAGGACATCTGACTCTGCTGCTCAGCTGTTTAATTAATGAACAGCACCACTGGATCCCCTGTCACTCCCCTGAGATCTGAGATGCACAAAATAACATTGCGTGAACCATGACACATGAACATCAACTTGATGGACAACTTTGAATTTCATCCCACTCCAATAGTGGGTCATTTGTTATGTAATTTTGGACAGGGTATAGCTATTGTACACATCACAAAGCATGTACAATGATTTACCCTTGTAATAGCAACCAGCGTAAACACAGGAGAGTCGCACACCTGCATACTGGCAACAATGATGCGAAATGGCTGGTATCACACTAGGGTGTGACATCTGGTCCCTTAGCAACATTGTCATAGTCATCAATAAATACAATGTATTAAAGAATGTGTCATGGTTTCTCTGGGGAATTCAGCAGGTTTTATAGCATTGGTCTGAGATAAGATTTCAAATATCAGTTCTTTAGATGGCTCTAGTAAACACACCCTTCACTTGGCATTTGCCACCCCATATACTTCAAAGTATCTGGTAGAATATTGCTCATAGAGGGTTCATGCAAGGAAACAAGACAGCGTCTCCATGTGAAAATAGTTTTTATGGTGAATTTCACTAAAACGTGACAAAGATCCTTTCTGACTTTGGGGTGGATTTTGTTTTCAGAAAGATACAAACATCAGATGTATAGACATACACTGATAAAAATGATTTTGTGGTAAAGTAAATAAAAAGAAAAAGTAATTTTTATATTAGTTCTCAGTTCAAGCATGTAGAAATTAAAAGCGTAAATATCAACGATAAAAAATTAAGTAAATCCTACTCAATTTATCTGATACTGGTGTTCCCATCATGCACTGGGGCATGCATAATTAATAAGGTTTTATTTCTGTTTTTCAGCTGTATTTACAGTTTTATCATTGTTAGGTTTAGTAACTTGCGATTTTGTGACATCTGGAGTTCATTTTCTACTCAAAATGACACATTCACACTCTAAAATGATATCGAATGTTACCGTCATTGTGTATTGTGTAAGTCTCTGTGTTCGGGTGAGTGCTGCATTATTTCTATTATGTAAATATGGTGTCTACATGATAGTTATTGTATTATTTACTTACATGTTTCTAAGTAAAGCATACACTTTAAAAGCATGGTTTAATTCAGTGTTATATTATCTGAGTAAAAAGTTAATATTGTTAAATTTACTTAGTTAAGTAGATGTTACTTAATTCTATAGCTGAAATTAAATAAATAAAATATAATTAAGTAATATTTACTTGAATGTTAAGTTCAATAGTAAGTAGATTTTACTTGATAAGAACAGGCAAGTTGTACAGAGCAGCAGAAGTAAAATTTACTTAAAATGTGTTAGTGCAAATTGTTACGAGGATTTTATCAAGTAAATCCTACAAGTTATTTTTTCAGTCTATCTATCTATATCCCAACTTTCTTGCATAATTTTAAGAATAAATTGTACTTTGTATCCGTCTAGCATGGTTTGCCACCTTTATATTGCTCACTGAGGGTTGTAAGGTAATCTGCAAAACTGCAGACTAAAAATATTTAGCCTACTGTGTAAAATGGTTCCTTGTGAGAGTCACTGGCATAAAAAAGTTTGAAAACCCCTTCCATAAAGGGTCAGAGACAACGCCAACAGCCCTAATTTAACACAAAAGGGGGGCATTTTTAATAGAAGGGAATAGGGCCATTGTCGACTCTCTACTGGATTTGTCACTGATCCTCTACAATTACATAACGACCGGATTCAGTCACTTTTAGAAGCAGCTACTATACTCTTTCACCTTAATTGCACTTAGTTTATTGTGGCCAAGTAGATTGTAGATGTATGTAGAGGAGATCTTATTGCACTCTGAAAATGACTGTAAGGTTTAATCCTAGGAGAGTCAGGTGGTTTCCTCAGCTAGGGTGGTGTGAAGGTTCATTTAATGGTTTTATTGTTCATGCTTATTGATTATGTCGAATTATGAGCCACAGCCTGCATACTCAAAAAGTCCCATGGGTGTGCATTTGAGAATTTTACTCAAAGATTGATTCATACCTGATAGAAAACATTATAAAAATGCATTATAGAAAATACAAAAATAGTAAATAAATTTTAAATAATAACAATATTTGAATTTAATAGTTTGCAGCCAATTCTTAAAAGTCACCTGACCGTGTACAAGAAGCTCAGCTACTCAGGAGGTATATCCTTAGAGCTAGATAATAAGTTACTTTGTTTTCCTCCTTGTGTGACTGAGCAGCACTAAAGAACCTCAGAGATCACAGAGAGAGCACAATGTTCCTGTCTAAACCTAGGAAATCACTAACCAAGTTCAAAGCCTTCCCGGTGATACAAAGGTTTGAGGAGAGGAGAGGTTAACCCAAGGACAACCAGGCCCTGCCGTATTCAGAGCAATCATGAAGGGTGTCAAGTTTGCCTGCAAGTCTAGGCCTGGACATCATATCGCTGCCGTTTGTGTCCCAAATGTTACATCTCTCTCATCTGGGCCCTAACATGGCATTTTAAGCTTCCTATATAGCCTACAGCTTCTCAAGGGAGGCCTTCACTGAATTGTTTGTTCTTAACAGGCTCTTTTAAGAGAATTCGTGATCATAACACATGTTCAAATCTGTGTTTAAAATGACTTATCTGTTTGTTAATTTTACTTTAAATCCTTTCATTTTATATCTGTTGTTTTAAATGGTTAGGACCAGTTTTTTTACTGTTTAATTGCACTGAACAATATTTTATGAAAAATGCATTTATGATTTAAAAAAAAATCCTGGCACACTAAGAATGCCAACTATAATCTTCTTGTTTATGCAAAAAAAAAAAAAAAAAAAGCAAAATTAAGAAATACAAGAACAAATGCATTCACCAACAATATTTTAACAATATTTAACACTTCATACTTAGCATCAAAACACAAAAGGAGTATCTGATCAGTCCTCACCTGAAAAGTTGTGTTCACTTCTTTCAAAAGTGCTTTTGGTTTAGATGAACAGGTGTCCAGAAGAAGTTAAACCATTGTCGCTTTAACAATCTGCCCCCCGTGTTCACTAACTGACTCTGAGCTGCTAATACCTTCTCACCTTTTTGCTTCCCCTTCTCTTAATTAATCTCCCTCCTTCTGAATGTCTGCTTTGAGTGTAACATCTCATGCTACAGGTGTTCTCTTTCCCCTTCCTCTCTCTTAGTCCCTCCCTTCCTCCCTCTCTCTTTATCAGTCTTGTTTGATCTCCCTCTCCTGCTAAGACAGCAGCCTATACAGCCTCACACAAATGCACTGTTTCAGTCCAAGTTGAACATTAGGTCCAACCCAATGCAACATGAGTAAATGTTACAGCCATGTGATCGAAAGAGGGAGGGCAATCCGAGTGAACGACCTCATGGGAGCGTGAAGTTGGTTTAACATTTGCATGGTCAACCAAAAAGGTAGTCACCTTCTCAAATCAAGACCGACTGCAGAGAAACTATTTCAGTACAGTAAATAAATGCCAGTTTTACTCTATGCATATAGTTTTGTATTAAAATAAACAATATCTTTCCTATAGCTATAGAGGCCATAGTCCACTCTCGTGTTATGAGCTGCATCACCGACTCAAAGGAAACAACAATGTAATTCTTTGAATGTGATTTTCCAGTGCAATCCTTTCATTCTGTGCACTCTTTGGTTTTTATAATTGACATATAGATAGATAGATAGATAGATAGACCTTTTGACAAAGAAAACATAATATGTTCAACCTGGTTTATTTGTATTCTATATGGTTTTCATACTGCCAATGCAAAGGTCAGTGGTATTTATTCACACATAGTTTGCATTCTTAAATGTGGTTTTTACATAAAAATTTATTTTTTTGTGTGGATTATATGAGGTTTTTATAACAACAGAAGGATGTTTGCCACCTGAGCTTGTTCCCAATTTCACCTCTGATGTTTAATTTTGCAAGGCCACCAGATGATGCCTGCATTTGCATAATGTGGGGAAATCACAGACAGATACTGGATCCCCAGCTGAGATAGGAGCAGGTTTGAATGTCATTCAAAAAATATGAAAATAAAGCATTGCTTATGGTTCCCCTTAACTGTTACAGCCATTGTGCTTCACAAGACCAATAAAGAGCTTAACCGATTTAGGATTAAAATTCTGATTTCTGTTCCCGGCAAGGTGCTGAAATAGTCTTTGGAGTGATTAAAACAGCACTGCTTGGAGTACAATGTAAGTCTCTCTTCAAAGGCCTCTCCAAGGAAAGTTGGTTATTAAGTAGGCCTAGCAGTGTTGCAGAAGTTGCCCAAGATATACAAACTTTTAAAAGAAATAGTAAAACTACAATCCTATCTTTGATTAACATTGCATAATGTCACTGGCCTTTATTTCAAGCTTTAAACTATCACAGCTTTTCTTTGCTGATTTTAATCTGCTCTGTCGGAAAACAGACGGGAGGAGCCTCTTGTTGGAAACACTTGAGACACCTGCAGTCGTTTACAGCCAAAGTCCCTTTGCCGAACATTAGATAAGGTGTGCTGTGAACCGGCAAACAGAAAAATCTATAAAACTACCTTGTTCAAATATAACTGAAGAAAGAGCAGGATATTTACCATAATTTTTGGTACACATAAAGTGTAGAAATAGCCTTATGAATTTTCAAGCAGCACAATAGAAAATAACCACAAGTCCAATGAATATGATGCAAGAAAGCTGAAATTATTATTTCATGCTGTTATTATCTATCGCCAGGTCTGTTTACGAATATGACAGAATGGATTTTGTTTTTTCTCAGTCAACTGTATTGAAACTGTTGTCAATATAAAGGAAGTCGCGCCATCTAGTGGTCTTCTTTTTTCTGCTGTCTGTCATTTGTTGTTTTTTTTTATTACAGAACAAATCAGTACATACATGAAAATGTAAAACATATTCGTATCGTATCTCGAATAAGATAAAATAATATAAGGACAAAGTACAATAAACACATGGATCTACGCAAATAAATAGCCTAGAAGAAAAGCAAAGTATTTAAGTTAAAACACATCCTGAAATAAATCATCAAAAATCTGGTACTTTTATTATTGTGTCTTTTATTATTTTTGTTTCTGAATGAAAAAGCTTGGTTTTAGAGATAATTGATCGAGATATTCATTAAAAAAACAATATCTGTCATTTATCAGAAGTCATTTAGTCATTTGTTTCAGGTTTATCTTCTGAAAAGTGAGATAGTTGGTGTTATTCCTGTAATCATTTTTAATTCATACCAAAATTCTACATTAAAAAGAAATACAATTTATCCCATACTTTTAAAAAATATATATATATATATACATATATATATATATATATATATACACACACACTACCAGTCAAAAGTTTGGACACGGTAAGATTATTAATGTTTTTAAAAGAAGTTTCGTCTGCTCACCAAGGCTGCATTTATTTATTTAAAAATACAGTAAAAACAGTGATATTGTGAAATATTATTACAATTTAAAATAACTGTTTTCTGTTTGAATATGGGAGCAAAGAAAACATAATATTACTTATAAAGTAATTTATTCCTGTGATGGCAAAGCTGAATTTTCAGCATCATTACTCCAGTCTTCAGTGTCACATGATCCTTCAGAAATCATTCTAATATGATGATTTGCTGCTCAAGAAACATTTATGATTACAGACTTTTTAAAGAAATTAAAGAAATTAATACTTTTATTTAGCAAGGATGCATTAAATCGATCAAAAGTGACAGTAAAGACATTTATAATGTTACAAAAGATTATAATTCAAATAAATGCTGTTCTTTTGAACTTTCTATTCATCAAAGAATCCAAAAAAATAAATATTGTACACAAATATTTTGTACAATTGTACACAATAAATGTTTCTTGAGCAGCAGAACAACATATTAGAATGATTTTTGAAGGATCATGTGACACTGAAGACTGGAGTAATGATGCTGAAAATTAAGCTTTGCCATCACAGGAATACATTTCTTTATAAAATATATTCAAACAGAAAACAGTTATTTTAAATTGTAATAATATTTCACAATATTACTGTTTTTACTGTATTTTTAATTAAATAAATGCAGCCTTGGTGAGCAGATGAAACTTCTTTTAAAAACATTAAAAATCTTACCGATTCCAAACTTTTGACTGGTAGTGTATATATATATATATATATATATATATATATATATATATATATATATATATATATATATATTAAATGTTTTATTGATGGAGATTTTCTGAAGTGGAAATAAATCTTTTGCAAACATTTTAGGAATGAGTTTGGATTTACAGCCTTGTGAATTATCAATTATTAAATTATTAATCCTTTAAAATGTGAATTTTTTAAATTTTGGAACACGCAAAACTGAAACGGAACATACATAACTGTAAAATAAAAATTAAGGTAACTGCGCTAGAAGCTAGTGACTATTATTTTGGCGTTACAAGGAAGTGATAATTAACGGCTGCTCTATACGTGTAGTTCATTGGTCTTTCATTAGACGGTGCGTTTGACACAGCAGTGTCGTGTGCGCTGATTGGTCAGTTGTGTATGTACGTGTCAGTGGAAATATAAACTTGAGCTGCTTCTTATCGGTTTAATGTTTAATCATGGAGTCGTTTTAGTTATTCTTTTAGCAAAATAAAGACAGCCACGGTCGCAATGGAGGTAAAAAATAATATTGTTAAAATTGAGTCTAACCGTATTTTCTCTGTCTTGTACTGCTTGTGTAAAGAAAAGTCAACATGCTTGCACTGGCAAGCTGTCAAAATCATTTTAAAGAATATCATTGTGTATCTTTGCATAGTTCTGTTCCTTTATTAATATATAAAGACTACATTATTTACTAACCTTAAATCTGTATTTTGCTTAGTTTTTTCAGTAAGATTATAAGAACATAATAATGTGACTGTATAATTTACCTTTTGTTATTCAAATCCATTTTAGCAGAGCATCCAGAATCTCCCTATTGACATCCAAACCAGTAAACTCCTGGGTAAGGCATACCTGCATTTATGTATACTTACACATTCTTTAGCATATGGTTTGTAGGGATATTGCTTGTATTGATAAATGCACAGTAGTTTAGATCTTGACAAAGATGTATTTAATATTTCCCTTGTCTCCATCATTCAGACTGGTTGGTGGACCGGAGACACTGCACGCTGAAATGGCAAAGTGCAGTTATGACCATTAGAGAGAAAATCAATGTTGCCATTCAGGATATGCCAGAAAATGAGGAGATCAAAAAACTGCTCTCCGGCTCATGTAAAACTTAATAATAATAATAATAATACAATCACATATTTTGTTGTTTGTATGACTGTTACCTGTCTTTTATTTATTTTTGGATATGTTCATACCCATTTATTGTTTCTTTTGCAGATATTCACTATTTCCATTGCTTACAAATAATTGAAATATTGAAAGGAACAGAAGCATCCACCAAAAATATTTTTGGCAGATATTCATCACAAAGGATGAAGGTGATGATGCATCTCTCCGCTGTCCAGTTTTCTTTTAATGTGTAGTTTATCACTCTTAATGTACATAATAATAATAATGTAAAATAATTATAATATATGCTGCACAGTGATATTTTAGTTTTATAATAGTTTTATAAATATTTTTATTAATAGATTTGTTTTTAGGTTTAGAATTTAATATTAATATATAAAAATAACTTTTTAGTTTTCATGTTAATTTTAGTTTAATTTTTAGTCATTTTGTTATGTGCTTTTGTCATTTTTATGATTTTTTTTTTTTTTTTTTTTTTTTTTTTTTTTTTTTCAATTTATAGTTTTAGTTTAATTTTAGTACTTCAGTTTTATTTCAGTTTATTGCCAAGGCAACATTTCTAATTTATTTTAGTTTTTCAATTTTTATATTTTTATAGGACTGGCAAGAGATAGTGTCCATGTATGAAAAAGACAATGTCTATTTAGGTAAGAAATAATCAAAATTATTTAATGCAAAATTTACTACTACTTTTTTTTAAAGTTATGCAAACATTGACATGATTGTTTGTATGTGTGTTTTTAACCCCAGCTGAAGTGGCCAGTATATTGATTCGTAGTGTAAGTTATGAAGGTCCTGCTCTAAGGAAGCAGGTGTCTAAAGCTCAGCAGCTGCAGCAGGAACTGAGCCGACGGGAACTGGAGTGTCAGAGTGGTGCCGCCGACATGAGGGAACGCTATTATGCTGCCTGTAAACAGTATGGGATAAGGGTGAGTCAACAATTAATTTTAATTTAATTTATTCTAACATAGTTCAATAGCATTTACACATACTATGACATATTTCACAGGGGGAAAATGTGGCAAGGGAGATACAAGCACTGGTTAAAGATCTGCCTGTAGTTTTAGAAGAAACTGGTAAAAAAGCAGCCTGTCTGAAGGAAGGTATAGAGTTTTACTCAGCCTTCACAAACTTTATCAGTGACTGGTGAGTGTCACTTCCTGTCATTTTAAATATTGCATAAATAAAGGCCCGTTCACACCAAATACAATAATTATAACGATATAGTTCTAAAAATCGTACTAATTATAAAAGAAAGATATGTTCATACTCATTTATTGTTGCTTTTTACAGATATTCACTATTTCCACACCACAACTATAATAATAATGACACAGTGAAACAATATTGATGGAATCATGTTTTTTGCAGCTGATGAAAGATACAAACATTGACCAAACAGAATATTACTGTGTCTTGTCGTGGACGCTAATATAGTTATTGATATAGTTATTTTTTTAATTATTGTTCTTGGTGAATGGGCCTTAAAGCTGCTGATCTTTATATACCTGCATTCAAGCTTTTGATTGATCTCCAACATGACCCTTATGATGTTGTAATAATTGGAATGTAAATTTAAACCTGTAATATTCGACTTCCTTTTTCAGGTCTGAGGTTGTACTGCCCATGCTGAGGTTTGTCCAGAGCAAAGGAAACACAACTGTATATGAGTGGAAGACAGGATATGTGCCCACGGTTGTAGAGAGACCTGTAATGGAGGAAGCCCCACCTGATGTTGTCACAGAGGAGACGGTAAGTCTGACAACATGACTCCAGATTTAGGTTTGAAACAAAAGTTGCAATAGGCTTTTCTTCCCTATTGTGACGTATTATATCCGAGTGAAACAGCTTATCGAACAGGAAAAAATATAGGGCAGGACTTGATTCTGTCCATTGGGAAATGACTGGATCATTGAATGGTTGTGGTTTGCTATTGCTGTGATGCCATATGAGTTACAGGTCGTTCCGCCCTCAGAGAAAACGAGATGTTGTATGCAATATTCCATAAAAAAGAGAATTTCAATCTACATGGTGATTTTAATGGTGCAACATTTTTACATGGTGTTTGTAGGACATCTGTAAATTAAAGCAAGCAAGGGATCAATGTTTTAACAAAACACCTCTCCCATCTGTCATTCTTGTTTTGTGCAGATTGACTGGGGTGACCTTGGTGGCGGTGCTGGTACTGAAGAGGTTAATTTAGGTATCTCTGTTGAGGATGGTGTGGACTGGGGTATTAATCTTGAGTCTGGCACTGAGGTAAGCATTTAGTACAAATATTAAGATTATAATATTTTATTATAACATTTGTAAACCCCTCATGATATAGAATTAAAACATTCTACCAATCAACTTTAGGAAACAGTTGCGGGTGGTATTGACTGGGGAGAATCTGAATCTGCCCCTGTGGAAATCGAAGTTGTGGATGTGGGCACAGACTGTAAGTGTGTTGGATTCACTGAAATTAACTACTGATGTGTGTACATGAACATTGAGAATTTACAGGTGCTGGTCATATAATTAGAATATCATCAAAAAGTTGATTTATTTCACTAATTCCATTCAAAAAGCGAAACTTGTATATTATATTCATTCATTACACACAGACTGATATATTTTAAATGTTTATTTCTTCTAATTTTGATGATTATAACTGACAACTAAGGAAAATCCTTTAGACACAAGACACAGAAGGTCATTGCAAAAGAGGCTGGCTGTTCACAGAGCTCTGTGTCCAAGCACATTAATAGAGAGGCGAAGGGAAGGAAAAGATGTGGTAGAAAAAAGTGTACAAGCAATAGGGATAACTGCACCCTGGAGAGGATTGTGAAACAAAACCCATTCAAAAATGTGGGGGAGATTCACAAAGAGTGGACTGCAGCTGGAGTCAGTGCTTCAAGAACCACTACACACAGACGTATGCAAGACATGGGTTTCAGCTGTCGCATTCCTTGTGTCAAGCCACTCTTGAACAACAGACAGCGTCAGAAGCGTCTCGTCTGGGCTAAAGACAAAAAGGACTGGACTGCTGCTGAGTGGTCCAAAGTTATGTTCTCTGATGAAAGTAAATTTTGCATTTCCTTTGGAAATCAGGGTCCCAGAGTCTGGAGGAAGAGAGGAGAGGCACACAATCCACGTTGCTTGAGGTCCAGTGTAAAGTTTCCACAGTCAGTGATGGTTTGGGGTGCCATGTCATCTACTGGTGTTGGTCCACTGTGTTTTCTGAGGTCCAAGGTCAACGCAGCCGTATACCAGAAAGTTTTAGAGCACTTCATGCTTCCTGCTGCTGACCAACTTTATGGAGATGCAGATTTCATTTTCCAACAGGACTTGGCACCTGCACACAGTGCCAAAGCTACCAGTACCTGGTTTAAGGACCATGGTATCCCTGTTCTTAATTGGCCAGCAAACTCGCCTGACCTTAACCCCATAGAAAATCTATGGGGTATTGTGAAGAGGAAGATGCGATATGCCAGACCCAACAATGCAGAAGAGCTGAAGGCCACTATCAGAGCAACCTGGGCTCTTATAACACCTGAGCAGTGCCACAGACTGATCGACTCCATGCCACGCCGCATTGCTGCAGTAATTCAGGCAAAAGGAGCCCCAACTAAGTATTGAGTGCTGTACATGCTCATACTTTTCATGTTTATACTTTTCAGTTGGCCAAGATTTCTAAAATCCTTTCTTTGTATTGGTCTTAAATAATATTCTAATTTTCTGAGATACTGAATTTGGGATTTTCCTTAGTTGTCAGTTATAATCATCAAAATTAAAAGAAATAAACATTTGAAATATATCAGGCTGTGTGTAATGAATGAATATATAATATACAAGTTTCACTTTTTGAATGGAATTAGTGAAATAAATCAACTTTTTGATGATATTCTAATTATATGACCAGCACCTGTATAATATAAATTTACACTACTGTTCAAAAGTTTGGTGTCAGTAGGATTTAAAAAAAAAAAAAAAAAAATTAATACTTTTATTTAGCAAAGATGCATTAAATCAATCAAAAGTGGCAGTAAAGATATTTATAATAATATGATTTCTATTTAAAATAAATGCTGTTCCTTTAAACTTTCTATTCTTCATAGAATCCTGAACATTTTTTTAAGGTTTCCACAAAAATATTAAGCTGCACACCTGTTTTCAACATTGATAATATTAAGAAATGTTCTTTGAGCACTAAATCAGCATATTAGAATGATTTCTGAAGGATCATGTGAGACTGAAGACTGGACTAATTATGCTGAAAATTCAGCTTTGCCATCACAGTAATAAATTACATTTTAAAATATATTGAAATAGAAAACAGATGATTTGAATTTTACAATTTACACTACCAGTCAAAAGTTTGGACACGGTAAGATTTTTTAAAATAAGTTTCGTCTGCTCACCAAGGCTGCATTTATTTAATTAAAAATACAGTAAAAACAGTAATATTGTGAAATATTATTACAATTTAAAATAACTGTTTTCTGTTTGAATATATTTTATAAAGTAATTTATTCCTGTGATCAAACTGAATTTTCAGCATCATTACTCCAGTCTTCAGTGTCACATGATCCTTCAGAAATCATTCCAATATGCTGATCTGCTGCTCAAGAAACATTTATTGTGTACAATTGTACAAAATATTTGTGTACAATTTTTTTTTTTTCAGGATTTTTTGATGAATAGAAAGTTCAAAAGTACAGCATTTATTTGAAATATAATCTTTTGTAACATTATAAATGTCTTTGTCACTTTTGATCAATTTAATGCATCCTTGCTGAATAAAAGTATTAATTTCTTTCATTTCTTTTCAAAAAAATAAAAAATAAAAATTCTTACTGACCCCAAACTTTTGAACACTAATGTATAATGTTACAAAAGCTTTGTATTTCAGATAAATGCTGTACTTTTGAACTTTCTATTCATCAAGGAATCCTGAAAAACAGTTGTGTACTTTTTTTCAACATTGATAATAATCATAAATGTTTCTTGAGCAGCAAATCAGCATATTAGAATGATTTCTGTAGGATCATGTGACACTGAAGAATAGAGTAATGATGCTGAAAATTCAGCTTTGCCATCACAGGAATAAATTACTTTATAAAATATATTCAAACAAAAAACAGTTATTTTAAATTGTAATAATATTTCACAATATTACTGTTTTTACTGTATTTTTAATTAAATAAATGCAGCCTTGGTGAGCAGACGAAACTTCTTTTAAAAACATTAAAATCTTACCGATTCCAAACTTTTGACATGTAGTGTATGTATTTTTGATTCCTTGGCAAACATAAGAGATTTGATCTGGGCTTGGTTATAGGTCTCAATACTTTTACTTTTGCAGGTCCTGACGGTGTTGCCAGAGGTGAAGATGCTCTTTCTCTTCTGGAAAACTCACAGACACGTAGCCAGTTCATAAACGAGCTGATGGAGGTACAGCTGCTCATTATTACAAGTATTAGACAAGAATGTTTAATTTTTACCAAACCAAACTCATTTGTTTTGTTTCTATGGGTTAGTTGGAAATGTTCCTGTGTCAGCGGCTCAGTGAGATGCACGAAGAAGGTGATTTGGTGGCCATGAGTCAGTTCCAGCTCGCTCCCTCAGTGATCCAGGCTCAGACTCCCGAGCGTGTGCAGGTCATGCTGGCAGAGGTGCGTGAGCTGCTGAATGGGCTCACCTCAGTACGAATGCAGCATCTCTTCATGATCCAAGCGTCACCACGGTAATTAAACCCTCTCAAACTTTTCACCTGCAGAAATGCACTTCATCTCTCAGCCAATATTACCTCAGTTTTTAAGAAATACTGTTGTTCAAGAACATGTAGCTGAAATCTTTCAGTCAGATAATGATAAATCTGGTGTTGTGTGTGTTTGTGTCTCAGCTACGTGGAGCGTGTTTCCGAGTTACTGCGGCAGAAAGTCAAGCAGGCTGATATCTTGGTGTTGAAGCGTGGCACACTGGCTGAAAAGCGACAGGAGGCTCTGGAAGAACAGGCCAAGCTGGAGCCCCGCATTGATCTGCTGGCTGCACGCACTAAGGAGCTCCAGAAACTGGTAGAGTAACTTTTTATAATGATGTGTTTGCGGATTTGTTTCAGTATAGGTTTATCATAATACATTTGTTATATTAATAGAAGCATGCAGTATGACCCTGCTACTTCTTTTACTTTTACTTTTACTTTTACTAAAGTGAAAATAGCACCTCACATGTTCACACTCCTCCCTACTATGTAAAAGGAGCTGATGCTTGACAAATGTGTTAAATGTAAAGAGAAATGAGGTTAATGGAGCACAAAAGCATCATGATGGACATAACATTTACTGAAGATGAATTCTTGGATTGGCTGAGATTACAAAGAAACCTTCCTCTTTTTCTGTCTGTCTCTCTCTCACATACAGATTGAAGCCGACATCTCAAAAAGATACAACAACCGGCCTGTCAACCTCATGGGAGTTCATGTGTGATTAAGAGGAGTATTTACATTCTGCACAGATGTATCATTTCATAAATAAATTTTTTCTCATTTAAATCAGGTGGGTAATTGTTTTGTGGTGATTCCTGTTTATAGTGGAATAAAATTGTTGCAATCACAGTACCTTGAATATTTAAAGGCGTCTGTAAATAACTTGTGCTTGCACAGCTGGCCTCATTTGTTTGAAGTGCTGATTTCAGTAAATTAACAGCCTTAAGAAGACAACATTTAAATATACAATTGCTAACCCTATTTTTTGTAAAAAACAAACACATGTGCCTTCCATTAAAAGAGTACAGAAAGCCATCATATTTTTTAAAACAAATGTTTGCAAATGTACAATACAGTAATAAACAATTTAAAA
This sequence comes from Hypophthalmichthys molitrix, assembly GCA_037950675.1. Classification (NCBI taxonomy): domain Eukaryota; kingdom Metazoa; phylum Chordata; class Actinopteri; order Cypriniformes; family Xenocyprididae; genus Hypophthalmichthys; species Hypophthalmichthys molitrix. The sequence continues at coordinate 18,681,809 of CM075503.1, forward strand.
AAATACATGAAATATTAAATTGCTGAATTATTTAAAAAAAAAAAAAAAAAAAACAGGACAGGACAGGACAGGAGTGCAAATTTAGCTGTCACTGCAGGGGTGACTTGTTAAGTGTATAATAAAAAATGCTGGTTTGTAGATGTTGATTAACATATTTCCCTTGAAGATACTTCCCTTAACTACATATACTTACTATAGTGTTAAGGTTAGGTTTATGGTTAGTTACTTGTAATTATGCATAATTTACTGTTATTACTATAGAAAGTATGTGTAGTAATGTGTAACTGTCACCTTAAAGGAATAGTTCACTTCAGAATTAAAATTTCCTGATAATTTACTCACTTCATGTCATCCAAGATGTTCATGTTTTTCTTTCTTCAGTTGAAAAGAAATTAAGGTTTTTGAGGAAAACATTCCAAGATTTTTCTCCATATAGTGGACTTCAATGGGGACCAGTGGGCTGAAGGTCCAAATTGCTGTTTCAATGCAGCTTCAAATCATTCTACATGATCCCAGATGAGGAATAACGGTCTTATCAAGCAAAACGATTGGTCATTTTCTAAAAAAAAAAAAAAAAAAATTAGATACTTTTTAACCACAAATTAATTAGCATTATGGGGGGAAAATAGAAAAACTCCATCTCATTTTCTCCTCCAACTTCAAAATCATCGTTTTTTTTGTAAAGGGCGTTTGACTTAATCTTTGCACATTCAGTCGGTACTTCCACCTATGTCACGCATGACCTTTCCAACTTGATTACGTAATGCATGAAGTTGTTAATGCTAGTCCAAGACGAGCATTTGTGGTTAAAAAGTATGTATCTTTTTTTTTTTTTTTTTTAGAAAATGACTTATCGTTTCGCTAGACAAGACCCTTATTCCTCGGCTGGGATCATGTAGAGCCCTTTGAAGCTGCATTGAAACAGCAATTTGGACCTTCAACCCATTGGTCCCCGTTGAAGTCCCCTACATGGAGAAAAATCCTGGAATGTTTTCCTCAAAAATTTCCTCCTTAATTTCTTTTTGACTGAAGAAAGAAAAACATGGGACATCTTGGATGACATGGGGGTGAGTAAATTATCAGGAAATTTTAATTCTGGAGTGAACTAATCCTTTAAAATAAAATATTACCAAAATGTTTTAGATAATTTTTTCTTCATACAGTAACTTGGGTTGAGCTTGATGGAAGCAGTCAACACTACTTGAAATCTTTGTAAAACCTGTAGATAACATTTTAATAATCTTGTAATGTGGTGAAATGCAGTAACAGGGTTACATGCAAAATATGGGGCACATCTAAGCATTCAATTTGATAGATAAAATTAAAAAAAATCTTATTACAATGAACTGTCAACAATGTCCTGTCAACAAATTGTCAAAACTGATTTTAGTCAAGATAGTCTAGGTCAATCCTCTGAGGTGGAATAGGCCAAAAATCACTATTTTAAGATAGAGACAGCTGATGCATTTTACCCTTATCTGCTGTGTTATTTTAAACACGTGTACTGTCTTAAAGTTTGGGGTCTGTACATTTTTTAAAGAAATGAATACTTTTCACATTAAAATTATAAAGTGTTCTTTTAAATGTTCTATTCATTGAATTCTGAGAAAAGTAATTTTCCACAAAAAATATTAAGCAACATGACCCTTTTCAGCACTGATGATTAGAAGAAAATTGGAGCATAAATCAGCATATTTGAATGATTTCTAAAGGATCATGTGACAATGAAGTTATGAGTAATATATGCTGGAATTAATCACATCAGCCTTGGTAAGCATAATAGATTTCTTTCAAAAACACTTACTGACCCCAAACTTTTGAATAGTAGTGCACACATAACCTAGAATGTTTTGAATGAATTTATAAGAATTCCATTAATTTGCAAGTATTCTAACAGAGATATATTGAAATATTATTACAGCATATGATTGTCATAAGAATTGCAAGTGAGTCTAACCATACATCTCCCCTGATGCTTCATCACCATGTTGTCTCCGTTTTGCCCTGGGGCAGCTGGTTAAATCGCATAGCAGAAACACATTATGCTCACAAGACTGAGGATCTAATGGACATCATCTTTGCACACCCCCTACATCTAAGGCAAGGAGCAATGAACCATTACAGCTCAATTTCAAGTTTTAAAACACATTGGTATTATAGATTTTTTGTGCCATTGATCGTGGCGACATTTAACCAAGATAATATCTGTGGCACATTCTCACTTCATTGGTTTGCAAAACGTACACGCATTCATTCTTTTGTCTGTCTCCGCCCATCTCCTCCACTGTCTCTGATGAAGCTATGATAAGTAGAGGGTGGCACTCGGCCCAATCATTGCCTGTGCCATCAATCAGGCCAGACAGACCCCTGTTTACTGACATAGAAGCTTCAAAGAGCAGCCATTACAAAACACTTTGTTTTCCGCCCCTTTCGACAAGAGCGGAATAACAAGACAAAGGTCTGAGCATTTATCAAATATTCCACTGAAACATCATATTGATGATGAAACGAAGACTAAAATTGTCACTGGGTGACAGACCTAATCTCTTTTTTGGGCCCTAAAAGCTTTGCCTTTCATTTGTTTGTCAAAGAGCCCTGTCATCCCTGCAGCGGGCAGATGCTCGAGGCGATGGCCAGGGTGAGACCCAGACTGCTGTGGCCCAGAAGACTGAGGTTGCCAAGACAACTGGCCCAGCACCCCTGCTGTTGTCACTCTGCCTCTGTCGCTCAGTCATTGATTCTCTCCATCTCACCAGCTCTCCACATGCAGCTTGTATTGTTCTCAATGGCCCTCATTGAGAAGGCATTGTACACGATAATACACCTACCAACTCTCCCACGTCCATTTTATAGTGTCACACATTACTCACCAAAAACCATATTGAACAAAACATCTTTTTAAAACAACAAAAAATATTTGAAAAGCTAATACGAATAAGCATACCTCACCCGCTTGTATTTTCGCCATTTAATAACAAAAAAACTACATACATATAGCTGTTGTCATACAAACAAAAGAACATCATCAAATAAGAAATACATTGAAAATACAATGTAAATAATGGTCACGCCCTATGACTCTCCTTGCGCACTGGTACATCCTGAAATCCTAAATCTTAAATACAAAGTATTTTTTTTAAAAAACATACATTCACAGAGACACATCATTAATATCTAAACATCTCGATATCTACGCGTCGACTGTGCTCATAGCAGCCAGAGGCCTTTGTGAATGCAAGATTTGGATTTATCTGGAATCACTGATTTGCATTTTCACGTCAGTAACACCACAACCGTCAGCAGCCGAACGACTGCCAGAGATCATTGTGACTTCCACTGAAGACTATTGCCAATGCACATCAATTTCACTGGAGTCCAGGACTTTTAATCGTAAGTAACACCGAATAAGGCTAATTTAATGTAGAACACACAACTGATATCCACTAACCGTATGTTTCAATTCTGGTCGATCGTATCTAAGTGGGACTTAGGGCTCGGTAGATTGAGACCTCTAGACTCGTATTGGCCTGAGAGATAAGGTTTCTTCCTCAGCCTCTTGGCTTCGTTTTGCAGTTTCTGTCGGATGTAGCCCTTGATCTCTGCGTCGGTCTTACCAGGAAAGAAATACTGAACAGTTCCTGTATGGGAATTATTTCAGGAAATTAGATATAATACACTTGTGTTAGTGTAAATTTTAACACAGATCAAAATGACAGAAGAGCATCTTACTCAGGATTGCCTGGACCTCTTCGGTGGGGAGAGCAGGCTTTGGTTGGCCCTTTTTGTTGTACACGACTCCAGATATGGAATGAGAAGCCAGGCATTCTCTCTCATAGAGTCCACGGAGCAGGTCATTGGTCAGTTTTTGGGCAGTGGTGCCTGTGTTACACCTCTCCAAAAGTTCAGGAGTGATAAACTGAGAGGGGAAAAAAACATTTCTGTTCAAATACTGTTGCTGTGTATGTCAACAAATTTATATATATTATATATTTCCCTACTATGGAAGTCAGCGGATTATACATCAACTGTTTGGTTACCCATATTCTTCAAAATATCTTTTGTGTTCAACAGAAGTAAGAAATTCATGCAGGTTTGGAACAACTTGAGGGTAAGTAAATGATGACAATTTTAATTTTTGGGTGAACTATCCCTTTAAATCTGTACTGGCACGCAGTCTGTGAATGTCTTTTCTGTATGACAGACACACACAGGACTCAAGTGCACAGAAAGCTGCTTCAGACAGCACACAGCTGTATTGAGTAATTTCGCACTTGAGTGGAAAAAAACACACAAAAGTATGCCAAAATGTCCGCTTTGTCGAGTATCCTGTCTTAAATCAGTTAAATAAAGTCTTAAATGAGTTGCGTAGAGTTGTGTCAGATCCGTGTCGTGCGTCAGAGTGACAGCAGCCTAATAAACCTGCTGCTGTGATGTCTGTCATTAATGTTAATAAAAGAACAAAAGACAATGAGAAAATCACTGTATACTGTCTTTATGTTGTTTCTACATTAATTTGGAGATTATATGTGAAATTATTACAATTAAAATTTATTAAGTTAATTGCGATTAATTACAGAAAAAAAAATGTTTAATCTATTGACAGCACTAATATATATATATATATACACTGTATATAGGGCAAAACATCCATCTGCATTTTTTTGAAAATCTTTTTCAAGCCACAAATATTTAGAAGAAATACAAATGTGTAAAGAAAATGCAAAACATTTTCAGGTTTCTCAGAATTCTTTTCTTAAATTGAAAATATAAAAAACTTAAAGACCTTTAAAACGAGTCATCACAGTTTGTGAAAAGGGTCCATCACTTAAAACAGCGTGAAAATCTAAAACTGCTTAACGTGAAAAACACTTAAAGTGTCTTACCCCCAGTTTCACAGAACAGGCTTAAGCTAGTCCTAGACTAAAATGCATGTTTGAGCTGTTTTAACTGAAAGCAACTTGTACTGACATATCTTAAAATATGTCAGTGTCATTGTTTTGTCTCAAGATGTACACCAGTAATGTTTTTTTCTAGTGAAAGTTTATAAAAGCTACTTAAATGCCCTAATTGAACTAAGGCCTAATCCTGGCTTAGGCTAAGCCCTGTCTGTGAAACCGGGCCTTAATGTACTAAAACTATGGTTTTAAATTATCAAATTCAGTATACACCTTACTGATGATGCATACCATATACAGGCGAGCAGATGAGCCCAGAATCTGAATGGTTAAGTGTTTAATGTGTATAATGGTTTTCTATGAAATAAGCTTAACGAGAAGCTGTGTTGCATTTATATTCTGGGTACATCTGCTTGCCTGTATGCATCATCAATAAAGTGTATATTGAATTTGGTCTTTTAATATCACTGTCTTACTACATTAGTACAAACCTGGTGAAAGTATCAAAGTTCTTATACGTACAACACAATCTGGCTATAATGTTCAACTAACTCGTATAGCCTACCTCTGTGAAAAGCCCATCCCTCTGAGGATTCTGAGTGGTCTCATGAGGTTTCTGTGGTCCTGGACCCTGATTCAGCCATTGTCCATTCACAACAGCTGGAGGAGACCGCACATCTGGTATCACAGCATCCGTCTCGGCAGGTGCCTGCGCCGTGCCTTGAGAAACTGGGGTCCCGGGAGCGGTCCCGTTGTTCCCGTTCGACCACATCTGGGTCTTCTCGATCAACGTTTCCAGGTTTCTTGCTAGTTTTCCACATGCTGTAGTGAGTAAATCGAATGTGAACTTCTGATTCATGCAATTCAATAGCTCAAAATACCTAACAGAAACAAACAATATTGACCTGTAAGGCACCTAAGTTGTTCCTTCAAGTCCTCCATTTCCCTCTGCATGCATAAGACCATAGCAATGAGCTCCTTCTTCGAATAGGACTGTAAATAATGAGCCTCCTGCCATCATAAAAGTACACAAGCTCAGGTCTAGAAGCAAATGTCTCGCAAGCAAACAAGCACGTCAACAAGCAAATGTCTTGAATACTGAACACAAGTGACTCTCATCCTACCTCAGACTCAGAAGCAGGAGGACTGTCAGTGTAGAGGTCTGCGGAAGAACAATCCAGCTCATTAACCTGTCATGACAAGAAAGAGTCCTAATATTTTCTATTTACCCAGTCAGTTGTCATTGATAATTATACAACAGTTCATTTCGGTCCTCAAATCTAGCTGCATTTGACAAGGAACAGGTTTTGAAAGTCAAAGCGTGAATGTTTTCTCTCTTTCCATGACCATTTAAACTGAAGTAACTCTCACACTCTAAACTATTCCAGCCCAGCTTTCATGCTGTGTTGCTTCTTAGAAATATCAAGTATTATTTAGAGCCATTAATGTTTAAATATACAAACTGGCTAATTTTTCAAATGTCAGTTACTGAGGAATCATTAAAAGTGCAGCCAAATTACAGTCATGCTGATATTCAGAAGAAAAGCAGCTTTAATACTGCTTACATATACACTGACAATGTTAATATCTTGTTACCCTTACAAAAATGTACCATGGTAAGCAGTTTCCACTTAAATGTCAGTCAGTGTTATTAATATAACTGTAGTGACCTACCTGTTGGAAAGGAAAAAAACATCCTAAACTGGTTCAACTGACCTCCAAACCTGTCTAGCTGAAAAACCCCACTAAAACCAGCAAGCAGTCCAGCATGGGAGACTAAAAGACCAGCAAAACAACTTGAGCCGATTTAAAGACATTTTGTCAGCAAAGTTAGTCACTACTGTATAAAAAAAATAAAACCAAAGCTTCTGAATGTTCTCAAACTCTTTAAATAAGAACCCATATTGTGGCTTCACAAAAGTCACAATACTGGTATATTCCATGGAGGAAAATACCATGGTACATTTTTGGAAGGGTACCAACAAAATAATTTAAAAAGAAGATGGTTTCAAACTTTGTAAAGTTTCAAATTTCAAAACTTTTAACTAGCTGGTGAGTTTGTACTTGGAAAATGAAAGTAAACACTGTGCAGAGCGCCTGATGAGGTTTCGATCAAATGGTGTATTGTACCATGCTTTACCCCATTGTTCTTCATTAGCGGGCAGGCATGGCCGCCTGCCCTGCCTCACACCACTGCTGCAGGATAGGAAAGCGTTCAATCTATCGCTTTACGGTGCGAAAAGTGCAGCAGTAAACCAACAACAGTAAATTATAGGTTAGATAGCGTAAAATGCTTATAACAGCCGACGTGGAACAACTGTGAGAAGCATAAGAGGAATGTTTTGCTGTCCGTCTCCTCAGTCAAAATGCATCAAAAACAACGATTAAACACTAATAATGACGAAAAAGCTCAAACCTTTATGTCTAACTTCTGAAGCCCGGCGTCGGATGAGCTATTTTCTTCTGCTTTCTCTTTGGAGGGATACATTTTTCTTCGTTTCTGTGAACCGTTCTGTTGGACAGTCGGGTTGACATGATACTAATTATTCTTTTGGGATCAAACATATGCCATTAACAGTTACAAACAAACAATGAGACGTTAAACACTTAAAACACGTTTCCATCGATCATCTTACACTGAAGCAGTCCGGTTTTTGTTCCTCTTCCTCATCCTCTTCATTTTCGTAGTCAAGAATTCGCTGCGCTTTTGTTTTCCTTCTCATTTCTCTCCCATTATTTTATTTGCGAGCGAGAAAAAGAGGCTCCACTCTGCATAATGCAGTTACGCTGTATTGGACTAAAACAACACTATCGCTCTTTCTGAGATTTAGACGCTGCAGATCTACTACAGATACCGACAACTATGTTCCTAGCGATTATTCTACTTCAGCTCAAATACTTCAGTGAATCCATGGAAGGACAGCACTTTACCGAGAAATGACAGGGAACACATTTGAGGCTAACGCACCGTAGCGTAACGTGGCACGAGCTTGAGTCCCGTCTAGATTCAATCTAACGGCAGATCCTCACAACAACAGGAAATCCCTTGCTTGCTTTTTTTTTTTTTTTTTTTTTACCATGGTAACCCTAGTTTCCGCCAAAATACCATAGTTACTGGGGTGAAACGTTATAAATAAATATAGATTCTCTTTCAAACAGTTGAAGAAGCTTTCAGAATCTTCATTTATTTTATTAATGGCGCTGGTGCCAAATACGAAGTTACCACAGTGTTTTTGTAGTAACAATGCAGTAATTATGATATGTCGGCGGAAACTATGGTAACCATGGTAAATATTTATAAGGGGTGCTCTTATAATTCGTTTCCCCTCGATATGTAAAATATTGTATATGCGCTTATAAACAAAGGTGTATTTCCATTGACGGTCTTCTTTACACCTTTCCAAAGTATATAGCCTGACATTTGAGAAAGTTAGATTCGTCATGCAGTTTTAAGAAAGGTTTCCCGAGGCGTTAACAAAATAATTAGTATTACTTTACGTCATTGATGTGATAAAGATCAGATCATTTTAATGTTAAGACTGTTTGTGAAAGAGACAAATTGTTGAAAAAAAAAATTGTACCAACTACAGTTTTCCCCCCAAAAATACCATAATTATATAAAGATGTGGAAACTTATTACCACCACTTTCATATCATAAATTACATGATTTGTTCTGTTTGTATGATACTGTTAGTTTATTTCTTTATTTCTCGTTGCCGTCAGATACTCTCAGTTGTTTCAGTCAGCTAGGAAGGGAGTTGATCAAACTTCTTCAAAGTTTATGTCCAAGCACAAAAATAGCATGCATTGTAATAATCATCTAATGAGAATAAACAGTGCCTCATATAGAGATAAAATACATATAGTGAGAATTACTTTTCAAAAGTTTTCAATCATACCCATAGGGTAAATGGGGATTTACTGTAGTAACTAACAAAACAAAACAAAAAGCAGATTAGATGGGGGAGTGGGGGGAATTCCCACAATAATTCATCCTGTAACCTGGAAATTCCTTCAGGAGAGCCTCTTTTAATTACAGAGATCCTGTAGTAATTTATGATGTGTTATTTCAGGAGCAAACTTATTTCTTGTTTCTGTACATGATTTTAAAGTAATAATGTCAGTGCTTCTCCCTTGTTCAGTTAGAGCTGTCTGTATTTTGTAATTATTAGTAACCTACATTCACATGTCTTAAAATGTGTTTTCAAAGTCTCAAAGAATCTTAAGTCTGAAGTAAATGCGCATATATTGATTGATAAGGTGATGGAAGAAACAGTAACACTATTTATGTCAACTGCAGTCAGTCTAATTTCCAAGTATTAATAGTGTTTCCTAGAACACAAGAACAAGACATTCTTTGAAATGTTGTCTGACTGATCCAGAGATAATTAAATGGGAGCTTGACGTCTTGAATGGCAGCAGATGTTTACAGTCTCCAAATGACATTTCCATTTCCAAGATTTTTCTTCAGTAATCAATTGTAATACTTTCCGCTTTTTCTTCAGCAAAACTCCTGACTTATGCAGCATAGCAGTAGTATGTTTATGAACAACAGTTTTTGCTGGCAATGAACTATGGTCAAAATTAAGCGTTCAGTGTGTCCTTACAATCACAGTGTAAAGTGAATCGCAGTGTACAATGAAAATTAATGAGCCCAAAAAGCTAATGAGCTTTTAACAAAAATGTCATTTTTTTTTTTTACCTAAATTTCTCAATGCATATCTCAGAGAGAGAGAGAGAAACTGGAGGCCATTCAATTATCTTTCCCACTGCCTCTCAAGGCTGACTGACGCATCATTTGACACATAAAAGCATGTTTTATGCTATTGAAGAACAAAATAGCTGTATTTCAAAATTCCTCAAGCAAAAAAAGAGAATGTCACTTTGACCTATGGCCTGTAAGCACGTTCAATGAGCGCCATCCAGTGGCTAAAAGTAATTAAACTTTTTTTATAGTAAATTATTTTATTGAGTCGTGCGTTATCATTTTATACAATTTATTAATTACAATATTTATTACAATGTCATTTTTGAGAAAGATATGTTTTATCTGGTTGCGGATTGTTCAGAAATGTTTAAAAGCTTTTGTAGACTTTAAGGTATGTGCCCAAAAAGAAATTGACTTTCAACGATATGCCTACACTGAGAAATAATCACTGGAGTAAACGTGTGACAGCTAGCCCCTACGTGATAATACGTTACTATGTTGGCATAAAGCATGACATTAATTTTATAGGTTTAGTTTCTTTCTTTTTTTTTTTTTTTTTTTTTTTGGGAGGGGATTCCCACGGTTATAAGCTGATCCCAAAAAAAAAAAAAAAAAAAATGAAAGAAAAACAACGGCGGCAAATAATATAAGTTAAATGGCCAGCTACACATTTCAAATTTTGTTATAATAAAAAATAAATATTGTCTTATTATATGTTTTGTATACAACGGGGGATTTTGATGAATGATCTCATCCCGTATGTGCACTAGAATATTCTACGCGTGCGCAGTGGCAGCATGTTTCAGCGCCTCAGTTTCAGCCAAGTTGTCGGCAAGAGGAAATTCTGCAAGTCATGGTGGGCCATTCAAAGCGAGAGGGGAGTGACAACCATAGAGATATCTGAGGGAATAAGTGCGTAGTTAGTTGAAAGTGATTAATGACAGTTGCTGTGTATGCATGTGGAGACACTCTGAGTCATTTGTCAGTAAACTCTTCCTGAGTAAGTATGAAAAAGGACTATTTTGATGCTATGCTAGCGGGCTAAGTTAGCTATAGCTTTCGAAATTGCGAATGTGGGAGTGTGTGTCAGTGTGGCTGCTGCAAATGCACAAGATAGCTTTGCTTGAACTGAAGGAACTATTCTGAGCGGTTAAGTTTAACCATTAGACAGAACTGGGTATTTAATAAAAGTTGTTATTAGTAATTCAATGTCCCCGGTAGAACCCCGTCAGGGCCCGCCTTCTTATTGGCTGTTGCTTGGAGAGAAAATGACTGACAGGCATCTTAGCCAATCAGAGGCTGTTGCGCCACTTGTTGCTAACGGGCTGCTGGGCTCTGATAGCGGAAGTGTAAGAGGTCAATACTTCACAGTGCTTGGACAACTACATTATTTTTAGATGAGGATTTAGAATGGTTAGATGAAAGTAGGCAGTGAATAACATTTGGCCGAAGCTCAGTTACCGATCTCCAATTTATTGTTGAAGATCATGCGCGATCTCTTTACGTACTACTTGTTATTTGAGGGTTACAGGGATGGATGGATGGGTTGATGTAAATGTGGGTGTGATTTTGAGGTGGGTGTATTTGGTGGGAGGTCATTAATGGTTTATAATAAATTTCATTGCAAGACTGTTAACTGTCACTGTCAAATTGTAATTAGGTTGTTTCAAGCTGTTCTTTGTGATATTTGATGAGCTTTTATCAATATTAATGTGTTAACATTAGAGTAATAGTTGATTTTTTTATATCATGCTAGGTGATGATGCAATCATTTTATTGTGATGTTTAAATGTTCTTTTAACTTTGATTAAGCTGTAAATGCAATTTTGAAATGTAATTGTAAAATAAAATGCTGGAATTATTTTGATTAATTTTTTTTCTCTTTCTATGCAGGCTGGTCAAACTTTCGAAAGTGCATGCTTATAGATATATAAGCTGGATATCATTTGGGCGAAAAAACCTACATCAAAGACAAAAAAAAGAGGATTTTCTTCTATCGTATACAAGGTTGACCATAACCTAATTGGGTTTGATATTTGTTTGAGTGTAATTTTTTATTTTTGCTTTTTAGTTCATTTTTGAGTTTTTTCTTTTTTGTTCCTTTGCAAAGAAATGCTTTACTTGAAAAAGTACTTCACAGAGGGTCTTATTCAGTTCACTATCCTCCTGAGTCTAATTGGGGTACGGGTGGACTTGGACACCTATTTAAACAATCAGCTCCCCCCACTCCGTGAGATCATCCTGGGCCCCAGCTCGGCCTACACCCAGACGCAGTTCCACAATCTCCGTAACACCCTGGACGGCTATGGCATCCATCCTAAAAGTGTGGACCTGGACCATTTTTTTGCTACTCGTCGTCTGCTGAACCAGGTGCGCTCCCTGGATCATCTGCGTGTGCCCAGCACCGAGCTGAGTGCCTGGCTGGTGCATCGTGACCCTGAGACTGTGGTTTCGGCAACCAGTCAGTCCGGCCCCAGCATTGCCCTGGACAATGGGGGCAGCCTGGAGGACGTGAACAACTCCGAAGCCTCGGCCATGAGAGGGGCTGGCGGTGCTTCTGAGACCACTTACAGCCTGAGCGGAGAGGACAGCCTAGGAGCTGTGGCCCCTGAGGACAGTCAGGAGCAAGGGGAGAGAGAGAGCAGCGACGACCTCTCCAAAGAGGTACAGTAGCTGTGTTTTTAGCTTAGCATACAGTAATTAGATTGACGCTGGTTTGAATTTGATTTCTTCAAAAAGAGAACAGTGTTATTATATTATCTCTAGCTTTTAGATTAAATGTATCGTATAGTGGCTATTAAGAATGTTAGATGTGAGCTAGTAGTATTCATACAATAGTGGCTGGACAGGGTGTGGTCTCATCGATAGGGCTGTCTATCTCTTAAAGCTGTTTGTGTATGTTAGGCTAGGCTATTCATAATGGTCATACCATGTTTTCTAGTGATGTCACTGCTTTGACATGTTGAACAAACAGTGCACTGAATTAAATAGAGATTAGCAGTGGTATTTCAGTAGACTCACCCTTTAAAAAGAGGTCAGTTACTCTTGTGGGTGTCAGGATCTTACAGGATATAATTTTATTTATAAGAGAAGTGATTCATTTGTTATATATTTTAATGAATATATGCTTGGGACAGTTAGATAAATAAGAGCTGATATAATCTGCATCATGTCCCTCATTAAATGCAATTATCTGATGATGTTCTGTAATCTTAGCCCTTTAATGACCCTCCCCTGTAATGAATATATTTCTAGGACATTGACCTCATAGACATCCTTTGGAGGCAGGATATTGACCTTGGTGCTGGCCGAGAAGTATTTAACTATAGCAGTCGGCAGAAGGAGAGTGAGGCTGATAAACCTAATGAAGAGAACGAGGAGGCAGGTGGAAGAGAGGAAAGCTGGAGAAATGGACTTAATCTCCAAGCAGTGCAGAGCCAAACTCATGTTGATGGAGAGACAGGAGAGAGCATACCTGAAGAGGTATGTGCTGTAATATGCTAGGATTACAGGAAGGTGTGAGGAGCACAGCAAGGTTTTGGTTATTAATGCTTTTAGATTATTCAAAAAGGCTGGTAAGCTCAGCTGTAGATGCAAGTGAATTCCTGTCAACCTTGTAATTACATGGAGTTTTCTTGTCGTATTTCTTAGCTTACCAGTCTCGGTGCTCAGACTTCATTATCCCTACAGGAATGTCTGAGGCTTCTGGAGGCCACCTTTCCATTTGGAGAAGAGCCAGAGGTAGCGACAGTGAAATGTATTAATTTGCGTATTAAAACATAGCATTTTTTATTTGATTGTCATTTTACATTGTCTTCTACTGTTTTTAGTTCCAGGCCACAGGATCCACCTCACAGCTAAGAGCTCCAACTGAGGAAGCTCCTTCAACGTCACAAGGGATTTCCCTACAAAGCCCTCTGTCGCAGTCTGATACACCACTAGACCTGGAGCAACAGTGGCAGGACATAATGTCCATAATGGAACTGCAGGTTTGCGCATTTATTGCATTCAAGTCGATGGAGGGTATATGAGGTCTTAATTTATGCGTCAGGTACAATGATTATAATGAGTTTCTATGATAAAGTTTTTAAAAGACATAATTTCAGTATAATGAATGGTGTATCCATTGAGTAAAAAGTAATAACGTTTTCCTTAAAGGATTAGTTCACTTTAAAATGAAAATTACCCCAAGATTTACTCACCCTCAAGCCATCCTAGGTGTGTTTGACTTTCTTCTTTCTGATGAACACAATGAGAGTTTTATTAATAAATATCCTGATGCATCCAAGCTTTATAATGAAAGTGAGCGATACCAACGAGTATTAAACTCAAGAAAGTGCATCAATCCATCATAAACGTACTTCACACAGCTCCTTGGGGTTAATAAAGGCCTTCTGAAGTGAAGCAATGTGTTTGTGTAAGAAAAAATATTAAGATATTTAACGAGTTATGAAGTAAAATATCTAGCTTCCACCAGGCCGCCTTCCATATTCAACTTATGGAAAAAAAAAAAAAGCTTTTTTTCGTAATTTGAATATGGAAGTCATACGACGTAGTGTAAGCATTTTGAACTGCAAGAGGCTTTACACTTTCTTCATAAGTTGAATATGGAAGGCGGTCTGGCGGAAGCTAGATATTTTACTTTAAAACTTGTTAAATATGGATATTTTTCTTACACAAACGTATCGCTTCGCTTCAGAAGGCTTTTATTAACCCCCCAGAGCCGTGTGGAGTACATTTATAATGGATGGATGCACTTTCTTGAGCTTCATACTCGTTGGTCCCATTCACTGCCATTATAAAGCTGATCAGTTGATCAGTAAGAAGGAAGTCATATACACCTAGGAAGGCTTGAGGGTGAGTAAAGCTTGGGCTAATTTTCATTTTAAAGTGAACTAATCCTTTAAGCTTTTGGGGCATCCAATGAAATTTTGAAACCCAAATTAACCTTGCCTTGATATACAAAAGTTTAAATATCTTTTATTTATTTATTTATTGAATTATATATATTAATAAATATATATGTGTGTGTATATATAATATATATATACACACTACCAGTCAAAAGTTTGGACACGGTAAGATTTTTAATGTTTTTAAAAGAAGTTTCATCTGCTCACCAAGGCTGCATTTATTTAATTAAAAATACAGTAAAAACAGTAATATTGTGAAATATTATTACAATTTAAAATAACTGTTTTCTGTTTGAATATATTTTATAAAGTAATTTATTCCTGTGATCAAAGCTGAATTTTCAGCATCATTACTCCAGTCTTCAGTGTCACATGATCCTTCAGAAATCATTCTAATATGCTGATTTGCTGCTGAAGAAATATTTATGATTATTATCAATGTTGAAAACAGTTGTGTACTTTTTTTCAGGATTCTTTGATGAATAGAAAGTTCAAAAGAACAGCATTTATCTGAAATACAAAGCTTTTGTAACATTATACACTACCGTTCAAAAGTTTGGGGTCAGTAAGAATTTTTATTTATTTTTTTTAAAAGAAATTAATACTTTTATTCAGCAAGGATGCATTAAATCGATCAAAAGTGACAGTAAAGACATTTATAATTTTACAAAAGATTATATTTCAAATAAACACTGTTCTTTTGAACTTTCTATTCATCAAAGAATCCTGAAAAAAAGTACACAACTGTTTTCAACATTGATAATAATCATAAATATTTCTTCAGCAGCAAATCAGCATATTAGAATGATTTCTGAAAGATCATGTGACACTGAAGATTGGAGTAATGATGCTGAAAATTCAGCTTTGATCACAGAAATAAATTACTTTATAAAATATATTCAAACAGAAAACTGTTATTTTAAATTGTAATAATATTTCACAATATTACTGTTTTTACTGTAATTTTAATTAAATAAATGCAGCCTTGGTGAGCAGACGAAACTTCTTTTAAAAACATTAAAAATCTCACAGATTCCAAACTTTTGACCAGTTGTGTGTGTGTGTGTGTGTGTGTGTGTATATATATATATATATATATATATATATATATATATATATATATATATATATGCATGTGGGTCTTACTAGATGACTTTGATTTGGCAGACAAATCAAGTTTTTCAAATATTAATAAGCAGAGAAAGTATTAAAAATATATTTTTTCCTAAGAATTAATAATGAAATATAATGCCAAACCACTTAATAAGGTTGTCTTTTCAAGTATTTAATTTTACTGTATTTTTTAGTAAATTAACAAATAGGACAGCAACAATAATAATAGATATGACAACGTTAATGGGCAAACTCAACATTTATTACCTCTTTTTTTTTTTTTTAGGACATGGAGGTGAACAATACTGCAGTAAACGTCAGCATGAATAATGACCCCAATAACAACAATGACAGCACCACAGAATCAGTCACAATAGGAAGTTTTGGACTCCCACGGTCCACTCTCATTAACCAGGATGTTAGTCTCCACCAGGCTTCGCTTCCCAGCTGCAGCCAGGACTTTCCCACACTCTTCAACCCCGAGTTGGATTCCACTGGTGGACAGCAGCCTACCTTAGTCAGGCTCTCTTCCAGCAACTCCACCAACATCAATTCAACATTTGGAGCTACTAACTTGACCGGACTCTTTCTTCCACCACCTCTAAACAGTACAACCAACATAACCACCACTGCTGTACTGCCAGATCCATTTTCCAGCCTGCTGGAAGAGTCTATGCTGGATGAAATTAGCCTGCTAGACCTTGCGATGGAAGAGGGCTTCAGCCAAGCCCAGGCTTCTCAGCTCGAGGATGAGCTCGATTCAGACTCAGGTCTTTCACTGGACTCCAGCCATAGCCCAGCCTCTCCTAGCAACTCGGAGACATCCTGCTCGTCAGCCGCGTCATCTTCATCCACCTCTGCTACATTCTCAGAGGAAGGAGCAGTGGGCTACAGCACTGATTCAGAGGCAGCTGCAGCAGAAGCGGAGGAAGGAGCCGTCGGAGGCTACCAACCAGAGTATAGCAAGCTGTGCCGCATGAGCTACCAAGATCCGTCTCAGTTCCATGGCATACCGCAGTTGGAAAGTGTCAATCACAACCACACCTACAATCTACCACTGGCATCATCCTACTCTGAGCGCTCTCAGCTGTCTGCATCCAGCAGCAAGAAAGGCAGAGACAAGCAAATGCAGCAGACGAAGCTTCAGCCACCACAAGACTATGTTGACAGGCAGTCGAGTCGTGATGAACGTAGAGCGAGGGCCATGGACATCCCATTCTCCAATGAAAAGATCATTAACCTTCCTGTTGAGGAGTTCAACGAGCTTCTGGCTAAGCACCATCTCAACGAGGACCAGCTCTCCCTCATTCGTGACATCCGCCGCCGCGGAAAGAACAAAATGGCAGCGCAGAACTGCCGCAAACGCAAGCTAGACACCATCCTCAACCTTGAGCAGGGTGTGCAAGACCTGCAACGTGAAAAGGCTCAGCTGCTGAAGGAGAAGATGGAGTACGATAAGTGCATCAGACAGACGAAGCAGAAGGTTCAGAGCCTATCCCGGGAATTGTTTGCACAGCTGCGGGACGAGGAAGGCAGACCCTACTCGGCCAGCGAGTACTGTCTGCAGTACGGCCCAGACGGCGTTGTCCTCATGCCTCGCAACATGACCACAGAACAAAGCAACAAGCCTGACAAGAAGCAGAAGGACAAAAAGAAGTGAGGAGCTCGAACTGCTGCCCTTTTATTTTTCGCAAAGGCACTACCATACAAAGTATTTCGAAAGACAAAGGAAGCCTTTTTCTTTGAAACGATTCTAGCGAGGAGAAGAAAATTGCATCATTGATTACTCTTCCTGCATTGGGTTTTCTTTGTTCCTTTTCGGTTCAGAAGTTTTCTCTTGAAAGCGACATTAAAGCAGACGTGCTTTATGTAGAACTGATTTCTCATTGATTTACCTTTAAGATATGAGCAAAGGGATACTTTCAGATGCCAGGAACGTGAGATCATGGAGGACACCGACAAGATGTTCTTAATTGAAAGAACTGTTCGGTAATGCTCCCAAAAATGTAGTCAATGACAAAAATACACCATATTAAGATGATGTTGACTATGAGGATGCAAAAATTGTTACAATTTCAGCATTAGCCCATGCTGTATTTGTGCATACCCTGGGATTTCATTGGTCATGGTGGGTGAGGAAGAACCCCTTGATGCTGAGAGATGGTTGGGAAAAGTCTACTGAATGCTAGAAGTGAAGCCAAAAGAAACTACAGGCATGCCAATACTAACCAAAGGTTGTGTTGTGCAGTTGTCTTGTTCCCATAACGAATCATACAGGTCACTCCATGGATCTAAATTCCCGTTTTCACTTGCAAAAGAACAAAATAAGTCTGTCTTATTGGACAGCAAACTCACCTGAAATTTATCTGGAGGGTCAATGCCATTTGCCAAGGAACTTGGACAGCGAAACAAATAGTTCTAAAGAGTGAGTATGAATTTAGCTTTGGCTTTAGGGAAAGCATTGGAGGTACAGATAGAGGATGGATACACTTTGCATTACTAATAAATCCGCTTCTGTACCCTTTTCAGCACTGTAAATCAACACTGTAGTTTGCCTATAAGCTTTTTTCCTCTTCTGCTGGGGAAAGGGTCTCTCAGGCCCTCTTGTCAGCTTTTAATGTTACTCTCTCCCATGTGCATAAACTTTTTAATAAGCCATCAGACATGGACATCAGTGCAGTTTGAATCATGTGATTAGGTCTGGTGTGTCTTGGTATACAGGATTAATTGAAGCGAACTGATTCATTTGCTTTTAAAGTTCATGTTTAGCCTTTGTTGCAGGTCAAAATGCTCTGTTGCTATTGCAACTTATGCCAGTGACTTTTTTCTGTCGTAGTGGAGGAACATAACGATGTGCTTTTGTTTCAGTTGTACTGTCACCTAAAAAAGGAACAAAATACTCACCAAAAATACACAAATAGTAGCAGGCACAGCTCATTCTTACATTTAAAATGATGTGACGTAAACTTGATTTTTTTTTTTTTTCTTTTCTTTTACCTAATACACTACTTCATCAAAAGTACATCAAAAGTACCTTCATTGCTAATTGAGTGAAGCCACGAATGGTCTCCTGGCAAATTTAAGAGGTTAAGCTTGTGCCAATAACCAACTGGATCATGCTTTACTTCAGCCTGAGGACACAGCTGACCTTATACACTGACATATCAATGAATGGGTAGAAAAAACAGTAATGCTGATGTGAATGTCTAATTTACATAATGTTCAACTTCATCCTGTTCTGTCAGTCTGTCGTTTCCATCTACAATGTTCATAAAGCACCATGAGACACAGTCAGTGTCCGTTTGGTGCGACATGAATAAATATGCAAGAAAAAGTCATTTTTTGTCTCAGAAATGGAAAGGAGACAATCTTTATGTTACTGGTTACAAATACTTAGCATAGTTCGGGTAGAGATAATGAAAATGAGTGATTCGTTCACTTAGATCAGCGTGTTCTCGAACCTACCCTGTGGAACCCTAACACTGCACATTTTGGATGTCTCCCTCATCGGATATGCCCAGTTCAAGTCTTTACTAATGAGCTGGTGAGTTGAATCAGGTGTGTTAGATGAGGGAAACATCCAAAATGTGAAGTGGTGGGAGTCCCAAGGAGAGGTTTGAGAAGCACTGGCTTGAGAATCCCTGTTACAATGTCATAACTACTTGCCATTAAGCACTGTTGTTTTTGTTTGTCTTGTTCAGTTTGTAAATATTTTTGTGTTCTGTATGTCTCTCGTCCTAATTGCTTGGTTTAGCCAAGCCTTTTTGCACCTTCTTTGAATTTGCCTGTTGAGTATTCATATATGATTTATGTTGAGAGATTTGCTGGCAATCTGGAATTGTTCTTTTATTAATTATAATAAACCTTTGTTTCATTTCCTTGGTTTTCCTTAAAAAAAGGCAGAGGATTTGTGATTATAAATGAATGGCAAAAAAATAAAATAAAAAAATGGCTAGATTTGGTAATACTGCAAATCTCATGATAGTTTTATAAATATAAGTCGTTTTGTCTTTTTTGCTGGTGAAGCTAAATTTTTGTTTATATCTCTTCTAAGGTTAATTTAAATTTTTCAATTAAAATTAAAATATCACAGCATTAAATAATCTTGGTTAATATAAATAAATATACTATTATTTACTATAATTATACCATGGTCTGTCTGAATACTCAATTCTGATTGGCTGGAAGGCACAGGTAATTCCCAGAGCCGTTGAAAAACAGTACTTCTAAGTCAGTTTGATCACTGTTCTATATTAAAGGATTAGTTCACTTTCAAATGAAAATTTCCTGATAATTTACTCACCCCCATGTCATCCAAGATGTTCATGTCCTTCTTTCTTCAGTCGAAAAGAAATTAAGGTTTTTAATGAAAACATTCCAGGATTATTTTCCTTATAGTGGACTTCAGTTGACCCCAAACGGTTGAAGGTCAAAATTACAGTTTCAGTGCAGCTTCAAAGGGCTTTAAACGATACCAGACGAGGAATAAGGGTCTTATCTAGCGAAACGATCTGTCATTTTCTAAAAAAAATTAAAATGTATATGCGTTATAAACACGAATGATCGCCTTGCAAGTGCTGCACCCAGACCGTACTTCCGTATTCTTCAAAAAGCTTATGCTGTATGTCCTACGCCTTCCCTATTCAACTTACGGAAAAAAACGGAACCGCTGCCACGTTCGTATCGTAAGTAGAATAGGGAAGGTGTAGGACATACAGCTTAAGCTTTTTGAAGAATACGGAAGTGCGGTCTGGCGGAAGCACTTGCAAGGCGATCATTTGTGTTTATAAAGCATATACATTTTAATTTTTTTTTTGAAAATGACCGACTGTTTCGCTAGATAAGACCCTTATTCCTCGTCTGGTATCGTTTGAAGTTGCACTGAAACTGCAATTTTGACCTTCAACCGTTTGGGGTCCACTATAAGGAGAATAATCCTGAAATGTTTTCATCAAAAACCTTAATTTCTTTTCGACTGAAGAAAGAAGGACATGTACATCTTGGACGACATAGGGGTGAGTAAATTATCAGGAAATTTTAATTTGAAAGTGGACTAATCCTTTAATGCGTTGCTTTCATTGAAGCGCACACACACTTCACTTGCACTCAGAGATTGGAGATCACGCTGCAACAAAGCTGCATACACAGAAACGAGCACAGAAACCTTTTGTCAATGCTGCCCCGTGACTATTATTAATAAATTACTGAATCTGTACATTATATTACTCAGCAAGTAGGTTGTAACATTGCTGTTTTTGAAGTAATTAAACTCACATATTCATTGCTAGTAGTGAGCTACAGACAAAGATAATTCACACACACCTCTCTCTCTCTCTCTAGGCTAATTCATTCAAATAAATGTTAGAATTCAATCAAATGCATGGAACCTTATCACACTAATTTGTGTCTGATTTAAAGCGGATAGAATGCTAGATTTAACGAGTGGTAGCTGACGAAAAAATAACCGTCATTTTAACCCTTCCAGTCAAATTTTGCGATTAACTTGTCATTGCTGGCAAATGACCTCTATATAAGCGGGATAATCCATGGCTAGCTGTGCAATAAACGATTTTAATGCAGGACGTGGAGGCGAAGAACCGCTTGACGCAAAGCGTGGATTATCCCTTACTATTTAACTATTTATTCAGGTTTAATGTTAATTTTAAATATTATACACTATCTTGCAAAAGTTTGGGGTCAGAATTTGTAATGTTTTTGGAAAAAAAGTCAACATAATTTATTTGATCAAAAATACAGCAAACTAGTATTATGAAATATTTAAAATAACTTTTCTGTTTTAATATAAAATTATACAATGTAATGGCAAGGCTGAATTTTCAGCAGCCAACTTAACTTCAAATCTTAGAGGGTACTAAAGAAAATATTTTATGTCTAAGGGGTTTGGCTGATAAAGAAAAAAAGGAAATTCCTGTATATGTTGAAAATATGAACGAAGATTAAAAGTATTGACCGTTGTTAGTTCATAAACCAATACTAACATTCACCTTATTGGGAGTATAAGCATAAATAATAAGCATAAGTATGACCAGTTTTGACAGAATTACAACAAAGATTTTTATTTTTGAAAATGGTAATTCAATGGCAAATGCTCTGATAATATGCAATAATTACATGGCTAAACAAAACTAGCATACAATCGTTAAAGCTCAGAACATAAAAACGTACTTTAAATGTCTTCAGGAGAACAAAGGTTACAGTTCTTCTACTTTGCTGTGTAACAGTAATAAGACAAAAGAGTATCAAAGTAAAAACCAAACTTCAGCTGACTGTACACAGTGATACTGATGTGCTAGGAAATGGCATATTTACAAACACAAATGTCAAGACATTGTCAAGAAAGACTGTTAATATCCAATGGGGCTCACTCACAACAAATAGCACCTATGGTAAGACCAGACACGTAATAGTTCATGGGCAAATAAACACTGAAAAGTAACAGCTGCTGGCATGTCTTTATAAAACCAATCGTATCAAAGCCAGTTCCGAACGTTTAATAAAGCCTATATCTTAAACCTCTTTTTCCATGGGCCTAGATAGATATAGTCATGCATTCAATGACCACCTGCATTGACAGATGTATAAAATTGACATTTTCTAAATAATCTGTTAAGGCAGTAATATTTTAACATTAGTTATATATACATAAAATTAAGGATCATGGAATACATTAGGACGTTTTTAGAGACAGCTACAGCATCAAATGAAACCGACCCAGTATGACAGAATAAACACTGTAATCTACACAGGGTAGGGGGCATTTCTAACATGTAAAGAACAATATTTCACATGTATGAATATCAGACTGTGATGCTCTTTCAATATGTTGTGTGAATTGAACATGATTTGAATGTTGTAGTCAATAGAAAGCATGAAGAGTATGTTAAAGGTGCAAAGTCACCTTTCTAGTGTTCTATTCGCTTCATCTATGGTAATGGTGCCAGAACTAAAACACGCTGAAACCTATGTAGATTACAGTTTATACTGTGGCTTTTTACAAATTTGTTTCTGACAATTTTCCTTTGCCAAAAAAAAGCATATCAATGGCCACGACTGATATCGACTGTCCCTTACATCTTTTTTCTTTTTTTTTTTTGTCATCTAATTTTTGTCATCCTTCTTCTCTTCCTCTTCAGTGGGGTATGAATGCCAGGTGAGGCGTTCCTCGTAAAAGGAGATGACCACTTGTGGACACTTTACATTCGCCTCCTTGGCTGGTACTAGATCAGCTTCATCAGAGTTTTTCCTGTAGTATAAAAATACAGAGGACATTAACAACCAACCCATCAACTATTTCTCATCCGAGATGGATTTCTAAGTAGAGAAAACCGAGGGCAATTGTAATAATTGCAATTTTCTTCAACTCACAGGCAACTCAAAATATACCAGCCATCTTTTGGTATATGAAATGCATTTGTGCCAAAATATATTGTTAAAGACTACATCATATCAAATTTCATACCAAAGTCAAAAACATTACAATTGTCCTCGTTATGGAGGTGACTTAAAAGGTATGAATGCTTTTTGAGCATGCAACATTTATTTGCAATGAAGTTTGGCAACTAGATAGGATGTCATCTGTTTTTAATAAATAACAATTCAAAATTGTTCAAATATCATATCAAGTTTGTGCTCTTTGTATTGAGCCAAGAGGTCAATTATGTGACATTAACATACTCTATGGGTCAAACGTGTAGATCAGAGTTCACCAAACTTGAACTTTAGTATGCAGAGGAAGATGAAGCTTGCATTTTGCATTCGCATGTGTATGAATGGAAGTGAATGGAGTGGATAGTTCCCTCAAAAATGAAACTTCTGTTATCATTTACGAATCCTCATGTCATTCCAAATCTGTATGACTTTCTCTTTTGTTGTTGTTACAATGAAAACCAATGGGATTCAATATTGTTTGGACCCCAATGTTCTGCTTTTGTGTTCCACAGAAGGAAAAAGTCACAGGTTTGGCATGGCACAAGGGTGAGTATGTGATGACAATGTTAGTTTTTGGGAGAACTACCCCTTTAACAGTGGTTGGGGAAACTGTAACACAAATAAGCCATATTACTGCAATCCTGAAGCTTAGAGTATAAAACTAGCAAAGGTTGTTAAGTTCATGGCTTTGATTCCCAAGGAATGCTTAAACTTATAAAACATATAACCTCAAATACGCTGTATTTCCTTTTTTCAGGTAAGTGTATAGAAAAAAGATTTGCCCCTTCATGATTTCCTTGATACTGGATATTTGTCAAAAAGAATGGTTCAGGATATTCGTACAAAATGTAACATAAGACACTGAGAACCAGAGTAAACACAAAAATTCACTTTTTTAAATGATGAATACATTTAAATATATTGTGTTGTATTTAAAAATGTTAAATAAAAACACTGTATATGGTGCCAATGCATATCTTTACTTTCATTTTTGATCAATTTAAAGCATCCCTGCTGAATAAACGTATTAATTTCTTTAAAAAAAAAAAAAAAAATCATAGTGACCCAAACTTTTGAATGACGGTGTACTTACAATAAAGTTTTACACATTTTAAAGATTCAATTTTGCAGTCTTGTGTTACAATTACCCCCCACCTCACAGTCATGATAAAAGGTTGCATGGTAGCTACCATCTGTCATTCCTGTTGACTTTTAACCAACAACCTCAAGATAAAATAGATCTACAAGTTATTTGAAGGCATCAAAACTTTAGATATCAAAAGAAAAAAAAGAAAGAAAAAAATCTCACAGTGATACAATCCCCCATTTGCTAAATAGGTGTGATTGAAGAAATTTAGTGTGTTACAGTTGCCCCCGATATCTCCTAATGCTGCTCAGGAACTGTCCCTCTAATCCAATACTTGTTTGTACCTTATGGGTAACAATTTCCATACAAACCATTTCATGAGGAACATGAGTTCTCCACTTGAGTCTGTAGCACCAATAATCCTCTCAGGATCCAAACCACGTGCAAAACCTCTGAGTTTCTCAGGCTAAATTAAGAGAGATGGCATGTAAGACACTGTTTAGCCCATTCAATCTCTTTTGGTTTTCTAATGTTTTAAAGACACTTCCTGACCAGCTTATAGACATGGAATGATGTAGACATCTCAAATCCTCAGATCTTCATGGCTCTTACCTCATCCTTGCGCTTTTTGGTCTCCTTTCCATCTCCGTCTGAATCGGCCCGCCTCTTGCCTCCAGATTCAGCCGATTTCTGCGACTGAAGGAATTCTGCTATGAGGTCAGGACAGTCCAGGTTGTCCTCTGGTTCCCAAGTGTTGTCCTCACTGAGCAAAAAAATAAATAAGCACTAGGATTTACACACAAAATCAAGCTGAAATCTATAGAAGCTTGTTTCTGTCATGGAATGAAAAATGTAAAAAAAAAAAAATTAAAAAAAAAGGTAATCGTGATTTTTATCTCAGAATTCGGACTTTTTTTCTTTCTGATTACGAGTTGACATCTCACAATTCTGAAAAAAAAATTATCAGAATTACAAGTTATAAACTCTTTTATTTATTCTGTGTCAGAAACAAGCTTCCATAGAAATCTAACTGCAGCTACTTACTCAGAAAAGCCTTTCCACTTGAGCAGATACTCCACTCTTCCCTTCACCACACGCCGATCCAGGACCTTCTCCACAACATACTCCTCTTCTTCTTCTTCCACCACTTCTTCCACTTTCTTTTTGTTCTGTTTCTTCCCTGCTGTTGATTGCTTGGTTTCAGATTGAGAAACTGGAGCTGGATACAAGAATGGCGGGTAAGTAAATAAATAAGATAACCTAAATCATTTACCACAGTTTATGCCAAAATACCACATGTACTACAGTTGTTGTTTTGGCAACAAAATAGTGGTAATATGATACTTGCAACTGCTGCCATCAAAAATAATTTAAAGGGACAGTTCACTTAAAAATTCATTATACGCAAAATGAAATGTTAGAGGCGGACAGCCTTTCCACATTATTCAGTTTCATTTAATATTTTTCCATACAATAAAAGAGAATGAATTCTCCTTAACAACTCATTTTGTTTAAAAACAGAAGAAAGTAAACCTAAGGTTTGAAGGCAACACTTTACAGTAAGGTCCCATTTGTTAATGTTAGTTAATGCATTAACTAACAATGAGTAATAGATTTGTTACAGTATTTATTAATCTTTGTTGGGTATAGTTAATAAAAATATAACTGCTTATAGTTATTTCATGTAAGCTCAGGTCCATTAAATATTACCAGATACAACTTTTGATTTTAATAATTGTATTGGTAAATGTTGAAATTAACAACCCAAGATAAAAAAAAATGCTTTTGAAGCATTTTAACTGTTAGTTCAAGTTAACTAATGTAGTAAACTAATGTTAACGAATGGAACCTTATTGAAAATGTGCTACCGGTCTGAAACAACATTACGGTGAATAAATAATGGGTGTACTATCCCTTTAAACAAAATGATTATGAACGCTTCTTATATGTACGAATGAGATGTCTTATTAATTTATAATGGTTTTATAGCAATAATAACTATCTATGGTTGGTTTCCATTGTAAACTAATAAAAAAAAATCCAAACCTTCAGTCACAGCAGCATCGGCTGAAGGCTCTGACGTTTGGCTCATATTTTCAAGGGCTCTTAACAGCTGGAAATATATAAAGATCCTTATAAATATAAATATAGATAAAACAAATAAAAATATTATCAATTACATATATATCAATCAGAAATAATTCGTAAATACTACACTCATCATTTCATTTGAACGTGTGTTGGTTTACCTAAGGAATGCAGCTGTACGACACATCTGCATGCATAATATGGCACACACTAGGACTGTTATGTATTAGCGACTGCAGGCCAGCGCGCGACAAAACCCATTCTGAATAAATGCATTGCATGCTTCACGCGCTCTGCTCGATGGGATGGATAGGGCAGGACGCCACTCTTTTACTGAAATGTGTTCCTCCATGTTGTTTTAGAGGGACATGCACGCTATTCGATGTCTGTCTGCTGTGGTAAAAACATCTTGCATCCTTGCCGCAGAACATTTGATCGGTGCGATTTTACCACAACAAACACTATGTGCACGAGCCCGCGTATCGGCTGCACGCAGAAACAAACGCACTTACTTGTATCTCGCTGAGATAAAGATGAAATAAAGTTGATCTGCATATATTTAAGTCCGAAATGAATAGGTTGCAGTGATTAATTACAGAACGTCTACTGTGATGTGATGCTGCTGAATGTGGCTGTTATTCACGCCCACTTCCGTATGAGAAATGAGACAAAACTGTGACTTCCGGTGCAATTATCTCTATGGTTACTTTAATCATAAAAGTAAATTTTCTTTATTAGATGTTTTGGACGATTGTATTATGACTGGTGTCGAGCAATACTTGTCTAACAGCCTAATATCTACCAGTTAGTCCATTGAAATCCACCTATACTCTCATTCCTTTCTCGCCCATGTTGCTTTAACAAAGCAGATGTATGAGGCATCTTTACACAGCCGTGATGCAGTGCAAAGGTTTTGGTAAGGGGATGTGTACATGTTCACAGTTGAACACAGCAGTACCTTGTGGTTTTGGTATTTACTTTCTTTCTTTACTCATCTGAGAGCCACCTCTAAATTCTCAGACAATGCTGTAGCTATAAAAGCCATATTAAAATATGCAGCTCTGACCCTATTATTAAACGTGGCTCTGATGCTGCTTCTGTGTAAATGTTACAGCTTTATTGTTGTCACAGCAATTTATAATTTCCATAATTTCATATTTAAAACGTAACTTTCATAACATCATTTTTGGGACAGTATTATCTGTGTAATGCATCTCTGCCACATCTGTGAAGCATTGAACTGTATGTGTAAATGCATTTTTTGTGGTAAAAATTCAGCTTCAGATGCAGCCTCTGTGTAGTCTTAGGTATGTGTAGGTATGTCCATAAGCAAATAAATGAATAAATATAGCTGCGAGCAGCAATTATCGGGGTTCAAGTGCTTTGAGGCCTATAAGCACATGCCTAAAAAGGTATATTGTTTTAATTAGCAAGCCTGTAACCATTTCGATCATAGATGGAAAAGACAAATTACAGCCAATGCAGGCAATTTACCATAGGAAATGTATGTTTTGTAAATCTTTTTAACAGATATTGAGGTTGAGCCAAAGTTGGTTTTTGAAATAGTCTCCAATATTTAACAAACGATTCGATGGACAGCGGCGGTCCTTGAGGCAAAGTTGCTCAGAATGAGGAGTTCTACCGTGTGGTACGAATGTCATAGGAGTGTGCGAAAAATCGTACTCGGTTACGAACGTAACCTCGGTTCCCTGAGATACGGAACGAGTACTCCGTATGGGGAAAAACTCCATTTTTCCTCGATGCTGAAGCCTTTTTCAATAACGCAGTGTAACTGCACAGCCATTGGTTCAAACTGGAAAACTTTTTGAACCAATGACGGTGCGGCGTAGCTGCGCGAGCCTATGGCGATGCAGCGCGCCAAAGCCCGCCAAAATGGGCGGGGCGACTGGCTATATAAGCGAGCGTTTCGCTATAGGATTCCAGGTCATTCGACTGAAGCGACGACACTGAAGCCGCAGCCTCGTGGCACGGCATAGAACGCAGTACTCATTCCGTATCTCAGGGAACCGAGGTTACGTTCGTAACCGAGTACGTTCCCTTTCTATACTTCACTCGTACTGCGTATGGGGAACGAATTCAACCGCGCCGTGCCACGGAAGGGAACGACTGGCTTATCTTGGACACCGGAGGGGTCCAGGGGACAAGTGAGGAGGCCGAAGCCTTCGAACCCTTTAAGTTACACTTGCTAGGGGGGAGTTGGCTCCCTAGGAGTAGCATGATGACGGAGCTCGACTGAGGCGTCGCATCATACTGAGAGGACCCGAGCATGCAAGGTCGGAACGTCCAGGTTATAAAATCTGACAAAAGTGGACGGCGAGGACCAGCCGGCCGCCTCACAGATGTCTTTGATGGAGACACCACTAGACCAGGCCCACGAGGAGGCCATCCCTCTAGTGGAGTGGGCTCTTACTCCTATGGGGCAATGAAGGCCCATAGAGGAGTAACACAGAGCGATAGCATCGACTATCCAACGGGAGAGTCGTTGCTTTGAGACCGGGGACCCTTTGGTGCGGCCACCAAAGCAGACAAAAAGCTGGTCAGATAGCCGAAACGGCTGTGACCACTCAATGTAGATCCTCAATGCCCTTACCGGGCAGAGTAATTCCAACTCTTGCTCATCCGACGAGGGAGGCAGTGCTGAGAGGGAAATGACTTGTACTCTGAACGGGGTCGAGAGCACTTTGGGGACGTAGCCATGCCTGGGCTTTAAAATGACCTTCGAGTCGTTAGGCCCAAACTCAAGGCATGCAGGGCTCACGGAGAGGGCCTGCAGGTTGCCAACACGCTTAACTGATGCTAGAGCAAGTAGCAGAGCGGTTTTGAGTGTTAAGGGCCGAAGGTCAGCTGACCGCAGCGGCTCAAAGGGGAGCCCTTTGAGTGCTCTGAGGACCAAAGAAAGGTCCCAGGTGGGGACAGTGAGAAGACGTGGGGGGGGGGGGGTTAACCGCCTAGCACCTCTCAGGAAACGCACAATGAGGCTGTGTCGACCCACTGATTGGCCAGCGATAGGAGCGTGGAACGCTGCGATGGCTGCTACGTATACTTTGAGCGTGGAAGGGGTGAGGCCCTTATCCAGACGCTCCTGGAGAAATGACAGTATCGGAGATACGTCACACTCAACAGGATCCTCGTTTCGTGCAGAGCACCAATCAACGAAGACCGACCAATTCTGGGCGTAGAGGCGTCTCGTAGACGGGGCTCTCGCCTGAGAAATGGTGTTTAGCACGTCCCCGGGGAGGTTTAAAGGCTCCCATCGAGGTACCATAGGTGCAGAGCCCAGAGTTCTGGCTGTGGATGCCAGATTGTCCTGTTCGCCTGAGAGAGGAGGTCCCGTCTCAGGGGTATCGGCCATGGGGCTTTTGTGGAAAGCCTGAATAGCTCTGAGGACCAAACTTGGCTCCTCCAGAGCGGGGCCACCAGGAGGACTTTGTGCTTGTCTTCCCTGATTCGTCTGATGACTTGAGGGATCAGAGCGATCGGGGGGAAAGCATAAAGAAGGAGGCTGGGCCAGTTGTGGGCCAGCGCATCTGTTTCCTTCGAAAAATAGGTTGGGCAATGAGAGTTGTCTTCTGAGGCAAAGAGGTCGACCTCCACCTTCCCGAAGATTTCCCAGATTCTGAGAACCGTCTGGGGGTGAAGCATCCACTCGTCCGAGGGGACATTGCTCCGAGATAGCATATCTGCTCCCAGATTCGTTCTGCCTGGTATGTGTGTCGCTTTGAGCGACCGCAGCCTGGGTAATGCCCATTGGGTAATGTCCAAGAGGAACTTTGCCAGTGCGCAGAGGCGGCTGGACGAAAGGCCGCCTTGGTGATTTATGTAGGACACCACTGTCATGCTGTCCGATTGGACTAAGACGTGGCGCCCTTTCAGGATGGCCTGGAAGAAGTGAAGGGCCCGACATACTGCCAGCATCTCGAGGCAATTTATGTGGAGATGGCTCTCCTCGTGAGACCACGAGCCGAAGGCTGGTCTGCCCTCGCACAGAGAGCCCCAACCCCAGTTGGACGCATCTGTCGAGAGCACCGTCCTTCTGGAAACCGCCTCTAGGGGTACCCCACAACTGAACCAAATAGGGTTCGTCCAAGGTTTCAGGGCTGCTAAACAGGCCTGATTGATCCTGACACGAAAGCGGCCATGCCGCCAAGCGTGAGGTGGGACCCAGAGTTTCAGCCAGTATTGCAGGGGTCGCATCCGTAGAAGGCTGAGCTGCAAAACCGGGGAGGCGGAAGCCATCAGCCCTAGCATCCTCTGGAAAAACTTCAGAGGGAGACAGGCTTTGTTCCTGACGGAAGCCACGAGCTGCTGAATTGTCAGGGCGCGCTCTGGTGAGACTATAGCCCTCATTCTGACTGAGTCGAAAACTGCACTCAGGAACGTAATCCGTTGGCTGGGGAGCAGTGAGCTCTTGGCAAAGTTGACCCTGAGTCCCAGGCACTCCAAGTGGCTGAGGAGCACGGATCTGTGATGGTCTAGCTCGGTACGCGACTGGGCCAGAATGAGCCAGTCATCGAGGTAATTCAGAACCCGGATTCCCATCTGTCTCAGAGGGGAAAACACCGCGTCCATGCACTTTGTAAAAGTGCGAGAAGCTAGGGACAGCCCGAAGGGAAGGACTGTATATTGGTAAGCCACGCCCTCGAATGCGAATCTCAAGAATCGTCTGTGATGGGGGGCTATCTGGATGTGAAAGTAAGCGTCCTTCAGATCCAGCGAGAAGAACCAGTCCTCGAGGCAAATCTGCGTGAGGATCTGTTTCAACGATAACATCTTGAACTTCCGTCTCATGAGGGAGAGGTTCAGGAGTCTGAGATCTAAGATGGGTCTGAGACCGCCATCTTTCTTGGGGACAAGGAAATAACGGCTGTAGA
This sequence comes from Hypophthalmichthys molitrix, assembly GCA_037950675.1. Lineage (NCBI taxonomy): Eukaryota > Metazoa > Chordata > Actinopteri > Cypriniformes > Xenocyprididae > Hypophthalmichthys > Hypophthalmichthys molitrix. The sequence goes on from CM075503.1 coordinate 18,712,955, forward strand.
ACCCCGATTCGCTCTCTGAGGGGGGAACTATTTCTATGGCTCCCTTCCCTAGCAGAGTCATCACTTCGGCACGGAGGACATGAGCGTCGTCCGAATTTACCAAAGTGGGAATCACCCCGCTGAAACGCGGGGGTCTTCGGGCGAACTGCAGTGAGTAGCCTTGGTTTATTATCCCCAGAACCCATTTTGACACCCCGGGGATGGCCTGCCAGGCCTCGGCCCGCGTGACAAGGGGTTGAATGACGTCGGATGACAGACCGCTGTGTAGGGGCCTGTGCACTGACGAGTGTGGAAGAGGAAAATTGCTCTCTTTTTGAAAATGTAAATTTTTTATCGTGTTCGCCATAACAACGGCGTTTTGCATGGGCACAACAGCAGTGGACCCAGGGCTCAGAACAAACACTTTTTCCCCAACACCCGGAACTGAACGGGGTGGCGGAGGACGTAGTCGTGAGAGCTTTTGGGGCGGTCCAGCCGCAGCGGGACTTTGCCCCTTCCTCTTTCTTCCCGTGTGATCAGGCGTCGGGTCCAGCACAATCCTTGGTCGGGGGCCCTGGCGTCTCGGGAAGGTAGAGCGCTTAGCGGGACGAGCTCGCTGTCGCTGCTCCTTAGGGGGCGCTGCCTGGGAGGTAGAAGGAGCAGGCTTGCTCTGATGCTGAGTCGGCGCAGTCCTGGGGCGACTCGAGGCAGAGGCTGAGCTGGAGCGCTTGGGCAGGAAGTGTCGCATGGCCTGGGACGATTTCTGCGCCGCAGTGAAGCGCTCAGTAAAACCTTCTACGGCTGGCCCGAAGAGACCGGTTGGAGAGACTGGGGCGTCAAGAAAGACCACTTTGTCGCTCTCCTTTTACACGACAAGGTTGGCCATGGAACGTCCAATGGCCTGGGCTGTGGCTTTCGTGGCGCGCAGGGCTAAATCTGAGGCGCTGCGGAGGTTGTGAAAGGCAGGTGCGTCAGTTCCAGACTCGTCCAGGGAACGGAGGAGCTTGGCCTGGAACACCTGGAGAATGGCCATGGTGTGAAGCGTCGAAGCAGCTTGACCCGCAGAAGAATAAGCTCTGCCAGCCAAGGCGGAGTTAGTTCTGCAGGGCTTAGAAGGAAGGGCTCTTTTGTTCTTCCACCCCACGGCCACGGGGGGGCAGAGGTGAGCGGCCACGGCTTCATCCAGGGGCGGCATGTGCTCGTAACCCTTCTCCTGAGAGCCATCGACTGAAGTGAGAGCTGCAGAAGAGGAAGTGCGTAAGCGGGCTGAGTAGGGAGCGTGCCACGACTTGGTCAGCTCATCGTGAACTTCAGGGAAGAACGGCGCAGAGCGCTGGCGGGTGGCCTGGCGACGACCCGGCAGGAACCACTTGTCCAGTCTGCTGCGCGCTGGCTCTTCAGGTGGAGCCCACTCGAGATCGAGTTCCTCGACAGCTTTAGAGAGGACGCGGAATAACTCGGCGTCCATCCCAGCTCTAGCATCAATGGGCTCAAGTGACGGCAGGTGGGCGGGGTCTTCAGAATCGCCGGCCCATTCCTCCGTTTCAGAAGCCCCCAGTGACATGGAGTCATCAAGCGGCACGTCCTCTGATCCACCGAAAGAGACGAGGTCGCTCGCGTTCGGCGATCTCAGCTGGTCCGCTGCAGTGCCTCTTCGACGGCGGAGAGCTTGTTCCAGCAGGCCAAGGCGTTCAGCTCGACGATCCAGCGAAGAGAAGCGTTGTCGTCGCTGAAGGAGAGAGAACTGAAATCCTATGGCGAAACACTCGCTTATATAGCCAGTCGCCCCGCCCATTTTGGCGGGCTTTGGCGCGCTGCATCGCCATAGGCTTGCGCAGCTATGCCGCGCCGTCATTGGTTCAAAAAGTTTTCCAGTTAGAACCAATGGCCGTGCAGTTACACTGCGTTATTGAAAAAGGCTTCAGCATCGAGGAAAAAAGGAGTTTTTCCCCATACGCAGTACGAGTGAAGTATCAAAAGGGAACACACGATACATAATCCTTTACACACATGAAAAATGTGAAGGCGCCCCCAGTGGCCGATTTCTTTTCGATTTCTCACAGGCCTCTAGGGCCGTGAGTCAAACAGGCCCAGTGAGTTTCGTTCCGATCGGCCTCCGTTAACCTTGTCCGATAGCTGCTCAATCTTCAGTGGCTGATTCCAGTTTTCAAGTCTATAGGGGTAATGGTGAAGCAGTGTTGCCAAGTCCGCGGTTTTTCCGCAGAATTGGGCTAGTTTTACACTGTTGCCGCGGGTTGTTTTTCATGTCCGTGGGTTGAATCGACCCAAAATGACATGATATTTACCAGGGGATCCCTGCCAAAAATGCAGTTTTACCCCCCGGAATGCAATTTTTACTGTGGGACCCCCCTGAAATGCCTTTGGGCTAGTTTTAAGGAGCAATTGGGCGGGTTTTGTTGTGAAAACCTGGCAACTCTGCGGTGAAGTAGTTATAGCCATTTTCATGTTTTTTCCTGTTACAGCTCTTTCCAGTCGCAGCTTCCTTTTTCATGCGACCACAGAATGAGCTCTTACATAGGTATGCTGAGTTTGGTGAAAAATCTCATACCATTCATGAGTTATATGTTAGTAAAAGTGGCTCCACCCACCTCAAACTTTTTGGTGGCCCTTTGCAGTTTCAGCTTTCAGCTGCGCTAATTTGGGCCAAAAATCTAGGACTAGTTTGAAAAAGTAGGATTTTAAAAAAATCCAAAATACTCTAAAGTTCTCTCTTTGTCTTGAGCCAAGGAGTCACACATAAGCCTAACGGTTTAAGAGTTATGATCCATTTCGTACTTTTGACTGCCCCCATCAGGCTGATCAGGGCTAGCTTTGGTGACGTTGTAGACGGTGTGAGTACTACCAGCCCTCAAAGTTTCAAGTCTCTATGACTTACAGTTTGGTCTGCCCGATAACTTTTAGGGGAGAATGAATGCTGATCCTTGGAAATTTTAACAATGCCAAGTTTCAGCACTATGCGCTTGAACCCCTAAATAAAAGTAAGTAAGTCCAGGTCACTGGTAATTTTTATGTAAATCAAAAGTTTTAAAAAAAAGTAAACATTTCTGCTGGAAAACTCTATAAATATACAATATTATGTAGGCTGTTTCAAGCTCATAGAAGTGAGTGTGGTACCCATGGAAACGGTGGTCAAGCCAGCATAGTGACAGAACAACCAGTAAGAGAATGAAAAGCACACCTTTAGAAACAAGTCTGTCCATCCCATGCACTTGTTTTGCTGCTGTTTATATCAATTATTACTCTTCCTCCAACTGTTTTTTTTTTCTAAACTCTGAGTTCCCATGGAAATTGTCTTACTTTCCCATTAAAATTGTTTTATAGCCTAATGGTGGTTACCGAGAAAAGTAGTGTTCAGCTCGTCATGTGATCTCAACATGTAGGCCCCCATGAGGTGACCCACTCCATGTAAAATAAAACAGCCTTTATAAGGCTACTGATATGACTGGAGTATGAATTTCTACACATAGTTTTTAAAATTACTATACATTTTCATATGTAAAACATTATTATTTATTCTCTTTTATTTTTTTAAACATTTTAATTATATATGTTGCCATATCATAAACTTACTTTTCGTAACAAAAAAAAAAAAAAAATGTAGTAAATAGTTTGTGCTGTTACCAGCTCCGTCCTATAGGTGGCAGTGATAAATACCGAGTGTATAGCATCTGTCATTTACAAGGCAAAGAAGTGGGTGTCGACGGTGTTGTTGACATTGCCCAGCAGCACTATAAAAGTTCTCAGGAGTGATATGGCAGTATTGTCAACCGTTTCAAATATATGTTTTCAGCCGGACAGTTGAAAACACAGAACCGTCAGATGACTGTGCACTTCGGTTGATTTTGTGGAAGTGGCTGTGAGTAACGTTACATTCTGCTTTTCTGGGTTGGGACAAGACAGAATACGAGGTCAATGATCGCAACAGCTTGTTTCTCAGAACAGTTAGACTGTTTGTTTCCTGTTATTTCACATGTATGTGGGTATTACGCTGATTTATTATTTACTTTTTGATGCATGAATTACTAAATAACTAGGGAAGTGATTTTGATCATTTACTTTTTGATGCATGAATTACTAAACCACTAAGGAAGTGATTATTTTTTGCTTCAAAACAAGAATATAATTATTCAAAATATTTTTTAAATGATGTATTTTGAGAGGGGTACACATTTGTCCACTGTAGTGGACACTATTCATTTATGGTTGTAATGTAAACCAATATTAACCAGTGGCAACTAGTAAGAAAGCATGTCCGTTATAACAATAATTAACTTGCAACATTTATTATGAGCATGTAAAATAACATGCTGTAATGAATTACGATCCTGAATAGAAAAGATTGCAGATTGTATCAGTATCTGAACCTTCCTCTCGCCACACACACACACACACACACAACCCCCCCACCACAAATGCACGTGCACGTGCACACGTCTTTCTTGTGTACGTGCTGTTTACTGCATGTCCATATTGCTTTATTTCCACAAAATATACGCACAAAATATACGACAAAAATGCACGCAATATTAACCTAAATGTTCTTCTGAAAACTTTTTTTTACATTTTTGTTTTGTTAAAAGATATTTTAAACATCATATAGTCTATTTATGTATACTAAAAACATTTATAATACCAATACTTCTACTACTACTACTACTAATAATAATAATTTATAAAAATAATTTATTATTTTTAAATAATGATTTTAATAGTCAGAGTAGAGGTTAATGGAAACTCATAGAAATCCAATGAACATATAAAGCCTTTAATGCCGAAAAAAATAATTTATGGAACTTCCATAACTTATTTTTTTGGCATTAAAGGCTTTATATGTTCATTGGATTTCTATGAGTTTCCATTAACCTCTACTGAAGGTAAACTACAGCAAATTAAAAATGTGCTTCACCACTTTTGTTGGCCATGTTGAATTTTTGTTGACACTAAAAATGGACAGTGATATAGAATTATGGGAAAGGCCTCAGGTAAACAGTTGTGGTGGTTTAGATGTAGTATTACACCCTGAATTGTCAAAAAATGGCTTTTATCTGTACATTGTAGTGGACGTTGTGCATCATAGGGTTTAAGGTGATTGCGCAGGCATGGCTGACTGATTTCTAGTACACAAGAAGCAAACATGCATATCTTCTCTTCACTCAAGGTAAATAAATGTGTCTTTTAGGTTATCAGTATGACTCGCGATATCATTCTTGGAGATGAACTGCCCGACTGGGTTGGGGCAAAAGAGTTTTATCAGAAGTATGATCCCAAAGAGGTGATTGGCAGGTGAGTATTTGTACTATTCAGCAATTGTTTTGATGTCCTGTATTGAGATGTCTTGTGTAACTAAACTGTCCCATGTGCAGAGGTGTGAGCAGTGTGGTGCGCAGATGTGTTCACAAACACACGGGGCAGGAGTTTGCAGTGAAGATCATTGAGATCACTGCGGAGAAAATGACAGAACAGCAGTTAGAGGAGGTGAAGAGCTCCACGCTGAAGGAGATCCATGTGCTTACTGTGGTGAAGGGCCACCCGTCCATCAGTGAGTCTGAATGGGACTGCTAATGTTTGAAATGATGTGTTCAGCCCTTTCTGAGTAGTAACTGGCCTTATTTTTTGCTCTTTTTTCAGTCACACTTATTGATTCTTATGAGTCAACAACCTTCATATTTTTGGTATTTGACCTGTAAGTATATTATATTATATTATATTATATTATATTATATTATATTATATTATATTATATTATATTATATTATATTATATTATATTATATTATATTATATTATATTATATTATACCATTCAAAAGTTTGGGGTCAGTATGAATTTTATTTTTATTTTTTTAAATTAATACTTTCATTCAGCAAGGGTGCATTAAATTAATCAAAAGTGAATGTTAATGTATATGTTGTAATTTCAAACAAAATTCACATACAACTTTTTGTATAGCATGAGGAGAGGAGAACTATTTGATTACTTGACTGAAAAAGTCACTCTCAGTGAAAAGGAAACCAGGTGAGTTTTTTTTTTTTTTATCTTCTCAAATCTTGCTTAAAGCTTCTGTGGTAGCAAATTTTTCTTCTCATACCATATTTTGGTTGCAAATGTTCTTGCCTTTAGGAGTATGATGCGTGCTCTTCTGGAGGCTGTCCAGTATCTACATTCTCTAAATATTGTACATCGTGACCTCAAACCTGAAAATGTGCTGCTAGATGACCAGGGACACATCAAACTTTCTGACTTTGGCTTTTCAGTCCAGCTGAGGCCTGATGAAAGACTAAGAGGTGAGAAAATCAACACTGTCCTTTCACAGCAGCAAATCAATTCAAAACCCATTTAACTGAACAACATACATTGTTTGAACACTGGTCTTTGTCAATTTCCCTTGTTAGAGTTGTGTGGAACACCAGGATATCTTGCACCAGAGATTCTGAAGTGCTCCATGGATGAGACACATGAGGGATATGGAAAAGAGGTTGACCTGTGAGTAAATAATACTCATATTGTGCTATTAAACCTGATTAAACCTTTCTTTGGGTCACAAAAGCATTGTGGATGGTTCATCGTCTGTTCCATGTTTTCCCACAGGTGGGCTTGTGGTGTGATCCTATTCACACTTCTTGCTGGCTCTCCACCGTTTTGGCATCGCAAACAGCTGCTGATGCTGAGAATGATCATGGAAGGCCGGGTACCAGTTTAGTTCTCCAGAGTGGGATGACCGGTCTGACACCGTCAAAGACTTGGTGAGATGCTTAGCATTGTCTTAAAGGGATAGTTCAGCCAAAAATGCAAATGATCCCATGATTTACTCACCCTCAGGCCATCCTCGGTGTATATGACTATTTTCTTTTAGATGAACACAATTGGAGCTATATTCAAAAATATCCTGGCACTTCCAAGCTTTATAATGGTATTGAAAGATAAAAACATTGACCACCAATCAGAATACATGCTGCTTTAAAGAGCTTGAGCATTTAAAGCAGCAGTTGACAAAACTCAGCTTGTGCTTAGAATAAACAGAATGATACTGACCATTGATGTGGACGCTAATATAGTTATCTTTTTAGTTATTGTTCTTGGTGTGAACGGGCCTTTAGCCTGGAGCATACAGGCTAACTGTCATCAATATTGAGAAATGTACCCATATGTGCATTACACTCTTTGCTTAAAAATTTGAAATTCCCTTAGATCTCAAGACTTTTAGTGGTGGAACCCGCACTTCGCCTCACAGCTGAGCAAGCTTTAGCTCATCCTTTCTTCCGTCAGTACCAAAAGGAGGATGTGCAGCTATTTAGCCCCAGGAAGACATTTAAGGTGCGTTTTTTCATTTATATACACTACTATTCAAAACTTTGGGGTTGGTATGATTTTTTTTTTTTAAATGTTTTGAAAGAAGTCTCTTTCAAAAAGCTCACCAAGGCTGTATTTATTTGATAATAAATACAGTAATATTATGAAATATTATTACAATTTAAAATAACTATTTTCTATTTTTATACATTTTAAAATACAATTTATTCCTGTGATGGCAAAGCTGAACTTTCAGCATCATTACTCCAGTCTTCAGTGTCACATGATCCTTCAGAAATCATTCTAATATAATGATTTGCTGCTCAAGAAACTTTTGGCTTAAATAAAAAATAAAAAAAAATAGCAAGATTCTTTTTTTGTTTTTGTGGACAACAGTATAATTATATTAGTATAATCCCAACTGTAATTCAAAACTGTTCTTTGCATTTTCAGGCCCTGATCTTGACTGTGTTAGCTTGTATAAGAATGCAGTGCCGCTACTACCGAGCCAGACCATTAACAAAGGAGCTCCTAGCAAAAGACCCTTATTCCATCCGCGGTGTGCGCAAGCTGATTGACGGCTGTGCTTTCCGCATATATGGACACTGGGTCAAGAAAGGAGAGCAACAGAATCGAGCTGCTCTTTTCCAGAACACTGCTAAAATCGTTCTACTGGGCCTTGAAGACCTTGAAAACTAAAGGTCATGTTTTTGTTTCTAAAGATAATCCCTCATCTGTCCATTAACAGTTTTATTGTTCTTTTTTTTTTTTTTTTTTTTTTGTGGTTAGGGCTATCGCCTGTCTAATAGGCGCACAAAACGGCTATTTATAGATAATTTTTTTTTTTTTTGTCTTCAAAGAGGGATGGTGCTTTTTGATTTTAACAGCATGCCATGTGACCTCATTTTAACCACTCACTGTGGATTTTAGTTTTTAAAAATGTATGGTTTTATCACATACTTATTGGCGGCTGTACCTTCTGATATTGTTTATTATATGGACCAGCTTGATATGAAGAGATAAAGTAAAAAAATAACTAGGAATTACAATTGCCTATCAGACTGAACAGAGCTTCTTTCCAAGTCAAGCTCTTTAGCCTTTGTCTGTTTTTGACACAAAGCACATTGTATTTGAATTTATTATTACTGTTATGTTTCGAAAACAATTCCAGGTTGTTAAAGCCTAAACCATAGATGAACAGGGAACATTTAACAATGTGGAGAGGATTTTAAGACTTTCAATACAAAGCATAACATACTTGAAACATAGCATTACTACTGAGAATCCTTACAAAATTATGTGTACAGTTTTATTCCTTTTTACCCTCTACATATGTTTTACCACTTGTTGCTTTTTATTACAGTCAACTAGACATTGTCCATTCATCATCAAGGTACTGTAGTAATTTTAAACAGGTATATATATATACGAATAATATAATTACTGTATTTTATGTGTTTTTACTTTTTGAAATGAGTGGTTTCCAAAACTAAACTAAAGATGTGGAACATATTTTCTTACTTCTTAACTTGAATTTTGGCCTCCAGTTTACTAATGGTATCATTAAGCTGATCAGCACTGTCCTGCAGACGTTGTTGTAGCTGAGCAGTCAAGCGCATCACTTCATCCCTCACTTCTTTTTGAACTATGGACCTGAGCTCAGACTTTGAAGAAGACCCTTGTGAGAAAAGAAAAAAAACATAAACATATACATATACATGTATTTTATTTGTTTAATGTAGTGAGTATTACATATTAGAGCATGCAGTCTGGCATAAATATGTAATCTCTATTTAATTTTTTTTTTCTTTACAGGTTTTCTAAATTACTAAAATCTAAATAAAAAAAAAATAGCAAAAATATTTTTGCTTAAATGTTTTAGTGCAAAATGGGCATAAAATTATAGTTCCACTACAGTGTATACTTTCATTTAAATTTAGCTATTTTTATATTTTAAACAAAAAAAGACAATTAAATATTACATTATGCATTAATAATAATAATTGATAACACTTTGGGAAATACATTTGTTACAGTATTTATTAATCTTTATTAAAGTTCATTAATAAAAATGGTGTTCAACTGTTCATTGTTGGTTCATGTAAGCTTAGATCCATTAAATAATATTAACAGATACAACGTTTGTTTTTAGTAATGTATTAATAAATTATTAAATTAATATTAATTGAGATTAATAAATGCTTTAGAAGGATTTTTCGTTGTTAGTTCATGTTTAATAATATAGTTAACTAACGTTAACAAATGGAACCTTATTGTGTTACCTAATGAGTTGTCAAGTGTGAGAAGAAATGGATGAACTTATACACTGATTTATACTAAAAGAAATAGATATTTAGGGCCTATGCCTTATTCATGCTTGCTGGGTTGTTTTGAGTTGTCTTATTTAAAGAATTAAATTAAACCAGTTGATAAGTACTGTAATATATTAGTACATTGGTTGGGACTGCCTGTCTCTGTGGTCTTCATTTCTGGTAGTGCATCACTTTGTTGAACTTCTCCATCCATTTCTGTCTCTTTCTCAGTTTCTCGTTCTCCATCTGTAGCACTTTCTTTAAACAAAAAATGACAGTATATACTTTTAAATCTCAGTTGTATGATAGAGAGAGAGAGAGAGAGAGATGTTATTTTATCAAGTGAGCATTAGTATACCAGATTGGGCAGTTTCCTCTATATCTGTGTCCTCCTCAGGCATTCCAGTATATGACAAGTATATATCCAACTGTACCTTACCATACAAGAGGAAGAGGTCATAAACATGTTAACATAAATTAGAAGTTAGTACTAAAACTACACAGTATTTGGCCTGACAAATCCATAACCTCATACATACCTCTGGAGTAAAAATGTATTTGTATAAAAAGTAATGTCTCATATATGTGTTGATGAAATAGTATAAAATTTGTGTCACTTGCTCCGAGCTGAAAAGGTCAATACTGAAAGGAGGCCTCTGTATTTAATGGGGGAAAGAACAAAAAAAAAATTTTTTTTTATAACATTATAACTGTTTTTACTGTCACTTTTGATCAATTTGATGACTGAATAAAATTTGACTGAATTAAATTCTTAAATTTCTTCCAAAAAAATAAAAAAATAAAATAAAATCTTACTGACCCCATACTTTTGAATGGTATATTGTATCTACATACCCTGACTGAATGGCAAAGCAGAAGTTCACTGCAGTAGGTCAAACAGTGATCAGTGTTATTGAGGGGTGTTTCTGAAAAATTGACAAGAATGCTTTAATATTATATATGAGAATATTATATTGTACAAAATTATAAAGATACAGTTCATTCTACAATAACATGATTACTATGGCTGCATCACCTGTGTTAAATTGATGCACGTTTTTTATAATGGAGACAAGAACAGAGGTTTGTTCCCTGTTGAAATTTTTCTCTCTGCAGAACAGCACTAGATTTGTATACAACTCAAGAAGTACTCTCTGTTTTGGCTGAGGCACATCAGAGACCAGTAATGCACCGCACAAAATCCTAGAGGGGAAGCAAACAATGTGCATTTATGTAAGATCAAGCAATGTCCTGAACATCTTGCATCAGTTATTTTTAGCGTCATTCCTGTTATGCAGCACCTTCTGTAATTCATATAAAAGGGTATAAAAGATTTTTAGAAATTTCTCTGGTCTTTCTCAGGCATTTAACTAATCAATTTTAACTTAGTTATTTACACAATGGCAGAATTAGCAGTTTGCCTAACAAGAAAAAAGAAGTGGTAAAGTTAGCCACTGTTCAGGGATGGACTGAAAGTTAGTTTACATGAGGGTGTCAACTTGAAGTTAATTTTGATATTTTTTAACTATTTTATATTTTATAATGTCATACTAATTTTATGTAGTCGTATATAAAACGTCTAACTGTTTAAAATTAACAAATTACAATAAAATATTTTAAAATTAAATAATGTTGTATGATTTGATTCCCGTTTGATTTTCAACGGGAATGAAATCGAGGGATAGACAGTCTATACTACATCTCTTCAGTGGGTTGTACTGTTATTTAATGTGTTTTTGGATTCGTCTTCTGACGAAACACAGCAAAATATCTTTCCAAGTAATTTAAGTAGACAAAAAAAAAAAAAAAAAAAATTGAGCTTTTTACAGTGGATGCCATTGAAAACACGGTAAAATCATGGCGCTGCTCTGAATAAGGTCTATACCACAAAATTAACCTAATATACTCGTTTAGCAATATTTGTAATATAAATGTAAACCTTTCAATCTCTGGTATGGAACTGGTCTTCTCAATCTCTTCCATATCACTGTGTTTCAGATCAGCCCTAGAAATGCAGTCAACAAACAAGAATTATTGAGGATGTTTGTGTCTAAATATGTAGATAATGCAAACTGCATTGAATTTTTATTTTTAAATTTTTTGGGACCTACCATAACAGCACCCGTGCTCTTGGAGGCTGGGACACCTACAAAAGATTATAATTAATGTATAAAAATGTATACAATATTTTATCTCTAGATTCCATGAAAGAGTATAGTTTTTACCTTAATGTTCTCAAAAGGCTGCATTTCTCCCCAGTGACAGCCTCTGAAAACGGCTCTATAAAAATATTGATCTAAACCACCTGTATCTGTTGTATCCGGTTGTATCGTATCCTAGCAACTATTTTTTTTCTTCTGTAAAAACCCCCACCAACCACTGATTAATAGCGCCAACTTAAAAGTCACGAAATCCTCACACGAGTTTGCACTTTATTAATTATTTTTAATATAAAATTGAACCGATCAAAAATATGAACCAAATGTAAATATTGTTTGAATTACACGTGTTTCAAAAAAAAAAAAAAAAACTATTATTAAGAACAACGTTTAAGAACTTTTATTTTCACCCTGCCATTTAGGGGAAGTGACGTAAAATATCAGACTAGCACGAAAGAGTCCACAACCATACGTTGTTCAAATCGCTCACTTCGAGCAAATACATCTGTGATTACAACAAATGTCCAAAAAGGTATGAGTGCTATAAACAAAGTGTTTTACACATATGTGAGGGCCTGTCTAAATCCGTTCACTTTTATTTTGATAGACATAATTTTGTCCTATAGTGTCAGTGTTCACATATCTGCTGTTCTTCCTGTTTTCCGGTCGGAGCGCAGGTTTGTTTCTGGGTGCAAAAAAATCACTAAGGCAAATATATTTTACTACACATTTGTAACCATGAAGTACATAAAACGTTGTCGTATGATATGCGACATATAGTTCTAACATAATGCAATTTATAATGTAAAAAAAGGCCCATGTTTTGACGGTTGTAGCTCGCTTGCTAGGCTTCAGCTAGCAGCGAAGCTAAACTCACTCAAAGCGCCACTGTTGCCTAAAATTAATTGAAATTTTTTTTTTTTTTACTGCTAAAAAATGTGCTATGCTTTATATGACTATTTTACCTTCTTTATTTTTTGTTTCAATATGAAGTATAATAAAATAAAAAGCAATTAGATCGAAGACGTCCGCCGTGTTAACCAGCATATGACAGAAAATCTCAAAACAGTGAATTACATCACAAGTGTTTCAGTTTAAATCTCCTCATTATTGTTATCGTTAAAGCGAAGATTCGACGTTTAGTTTTGTTTAGGGAGAACATATTAATATCTTGACCACGTATAGGCAATTTTAGGCCAGAGTAGGAAGGTTTTACCTATGCAAAATCTCTTTACAGAGATCATTGTTTGATAATATCAGTACTGATGTACACATTGTAATATTACTTAGTTATAAAAATGTTAAAAATAAAAATGTCAAGCACTTCCTCACCCACCATCATGTTCAAATCCATATGACTTTGTTTTTCTTCAAACACAAAAAGAGATGTTGTGCAGAATGACAGCGTCAGCTGTCATTCAATTTTACTGCATCTTTTTTTCATACAATGATAGTGAATGATAACTGGGGCTGTAATTCTGCCTAACACCTCTTTTTCTTTCAAAAGAAAGTCATACAGCATGAGGGTGAGTAAATTATGACAATTTGGTTGAACCTTTAATTTAAAAATGTCTGTCCTTTTAAACAAATTGATGCTTACCCTTTAATTTGCCTCTGTCAGGGTTCTAAATAATATAATAATAATAATGTTCAATAATTTGTCTAACACTGTGAATTTTGTAGGGAAGCATGTCTGGAACAGGGGGCGGGAAGCGCCCCTCAGGAGGGGATAGTCCCCCTGGCGCTCCTGAAAAAAAGCTGAAGAAAGAGGAGAAGACTACCACCACTCTCATTGAGCCCATCCGCATTGGAGGAGTTTCTTCTACGGTTTGTTTCATGTTGCCACCAAAACAAAAAAGCATTGTAGCTGTCGGGTGCAGTCATGCAATATGCAATATTTTGTGTTTGGAAAGTGGATTTATAACATAGACATCATTAAAAACAATCTCAAGTAGGGGTGATACTGAACTCACCTTACGATACTATTGCAATACTTTAAGCCAAAATAAGGAATACTTCTAAGACATATGGTAAAAAACATACTGTTGATTAAAATGCTGAATTTGGTATTACGTTAGAGGTGGATTTGAATAGGCTTGGTCCTGGTCCCCAATGGACAGGGCAATGGTGACACCATATTCATGATTCTGAAGCTAAAAGTACAGAATTATGTTATACACATATGCTTGCATTTTGTCACTGACTACATATATTACAATAATGTTTAAAATCAGACATTTGTCATTATCAGGACCCACAAATATTACCCCTTGCGTTATTATATATTGTACATTATATATACATTATAAATTATACACAGTTGTTGTAGTAGAGTGTTGATACCGTCATTTTACACTGGACTGCTTCACAAACAAGGGTCAGTTTTGCACAAAAGATTAACATTACGGCACATGCTAGTCGATAAGTTGAACCAACTCCACAGAAACTACATAAACTTATCCACTAACCGTTCAGAAACGTCCAGTTTCATTCTAAAAGTTGTAACTCTCCATCAGTGTCCGACTCCGGTTTGAACAATGTAAGGCTGAACACAGTTACTGACAATCTTTATTTTGGCTGAGTGAGATTCTCCAGCTTTGTTCTTGTTGAGCAACTGAAGTGCGAGCTGTTAAATCTCCACCCTCTTTTGGAAAGCGGGCAGGGAGCAGCAGCTCATTTGCATTTAAAGTGACACACACAAAAACAAAGTGTTTTTGTTCACACCCAAATAGGGGCAAATTTGACAAGCTATAATAAATGTTTTGAGCTGAAACTTCAGACACATTCTGGGGACACCAGAGACTTATATTACATCTTGTAAAAGGGGCATTATAGGTCCCCTTTAAACAGTTGTGCTGTGTAATATTTTTATGGAAAGTGTGATTTTTTTTTTTTTTTTTTTTTTTTTTTTTCAGGGTTCTTTGATGAATAGAAAGTTCAAAAGTACAGCATTTATTTGAAATAGATATCTTTTGTAACATTTTGTTCAACATGTCACTTTTGATCTATCTTTACTGAATAAAAGTCTGCCCACATACTTTTTATTTGTAGTGTTTTAAACATTCTGTCATAACCTTCAAAACCTTTGTAGACAAGATTGACTTCTCTACATTGTTGTATTGAGCTTCTGTAATTTTGCCCCAAATTTTTTTTGTGCAGGAGGAGATGGACATGAAGGTCATTCAATTCAAGAACAAGAAGCTCTGCGAACGCCTTGAGCAGAGACAGGCTTTGGAGGATGAGTTGAGAGAGAAGATTGAGAAGCTGGAGAAGAGGCAGGCCACTGATGACACCACGCTGCTTATTGTCAACCGCTGTTGGACTCAGGTTCACCACTTTTCTTTTATTCCAATGCTATACTCATTTGCTGTACATACTTTTGTAATGATACTGCTTTAGCACATAGAAATGAGTAGCAAAACAAAATATACATTCCTCATGTGACATTTTATAACAGATAATAGTAATATTATAAGGACTTATTTGAACTTTTATTTTCACAGCTCGAGGAAAATATCCATGAATTGCTGCAGCATGTGGAGCCCAAGGATGCTCCAGCACCTGTCCAGACCCCTGTCACCCCTCCTGTTCCGGCAGACGTCCCTGTTCCCGCTGCAGCTCCAACACCTGCTCCTGAACCTTCTGCTCCTTTGCCGGCTCCAATGGAAGGGGAGGATGGCCTCCCCCAGCCTCCACCTTCAGCTGAGGGGGTGGAAGAAGAACCACAACAACCAGTGCAAGAAAAGGAACAGACACAGGAGCAAGAGCAGCAACAGCAGCTGCCTGACTCTGTGGAGAAGCCGACTGATAAACCAGCGGAGGATGGAATTCCCGGTAAATATACTAGGAGTTAGACTCCAGTGCACTTAGCATGTGAAACATGTAAAATAAAGCAATTATTCATGAAAGCTCTGGATTTAATCTCAAGATCGATCAGGGCCACAAATGCGGGGATATCACTAAATTGCTGGTGCATTGTCTGATTAGCATCATTAATGTGATTGGATGTAATACTTCCTGCTTCCAATGCAATCAATAACTTATTTCTATTTTGATTTCTTTTATTACTGTTGTGCCGGGTCAGAAATCAATGAGGGATCACCAAAATTAATACAAATGCCCACAAAATTCAAGATATAATTGCAAAAAAGTACTTGTTTGAGATCTTGTTTTTTATATTATAACATATGATATAATTAAGCAATCTCACTAGAGCAAGAGAGATATTTTCAAGAATATGAGCATGATTGCAAACGTGATATTGATTTTATACACATGTTCAATAAACAATAACTTAATATTACATGACTTACCTTTTAGACACAAGTTTTTGCTCTATTTCTAAGTATTTAAAAGTATTGTTTTATTTTTAAATAATGAATTTCAGCATTATTTATGCAGTTGTAATTGTACTAATTCAGATTTTCTAGTTGTATGTATTGAGTAACTATAAGACATTTGTCAGAAAAAAAAAGATTTTCTTTTGACTAAAAGTTGAATAAACTTATAATAATAAATTCTGACTATTGTTTCATATGTCAGGCTTTACAGAGTTAATAAGACCACAAATATAATATAAAACAATAATCCATCTAGTGTCTATTAGCTGCTAGGCCACATAGAACCTGCCCATAGCTGCTTGTACTATTCACATTCATTATTGTATTTGATCTGTTTTGTAGCCCCTCCACCTCCACCACCTCTCAGTGAGAGCGCAAAGGCTTTCCTGGCCACTCTGGATAACAGCAGTGAGGAGGAGCTCACGCTGCAGCTACAGGACAGGATGCAGTTCAGCAAGGGTGCTGTGGCCTGCATGGTCTGCATCTTTGACCGCCTGCATAGCAGCATTGACGAGCTGTGTACTAGAGTGGAGTCAGCTGGTAAATTAAGAGCTAATTTGGTGTGATTTTCAAAGCACAAAATGTTTATTACAGAAAAAAGTATCTGAAAGTTTTAGCTTGATCGCTGTATGAGCAAACACTAAACTTGTGTTCTTTAACTTTGTTCTTATCAGTGTGTGAAGATGACAGTCAGCGAGAAATAATTGCCACAAACCGCACACTTCTAGAGGAGAATAATCGACTGCAAGACCTTGCTTCCTCCCTTCAAGGGAAACACCACAAAATGTCATTAGAGGTATCTGTTAGCCTAATTTTGTTTGACCAAATTTTATATATATGAACTAAGTTATACACTATCATTGAAAAGTTTGGGGTCAGTAAGGAAAGGAAGGAAACATTAAGCAAGGAAACATTAAATTGATCATATTGTTAAAATAAAATTGTTTCAAATAAATGCTGTTTTTTTACTTTCTATTTATCAAAGAATCCTAAAATAATATATCTTGGTTTCCACAAAAATATTATGCAATACAACAGTGATAATAATAAAAAAATATTTCTTGAGCACAAAATCAGAATATTAGAATGATTTCTGAAAGATCATTTTGATACTAAGAATGGTTGCTGAAAATACAGTAATGTCTGCTGAGAATGAAAGTAATAGTATTACTGTTCTTACTGTACTTTTCAAATAAATGCAGCCTTGGTGAGCATAAGAGACTTCTTACAAAAACCCCAAACTTTTGAACAAAAAATAGTAGGCTAAATCGTGCGCACAATTTAGCAAATTGAATGAACGAAATAGTAAATTGTGCGTTTGTCTTGAACCCTTAGCTGTCCTTAAGTCTAGTCTTTGCTTCCACAGTATAATGAACTGGTTGACAAAGTTACGAGTTCTGAGACAAAAGTGTCTGAAATGGAAACTGCTGTTGAGGACCTGCAGTGGGACATCGAAAAACTCCGTAAGAGAGAGCAGAAGCTGAATAAACACCTAGCAGAAGCTCTGGAGCAGGTCAGCTTTCTCTTCACCTCTGTTTCATCCTGTTTAAAAATGAGCAATTTATTTTAACTTCCCTAAAATTTAATTAAAACATAAATTTTCAGTTTTCATGCAATCTATTTCTTTGCCATTTTTGATCCTTCATAGTAACCAATGTATTATGTGCTGTTTGTACTGTGCTATCAGTACTTCCTGTGATAAAGGAAATTGTACTGCAGAAGAATGTACTAGTTGTCTTGCGTCACTTACAGTAGAGACAGTTGACCACATTTTATCTGCTTATAGTTGGAATATGAGTATTAATAAAGATACGATTATCTGTTATTTATTAATTTCTTGAATGTGTTCCCCCCCCTAAATCAGCTTAATTCCGGTTACCATGCCACTGGCAGTTCTGGTGGGTTACCAGGTGGTCAAATCACTCTAAGTATACAAAAGGTAAAGTGAGAAACAATGTTTAGTATTATTTATATACTACTGTAGTATTTATTAATACATTTAATATATATATATATATATATATATATATATATATATATATATATATATATATGTGTGTGTGTGTAGAAATTTAGCTTTTATCTTTTAATATTTTTTTGTTTTCTTTATAATTTTAAAGTTTTATTAACTTTGTGATTTTTATTTATATATATATTTTTATTTAGCTTTTATTTGTCAGTTTATAGTAATTTTAGTACTTCAACTTATTTATTTCAGTTAGTTGGCAAAGCAACATTTCTAGTTTTTCATCTAATATTTATATTTTGTTTTACTTTATTTCTGGTTTATTACAGTTTAAAACAATTTATTACATCTAAAACAATTTATGTTCATTTTAATTTTAGTTTTAGTTAACCATAACAACACTTGTATGATTGTGTGAAATATTTCTTGGAATGATGTAGATCTGATTCCAATCTGATTTGTACATCACTTTGCGTAATGAGTATTTCTCTACTCTCAGTTTGAATCTCTGAATGCCGAATTAGAGCAGAACCAGGAACTTGCTAATAGCCGCATGGCAGAGCTTGAGAAACTGCAGCAAGAGTTACAGGAAGCTGTTCGGGAGAGCGAGAAACTGAAGGTGGTAGAGTTCAATAAGCGTACAAAAAAAATTAGGTTTTTTTTTTTTATGACTGGTATTACTGACCTCCACATCCCTTTGTAGATGGATCTGAGGAATATACCAGAGGAAGTGTTGAAGGAGACGCCAGAGTACAAGTGCCTCCAATCACAGTTCTCTCTGCTGTACAATGAGTCTCTGAGTGTAAAAACCCAGCTGGATGAAGCCAGAGCTCTTCTGCTTACAGCCAAAAACGCTCATCTACGGCAGATAGAGCACATGGAGGTGAGAGGGATGATGGGACAGAAATGATTGCTGGTAGTCATATCTGAACATGTTTTTTTTGTGATTGTTTGAATGTCTTTCTCTTTTCTGTTTGTAGAGTGATGAGTTGTCTCTTCAGAAGAAGTTACGCACTGAGGTCATCCAGCTAGAGGACACTCTGGCCCAGGTGCGCAAGGAGTATGAAATGCTACGGATAGAGTTTGAACAGAATCTTGCAGCCAATGAGCAAGCAGGTAATGTCACTCGTACAAGTCTTTTTTTTTTCCGGTTGTCATGCCCTGTGGGCGAGATGGGATTCCTTAGTGGTGAATTTCCCAAGGCCCATTTTATTTTACAGTAACCATGACTGCAGCGAGGAAGTCTATGGGGGTGGTGTATCCTGTCATCACTTTTCTGATTGTTCATTTTAGGCTGGTGTTCAGTTTTTATCTCAGCATCATAAACCGAGATGTCTGTTATTGTATTTGAATGACTATCAGCATCACCATCTCTCTCTTTCTCTTTCTCTTTTCTTTTTCTTTTCCTTCAGGCCCAATAAACAGAGAAATGAGACATTTAATCAGCAGTCTGCAGAACCATAATCATCAGCTAAAAGGGGATGTGCAGAGATATAAGAGGAAACTACGTGAGACACAGATGGAAATAAACAAGGTATTGATCATGCTGGTCTTTGTTGACAGTTTTATGATTTCCCAAAATTACAGAATTTTCAGTGGAAACATTCAGTTACAAAAATATTTTATACCACTAAATCACATATACACACACAGACACATCTCTCTCCTCAGCACATTAAATAAATAAATGTATATATGTGTGCATATATATATATATATATATATATATATATATATATATATATATATATATATATATATATGCACACATATATACATGTGATTTAGTGGTATAAAATATTTTTGTAACTGAATGTTTCCACTGAAAATTCTGTAATTTTGGGAAATATATATGTGTGTGTGTGTGTATATGTATGTATGTGTGTATATATATATATATATATATATATATATATATATATATATACACACACACACACACATATATATATATATATATATATATATATATATATATATATATATATATATATACATATATATATATACATATATATACATACATACAGGTGCTGGTCATATAATTAGAATATCATCAAAAAGTTTATTTATTTTACTAATTCCATTCAAAAAGTGAGACTGATATATTTCAAATGTTTATTTCTTTTAATTTTGATGATTATAACTGACAACTAAGGAAAATCCCAAATTCAGTATCTCAGAAAATTAGAATATTACTTTCTTACTTACAAAGAAAGTATTTTTAGAAATCTTGGCCAACTGAAAAGTATGAACATGAAAAGTATGAGCATGTACAGCACTCAATACTTAGTTGGGGCTCCTTTTGCCTGAATTACTGCAGCAATGCGGCGTGGCATGGAGTCGATCAGTCTGTGGCACTGCTCAGGTGTTATAAGAGCCCAGGTTGCTCTGATAGTGGCCTTCAGCTCTTCTGCATTGTTGGGTCTGGCATATCGCATCTTCCTCTTCACAATACCCCATAGATTTTCTATGGGGTTAAGGTCAGGCGAGTTTGCTGGCCAATTAAGAACAGGGATACCATGGTCCTTAAACCAGGTACTGGTAGCTTTGGCACTGTGTGCAGGTGCCAAGTCCTGTTGGAAAATGAAATCTGCATCTCCATAAAGTTGGTCAGCAGCAGGAAGCATGAAGTGCTCTAAAACTTCCTGGTATACGGCTGCGTTGACCTTGGACCTCAGAAAACACAGTGGACCAACACCAGCAGATGACATGGCACCCCAAACCATCACTGACTGTGGAAACTTTACACTGGACTTCAAGCAACGTGGATTGTGTGCCTCTCCTCTCTTCCTCCAGACTCTGGGACCCTGATTTCCTAAGGAAATGCAAAATTTACTTTCATCAGAGAACATAACTTTGGACCACTCAGCAGCAGTCCAGTCCTTTTTGTCTTTAGCCAAGGCGAGACGCTTCTGACGCTGTCTGTTGTTCAAGAGTGGCTTGACACAAGGAATGCGACAGCTGAAACCCATGTCTTGCATACGTCTGTGCGTAGTGGTTCTTGAAGCACTGACTCCAGCTGCAGTCCACTCTTTGTGAATCTCCCCTACATTTTTGAATGGGTTTTGTTTCACAATCCTCTCCAGGGTGCGGTTATCCCTATTGCTTGTACACTTTTTTTCTACCACATCTTTTCCTTCCCTTCGCCTCTCTATTAATGTGCTTGGATACAGAGCTCTGTGAACAGCCAGCCTCTTTTGCAATGACCTTCTGTGTCTTGCTCTCCTTGTGCAAGGTGTCAATGGTCGTCTTTTGGACAACTGTCAAGTCAGCAGTCTTCCCCATGATTGTGTAGCCTAAAAAAAAAAAATGAGATAATAAAAATACCTATATGGCAGTATATATGGCAGTTTTCAATACTCATGGTATTGAAAATGATATT
Source organism: Hypophthalmichthys molitrix (assembly GCA_037950675.1). Classification (NCBI taxonomy): domain Eukaryota; kingdom Metazoa; phylum Chordata; class Actinopteri; order Cypriniformes; family Xenocyprididae; genus Hypophthalmichthys; species Hypophthalmichthys molitrix. The sequence goes on from CM075503.1 coordinate 18,734,406, forward strand.
GAATATTGATATTTTGCAAAGTATCATATTGAAGAAATTCCACTATTATGCCAACACTAATACAGTAGTGGCCAAAAGTGATGTCCAGCTCATCTTCCCCCTTTATTCAAATATTATTACATTATTTTTTTTTTTTACATTATTATTTTCAGTGCACTTATGTTATTGTATATATGAGCTGTTACTTTCCTCAAAGTAATTGAATTTTCACTAAATATTGTTCTCTACTCCTGTTGTTTTTCAGTTGAAGTGCCAGAGTGGAGATACAGGTGCGCTGATGTTGGAAGAAGGCGTGGGTGATGGAGGACTTGAGGTTAAGAAAGAGGAAGATGATGACCAGGAGGAGGAGGAAGAGAGGAGGAGAGAGCTGGAAAGGCAACGGGCACGGGAGAGAGAGAGGGAGGCGGAGAGAGAGAGGGAGCGAGAAAGAGAGCGGGAGAGACAGCGCAGTGATGAGCTGAAGAGGAAGGACTCTGATGCGCTGAAGATGCTGAGAGGAGAGCTCAAGTACGTCTTATCTTTCAGCCTAAATTAGAGTCGTCAAAAGTACCGACTTCGGTACCTTTTTGGTACTGAAATTTTAAAAATGTGACGCTTTGAGCGCTGTTGAGCGGATTCATAAACACCTCTGATTGGCCATTGTTTTCACGTCTCATCGGATATGTCTGTGATTGGCTTCAATGATCAATGCTGTAAAAACGTTGTAAATAATCATCAATGAAGCTTTTCACCAAGCGCTTACACAGATACACATGGGAGCGTTTGAAAGCAGGCGTCTATCGCGGACCAGTCCGCTGATAGACGCCTGCTTTCAAACGCTCCCTCTTTCAAAACTTCCATGTGCTTTCAAGCGCTGCCATGCGTTGATCATTGTAGCCAATCACAGACATATCCAATGAGCGCGTCAACACAATGGCCAATCAGCAGTTTTTATGAATCCGCTCAACAGCGCTCAAAGCGTCACATTTTGAAAATTTCAGTTCCGATTGGTCAGAACTGAAAAGTCAGAGTTGTCAAAAGTCTGTACTTTTGACAACTCTAGCCTAAATTATGATTCTCAGTGCTGCTTGACTCATATTATTATCTGCTTATATCTCAATCATGCTGAATATAAATGGACAATCATAATTAATATGCAGTGGCCCCAAGAAGTATTTGGTCTCACCTAAAAAAAAATTAATTGCATCACATAACAAAATATCGAAGCAAGTGACATATTTTTTTTATAAATAATAAAACATACTATTTAAAATGAAAACAGCATTTGGACACTGTGTTGTATTTTAATGTGTTTTATTTTGGGCAGCTATAATATCATCTTTTAAATGCCATTATATAGCATTTAATGAACTTAAGATCTGAGTCACCTTACCCACACATGAATTGTGTTATGTCAACAGAAAAGCTCAGGAGTCTCAGAAGGAAATGAAACTACTGCTAGACATGTACAAATCAGCCCCAAAGGAGCAGCGAGACAAAGTGCAACTTATGGCTGCAGAAAAGAAGTCTAAAGCAGAGGTACGTGATCCCACTAAGCCTTGCTGTCTTTCTGTGAGGCGAAACCATTAACATGCAAATCACTTCAGGTGGTCCTTCTCTTAATGCTAAAATCAACATTGTCTGGCAGGTGGAAGAGTTGAGGCTGCGAGTGCGGGAATTGGAAGAGAGGGAAAGAAAAGAAAGCAAAAAGCTGGCAGATGAAGATGCCCTCCGCAAGATCCGTGTGGCCGAGGAGACCATCGAACACTTGCAGAAAAAACTGGCTGCTACTAAACAGGTGGTGTGTCTAGTCGCTGAACCAAGTTATTCTAAACAATTGTTTTAGATTCTTTCTAGATCAACAACCTCTGTAGCTTTGAAGTGACAGTGCCCGTGTGGACCTTTCAGGAGGAAGAGGCTCTGCTGAGCGAGATGGATGTGACAGGACAGGCGTTTGAAGACATGCAGGAGCAGAACAGCAGGCTCATGCAGCAGCTCCGAGAGAAAGACGATGCCAACTTCAAACTAATGAGTGAGAGAATCAAATCCAACCAGATTTATAAGCTTCTGCGGGAGGAAAAAGAGGAGCTGGCAGACCAAGTGCTCACATTCAAAACCCAGGTGTGCCAAAAAAAAATAAATTCCTCATACAATCACCATGAACCCAGACAAGAATGTACAGATGTGCAAAAAAACATGTTTTCATAATCTACTAGTCGGTGGGTTTTACGAAAAACTAGTTGACTATGGCTGCGTCCGAAAAACTAAGGCAGCTAACTTGTTGCAGCTAACTTGTTGCCCCATCAGGCAGACTTCGCAGGCAGCATTTGCACACAACGGTACCTTCTGGAACTGATTGTGGGCAGGCTTCTGAAGCAGCATAATGGTTTAATCATGTCCAACCAAATAGAAGATAGCTTTGGTCATAACTAAGCAAACATTTAATTACCACAATATTAATTTCGCACTAGAAATAACACCAAAAGTGGAAAAGGTTGTTCAAAAATACATTTACACACAAACTGACCACCAACTGCCTTTTTATTTTTTAGTTCAGCTGTCAGATGCTTTCCATGTAAAATTGGACTGGATCAGAGTTATTTTCATCACTTGATTTTTGGGGGCTGTTTACCGTTCTTGTGCATAGGTGTCAACAGAGGTCTCAACATTTTTTTTTTTTAAGTTGAAAAATATTTAAAAAATATCCTGGCTCTTCCAAGCTTTATAATAATAGTAAACGGGGGGCGTGTTTTGAAGCCCAATAATGCGTCCATCCATCATAAATATAATCCGTACAGCTCCAGGGGGTTAATAAAGGCCTTCTGAAGCGAATCGATGGGTTTTTGTAAGAAAAATATCCATATTTAAAACTTTATAAACCAAAATAACTAGCTTTTGCATGACGACCGTACTACGCATAGTGCACAAGTTGACTTGCGTCAAATGAGTAATTCCTGACTCGATGTATGACGCAGGTTGTAGGAGTAGCGTAAGCTTAGACGCCTCTTGTGGTTTAAACAAATAGGGATGTGCAACAAACTCAATCTCCTCATCTCTTATTTGGAAATCCTGACATTTCTCTTTAAAATGTCTCCTTTTAGACTTCTCATTCACGACTGGTGTTTTGTTTTGCTCTATCCTCTTGAGATTCCGCATTCGTCAGTGCGGCATGTGTTGAGTCAGTTACTCTTCCGCCGCAAATCGATGCGTATGGCTGCCTGCCGAAAGCTAGTTATTATAGTTAAAGTTTAAATATGGATATTTTTCTTACAAAAACCCATTGCTTCACTTCAGAAGGCCTTTATTAACCCCCTGGAGCCATATTGATTTTTTTTATGATGGATTGATGCATTTTTTGGGGGGGCTTCAAAAAACGCCCCCCGTTCTTTACCTTAAAAATGCTTGGAAGAGCCAGGATATTTTTAAATATATCTCTGATTGTGTTCATCTGAAAGAAGTCATATACACCTAGGAGGGTGAGTAAATCATGGGAAAATTTTCATTTTTGGGTAAACTATCCATTAATACACACATCTGCACTTCAAAAATATCCTTAAGTTTGAATTACCGCCACTAAAAAATAAGGCAAAAATCTAGATGAATTAACTAGTTGGTTGATAGACAACTAGTCAGCCCATCCCTGCTAGAATGAAAGCTTAAATTGATGGGCCTTTCCATTTTGAGGCAGTAAATCTGCATGTAATGTTTAACAACTTCTGTTTTTGCAATAATGATGTAGTTGTATCATCTGCTCTTTTTACTGCCCTTCCCAGGTGGATGCTCAGCTGCTGGTAGTGCAGAAACTAGAAGAGAAGGAGGGTGTCCTGCAGAGCACACTGGCTGCTCTGGAGAAAGAGCTGGCGCTGCGCACTCAAGCACTGGAGCTCAACAAGCGCAAGGTAAAACCGGAAAGATCACAGACGCCCACCTCTGTTCTGATGTCTATGACAACCATGACTCAGCTTAGCCAGCAATTTAGCATGTATTTCCAGATGTGTTTAATGCTGGTTTTTCTGCACGATGGCTCAGGCGGTGGAGGCGGCCCAGTTGGCCGAGGACCTTAAAGTGCAGCTGGAACACACTCAGACCAAGTTGAGGGAAATCCAAGCCTCAGTACTAGACAACCGCACTGCCCGTGAAAGGGAGAGCGCCAACCTCAAGAAAGCACAGGTACATGGGCAAGCATGTTTTAGAAGCATGTTGTTTGGGATACAAATGAGTGGTGTTTGAAACTCTATTATGTTTTTTCAGGAGGACTTGTCCAGGCTGCGGCGTAAGCTGGAGAAACAGAAGAAAGTTGAGGTGTACACAGATGCAGATGAGATTCTGCAAGAAGAAATTAATCAGTATAAGGTGAAGACTGACTTTTCAAAGATTCTTTTATATAGACAACCAGTCAAAATTTTAGAGACACTACTTAGTCGTTCTTTATTTTGGGGTCAATAGGAGTCACTTTTATTCAGCAAAGATGCATCAAATTGTTAATATTTATTTATTTATTTTTGAAAATTATGAAAATACAAATGGAAATATGGGTAATTTGTTGTAACCAAAAAAAAATCATTTAATTTTAGCTTCTTCAAAGTTGGCACACATTGCATAGATTACACACTGTGGCCATTATTTCAACCATTCTTTCATCTTGAGTAGTCCAATGGGATGGTGTTTGTTCCCATGTGTGCGTTTCATTTTATGAAGAATTTTCATAGCAGAATTTGTGTCTGTGAAATCATTTTCAAACATTTAAACTTTTGACTGGTTGAGTAGCTTTATAGTGTATATTATTTGTGCCTGACCTGACTGTTGTCTCCATTCTAGGCTAAATTGCGATGTCCCTGTTGTAATACGCGAGACAAGGAGACTGTCCTCACCAAGTGTTTCCACGTCTTCTGCTATGAATGCTTGAAGACTCGCTATGACACTCGCCAGAGGAAGTGCCCCAAATGCAATGCTGCATTTGGAGCAAATGACTTCCACCGCATCTACATCACCTAATTTAGAGTGGACTTCTTGATGGACTGAAAACAGTAGATGAGAAAAGAAGGGATAAAAGTGGCCTTGAAGCACAGGATTACCATGCTGTGGTATTTTAAAATGCTCTAAAGGGCCACTTTCACCCATCTGTGATAGGTGGTGCTAGTGACCAAACAGACAGTGACAGAATGGAAACAGTTGTGAAGTAGTCATGGTCTATAGCACACAAGCAGTGCTCCTTCATTGCAGAGGAATCCATTGAGTTTTTTCTCTTACTTTTTCGGTTTTATACTTGCATTTTTGAATCACCATGAAAAAAAAAAAAAAAAGACTATCTGCTCCGATTTCTAAATATCATAAATGTCATAACCCCACAGAATATGACAGACTTTTAAAGTTCACAGAGAATGTTTTCTTTTGACAATTATGGCCTTATCCGTTTGAGTCAGAGAGTAATTCTATCCAGTAATGTAGTTAGTCAGTCAGTTTCTATGGTGACACTCAATGTTATTGAACCCCTTAAAGTTAGTTATGAACAGATGTGATGGGTACTGGGTGGAAAGAGGAGAGCTGCAGAATTGGAAACAGAGGTGGTGGTGCAGTGACTTCAAAAAGACAAAACAGATATCAACTCTAAGACCAAGAAATACTCATGCAAAAGAAAATTTGTCTCAACTGATTCCGCTTTAGACAGGTACCATATATCCCCAAACACTCATACCAGATATATCACCAACATGTCAATAACTATTGCACAATTTCCTTGAAAAATAAAAACTGGATACAAGTATTTGTGAACTCAGCTTTTTTGCTTTGATGTCAACCTCAACAAATCATTTGGAGTCATTACGCAATCTGTTTAAGCAATTGTTTTTCCTTTAGCAGTTAAAGCTATTGTATAGTTTTTGTGTTGTGATTTTGCAGTGAGGATTGATTGGCTAGATGAAGCTGAGTTTTCATTTTAACAGTGATGTACTTGGTACAAAAATATGAAACTGGACTTTTCCAAGTGCTTTCCAAGTGTCATATGCTTTCTGCCAATACAATCCTATTTCCACAATGCATGTGTCTTTAGTAACTTCAGATGGTTTAGATATGCATAGTTGCATATGATTAGGCATTAGAAGAGGATCACAGGAGAAGCAGCGCTTGGGAAAAGAAAAACCTACCATGTGTTTTTTTTTTGTTTTGTTTTTCCTTGCAAATTTTTGCTCGGAATATATATGTAAATCTTTTCCATTAAATTGCGCAATTGACCTTATGTTATTCCCCACACCCATGGTCTTGCTGTTCTGATCGTATTAATAACTGTCTTGCTGCTTTTCCTCTCAGTCTCAGTTGTGTGAGTCTGCCAAACACTGAACTGTTGTTTGCTCCCTTGGACCAGAGACAGTGAATTACGTAGTTGGGTGGGGTGACTTTAATGTGCTTATTTTGCCCAAACATACTTTGCACGGGGAGACTGGGGTCTCTCGTTTGTGTTTTTACAGAAAGTACTTATTTTTTACACGTTGTCTTCGTTTAAACGTGTATTCCTTTAAATTGTTTTTCTTGGTAAGTCTGACATCAGATATTCACGTCAGTAAGATCACTAATATTATAATCGCGGATATTTCCTATTAATAGAGAATTGGTTACTCTTTCACGTAAATGTACCTCTTGAAAGTAAAAACGAAACTGATCGAGAGAACACGCTGTGTTGTACGTCTCTATCATTGATGGTTTCCTACTCGTGCTGTGAATACAGATATTCAGTGGCCGTGTTTCAAATCCTAGCAAGCTGCCTTCCCAGCAAACGAACGTTTTGTAAATCTTAACCTTATTTCTGGATGTTCTCTGAACGTTCAAATCGTAAATTTATTTAAAAAAAAAAAATTAAAAACGTTTTTTTCTTAGTTAAACTTATTTCAGAATGTTTGCAAAATTATCAAATTTAGTTAGGCTACATTAAAAAATGTTAGAAAATGTTTCAGGGGAAAAAAGAACTTCCATGAACAATGAAATTGTGAAAACGTTTTGAGAACGTTATTAAAGACAACTTTGAACAAGCAGGCTACTTTAACAGTTAGCCTACATTAACATTTTTTTTCCTATACTTTTGAGGAAGCAGTCTGTTAGTTAAAAAATGTTAAATTAAGTAACAGGCGGCTTCCTCATATTGAAAGAATTAAAAAAAAATAATAATTCTGATTAATTCAGTAACAACAACTGCGAATGATTCATAAATGTTTTTGATTCACTAAAGAGAACCGATTAATTTGCGGGGGGAAAAGACTGGTCGGTTGCGGTAAATGTTTTTGATTCACTAAAAAGAATCGAATCGGCGTCATTCGTTTTGGAATCTGACGCTTTGTATGAGTATGACCAAAGACTTTGGTATGACTCACTAAATATAATCGGCTCGTTAAAGTCGGATTACCATGGTCAAGCAGGTTTTGATTCAATAAAAAAAAAACAGGTTCGGTGTCTTTACAGGCTCAAAAAATCTCGGGAACCGGCTAACTTAGTGGAATTTAAACGATAGGCTAATAAGTAAACTAGTAAGAACTAACGTTAATAACAAACAAAATAAATTATTGGTAAAAGTTGGCGGATCTCAACTCTGATTTTACTTAACAGGAATTGCCCCAAACGCTGTCTACATAGGAAGCACCACAGGCTTTTGGAGAGACAGCCACAGAAACTACAGTAGGAAATGACTCATAGAGGAGTTGAACCCAGCGCGTGGGTGTGGGCGCTATTAAAACAAGACTGAAAGTTTGGGGTGGTTCATTCACACGGGCTGCTTTTGCTATGCTAGAAACCCATTTGTGGCTTTTAATCTTTTGAAATCGCTGTGGGATTTCAATATATATAAAGCTCAATGGATTCCGGTGCTATGACGCGTTGCATCTATTGGATTACTCTATTGATCGCCACGCTTATTAATGGAATAAACGCGGATAAAAGTAAGAATATTCACATTTACTTGCTTAATATCTTCATGTTAACATACAGCATATGTGTGACGTCTCCTGTGTATATTCTGTGGCCGAAGAATGTTCCAAACTTTGTCTCATTTGTCCTCTTGCTATGAACATGGAAAGTCGTGGAGTCAGTGGAGTTAATGACGATGAACTGCCTCATTCGTAATAGCTTCCTTTACCAGTTACAGTTCCCACCGGTTCCGCATTCCAATGCTCTTATTTCACTCCCGCCCGCTCCATGGGTTGTATTGTGCCCAGCTGAGAACAGTGCAACACAAGAGGCTTCAGCTTTCCATGAGGAACATGAGGCTTGTAGTGTCTTTGTTACTTTGGCAAGTGTATGTTACTGCTGGAACAGTTTTAATTGTAAAAACACTCGCAGGAAAGAAAAAAGTGCATTGTCTGCTGTGGAAAAGTATTAGGAAATGCTTGGAAAGGGCCCACATGTCCTTGTTTTATTCAGTGGCTTTAGTTCTGCAGTAATTTAATGCAGTCGGTAAATTGCTTCATGGCATGTCACAAAGTTACATTATGAGGAAATTAGATTTAAAGTCTTATGGATTTAATCATGCACATCAAAACATGCTTAGATCATCAATATAGTTCTCTACTGAAGGGCTGAGGCCCAATATAGGGCCTCTGTAAACGTTTAAGGTGCCCTCAAGATATCTTCTTAATTACTTAACAAATAAAATATGAATACATTCAGTGGTTTACACACTGCTGAGCACACCACCAGTTTACAAACCTAGAAAACAAAACTCATCCTCATGAATTTGTTGTTTTCTTTCCTTCAATTAGAGAATCTGTGTGTCAATGAATGTTATTATTTTAATGGATTGATATCCCTAATTACTGTTAATTTAAAAAAAAAAAAAAAAAGTTTGAAAACAAGCACCTCATCATTTCAGCAGAAGAACAAGAGGAAGAACCCTAGCCTGTGTAGGGGGGCCTTCAAATATTAACTTTGACAATGGGGGTCCTTGGATTGCAAAGGCTAAGAACAAAGACTTGGGGAGCTGAATTCAAGCTGATGTTTACTGACCATTAAGCTTGCTTGAGTGTGCATCATTAAACATACAAGGCTTTGACAATATTTCTCAAGTGTGCAGTGGTGATATAGCAGGACTTTGATTTCAGTCTCTGTATTTCCACAGTCTATCTCTATATGAGGAGCCCACATTCTCAACCGCAACCATCAGATAAGAATGTGCTGAAGTGTAATTCATTTTCATTTTGCCTACATAGGGTATACTGTGTACTATGCAAATTGAATGTATATGACAAAGATATTCATATCTTTATGTTGCAGTGTACTGAGTTATGCATTCTTAAAAGTATCCATCTAGAGTCAATGTCAGACTATAAATCAGTGTGAGCAGTGCACATTGTTCTGTTACAGGAAGCCCATGACATCTCAAGAAAAGATGACATTCAGTATGCAGTTTCACTTATTTTAATTTAGTTGCTCATGCCAGTCATTTACATTTGATGTCAGTAATCAAAGTACACTTCACTAGGATTAGACCTCAAGACGTCCTCAAGGTCTTCATTAGAATTTCGAAGTCACGTCACATACCGCAGGTGATACTGGCTTGCAGATGTTTATCGTCACAGCTGTAGGTTTTCGTCAAAGACTTTGTGGTACCTGTCTTACCGCATTTTCCCTTATGTACCTCCTCTGATTGCAAGCATGTGCGCAAGACAAACTTCAACCCCGCACCTCTCACTGACGACACACCAACCCTATTCTCTTAAAGTCACTTTTCCATGTCCTCAGTTCTCACAGTGGGACACTTTGAATGCACTCAGGGGCCACATCATAGTCTGGCCGTCAGCTTAGACTTGCTTACGCACTCAGAGCATGAGTAATATCGTTTCCCCGCGAGTGCACCACCACATCACTACAACGGAATTTCCCATCTCATTTCATATGAAAAAGAGGCAGAGCGAAGAAAGCGCTTGGATCTTCTTATTCACTCGTAAAACATTGTATTCTAACCATGTGCAAAACCCCAAACCCACCCCAAGTTATCGGGAAACCTCTGCAGAGAAGTTGTTTTTGACAGTCAGTAATGTATACCGCTCTCTGACACCTTTTTGTGTGTGCTTCTTTGTTCAATTTTTGTCAGGTTCAGCCCAATGTTCTAAGTATGAATTCTGGAATGGAGATGTCTCAATATGTGTACCTTGTTCTACATGCAAACAGTACCCGAAAACTCCATCATGTGACACATGTGAGTATAATGGATCAAATTTAAGATTATAGGCTTGTTAGACTTGAAGCAGCGCTACACACAGACCGATAGGTGTATGACATCAAAGTACAGTGAGAGCGGTTTCAAAAGCATATAACTCTCAAATAGCTCTCGCGGTACTTTGGTGTAGAACAAGCCTAATAATTGCTCTGGTACGTTTGTACGACAACGATGTACTAAAAACGTAATTTTTTTTTCTTTGTACAGATGACAACGTTATCAAAACTATCCTCGTTCACATGGATCCGCTCAAACGACTAAAAACGCTGTATTATACATGCCAGACAAGTAGTTGGCGATGTCACTTTGTAAATAAAGACTACGCGCCTGCGCATTTATACGCATTCTTTTACAGAGCACTGGCCTCGCGCATGCACCTTATTTTTAGTTTACTGCACTTTGATATTCTTCTCGTTATTTCCCTATAGCGGCTAATAAATCGGAAGTCTCGCACATTCACAGAAAACACCTTATTTCCGCGTTGAAAAATAAGGTAGATAGACTAAACACGTAATACGCATGTGTAGCTATGCGGTCGCCGTTTTCACATTCGCGTTTTTGCAGTTTACACCGAGATGATAACAGTATCGTTCTCAAAAATTGCCACTTTGAAACACGTTTCAAAAGTTTGCGTTTTCAGGACATCAAAACGCCGTTGTCATGTAAATGAACGAAGTTTTCCGTTTTTAGTTGAAAACGGTCTCTTGTAAACAGCCCGAATCACGTGACAAATGAACGAACGAAAGATACTTGGGAGGTGAAAAAAAAAAACATTTATGTTTCTCATCATTATACTTGGTTGCAATATGGTCATATATTTTATATAAAAAGGAATTTGGCTATTGAAAATATAGGCCAACATTTTAATTAAAGTCTGCTCAAGTGATTCAAAGATCCAAATTGGTAAAATGGTCCATCCTTTCCATCACTAAGTTGACTACTGAACACTCATGAGAATGCATTGTAAGTGCATGCTTTTGCAATAGGTCAGAGCTAATGTACAGAGAAGGAGTGGTCAGATTCTTTCTGTATGATCTGAAGTGCTGGAGGACTTCCAGTTACATTGTCCTGTGTTTTTAAGGCCCACCCATAGAGCCTTCGGATTCCTGGAGGGTGGCAGCAATTACCAGTTTGTCTGTCCTGGCAGCAGTAATTGTTTTCGGAGCATTACTCATAGGCGTTCTAGTACATCAATGCAGGTCCAGGAGGACCTTACGGGGTGAGATATTAACATTACATTCTCTTTTTTAACAACAAAAACACTTTCAGAGCAGGACTCGGAGCTAACCCAACTTTTTTTTGTCCACAATTCAGAGCCGATTGAAGAGACAACAGGACCCCTTTATCCAGTATAGATTCTTCAAGAGGTAAGAGTTGAAAAAATGCAACACATTTTAGTATGCTTTGAAATGCATTAAGGAAATTAATTTTGTTCATACAATGTTTGCAGCTCAATGAACTCAAGCTGACAGCATATGAAAATGGACTGTTACTCCAGTGAATTAATGCTCCAGTTGGTGAAACATCGGCTGGTACCTCAACCACAGAGTGTTCTATGAGTAGCATCTGATTTGTCTAATTTATTACATTAGTAGGCTATGTCATGCATAGCGAATGGTTTTGCACAAAAGCTGCACTGAGACATTGTTGTGCAGAATGGGTTTGCAAAGCTTGGGTGCTAAGTGACATCCTATGGAGAGCATGATAGCATATTTTATATTCCTTTGTTGGAACCCTTAAAATGCTTCAGCGACAGGTCTTGTTACACTGTTTTTGCAGAATTTGGTTTGAGGCCATTAATGTTGCACTTATAGTGCATTGTAGATGCATTTCCACTTGAATATCCATTATTAGATTTGTGGTAAACGATAAATGCAAATAACCTTAACCTCTTTAATATAGTAGAATTAGTCAAAGATGGCTCTTTTTTACACAATTATGCCTCCTAAACAGATTTAGTATGGCACATAGCCATTTGAATGTATTTGTAATCATCATTTGTACAGTTAATCTATTTTTATAGTGTTGGAATACTACGCACTGTATAGATGTAGCCTTTTGTACAACAATGTTGACACCGACTGGCTCAGCACAGGAGCCTGTCTATGGCATTGATGAACATTCTGGAGATGTGGGGACACTGAAGACCAGCAAAGACACAGAAGCCGATTACCTGAAAGAGAAGAGTCGCCAGCTGACATTAGCAGATTTTCTAAGAGCCACAGGTGTCGGATTCAGTTTTAATTTGTCTGCCTTTATGCGCATAAGAGATTAGATGATTAGAGCGATATTTACATACTTATATCTCAAAATACATTTAATCTCCAGTGTCTAAATAATTCATCTTAGTAAAACATTACTAAACAATAAAATCACCTATTTTAGATAAATAGCTAGCAATGGGCATTAAGAAATGTATATATTTATTTACAATAGATGCTAAGGAGGAAGTAACTTGTTTGAATGACTTCAAGCACATTTAGCAAGAGTAAAGGAGTGAATCTCACCAAACCTAATAAGAACATGAATATTTTGACATTTTTGTGTTCTTTGCATTGTTACATTGTTTCCAGGAAAACTAAGCACATTTTACACCCCAATTCCCAAGAAGACTGTACCTCATTGCGAATCACTGCCATGTTTGTCAGAAATCTAGATCATAAATAAACTAGTCCAGAATCTTGATAAACATAAACCTGTGAAGCATGCACAGCGCTGTCACAGTCTTGAATAAAGTTGGTTGTGTGTACGTGCCTTTACTCATTCAGTTACTCCACAGACTGCAGAGAAACTATGTATTTTAATGCAATAAAAAGAGAACTAATGTATTAATTTGTTGACATTTTCTTTTTCCTAAATGTGTTCTTAAAAGAACCTAATTTCAGTCTTCACACTAGAACGAAGAACTCTGACTCATTTCTTATTTGCATATTCTAAAATAATCATGTAATGCACTGCAACTGCAAGAGATTCAAGTGTTAAAATAAAGATAAGGGTAGGCACAAAAAGAAGCCAAATACAGTTATACTGTTTTTATTCAGTTCAAGAAAGTGAGGGCATCAACACCTACAAATAAACATCATCTGCTTATTAAGGTCCCTACTTGAGAAAGAGAAACATTGATCATGTGAACAAAAATAAATAATTTATATTTAAGATATATGCATCTGATTACAAGGAGTCTCAATTGTCAGCGTAAGTTTTTTTTCAAATCTAATAAAGCCATTAATACATGAAGGTTCGCAACTCCTACTGTTAAATAATCAGTAAGCACTGACCTATAGGCTTAAAAGGAAACCATCTTACAAATAATTCTAATCCAAGTAGGTTGGTGATATGAAATGGCACATTGAAATTCAATCTGGCATTAAAGACAGACATAGAAGCCTTGATGCCAGAAGCATCAAGCTAAATGTATATTCTTACATTGCGTCTAGTAAGTTGCGAGACCTGAGCATTTTTAAAATTTAAAAAAAAAAAAAAAAAACCTTGCAAAATGTTGTCTGTGAATTCCTGCCCTAATAGAGCCCGACCGATCATGGATTTTTGGGTTTATTAATTTTTTGTGCTCCAATATCTTGTGAAGAATATACTTCCACTTCATAAAACATTTACTAGAAAAGTATGCGCTAAGAAAACTGAAATATTTCAGTTCTTTTAAATACACTGTTGTGAATGCTTTTAAAGAGGTAAAGAGGTATTTCTTAAGTGTTTACAACCATTATCTAAAATACCTACATACTCAACCAATCTAGCATTTATCACACATTTAATACCATGCATAATGTGTACCACATTTAACAGTAATAAAGACAAGTAGTTTGCTTAAGGTATAAATAGTGACTTTTAAATAAATAAATATCTTTGAGATTTTCTACAGGACAGGCCTTAGGGTAGTTTGCCGTTTAACAGCTTTACCAGTGTCATTCATTATGAAACTGCAGGAACATCATGTGTACATTGGTCTTAATGAGACGATGAAATGATAACAGCACATCTACCGTGAGCAGTACGATAACCTGAAAAACGGAAGCACTTAATACAAACATAACGAGAAGGATAGCATGTATCCTTTTATCCAGAACACCTTATTCTGTTCCCCCTCCGATTACGCCAAATAATCGGTCGGACTCTTGAAGGCAGCACTGGGTAAGAGGTTGGACAGAAATACTCATCCACGCTCTCAGTCTGAGATCCATCATAGTACCATACAATTTGTGCACTGTGTGGGAACACAAAACAAATGAAATAAAATAAACACGTAAAATGGTCTCCGACAGGCACTGTCACTTATTCTAAAATGTCTACAGTATTACTGTCCCTACCAGAGGTAGTATCTTATCAATGCCAGTCTTAATTGTCCTTTAAAGAACAATACTTAAAAAACACAACAGTAAAGGAGGCAAGCCTCTCAGAGATAAGCATCTGTGTGCGACGCCATCTGGACAAGCACAGCAGAAAACCTGATGTTGTACGATTATTGGCATTAGGCCTTGGGTGGAGAGAGTCTTTCTCTTGTAATAGAATAATGTTTTGAAATCTTCCCTTGGAGTGGCAAGACTGAAGTCTGGCCTCAGAGGAAAGGGTCCACACCCAGTCCCATCAATGCGTTATCATCCATATTGAAGGAGGTCTCGTATGTCTGTTGGGTATTCTGATGCATCTTCTGATGATGCCGGAGGTTGGACTTGCTAGAGAAACGCTTGTCACAAAGGAGGCAAGAGAAGGGCTTCTCTTTGGTGTGGATGCGCCTGTGGCAGATAAGCTGGGTGGAGACCCGGAAGGCCTTGCCACACTCTAGGCACTGATAACGTTTGGGTTCTGTGTGAATGCGTCTGTGATTCTTCAGTGCCATGAGATTAGAGAACTCCTTTTGGCAGACCGAGCAGAAGAAGGAGCCGGTCTTGTGGCTGTTCTTATGGTTGAGCAGTGAACCAGCGTGGCGGTAAGTGCGCCCACAATGCTCACACACATGACTCTTCTCCTCCCTACCGTATTCCTCGCTACTTTCCTGCTGGTCTTGCGGCTCAGGGAATCCGTGCACTTGGCTGAAAGCGGAATCGATCTTAGGAGGGCTCTGAATTCCTATCTGCTGGTCCAGTGTGGAGTCCCAGTCTAAATCCTGCTGCATCTGCATACCTTCCTCATGGTGTGACTGCCCTTGTAAGCTGCCATGGAGTTCCTGGTGCTGCTGAAAACTAGCCAGGTTTGGGAAGTTCTGTTGACACATGTTGCAGTAATAGGGGAGTCCCTTACTATGCACCTCCATGTGGCTCTGCATGTGTGAAAACTCACAGAAGGTTTTCCCGCAATCTGGGCAGCAGTGGCGAGCCATTTGAGAGTGGCTCTCTAAATCCAGAGGATCTGTGAATGTTTTGAGGCAGAGAGTGCAGTGCAGGAGGTCAGCAGAATGAGTCTTCTTGTGGTTGAGAAGGGAACCGGCGTGTCTATAAGAGCGTCCACATTGATCACATCTGTAACAAAAGACAATACTGGCATCAGATATGCACATCCTGATTTTGCAGAGTTAGACGCATTCCTGGGTCAACATATTTTGTTGATCCTGGAACAACATTCCTGTCCGAAACTTTAATCCTTACCGTATCCCTATCCCTAACCTAACCTTACCCATAGGTTATTACTAAAATCAGAGGGAAATGATAGGTGAATAACATTGATGTAGAAGCACCTAACCCTGGTTGTAAGCCTAAACTTGACATAAACTGTAAACTTTCCATCAAATCTGATTGGTTGATTGGAATGTTGATCCAGGATCGACAAAGATGTTGATCCAGGAGCGTGTTGCACCTGGTGAAATCAGGTTCTGCCATCAGATACCATGAAATTATGAAGGATAGGTGTTCAAATAACATTTAAGAAAAAATATGACTCACGTATAGCATTTGTCTACACCATCTTGATTTACAGTAGAATTCGGATTTCCGTTTCGGTAGCAGCGATGTCTCTTTAGCCCAGACTTTCCCTGGAAGCGTTTGCCACACGTTTGGCAGCTGTAATGAGTTATTCCACGTGCATGGATTTTTTGATGGTTGTACAGGATACTGGAGAGACGGAAAGCTTTACCACAAGTAGGACAGACATACTTTTTCTTCTGCGTGTGAATGCGTGTGTGGTTTCGTAAAGCCATGGGATTGGAAAAGGGCTTGGCACAGAAGGAGCAGGTGAAATGGCCCGTTTTGTGTGTGTTCTTATGGTTCAACAAGCTACCGGCGTGACGGTAGCTTCGACTGCAAATATTACACTTGAATGGTCGTTCCTCTTTTTCTAGGGCCATACTCTCAGTGTCACCATCTACATTTCCTGGGGGGACAAAATCAGGGACAGTCTCTTTGCAACAGGTGTGTCCTTCAAGTAGTTCCTTATCTGGAAATACAAGACGGCAATGCTTGCATTTTAAATCCTTTTCTTGTTTGTGGCCCCTGACCTTTCCTCTTGCTGCTGCTTTTCTTTTAGTGGTCGAACAAGTGTGGTTGAGTAACTGTTTGTTTCCTCTGAAGGCCTTTCCACATTCTTGGCAATGGTATCTTTTGACGGAAAAGTGTATTCGTAAATGGTTCTTCATTGCTAGCTGGTTGGAGTAAGTGTTGTTGCACAAAGCACAGTAATATTCACCTGTCTTGTGTGAGTTTTTGTGGTTGACCAAGCTTCCTGCATGCCGATAGCTTCGACCACATTGATCACAGACAAAAGGCCGAGGGTCCCTGGGATCTCCCATCTGGCCCTCCTTTTCTTGGCTAGACTGATCACTGTTAGAGGTCTGCCGTTGCTTATGGCGTCTGCTCATTCTCCTTCTGCTGAAATTAAGTGCCTGCATTCCACTCCCTGAGGCATTTCCACTCATCTGCATGAGTGTCTGAATTTGTTTGTTGAGCTCTTCAATCTTAGCCTTGTTTTCCTGATGTACCCTCTGGTGGTTCAATAGTTGTTTATAGATTTTGAATGCTTTCCCACATTCTGTGCAACTATGCCTGGTAGAGAAAAATAAAATCAGATAAACAATAACTTGGCTTTAAAACAATGGAGATGAAGAGTTTGATGTTATACAAGACCTTTTTGCAAAGCAATCAAATTCTGAAATTTGAACATTTTAAATACTTACTTTTTAACATCGAAGTGTGTCCTCTGGTGATTCTTGAGGGCCAACAAATTATAAAAACGCTTTTGGCAAACAAAGCAGCGAAACACTCCAGTTTTGTGAGACTTCTTATGATTGAGCAATGATCCAGCATGTCTGTACGAACGACCGCATTGGTCACACTTGTACTGTCGTTCTCCATCATGTGGACTCTCCTGTAAAACTTCTTGTTGAAATGTATTTCTAAGAAGCGGTTTCTCCTCACATTTCTCCTCCTCTTGTCCATCTCGTTGTCCCGTGCAGTTGTGGTTATTGAGGTGATAAAGATCGCTGCAGCTTATGCCGCATTTCCCACAAATAATACCTTCCATTTCCACTTTTGGTTTGAGCTCATTCTGGTGGTCTGTTACAAACCGTTCTGGTGGATTACCTTCTATATTGCTATGCAAGAGCTGGTGGGCTTGTAGGTCCTGTTTCTTTGAAAAGCTCTCTCCACAAGTACTGCAGATAATCAAGCTGCATTCACTCTGCTGATTTTCACTTTGTTCATCTCTCTTGACCTCCAGAGATGACACAGATGATGGGCCAGATGCTGAAGGTGCGGCATGAGTTTGAGTGTGACCTCGGAGATGGCTTCGCAGTGCACGCATGCTAGTATAGTGATTCCCACAAACTGAGCAGTGATACATCTCTCCATCATCCTCTTCACCATCTTCACACTCAGCATGATCTTCGCTGTCACTCATCTGATTATGAATGTTGTCATGAAAGGTCTGCTGTCTAAAATAAGACTCAGCTGCACTGCCATTGTGTCCCTCAAAACCAATATCCTCACCGGACTGTCCTAAAAAATGTTGATGCTTTATGTTGTGAAAGTCCATGTGACCGGATGAGTCATTCGTCATGGTCTGATACTGCTGATTCAGGAGAGGACACATGTGTGACTTGATTCCTGCGATATCAGTAAATGTCTTACCACAGTCTGCACACATGTGCCTCTCCATGAGGTGTTCGTCCTGAGGTAGGTGCTCATCTGGGAAGGAATTGTCAAACTGCTCATGAAATTCAGTAGCATTTGTCTCATTCTCATACTCCTCATCAGATTCATGCTGCACAGAGTCTACCAGGTCCTGAGGAAGGCCTAATATTCCACTTACATCTCCCTCATGTGATGGAAAGCAGCCCTGTTGGTTCTCATGTGTTAAGGGCTCTGAGGAAAGCCAGTCACCCTCAGAACTAGCAGGCAAAGATGTGGGTCTTCCCTTATGAATCCGAAGGTGGCTCCGCAGAGCCGCCAAATGTGGGTAGTTCTTGCGGCAGATGGAACACTGAAAGATCCCGGTTTGATGTGATCGTTTGTGATTTATAAGACTGCCTGCATGCCTGTAACTTTTGCCACAGATCTGGCACCTGAAGCGGCGATCAAAACTGTCTGCATCTTCTACTTTGATGTTATCAGGACCTTGTGCTGAACAATCAGGGTTGAGGTTCTCTGATGGTACGGCCATTGGCTGTCCCTGAGCATGTAGAGTCAATGAATTATCATCTAAAGAGTTGGGTAGATACATATGACCATTTTCCATTGGCCCATCTGATTGGTCATAATCAACTTTATTGAGTAACGGAGGCAATGGTGGAGTGTCACTAGTGGGGGGATAAGGATTGGTCTCTGGGGAATGAGTAACACTATCATTGTACGAGAAATTGTGCTCCTCTGACAAATTGGTAGGGAGCTCAAATGACACAGAAGAGGAGTTGTGCAACAGAATGTGATTCTGAAACTCATCATCATTAGCAAAAGTAACCTGACAAAGGTGACAAAAATGTATATTAATATCACCATTCTGTGGCATAACATGAGGGGCAAGTTCTTGCTTGCAGTCTGTGAAGGCAGCTTTAGAGTTCTGTGCACTGAGACGACCCCGGGTTTTACTATGGATTCGCTGGTGACTAATACGGGCAGCAAGATTGTTGAACTGTTTAAAACAGACTGGACACTCAAATAATCCCATTTGGTGAGTTTTCTTATGATTTATGAGGCTGCCATGATGTCTGTATGTCTTATCACATAAGTCACATTTAAATGGCCTGTCTCCAGCATCATCTTCAGCTGCCGTGTCACTTTCTGGGGTGGAGTTTGAAATGTGTTCGGACACTGCACCATTACAAAGGCTGCTCACTGGAGCAATATTCAGCTTCATGTCTGGCTGCAAATCTGGCATAATGTCAAAATCCACATCATCTAGTTGCAGCAACTCATCATCTTTATAACCACTTTCAATGTGACTTTTTGCAACATTGTTTGTCCTGACTCGAGACTCTTTATTGCGATGGACCTTTTGATGGGTGACCAGCTGAGTTGCCAGACGAAAAGCCTTTCCGCATTCTGTGCAAGAATATTTCTTTCTAGATGTGTGGATGCGCAGGTGGCTTTTGAGAGCCAATGCATTGGAGAGCTTCCTGGAGCATATATGACACTGAAAAGAGCCAACCTCGTGTGTTTTTCTGTGGTTAGCCAAGCTGCCAGCATGCCTGTAGCCTCGTCCACATTCCTCACATTTGAACTTGCGTTCCTCTTCTGACTGATGAAAAGTGTCTGTATGCTCCAAAAGACTGGGCATGCTTGCACATACTACACCACAATGTTTACACGAAAAGCCTTTGGTCCGGCCTGGCTCTTGCATAGCCATAATGTTATAGTATAATGATAAGAAATGTCAATAAGAGCCAGTTTGAATGAGTGTGAGGGACACACCTGTCCTCACTATTATCAAAATGACTTGTTAGGTGGGGCCTGAACGTGAAGGCAACATTCAAACAATTGGCTAAGAATACATTCTGTTCCATTCCATTGGAAAAATGTCCTTGGGAGGATGATAAAAGTGCAGGCACTGGATGGAATCTGTAACAGGAAAATCCATATATATTATTTACTAATAAGTTCACACAAGGCAGTTGCATAACAAAAAAATCAATAATGTTAAAAAGCAAACATTAACATTGCTTTCTAATGTGACAAAAGCTCTGTCATTATATAAAACAAAAAATGATTAAACAAAATGCATTATTAATGTACAATAAAACACTGCACTGATTTATAAGGAAAATTCATGCAAAAATAAAAAAATATGTATCATTATTTACAATCACATTGTTTCAAAATCCATAGGATTTACTTTCTTTATCACATTTTTAGTCCATCCAATAAAAGTGAATGCTGAATGAAAGTCTCAGTCTGCATTCACTTTTATTGTACGGACTAAAAATGTAATAAAAGTAAATGTTGACTGAAGCTATCATTCTGCCTGACATCCTAATTTTCATCTAACATTTTAATGCTATTAGAAGAAAGTATTTCCTAAGGGTCTGGAGATGCTGTTAGGAGAAAGTCTTTCCTCAATGTCATGAGGGTAACCAAATAGGAGAAATATGCTATGCGAAAACCACATATGAAATTGCGAAATCCAGTCATTAAATATAATTTACTGTATAATGTATGATGTCAAGCACCTTGGCAAACTGAAATATTATCAACTGAATAAAAACAAACATAGGACTTTACAATTAATTTAAAGTCAAACCATGCAGTGACTCAAACTCCGGTCCTGGAGGGCCACACTCCACAGCCATACAGAGTTTAGGTCCTACCCCTAAAAAACTCACCTGCCAGTAACTTTATAGTAATCCTGAAGACCTTGATTAGCTTGATTAGCTAGATGTGCTTAATTAGGGTTAGAGCTAAACTCTGCAGGACAATGACCCTCCAGGACAAGAGTTGAAGAGCCCTTGAGCCCTAGTGTTTCTGATTAAACCGCAAAAAGAGACTGCTATTTAAATATGAAGTGTGAATGAGATGCACAATTTCATCTAAACATATTAAAGAAAATTATGAAAGAATTTGATTTCCACAGTTCCTCAAATTTGAATAAATAACACAGAATCCAGAAAAATAAAATAAAATTGAAGTTTTAAAAATAAATAAAGTTATAAATGGAAAACAATTAAACCACAGAACTTGGGACAAAATAAAATAGATTTCATAGGGCTCTAAGTACATAATGACTTTTCATTTCAGGGTGAACTGCTCCTTTAATAAACAAATATTATATGATTAATTTATAAGTGTTCATTAAGCATAAAACAGGCAAAAACACCTGATTGTTTTATACAAGCAACAATTAAATCAACTTGGCGTGTTATATAAAAACAAAGTACATGCAGGGATTTTTATATCCATTAAAGCCTATTTACCATTTATCATGAATCACTTAGTCGATAGTTCTAGTTTTTATTCTAATATTAGGTCTAATTATAAAATATAACATCATTCCACAAAATATCGCGGCATATCAGTCGGTATCCGACATCAACTGACGGGCTCCAGCAGTTAGATGTCAGGCTGCATCACACAATGGAGCTCTATTGACACACTTCTCCAGTACATTAGCTTAACAGCTACACAAGCACAATTTTGACAGTGTATCAATCAATTGTTGTAATAGTCCTCTAGTAGTGGTCTAATTTAACATAGCAGTCAAAACGCTGAGATAAGCGGAATAAAATATATTTTTGGGAGAGGCAGTAGCATCCCATACCATTGCGAGCTTGTTAGCAACTGGCGGCTAGTAACTGCGGCTAAATCTAGCTAACTAATACTGCAAAAAATGACATTAGGAGTATACATACTGAATGTTGAGGTCTCCCTTTGTGGTGTTGTTGCATGTAATGTTGGCACTCCGTCCACTTTATTTTAGTTTCAGGACGGGCGTGTTCGTCCCCCCTTTTCTACCAATTGTCTTTTCCCCATCCCACTCTCGACTCACTTCCTGCTTTTGTTGCTAGGGAACAGGAAATGTGCACCAGTAAAAAAGGTCCGTATGTTTCCCTCTTAAGAGCCGTTTTTAAATGGTAAAACATTGCTTACTATATTATTTCTACCCCCTTCCACCATTTCGTATTGGAATCGTATTATTTAATAGCATGAACAAAAACCAAGTTTAGTCACAAAACTTCAGCTTACACCAATGACTAATTGTTTTATTTATTTTTGTAATAATATAAATCCAAACACAGCTCCTCATGAAACATTATGATATGATAAAATATTAAAGATATACAACATCAGCTATCATAACTTCTGAATTTTGTTCTACCCTTAACATGAGCATTTCCCTTTCGTTTGTTCATTCTTTAATGTTGTCATTAATGTTAATGACAAATTTTCAATTGGACTGTATTTGGCAACTCTTAGAATAAAGTTATTGTAAAAAAAAAAAAATGTTTAACAAGTATAACCACGTTATTAAAACCACAGTTATCCACACCATTATTATTATTTTTTATCCAATTCACATTTTTGTTATGTAACTTTATGCACAAAACAACTGAACATCCACGTACATTGAAGTGAGCATGCAAAATTTCCCCTCCCACAGGCTCTCTCTCCACCCCACTCTATTCCGCTTACCATGCACTGTAGTCCGTAGAAACTCTTCATACCAAAATAGCAGAGAGATGAATGCGTTTTAATTAAAAAATTCAGATAATTTTGTAGACATTCCCCAGGTAGTGAGTAAGGAAGTCATGAATGCTCACATCTCCGCGTTCGCAGGATAATTTCGTCGTGGTCCTAAAGCCGCCGTCCTTCTCCTGAGATTGTACGATTTGCAGTTCATTGTCAAAGATACAACTGTATCTCCTGATAGCACAAAAGGTACGTAACGTAAGCCATATTTTAAGAATACTGACTAGATATAAACGCATATTGATAAAAATGCAGCGATTATGATGAAGTGACAGAAGCGTACGACTGCAAATTGCTTCGCATCTTCAGCGGTCCTAAAGCCAGCCATTTTGTGTTATAGTGCATGCTGAAATAGTAGTTGTATGCGTTAAAGACATGGTTATTAGCTCTTTGAATTGCCGCTGAGTTGCATTTGCATTGCTTCGATTTGGTCATGGTCGTTTAATTTCTGTTAACACCAAAATGTAATTCAGTTTTGTACATAAGCAGCCCAGATGGCAACTTCCTAGGAGAACAAGAGCGTCTTTCCTAATTGTCCCTAAGGTCCTAATGCCGGCCATTTTGTACTGCCTTCCCCATTTAAACAGTATTTACCATGGTAACTATAGCAAAAAAGGCTACATAGTAGTTTTACTATTTATATACTCTAATATCAGTATACTAAATACTACATGCTAGTTACAACAGTAATTGTTCTTACAATATGTTAACTTGTCATTCGCCACCATTGTCATAAAACATTTAAGAAAAAAACACAGGGGATAAGGCATTTTTAAGTGTAGTGACCATGATATTTTGACAGAAACTGATTACCATGGTAAATGTATGTAATAGATTACTTACCTTAAACTTCAAATCACTTTTCTTTCAGTCAGTTGCCAAGTGCAAAGTTAAAGTTTAAAAAAATAGTAGCATATTATTAATAATTTATTTATTTTCTCTGTATATTCCTTTTGCATATTGTTTGTTATTGTTTATAGAAGTATGTTGTCCTGTAATGACTAATGTTAAAACACATTTTTATGTGATGTATGTTGAAGCTTGTTCCTTAAAGAAACATGCCACTATTTTTGAAAATAGACTCATTTTCCAACTCCCCTAGAGTTAAACAGCTGAGTTTTACCATTTTTGAATCCTTTCAGCCGATCTCTGGGTCTGGCGGTACCACTTTTAGCTGCAGCTTAGCATAGATCATTGAATCTGATTAGACCGTTAGCATCTCGCTCAAAAATGACCAAAGAGTTTAGATATTTTTCCTATTTAAAACTTGACTTTTCTGTAGTTGGAACATGTAACAACAAATAATACAAGTTATAATAAATAAAATCATCTGTCAAATTCTAAATTAAAATATAAATTCAAGGCACTTTTTGTTGTTCTCCCCAGCATTTTCAGGATGGCTTCACCCCAACCAGGTAGCCCACCAACTGCAGAGCAGTATACACCACCACCTTCTGAGACGGAGCCCAACAAAGAACAAGACAACTCATCAGAACAGCCTACGAGAAGAAGAGGCAAAGGGAGACAGCCAAAAACTCTGCACACTTTTAAATGCTCAACCTGTCAGGAGGTCTTTACCAGCCCTTCAGCTCTACAGAGCCACAAGCTGTCAGTACATGGTAAAGACAAACAGCAGCAGTACACCTGCGGTAAGTGCACCAAGACGTTCTCCAGCCGAGCACAGCTTTCCAAGCATCAGCGTTCCCACTCTGCTCAGCGTCCGTTCCAGTGCCCACAGTGTCATAAGGCTTATAAGACTCACACGGAGTTACGCAACCACAGCCGTTCACACACAGGAGAGAAACCATTTGTTTGTTTTGACTGTGGCAAGGCATTTATGCAGGCCATTTGCCTGCGTATCCACATGACGCAACACAGCGGCGAAAGGCCCCACTCTTGCCCTCACTGCTCTAAGAGTTATCCCACATTGTCGAAACTAAAAGTGCACCAACGATCACACACTGGGGAGAAGCCTTACTTTTGTTCCGAGTGTGGGAAGAGTTTTGCAGACCCTTCAGTGTACCGCAAGCATCGGCGTAATCACCAAGGCCACCGGCCGTATATTTGCAACGAGTGTGGTAAATCGTACACCGAGCTGAAGGACTTGAAGAACCATCAGCGCTCGCACACGGGCGAAAAGCCTTACCTGTGCTCTGACTGCGGCAAAGCCTTCTCCCGGTCGTCCTCTTTGGCATGCCACTTGCGAATCCACTCCAAGAGCAAGCCGTACCAGTGTGAGCAGTGCGGCAAAGGTTTTACTCAGCTGTCTTCGTACCAGTCCCACCTTCGTACCCACTCTGGCGAAAAACCCTTCTTGTGTCCACAGTGCGGCAAGATGTTCTCAGATCCCTCTAGCTTCCGCCGACACCAACGGGCGCATCAAGGATTCAAGCCATACCCTTGTGATAAGTGCACTAAGAGGTTTCGGCAGCCAGCGGACCTTGCGGTGCATCAGCGTGTGCACTCCGGTCAGCGGCCCTACAAATGCCAACGTTGCGATAAAGCATTCGTCGCTTCTTGGGACCTGCGGCGCCACATGCTAGTGCACTCCGGGCTGCGGCCATTTTCTTGCACTGAGTGTGGAAAGTCGTTTACGGAGCGCTCCAGTCTGAACAAACACAGAAGGGTGCATTCAGGGGAGCGTCCTTACAAATGCCAGCTGTGCTTCAAGTCGTTTGTTGTGTCATCAAGTTTGCGCAAGCATGAGAGGACACACTTATCTGAGAGGCCGTTACAGGACCAGGCCACTCCTGAACCGGCTCAAATGTTTCCCACCACCCTTCCCCAATTCTCCTGCTCTCACTGTGATATGATATTCGGGACGTGGGAGGAAGTGCAGGCCCATACCAGCCTTCACACTATCTCTCCACCGTCTGATTCTACAGTTTCGGCTTTACCTATCGGTCCTTACGTTTGTGTGACCTGCCAGGCAGAGTTTGTTCAGCTGGCTGATATGCAGGCACACGAGAAACTGCACCCCAAGCCCCGACCCCACGTTTGTGACCAGTGCGGTAAGGGTTTTCTGAATAAAGCCGGGCTTCGCAAACACCAGCGCATCCACTCAACCAGTCGGCCACATTGCTGCGCTGTTTGCGGAAAGGCTTTTCTTTTTGCTGCCTACCTACGCAAACACTTACGCACCCACCGTGACACAGATTCGTCATCTTCCATGCCTCAGACAGACATAGTGCACAGCCAACCCTTGCCATCCCCACCAAGTGCTGCGTCACCGTCGGAATCCGAGCCCGCCGCTATTTCCCTGACTGTCCCAGTCACTGTGCCGGTGTCTGCATTTCAGACAATGCCAGCCCATGTATATTTAGACAAGGAGGAAGGGCTCTGAGCTTATTGCTGACTCTGTCGGCTGCTTTGAACACCTGAACTATGTTCACAGTTATTGCTGTTCTATAATTACACAACAAAGAGAATCTTACAAAAAGCCTAAACACAAATGAAATCTAATTTTTAAATGGGATTAAATGCATCAATAGTCAAAAAATAATGCCTTTAATTTGCCTTGATATTGTAGGAAAATGTATTTATCTTTAGATTTGTGCCAAGATTGCTGAAAGGATTTTTATTTTTAAGGTATGTCTGAATCAAAGTGTCAGTTCATGTTGCTCTTCAGAATCATAATCACAGATGTCATGTTTATACACTTAAAATCAGTGTAATATTTGAAAGCTGATTTTAATCATAAGACCAATGTCTTATTTATATCAATAAATTTTTCTCCATAAACTGACTACTAAAGTTTATATTGTATTTTATTTTTCTTGAGTTTAAACAGCTTGTATTGTTTGAATGTTTTTAAAGCAATGAGCCAGTGTATGTGGTGGTAAATATGACAGTGATTACTTCTTGGACATGCTATAATGCTCTTATGCTATAAAGGTAAACAATATCGCCTCTTGTTCTTTATCTGTACCTCCATTGTCCTAAGCTAAATTTTACGGATTTTATGGATTTTTGGCTGTTTGGTGTATTGTGATATTCGTGATCTTTAAAAATAGTTTCATTTACAATATCAGTCACAAGTTTGGACACACTTGACTTAATCAAGTTTTGATTCCTATGATTTAAAAAAATGTTTGTTGACAAATATAAGTAGTCTTTCTATACAAAATTTACATTTTTTAAGTGTATTTGTTTTTTTTTGTTTTTTTTTTTGTTTTTATTAAATAAATGGATGAGTAAGCATGGATGATGAAAGAAAACAGCCAACAAGTTCCAGTTTCATAGGTTTGATGACTTTGATTATACTGTTTAATGACTTTTTTCCACAATTTATATAAACTATTATTATTTATAATTAGTAGGTGTGTCAAAAATGTTAACCAGTGGTGATGAATGCCCTTGTATTCAAATTTTAACATTTAAACTGTTAAATATTATAGTTGAAGACAAAAACTTGCATTTGATATCTTAGGCCCTAACCCTAAGTGAAGAAAAAAAAGTAAAAAAAAAGACCAGATGAGTGAGGAACCATTTTTGATGACACATACAGTTTAGCAGGCTATATATTTAGTGAAGCTCAAAAATGACAACCACTTCAGCGTTTGACAAACACCACATTCCCTCTAAAAAAGGTACGTTTGGTTTATGTTCTTTAAAAAAAATTACACACTGCTGTTTTGAAATTATGTTAATGTATCACACAATGTACCAAATAGTGTATTTTTAATATAACTAATTGAAAATTGTCCATTTCTTATGTGTGCAGATACATTCTGATTTGTATAAAAAAGAAGAATCCACCCTAGAGAGTATGGCAGCGATAGTTACCGGGCTCATCCCAATCCTCCGTACTGCGGTGGAGTCCACTGCCACCTATAAAGGTCGCACCATGTGGTTCGGCTTGCTCTGCATTCGCCTAGTGACCATCTTTCTGGCTCAGTTTCCATGGAAAAGCCTAAATGACGATTTCATCTGTAACATCAGCTCACAGTTCTGCAATAGAGCTTGCTTTAATGAACACTTTGACCGTTCTATAGTGATGGCATGGCATTTCCTCTTCATCCTTCTTGTGCTCTCGGTCCTTCTCATGGAGCTTTTTTCTTCCCATCTTCGATCTTCATTCCAGAAGAAGAAAGAGAGAGAAATGGAATCTGAAAGCGAGCAGGGAGGTGTCATTGATCCCACCATGACTGTTGGTGGTAGGATGATGATAGACTTCCACAAGAGCAAAAGCAGTCTGGTGGTGTACCTGTTCAGCTTGATGCTGCGAATTGTAGTGGAGGTTTTGTTCGTGTATGTCTTGCTGTCCTGGGTTCTGCCTAAATTGAATAAGTCAGTTTATGTTTGTGAGTTAAGTTTTAAAGAATGTTCAGTACAGCAGTGTGTGGTCCGAGGAGCAGCAGAAAAGGCAATGTCTGTCTATGCACTGCTGTTTATATCTGCCCTGGTTATTATTACAAGCAGTGGGTTTTTTTTCTACTCGGTAGGCCACTATCTCTGAAATGGTTAACAAAAGGTTCTTGGTGAGCACAAGTATATTAATAGCGTTAATGCAACTGTTCAGTTTTTTTTATTTTTTTATTACTGAAATAAAATTGTGCCCAATATTGTAATTAATATGATTGTATTTTTGGTTCCACTTTATATTAAGTGTCTTTAATTACTATGTACTAACATTTAAATTAAATTAATTAAAATTAATTAAATTAATAATTTGTTACAATGCACTTATTGTGTATATACATGATTTTACATTGTATTTGTATTTTAAAAATACCGTAGTGTAATTACAGCTGTAATTCATTTCTGTAGTTAATTACATATATAATTACACTATTGACCCTTCTCTTAAATCTATCCATACCACTAATCCTGTCCCTAACCCACCTCAATAGCAGCAAATGTGTTTCGCAATACAATATACTTATTTTTTGATGTAAATACATAGTAGTTGGGCACCTAAAATAAAGTGTAACTGTATCTTTATTTAATGTGAATGAATTTGTAATTTTTCAAAAACTTTGCATATATATATATATATATATATATATGCATGCAATATGTATATATATTTCCCAGTGTGGGGTCAGAAAAATAAACTTAAGTCAAAGGGAAAACTAGATTATTTTTCTTACACCATTGATTGATATTTGTTCGTTTTAAAAAAGTCACTTAATTTTGACAGAATTTAAAAAACAAAAACAAACAAAAAAACTATATCTTATGTCATTTTGCTTAATTAAATGTAACTTGATTTGAGAATGTTTAGATATTTTACTGAAAACGAAACAAATACTGAGTAAGAAAAATATTTTTGTTGTAGTGCTAGAACAAAAATGTGTGAAGAAAATGCTTTTTGGCTTTGCATGGTGTTTCTGTGTCTGCAGTTTTGTGGTGGTTGGGCTAGGTGAGAAGTCATTTTTTGCATGTCCATATTTTTTTGTGTGAATGTTGACTGAGCTGTTCTTTTCAAATCTCTGACAATACACAAAAATATAAAAATGTTTCAGAAAACACAGAATTTTTTTTTTTTTTGCTGGCCAGAATTTATTTCTTTATAATATCTCTACTGAAATGTACATATATATTAATTTTAGGAACATTAATAACTATGTTAGCTGTATGTTTTGAGCATTTTAAGTAGCATAAGATGCTTTAATGAGACCATATGGCAAAATATATATATGGCTGATAATAGCAGATCAGTTGCAGAGGTCTGTGCTGCAGCAGTGTATTTCCACCTGAGGAGGCACAGCAGAATCACACTCCTTAGCTTTGGCACATCTGCGCACCACACCGTCTACAAAAAGAAATGCACACAATAGCTTTCAGAAAAGGCTGCACAAAAATAATACTCTGGTTGAAAATAAGACTGTCATTAGACTTCATCAGTTAATCATTCAGATGCACCTGTATCTCAGGTTTACACATGAACTGTAATCTGCAGTACTTAAAGGGTTAGTTCACCCAATATTGAAAATTACCCCATGATTTACTCACCCTCAAGCCATCTGGTGTATATGATCTTCTTTCATATGAACACAATTGGAGATATATTTAAAAATATCCTTGCTCCTCCAAGCTTTATAATGGTTGTGAAGGGAGGGCCACATTTTGAAGCCAAAAAATGCATCCATCCATCATTAAAAAAATCCAAACGGCTCCAGGGGGTTAACCCTAGGGGGTTCCTAAGGTCTCTTTTGAATGGTATGTGTACCACGAGCGATACAGTGGAAAGCTAACAGATTAATAAAGGCCTTCTCTCTCCAATTGTAAAGATAGTCATATACATCTAGGATGGCTTGAGGGTGAGTAATCATGGGATAATTTTCATCTTTTGGTGAACTATCGCTTTAAGTAAGGCACTATCCTATTTTTTCTGATTTAGCATCTGAGGAAATGAATATGGTCAACTCACAGGCTGGAGGATGCATTATGATCCTAATGCAGGTATCGAGACCACTGCTGCATTCTCTCTCCTCTATCTCATTACAGTTGGGTTCTTCTTTGTCGATCTTCGTGCAGTAGTTGCACCTCAGTGCCTGTGCAACTAATAAGATCACAATTTTGAAATGTATCTTTATCATTGTGATGGGAAAATAATAATAATAATAATAAAAAGCTTCTGCTGTGTGCTGATTTCATTATAGCAATCTACTATATTTTCTTACAATTATAGGAAAATGTATCTTACAATTACATACACTACCAGTGAAAAGTTTGGACACGGTAAGATTTTTAATATTTTAAAAATCTTTTTAAGATTTTTAAAATATTAAAATTTTTTAAAAATCTTTTTAAAAAATATTTTAAAGTTTCGTCTGCTTGCCAAGGCTGCATTTATTTAATTAAAAATACAGTAAAAACAGTAATATTGTGAAATATTATTACAATTTAAAATAACTGTTCTATTTAATATTTTAAAATGTAATTTATTCCAGTGATCAAAGCTGAATTTTCAGCATCATTACTCCAGTCTTCAGTGTCACATGATCCTTGAGAAATCATTCTAATATGCTGATCTGCTGCTCAAGAAACATTTATTGTGTACAATTGTACAAAATATTTGTGTACAATATTTCTTTTTCAGGATTCTTTGGTGAATAGAAAGTTCAAAAGAACAGCATTTATCTGAAATACAAAGCTTTTGTAACATTATATACTAGCGTTCAAAAGTTTGGGGTCAGTAAGAATTTTTATTTTTATTTTTTTGAAAAGAAATTAAAGAATTTTTTTTTTTCAGCAAGGATGCATTAAATCGATCAAAAGTGACAGTAAAGACATTTATAATGTTACAAAAGATTATATTTCAAATAAACACTGTTCTTTTGAACTTTCTATTCATCAAAGAATCCTAAAAAAGAAATATTGTACCCAAATATTTTGTACAATTGTACACAATAAATGTTTCTTGAGCAGCAGATCAGCATATTAGAATGATTTCTGAAGGATCATGTGACACTGAAGACTGGAGTAATGATGCTGAAAATTCAGCTTTGCCAACACAAGAATAAATTACATTTTAAAATATTTTCAAATAGAACAGTTATTTTAAATTGTAATAATATTTCACAATATCACTGTTTTTACTGTATTTTTAATTAAATAAATGCAGCCTTGGCGAGCAGACGAAAATTCTTTTTAAAACATTAAAAATCTTACCGTGTCCAAACTTTTGACTGGTAGTGTATATATAATCACAAATCAATGGCCAGGAAATTAGATAAATTAGATAAAGTAACTTGGCATAGAATAGCCTTCCCCAACTTGCAGACAGCTTTTTACAGGAAGAAGAGCCAGTGCTGTTCCACTCAATGTTAATGGCTTCAAACAGTTAATGAGTTGTTAAAAAAAATGTCTCCCAGTTCGTTTGAGTTTAATGTGAGACTAAATATTCACTATAGGGTTCATATCTGGACTCTGACCAGGCCAAAACATGAGCCTGATGGACTTGTTCTCACTTCTTGGTTGTCTTTGCAATTTGAGCATGAGCATTGCCTTGTTGAAAAATAACATTTGATCATTCCTCTTTAGATAAAATTTTAATTTCTGGGAATTTCTGCAATATTCTCCTGCACTCCAAAGCATTAAATGACTTTTCACAGTGAAGTAGCTGACTAATACCAGCAGCTAAAAAAGCTCCCCACACAATGACACCTCTCCCTCCATGCTTCACTGTGTTAGAGATGCAGTTATTACATATTTCTCAGCAGATTTTTGAAGACATCGCTCTAGAGCATCACCATGCAACTCGTGTTTCATTGTGATTCATCACTCCACATACAACTTCCAATATTCTGCCAAAAACTTTTATTCTGTCTTTGTTTTTCTTAGACAGCAATGGCTTTTTAAGTTGTGCAGTTGCTTAAATTTTGTCAATTTCCTGACTAATCATTTGTGGTTAAGAGAATTAAAAGCTCATATATATATATATATATATATATATATATATATATAGACTGTTTTCAGAATTTCTTTGTAATACAACCTGTTTACTTAAATTGTATTACAAAGAAATTCTGAAAACAGTCAAAATTGTTTTCCACTCACCACAGAGGGCACTTAAGATCATGATCAGAACCAATGTGCAGGATCCCATCTTTCTTTCTTTCTTTCTTTTTCAGACAGACAGAAATGAATGATAACGAGTGATTAAATATGAAAAAATACATGTAAAATCAATATATTTATGCATGAAGACTAAAATTGCTGTAAAGAAATACTGTAGTCTGATATAATATCTTTCTTACCTTCTTAGTCTTGCCCAAGAATTAATCACGGAGATGAATACAGCATGTATATATATGACACCTGATAACAAGTGCCCTCCTCCCTGCCCTAACAATAACTTGCTATGGGGTATTACATGTCCTATGTACCATTAAGATCCTCAGTTTAAATAAACACATAAATGCAGTCATTATAACATAAAACAAACTTTATAATATAACAAAATGTTTTATTTCCTTTAGCAACAGTTTTATTACAATTACCCTGTTTTTCAAGTGTATTTGGATACACTTTACATAATTTACTTAAATCTAATTACTTTAAAGATTTTTTTAAAATTTGCTAATATATAATACTTACATAAAAACAGCATATAAGGACAATTTAAGTTATATGTTTTAGATATAAAAAAACATGATTATGAAAACAGTATCTCACACATTGCCACAGTATTGAGGTCATTTGCTTTGTGTGAACAACAATGGTGAAATATTACACTGTCACACCCTAATGTTCCCAGTCCTTTCTTACCCTAAACTGAACAAATGAGACAATTCTTAGTCACATGCACAAATTTTGAGAATCAAGAAATTAAAGTTTATATCATTATCAGGTTCAAATTAATTTTACGTTTTATAAACAAATACCAGAAAAAACTATAACATGTATCTGAATAACAAGGAAAATCAACAAGTGGCTGTGTTTTAGAGAAAAAATATCTGTACAAAACAATCAAATACCTTACAGAAAAATAACAATCTCATTTAAAAAGTCATCAACATAACATCAAATTTATGAATGACAGAAAATGAATACTTGACGTTTTCCCCTCACTGATCCTGGTCAACTTAGTAGAAAGTCGTGTTGTATTTCACAGGACCCTCTTTATACAGATACATCGAAAGGATCATACCACATATCTGCAAAAAAGAATGAAAGATATTTTTCATAAATGAACATTAACCATTCAGTTAACCATTAATAATATAATATCTAATTATGTCAATGCCCTCAATTAACGATTTTGGGAAAACATTGCAGATTCAAATGCCAATGGACGAATCTTCACACCACACACTAGGCTACTATTATAACAGCACAAACAATATATACCTTGCCAGTATTCCACAGTGAAATCTCTGTGAGGAAAGATACAGTTGAAAGTAACCACTGAGACCTTTGTACAATCATATTCTGTAACTCTGAGCTCACAAAACAAAGTCACACAGTAACAAAACCGTATGAAAATTGAATACAGCCAAATGTAAGACCATAGCACTGTATGTCTGATCTAAGAAACAATACTGTTAATTGGCTGCTATGTCATTTCCACACCAAGCAGAACCATGCATTAACTTTAACGAAACATATTACACAGCACTCTACAATACTCAATTCTGATCAATCACAGCATTCAGCGGTCAGAAATTTCGTAATGTTCACCATTGTCCATAGCAACACTTCAGTCCGCTCATCCGGGCTCGTAATAAGCTGCGGTCATATTTACCATTGTTTGGCACAATTCTGCAGCAAGAATTCAGTTGTTTGAAAAGGAATCCATTTGCAGGGCGAAAGTTTTATCTAAGCAGCTTTTGCATTGGGTTCTGTTGATGATTCATAAATCGATTGACAATCGATGATGGATCTTTTTTGCCCCTGCATGAAATTTTGCTAATTTGACTGCTCTCTTTTGTTTCAAACAAATGCAACTTACTCAATCGTCAGTCTCAGTTATCTTTTTTTTCTTTTCTTTTTTTAAATAGGAACTTCAGTTTTAATTGCAGTGTTCGTCTTATTGCTAGGCCGATTGATTTGCATGTTTAGTGTACTTTTTTATTCCTTAACGGAAGATTTAAGATAATATACAGGTATGATTATACAATAATTTCTAATCAATATTTCATGTCCACACATTTATATTTGCGAGAAGCTGTGTAATAAGTGGGATAATGTTCAATCAGTATTTCGTTATTCCAAAATAAACCCCTTAAAGCTGGAATACAGTTTGTTGTGTTCAGAAGGACTTGAAAGTTTCCCTTACGAAAAATAAGTTAATTTAGTCTACTTAAGTAATATTCAAGTATATTTTTAAGTATACTTTATGTAGTAAGTATACTAATATCAATGTGTACTAGTAGTAAACTTGTAAATGTACTATTTCAATACTGCTTGGGACTAAATTGGCTGAAGTATACGTATAAGTGTAACAGTAGTAAACTTTAAGTGCACAAGTAGTTCACAACTACGTTTCTCATTTGTACTGCATCTGTACTACAAATAAACTTATAAGTATATTAATAGTTTACTATTTTAATACTAGTAGTACATTTATGAAAGGACACTTTGAAGCGTACTCTCAGTAAACTAGTTTAGTAGTTTTCTACTGCAAGTATACTTGTAAGTTTTCTTTAAGTGAACATAACATCATACTTATAGTTTACTATTTATATATTATTTTTGCACTTTCAGTATACTACTATGTTCCAATTTAGTTGTTAATTTTTTATACTGAAATATATCTTTAACTGTACTTTAATTTTAAAAACATTTTATTGCATGCATCCTTTTTAATCAACACTTGAAGTTATATAAAGAAAGGCAACATTTCAAACAAAAAGTTGAGAAAATAGAATTTTTTGTCAAAGACTTTGCCTGGATCAGATTCAGAATGATGATCAAAACACAGATGGAGTAGATTTAGTCCATTAACACCCCCAAAGCTTCACAGTCGTTTCCTTATTATGGGTTCATCATTTCTTTCAGTAACATTAGGCAGTTGTGATTTAAATGCAGTTTAATGTTTGATGATCGCGTTATTTTACATTTGCGTAAGCAATCTTCTATCACTTGCTTCAGCTTCTTCTTTTCCTGTGTTTTGATCGAAGATTCTGTACTAGAAGATGTGTAACAGCGCCCCCGACCGTACAACAATGAAAACATGGATAGCTAGAAAAATTCAGTCGGTGGATGGGAAAGAGTAAAGTAGATTTGAAATAAATTCCTATGTACACTACCAGTGGACTAGCCTACAAAAAATGCAGATACTCAGAATTAGGAACATATCTCTTTTCTTTATATTTTCAAACAATGTAAGTTTATAAGACTGTATGTAAAACTATGTAAAAAAAAAAGTGATGCCAAGTGTTTTAAAATGTGTGTATTGTATTCCAGACTTTATGGGTGATACCAACTATACATTAACTGTACTTCCATGCAAAAATGAAGCACTCAACCACACCACACTAGTAACAAACTGAGACCTGGATAGCTGAACATGGCTGCCATGTGACCTTCTAGGACAGCAACGGTGTGTGCGATTAAGGCAACAGTAAGATACCAGACAAATCCACTGAAGACACTATGAGACATATGGCCAGAGGTGGGAAATAAAACCTTCATCAACACCATTAATTCCTCCCGTTATACTAAAGTTATTCTCATTAACTCTAATTCTGAATTGGGTTTAATGTGTTTGGTGACAACTTGCTTACCTCTACCGCAGAAATGGACAAAATAACCACCAAAATCAAGAGAAGATTTTCGTTCAGCCAATTTGTTATATTTTCACTGCAACCCTTTGAGAGAGAGAAAAGAGGTACAACTCAATTTTTTATGTTGGAACACAATTTACAAAATAATTATGGGGCAGAGCTGAAACCGTACCTTCTCATAAATCAAGCAGTCAGTGTGATTCGAAATGGAAACATTTGAGGGACATGAGGGACATGGGAGAAACACTGGATCTCCGGTTGTATTTGTTGCATTGACAGTGAGATTGCTTTTGTAGTAGCAGGAACATGGTACAGAACCCATCCAGTCAGCTTGTCCTGTCCAACCACAGCATTTGATCTGCAAAGATATAATGGAGGTGGTATTTTGTTTCAGACTTCCCAATAATTGTCAAAGTTTGCTTTCAAGTTCTACTGATATCATGGCATATAACAGCACCTCTGGCCTGTAGCATGTATTATGCATTATGTACACGTGACATGTATTATGCTGATAATTTTATCTAGAGCTCTATTTTAGAAATATTGCATCTTCATGAAAGCTACTTTTGCAGTCAAACACTTTCTCTTAAAATTTTATAAGCTGACATCATTTACTCACCCTCATGTCGTTCCAAACGATTCGCTCATCTTCAGAACAGAAATAAAGATCTTTTTAATGAAATATGGGAGCTTTCTGTCCTTCCATTAACAGCACACGCAACTACTACTTTCAAGCCCCAGAAAGGAAGTAAAGACATCATTAAAGTAATCCATGTGATTCCAGTGGTTTAACCTCAATTTTATGAAGCGACGTGAGTGCCCATAACCCATAATTTACCACTTTATTTACAAAATATTAATCTCCAACGCACGTTCATGCAATGTCTGCTCTCACATCAGATTCAAGCATCAACACAACACACATACTTCGTAGTGCTCTCATGAATGCACAGTGGAGATTAGCTAATATTTTGTAAATAAAGTGGTATATTATGTTTGTTTTTTTGTTTGTTTTTCTGCACAAACAAAGCATTCTCGTCGCTTCATAAAATTTAAGTTAAACCACCAGAATCACATGGATTACGTTTATGATGTCTTTATTACCTTTCTGGGCCTTGAAAGTGGTAGTTGCGTAGACTGTCAAAAGAGGAACAGAAATCTCTCAGATTGCATTCAAAATATTTTTATTTGAGTTCCAAAGATGAACAAAAGTGTTACGGGTTTGGAACAATATGAGGGAGAGTAATTAATGACAGAATTTTCATTTTTTGTCTGAACGAACCCTTTAATGTCAGTTCAGCGACGAACAATAAATGCCTAAAATTAAGATGAATTAAATAAAATCAAAAACTCATTTACTTCGTTACTTTTACTTAATTCCATGTGTAAAATGTACTTGAAAAAACTGAGTGTAAAAGCTTGCAAAGGAAAAATTTAGTCAGTTTTACATAAAGTTTGCTCATATATAATTTTCTTTTTGTTGTGTACTGCCATGTGTTGATGTCTATTGTACTGTTTCTCTCACCTCCATCTGAATGTACTCTAGAGTCTGTTTAAAACCCTGGAGATTGGAGTCATTATTTCCATGTGACTTCATTAGATCAATAGTATGGTCCTTAAGTGAACTGACCACCTGATTAAGAGTGAGGGGGAAAAACAAGTTAAAGATGTTTTGGTCATGATTTTATCTGAAGTATTGGCTATATAGACATATAAAATTTCAAAAATGGAAATCAATCATACTGATTAAAAGCTTGACACCAAAGATGATTAATTAAGTAATATGCTGGATGTGTATAAAAAGCCCAACGCTAAACAGGGTGGGACTGCAGATCTGCATGCTTGAGTTACCTCACTCTTCTGGGTGTAGAAAAGAACCCCACCCACTATCTGAGCCGCGAGAAGAACTGTGAGCAGGATGAAATACTGCAGAAAAATGAAGCTCATTTTAATACTACAGCTCAGTGGAGCAGATCAACTTACTGCTACATTACAAACACAAGTACCAAGAACATGCACAATTCCCAGGAGGCTGGTGACTAGTAGGCTCATAACATTTTAGGAGTTGTCCTAACAAATAACCTATTTTTAAGGTTAAAGAGTATGTTAAATGACATATAAAACCCACAATTGCCAGCAGACATTTGACAGTCTTCAGAGAACCCAGACATCCAAGGAAGCCTAATGACATGGTCATAGAGCCACTGATGATCAGTAAGTAGGAGAAGAGAGAGGCGGAAATGTAGGGAGGGGAGAACACTGCAAAAAACATGGAGCAAATGCTTTATTAGTTTGCAATATACAATCATTAATAGACAAAGAATCAAAACAGCACTTCCACACACACATAAATATAAAACTTACTCAAAATGCTGGTCTTTGCAAATAATATCCATAGTCCCAAAGATAAGAGGAGTGATCCTAAGAGCTAAATGAGAAGAAGAAGAAGAAGAAAAACCCGTTCAACAGCAATTTGACATGTACATTTTATAAAATGTAAAAGTTTTGCCTTGTTGAGAAAAAAGGGAACATGTATTATATATTGCTGCAAAGAAAGTGCTGTTGAATGGGTTTTATATTCTTGGTATGTATATTTCATTTAATTTAATTTTGGATCAGTTAAACGTGTCTGAGGATTCGTATGCAACTTACAAAGAATATTAAATTGAAGAGAAATAGGAAGTATTTGGTGAGACTGAGACAGCACTCAGACGCCATATCTGTAAGCACAAAATAAATAGATAAATATCTTCTGAGAACCATTGAAAACAGGATGACAAGAAGAACTGTTCCACTTTTATTGTTCACAGAACAAAAATATCAAGTTGGTTTCACACAGTTCAGTATTTTTTTTTTTTAAGAATAGCATGTGTTAAATTTGTTTTTAGATTTGTTTATATGGATTTGTTGCTCGGAAAGATACAAAAAAAAAAACCCCTGCTTCTCTCTTCAAGCACAAAAACAGAACAGGGTACAGGAAGTGTCTTGTACTCTCGTATTTCCTTGCCTATGGTAACGAAACCAAAGCTATCGTTTTACACAGGCATGCATTAACTATTCAAGCACTAGCACATGGGACAAAAAGTGCTTTGTTTGCTGTTATGAAAATTCGAGAATATATCCTTCGGGGGTTACGTAAATTCATGTTTTTATAGGATCAAAACAGCCAATGATTTTTGTTATTCCTCCCCTTTTATAATGTTACTGTAACCAGAAACATTTAAAAAAAAAAAAAAAACATTTATGGAATAAATAAATAAATTTATGGAATACAATACACTCTGTTTTTTCAGAAAATCTCAGATAAACAATGTTTCTACATAATCAGCATCTTATTGGCATTTATCAAAACATTTTAATGATTTGACTGATGTCTTATAACGCTTTCTAGAATAAACTGTTTCACCAAAGGAATAAAGATGTAAAACTTACCTTAAACAAACTGGGCAAAGTCGGTAAGATTACACGGTGGGTAAATGAAACGTGGCAGCCTCACATGAGAACATGTAAAAATAAATTTTGCATAAATAAAATGTTCAATTCTCATTCGCTGTGTATCTTGAGAGTTCATGCCTGTAAGCAAAGCATCACTGACTACTTCAGTAGAAAGCAGATACAGAACACCCACCATAAATAAAAGATCAGCCCTAGTCATGGACTCTTACACCTTTTAGACCCACATATCCCCACTTACTTTTTCTGAATTAGCAGCATTTAATTTGAAATATGTAAATTATTATTTGTCATGCTATAACATTTTGGGATGTTTTCATGTTTTTCACAGGCTGCAAGATTTAGAAAATGTAATTGATTTGACATTTATAAAAAAGCAACACTGAAAAAGTTGTTTTCATCTAACAATTCCCATATGGTGCCTAAGACTTCATGATATCGATTTCTGAGAGGGGACAAAAGAAATGACCTCAGATATAAGAACATACCTGATCTTAACAGCAGATGAGTGCATTAAAATGAAACACGGGCAGAGATCAAGGTTAATTCATCTGAGGTCACTATTATGCCTCCCACAGGAGCCTGAAATTTCACCTCTCATTCCTTGTTTCAACAAGCTTCCTGATCGGCCTGTTTCCCCACCCCCACCCCAAATACAGCTTTAGCACAATTAGTGGTAGATAATTAGGTGGAATGTTTTAGGGCCTCCCTGTTAATGGATAGAAAGGGCAGTAGGTGCTGTAATTATATAGGGCAAAGTGCTGTTATTAAATGGAGGAAAGCATCATGGATTGAAATGGATTTCAGTATTGCCTCATGTGATCAGAGACACAAGTTTAAGAGTAGATATAGATAGATAGATAGACAGACAGACAGACAGATAGATGATAGACAGACAGACAGACAGACAGACAGACAGACAGATAGATAGCAAAATGTATTTGGGACATATTTTTGTGAACTGGATAGATTAGATAGATAGATATCAAGTAAAAAAAATTTTGGATGCACTATTTCATTGAACTATTCCTCCTCTTTTTCCTTCCTGTACTGTATAACCTTGCTAACAGTCTGATTAATTCTGTCTCATCATTCTCTGTTCTTCCTCCCTCTACCGTCTCTGTAAACAGCACCAGTAATTATGGGAAATGAACAAATGAACATCGTACTAATAGAGTTTCATTATGTTAATATGCTGTATGCTGCTGGGTGTATAAAAGACAGACTGTCCCTCATTCAGACACACACCTGCAGCAACCCTGTTATTTGAAGGTTACAGGCTGTCTCTATTTTTCTGGAATTCTGATTTTTTTTTTATTAATATTTATAAACCACAACTGTTCTCTTAGAAGGTAAGTGTTATTTGTGTTGTGTTTGTTAACCACTGTATTATTATCAGGATTATGTGTTTAAAGTTCCTTATAGAATGAGGTAAAACAATATTGTTTAATTTAAACATTTATAAAACATCACAAAAGTAAGCTCAGCCAGTCTAGTTGCTTGGTAAACACCTAACTAACACTACCTATACATACAACAGCAAAAGTTAGAAGCTTCCCTTTCAAATAACATGGTTTGTTTTACAGTGCTTGTACGTGTTACATGTACTGTTTTTTTTTGTTGTTTTTTTTGTACAGATGCAGACAAATTGTGCTCTACTCTGCATCTCACTCTGTGTTTTTACTGCACATCTCTCAAGGATCCATGGCATGACCCTCATGGTACATCTTCTATTACTTCTTCTTAAGCTCAAAAAGATAGATGATTGTTTTTTCATCATCTTTTATGGGTCTCTCTTTTAATCCCACAGAATCCAGAGAAAAAAGGCTGGACTCTACACAGTGCTGGGTACCTACTAGGACCTTGTAAGTGCATTGCATTCAAACAATTAGACAGAGTTCTGTGCAAATGTGTATTTTAACTGCATGTAATATTGGTTTTATTGCTTTAATGTTGTGGTTCTCCTCTTGCAGATGCTCACAGAAGTCTTAATGTAAGACACAGAGCTACGGGCAAAAGAGACGTGTGGAATGAGAGTTCAAGCGTACCAACATCTTCATACAGTCAGTCCTTAAAGCATTTATAATTACCTTATTACTAGTTTTATTATGAATAGCCAACCTTAAAGAATAATCTGAAATATTAGTACATTTCTATTTGCCAACCTGTCCCATTCTTAAATATTATTCTTCTTTGTTAAATTAATTGTTGTTAGTATTTTTCTAAAGTAGACCATTTTTTTTTCTTATTCCATAGATGATTCATATCTTCTCTCACTGCTGGGTCATCTTGCATATCTGCGATTAAAAGGTGAATTTCATAATAGTTTCATTGATTTGTTTCCTTTTATGTCTAGTAACTGAAAAAAAAAAATATGATTCTAGGCAAGTAAAAGTACTATTTTTCTCTTTCAGAAATGGGAATGACTGAAGATTTTAGTGGCTCTTTAATTAATGGCCATATGAAGCAATAACAGATATCTCTGTTTTCATCCTTTATCATTATTTATTACACATTAACAAATAGTTAAAACTGGTAAATTGCATAGGATTAATATCCCATGAATCTGATTTGGCTCATCTCACCACTTTACACAGAACCATTGTTGGTGCATAATTACCTGCTTCAGAGTTCAAATAAAGCACTTCATTACAAATGCTTTAAAAAGCCTTTTATATTTATTCAATATAAAAAGTAAATTGTGGTAATAGGTGCAGCAATGTGTTGGTCAATCAGAGGTGAAAACTACTAATGAAACCTGTTGATTTCACCAAAGCCATTTACAAACAGACATTTTTTAACAATTAGCAAACTAATAGTTCGTTGATTCCAATAAACATTTTGTATGACTAACACAGTGACAGAATAATTTCAAAAGATTTGCCCCAAAAAATTATCTTTTAAAGGCTAGTGGGAGTGTATATATTTCTATGAAGTGTAATAAAGTGATATTACGTCAAGATTTATTTCAGACCAGATTTCTTGAATACTAATGCGTCCTATGTGTTTTGGATGTCATTCTCTTCAATCTCAAATGTAGACTACAGGTGCTGGTCATATAATTAGAATATCATCAAAAAGTTTATTTATTTCACTAATTCCATTCCAAAAGTGAAACTTGTATATTATATTCATTCATTACACACAGACTGATATATTTCAAATGTTTATTTCTTTTAATTTTGATGATTATAACTGACAACTAAGGAAAATTCCAAATTCAGTATCTCAGAAAATTAGAATGTTACTTAAGACCAATACAAAGAAAGGATTTTTAGAAATCTTGGCCAACTGAAAAGTATGAACATGAAAAGTATGAACATGTACAGCACTCAATACTTAGTTGGGGCTCCTTTTGCCTGAATTACTGCAGCAATGCGGCGTGGCATGGAGTCGATCAGTCTGTGGCACTGCTCAGGTGTTATAAGAGCCCAGGTTGCTCTCATAGTCTCCTTCAGCTCTTCTGCATTGTTGGGTCTGGCATATCGCATCTTCCTCTTCACAATACCCCATAGATTTTCTATGGGGTTAAGGTCAGGCGAGTTTGCTGGCCACTTAAGAACAGAGATACCATGGTCCTTAAACCAGGAACTGGTAGCTTTGGCACTGTGTGCAGGTGCCAAGTCCTGTTGGAAAATGAAATCTGCATCTCCATAAAGTTGGTCAGCTCTAAAACTTCCTGGTATACGGCTGCGTTGACCTTGGACCTCAGAAAACACAGTGGACCAACACCAGCAGATGACATGGCACCCCAAACCATCACTGACTGTGGAAACTTTACACTGGACCTCAAGCAACGTGGATTGTATGCCTCTCCTCTCTTCCTCCAGACTCTGGGACCCTGATTTCCAAAGGAAATGCAAAATTTACTTTCATCAGAGAACATAACTTTGGACCACTCAGCAGCAGTCCAGTCCTTTTTGTCTTTAGCCCAGGCGAGACGCTTCTGACGCTGTCTGTTGTTCAAGAGTGGCTTGACACAAGGAATGCGACAGCTGAAACCCATGTCTTGCATACGTCTGTGCGTAGTGGTTCTTGAAGCACTGACTCCAGCTGCAGTCCACTCTTTGTGAATCTCCCCCACATTTTTGAATGGGTTTTGTTTCACAATCCTCTCCAGGGTGCGGTTATCCCTATTGCTTGTACACTTTTTTCTACCACATCTTTTCCTTTCCTTCGCCTCTCTATTAATGTGCTTGGACACAGAGCTCTGTGAACAGCCAGCCTCTTTTGCAATGACCTTTTGTGTTTTGCCCTCCTTGTGCAAGGTGTCAATGGTCGTCTTTTGGACAACTGTCAAGTCAGCAGTCTTCCCCATGATTATGTAGCCATTTAAAGAGACCATTTAAAGGCCTTTGCAGGTGTTTTGAGTTAATTAGCTGATTAGAGTGTGGCACCAGGTGTCTTCAATATTGAACCTTTTCACAATATTCTAATTTTCTGAGATACTGAATTTGGGATTTTCCTTA
This sequence comes from Hypophthalmichthys molitrix, assembly GCA_037950675.1. NCBI lineage: Eukaryota > Metazoa > Chordata > Actinopteri > Cypriniformes > Xenocyprididae > Hypophthalmichthys > Hypophthalmichthys molitrix. Next base: position 18,778,303 of record CM075503.1, read on the forward strand.
GTTGTCAGTTATAATCATCAAAATTAAAAGAAATAAACATTTGAAATATATCAGTCTGTGTGTAATGAATGAATATAATATACAAGTTTCACTTTCTGAATGGAATTAGTGAAATAAATCAACTTTTTGATGATATTCTAATTATATGACCAGCACCTGTATGTAATAAAGAGCAAATATTTAACACTTGGCGCCATCTTGTGGCAGATAAAGGAAATGACATCCTTGTATATGGTTGCTTAAAATGAAATTTCTGTCAAGTATTCACCCTCATGTCGTTCCAAATGCGCAAGTAACACAAATTAAGATATTTTTGATGGAATCCGAGATGGTTTTATCTCCCATAAAAAGCAACGAAATTACCACATTCAAGGTCCAGAGACTACCTATAGGGGTAGCCTAGTAAAGACATAATCATATAATATGGGGAGCTGTATGTTTGCCGTATATTACCCCATATTACCCCATTAGGGTCTAATGTTTATCAAACTGACTCAGTGTCACACTCCCTGATGGCCTTGTGGACAGTGTGCTGAATATCTGGTGCAGTTGAGTACAAATCCTGAGTTTGAGTCCAGGCTTGTGGACTTTTCCGGATCCCTTCTGCCTTCTTTCTTCAATTTTGCTTCGTGTCAACATATTTCATATCATAATAAATGGCAAAAAGGCAAAAAGTGACGGCCAGTTTTGTTCGGTTTCGATATCTCAATGACGGTCAGTTTTGTTCTTTTTATGAGATTTCAATGACAGTCGGTTATCTTTGTCAGTCAGTTTTGTTCAGTTACGAGATCTCAATACAGTATGTTTTGTTCTTTTACAAGATTGTAATGACAGTTGGTTTTGCTCCATTACGAGATTTCAGTGATGGTCAGTTTTGTTGCTTTATGACAGTGGTTCCCAAACTTTTTAGAGTGGACCATCCTTCTGCGTACCCCCTCTTTTCCACAGCCTTTTCCATTAAGGGACAATATTTGCCCCCTAAATTGACTTTCCAGTTTGTTTGTTTTTTGTATCCTTGTAAATATTTTTACAACATTAATAATGTTTTAAATAAAAAAAACAATTCAACAGACAAATATGCAATGATGATGATAACGTGAAAAGTGATTCTTTTAAATACTAAAACCGCCAGTAGGTGGCGGTAAGTCTTAATGCGTGAGTCATCGAGTCATTCGTTCATTCAGTAACGAAGCAAGTGGCTGTATTTATGAATGAATCATTGAATCAATGACTTTCACGAACGATTCGTTCACGAAACACCGCTGTGTGTTGTAATTCTACTGTGGCTTTCGTTGGAATTATTATTTCGTTGCAAAATAGAGCAAATACTGACAATACTGTGAAGAACATTACTTAATATCACGTAATGTTCTTCACAATATTGTCAGTATTTGCATGTTTGCAGGGAATATCCCCTTGAATTTTTTTACAATTCGACCTCTGATTAGGCCTATTATTATTATGTACGGCAGTTGATGAGAAAGTGGGTCATCGTGCAACACTGGAAATAAAATGTAAAAACCCAGGCCTACTACATATATACATCTACTGTCTATAAACAACCGCATTATGAATTAAAACAGGTTACATTTCTCCCCTATACTCACAAGAGAACGATGCGCCTTCAGTATTAATCAGATTCAGGGCAGGAGCGCAATATGAGCTGCTATTCTGCTCCGTCTCAATATCAGTCTAACTGATACCTGATTTCAATTCATTTACCGTCAACATGGGATTGAGAAGCGTGCCAACTAGCAAGAGAGGAAAACCTAAACTTTAGCAAACTTTAGAGTTATAAATTTCAGGCATCAAGTGATATCATAATGTAAACACATCCCCTTGGCAGTTTACATGAATGCAGCCCATTATATTTAAACATAATTTTGGTTCTCAGTCAGAAAAAAATGCATTCATTTTGTGTCAGGTTTTGTCACAATATTCTGTGGATTCTGCATGCTTTATTTCACATAATAAACAGTATACAAAGCCGGGCATATTACAAGGTATGGGAGATAAAAGTACCACAAGATAATTTGAAGTATATGTTGCTGCTCTTTCAAGAATAACAGTACTTTTAACAGGAAGACAAAATGTATGTAATACTATATGCACAATTTTAGTCTGAAATTACTCAACTTTCCATTCTCGAAACATGAAACCAAGAAAGAGAGAAATAGAGATGAGATAAACCACAAAGAAAAGCCTGTTAATGCATTTGACCACTCCTAACCAGTACTTCTGACCAGTTTGGGCATTTAAAGTATGGGGAACAAGAGTCTGTTTGATAGTCTGAAGCTCTTCCAGGATCAGCTGCAGTAAGTGCATGTCATTCATTTTTTCTTTGCTGTATATTTCCCTCAACATCAGAGACTCTAGAGGAGCCTCCACTTCAGAATAACAGATGTGATCACTGCTGTCTCTTTTGCGTTTATCTGAAAGAAAAACACAGTCCTATGACAGTAAGACAATACAGTTTCCGTATTGCTGTGAAAGATGTGCATACCTGTTTCAGAGCTGAGATCTTCAGGTCTCTCAACCCTTTTAGTATCTTGTTCAGAGCTCATATTTATTAAGTATATCACCAAAATCGTCTCCAGAAGACTCAACAACATGAAGAAAAAGATGACAATGACATACGTAGCTGCACAGAACAAAAGAGGGAGATGTATATCTAAACATACCTCTGATATATGAAAAGACTTCTCTGTATTAAGGGAAATTTCCTTGAACTGAGAATTCCCTTACCAATCAGAGGACATCTGTGAGATTTGGATGGCAGAATGTCATTTAGGATGAGCAAAAGTACAGAGATCCCTAGTAGCACAGTCACTTTGAAGCACAGTTTCTCCCCTCTATCTGGTATGAAAAAAGAAGCTAGGTCCACAATGAGGAAAAACAATATAGGTAGCTGAAAATTGATGAAATGCATCAGCGGCATCCTTCTGACTGAAATCTATAGAGGAAAGAGACAATAGAGAGGAAACATCTAAGACTGTAATCACTAGAATGGAAGACGAAACTGTCGAAATGAGTATTAGTACCGTGTACTTTATCCTGTCAAATGTTTGGCCCTCATAACTATCTTTCTCCTTCAAGACGGATATGTTCAAGAATTCCCATTCTCCTTGGGTTAATATGTTTTCCCGAGCTACTTGTGTCGCCTTTGATGAATTGGAGGCAGGAACCAGCTTTATTTCTTTATCTGTTTCACATAAAGGAAAGCAGCTTGTTACAGAGTAACAATGAATAGCCTACCTGTAGGGGTTTTTTGATGATGGAAAGCAACAACATTATAATACAATGAACATTTGCGATACATTATATGGCAAGCAAGTAAAGCTGCACAATTCATTGTTATTGAATCATTAATTCAAGAGATTCGTTAAAAAATGCTGATTCATCCTGCAATGAACAAGTGAAGTGCGACGCCAGGTGCGACATAAGTGTTTTTCGCTAGTTTCAGTCCGATGCAGTTATCATTTTCACGTCCAGTGTCCATGTTGTTTAAATAGCTAATGCATTCACACCCATCTGTTTGCCCATGGGCGTGCTGGTCGTGCTGGAGGTGTGTTCAGGCGCATTGTTGCTATTTTGAGGCAACTGAAAACGACTGCGCCATTGACCAACAAAAACCTGGTCAATGACGCAATATTTTTGTTGTTGTTGTTGTTATTAAAAGGGCATGTTAATAATATGCGCCACAGGTGCACAACGTGCGTATACTCTGCTTGTTAAACACACAGGGATGCGCAGCAGCACACAAACATGCTAAATATTAAAAATAAATGGATTACAATGTAAAAGATTATTATTGGGTACATTAAAGATAAAAATGCCTATATGTCATAATGGATAGTCATTGCATTTATCAGAATTAACCATTTGCAGTAATGATGAATGAAATTGGCTAATTATTTGACCAATTGTGGCAATACACACATGTATTTAAACTGACTCGTCAGGTTGAGGGTGTCTATATTCTGCCATGTAAATAGCAATCCGGCTGGCTTTTAAAGGGAATGGGAGATGACACTCTGATTGGTTTATGGTTTATTGCATATTTGCCTTTTATGTTATCTGTACTTAAACATTTAAGTTAATTCAATGAAAAGACCACATTAGGTCAACTCAATTAAATTAAGTTGGCAATTTCCCCTTTACTCACCAAATCACTTTCCTCAAATCATTTGAGTAGTCTCAGCTTATTAGGGTTTACAGTGTTACGCCCAAAAGACCCCAATGACTCACCCATGACTCATTTAGAGACTAGGTACAACCCTTTTGGACCATGCACCCGGCGCACTGACCATTTTTTCCGTCGTTAAACTAGCAAAAGTGGACTCGGACATGCCCTAAGTGTACCTGCGCCATGCGCTTCAGACCATTCATTCAAACAGATTTTTTTTTTTTTTAAATAATTCATTGATTAATTAAAGATTTTAAATAGACTGCAGAAATTAACATTTTGTCAGAACCTCTACATGTTATTACATGTTGTCTGGCTTTTCAGAATCGTGATCTCTTTTTGAAACAAAAAAAAAATAGTGATTCTCAATTTATCCAGATGTGTGAACAATATATAGGTTACCAATATACTGGTACCATAGGCCTACATACAATAAAGATTTTTAAATTTATCTGTATTGGCCAATACTGAATATACATTGGTTGATGTATATTTAATTGTACATGCTTATTTCCCCTTTCTTTTACATTTAGATTTAGAAGTTACTTTAAAAACACTTGCAACCTGTTAAATGTAATTTTCAGCAAATAAATATCCATTTTTTATACTGTACATTATAATAGTATGATGCCTAAATTAACTTGTAGCATTTAAAATGATTGATTTTATTTGCCAGTGTGTTTTATTTTTATTTATGTAGACAAAATCAGATAGATTTTAATATCGCTGATTTATCGATTATTTGCCAACATTAAAATAATTATCAGCTTATAGGCCAGATTTTAATATCATGCGTCCATCATTTTAATGAATGTTTACTTGATGAATATTTATTGTGCACTCACCTGAGTGATTAATTGAAGACACTGTTATGTGGCAGGTCTGGGTATCAAAAGGAAATTTGTGTACATTCATTGTGCAGGTACTGACGATTTTATGGTCATCCTCCATTGTCACATTTCCATCATGAGTAATATGCAAATATGGGTTCAGTGGTCCATCTTCCTTCTCTACACTGAAACATGTCGATAAATTACATTTTTAACATGGCAGGTTTGTGTCAAAACAAATCTACCAGTTTACATCATACATTTTATAATTTCCAACATAAATAATTCCTCAATGTCATAAGGTTAATAAACAAGGTACTTTTTTCAAAATCATCAATAATAATGTATGAAGTATAATGTGTGTATTATATAAATTAAGAAAAAAATATACAGATTTATCATTTGTATATACTCACGCCTCAATAACAAAGAGGTCTGGTTTCCAAAGCAGTTCTTTTGGTAAAATCACATTTTCAATGCCACAGAAATCCTTAGGATCCCAAGAGATTCGTTCGTTGTTCCAGCGCTAAGTGAGCAAAAATAAATAAATACATATCCTTTAAATGCCTAAATTATTTTAACCAGTATTTATATTTCTTCTTTTTTTTCAATTATGCAATATAATCTAGGAATTAGAAGATTTGCAATTTTTTGTTTAACACTTACCACAGCTATCCATAATAGAGGTACAAAGATTTGAGATTTTTCAATCTGCAAAAAATAAATGAATTAATTAAATTAAAATAATAATAATAATAATAAAACCTTAGCAGTTTTTAACAATGGTCTACTGGAACATAGGTTGTTTGCAGTCATACCATAGAAAGAATGCCGTAGAGGTAAATATCAAAATACACTACGGTGGGGCGTGTCCAGTCCAGTACAGGACGGCAAGTTGTGAATTTCTCATTGCCTTTGGTAAGATTTAAATATTCCAGTACATCTTGCTTACTGCATACTCGTTTAAGGAACGCTCCATCTGCAAGCCAGTAATATTAAAAAACTGTTTTAGATGTAAATAACCTACAGATGCCCTATAACTATACAATTTAGCCATTGCAAACAAGGTGCTTATATTTAGAACAATTGACCATTGTCTGTCTGTGCACTAAAAAAAGAATGGAAGCTTTACTCACCTATTAGAAAAAGTAGACAGGTAACACAGACAAGAAAAGGATTCATATCCAGTGTTCAGTGTAAAACCACCTCTGGTTAGCAGACGACTGGCAACTGGTCCCATTCACCGCCTGTGTTTATATAACAGTGCATGATGAAAATGGATGGGATATTATATATAATAATGGAGAACACAATTCCCCTGAGCACCATAAAACTTCCTGATGGGCTGTTGAAGGCAATTTTTCCTCACAAATGTGACATTCATTTTGCTGTTATTGTTAGTGGAGGCAATCTTTAAATGAATTTGCGCTGAGTGGATGATGGACACATGCTATAAGATCCTGGGAGATGTGCTTTTATTTTACAATTTTGATCACAAAGGAATAACAATTATTACTTGTTGAATGCACTGAATATTAGACACATTCAACACTCCATACGTTTTTATTCCATTTAATACACATACTGGGTGGGAAATGGCTGAGGTTCACTGGAATGACTCTAGTTAGGAAGATTTTTAGGGCCCGAGCACCGATGGTGTGAGGACCTATTGTAATTGCTTAGTCAATTATTCTTATTCTACAAAATTAATATTTTGAATTTTCTCTGCAAAATATTTGCAGTTTTTGCCATTTCCAGATGTTGTACTTTAACAAACTCCTCAAAGAGCTTTAATCAGATCAACATCATATTTGGTCAGTCTAATCTAAAGGCCTTTGCGATGTTAAATTGCGAAGATCTTGAGTTTTCGCTTAAGGGCGTGTCTGTGGTGGCCAAACAAAATTCGATGTTTCGTCATGAAACAGGAGGTTGTTGTAACTCAAAAGCATACAATGTCTGATCTGCCCAAAACTTCACATGTGTGATAAGAGTCCTGGCCTGAAGACATCTACATGCAAATATTCAGTTAGTCATAGCGCCACCTGTTGGCAACAGGAAATGGCATGCTTTACACTGTAATTCACTCCCTGAAACACATTTAAATATGCCATGAAGTACCAAACATGCTAGAAACATGTTAAATCATGCAACACTTGGCTAAGTGCTAATGTATGCGATTAACGCCATGAAACAGAAAGTTGTTGTAACTTAAGAATGCAATGTCCAATCTGCCTCAAACTTCATGTTTGATAAGTGCCCTGGCCTGAAGACAACTAAATGCCAAAATTTAGTTATACTCATATCGCCACCAGCTGGTAACAGGAAGTATGTCAAATACAAATGACTGAGGTCCTCCTATATTTAAATGCATATTGCCCACCGTGCTCTGTTTCCCTAAAGCCACCGGGTGGCGGTGGCACGGGTGCGAGTTTTGCTATTATTTTTGAGTTTTGAATTGTTATTATTCTTTTTCTTTCTCTTTTTTTTTGTTTACTATCAACAACCTTTCAGATGTAAATATAAAATTGTCTATAATCTATGATAAAATTAAACATATTTCATGTTTCCTACAAACAATGTTTTCTTGAGTATCAAGACACATAAAAGGTCAATGAACAACATTTATGAATTGTGGCACAAACACGCTTATTCAGCAGAATCTCAGCTTGGATATAATTACTGTGTAATTTTGGACAAATGAAAGATTGTGTTCAACAAATTTGTTGACTTTTGAAATTTAAGGTCATTGGTTTTGATGCACAAAGTTGTGTTTATTGTCTCTTATAACAAAAATATTTTATTTAAACCCATGAAAATGCAGATCCTGTTATAAATAATAGTGAAAAATAACATTTTAAAACTGTTGTTCCATTATTACCCCTTAGCAGATTCTTCTGTTCATCTCCAATTTATAGCCACGAATTAAGATTTAACTCCTTCATTTTATTAATTTATTCCCTCGTTTTAGTATATTGTGGCCACACATTAAGAATCCATTCCCTCGTTTTACTATATAGTGGCCACGTTGTAATAAATAATTCCCTTGTTGTAACAAATTAGTATAACATGGCATGTCATACTCTGTAGGTAACCATACTTGAACATTAATTTGAACAGAAACTGTTAAAAAAAAAAGAATTGTCTTTTACAATGCTCCAAACAAATCTTGTTTAAGAAAAAGTTTATTGTGTTTTTTCGACATTTTGTAATCTTCATTCTACAAAAGTGAATTGATGCAACCCATTCCTCATGTAGGTTTAGTTACACTCACTCCTCCAGGTGCAGAAAGAGGACAGAACAGAATCACAAAAGCAATACAGATAGCAAAACTGGAGAAAACTCCTTGAATTCATCCATGCTCTGTGCATGTCACACGACAGTGGTTTCTCTCTGCAGGTAAATGTGACATTCTGCTGTAAAACATTCAATGCGTGGCTATGTTTATCTGTATTGCCTCCAGACAACGTGCTATATTATGCAGCTGTATTGCTTGTCTTGTGACTCGGTACATGTTGCTTACACAACGTGTAAGCTCAGAGTGGAAGGGCTAGACATATAGTGCAAATGTAAAGGTGGAGGAATTCTATCTGACTGCAACTACCATGCGCTTACCACATGCACCGTATATCTGCTTTCAAGGGAAAATCTACTAGTGCATGTGTAATGTATACAATCCCATTTGGAGATATTTCACACCGTTCATATACTACAATAAACAACACATTGAACAGACTCTTACAACGATAACGAACTAGGCTAACATAAAAAAAATAAATAAAAAATAAACATTTTCCACACAAAGGAAAAGGATTGTTGGTTCTCAAAGTACAATAGACATTTTGAGAGAAAAATAATCACTATTTGATTGTACTGTGAATCCTTTTTTCATTTCAGATAGTCCAGATAGACAAGTGCTAATGAATCAAGAAAACTGGATTATAGATTAAGGAATTGTGGGAATGATCGTAAAGGGATAGTTTACCCAAAAATATAAAATTCTATTCATTTACTCACCCTCATGTCATGCCAAACCTGTGACTTTTTTTTCTTCTGTGGAACATAAAAGAAGATCATTATTGTCCATAAAATGAAAGTCAATAGGGTCCAACGTTGTTTGGAGAAAATTAATTTTCAGAATTTTCATTTTTAGGTAAACTATCTATGGAAGCTTATTTCCGCCACTGAATAAAAATAAAAAAGGTAATTGCGACTTTTTATCTCAAAATTCTGACTTTAGTTTTAAAGTCAAAATTGCAAGATATAAACTTACAATTGCAAGTTATAAAAAAAGTCCGAATTTGCGAGTTTATATCATGCAATTATGACTTTTTCTGAGAAGTGTGAGTTTATTTCTCACAAATCAAAATTGTGAGTTATAAATTGAGAAAAAAGTCTTTTTTCGTCAGAAATGGACAATTCTTTTTTCTCAGAATTGCGTTTATATTACAATTCTGACTTTATAACTCGCATTTGCAACTTTATATCACACAACTCTGAGAAAAAAAAATCAGAATTGCAAAAATAAACTCGCAATTGTGAGGGGAAAAAAAGTCACAATTATCTTTTTTTTTACTCTGTGGCAGAAACAAGCTTCCATAACTATCCCTTTTAAGAACTGAAAAGAGAACCCAAAGATTTCCGTTAAGTAAAATAACCACTAACGTACCACCGATGCAACAAAGAGCAAGTTTAAACACTGTGAATTCGGTTTGGCAGAACTATCAAAAAACTGAAAGTTGTTGATTGTTTTTCATGTTAGTGGCACGCTTTTCAAAGTCTTTCCTTCATTCTCACTGTATAATGACTGCTAAGTAAACACTTTCAAGGATCTCTATAGGAAAGTGCAACACTTTTCAAAAGGAATACATAAAAATTACTTCTAAAGGAACTTATATACCAAAGTACCTGCAATAGTAATCCATATGAATCCAAGCACACATCTGAAAAGCTACTTCAGCTTTGCTTCAAGTCTTGGGTACAAATTGACTAAATGTAGCATATAGGCATATGCTAGATTGTACCTTAGACATGAAACTAACACATTTTGTTAAACAACACACAAAAACCTTAAAAGCAGCTTTGTGACATTTAACATACCATCAACAGTAGCAATCTGAGGAAGTCACAGGCAAGCTTTCCCATGTGTAATGCAGGTTAGGCAGCTCAGTAGCTTTGTGTCTTTGTAACATGCAGGGCTGTACGTAGAGCTCGAAGTGAGCTGCAGCAAACTGACAAGGGCAGAAACATGAGCAAATATGTGTTATTGCTCTGAAGTAAATCTTGTGAAGGATTGATTGAGTTTACAATTGAGCTTTGATGTAAATTCTAAAAATTAATCTCTCCGTTTTCCATCATTTTCTTTTGAAACATCTATCTTGGGTATTGTGAGCAGATCTCCAGGAGTACAAGTTGAAATATTCATACAAATGTTCAGTGACATTAAGGAAGAAAATCCCAAGGGACATTGATTCAAATCAGCAGGATTTGATTATGAATTCATGGGGGTTAAAAGTGCTTGCTGAAATTATAACGTGTCACAACATGTTTTAAAAAGTAGAGTCGCACAGCTTTGACATGAAATTTGACTGCTCTCTAAGAGAAAACATTGCTTGGAGCAAAGGTTGCATGTCCTTTATCATGTCCTCATTTTCCAGTCTTTCATCAGGAGAGCTTGCTTGATTCATCTCTTCATTTGTACACATGAGGGGGTGGAGCGTTGGTGTAAACGTGGTGCTTTACACAAGTATCAACACCAAAAGAGCGCTAAAAACATGACATCTATCACAACGGAGAAGGGAAACCACACAGTCAATCCTCCCTGGTTTGCATTTAGGATTTGATCCATGAGTAATTGGTGTGGGCATGAGTTTAGGCAGAGGTGGGATGAAGAAAGAGGCAAATATCCCTCTCAGAATTGGAGTAGGTCTGTGCCTGGGTGGATTGAGGATTTCACACAGCCAGGGGTCCACGATGAGATTTGTTCTTGGAGTTTGCCGTCTCATTGGTGACCCCTTGATCGTCCAGGTTGATGTTGCTGGTGGACGCATGGTGAGTCAAAGGATCCCGCCCATGACGATAGACGTCAAGGTATAACAGACCTAACAGAGATGACAGAGAGAGTCCAAGTGAGAAGATACAGATGATAGCAGGTTGAAATAAAGAACAAAAATAAAGAGGGCATGAAGGTAGCTGTGAAGGTTAAAATAATAATAATGGGATTGTGGAAAAGTGGTTTAGAAAGAAATGAAATATAGAAGAACTAAAAGAACACCTTACTAGACCTTTTCCCCCAAAATTGGAGCATCTCTTGGAGATCAATGTTAAAATTAGTTTCTTCATGAACAGACTGTTTTTGCTTCAAACATTTTGCTATTTTCACGTCGGTTGGTCAAAATGTCCATCATGCAAACCAAGACACTTTTATCCATTGCTCTCCAAGATTTCTGTGAACTGAAATGTCCTGCATTGAATATTCACCACATGCATCCTGAGTAAATGATGAAAAGGCTCTTTTAACCCAAAGAGGTCAAAAGGCAAATCCATAAAGAATCTCACTGATGATGATAATAGTGAATGGCAAAAAAGGCAGAAACTTCTTTGTGAATCCATGACCTCTGTGCATTGCCTTTTAACTTGCTCCGTACCTATTCCTGAATGTGAACAGGACACGAGTCCTCATCTGTCCATTCCACAGACATCCAGGAAGATAGAGAGAAAGAGAGATGGGAGATGATGGAAGGAAAAACAGAGACAGAAAAGAGAGAGAACACAGCACATTTACAGCACATCAAGAGAATCAACCAGCCATCCACAGAAAATGAGAGTCGGATTGAGAGAGAGGAGAAGCTCGATGCTTAGAGATAATGAGAGAAGATGATGGTAGCCAGGGTCTTTTTGAAATCTTTAATCAACAGGAGGTTCAATCTTCAAGTGCCTTTTCAAGTAAGTGATTTTAATTTTCTCCCTATAAGCAGGACTTAATAATAACCACAAACAGTATATGGACACTTAAGTAGCACTTAAAAATGGATCAATTTCATTGCATTACATAAAATATCAAACCACATGACATACTTTTCAATCAAAACATTTCACATAAGTTGAAATTAGTTTCCAAACTGGCTTGCAGGAACCCCCAGGGGCCACAAAAGTTCAGTGAAAATTAGTACAAACATGTAAAAAGATAAATAAATGTAAAAAAAATATTATATTATATTATAAATAGATAATATGTAAATAAATAAATTAATAAAAGTTTAAATTTACTGAATTTGACCTTTACATTCATTTGCAAATCATGAGATTAATCACAATTATTTTATTTTATTGAAAAAATAGCATCGACTTAATAGAAAATAAATATTTTACTTAAAAAAAATATAATTTGCATAACATTTTACACACATTGATAATTTTATATACAATATAAATGCCTCTTTTTACACAAAAATATATAGCTGCTTATATATTTTATAAAGGGGAGCCTTTGCAAGGGATCATCATATTAATTCCATTAAAATTTAGACAGACATTTAAGTGTGGCTTATGTGTCCTAATACGTTTTGGGTCAATTTTATATTTTGGACTGTGAAGTAATCATAATGACTAATAAAAATATGATGATGATGATGATGCTGATGATTAATAGTGTGTAAGAATCACATTTTACTATCACACCTCATGTGAAAAGCTTCATTGGTGTCGTTCCAGAGAGAATGCTTTCTCTGGATGACAATAACCAATAGTTGGGAATTAATAGTATATGCTGGCAAAAGAAGGAGGATGAGCAGAAAAATGAAGTGATGAACATAAAAATGAAGGGAGACGCAAAGCTACTTTGAGCTGGCAGACACTGAACATGAACTTAGCTATTAGTATGACCCAGAGAGATAGAAACAAGTCATACATGATATAAACTCACACATACACATAAACACACACAAAAGAGGGGGGGATAAAAGGCATGGCCACTGTACCAATTAATGCTACACAAAATTACAGCAGGGTCAAAGTAAGGGCGTGCATGAGCAGAGAAAGCCAATAGTGTTTTAGAGCCAGTTGCTGTTTTAAAAGGGACTCCTTGAAACCGCCTCACCCAATCCCTTCCAATCAGAAAGTCCATGTTCGAGAGGTTGCCACTCACCAGCGAATCGGCCATCAGGAGGCTGCTCATTGTCCAGGCCTGTCATACAGTGGGTGTCAGACTGCCCCTGATTGTTATTGTCAAACTCTGGACAAGGCACCTCGCTCCTCCTGCGCCCACCTGCAAGCGAGGTCAGAGGTCAAACAAGAGCAGCCGAGGCAGGGCAGAGCAGCCGAGTGGAGAACAGCAGTGAAGGGTCAGAGCAATGGGGTGCAGGATGCTACTCGGCAGCCATTTAGTGATGGCTGTGGTTGATGGATGCACACATACTCATGAGAAAGCAGAGCGGATGCAATTGGCACGTGCACGAGAACACAACTGACGAGCGCTTTGACACTCATTTCCTCACATTAGTAAGCATTCAACACATTAAATATAGAACAGATGAAAAATGTATATGCAAAAAGGGAATTAGTTACAATAAAAAGAAAGACTCTAAAAGCAGAATCCCTTTTTTAAATCAACAATTAGTTGCTTGAAAGAACTTTTAGCATTAGTACAGATGCACACTTGTCATAAAAACTAAAATAAATAATAAAATAATAGGTAGAAAGCTGGATATGTCTTTAAAATTCAGATGCCAAATGTGCTTGTATGTGGGCTGATTAAACAAAACACGAAAATCGATCTACATTCCCCTTAAATGAGTCATATTATATTTATATTTGTAGTGAGCAACCTTTGGCCCACCTGCAAACACAAGTTATTCATCAAGTAGGTGTGTGGGCAGATTTAGAAGCTCTTGTCTTGTGAATAAGTACCACCTACATTGCAGTGTTTTTTCTCCTTAATCTAATGTACAGTGTCGTGATAAGTACAGCCAATAGCTGAGGTTACAATTACCATGTTCTTTGGTGGGAGATGCACAATCTTCCTCAGTCACGTCATTTCCCTGAAGAAGAAAACATGGTTTAATAAATAATACAATTTTAAAAAAACCAAATAGCTGGGTTTAAGATGTTTGGCTGTTTGAATGTTTCACCTCTGAATCCTGTTCTTCAAGAATGGCAGCCACAAAGTTATGCCCTTTTGCCTCATTGGGGATTTCCTGCGGACACACGTAAATATGGTCCCTGTAACCATGATGTATGGTTTGCACAAGCATCTCTTGGCATACATTTCTGAAGGTTTGCTCAATGGTAACTGAAGTTGGTTACAATGTTCTGATCATTTTTGACTAATGAATTTCCATGACTTTGCAATGACTTTTGTTTGTAATTTTTAAAAATAGAGATTGCATTCACAAAGAACAATTTCTAGCCAATGAAATAGGCAAGGCAAGTTTATTTATAATCATAAATCATTAAATCATAAATAGAAATAGAAACCAAAATTGAAATGCAGGTGCTCAACAAACTATAGAGGAGGTTAAACTAAAAAAAATAAAATAAAATAAAATAAAATTCTACTCTGGAGTGCAACACTTATTCTACAAACATACATTTAACTTTATTTCTTTAAAAAATTTAAAGAATTTAATTTTAAAGAAATAAAGTTACATTTATGTTTGTACAGTTAGTGTTGCACTCTTTTCTAGAGTTTTTTTTTTTCTAGAGTTAATTCACCCAAAAATGAAAATTCTGTCATTAATTACTCACCCTCATGTCATTCTACACCCGTAAGACCTTCGTTCATCTTCGGAACACAAATTAAAATATTTTTGATGAAATCCGAGAGCTCAATATAATCAAAACTTTCAAGGTCCAGAAAGGTACTAAAAACATTGTTAAAACAGTCGACGCGACTGCAGTGGTTCAACCTTAAATTTATGAAGCGATGAGAATATTTTTGTGAGCAAAAACAAAACAAAAAGAGTAGAGATTCAACAATCTCTACTCTTCCCTGTCATTATCCTTACGGAACTGACGCACAGTAAGCACAGTGAAGGTTTCCGTGTTTACGTCAGAACGCCGGCTCAGTATTGGCCAAAGCTGCACACGTGAGCAGCACAACGCATGTGTGTGATGCTGATGCTGACGATTTCATCAAAAATATCTTAATTTGTGTTCCGAAGATGAACGGAGGTCTTACGGGTGTGGAATGACATGAGGGTGAGTAATTAATGACAGAATTTTCATTTTTGGGTGAACTAACCCTTTAATTTCCATGATTTCTCCAGAACTGGATATCCCAATTTTAAAAATGATCAGATATATTTAGATTTTTCATTAGCCTGGAAACCTGGATATTAACCACTAGGCTACACCACTACCACTAGTATTTAATGCTCATGTGGTAAAAACTCATCAACTAAAGCATCTAAAAATAACAAACAAAAGTGATGAATTGTCCTACTTCCATGCCTTCTAACTGACTTACCTCACCCTCATGTTGGGAAGGGGCTCGGCTCTCTGCTGGGGTCTCAGCGGCCTCCTCTCCCTCTGCCCCAGCCATGTAGGAGCCGGACATTGAAGAGAGTGTGTCGGTGCTAATCTGAGAGTGCTGGCTATGAGAGGATGCCATTGACATCACAGACTGGGCCAGGCTGCTGCTTACTGGGTCTGAAGAGTGCAGGAAGAGGAAGACAAACAAATGTAAATGAGTGAGCTCTGATGTGTGTTTCAGTTAGTTAGATTTAGTTCACTGAAAAGCTGTACCCTCTGGGGAGGTGATCGTGGAGGAGAGAGGGGTGCCGTTGCAGGACGACTGATCTATGGCCCCCGAGGATGACAGAGTGAGGTTGTCACTTTCAGGAGTCACACCAGACTGCAGGACAATACAAACACAATGATAACCAGATTGATGTGATGACACTGTATAATAAATATGGAGGTAAATACTATAATACTGCAAGTATTCTATAATCTTTCATAACAATATACAGTCAAACCAAAAATTATTCACTAGATATTCAATTATTACACTAGATATTTTATTTTTTATTTTTTTACTACTGGGTGCAGGACACTATAGTTTATTTATGTAAATGAGGATAGCAAAATAAAGTAAACTGTGACATATTATACCCACAAATTCTTCATAAAATTATTCAGACACTTTGACCTGACCAAGTGTTATCTGACATAATTAAGATTATTTTTTTCTGAAACAGTTTAACTCTGAGATCTTTTCATATTTTATTTATTTTTTTTAAACCATTTTTTTAAACTATAGTGAATAAACTGTATTGATGAATGAAATGTTCAAGGCGTCAGAATAAATTTTGGTTTGACTGTATAAATATTCCTTCAACAATTTTATTATATAAGAATCACAGAGAACAAAGTTATACTGAAACATTGTTGAATGAAAAACTGTTTTGGACATTGATAATAATAAGAATATTTCTTGAGCACAAAATCTGCATATTAGAATGATTTCTGAAGGTTCATGTGACACTGAAAACTGGAGTAATGATGCTGATAATTCAGCTTTGCCATCACAGGAATAAATTACATTTTAAAATATATTAATATAGTAAACAGTTTTTTGAAATTGTAATAATATTTCAGAATCTTTTGGTATTTTATTTTTTTATGGTATTTTTGAATCCAGCCTTGGTGAGGCTTCTTTCAAAAACATAAAAAATATAACAATAAAACAGAAAATGCATAAAATAATATGTATGAAATAAATGTTTGAGATGCTTGTACCTCTTGCTGTTCTACATGCAATTTTCTCCTGCACGTTTGCACTTCAGACTCACTGCATGACTTCTCATCCTCCTCCTCAGGCAGCACTGAAGAATTCTGGGAGACGGATCTAGAGAGTTCACAGAATACATAATTAGCAAGGACTCACTTATTTGCCTGGTTCTTCAGCCCATAATCAACCTTCAAGAAAAGCTGTAAATTGGCTATTGGCTATTTTAATAACACCCAGCAAATGTTTTATAGACATTAATTAAACAGATTTTACAGTAATACCGAAAAACTACACCATTCAATCCTTCAGTTAGTGCTCACTCACTTAGAGCCACTCTTCTTGTGTTTCCCATTCTGGCTGGAGTTGACCGAGTGTTCTAGCGGAGAGAGGGAGCGCACGGGCGTGTGGTGGCTATCACTGCCATATGTGGGCGCAGATCCAGAAACATGGCCCCTGGTGAGGCCCTGAAGTGGAGGAGCAGATGGCGACGGGTTCAGGGGCCCATTCAAGGCCTCCAACAGGGACACAGCTTCATAGCCTGGTGGGATGTGTTCTGATGCCTGTAGTAAATATACATGTGGCAATGAACAGCAGTACAGTTTGGGAGCATAACAACATTTTCACCTTTAGTATGAATATATGGTTTATACAGATGGCTTTTAGTTTTTTCATTAAAGTGCGCCTATTATGCTTTTTCAAATATTACCTTTCATGCAGTGTCTAATATAGCTGTTTGTGAATGTGAAATGTCTGCAAAGATCACAGTACACAAAAAATAAAATGATTGTCTCCTAAAAGAAAGAATCAACAAATTTGCATAATGCCAGCCTATGGTCTTCATTGGCTGCCCGCGAACGACGTCTACTTTGACCCGCCCTGAAACACTGCAGTTGTAGCTGAGGCCTGGAAGAGATTGTGTTGTCAATTAGATGAGGACTCACACTGGACTTCACACAGAAGCCTCCGGAGCTGAAATTTAGAAATGGTAATACAAGTTTCGTTTCTGACACATGCTGTAAGCGGTAGACCAATCACAACAGACTGGGCCATCTGACCAATCAGAGCAGAGTAGGCTTGATGAAAGGAGGGATTTAGAGAGACTGAATCTTCAGACAAACAGTTTTCAGACTCTTTGAGAAATGAGGTGATGTGGAATGTATATTATGAGAAAATGAAAGTTTTTTTGACCTTGGAGGCATGTAAACCTATTGTAGGAGACCTCCCAAACAAAATTAAAGCCATAATATATAAGTTTTTTGGTTTAAAATATCCAAAAACCACTAGAACAACGTTATATATTTTGTTGACTTGTGTACTCACATTATCCCAACTGATTCCAAGAATGTTTAAATCCAGAGAAATAGGCAATTTTAACCAGGACATGGATAATGTTCGTGCGTCACCTATCAATGACATCATACCCGCGTTACCCTTGATTTCCGCTTTTATTTTGTAGAAACCATGGAAACACCAAAGACGCTTTAATATATTATGTTTTATTAGACAGGTGAGCAACTGTTTGGATGGATACATTCATCAACTGAAAACTAATCATTGTTATATAGCTCAAAACATTAAGTCTTATTGTTTAAATGTCGTTTTCTTGATTTACCACAAGTACCATGTTTTACCATGACTAATATCGATCTAGCTTACTGTAGTGTGCAACAAGTGTCTCATAGTAGCTGCCGAGCGAACGCACAGAGTAGCATTATAACAACTTTCAACTCACAAATGTGTCTAATATGATAAAACAGCACTGCGTTACCACACATACGCACGACCGGAAGAAGCGGAAGCATTCGATTGCGGCATAATTAAAAAGCTCCACCGCTTGAGTCGAGTCACGTGTCGGGCTTGTCTCTCATTAGCAATTGCTCCAGCTGCCTCGTTCCGCTCCAACAGCTTTCAGCCCCACCCTGCTTCATACTACAGTAATGTTAATAAATCTTCAATACATTAGCTCATCCATGAATATGATTTCTGCCCGAGTCCCATCGGATTCTTTTCCACCGGCTGTAGACGTGAAGACAACACCTTCCATGATTCTGCAAAATCAAGGTGCCATCAAGCTACGCCTTGAACATAATAAGCGACCTCTAGTGGTGAAAATTACAGATTGTGCCTCTAAGAACCTTTTATAGAGCATAATAGGGGCACTTCAAAATGTGCAGTTTGTGCACCTAACTTACATCAGAGAAAGTCTGACTACTTAAACCACTGAAGTTAATACTCCTAACAAAGTTTTATGTACTCGCCACAGTCAACTGTACTCGCATTTAGCTCTAGGAATATATTTATTTTGGACCCTTGATCAGATATTTTCAGTTTTTGACATAATCGATGAGTCTCAACAAAGCGGATTCAAATGCCGGCTGCATTTATTTAGCTATAAATATACTTGCTATGAATAAAGCTATGTATGAAGAACACTGTGAACCAAATGTAGTGTTACCGAGTGCTCCTCTGAATCTGACGTCTGCGAGGTAATGACAGGGTTGAATCCAGTAGGTGTGTGCGGGCTCAGTTTTTTCCTCATCGCTCGTATTTGAAGGAGGGCACGAAATGCTAAAATTTGTATCAGAAACAATACAAAGATAGAGAAACAACTTGAATAAATTTAAAGCGGCAGACGACAAAATTGCAGTGCATGCCTATAATAAACAGAATGTTATCATGCGTTGGTGTGGACTCTAATACAGTTATCTTTATAGTTATCTTTTATAGTTATCATTCTTAGTGTGAACGGACCTTAAGTCCAGTATTCTATTCAGTGAAATATCCACCACAACATTCATATATGAGACTCTATAAAAGCAAATATCATCTAAGCAATATTGTATTTTCATAAATAGGCTATAATAATCTCAATCGGAGAGTCTTGTTGAATGAATCTGGTACAGGGGTTGGTGCTTACGTAGTCGACAGATGGGGCAACAGTTGGCCTGGTAACGCAGTGTGTCTGCGCAGGCGTTGCACAGGCACAGGTGTCTGCAGGGTAGGATAAGTGTGTCCCGCACGTCTGACAAACACACCACACATTCAGCACTGTTGTCGCTAATCTCATCTTCAGCCACCTGTAAATGTAAGTGTGTCATTTTTTTACATTTTGATACCAATTAATGAATGAAAGCTTAAAAGTGACAACAGATGTTGTCTGTTTAAATCGATGTGGAGATTTCTATGTGTGGTAACAACTACATCACAGGGAAAAATATCTACTGGAAGTTACTATATGAATCATTTTGGTAATATAATTCATTCCACTGTCTTTGAATCTTTTTCTTTTTGTGAAGTAGATGATGATGTACCTTTGATTCTTGACTGTTGTATTTGTTCTCTATGCCGTAGATCTCTTGCAGCAGGTAACTGACACCATCCACCTAAGATAAAATCATGAGAAACTTAAGAGGTTTATTGAAGATTTGCCAGTTAGAAATGGCAAAGAAGATTTTTACATTACAAAAGACATTTAATGAGCTGACCTTCTGTTTCATGGTTCTTTTTCTTCTTCTAGGCTATAAGATGGCTAAGATTTTTACATAAACAGTAAGCGGGCACTTACCACTTGTTTCTGTTTCAGAGGTTTCACACAGTAACTTCCATCCATATGCTAGGAGAAAAAGACAGCAATATATTATAATCAATAGTCGTCACAGTAACTTTTATTTTGTCAGATAAACTAAACTAATTAAGCTCAAAAATTAAATAATACTGAATCAACCTGATTACATGAATGGTAATTTTAAGGGTTAGATCAGGTAGAAATAGTACAACTGCATGCTTTAACTGTGTTTAGTCCGGTCATTATTTGCATGAGCAGAACACAGTATGAATGGACATTTCTTTTTTTAAAAGAAATTAATACTTTTATTCAGCATGGATGCATTAAATTGATTAAAAGTGACAGTAAAGACTTATCAAAAATTTCAAATAAATGCTGTTCTTTTTTATTCATCAAAGAATGCTGAAAAAATGTATCACGGTTTCTACAAAAATATTAAGCAGCTCAAATGATGATAAAAAAACACTAAATCAGCATATTAGAATGATTTCTGAAGAATTTTGTGATACTACTGTGAATTTTTTAACAGCCATTGCTCCAGTCTTCGAGCAATGGCTGTTAAAAAATTCACAGGAATAAATTACAGTGTTCAAATATAATTCAGTCATTTTAAATTGTAATAATATTTCACAGTATAAGCCTTAGTGATCTTTTTTCAAAAACATTAAAAATATATTTTTAATGACCCCAAACTTGTGAACGGTAGTGTATAAAATACTTCTACACAAAAAAACATACCTTCTCAAAGGATGCAAGAAGAACATGGGAGTGTCCCAAGTGTTCTGCACAACAAAAATATGGTCCAACATATTTATATAGATTTTTCCATATATATTTCTACATATATAATATATTAGCTATATCCAATTGCATGCATCCAACTCACCGTCTCCCTCATCCACTACTGCTTGTACAACCATGGGGTAGATGTCTTTATCCATGTCAAACAAAAGCTGTGTAACAATAAACGACAATACCAGGTTAAACGAAAATGCTCTAAGGACATGCATTATGAATTGCTCAATGATTTCTTTAATGAGACAGATTAGGAATAATTCAATCTGACCTTTTTTAATCCAAAAAATGCACATAGACACAAAAGGACATAGCTAGCAGATGTGTTACCTCCTCATCTGCCCATTCTGATAAGTTGACGTAATGAGAGGGCAGACAGAACTGTTGGCAGACGCCGCGTTTGAAATGCACCGTCTCTGACTGCAGAGAGCTGTCCTGCGGCAAGTATCTGTCAACAACACAAAATAAAACCCAAGCTTTGATGTCATTTCCCAACTTGCTGCTCTTCAATAAATTGGTAAAGGCTGAGCCTGAAGTGTTTTATTAATAATAAACAATAAAAAAGGAATATTCTTTTTGTGTCTAATGCTCAACTTACATTGGCACACCATTGTGAAACTCTTCAATGGCTTGGTAGTATATAGTGATGGCAACTTGTGTGTCGGCATCAAAGGTGAACTCAATATTGTAGCAGCTGTGGCTTTTCCCAACTTCCTGTCCAGGAAGCTTCATGTCCTCACTACATCTGCAGTCAAAATTACAAACTTTACTAGAGGTCCAGTTAAGAATTTAGCAAAAAATGTTTTACGACAGTAATACACAGAAAGATGCATAATATATTTAATTAATGTAACATTTTTTACAACTAACTATAAAATGAGTATAAAAACAAATATCTAAACACTGTATTTTAAAGGCCCTTGAAATTAAATTCATGTTTTTTTGTGGCTTTTGGACCACGTCTTGGAACTTTGAAATGTTAATATGCACCTAAAAAATTTAAATATGCATTTAAAATGTACAATTTTTCTCAACGAGTAAAACTGATGACTCATCCTGCACTACACAGATTTTTATCAAATCAGATACTCCATAAAATGTGATACAAAATACAATACAAGCAGCAACCAAAAAGGCAAGTTGTGAATCAAGGTTTATCATCCAAATGTCCTGTAATATGTCGATACAGGAAAGAAAACTGCACACATCACATGATTTCCTTAAGAGCTCTGTCAGGTGTAGTAAAGATATTAGAGATAAAAATCTCACCGGACAAGCCGCAGAGTGTCTTTACGGATGTTGATGAGACTGCGGAGGGTCTTGACTGGCTCATGAGGAGGGGGAGCATTGTACGGGAACTGAAATCACAATCATAGCACAATAAACACTTTGGAGTCCGGGTGAAGTTACTAATTATAAATGTTTGAGAAGCATTTGCCCTGTTTTATAAGCTCACATATCTGATACACACATATGATCTCTTACAAAACTGAAAAATAATCTGGAAACAAATCCACATTACAATGAGGGTGATGTACACTGTTCTCCAAACAAGCTGTTGTGTCGATGCATGTGAGTGTGTTTCCTCTGGAAAAATGCGATGCACAGGCATGCCCACGTGCCAGAGAGGCATCGCGCGTGTGTACGTGTGTGGGTCAACACTGGGTGAGCCTGTTGCCTCCCCTTCCCCCCTCCCGGGAGTTCAGACTGAATGTGGCTCTCTGTATTACTTGCGGTAAGCCGTTGCTTAAATCCACAGCATCACTAGCCTGTCTGCTTACAGACGGGCCCAGAAGCTAATGCACATAGTGTAAATAAATGACCCACCGCATACAGAAATACATGTATGCATTTATAAAGCACAAAATGCAGCACATATATATCAGGATAATGCTCTAGAAAAGAAGTAACTGTAAGGACAGCTATACAATTACATGAGATTTACACTTCAGACACATATAATCCTCTGAATTATAGAAGCTTCCACCAACATATAGTAATTTACATGAAACTAGCATGAATATCCAGTTAAAGTAACAGTTCTAAGCAGACCTCAAAACAGCTCAAGAATATAAAGACTTATTTCAAAATAAATAAATAAATTATATTTAAATATAAATATTTATATTGTAATATGTTAATTAATCATGTTAATTAATATATATATATAATTAACATATTAATATTATATATAATATAATATGATATTCAGGTATTATTAAACATAAAGATATTATAAACAAATTATTTAAAAAATGTTTTAAAAGATGTTAATAATACAAAATATCATACAATATATATAATAATATAAATCATTTTAATAATTCTTTGTAAAATATCTTTGATTTATATGTAATGTAATAAAATGAGTCATGAGGCATACTGTTTTTGATCATTTCTGGAAATGAGATCACACAAGGTAAAATCAATGAATACAGAATAACAGAATCAGTGGTTTCATGACCTCCTAGAATAATCAGTCAAAAATGGCTGCATCTAATCTATATGTTACCGGGAACTGAAATGTAATCTTACCACTACTGGTCTGTTGCCTAGGAAGTTGAGGTCAGTGTTTTCTCCAAAGAGGTAGCCTTCAGGATGAGTTGAATCAAACTTCTCTCCTCCCATAATAAAATGGCTAGCAAAATAATTCCCTGCATGACAACAAACATATCAAATGTTACAGACATTGAACAATGAAAAATGTATAAGTACTTTTGTCACGCACAATGACACATATGGTCAAATGTAGAGTGTTCCAAAGAGTTCATTTCATTTCAACTTCAAGTGCATCAGCTTGTTTGGACTGTACTGAACCCACTGTCTCAACGCTGTAAAAATGTTTTATTCAAAACATAAAAATGTTATTTATTGTAACATCATGTGGTAACAAATGAAATGGTATTATTTAAGTCAAAATAACATCATTTCATTTAATCAGTTAACCTGACTACATTGTATTACACTAACACTGAGTCATTTTAACTTTCAGATGAGGTAGAAATAGCTCTTTTAGTTAGCAGATGCACATTTTAATTTTTTAGCAACATGTAGACTACTAAATGGTGTAGAAAATGGATGCAAAAACCTCCATTCCTCCAGAGTGATGTCTGGACACAAGACAACTAAAGGGTTTACAAATGAAGACAGATATAGTAGACTGGAGAAACAATAGATTAAAGAAAGACAAGCTCAAGGGCAGACAGAGGATATTGGCAACCGCCATGGGAAGATACAAGGGTAGATAGATGAACAAGCTTGAAACTGGAGCAGAAGGTAGCAAGAATCAGGCACAAGTCCCAGGCTGCACGTATAGCATATCTGGTTACTTGTGGTTAACACACATTCATCTTCTCATCTGCCTGTCTCCTCAAATATTGAAAGATTTGTAAAACAACCATTATAAAACTAGCTTGATGAGTGCTGCATTTTCTAAACACACAGGAAGATCATCTTATCTGAAAATAAACATAGTAAGTTAATGTATTAGGTTAGCAGAAGCTATGTAAATCACATAGTCACAATACATTCCTTTTACTTACAGTTCGAAATCATCAAGACATTTGCTCTAATTGTGGTGTATTTCAGTAGACACAGCACCACTGGGAATGATGAGCCCCATATCAATATAAAGGCAAGCATCTATAGGCCTACTGTGCTAATCAGATACAGACTTGCTGACCAGGAAACAGTGGGTGGTGGCCCTGGCCCCATGGAGTTAAAATGAACAGGACTTTCGCATTTCAACTGTAAGAAATATTTAACTAAATTCTAAATTAACTAAATTAAAGTCAGTTTTTTTTTTAAATATAATTTTTCAATAATTAGCCTATGAAAGAGTAGGCCTATAAAATCTGAACAAGCTTGGGGTTCTTTAAAGGACTTATATAGATAGATAATATAAAATAAGAACATTATTTCGTTATAATAATATAATACAATATAGCCCAATATAATATTTGTTTAATATATAAAATGTATTATTTTCTCACCGGATTTGGGTGGGTATCTGTAAACAGAATTGGATGGTATATCGACCTCCTCGACTCCTGCATTCTGACGGCTTGTCAAAGCTCCCATTTCAAATAGCCCAAAATTAAAATAATTCTGAATGATTGCAATCCTACTGCTGCTGCGTCTTTTGTGTTCCAAACATCTCCTTCTTCACGCAAAAGCCCGTTTTGGTTTTTTTTTTTGCTCTTCGCTTTTATATTTTTGCCATGCACAGGATTAGTTGGTGCTCTTAATGCCCTGTAAGCTCTGTACAGAGTCTCTCGTTGTTTTGTCTGCAGACACAAGCTGCTTTTTGCGTCCTGCAGACTGTAGCCCTATTATAAGGCTGTCTCTGCCTCCGTGGTGGGCATCCTTGGCCAAGTTGCAAAGCGGCAATGAGATGCTCTCTATATGACACAGTTTCTCGGTATGTTTATCATCATCATCCCTGTATCCTCTGTTCTCCGAGCGCTTGAGCGATGGGATGCAGATGCGTATCAGTGATGTAGAAACAGAATAAGATGGTAGAACGGCAGTGAGCATGAACTGTAGTGTCTAAATGGGCGGGGCTTAAAGGACAGGATGTTGATTATATGCATAGTAACAAATAAAATTTTTCTTTTACAGTATATCCTATAATGGACAACATTTTATTACATATTAAAATTACATATAAATACGAATAATTTATCATTATATCACTTCCGCCAAATTTTCTGTCAATCTAAAAACTGCTACAGCAACCTGCATGGCTTTGTTCGCGTTCTCTGTTTGCGCTAATGGGATAACCAATCACAGTCGATTGCGGGCAGTACATAAGGATTTATAAAGATTGCTCTGACGGAATTGCATTTATATATCATGTATACTTCCTTATAATTACATTACATTTAAAAGAATGTTTAATTATACAAATGTCTCAAGTAAAACAAAAAATGTCCTCAGATTTGAATGTAGCTTAATGGAGGATTAAGTTCTCTGAGCCGACAGGCGCCCCCTGCTGGAAGTATCTATTTTGTCTCAACAGAAAACCGTTTCGGCCAGTAAGATTTGCTGCTCAATGATCAGTGCTGTATTACTGTCCTCAGAAGCGCTATTGGCCACCCCTGACGTCAGGCTTAAATCCAGACTTGAGGTTTTGCGCAGTACAAACACATCCTGCCTCGCCAAACGTGACCTTCCCCTAATTTTGGAAGTGATTCACTGCAGTGCAGTAAGGGCAATATGTGTCAATTAGTAGACATTGAGCCCTTTTTAAATTTAAATGTATTGTTTTTATAATATTAGTATTTCTCACTGTATAAAATACATTTCACAGACAAGTTACGGATAGGAAGATATTATTCACCAAGGGAGTTAAATAGCAGATCATAAGAGAGTGCCAAAAGGAAGCATGTAACACATATTTAACATGTATAACAATATAATATTTAAAGTGTTTATTATTAATATATTATTAAGATTGCTCTGTCTCATATAAATCATGATCAGAAATTCACAATACTGTACACGTACAGTAAGTCAGTATAATCACAAAGCCCCATTTTAAGAAGTAACTGATTTACAAGGCATTGGTATATTAAATAAAGAAAAGTAAAAGGGGAAAAAGAAGGAGAAAAAAAAAGGTTACATGAACCATCATTCCATTTTCCTGCAATTAGGCCTACCTGATATTTGAGAAGAAAAAAAAAATAAATAAAAATAAATAAATAAATAAATAAATTATATGACATTGTTGTTTCTTACTTTTTCTGTTTTATAGTCCAGAGTGAAGGATCTGTTTCAGCAGCAAATGTCAAGAAAGTAACCATAGGCCTACATCTGTGTTGTGTTTTGTGTTTTCTTTATTATCTTCATTTTTTATTATCACTTAATAAACTTGTTTAATCATGATTATTGGAACTTTCACAAATAAGATGTAAAAGGGAATATCTCAATTAGCCTACAAGATTTCATGAAGTGTTGTTGTGAAACAGTTTGATATAACAACACTTTGTATCTGTGCTTAAACATACACAAGTAGACTATTCAATAAACCATTTTTTTTTATCATCATCATCATCATCATCATCATCATATCTCAATCTTTTAGATGTCAAGGACTCCCAAACATGATCATCCTCATGCTGGGACTACAATACTAAAAGGAATCTATATAGTTTCTTGTATAAAGACCCAATTACTGTGAATAATTAATATTATAAATATGTCAAAAATAGCATTTGGAAAATATTTAGTTTCTTTTACATGAATGTATTGTTAGATTTATTATTTATTTGTTTATTCATTTACTTATTTTAATCTATTCTTCATTTACTTGTTAATTTTAATATTATTTATTTATTTTAATATTTTTTATTATTGATTTATTTAAAAAACCCTAGATGGACCAACTATCACAGGTTACAGTTGTGACCATAAATAAAAAAAATATACAGTAGGCCTTATAGGCCTACTCACTATACTTTTTATTTATTTTTAGAAAACCCTGCAGTGTTTGTTTTATTACTAACTTAGTTGGGGAAATTTGGATTGGATGAGGTAAATGCACGGCGATGTCAAATAAATGATCTTGTTTTTTACGTTTTGTTGTTCCCACTCGTGCTGAATTTGCTCTGTTCCTAGACAAGAGGTTCTTTTATTGCTTGTAAGAAGCAGGTAACGTGTAGTGTCACTCAGATGCCAGAAGTGGCAGTATTTTCTCACCTTGCAAAGGAAATAAAAGCCAAACTCCGCCAACCACGGAAATCCGGTTACAGCCATTTTAGAGTGAAATCCGCGCGGCGTGTTATTTTCGACTCTCCCGAATGGTTCGTTATTTTCCCTCTAAATCTCGATAGAAACCGTCTTTTTTCGCATAACATACTGCAGTAGAGATAGTGATTCAAGATGAGCTACGGCAGACCTCCGCCCGATGTCGAGGGCATGACTTCTTTAAAAGTCGACAATCTGACTTACCGCACGTCCCCTGAAACGCTGCGGCGGGTTTTCGAGAAGTACGGCCGAGTCGGCGACGTCTACATCCCGAGAGACCGATACACGAAAGAAAGTCGCGGGTTCGCCTTCGTCCGTTTCCATGATAAGCGGGACGCGGAGGACGCAATGGACGCCATGGACGGCGCGCTGCTGGATGGGCGCGAGCTGCGCGTGCAAATGGCGCGATACGGGCGCCCGCCAGATTCGCACTACAGCCGCCGTGGAGCCCCTCCGAGGAGGTACGGGGGACATGGACGGAGAAGCCGCAGGTAGGGCCTTCATAGTCTATTTCCTGTTTTAATACCTCTTTTTTTAATTTGCTATAAGCTAAACAAGTTACTATATGTTCGAAATTCAAATTTGAGGCCCTTAGGCCTCAAGGTACTGAAAACAACACGTGTTATAATCCTTGTAATGCTTGTATATACTTTCTTATAACGTATTTCTCTTTAATTTATTGAGGTTATTTGTTTTAATTAGTTCTGTTTTATTAACAGTTGGTATCGTTGCGTCGTAACTATGGCGTAGTAGCAAACAATTGCTCAACTCATTTGTGAACAGTCCGATTCGCGAATCATAGGTTCTTTTGAGTCGGATCTTCT
Source organism: Hypophthalmichthys molitrix (assembly GCA_037950675.1). Lineage (NCBI taxonomy): Eukaryota > Metazoa > Chordata > Actinopteri > Cypriniformes > Xenocyprididae > Hypophthalmichthys > Hypophthalmichthys molitrix. The sequence goes on from CM075503.1 coordinate 18,806,978, forward strand.
CAGTGAGTCTTTTGTAGCCGTTAAAAAAAAAAATCTAGCGGTTTCATTACAACACTTGTCCTTTAATAATACTCGACAAAAATCGCAAGGGACCACGCGATAACGCAGATCTTAAATTTACTTTTTTAGAAGTTCTTTTAAAACTAACCATTTGAAAGAACCGATTCGTGGAAATGAATCGAACTCCCTATTATGCTACGAGTTTTCCCGTGTGGTAATTATTTTTGAATGGCTGGTTTTGACCTCCGTAATTGTTTTGTAATGGATTCACGTACATCACGGTTTTTTTTTTTTTTTTTATTAACATTTAAATGTTTATGGGCTGCTCATTTATTATTAGGAAGATTTTTAATGGTCTTTTGTGATTAAAATTCTTTTAAATCTACTTGTATTCTAACTTGTTTGTTTTTAGCCGTAGTCCTCGGCGCAGGAGGCACAGCAGGTCCAGGAGCAGGAGCCGGTCCCGTTCCCGTAGCAGATCTCGTTACAGCCGATCCAGGTCAAGGTCCTACTCCCGTTCCCGGTCTAGGTCCCGTTCCAAAACCCGCACACCACGCAGAAGCAAGTCCAAATCAGCTTCCAGGTCCCACTCAAGATCTAAGTCCAAGTCTCGCTCCAGGAGTCCTACTCCCAGATCAAACAAAGGATCCAAATCAAGATCCAGATCGAGAAGCAGACCCAAGTCTCCAGAGGATACTGGAGCCCCTGCTGAATCGTGAAATGTAGGTGAGTCTAATGCTTTGTATAGAAGATGATTACTAATTTTATTGCAACTGGGGGCTTTTTTTTACTGTCGTCCAATAATTCTAATGACAAGTGCGTCTTTCAGTTCTTTTTTTGGTAAATATCCTAAATCCTAAACTTGATTGATTGAGCAGAACAGCTTATAACCCCCTTATAACTCATGCCTTAAGTGGGGAAACTGAAGGCATGCATTTATTTTAATGAAATAAAATGGCTGCTTTTAAATATGAAAAATATTGTACGTTTCGCCCCTCTACTTTCCTCTTTCATCAAGTCCTTCAAGACATCTGCAGATGCAGCAGAATGGTAGATATATTATCTTAATGGAGGTGTCCGGTTTTACCCAAGTTTAGCCTGATTAGTAGCTGTTATTCACAGCATCTGTCTGGTATCTCCGAATCTGCATGACTTTTAAAGGTTTATTTTTGATACACACTAAACCTCACATGGATTTGATTTGGAGCTGTCTTGGGTACAATACCGTAAGTATGTGTTTGTTTTGAAACGTGTACCAGCCAAAATCCATTGATTTCATCTAAATGTGGAATTCTTTCCTCCAAGCTGCTGATTCCTGTTTGCAAAAGAGGAGTTTGGGGCAGTTTGAGAGCAGTTAGTGTGTGATCCGACCATTGGCTGCCTGCTGCTGATTGGCGGTTGCTATGGAGCAGGTCGGTCTCATTGAGTGTTGAGGTGTTGAGGTACGTCTGCAGGACAATGGACTGAGACCTTTCCATCATCCTTGTCACAAACTCATGTCTATCGTGGCATAGGCAAAAATGGGATGGATACGGGTGTGTTCTCAGAGCCAGAGTTTAAGCTGTCAGGCTGCTGGGTGTCTGATATAGGCCTAATTAACTTATTTGGCCATTTTATACTATTCTAACTGGCGGTAAATGATAGAGACCTCAGCTTGCCGACACTTAAAGTGGCTTTGAGAAGTTCATATTTCACCCTCAGGTTTGTTGGCTCTCTTCCCTTGAGGTTTCTCGCAGAACAAATATCAGGTACACAAGGTTTCTTGCAGAACAAAAACCAGGTGCATAGATTCATGTAAATATGGTTATTTATGTGTGGAAAGTGCCTGTTTGTTCTGTGTAACTGATGACCAAAGTCAAGCATTGCGTAAAATGCAATGCTTCGTTTATGGCGATTATTGTAAAACCTCCTCTGCTTTTAATGTTCTTTGAAACTAACTTTATTATTCTTTTCTTCTAGATGATGTCAACTGGTTGACTCTTTGAGGATCGCATCGAACAGATGTCCGTCTGAGGATACCCAAATTATCCATATATCAGACCGAAAGGTTATTGTAATTTGGTCTAAATCTTTTAAATTGCTTGTTTCTGTTGCCCACAATTGTTTTGTATCATACATTTGAATTCTGTGATATTAAATGATCTTTATGCCTAAATGGGGCTACTAGTTGAAATCCTTTCTCATTTTTGGTAGTTTTCTTTTTCTTTTTTTACTTCATGTTATTGAAACTCCCAGACTATAAAGTAAGTTCATTTTAATCAGGTTTTTTGTTCTTAATAAACCTTAATGGACAATTTTGGATGTTGTGCATATTTCTTTGACCCTAAAGGACTGGGTACTACAGACTGTAATTTGGCCTCTTAAGAAATCTTACTATGTAAAACCATAACATTGCTAACCAAGCAGATGTTATGGTTTAAATGGGAAATTTCACAACATGATTCTAATATTCTCTCTTGTGTATTTTCTATGCACTAGGCGCAGTTGCATAGCAGTTGAGTTTTGCTGGTTAGCTGTTAAGGTGGCGTGTTGCGGTGCAGAGTGCTTGGCTGTTTCCAGTATTCTCCTGATTGCTCCTGTAACACCTTGATTTGACTGATTGTTTAAATTTGGCTGTAGCGTTTTTCTTTTTGCACAGGATCTTTCTGCAAGTCCTTTTGTGAAAACCCATAAGGCAGATATTTAAGCTTTTCACATCTCCGGAAGAGTTCCATAATTTGTGACATGCTCAATTGGTCATAATATTCATGTGAATGATGATGATAAAGGTTTTCTTTCTCTGAGCATGACTGCATTTTTGTGCATAGCTAATTCTTTACTGGTCTGTTAGTCTGTTTGGTGTAAATGAGCAAAAGAAATCCTCCATGAAAAATAAATTGTGCTTATACAAAAAGTATTGGTACTCCTGTGATCTCATTCATGGATTCAGACTAAATGACACTTAATAAAACTTAAACTCCCACAAAGTAAGTATCAGTACTTCAGTTTAAAAAAGTCTGCATGAAATTAATTCACCCTAATTTTTAAATGCATACAGTGTTTTATTTGCAAACAATTATCAAAATGTCATAACTAAACCTGCCTGCTTAAAATGACAGACTTCCCAAATCCTTTAGGCACTCCCAAATGGCACCATAAAGACTTAAGTGATGTAATGGCGCTTCAGTGTGGGCTTGGCAAAAGTGCACATTGGGCCGCATATGCTACAGCCTTGTGGACGTGCACGCAGCAGCCATTGCAACTACACATGAAGTGTGCTATTTGGGACAAGGCCTTAGTCTGCTTAAACTCCGACTCTGCATGTTCACACTCATCTTCCTCTACTTTTGAGTGCAACACCCACTGCATTTTTTTTTTTTTTTTAATCTGTTAAACGTTACAAAGCACCCTCCAACTCCCCTGGATCACTTGTGACCAGACCAGTTCTAAAATACTGATATTAAACCTACTGCTGTTATGCCTTTGGTTACTAATTGTGCTTATTGCATATAACTGTGGACTGTTTATATATATATATATATTTTTTTTTCAGTTAAAACCTCTTTCAGCTATTTGACCACTATCTAGAGTATCTATCCTAAGCTGATTTCATCTTTTCATTGATCCAGTCAATGAATTTGGTGACACGGGCATAGACACCTGGCCTGTTCTTCTTGCCACAGCTGTCACCCCAACTCACTACACCATAGATGTAATGAGTACCATCCTTCTCACAAACCAGGGGTCCACCAGAATCACCCTATAAAAGTAAATAAATAAAGTCACTACATACTCCCCCTGTTTCAAAGACAAGGCTTGAGCCTAGTCCTAGACTAAAATGCATGTTTGAGCTGTTTTAACTGAAAGCAACTTATACTGACATATCTTAAAATATGTCAGTGTCATTGTTTTGTCTCAAGTTGCACATTAGTAATGTTTTTTTTCTAAGGCACGTTTATAAAAGCTACTCAAATGCCCTAATTCTGTGTTTGATGTGTAAACTTCATTAAAGACTAGAAACAAACTTGGGACTGGGACATACCTGACAAGAGTCAGTCTTTCCTTGCATATATCCAGCACACATCATGGAATCATCCATTCTGTTCCCATAGACATTACGAGACATACAGTGTTTCTGAGAGATCAGGAGAACTTTGGCATCCAGCAGCTGAGGAGAGCCAGCCTGCTCTGGAAGAAAGGGTAACAGATGAGACAGTAATAGTCTCAGTAGTCTTGCTATGGTGAATGTCTAACAGTGAAAATTGAATCTAGTCACACCTTTCTCAGTGGCTCCATAGCCTGATATGATGCACTGTGTTTTATCAGGGAATGAATCAGTGGGGAGACATGCTGCCTTAACAGAACTGGTCTCATTGGCACACCGTCCATTTATTGCCTTTAGTTTCAGCAGGGCTGGCATAGATGAGAAACAAAAACACTGTAAAGTGTACATAATTGATTAGAAAAAAAGATGTCAGTACTACTACAGCAGGGTTTTCAACTCTGGACCTTAAGGTCTACTTTCCTGCAAAGTTTTGCTCTAACCCTAAACAAACACACTTTGAACAATTTAACCAAAATTACAAAGTTATAGGCTGGTGAGTTTGATCAGGGTTGGCAGGAACTCTGCAGGAAAGTGGACCTGAGAACCCCTGTACTGTAGGTTTTTCACAATGCGCTTATCCTAGGTTGTCATCTTTTTAAACCCCAAGGTAAAACAATGTTTCATGTGTATACTTTTTAAAGGCATTTAAAGTCACTAATTAAAGTTGGCATGAAATGAAAATTCACCCCATTCCTATTTTTCTAAATACGTTATTGATCTTAAGGCCCATTTAAACCAAGGATTATAACTATAACAATTATAACTGTAAAGTTTTAAGTGTACCTTATAAAAACTTTGACAGCCAATCAGAATAAGAGCTTGAGCATCTAAATTGGCAGACTACATAAATGTCATAACTTGATCTTCCGGTGAAATGTCAAGGCCTCTCTTTGGTGACATATGCCAGAATTCTCCAATTATTTAGTCCAGTGGTTCTCAACCAGGGCGCCAAGGCCCTCTTGGGGGCCTCAACAAGCTTCTAAGGGGGCTTCAAGATGACTTAAAAGTCAAAAAGTATAAGATCCACTGATTTAGTCTACTTAAACCATCCACTTTCTTACAATTGACTGCAAGCTCGCATTCAGATAAACAAACAAACATTTTATTCTTACAGTTATGATCCGATCTATTCAGGACAAACTGGATGATACGGTCAGGAATATTTAAGCCCAACTGATGCACAAGAGCAATACAACCCATTATTAAAACATGTTGTATGCTGTGTTCATCCAGTCAATGATACTGACACCGGATTTATGAATGTACAATCCATAAACTCGAAAACTTGAATACAGAGGATTATTTCCTAATGGAAGTTGGTTGGTTTTCTTTTACCATAACTGGTACAGACAGACACATATTTACTTGAAGAGTGAATCACTGACCTATATCATTATACAGGGCTTCATCTGTCTCTGTATAGTTCTCATGAACAATGATTTTCTCCACCTCCAGAAACTGTTTTGCAGGGTCATCTTTCTCCAGGTTCACACCACCCATCTCCAGCCTTACCTCCTCATTCTCATCACTGCCACGATCATGCAAAACATGCAAACATAGTTTATCAAAATGACATTTGTTGCATATGAACTTTAAAAGGGATACTGTCAGTAATATTAGTAACTTAAAGACACAATGAAATCAAAATGAGGGTTTTGTGACTGAACATTGCGTAGACAGGGGTGGCGAACTCCGGTCCTGGAGAGCCTTAGTCCTGCAGATTTTTGCTCCAACCCTGATTAAAAACTCACCTGCTTATATCTTTCTAGCAACACTTCAGACCTTGATTAGCTTGGTGTGTTTGATTAGGGTTTGTGCTGAACTCTGCAGGACTGTGGCTCTCCAGGACCGACGTTAGCCACCTCTGGCGTAGACCGAATACAACAGTAACCCCAGATGCCCAACTTACAAACAGTGAGCAGCAGTTAGGACCCAGCAGGAGTCAATCAGGGTTCCTCCACAGTTGTGGCTGAAGGCTACATTAGAGCCCTTGGGCCGGACCTGATATGAAACCTGCCAGGGATGCGCTTCAGGCAGGGACTTCCTCCCACCAAATATCCTTGGGGATATCATATTAGTCTGAGTCTTTCCACAGTCAGAAAATTCCAGTTTTGGAGTGGTTGTGGAGGGTTTTACTGGTTCTATGAGTTTTATAAAGAAGTATAGTGGTACAATTAACAGACTGCTTGAGCAGGTAGAAGAATGTTTTTGTGTTTACATTTATATAAGAGAGAACGTAGAAAGAAAATCATTGCCTGGTTCAGAACACGGCTTGACGTTACAGTAATCCCACCGGAGTTTGCCCTTCTCTTTCAGAAAGCACCAGGGTTCCCGGTCTCCATCGGCATTTCTTAAGTGACAAAGATAATGCGTAAGACGACGTGTGATATCAAAATTCACTGGGAGTTTACTAGGAATTCCCTGAATTGTTACCTGCAGTAACTGTGGGCTCCAATGCCGCCACTGCCTTCAAAATCCTTGAAGGGAATACGATAGTAGTTCCAGGGTAAACATTCAATTCCTTCCACTGTTTCACTGACAAAACCTCTGTATGATTCCCCATCCCCTTCATAGCAATCATTTGGACCTGAATACAAAACATCTGGCATTACTATACCTAATTGACAGGGTTATGTAAAGTAACAAATAGATTTGGCATAAAATATCCACCTCATTTTTCAATGCAGAAGTAAGCTATTTTCTGTCAATTTGCAAGATTTCTGATTCATTTGCTGCTATAGGTAAATAACTAGACGAACAACAAAGTGCAATAAATGGTAAAGCTATTTGTGCTACAAACCAGAGTGTTTATGATTATGATAATAGATTAAAATAATATGATAACAACCAGTTTGCAATATAAAGCAGTATAATGAACAGTTTTTGTACAGGTAAAATTACTGTGTGAGTGACACTGGAATCCAGACACATTTGGGTTACAAATGGCCATGCCAGCTCTTGCTTTAAAAATAAGGTGGATAAATAAAATAAAAAGATTTAGCAAAAGTTTATTACCAACTTGGCAGAACCTCCCAATGTAACCTTCAGGACATCTGCATGTAAAACTAGCTCTTGTACGGCCTTTAACACACTTTCCTCCATTCAGGCATGGACTCGGGTCACACGCAGAGGCTAATATTACAAACATAATAAGCATAAAAGCAATTAATAGGACAAACTGAATTACAATTTCAAGAAAACAAATAGCAACTCACTACAATCTGACTTAATAAAAACTAGGTTAGTGAATTCATTCATAAAAACAGCTAAACTCTCATATTTACTGCTGAAAGAAACACTTTGAAAGTAATTTGTTTTACTTCAGAAATTAGAGACAGAGATGCTCACCTTTCCTGCACTTAGAGCCCAGATAGGGGGGCCAGCACTTGCATTCATAAAACGGGGCTTCTTGAGTTCTGACACAATCACCATGACCACAATTCACTTTCTTACACACGTTCCTCTCTGGAAGATCCGCACATAAAGACTCAAGAATGATACACATGCTTACTGTTTATTATTAGGCCTATTATATTTTTGGGTGCAGTATTTGAAGAGCTCACCTTCCTGACACTTTTTGCCAATGTAAGGCTCTGGACAGATGCATCTGAATCTGCCATTCTTTAGGAGCTTACATACTCCATCGTTCTGGCAAGGATTTGGATCACACGCTTCTATAGAACATGAACATGATCAGTGTACGTATGTTTGTGAACACCAAACTGATCCCCTTTAATAATTTGCATTGTCTACTTATGTGTATCCTTGCCTGGTTCATCAAAGAATGAAAAAATCCAATCAATGGTGTCATTAATTTCAGCTGAAGATAGTGATGGTTCCTCTGTGTCATTAGAGTAATCATACACTTCTGTCAAGGGGGTGAGAGATAAATAATGATGATGATGTGAGTATGCTAACAACCTTGGGAAATACATAAATGGAGACCAGACAATATAATATTTCTCACCAGCGAGTTCAAAAGCCAGTGTGACAAGGTCGTCCAATAGAGCCTGAAACAATTGACAAAAATTCAGTTAAACTGCAGTGTAATATCACCTACATTAAACATAAAAGTTATATTTCAAAGCATTTTCATATGGTTACATACCGGCGCTGTGTGAACTGGTAAAGTGAGGCCAAACAGGCCTATAAGAAGCAGAGTCACTGGAAACATGATTCCAGGAGTAATAGATGCACAATCCACTAACGCAAAAGTCACTGGCCTTTTGTGTGGGCAGTAAATATGTTGACCTGTATGTGGATGATCCCTGGACCCTTTTCTCTGCCTACTGTCTAGCAATCATTACCTAACAACATTGATTTCCTGTGTTATGGTCAGTGGACCACAGATAGGCCTATGCATTAAAACAATTTAAAACAGTTTAATTTAATGTTTAATATGAGCTGATGCCAAAGCTATAAGACAAATGTATTGTTCAGCCAATAAATTCCTGTCAATGCAGCAATTCAGTTAATTAATAAATACAGTACCAGTATCAAAAATGATTTAACATTTCATTCATGGCTTTATGGTGTGAATTCTCTAATTCAACAAAACATCTTGAAAAGATATTGTGTGTAGTATTTGTACATTGATTAACAGTGTATTAATGAATTCCCCACCTTTCTACTATTTAATGCCATGCAAAGTGTCTGAAAATGAACGTCGCCTTAAATACCCAGTGAATTAAAGATTGATTTCAATCCTCCGGTCAGTTATCTGGCAGAGTTTACTCTTGATAAGACTGATGTGAAATTGCTTTGCTGCTGTTTTGGACAACAACTGACTGCAGTGAAAGACGAATTTAAATTTATTGTGTTATCTAATCGAATGTATAGCTTTTGACAATCTAATCAATGGATATACAAACCTAAATGAATGAAATCTGGAAAACGTAAAGCATATTGGATACTTCTTGTATATTAGATGACTTCTATATTTTATCACACACATGTTGGGTTTTCATGTTTTATGGAGACTTTCCATAGACATAATGATTTTTATACTGTACAAACTGTATATTCTATCCCTTAAAGGGTTAGTTCACCCAAAAATGAAAATAATTAGTATTTTTTAGTCATTAGTTACTCACCCGCATGTCGTTCCACACCCGTAAGACCTTCGTGTTCGGAACACAAATTAAGATATTTTTTGATTAAATCCGATGGCTCAGTGAGGCCTCCATTGCCAGCAATGTTACTGCACCTCTCAAGATCCATAAAGGTACTAAAAACATATTTGAAACAGTTCATGTTACTTCAGTGGTTCTATCTTAATATTATAAAGCGATAAGAATACTTTTTGTGCGCCAAAATAACGAATTTTCAACGATATCTATATGGGCCGGTTTCAAAACACTGCTTCATGAAGCTTCTGAGCTTTATGAATCTTTTGTTTCAAATTAGTGATTCGGATCTCCAATCAAACGGCTAAACTGCTGAAATCACGTGACTTTGGCGCTCCGATTCACTGATTCGATTCGTAAAGCTCTGAAGCAGTGTTTTGAACTCGGCCCATATAGATATTGTTGAAAAGTCGTCATTTTATTTTTTGGCGCACAAAAAGTATTCTTGTCGCATTATAATATTAAGATAGAACCACTGAACTCATATGAACTAATTTGTGTTCTGAAAGTCTCACGGGTGTGGAACGACATGAGGGTGAGTAATGTTAATTGCTTGAAATAGCTTTTATTTTTACACTTTCCTTTTTCTTAATTTTAGTTTTAGTAATTTTGTTGTTTTTCATTATTTTTTAATGTCTATACAGTTTTTATTCATTTTTAATTCAGTGTTAATTTGATTGATTTTAGTACATTAAATTAAACTAAATAAAAATGAGAAATATTGCCTTGAAAACTAGCTGAAATAAAATATTTTTTAAAAAAACCTTAAACTTATTTTATTTCAGTTAACATTTATTTTATATCAAATAAAACTTTGGTTGGTTTTAGTATATATGTATATAGAGAGAGAGAGAGAGGTTTAGTCATTTATACATTTCTTTTTCTTTCAATTTGTCAGTTTTGTAGTTTCAATTCATTCATGTTTAATGGAAATTAATGTTAATACAACAATAAAAATAGATTTTGTACTTTTGTAAGAATGTAACTGAACTGTAATCATTTAAAATCATTTAAAGTTGACATTGTGCTAAAATAGTTATTTCATCTTCCAAACATTTCCATATCGGTGTATTCGTACTCTATAGAACTAGAAGACGTGACACTCAAAGCGTTGTTTTTCAACTGATTTTTATTTAAAAGAGGAGAAACAAGATCAGTTGACACTGGAGTGCAGAAGTTCATTCTCAGTATATACAGCATGAGAGATAAATATTCAGAGATCATCTGTTGGTGCATCACATCAAATGAGCTCACTGGTGCTTTGAACTCACAACTGCTCAAAACATGTCAGTATTAACTTGTAAATGCATTCAAGTGCAAGTGGCAAAGTTAACAATGCTATCAAAAAGTAAAAAGGTAAATAAAAAAACACTGTACCATAAAAAAAGTGTCTCTTGCATTTCATTCATATTTTCAGGAATATGACATGGTCACCAGTGGTAATATTGTTATCTTCTGGGAGCCACAATAGGGAGTAAATCAAAACACTTCACATAAATGGTTTTGTTCGCATTCATTAATACCCAACAAAATTGTTTTTCTCTTTTCTAGGTGCACTATGATTGTCAGATGAAGGGAGGCAACTTCTCAAAACACAGCACACAAACAAATACGTTTCTTACTGGCAAACAAACACACACTCACTCACTCACTCACTCACTCTCTCTCGCACACTTACTTACGAGCATCACTATCATGCCAGTCCTGGAATATCAATCCTATCATTTCCTTCCAGTGTGAATCGCACATGCCCAAAACAAATCCTCCACTCCACTCCTACACATCAACTGAGATCTATGCTCTCTACGGAGCACTTAAGCGCTAACACTATAAATGGAATATCCGAGAACAGCAGAACATGTCAGACCACTGAATCTGACATTGAACTGCTTCTCAGAAAAAAAAACTTTATTCACTCCAATATCTAAAATTCCACATGCACCATGCTCTATGAGCACTAGGAGGCGCTCAGGAGTTACATTCATTTGTGGACTATATATTGAAATCAATATGAAGAGTATTTTTTCCCCATCAGTAGCAATGACCAGTTCACCACGTCAGTGCATCTCCTCAATAGTTAAGGCACAATAATGTCCTTTTTGTAGTGTTTTCCCCCTTTTAATGAGTTGACCTGTAGTGGTCTAGGGTAGTTTTGGGGATTTCTCTTGTACAAATGTGCAGCTCATGTGTACTCAGATTTGCGAATGTAGCTGGATGGGACGTAACCCCTCCGTCCTCCTGCCTCCCCCAGCCACCACTCCTGGTTGCCATTCATGTCTTGGAACTCAAGGATTCGGACCCGCTGATTGGCTGAAATGCTGAGCTCATTTGCACACCGTGCACTGAAGGAGTAAAGAGCGTAATATATCTGAAAAAAAAAAAAAAAAACATGAGGTAGGAAAATAAATATGAAGAAACAAAGACATGTAAAACCAGTTTAAAAATTTTATTATACATTAAATGTTTTTACATTTTTTTGTAGTTTTATAATTTTATGATTATTATTATTATTATTATGTATATACAAAACTGTTGAACATCAAATGTATTTAAAGGGTTAGTTGACCCAAAAATGAAAAAAATGTAATTTATGTCGTTCCCCACCCGTAAGACCTTCATTCATCTTGGGAACACAAATTAAGAAATTTTTTATCAAATCTGATGGCTCGGTGAGGCCTGCATTGACAGCAATAACACCCCCTTTTTCAATGCACAGAAAGCTACTAAAGACATATTTAAAACAGTTCATGTGACTACAGTGGTTCAACCTTAATATTATAAAGCGATGAGAATACTTTTTGTGCGCCAAAAATAACAAAATAGCGAATTTATTCCACAATATCTAGTGATGGGCGATTTCAAAACACTGCTAGATGAAGCTTCGAAGCTTTACGAATTTTTGGCACACAAAAAGTATTCTCATCGCTTTATAATATTAAGGTTGTACCGCTGTAGTCACATGAACTGTTTTAGATATGTTTTAGTAGCTTTATGGGCATTGAAAAAGGGAGTGTTATTGCTGGCGATGCAGGCCTCACTGAGTCATCGGATTTTATCAAAAATATCTTAATTTGTGTTCCAAAGATGACCGAAGGTCTTACAGTTGTGGAACGACATGAGGGTGAATAAGTAATGACATAATTTTCATTTTTGGATGAACTAACCCTTTAAGGAGCTATAGAAGATTTTAAGTCAACATGAAATCAAAACTGAACCTATTAATATGAGGAACCATAAATGTCAAGTAATGTAATTTAATTATACATTTAATTATATTTATTATGTTTAAAGGTGCAGTATGTAAATTTTAGCGACATCTAGCGGTGAGGTTGCGAATTGCAAAATAGAGAAGTTACAGTGGCCAACACAGGACAAAGATGTTATCATTTGAGACAGCAGAGAGTAGCCAGTCAAGCAAATGCGCTCTGTAAAGCAGTTTGTCCGTTTAGGGCTACTGCAGAAACATGCCGGTGGAAAATGACGACTTGACATGTAAGGAGACCTGCGGTGTATGTAGATAGAAATAACTCATTTTAAAAAGGTAACAAAAACATAACGGTTCATTATGTAAGGTCTTTATTCACCACTGAAAACATAGTTTTATTATATTGTATTTCTGTCAATAGATCCTCCTAAAATGTACACATTGCACCTTTAGTTTAATATCATTATTAAAAATATAACTACTATACAGTAAAATTATTGATTTGTACACAACATTTTGGAAGATCAAATGGTGTAATTAAGTAGGGTAGATTTTCAATTGAACATGACAAAATTGAAATTATTAATATTAAAAAAAAAAATCAAAGATGTTAAGTAAAACAGTTTATGCGGGTAATATGGTTTAATACAGTATACATTAAATTATAATACAAACAATATTTTTGTAATTGTAATTTGTATATTGTCGATCAACAAGTTATATACTCATTTAATATCTTGTTTCACTCTGAAATATGTCAGATTATGGAAGTAAAATAGGTTGTAAATGTCATTTTATGTTTATTTCAAAGTAAGCAATCACTTAATTCTGGAGTGATTAAGTTGTGTTTACAATATGACATACCTGGTGTCCATCAATCTCAGGTTCAGGCTCTGGATCTACATACTCCTCAGGAGGGTGCTGTGTTCTTCTCTGCTGTTCCGAATAGTCTCCATTTTGTTTTTGCTGTGAGCCGCGTGAGTCGTGATACCTTGAAGATGATTCATACCTGGAGTTCTTAGAATTCTTAATGGAGGAACAAGAATCGGTCTCAGAGAAGTCTGGGAGATCTCTGTGATTGGTTGGAGTGTTTTGGTCAGAGTCTAAAGAGTCTCTGTGATTGTTGGGTTTTCGGTATGAAGGCTCTGAGAGTTCCTTGTTATTTCGACTGGCTGTCTCTGACGGTTCTTTGAGATTAGGCGAGTTTCTGTAGGTGGGGTCAAGGGAATCCCTCTGATTGGCGGAGGAGAAGTTGGTTGAGGAAGCCTCTCTGCTTTTCCTTAGGGTGTTTTCCTGATTAGGGCGAGTGTGTGATTGGGGTGGAGCTGTCGCCGTCGCCGTTGAGAAGCTGACGGTTGATGTATCCTGGTTGAAAGTCAGAGTGCTGTTACTATTCTGCCGTGAGAACATAGGAGAAGAGCCACCGTAGCCCGACTCGTTTGATGATTGGCTCTCAATGGAAACATCCGACTGACTCCTGCGTGGATTGTAGGGCTTTAAAAAGGAGCTATATACAAAGCCCTTCGTAACTAAAGAAAACAGAAAAAGAGGGTGTTCAAGCCAAAGACATTTTAGAAAAAGCAGACACGTGAGTCATACACAGATAATTCAATACAAACCTCCATTGTCTATTAGCCAGCGGTTCTGGCTGCCCATGGGGTCTTGCTGCTTGATGACACCCACTATGTCTCCCTCCAGTACAGACACATCCAGGTCCTGTGCTGCGTTAAAATTTCTTTCAGCCTGGAAGAGTTTCTCTGGCACGTATCTTGCCAGAAGCCCCGCTCGGTGCTCATCTGTCTGTAGTACATAGTTTGGCTGCAATGTCAGACAGAATAAGAGGAAAAGAAAGAGAGGAGAATGAATAATAGACAGAAAACTGCATGAATAATTTTTTTCTTTATGGAGGTTGACTGTGCTGCTATTGGTCTGGCCTTTCTAGACTTCTAGACTAGCTGCAAAGTATCAAAAACATCTAAATAACTGGAAAACCAGTCAAGTCTGATCAGCTAACCACCTTGGTTAAAGCTGTTTTTAATCTTGAACATTGAAGATTTACTCTTTCCCCGTCATTGACAGAATTTTCCGTCATTTATGAGAGAACGCTTCCCTGCCATAGACTGAATTTTCCATTTTTCTGTGATTTCACTGTTATATGGAATTTACACATCTTCGGAAAGATTATAGCATCTTCGGATCAAAGCACAAGCAAAAAAAGCAGAAAAAAGCAATAAAGCCATTACTTATACATGTTGTAGTCTTTGGAAAATAATTCTCAGCTTTTTGTTCAAAATGTTGCTTTTTTTATGAAACAAAAGAATGCATGAAGTTAGAATATATATATATATATATATATATATATATATATTTTAAAGCAGATGCTCTGTTCTTTCTTTTGTATACAGTGCATGTTCAGATATTCATAAAACAAAATATTTAAAAAAAAAATGGAAAAAAGTTAAAGGAAGAGATTTGAAACTAATTAACTTTGTTGCTAAGAAAGAGTGTTATTTTAGCACTATTTATATAATCTTTTAGTGTTTATTAATATTTTAAATTATTTTGTACTTATATATTTTCAGTTTTCAATTTTATTTTATCTTATTTTAAGTTGTAGTATTTGTTTGCTTTTGTCAATTTTTATTAGTTTTTAAAATTATTTCTATTTAGCTTTAAAATCTTTTTCTTTCAGTTTAGTAAATTTAGTACTTCAACTTATTTTATTTCAGTTAGTTGACAAGGCAACATTCCAAGTTTAATTTACGTTAAAAGTTTAAAGTGTTTCATCTAATATTAATATTTTATTTTACGTTTATTTTAATTACCAAAAGAGATTTTTAATAGTTCATTTTAAATTTTAGATAATAGCACTGCTAAGACCACCTGTCTGTTTTGGATCAGGCTGCATTATGGGAAACTCACAGGGCCTTGTTGCTTCTTGCTGTTCTGCTTTTCCAGAGTCTTCTTCTCAAAAGGCTTGCGTACAGTAGTGGGAAGATTATCGGGAAAGAAACTAAAGCTCTGAAGTAAATCCAACACTCGTGTGTGCTCTTCTTGGAACAAGGACACCAGATTTCCTTCTGTGCCACCCAAACCAGATAGCTATAGGGATGTAAACATATAACAATAAGTTAAAAAGAATTAAGAATGCCGAAAACATCACAGGATTATGAATTATGTAGATTATGATGAAACAATGTCCTCACCTGCAGTAGTGGTGTGAGTTCACCCAGCGTAAGTGAAACGAAATCTCTCTGGGCTTGGGCGAAACTCCTCACACAGCTGGTGAACAGATCTTCGGCCGCGCTGTGAAACTTGGGCAGCTCATCCAGCAGCTGGGCGTTTAGTGCTTCATAGTTATTCCTCGCCGCCTGCAGCTCCTCCTGCACGCGCTTGTCCTTCAGCCTCTCTGCACGCTCCTTACAGTTGTCGTAGTCCAGCAGCTTGTCTCTACGTTTCTGGATCAGTTTGTGGGGTCCGGCGAACATACTGAGCAGCTGGTTGAGGGGAGTGATGACTAGGTCTTCTGTCCTCTCCTTCTGCTCAAAGACAGACAGACAGACATGCAGACTCATTTAAAAAGAATCAAGATATAGTTCATAACAATATGACATAAGATGTGCTTCATTCAAATCAATGCCTACTAATATTTGAACTAGCTAAAAGAAAACTAGATCACAAAAAAAAAGTGAGTCGTGTTTCCCTATGGGGAGTTTTATGGCAGTTTTGTCATCTGCAAAGTGTAAATCTAGGTCCAGATGCTTAGAAATATGTTTGAAAAAACACTAACCACTAATTTTAAAGGGATAGTTCACCCAAAAATGAAAATCGTCCCATGATTTACTCATGATTTACCTACATCCTGCATCATACATCGCGCCAGGGGTTACTCATTTGCCGAAAGTCGACTTGAGCAGTATGCGTACAGTCGTCTGGCGGAAGCTAGTTATTTTACTTTATAAAGTTTTAAATATGGATATTTTTCTTACAAAAATCCATCACTTTGCTTCAGAAGGCCTTTATTAACTCCCTGGATCCATATGGATTATATTTATGATAGATGAATACATTTATTTTGGGCTTCAAAACACAGACTCCATTCAATACAATTATAAAGCTTGGAAGAGCCAGGATATTTCTAAATATATCTCAGATTGTAGATACTCATATACACCTAGGATGGCTTGAGGGTGAGTAAATCATGGGATAATTTTCATTTTTGGGTGAACTATCCCTTTAAGTATGAGCAATGTTAATATAGTGACCATTAAAAATGACTGACTGCTGCTTTATCAGTTTTTTACAATTAAAAAGGTAATGTAAAGTTATTTTGGCACTCACAAACTCTGTGAACTGTTTGTCGCTGATGCATCGATGCGCTCTTTGGAAACGTTCAGGATCCATTTGCTGTTGCCGGTCTGTGTAGATGTCACAGAAACTGATGGCTGCCAGCACCTTTACTGAGGCTGACTCCTATTGGATATAAAAAAATTAAAGCAAAATTACTTCATACACTGAATTTCGAAGTGATTTTGTTCACCGCACAAAACAAACTGACTAAATGAACGGAAATATATGGAAAGTTTTAAGTTTATACCCTTATATGCTGCAGATAGAGGGAGATGTTCCTGATGAAAGATTTGATGAGTCTCTCCTGAAGTCTGAATCTTTTCTCTGCTTCATCAAAAGCTTCATCTTTGATCTAAGAAGGAATGAAATGCAGTTTGGTTAACACCAATTCTCAACTAAATTCTCAGTCCAGCAATGATGGTGTCATAATAACAGTGCCAATGTACCTGAGGTGAGAACCCAGTTAGGTGCTTTAAATGGCTGCTCACTCTGTTTGACTTCTTGATGATGGAGTGCATACTCAGCTTTGAGATCTTGTCAATAAGCCTGTCTTCATCGCCTTTGCGGTACTTCACCACTATAGACAACAGATGGTGCTGTTGAGTTATGGATCACACTCAGAGAAAATGCACAGCCAGATAAAAGACATCCTATCCGTCCAACCGACAGACAGAAAGACACATAGATAGATAGATAGAATGACAGATATACCAAGATCCTTTCTCCTTTTGTATTCATTGATATTGACGTTGATCTCTTTGATTGACACCACAGCCTCGGCGAGCTGCTTCCTGTCGTGGTGTGACTCAGAAGTGGTGTTGAGCAGTTCCATGAGGAGCAGGGGGTAACGCATCACTCTCTGAACTGGCTTTATCAAGAAGGAACCCAGATTAATGTAGTTTGTCTTTCCCCTGTGACAGAACAAAAGGGTGAGAGAGGGAGATAAAGTGAAAAAGAGAGATTTATATGCTCATCTAGATAACATTCTTCATCCTCCTCTGACAAAAGACTGGGGTCACTGAACACACACATTGTTTTCATCCATCAAATACCCAATGGCTCACTGTCAACCACTTTAAAAATGGTTAAAGAAGACACATTAGGCTCCTAAGACATTCTAACAAAGAGTGCACACTTTCTGACTGATGGGATGAAAACAGAGGAGACCCAAATCCAGAGATGAAGCACGATTTGGATGTTACGGAAAACTAATTTAGATTAAACATCATGAAGCAATAACAGTATGTTTAAATAGTTGAACAACACATAAGTCACTGCAATTATATATATTTTTTTGCCTTTGACAAATAACACCACTGTTATATAGGTTTATTACTTAAAGTAACACATCATGAGCTCAGAGATTGTGTTAATAACCATTTCACATGCCACCAAAAAGCATTAAATCAATTGCAAAAAAAAAAAAAAAAAAAAAAAACAGTTTAAAAAATGAACCAATTTTCCCACTGGATCATATTCTGACTCAAAAGTCATTGTTTTGCACAACTTGCGTCTAATTTGTAGAACTGGATAAAATTCAGATTAATCACGACCTTCTTTTGGATGATTACGATTTTTAAAACATACAACCGACCAGAGTAGTCTGATTTACAAATAAATAACTTAAACAAAACAACTGGTTCTTTTAAGTGAATCAAAAACATTCCACATAATCAATGACTCTTAAAGGGATAGTTCACCCAAAAATGAAAATTCTTCATCATTTTCTCACCCTCAAGTTGTTCCAAACCTGTATAAATGTCCTTGTTCTGCTGAACACAAAGGAAGATATTTGGAAGAATGTTTGTAACCAAGCATTTCTCGCCCCCCATTGACTACCATAGTAGGAAAAAAAAAAAAAAAAAAAAATATATTATGGTAGTCAATGGGGGGCAAGATCTGCATAGTTACAAACATTCTTCCAAATATCTTCCTTTTGTATACAGGTTTGGAACAACTTGAGGGTGAGTAATTTAACTTACTAACTATACCCAATGAATCAGAACTGAATCTGGAAATCTGTTTCAGTACCTAGCCCTACTCATTTGTGCACATTTAAGTCAGAATATGACTCAGAATTGACAAGGAAACGACCACAAAACACACAGCACACACATAGAGCCATACAAAGCACCCTGGTCACACAAGAACACAAGGAGAAAAGGGTTACGCAGGTTAATAAATGTTCAGCATGCAGTCAGGCGCTTCACATGCAGTTGCTTTAGAGTTGCGTTAAACTTACCACTCACGGTATATCCCTCTGTCAGGGGAGAAGAAGGAGGAGAGAGAGGAGAGAAAGGGAACAAAACACAGTGTTGTTTTAAACCACCTCTATCACTTATTAGAAAGAAGCTAATGAGTTTATCACATATAATGTTCTTGGTTTCACACAGCTTATTTCTAAAAGAAAAGTCATGTTTTGCCATTATGCTGCAATGAACATGAATGCAGCGGGCAAAAGGGCAAGACAAACACGAAACTGAAAAACTATTTGAGCGCGCCCTTGATTAATAAGCTGCTTGTTGCCGTGGCAACTCATGCCATGGGTGACCCGCTTCAGGAGAGCAGTAAGCCTCTGTGGGGCCTCCACTGGCCCCTTTCTGATCTCCCACTGAGAGCCAAAATCAAATGTCAGTCACAGTCTAGTGCACTCAAGTGTGGAAGATAAAAGTAATAAAAGACTCCAGACATTTTTCTTAAGGACATTTTTAGAGGATTATTTCTCTTTTTTATGGCTAGCTTTATTACAGTAACATTCTGCCAGAGAATCAAAATGTTGGCAATTTCTTCAGAGTAATTTGGAATAAAGCTAAGCTATAGTCTTGGCAAAGTGCACACACATTTCGTAAATGCTTCAATACTTGGGACAAATAACTCCATGTTCCCACTCCCTACTACAACATTTCTTGGACTTTTGGTAGAATCTGGAGAATATTTCCTTGTATTCTCTGTTTGATCTGGCAAAACACAGCAAATAGCAAAAGCAAACTTAACTCTGTACTAGCAGGAAGTGACCTAGCTTAAAAGACGTAGGTGGCATGAAAAAGGGTTCAATAAGAAACTAATCAAGAAATGCAGTTGCCACAGGCAAATTGTGTAAGTTCAAATAAAGTATTTTAAATCAATAACGCTAAAGGAACAGGCTGGTAGCAATTGATGAACAGTGAAACCAACAAAGTGGTGAAACTAGGTGAGGCGCATTCCTCTCCCGCCATGCATTACTAATTCACAATAACAACGGAGAGACATAAAGCTTCTGTGTTATGCAAATAGACTATCGTTCAAAAGTATGATGTCCGTAAGGTTTTTCAAAAGTTTCTTATGCTCACCAAGGCGGCATTTATTTGATTAAAAAAAAAAAAATTAATACTGTGAAATATTATTACAATTTAAAATAACGATTTTAATATATTTTAAATTGTAATTTATTCCTGCCATGGCAAAGCTGAATTTCTCCAGTCTTTAGTTTCACATGATCCTTCAGAAATCATCCTAAACTTCTGAACAATAGTGTACTTGCATCTAAAATAAGGAACATCCCATTTCTCTTACACAGAGAACATTCAATGCGGCATCTGACAAATTAATCAGACTAGTGTATAATGTCATAAAAACTTCAAAAGCATACAATGAGAAGGGCAAAGATGTTTTGGGTTTTGGAATTCCACAGATGCCTTTAGTCATCCTATGTCTAATCAGATGAGTTGTGAAAAACAGACTGGTTCCTCAAGATCCTGAGCCACTGAGACGTATCAATGATGACATGAGTAAGTCTTCCAGCACACCTTGTAGCATTGTCTTGATGCTGTATTGCTATACAATTCTGTCAATGCCACATGACAGACAATCCCAGATACCATTAAAGCTGACAGATCATGTGTAATGTTAAATAACACACAATTAGTGTCCTACACAACTTTTTCTCATTCAGTTATACACTGTTAAAAATCCTGACTAGCATTAACATGCTCAACCGGACCCGGACATGCGTTGGTAGTGGTAACCACACCATGCAATGAGCTGAAGGTATCTGATTCATGAAGAACAACGACGGTCTTTCGGTGAAAATTACCTGAGCTTCTCAAGACATTCCAACACATGCTTCTGGATGTTCTCATCCTTCTCATAGGTCTCCAGTAAAGAGATGGCGTCGTCATGATTTTGGCAATAGATCTTGTAAACCTCCTCCAACTCACCTTTGTAGTCCAGGAACACTTGACCTGGATGAACAAAAATGAATATGGTAAAACAGCAATATGGAAACTGATTTGAAACTATAATGTGAGTTCAGGGATTTCTTGCTCGAACCTATTGAGTCAGTGTCCTGGAGGGTCTTGTAGAGTCGACGGGAAAGGTCAATAACAGAGTTGATGTTTCCAAACAGACCATCAAAGTCAATATTCTGGACCTACAAGACGTGGATATTTAAGAATGAACGGTTCTCATTACATAAAATACACCATTCATGATCACTGAGTGCTGGAATTTTACGGACCTGTTTCTTCTGCAAAGGCAGAATGATCTCCTTCACACACATCTGAAGATCCTTGATGTAGTCATGTTCTGTCTGCAGAAGCTCCTCGATGACCTTTAATCTTTTCTCCATCATCCTTTGTTCAGGGTCTTCAGCAGTGGCTGCTGATGCCGGGGATGATTCCAGAGACTTTGGCTGGGAGGCAAGCAGGGTCATCTCTGATGACAGAGAGAGAGAGAGAGAGAGAGAGAGAGAGAGAGAGAGAGAGAGAGAGAGAGAGAGAGAGAGAGAGAGAGAGAGAGAGAATGTACTCATCAACCACAAAACAATTCTGGTCAAAAATTATTATATTTTTAAGCGCTTTGTTTTGATAAAACAGTGTGAGAACAACTGTAGCAGAATGAAAACAACTTGATGGCTGCTAAAATCAAAATTTAGTAAATGATTTACGACTACTAGCTGAAAATTATTTCAAAATTATTATTCGTGAGCCTTTCAGTTTTAAAATGTGTCAACTATACTTTTTCCTCTACACTACACTTAAATGATAGATAGAACGATAGATACGGACAAACGGATGGATGGAACGATATACTGACAGTTTTGCCAGTACAGACATAATAAAAGATTTCACACCAGTCTGAATGGATTACACTCATTTATAAAACATGAGGAAATAATGAACATGGGACACATTCATTAAGCTGCCAGTAAGAATAGGAAAGAGAAGGCAGTTTGCCCTGTGTGTTGCCATTGGCCGTCCAGAGGATGTCATGGCTTGGAGTTAGGTTTGACTGCTCTTTGATCTTTTCGGTCAGAACTGGCACTCAAATGGGTCTGGGGCATGGGAGTGTGGGAGGGAGATCTGCTCTCATGCATCGGTGCCTCCCCACAATGCTGAATGAGATGGTGCTTTATGGAGGTACAAAAGACTGTCAAAGCATGCAGTGAGACATGGACCCTTTCAGGAGGAAGGGGGAGGCATCTGAGGTGGGCTCTGGGACTATGCATAAAACTGTGACAGCTATGATGACTTCAAGTTTCAAAATAAAGAAAGGATGCATAAAAATATGGGTGATTATGATCGTGTATATACGTGCGATATGCATGTGTGAGAGTTTTCCTCGTTTTAGAGTCAAAACGGGAATGGAGAGATTAATTTAGCTTGTCTCTAGCTTAAGACTTCTTAGCCATCTGATGTGGTGACTCACTCTGACATCACTCTACAATAAATCTTTTATGTTGCTGATTCGGTAAAGACTGATAAGAGATTTGAGCGCAACCCAAATGGTCTTGTAATTCCAGTACACATTTGACCTCTGAAATGTCACAGCATAATAACTCTCCATAAATGAAATCTTCAGAGCCTCTATTCTGAGAAACATGGCAGTGATGACCACAGACATCAAAGGGAACATGTCACAGCAATATTCAGATTAGTAGTTGACACAATATACACATTCAATGATTTATCTTACATTTGGTCACTACAGTACAGAAGTTACATTAGTTAGCAGCCTGGCCTGTTGTTTTTGCTAAACCATAAAACTACACTATGACAACAAAATTTGTCTGGATGAGTCAAAGTGGCTATGATGCCACTATAAAATATAATAAAATAAATAAAAATAAAATAAACTTTTTAAATGTATTATCAATAATACATTATTTAAGTATTAATACCTTAATATTAATATAATGTTAATATAATTAAAGCATAAAGATGGATTACACACAATATAACCAGGGGCTTTAAACAGTTATTTTTAATTAAATCAAAAAATATTAATAACTACTATTAAAGTTATTTCTCTATATAACTAGACCTCTGTGTGGTCAAACTTGTTGACAACAGGCTTGCACTATTTAATCCCTCTACAACACTGTACAACTAAATGAACAATAAATTAGGTCATTTATAGTTATTTTCCATCAACATGATGCAGAGTGTGTGGTCCATACTAACCAAAGATGGAAAAAAATAGTAGCATCATTCATCCATGTATTAATTGTTCTACTTTACATACATACACACATATTACCGCTACAATGCAACCTGTTGTGACCCACATCTAGTTAATAGGCTTATTCATTGTTCTGAACAAAATAATCTTCAAAGAGCAAATTCTCACAATACGTTCATTCATATGGATAGAATTTCAGCTCATACATGGAGCTTAACTATGTGAGCTCAGACAGTCTAAAATGAAAACATTTGGAACAAGGACTTACTTTTCAAATTAAAACCTGAATGTAAGAATCAGTCATTAAAAAACACATGTTGATCGAGAACTATTATGAATATTGTGGATTTATAGAAGTTATGACCGTACAAGAGCAGGCAAGAAAATTTAGTCAGTTACGAGTATCTGTGAAAAGCACAGATTTCTTATTTTACCCTCTTTGTCATTCTGAAACAAAATATTCACTGTTTTGAAATTCCTATATGCGTGTTAACTAGCTGTATTTTTACTCAGTTTATACAGAAACCTTTTGATGTTCATGGTTCTTGGTTTCCTATAAATATAACCAAAACTCGAGATGAATCAGGTCTGTGGGTATAAGGTGATTTACAAGCAAATGTTGAGAGAGAAAAAGGCGTAAATGTGTGAAACAAAGAAAGAGTGAGAGAAACCGAAACAGAGAGCAGGAATAAGCTTCAGTAAGTACAGTGTGTGGCATAGCACTTGTGATGAGGTATGCAAGAACTAAGGTTTAATTTCAAGACTGTGTGTGCCAGAGCTCATAGACATCTGTATGTGTGCCATAGTCTGGTGAATGGCAGAGGGTAATCTCGACCCAGCACACACATACACAATGGCTTCTCTTTCTGTTAACATAATTGATTGTGACATTATGTTTGGTCTGCTTCCAGGGTCATTCTCCAGCCAGTGCACTCCATGTGTTGCTTACATAGTTCCCACAAATGCAGACCCAAGGATGGCAAAAAAGGGGAGGCTTGTTTAAAACTCTGAACTCATAAAAAAGTTCAAAAGTTTGGGGTCAAAAAAAAAAAAATTATTAATTATATTCATCACTGAATTAAACTGATCAAGTTTAATACTACATGACAGTAAAACATTTTACACTGTTACAAAAAAATTATAGTTCAAATAAATGCTGTTCTTTTGAACTTCCTATTCATAAAAAGAATGACATTTTCAGCATTGATAATAAAAATAAATGTTTCTTAAGGAGAAAATCAGCATATTAGAATGATTTCTGAAGGATCATGTGACACTGAAGACTGGAGTAATGATGCTGAAAATTCAGCTTCACCATCATAGGAATAAATTACATTTTAAAATATATTAAAATAGAAAACGGTTATTTTAAATTGTAATATTTGACAATATTACTGTATTTTTGATCAAATGTGCAACCTTGGTGAGTATAAGAGACTTCATTAAAACCATTAAAAATAATCTTATTGATCCCAAACTTTTTATATATATAATGAAAGGAATTTGCAGAGCAAAAGCTGAATATTCACTAGTGGTCTCAGACTTTTAGCCCTCACTGTATATGGAACTTTAATAAGTTATTTAATGGTTGAAACAAGTCAAAGGAACACACTATATTATCATAAATCTATCATTGTTCATGCTCCATAAACCACTAGTCTTGAAACTGAAAAGGCTTCAGTACAACCATGGACGATCAAACTGAACATGATACTCACACACAAAGCCAAGAGGTATAAACTAGGGTACACAAAAATTCCTCTCACAAACACTTTTACCCCATGAACCTAACACTGATTACACCCTAACATTGAACATTTCAATTTATCTATGCAGCAAAGATTTTCTAACTTCAGCAGTTTCTGTGTCGGCGACTCAACAGCACTCAAAGAAAGGACGGGGCCTCTAAGACGTCACCCACCTGTTACACTCCTCGTCTTCACTGCCACACACAAACACACACCAGAGGTCACAGGCGGTGCATTCCTCTAAAGCTGAGTGGAATCGCTCCGTCCCACAGTATCAACAGGGAAGAATCTCTGGAAGCGACAAAACTCCATTCTGTCCCTGCATTACCATCTGAATGGATGGGAACCTGCACCATTACACACAACTGAGCGAGCACAGAGACAGTTACTCGCACACCAAAGCCTGGAGCTGGATTTTGATGCTGTTAAAAAAAAAAAAAAAACTGCACTGACACTCTTCATTTAGGGAGGTCTACTCCACATTTTTGCAGTGACCGGCTACTTGGGGCATGGCCCCACCTTATTGAGCCTGAATTCCATCAAGATCTTGAGGATCTCTCAATGCCAAGGCCTCTTTGCCTTTCAGTATTCTTAATCTGTTTCTGTTTAAAGTGGGAGTCTTTGTTCAGGTGTACCAGGGAAGCAGGTGGGCGCCAATTTTGATGTGTATTGAGATAATGAAAAAATGATTAGTGTTCAGTTGATATTTACTTATATACTTATTAATTTATAATTAATTATACATATAAATTATATAGAATTATATGCCATATACATATAACATTCATACATATGATACTTATAATATCTGTTGATACAGACAGCAAATTTATTGGATGTTATTGAAAAAGCCAAAATCAGCAAACAAATGCATATAAAGAGGCCTGTCCGATTTATTATTCTACAAGGTAAAACAATTAGGTCATTTTGCAAGAACAAATGTGGTACAGAGAAAGCAAACTATTTTATGACTCTGAAAATGAATTGATAACATTGTTATTCATGTGAAACTGAAGGGTGTTTTATGGTCTGACTGTGCAGAGCTGTTTTTGTCCCTTTCTAGTCTAAGGTCACATGAATTATCAGGACTGTGTGTTCAACACAAAGTTCACATAAGACCGCCCAGTTACCATGGACACCTTTCACAACTGTCATGAGAGAGTAAGTGTGGGAGCGAGATGCATAGTATGTGAGAGAAAGCTGCATGTTCCACAATCCACAAATATCCAGCCCTTTTGACAGATTTACGGCACTAGTCAGAATTAAGAACGAAGTAAACATGGCTTGGAAAATTAAAGTATGTCGTCCTCAAATCTTACAAGGCTTACAAGGACTGTTAAAATTATGCGAAATTGAAGAAAAATAATTTTGAATGTACTGCATGAGAACAGAAACACGGCTAAAAATTCTTTACCAATTCTTTGAGTTATACCACAGAAATCTGAATCATTGAAACTTTTTTTTTTTGTTGTTGTTCAAAAAGCTGCAGGTTCACATTCCAGTTCTCTTTGCCATAGTCAGATGTCTGATTTTGTGTGGGATGTGACACACCCGTAAAAAACGTGAGCAAGCATTCTATTAACCACTCCACATCCTCTCAGACTTTCAAAACATCCTAACCTTACTTGGAAATGTAAATAAAGACGGACATTGTTTGCTAATAAGAGTGTGAACAGATGAAATTTGTGGCCTTGCAAGTCTACATCATATCTAACATATCTACAAAGTTGTGAACAGGAATGTCAAGTAGGAGTCTATTGAAGAGTTTTAGACTCTTTCTGAGGCAATCCATTCATTATTGCAGTGAAATAAATACTTAAGTTCAATAAAACCATGTTTTCCACTGATGGCATTTAAAAGTAGCTACATATTCTGACATTGACATTTTTGCAAAATAAAATAAAAATTAGTGGTGTACTAAAATTTCTGCAACTAAAAATATTTGTCTGAAAATAAATTTTAGGTTTTGCCAAAACAGTTTTGGAGGGCCTAAATCATTGATTAAAATGGTGATGTTTAATTAAGGCTTCATGACAGACTAGTTCAAGCGGCAGAGCACACATGAACTGATCATGTCTCTCTCTTTACTACTAGTTACAGCACAAAATAAACATGAATGAACATCAGAAGGTATGTTAAAAGAAACTTACGGAAATGTATCATGTCTCATGTAATCGCTCAATCAATGTTTCAACCGTGGAAAGGTGTCAATTAAAAACAGCTTGTAAACAATGCTACATAATGTTACATTTACCTCAGGAAAGCAATTCATTGTCCATATCTCGTTAACCAGCTAGAAAAAAAAATAACCCTATAGGAGGAGCATTTTGCTAAATATATGCACTATATTACATTTACGTTTACCCAGTACTGTGAAACCTGAACTGGACTTCACTAAAGGGCTGGGGATTGTGCATGTCTCTGTGGTGCCATTAGTAAATAAGCACTGTCATGATGCCAGTGCCATGCAACTAATCACTCTTGAGTCACAAAAAATTTACGGCTTAGGTGACAAGCTCAAAAACTGAGAACTGAGCACACATGAGCAAAGATGGCAGAGTTGAAATCACATACTTCTGGGGGTTCTTGTGCTATCCGAACTGCTGCCACTGAGATGAACTGGAGTGCTATTGAATATACCTCCTTGAGAGCGCTTGGACAGCTGAAACTGGGCATATTTTCACCTTGTGAAACCACTTGGTCACCCCGTTTATCAAGCAGTTGGCAACAAAGTTAGTTTGGCTGCTGTGACGCTTTATCTTCTCTTTCACAGTTCAATTAAAAACACCTGCTTGTACTTTGTAGAACCTGTCTAGACTCATCACCTATAACATCATCAAAATCTCCATTAACCTGACTAATCTTGATGTTATGTTTAAATATCAGGTTCCCAATACCATCTCTTTTCCACAGAATGCCCGATTCACAGAATGTGATAAGATCACGCTCATGACTCAGTGTTCATATTGGTGTAGTCCAAGTCATTTAGTCGTATATAATCCCCTTAACAGGCTGAGATTAGCATTACAGAGATATTACGTAATTGCATGCATCCTAACACTCGGGGTCTTTTATCAGGGGGCCCACTGAGACAAAGCACAATGTTTATGCACAAAATGAAGACGTGATGTATGACTCCACTGAGAGGCCTCCCTCTTCAGTTACACAAAGAAAAGCTTTACTACTATCATAGATCACCAAGCCCACTGTCATAGACCTTTCATATCTGGAACAGCACAGATGTGTCAGTGTCTGAGTGCTGATAAACTAAGAGAATAACACTTTTTTAGTACCTGGAGGAAAAATCACTCTGAACACATTGATAAATATATATTGTCTCAAGTTTAAAATGCAGTAAGTCAAGGGCAAAAGCAACAGTGTGTGCCAATGAGCAGTAGCGTAGCATTTGTTATTTAGGCTATGTGTGAGAGCTCCTGACCTATATTAACTAGCTAATTCCCCCCTCAGCCTGTGACTTGAGGCTTTTGTCTGCCAAGCTGGCCCTTGACTTAAAGTTGTACAAACGTTGCATGAGGGTTGGTGGAAGGTTTCCACTTAATCCCCTTTCAGACCACTGGCATGGGCAGCTGCACTGAGATTACAAAGACCAGCAACAGGCGACTCAATAAATAAAGGCACACCAACATACACTGCTGATAATATGACCTCAAATGACCTCAAATTCTTAGTAAATTTGATCGTTTAACACTAGGCATTAATAGATATTATTACTAGGGGAAAAAAACAATAAGTATTAAAGATAATAATAATAATATTATTATTATACTGTTTTTAGAGAATTAATTAGTAAGTGTAGTGAAGTACATTTTTTTAGTAACTTCTCAAACTCTGCTAATAAGAATGCAGCTCTCTGGGAATTGCTATTGGACAGCAACATTTACAAAATAAGAAAAAGTGAATATGAGCCAAAACAGAGTAGGAGTACAATTCTGTCAAGCTTGAAAAATATAACCTCATTCTATGAGTCAGGCTGGGTCAGCCTGGGCCTCCTCTTCACAGTGCCCCAAACTCAATAGCAAGGGGTCTTTGAAGGGTATATGGATTGGGGGGAGGGATCTGGTACCAAGCACATCCTAGTCCCAGAGATTTCCCCTGGAGTCTCTTTTCCTCCTCCTCCCCACTGAGGTGCTGACTGGAGAACTAGGTTATAGAGGATTACCCTGGGCTGAACTGACCACCTGCTCTGTGTCAGACATGACACAAGCCAGACGAATCTCCCACTGAGACATCCACTGCAAGCACCCATCACCAACCACTGACAACAATAACAAACAATGACACCTGAAGCTAAAAATCTAATTATACTGATTAGGCTGCTATAGCTGAGGAACCTCCATGCTTGACTGTCAGTGAAACCTGAAGGAGTAGACACAATTTAAACTGTATATACAGTCATACTGAAGATGTATGAATATCATTGCATTAATTCCATTAATTAATTATTCTGTCTTGGTACCTGTATCTGCTTTAGTACTTTCGATAATACTTCTAATTAAATAAATGAAAGAAAAGAAGTCTGGAGAGGGGAGAGAGCTACAGAGACGCAGAGGATAAGAGACAGACAACAAAAACTCTGAAAAGTAATCAAACCCGTTGGACAAGTTCCCCCCTCCCTGTAAGTTTCCAAGTTCACCTCTGAGTGGAAAAAAAAAAAAAAAAAGGTGAAACTCTGCTCCACACTGACAGCTTCAATAGGCAGTCTCATAGACTTGCATACCTATGCATTAAGATGGTGACAACACAATCAGCACTTTTGGCATTTCCTGAATTGATTTGGAGATGTCATAGAGCAGAGCTCTAGGACAAGGACAAAAACTAGCTATAAACATGGGCTATTATCCATGTGGACATTTCAAAAATTATTAGTTGACTCATTCTGTTACGTAAAGAACACCCACAGCCGCTTCAAGGTGTGTTTTGCCTCTACCCTGACCTCACAGATTTATTGTCATGGTACTGAATGTGCTGCTGGTGCTGATGTGCTTTACCTTGTTTCTTTTTCCTGTTGGTGGCAAACTCTGACTTCCTGAGAGAGCTGGGTGCTGTCTTCCTATAGAAGCTGTTTCTGTCCAGTGAACCCACATAAACGGGCTTCCGTGTCCGGCCAAGACCTTCCACATCCAGTTTTTTTGAACCCAGGTGATCGCTGTACTGGTCCTTGTGGTCATAAGTGAGTTTAACAGGTTCCTCATACGACCTTGTCTCCTTCAGTGTCTGCTTGTGATAAACATCCTTTTCCCATTCCTTGCAGTGTCTTCCACCTCTGTGGTCAATACTGTAACCGTCTGGTTTCTGTTCTACTGAATTAGACCTTAGATCTCTGTAACGCTCCCTGCTTTTCTGGTCATACTGATCGCTCTCACAACCCTTGTCTTCATAGCAGTCTTTAACACCACTATCATAACGTTCATCTTTCCAGTAGTTTCTATCTTCTTTTTCTCTGCTATCATATTGATCTCCCTCTCTGTATTGATAGGAGTCTCTTTCCTTAATTTCATAGTGATCCTTCTGCTCAGACTGGCTATTTACTCTGTAATCATACCTGTCTCTTGGTTTGAGGTCATAGTGGTCATCTTTTTTACGTTTGTACAATTCCTTGTCATCTAGTTTAGAGAGTTCTCTGTCTACTGTCCTTTCTCTACGGTCACAGTAGTCATCTTTCCTAAAGTCACTGCGGATCTTTTCCTTTTCTTTGTAGTCACAGTAATCTCCATTCCTTTGTGCATACCGTTCATAGTCTCTTCGATCAAGTGAGTCCCTTTCTCTACGCTGGTAGCTGTCGCCTCTCCTATGGCCTTCCTCACAGTGACTACGGTCATAGCGGTCCCCTTTTCTGTCATCACTCTGGCCTTTCTCTCTACGATCATAGCGCTCAATTGTCTGGTATTTGTCTCTGGAGTCATAGTGGTCTGCTTCTCTATATCTGTACCGGTCATTTTTTCTGGTGTGGTGTTCTTGATGTTTACTGTCATAGTGCTTGTCTCTGCGGTTATAACGGTCATACTTATCCAGCTCTTTATGGTCATAGTAATCCCGGCCTCTGCGGTCTGCATAACTGTATTTATCTGTCTCTTTATCATAGTAGTCCCGGCTTTCACGGTCGACACTGTATGCATACCGATCTCTGCGACTATAAGGCTCTCGATCCTCATAGTACTCATCTGATTCCCAAGAGTGGTACCGGGTCACATGATCAGGACGTTCCTTACTCCTTGGGCTCTGTGCAAAGTCTCTGTGTTCAGAGTAATCCAGTTCTTCTTGATGTTGATAGAAACAGTGATTGCCGGTCCATTCCTGTGGCATCCTTGGCTCCTGGTAGACTGCTTCTGGTGACTGATAGAAAAACTGCTGGGGAGGGACTTCTTGGTAAGGAAACTTGTCCCAGTCCTCATATTCCCAGCATTGTTGACGGTACCCATTGGCTTGTCTGAGGTAGGCTTGGTGCTCCCAGTGTCCCGGTACAGGTCTGAAGTCCTGTGGGCACATGACTGGCTGCTGCTGAAGTTGTTGCTGCTGTTGAAAATGCAACATTTGCATGCATCTCTCCTTCTCCCAGCCCTCACTCACCAACTCTTCCACACTCTTACCTCTCTTGGGAGTCCTCTTGAAGTCCCAGGGCACTGGGGCAAATGGCATAGGGTGTCCTAGAGCTACCTGTCCCTTCATAATGGCTGTGAGACTTCACAAACAGGGTAAGCTCTGTTAGCTTCCCCAGTTTTCACATTCCAGGTCCAGATGTATAGGTCTCTGTCAGGCATGCTCAAACTCTTTTTCTCCTTCTAACTCTTTCTCTGACGGCTGACTGAACAGGACTGTCTGGTTCAGACCTGAGAAACTCAATCTCTCTCTCTGATTCTCTCTCCGCCTACCCAGCCAATAGGAGGAAGAGAGGGAAGGAGGTGGGGGAGGGAAGAGGCAACAACAGAGACTAGGCAAAGGGGAGGCATTTAGGGTTAATCATTGAACGTAGTCACATGAATGGATTACAGGGAGGCTGTGATTGGCTGGAGTCTCTGTTTGCACGAAAACACAGGCTGGACTTCACAAAAGAGGAGGGAGCATTATCCTCTTTCATTCCACAAACTTCTTTGAGATGTTTTTAAACTTGGCATTACTCACAAACAAAGCTGTATCTGCCTCTTGAGGACTCTTTTAGGCTGTTGTGCAACTAAAACAGGTATATTGAAGCTGTACTATTTCACAGTTTTTGCTTGCGTTTTTAAGTCTTGCAGGTGTCTATGGTTACAAAAACAACCTGACACACTGAATGTTCCTTTAAAAGCAGGATCAAGGCTTTATGTGTTCTAACTTGCTCATCATAGAAGTTTTAGCGAAGCAAGGTTCCCATGAATTTCATAATCTTCTACTTTCATGTTTCAACAAGATGACCTGGGAAAGTTGGACACAGGCCGATTATTCCAGAGAGCACTGTGCACTGTAGAGTGCCTGCACACTTCACAATGAGCCATTGTTAAAGACCGCCCCGGTTTCACAGGCTAGGGCATCTTTTCATGCGAAGAAGAAAAAAAAAGTGCTATTCATGCGCATTAGTATAGTATATCACTCCCCTCTACAAAAAAGACAAAACAGTACACAGTATTCTGATTTCCTACTGCACACAGTACTAAGAATGTGCCACTGAACACAAACCCAAGTAATGTGAAAACATGCTAAATAGAGAACAAGAACGTGGCTTAAGGTGTTTTGCTACAAGTATTTATTGGATTAAAATGCACAATATCACACAAGCTAAAACTGAAAGGAAAGTGAGAATAAGAGATTTTGCAGGCCTGATTGCTTGTCCTCTCTTCTTTATTAACTTTGGTATTTTAATAATCAGTGGTTAAGATCTCACATTTCTTTACATGGGGCAGACCGAAACTGTGTGCATGTTGTTTTCACTCCAGGGACATCAGGAGCGACATTCCTCTTGTGCAATGGAGTTGTTTTACTTTGTTTACACAAGTACAACCCTTTGAAATGGCACTGAACTTACTTTCAAACATGGTGCACATAGTGCCTTACATCGAAAAACATGTTTAATACATATATATCTAAAATCTGCCAAACAAACTCTGTTAAATACTGTAGGTTAATATCTAAAAGAAGAGAATCCATCAGAAGACACAAAGTGGTCCTTAGGGACCTAATCATTCTGTAGTTAGTGGCTCTTAATGTCCTGGGATAGAGGGAAAAATGCATGAAAGACATGGACAAGCCTGTGGATCAAAAGCATTCGAAACAGTTACTGTCCCCCAATGAGTGCTTGTTTCATACATTTTGATTAGTCCAATTCTATCAGAGAACACAACAGAACCCAAAAAGTAATTACAGCAACGAAGCATTCAGATGGATGCTCGTGACAGAGGTGAGGACACAGGTTTTCCATGCCACTCCTTTCATCTCTGTTATTATAATAGCCCTCCATCCAATCTCTCACAGCCTTTCCAGCAGGTGATGGGATCATGCAGCTCCTTAAAGAGCCTTCTGTAAACCTGAATAGGCTTTCATGCATGAGACAGGGACAGAAAAGCTGGGAGCTGGAGATTAGATCCAGTACACAAATGAGCTCTTGATGCTTTTTATGAGCACCCAAACTGATCCCAATTAGAACAAGGGCTGTGGACAGGGAAAAAGAACTAGGACACTTACTCACAGATACACATATAAACGGGCCTGTCAGAACCAAAATCACAACTCTGTCTCCCTTCCAACAATGTGACTATGGAAAGAACTTTTGCCAGAAAGAGAATGACGCATGAGAAATATGAGAACCTGTGGGTCTGATAATACAAAAGTTTTTACTGCTCTAAAACTGCCTTCAACTCTTTCTTTCTCTTTCTTTCTTCTTCTTTTTCTCTTTCTTTCTTTTTCCTTCTTTCTTTCCTTCTTTTTCTTATCCAAGTCAGTCTTAAAAAAAACTTAAGAAAAACTAATCATATCTCACTCCAAGCTTTTAGTCTTGTGTTTTGTTCCATTCCAGAAGAGATGATGAAATAAAAAAATAGTCTCCTCCCTCCTGTACAAAACCGCTGTTCAGCAAGCACGGCTACATAGCTGATAGGCTCTTGACTGACTCCCTGCACTGTAACAATAAATAACCATTGTTTCTACCCTCCCTGCTGAGAAACACACCCTGTTATGATAAATGTGGATACACGCACACACACATACCTACTTATATGGAGAAAGAGAAACTCACGAGGAAATGAGGCTACTTACACCATTATGACACACAATGACTCAAAGCTATACTCGTAAGCATTACACACCAAAATAATTATGTTGGGATAATGTAATTATCTATCTAATGTGTGCTGTAAATACTACACACAATAATACAATTATTAAAATACACAAAAATTTAGTGATTCAATTGAAGTTGATTCAAATCACATACACAGTGTTGCTCAGATCCACTGCAGTTTTTTCCAAGACATATAGGCGTTACAGAAAACAAGTCGTATTCACCAAGACTTGGGCAGTGCTCCAAACCAAAGGCATGCATCACTGTGCCTGATAATCACTTCTGGAGAGCCACTGATGAAAGCTCCTTTGCTTTAAAATTGACCTATCATCAAATCCAAAACCCGATCCAAGTTTTAAATGGAATTCCTTGTCCCTTATACTTGGAAAAAAAAAAATGTCTGTGCCTAGCAAGCAGGTTACACTTATCAAGCAAGATGTGTACACAGCTGTGTGCAAACAGAGTATGTGACACACATAATGGTGTCATGTGCTGTGAACACAAAAAGCAAGAAAATACAATTTGGCTATAAAATAGTGACTAATTACTAAAGTATTCTCCATCATATGAAAGGGAAACATGAATTCCTTTTAAAACTCTATAATACCAAACACTAAGAGATATACGCACAACCCCCACCCCCTCTCCATCCCAGCACAAGTCTTACCTGGTGCATGTGTGGTTCTGGCTCTAAGAACATGGCCAAAAATCGCTGTGAGACGCACCACAGGCTGCACCAGAGAGCTCCAGAGTCTGGCTCTGAAACTACTGCTGCCCATTATCTCCAGAGGCCCAACTACTATATGTCCACTACTTCACCAAAAAACAGGAACAGAACCGAGACTGTGAGGGTAAATGGACATGCAGAGAGAAATGTAGAGATAGAGAGCAAGAGAAAGAGAGAGAAACAGGGTTGCCGCTCTCTCTTACTATAAGTTCAGAATGCATTTCATATGCATATGGGAAAAATGTAGCCAACAGGACCAGCATTCCACACATAGGTAATATACCGACGGTAATGCAATTACAAGGTGATACCTTTTAAATTATAACTACATGCAAGATCGGGCTCATAGAGCTCACAAAATGTTCTACTGTACAGTGAATCATGGGCACAATGCCTCACATCCGACTATAGCAATTGCTGTGCAAAGACATGATATTCCCAGTGCCACGGATTCTATACACTCTGAGAAACAAGGTGGTTTCTATCCTATACTAAAATGAGGTCTGCCTATCATGGGTTTAGCCCTATGCCGGGTGTGTTGTATTCCCTATTTATGTGTGAAGGTCAAGCAGAGAACAACTATGAAAAACTGCTGAATATAACATAACAGCTTTGAGAGAAGTTTAGAAGGACAGAGGCTTATAAATTCTTAAAGATTGTAATATCATTGACAACAACTTTGAGATGATGTTGGCAAACCAGCCAATGCGCATATATATATATATATATATATATATATATATATATATATATATATATATATATATATATATATATATATATATATATATATTATATATACACACACACACACACACACACATATTTACAGTATAGATGAATTTCATAGGAAATAAGTTATGTTGACACACACAGCGTGGGCAATTTTAACATAAATTAAATGTGTGTATCGACACACCCAGTAAGGTGAACTTTGTCTCACATGACAGGTTCAAAGGCATATCGAAAGAATTCATCGGGAACGCCTGTAACATGCAAGATGTAATTTGACCTCAAAAGAAGATAGTGTATGATTATTGTGGATACAGAGTCCTGGCATAGGCAAAAACGCTAGGGAAATCTACGTATTCAAATCAAACTAACGCATGGCTGAACACACTGACCAGCTAACATGTTTTTTAGAACTGATATGAGCTACTGTTCTCTTTTGTCAGAGGTGTGACCAGCAAAAAACAAAACAAAAGAGTAGCTTATGTGGAAACACTAATTCTCAGAGTTGAAGAACTCCCTGACACGGCCTTTCTTCAGGCTACTACATATATTTTAGTGTTTTAAAGAAAAAGCCATTAATAGACCAATAA
Source organism: Hypophthalmichthys molitrix (assembly GCA_037950675.1). Classification (NCBI taxonomy): domain Eukaryota; kingdom Metazoa; phylum Chordata; class Actinopteri; order Cypriniformes; family Xenocyprididae; genus Hypophthalmichthys; species Hypophthalmichthys molitrix. Next base: position 18,843,246 of record CM075503.1, read on the forward strand.
TCAGTTCCACCTATTTTTTTCAAGCAATAAATGCCACCGCTTAGTGTCATTGTGTCATTGTGCATTCAACAGGAAACAATAATGTACACAGGTGCAATGCACATGGCAGCCATTCATTCACAAGTGAGAAACATAGCATTTTAATAACAATAAAAAATAATGATTATTATTATTATTATTATATACTGTATGTTTCTCATTTGTTTGTCACTAACATAAATAATTGTTTTAATTCCTATTATTATTATTACTGCCAAGAAGAAGAAATAAAACAATAATTAGTTAATGAATGAATGAATGAATGAATGAATACTAAATAAATGAAATGTTGTAAAAACAATCTACTGACGTGAGAATAAAGAGAGGAATTAGAGACTACCTTGCAGCTGCTGCTGTTCCAGGGTTAGTGTCTCCATGGTGTAGGTGCAGAATTCCAGATTCTCCAGAGCCTGTTGTCTCGAAGTCTCATCCTGCTCCTCTTCCAGCATGGCCTGCAGCTCCTGGGCTGTGTGAGAATACATTTCAATGTCTCTTTCCACCTCCTCCAACCTCAGGAGCAACCTGTATTGCTCCTGTTCCCTCTCGCTTTCACTCTCCATCTCTTTCTCTGTCTCCAGAGCATCCTCTGCCTCTTCCACCTCTTCAACAGTCTCTTCCTCTTCTGGCGAGTTATAGAATGGATTGGAAGCTGGTGGAGGGGGGCGAGGGTTGGTGCGTGGGCACGGAGGAGGTGGGCGTGGCGCTGGACGTGCGGGTCTGTATGGCTGAGGAGCAATACGACCATTGGTCTGAGGACAATGCGAGTTTGTAGGTGCTGGTGGCCTAAGGACCCGAGGTCGAGGAGGAGGTGGGCGTAGCGTTTTCCGTCTTTCCAAAGAGGAGGAGGCGGAGCCAGAGGGAGAGGAAGTGGCAGGTAACGGACGTTCCATCGAAGAGTGGGAGGAGCCACGGATTATGTCATTCTCATCGCTGTAGTCCACAATGGAGAAGTGACGGGAAACTTTGTTGCCCCATCCTCCACTAAGCTCCTCCCATCGGCTCTGTTCCGTGGCTCCGTTGCCATGACCCGGCAAGCTCCTTTCAAACTCTATCAGCTGCTCAGAAAGCTTGGCTTCAAGATCGCCAGCTGATACAGCCAAAATCCCCATTGTCTGAGATGTCGGTAACCCATTTGAACCCTGTCCTTGAGACCATGCCCTGTGGTCGCTGCGGCCACCGGATATTAGGTCTGAATCATTGACGCTTGCGTGTCTAGTTAGCTTTTTCTGCCTGTTCTTCTCACCAGAGGTTTTACTGCTGAAGGGGTTTCTGCTGTCATGAGAGGCATAGCTACCATTGTTTCTTGTCCAGGTGGAACTAGGTGAGGTTCTGGCAGGAAGATTAAGACTCTGGTTCCTTGTGATGGGTGCTGGGGGAGGTTCTCGTAAGCTGGTGTGAGAACCGTTGCTGTATTGCCGGTTGCTGAGAGCGTGAAGACTTGGCCTGGGGGGCAGCTGGGGTCTACCCAGATTGGGGCTGCCCATTCTGGTCCTTCGAACTCCTCTGTGGGCTGAGCTACTCGCTCTGTGGGGTTGCATGTGAGGGGGTGGGGGTCTTTCTCGCCTTTTTTCTTGTGACTGAACCTGTGATTGACTTGCAGTCGTTCCTCTCTCTTGAGAACTTTGATCGGAGTGCATGTAGCGCACATGGTCATCCTTTCTTTCCTCCTCCCGGCGCTCAAAGTAATCCAGGTCCCACACTGTGTGGTCTTCCTGGGTAGTCCACTCTTGCTCATATTCTGGAACCGAGTGATCTTGTTGAACTGAGGTATAATCCGGAGTGTAACGTTCTTCTTCTTTCTCAGGTACACTAATTTCACTTGTTAAAGTCTCAGTTTGTGGGACGATTTGCAGCTGCCCTTCCATCTTGACAAATCGATGGGGAAAAACTCCTCTTCTGCCACGTATTTGTCCCTCCAACCACCCGTCCTCCAGTGTAGTGAGGATTCGAATCCTATCACCGACATCAAAGTCCAGCTCACCTGGCTCAATGGCCCGGAATTCATAAAGCGCAATACCGTATACAGCTCCCTCTTCTTCCTCCTCCTCTTCCTCTTGCTGTTGTTGAATCTCCATTTCTGGATTTTTCTCATCCTGCTCTTCCTCCTCCCTCTTCTCTTCTTCTTCCATGCTGTAAGCTGGATACTGTTCCAGGGTCTGAGGTTCAGGCTCCTCCAGAGGTGAGCGAAGGGGTCCGAGCAGCTCCACAAAGCCCTCAGGGAAAACTCCCGTCCTGCCGGACAGCTCTCCCTGGAACCAGCCAGGTTCTGGCAGGCCTATGATTGTGATGACATCACCCTCGCGAAAGTCTAGCTCCTCGTCCAGCTGGGCGTGAAGGCTCATGAGGGCACGGGCCTGGCCCAGTGCATGTGGGGGGAGCTCAGAGGCCTGGGCAGCTGCACTACGCTCTGACAGCTGCCTGGAACGACCAGAAAGCTCCAGCTCTTTAACGCAAGACACAGGGAAGATCCCACGTGAGCCCCATGCATTATGCCCTCTTATCCACACAGCATCCACACTGCCTTCAGCAGCAACTACATCACCTACAGCAGGAGAGAGAGAATAGAAGATAAGCATCCAAATAAAGAAGGATTGAGCTATCACACAGTGATAACATGAACAAGAATAATGGCAATAAATAAAATTCCTGTTATATCCAATGAAACCTCTGCAACTTGTTCAAAATGCAGCAGTCCTGCTGATACTTAGAGATGTATTGCAATACTTCTTGCATGACTTCTTAATGAGTGTTTAATTTATTTTTATTTATTAATTTTTTTATTTGTTAATTTGTATTAATTTAGTTTTATTTGTATTAACTAAAACTTATTTACATCTTTCTTCTTAATTGCATCCATGTTAAACCATGTTCTTTTAAGTCATTCTGTTAAAATGATACTTCATAGTTTTGAAATGACATGAGGGTGAATAAATTATGCCAGGAGTTTCATTTTTGGGTGAACTATCCCTTCTAAGTGCCTTAATATTAAACGAAAATATAACTATTAGCTGTGTAATTGTGTTTACACTCATATTTGAAGCCAGGGCAAAAGATAAACTTTATTTCTTTACGCTGTCCTTGTAAATAGCATTAGAGTAGGGTGAAGCTCACCTCTGACCTCAAGTCAGTTTGCATGGCAGTAAAGTCATTGGTGTGGTCAGTTTTAGTTAGCAAATACACACACATAGACATCAACAGGAGACAGAATGTCCATTGGGGTCACAGGGACCACATTCCACACAGATGCGCTCCGCCTCCCATTGTGTTTAACTCATAAACTTGAACAGATTCCCACTGACATGATAGGGGAAACTAAATCCATCCAGTTGTGTTTTTCACATCAAAATAAAGGAAGTGTGCACTGGACGAATCACAGTTTCCACATTGGATCAGTACTGACTACTACAAACATCTAAAACAACATACAAAACCAGTGTATTATGCAAAACACCACACAAAAATTGTCTAAAGTAAGCAATGAAAAGGGAAAAAAAACATTACAGAACAGATATAAATAACAGAAAAGTAATACATAAATATTTTTTTTTGTATATTTTTCTGTTAGGATTATGGGTATCTTTTTCTCTACACAATATAAACACAACTAGCGACATCTAGTGGTGAACTGGGATCAGCACTTTTTGAAAATGGCACTTTCAATTGAATGTACAGGGCTCAAAATCTGGACACTCTGATGATATAAGCTTAAAAATATACCATCAAATAGATACATCAGGAATAATCTAGATTTACGACTCAGAGCCTCCATTTTTGATTCACTCTAGCTAAATCAGCAAACAGAGAAATTAAACCTCTAAATCCCATCATAACAGTTATTGTGTTGTTCAGTGGCTACTACAGAGGTGATTTACAATCTAGTGCTCTACTGTCTACTATAAAAAAGAAAAAGTACCTCTCATATATGACATTAAGCCACTCTGAGTAAGCAGGACTTATGCTGAAGAAAAGAGAAAATGGAAGTACAAAGGGATTTAACTCGATCAGCTACCTAAAATATTAATGGTAATCAATCTATGTATGGCTTACACTTTTTTGTTAATGCAAAATCTGGTTAAAAGATGAAAATTCTGTCATCATAAAATCACCCTCATGTTGTTCCAAACCGGATTACCTTTTTTCCGTGAAAAACAAGTCTTCTGAAACCATATGATAGCTTTTTGTGAGGGAATGATTTAAGACATTATTGCAATTTCATGATTGGGACTCCATCATGTCTTTTTCATTTCATTTCTCCATGAAAAAAGAAAGTCATACAGGTTTGGAACAACATGAGGGTGAGCAAATGATGCCTTTAAATGTCCATTAAGCATCAGCATAATTTATCATTTTTAACATTTTCACTTTGTAGTAATATATTATACACATTCCTTATATTTAGAATGCCATCAAAATAAATGTATTTAAAGGGTTAGTTGACCCAAAAATGAAAATTCTGTCATTAATTACTCACCCTCATGTCGTTCCACACCCGTAAGACCTTCGTTCATCTTCGGAAGGCAAATTAAGATATTTTTGATAAAATCCAATGGCTCAGTGAGGCCTGGATTGACAGCAAGTTATTTACACTTTCAATGCCCAGAAAGGTATTAAAAACATATTTAAAACAGTTCATGTGACTACAGAGGTTCAACCTTAATGTTACGAAGCGTCGAGAATACTTTTTGTGTGCCAAAAAAACAAAATAACGACTTTATTCAACAATATCCTAGTGATGGGCGATTTCAAAACACTGCTTCATGAAGCTTTGAAGCTTTACGAATCTTTTGTTTCGAATCAGTGGTTCGGAGCTTGAAAGTCATGTGATTTTAGTAAACAAGGCATCGTTATGTCATAAGTGTTTCGAAATTTCAATGGTTCAAGGGACTTTGGCAGTTTGATACACGCTCCGAACCACTGATTCAAAACAAAAGATTCGTAAAGCTTCGAAGCTTCATGAAGCAGTGTTTTGAAATCGCCCATCACTAGATATTGTTGAATAAAATCGTTATTTTGTTTTTTTGGTGCACAAAAAGTATTCTCGTCCCTTCATAAAATTAAGGTTGAACCACTGTAGTCACATGAACTGTTTTAAATATGTTTTTAGTAGCTTTCTGGGCATTTCAAAGAGTAAATTATCTTGCTGTCAATGCAGGCCTCACTGAGCCATCGGATTTTATCAATAATATCTTAATTTGTGTTCTGAAGATGAACGAAGGTCTTACAGGTGTGGAACGACATGAGGGTGAGTAATTAATGACTGAACTTTATTTTTGGGTGAACTAACCCTTTGAATAATATCCTTTACTGTCTTTGAATTGTTAACCTTAATGAACCTGGATAAAATCGTGCATGTTTAATAACTAAGAGTATAAAAATGTACCTCTTTTTAGTGGTAAGTTTCCAGCTTCCACAGAGTTAAAGTCATTGATGCACACATACAGATTCTCTCCTGTCTTGGTGCTTGGGATTGTAACAGGTTCCACAAAAGTGCTGGGAAACTGGCCTGGGGGCAGAAAGAACGAAAAGATATCAGCACCGGTGTGGAAGGCTGGAGACTACATGCACTGTGGATTACTTTACAGTGACTTTACCTGTGACTCCATCTTTAATTCCGAGCAGCCAAAATTCATCAACAACACTGAGCACTTCAATGACATCTCCAGTAAACAGAGGGAGTTCTTCAGAGACGCTGGGGAGGAACTCAAACACGGCACGCACCACCGATCCAGCCTCCATGTTCACTCATCACCTGAGCATCACAAACAAAACAGAGAAGAATCAAATATGACACCTATACAACAAACATATTATTAATACATTGTCGGTTGCCCCAACCTCTCTCACATTGGCACAGAGTGATTCTCATTGTTAAGCCCTGATGAGATTATCCAAATAAATATGTATAAATCAGATGGAGAAACAGGGAGACTTATTTCACCTCTCTCTGGACAACATCTATTCAACAAGCTCAAATGTGTTTATACACCCTTTAAAACACATTGAGTCATCCACATGAGAGCAATAATGGGGTGGAGGTCTTGAGCGGGAGACAGTCCAAAATTAATAGACAATGATGAGTCATGAAGTTCTGTGTGCATGAAGTGTACAAGTGTTTGTGAAAATGAAACAATATGAACTTGCCTGAGCATATGAAAATATTTATAGGAGAGCATGTTTCTGCCAGAATGGGAAACAAGGTAGTGACAGTCCTCCTCCATGTCAAACAAACGGAGCTTGATCTAGCCCAAAAGTGAAGCCAATCCCAACTGAATGGAGAATTAAGTACCACTGTGAGAGTGTGAATACGAGAGAGACAGAGAATGATAAAGAGAGGAAATGAGAGCTGAAACGCACATGTTTCAAGAGCTCAAAGAGCTCTCTGTCTGTTGTGTGTCAGTGAGAGAGTGTCTCTCTCTCGGGAACTCTCAAGTGTCGGGGTGAGGGGTAACAGGTGACACGACTGGGAGGTGACAAGGGTCACAGCAGGACTCGTGTAGTTGCCAGGTGAAAGACTGTCTGAAAGTGACATTTTGTCCTTATGTTTCACATAGATGATTGTGTTTGAGTGAGGCTGGTGTGACAGAAAAGTAGAAGGGTTTCTCTCGACAAAATACAATATACTACTAAAGGGATAGTTCACTCAAGGGCCATAGTTCTATCATTAATTACTCACCCTCATGTCGTTCCACACCCGTAAGATGTTCGTTTATCTTCGGAACACAAATGAAGATCATTTTGATGAAATCTGAGAGCTCTCTGCCCCCTCCATAGACAGCTATATGTTCGTATGTTTATATGTGAATAAAAGCCTAAATTAAATCTGTTCATCATATAAAGCAAACGAAAATTGTGACTAAACCGCTCAATACATATGGATTAGTTTTACGATCTCTTAATGAACTTTTTGAAGCATCAAAGTGTCAGTAGCTGTCTATGGAGGGAATGAAAGCTCTCAGATTTTATCAAAAAGATCTTCATTTGGGTTCTGAAGATAAACAAAAGCCTTACAGGTTTGGAACGACATGAAGGTGAGGCAATTAATGACAGAATTTTCATTTTTGGGTGAATTATCCCTTTAAATATACTCAAAATCTAAAATAAAAGTCTAGTGTTAACCCACACCACTCCTCTTCTCCTGTGGTGGAGCGGAGTATTCATGATGTTGAGAAGTGGGTACAAATCCACTTAGGAACATCTGCAAGGAATATGAGGGGTAAAAAAAAAAAAAAAAAAAAAATTTTTGGCCAGGCAGTAAAACAGACACCTTTTGCTCCTTCACTCTGTCAGGTCCACAATAATGTGCCAATTGTTGTGCCAGTGAAGACAGCATGCAAAGCTAGGAAGTAGGGATGCATAATATATCAGTATATCAGTTACCAGCAGATATTATAGATTTTTAAAATATATAGATTGATATTGGAGATAAATCACACGATATTGGATATTTATTGAGGCTAACTAACGCTAATTTTAATCATTGTAAATGTATGCTACTGTTCAAAAGTTTGGGTTTTGGGGTCAGCTTTTGAAAGGTGCTACTCTGAATAAGGTTTATACATTAAATATTTAAAAAAAAGAATCCCTCAATTGATCATGACATATTGGTACCAAACTGGTTATCAGATGATATTAGGGATTGTTTTTTTTTCTTTCATCCATAGATGAAAGTTGTGAATTAAATAAATTAAACAAATTCTTGGTTCTCTAAAGCTCATTGAATGCGATCATTGGGTGTGATGTTATAGTGCATTAAAAGGCAGTCTGAGACCTTAAAAGGTGCCTTCACACTATAATACTGTCTGTTAAGTCACTGATGGAATGAGATGGAAGAGGCAGCTGCTTTTGATTTGATTTTGGACACAGCCAACTTGTGTCAGTTACAGAAAGAATGCGCTGATGTAACTCATGAATTTGAGGGAGTATCAAAGCTTTAAGCCTTATGAGAGAGAGAAAAAATTAATTATACCCTTAACATCACTGAGTGTACAAATAACCATTATCATCACCTAAGAACTGTTGGATCACACATACATTGTTCCTCTAGAAGATTCAGAGTGCTTGTTGCTTTCACAAGGGAAAATAAGTGAAACCAGAACATTAATAGGGTACACAATTTTAGGCATTTAGCATTTTACCCTCAACGTCCTGCTCTGCAGTTCTGATCAACATTTGGGAAACCCTCTGAAACAATGGAAAATTAGAGACTTGTTGACTAAGAAATGGATTCCAGTAATCGTCACATTCTCTGTGCGTTACTTCAATAAGTGGACTAAATAAGTTGCTGTCAGTGAAGGAAGAACCAACATGAACATGTTCAGACAGGAGGGCAAAGCCACAGAAACTGGTTGTGTGCTTGTCTGTGTGTGAGTAACGGGGGGGGATTGGGAGATCCCAGAGCAAGATTCTAATGAGGGCTGGATATTTCCAGCTGACGAGTCAGTTCAGTTCATATGAGTCATTATGTCTAAGCATCAGACAGACAACTGGCAGGCCCTTACAGTCTACCTGTCCTGCAGCTATTATTAAAAAGATTTAACAATACGCAAAGATCATTGTGTGTTTTTATGTCACAACTGTTTCACATATAGCAAAATTAAGTATCTAAGCACATGCCTTGCATTTCCATTTCCATTTTAATCAATACATTTAACATTACAAAACTATTTTTACTGTGTATTTTTTCTTTTTTTTAATATAAATTATAAATGAACAATAAATATTATATATATATATATATATATATATATATATATATATATATATATATATATATTTATTACACACACACACACTGTGTATAGATATTATATATATATATATATATATATATATATATATATATATATTATCATTTCTAATTTTATTAGAATTGACCTTTATTATAATTTAATTAAAATTAGAATAAAATTGTGTATTTGTATATTTATGCATTAATTCCAGTATATTATGAAAATATGGTAATACTTGGAAAGGCAGTGTAATTATAAAAGGAATGTGTTGCTTCTTGTTTACTTCCACTTTGTCTGACTCAGTTCCTCTGACACAGAAGGGTGATGCCTGTACAGATGAGTGGGCATTAACAGAAACATCAACTGCCCTTTATTTAACAAACTTAGTAAACTGTAAATTTGACATTTTCACTTTTTTAACTTAGTGTGTAATGTTGCTGGTTGAGCATAAACAACATCTGTAAAGTTACGATGCTCAAAGTTCAATGCAAAGGGAGATATTTTCTTTTACAGAAATCGCTTTTTAAGGACTACAACAAACGGCTGGTAGGGACTACAAGCTTCTTCTCGGGTTGGTGACATCACAAACCCCTACATTTACATAAACCCCGCCCCTGAGAACACACAACAAAGGGGGTGAGGCCATGTTGGGCCATGTCGTCATTTTACACTGGACTGATTCACAAACGATTCAATGCTGGATTTGCACAAAAGATTATCATGACGGCACATGGTAGTCGGTGAGTTGAATCAACTTCACAGCAACTACAAAAATGTATCCACTAACCATTCAGAAACAGTTACATTCTATAAGTTGTAACTTCTTCCTGAGTCTCTCTATCAGTGTCCAACTCCAGTTTGAACAACGTAGGGCTGAACACCATTACTGACAATTGTCATTTTTGGCTGCGTGAGATGTTTTTTCAGCTTTGTTGTTGTCGAGCAAAAACACTGTGTTTTCGCTCACACCCAAATAGGGGCAAATTTGACAAGCTAAAATAAATGATCTGTGGGGTATTTTTAGCTGAAACTTCACAGACAAATTCTGGGGACAAATAATGCATTCAAAGACATCGCCATTAAAATCGCCATCACATTTAATGAAAAAGAGAGCATCTGTAACTTGCATTTAAAGCTGCAGTCTGTAAGTTTTGCCTCTTTGTCGCCATCTCTGTTTGAAACCTGCAATTGCAGTTATTTGCGGAATTATCATCTTAACGTTGTTAAGTTGTGCATTGGCACGGCTCCTCCTCAGTGCGGATTAATCTAATGTTTTGAGGAAAATGTGTGGCTGTCAGTCACCACACTGTCATCTGAACAAGTAACAAATCTGCCACTTTTGTTCTGACCAACTGAGGGAAAAAAAAGCATTACAATAAAATCGCTCTACCAATGGTGATTAAATCTAACGATCCCTTAGCTCATTCACGTCAAACCGTGCAAATTATTATTATTGTTATACTTTGTTCACAAATTGTTAATGTTAATAACATCAGCATTGCGTGACTATGTGTATTTAGTGTGTGTTAGCGTTACCTGTATATTTCAATTTCGGTACAGTCTAATCTCTAATGTTATTTTGTCATACCATACAATCCGCCACCAAAACGATCAGTTTAATTATTCCAGCTGCTTTGAGAAAAGGCTATAAATGATCTGTCACCTGCAGCATCCTCACATGCCATATAGCCTACTAGCTGGGACTCCTTTATGTAAACAGACGTGACGTAATGACGCAAGGACGAACGGCAGCATGCTCAAATTTCGCACGGAAACCTACCAGTAGCACCTAAATTAGAACACATTATTACAAGCTTACCGTTGTGAATCGGGCTAAGGTAAGGACATAGTTCTGAACACTGGCTGGTTCTGTACTTACTCAAAAATTGATTTTGGATCATATTTTCACTTACAGTTCCTTGTGCTCAGGACAACAACCTTTTATTCTTACAAATGTATCTAAGAAAGATGTATTCAAACTATGTCTGGACACAATTTTTCTGTGATCAGAAGCCAAGATTGAAGGACACTCTCCTTCATGTCCCACTGTCACACACAGTCACACACTACATGCAGAGCATTCAGTAATATAGAAACAAGCAGACATATGGTCCTGCTGGGAGGTGAGCAGGTCACTAAGCCAGATTAGTACTCTAGTAAAGAAGATGCATTGACCTGGCAGAAGGAAGGAGAGTTTCTGCTGGCACTCACCTCAAAAACAGGTGCAAAACATAGGCGCACGCTGGAAACATTAAGTTTTAATGGACCCTAAATTTTAAAATTTGAGTTCTCATTATTAATTTGTTTCTAACGTCCAACAATTCTCAAGAAAATCTGTTCAACATCAGCTGAATCCAATAATGATTACTCAGTGATTGCATGTTTATCTTAGCTACAGGCTGAACACTTAAATGCATTCTTTTCTAAAGCACTAAACTAATAAGCAGTCAGTCAGACAAAAATTCTCTGATGAAGTTCATGCTTTCTCGACCTCGCCCAGATTGGATCTTTCAGGCCTGATTTTAATAAAATTATATACTAATTTGTCTTATAAAATAAAACATTACAATAAATAAAATATTTTTAAATGCTACAAGTGAATTTAGGCATCACAACATTTTAATGTACAGAATAAAAATGGATATTCATTTTGAGATTTGCTAAAGATTATATTTAGCAGTGCTATTAAATTATTAATGTTTTTTATAATAATTTTAAGTGTTAGATGACAGCAAAGGTCTAAATGTAAAATCTAAATGTAAAAATAGGGGAAATGAGCATGCACAATTAAATATACAATACTGACTGATACTATAAATAATTTTTTTAAAAATCTAGTATCGTAAAAACCGATATGGTACCAATATATTGTGCATCCCAACAGCAATCTAAACCCATGAGTAAAAATAAATAATGCCATATTGAATTTGTTTTGATGGCTTACTCAAATGTCAGTAGTTATGTTTCCATCCAAAGTTGCGAATTTAACTTTGGAATATCGCATAAACAGGGTTCCCACTCTTTCATGAACACCAGATTCAAGGACTTTCAAGGACTTTTTAAAGCACTGTTTATTTTATATCAAGCACCTATCAAATTCACATCACAAACGGAGCGTTTTCATCACAATTCTGACTTTATAATCATGCAATTCTGACTTTTTAAAGGGATAGTCCACCCAAAAATGAAAATTTATTCACCCTCAAGTTGTTCCAAACCTGTTTGAATTTCATTGTTCTGCTAAACACAAAGAAAGATATTTGGAAGAATGTCAGTAACCAAACAGATCTCGCCACCCCATTGACTACCATAGTAATTATTTTTCCTACTATGATAGTCAATGGGGGGCGAGATCTGTTTGGTTACTGACATTCTTCCAAATATCATAACTACTTGAGGGTGAGTAAATAATGACAGAATTTTCATTTTTGGTTGAACTATCCATTTTAAGGACAAGTCGCAGCATTTTCTCTCAACTGTTTACTTTAACTTTACACTTAACCGATGGTGTAAACCTTGCGTGTATTGACAGTATTAGCAGAATAAGATGCAAATGATAACTCTGTCCAGCAAATGCAGTGTTTGACAGGCTTTTAGTGTGTGCGCTTCGGGTGTATTGCTCAGAAAAGCACGTGTCAGACCAGCACGCAGATAAAATGTTTAACCTGCAAGGCTTTAAAACTCATGCAAATAATAATTATGAATAACTGCAGTGTTCCGTGAGTATAACTCTACTGCTGTTTTAACGTGATGTGAATGTATGTATGTCACTTTGTACTACAAAATATGTTGAGACAGACACACCAGGACTCCAACTAATAAAAGCACTATAGCATGATACAACGATATTTCTTCAAAAGCAGATCGTGGAGACCTTATAATCATCCACAATCAAAATCTCACACACCTATAAGAATGTTCTTTTCATACACAGCAAGTGTCACAGCTCAAACGTCCAAACCCCGCCTAACAACAAGCAAGGGGAAGTACCGCAATGGAAACACTCGGAAACTGACTGTACAATAATATTCAAAAACAAATATACTAGGACTAAGAGGGGCATGTTATAATTCCCATTTCCATCCAGCATTTTTTATGCAATATCCCAAAATGCACATAAAATAGGTGGATGGAAACATAGCTAGTGCTAGAGAAAGTTCACTTGAAATTTAAGGTCATGGAGAACATGAAACAAAAAATGATGAGCAAATCTCAAGCTAATAAATAAGAATGAATGAACAAAGCAAACTAGTGAAAAAGAGAAAGTGTCTCTCTTTGTCTGCATTTGTGTGTGAATAAGACACTTGGCACTGGAGTGATAGTGGTGGTAAATCGACAGACAGCTTTGTAAACACTCACGCTACAGTCTTTCAAAGGGGTCACACACACACGCAAACAGCTGGCATTTAGACAAAGAAGCAACTGTGCATCAGACGAAAGATTCAGCATTGAGGATGAATGTGACGTAACATCAGCTGCATTTACATGGATAGCATAGCATAATCAGAATTAAAAAAAGTCACATGCAACCATGTCAATCAGAATGAATTGGCCAAATCTGATTAAAATTCATTCGGATTGTAAGGGGTGGTTTAAAACTTTTCTTATCCGATTGAGAGAACATGTACAGTAAACACTTGATTGGACTGAAACTGAAAGAACTGCGCATGTGCAATAACGTAGAAATGCCGTAATGACGCATGACTAGTGGAACGAGCTGTTGTTGTTGTTGTTGAATGAAGTGTCATAAATGACTGTCATGTCATTCTAAAATTCTCCTTCCACTCATCGTCTGTGAAGTGGAGCAGGACAATGTCTCACCAGTCCTTGTTTCGTACTCTCATCCACAGATGCCTTGTTTTAGGTGCAGGAAGGTGCGTTTTTATTGTTTGATAAATATAAGCAGCAAGGCACAATGGTTCATGTGCTTGTCCTCTTCTAATTAAGTCTGTTCTTTAAAACAAAGAAAAGAAGCAATACAGGAGAATGGTTATTATGCGCAAACAGCGGGAAACTATATTCATGTAGACACATGTGACACATAAACACGCACATCAACCCGATCACTTTGTTTAGTGTTCATGTAAACACCACTTAGATTCATCAATCAGAATTAATTCATTCAATCAAAAGTTGTCCATGTAAACGTAGCTTCTGTTGCATATCTGCGTTTGTGCAGGTCACGTGTTTTTGTATTATATGTAAGGCTGCCTTCACACTAGATCACACTTATTGTAATACCATGCATTTCTCATTGCTGCTCATCTCTAAATAAACTGACTTCAGTATGTCCATGGCAGAAAACCTTTTTTTTTATCCTAACCAGCTGTGACCACAACAAGTCGAGACATTGTTTACTCACAGTAAATCTCACTGGTACAAAATCCTGCTCTAGTATTTCACACTGAAACTGGATATTCAATGAGAAAATGTATCGTTATGCACAACAAATACCACAGTAGTGCTGACTCCATGACACATTGCTTGTAATGCTCCTCGTTTTGTAAGTCGCCTTGAATGAAAGCTGCTAAATGAATCAACACAAATATAAATGTATAAATAAAAAATGTAAGGTAGGACTTAATTTTATCTGAAGTGACAGGTAGAAAAAGAGGAGACCTTGATGACATCAGCTGAAGAGTAAAGTTGTTTAAATGCACAATATGTACGATATAAAATATCCAAAAACCTCTATAAAACAGTGTTATATACAGTAGTCAACATTTGAAGTGGATCAAAACCTTTCATCAAAGTTGTCCTAAAACCTTCTTCTTAGGACAACTTTTATTAACTTTTTTGATCCACTTCAAATGTTGACTACTATATTTTGTTGACTTGTGTACTTACATTATCCCAGATGTTTCCAAGATTGTTTAAATCCAGAGAAATAAGCAATTTAACCATGTCTGTGCGTCGCCTGTCAATGACATCATACCCGCATTACCCTCGGTTTCCGGTTTTATTTTGTAGAAACCATGGAAACAACAAAGATGCTTTAATATATTATATGTTTTATTAGACAAGGGTACATTTATAGACAGAAAAGAAATCATTGTTATATAGCTCAACACAGTAAGTCTTATTGTTTGAATCTCATTTTCTAGATTATATTAATATGATATTCTATCGATCTAGCTTACTGCAGTGTGCAACAAGCGTCTCATAGCAGTCGCCCAGCAAACGCACAGTAACGTTATAACATTATTTTCAACACACTCAAATGTATCTAATATGATAAACAGCACTGCGTTACCCCACATATGCTTGACCGGAAGAAGCGGAAGCAGCGACTGTGGCATAATAAAAGTTCCGCTGCTCTCGAGACGTGTGTCGCGCTCGTCTCTGATTAGCAATCGCTCCAGCGGCCTCGTTCAGCTCACACAGCACTCGGCCCTGCCCTGCTTCATACTACAGTAACGTTAATAACCTCATCCATGAACATTTCTGCCCAAGTCCTGCCGGATTCTTTTACCCTGGCTGTGAGGTGAAGACGACATCTCCCATGATTCCATGCTCAATCTCGGCATCATCAAGCTACACCTTTGTTTTGAATAGGTGACCTCTAGCAGCGAAAAATTACATATTGTGCTTTTAAGAGGCATTTTTTCCCCCTTCATAACAAGGAATCCCAAACTTTTGTCAGCCGAACAAACCTTTTTACTTAAAATATATACTTCAAGTACCACCTGAGATTTTAACTTAATATTCCAATAATTTAAGAACACATTCACTAGTTCACAGTTCTTTGATAATGGTTAATAGTCACATGACATGCAGGTTAACAAATACATATTTAATCTTTAGTGTTTTATGTTGATTATTTTTAATTTTTCTACTTATTTTAAAGTTACATTTTTATAATTTAATTCATTATTAGCTTTCCATCAACTCACAAACTCTCTACAGTTCCCTCATGAACCCCACAGGGGTTTGTGAACCCCAGTCCTGGAAACCCTGTATTAGAATAACATGAATAACAATGAATCATCACATGAAAACTAGGACAGTGTATTAGGAAATTAAATTAGGAAATAATTTTCATTTAATTTTGACTTTAAACATTAAATCTATTCTGATTGGCTATGATTTAGTTGTGTCACACAGAATTTCCACTTTCCAAATTACATGCTGGAAATCTGTGACGTCAAGTCAGGGTACAGTTTTAAAACTCCAGTTAAAACCCACATACACATCTGGCTTTGCCCTGCCTTACAGGAATAAACACTTTAAGTATACAGATCCATGTTGCCTCTCTGTCCTTTCTCTTCTGTATCATTTGCTGTCATAAGTAGCTGTGATCCTGGACAGAGTCTAAGTGAAAACATCCTTCCCCTGGCTACACGTCAACAGTCTTCCTCATCCCTTTTTGGATCCAAGACCTTCCCTTCAAAACTTTAACTATCCCTTTCCTCTTTTTCGATTCTCTTGCAGCATTCCCTCTTTGGAACCTGATCTGCTGACCGTCTGCTTTTATTTATTGAACAGGTCCGATTTCATGCCAACAATGGTGGAGGGGGGGGGTTAAGCGGGAGGTGGGCTGCTCCCTGCCCCTCTCTACTATTGCAAAACCCATGCAGGCCTGGAAACTTCTATATTGTGACTGTTCTGCTGCTTTTTATATAACTGTTAGGTGTTTACAGCACTGCCATTGTGTGTGCCTACAGGCACGTGAGAACTGCCTTCATTTAAATGCATTCATTTCAAAACAGCCCTAGCATGAGGATCATTCTAGATGAGCTCAAATTGATGTTGCCCACTCTTGTCACAGGATGGGAGAAAATACAGTAGATTTGAAACAGATCATGTTTCTGGGTATTCATAATCTCATTCAATAACAACAAGCAATACAGCTAATACGACTTCAGTGAAAGATGATATCCATTACAGGATGTGGGCTGTGGCCAAAACTGCCAGTTAGTCAATTTCTTATCAGAAATATTTTTGGTTTAAAGGTAATCTAAAAGTGACAACATAACATCACAAGATCAAGAAACAATTCAAGTGAGCCTTCAAGAGAGATAACCATGCAAATATTTTAATGAATCTAGCAATGCTTTCTCATCATTGGAATTATTAGTTTATAAAAATGAAACAAAAAGTAAGCTTCTACTCCCAAACTACCTAACAAGGCAACTTTTTTCATGGTACAGACACAACCATGATCTGATCCAAACAATATGTGGTAAACAATGTGATGGGGAAATCACATGGTACCCTACTATTTTAAATCTTGGCAGGCAATCTTAAATCTTATTTGGCAAACTACGCAAAATTGATCAATTTGTTCAGCTTGACACATACTTACAAAAGGTATTAATTATAAGACACAATGCAAGAAAAGAGCTTGTTTCAAAGATATTTACAATTTCTTGGTTCTACATGATTTTGTTTATCAAAGTAATAGTTATTCAAAAATGACATCATTTAGGAGAAATTATGAAGACTACTTTCTATGGTCTTTTCCATCCAATTACAATAAACAGGACAGCATTCAAGCATCAAAAAGGACACAAAAGCACCATGAAAGACTACAATAGCTTTGTGTGAGAAACAGAATGAAAATCAAGTCATTATTCACTGAAAATGTTTAAATCAAATGTCCAATTTATGAACAAATCATTTTTGAGTCAGATCTTTTCAATCAGTTGGGTGATACTTTTCCGGCATTGGGCCGAATGGTTCTAAGAACGTTCAAGAAGGGTTCCAGTTATATTTCCATTTCCATATTTATAGTTCTTTTTTGAAGCTTGAAAACTTAAGTTTCCATTCAATGTAACTGCATGGAAAGAGCAACTGACACGGATTTAATTTTTACTTTTGTTTTCTAAAGAAGTCATACAAGCTTGAAATGACATGAAGGTGAACAAATAATGACTGAAGATTCATTTTTGGGAGAACTATCCCTTTAAAGCAGTATTCATATATCTCCTGTATACTTTTTCTTTTTATAACTATTTCTGTGTGTGTTTCTCAATTCTTAAGCTTTGCTTCTTAGTAATTAAAGACAGTAATTAAAGAAAGCTCTCTTTCTCTAACCATTCTTATATGGCTCTTACATTTCAAATTTTAGAGCACATTAACTTCCTCATTCCATTGCTTTTTCTGGGTGCCATGTTTCTAGGCTGACTTCACAAAAATACAAGGGTAGGAGGTGTGTCTTTGGCAGGTCCAAGAGGAGTTTTATGGGGAAATCCAGGGTTCGCAAGAAACTATGCACAAACATTGTGTCTTGAGGAGCACAACCCAGATGGACACGGTTGCTATGGAGATCAAGAGGTTTGCAGGCCTGTGTGAGAGAGAACTTTCTGAAATGTCACATTCTCCCAGACACACCTCCCCCCACAAACACAACCTTGAGAGGCTGTTCTTTGTTAACAGGGTATGCAAAAAACAATCTCCAACAGAGCATCTAATGAGGCTACTAGACTACAGCCCACCACTGAGTCTTAAAGTAGATCCAATGATTTGCAAAGAGGATTTTGATTTTTTTTTTTTCCTCCATAGAACATTCAAGAAACCCAAGACAAAACTATCAAATAATTTTCAATGAGTCTTTTGAGAGGACAAGGAACACCTAAAATGCCACCAGGAACCCCCTTTTTGACAGCAATGTTTCCTGTTAACGTTTTAAAGTTCAGAGCAACATGTCTGCATTAGTGAAATAAGGATCTGAAACAAGTTATTAATACTAATATGGTGACTAGGGTCAACATTTAACAGAAAAAAACTCACAAGTATAAAAGACATTAAGTGAGCCCTAGGGGTGTGAATCTTTGAGTAAATGGCGAATTGATTCGATTCACAGTTGTTGTTTTTTCATTAGATTCAAAAACAACTTGAATTCGTGCATAAAACTAATTTAAGTGTTAGGGCTACACAGTATATCGTTTCAGCACTGACATCACGATTTGCGCATCAGTTATAATCACATCGCAGGATGCGATAACAAGTATAGGAATCACAGTTGATCTGTGATCCGTACGGACCAGGCACCACGGATGTGATTCACAGATTAATTGCAAAGTTTAACCACCATAAAACTTTTTATATCCGTCAGTTTAAACATTCAAGTGAGTTTAAAGCAATCA
Source organism: Hypophthalmichthys molitrix (assembly GCA_037950675.1). Taxonomy (NCBI): domain Eukaryota; kingdom Metazoa; phylum Chordata; class Actinopteri; order Cypriniformes; family Xenocyprididae; genus Hypophthalmichthys; species Hypophthalmichthys molitrix. The sequence goes on from CM075503.1 coordinate 18,862,102, forward strand.
AGCGCAAGAAGACACAAAAGAAAAGTCAATATGCACAGACAGCACCCAAACACTGAATTCCATTCTCCTTCTTGTCTTTTTGTGCTTAAACGGATACATACACACAAAATTGCCGCTTATGTCTTGCGAATGTAAATAACTGAGGAAGAAAACGGATGTATTGTATATCATTATATTGGATCCGTGCATTAGCTCTGAAAAGTGACAACAGCCTAATAAAACTGCCGCTGTGTGTGTCATTAAAGGGTTAGTTCACCCAAAACTGAAATTTCTGTCATTAAGTACTCACCCTCATGTCGTCCCGAACTAATTAGACCTTCGTTCATCTTCAGAACACAAATTAAGATCTGAGAAATCTGAGGGTTTCTGAACCAAACATAGGCAGCAACGTCATTGCACGTTTGAGGTCCAGAAAGGTATTGAAGACATTGTTAAAATAGTCCAGGTGACTACAGTGGTTCAACCTTAATGTTATGAAGCCACAAGAATACTTCTTGTGCACAAAAATAATGACGTTCTGACATAGAACACGGAAGCGTTGCACTGCATTCACAATGTTTCAAGATCAGCGCATATGAATTGACAGGATTTGTAAGTGATGCATTAAGAATACGAGTCAATCACCCCTAGTGGTCTCCCTAGTCACAGTGCCCAGGCAGGGCTCGACAATAAGGACTGCCCTATGGCCCGGGGCCAGTGTGAACGACGCTCGGGACAGTAGACGGAACGGTCACTTGTCCGATCGGGCCAGTGCTGTAGGGTGTGCGTTATATATCGTCTATGAAATCGTAATTGTTGATTTAATGATCTGATATTATCGAGTATGTCCCTCACTTTACAAAAAACAAACAAAAACACACCCATTGAGTGCAGGCATGCACTACGTGACATAGTCTAGTAGGTTATACTAGTGCGCGTGCATATTTAGAGTGTACGCATTCACTGCGTGATTAAGTCTATTAAAATGCCTTTAGAATACCCCAAGATTTCAAGATAAGGGGCAAAAATGCCCCTGTGTATATTTCATATTTATATAATTTAATATAGTCAACCAATATTACACAAAGAGCGCCGTTTTTCTCCAAATATTAGCATGATTACAAATGTGATATTGATTTTATTCAGCATACAGTTTAATGAACAAGAACTTAATATCAAGTGACTTACATTTAAGTCGTCTGTTTCGCTGTATTTCGCCAACGAAAATAGTTCCAAAGTCCACAGAATTGTTTTGCGTCTCTGAGCAGCACTTCCTGAATGAATCAGCCGCTTGAATGAATCGGTTGAATCTCAATGATTCGCTTATTCGCTCATTAACAGCTTTTCAAATAATTTCATTACTGTTTATTTGTCTAACAATATTTAAAATATAAGTGAGTTAATCTAGTAGCTTTTGGTGTCATAACCCTATTTATTGAGGTTAAATGTAACAAAGACAACGAAAACAATAACTGCTTATTTTATAGGCCCATTTTCTTGTCTTTTACTTTTATTCATTTTTTGATGTGGGGCCAGTGAAAATTTGAACAAAAAATAGGGCTTTCCTGTAGCTCAGTGGTTAGAGCATGGCACTAGCAATGCCAAGGTCATGGGTTCGATCCCAGGGATTGCACATACTCAGATACAAATGTGTAGTATAATGCAATGTAAGTCGCTTTGGATAAAAGCGTCTGCCAAATGCATAAATGTAAATGTAAATCCTTAGTGTTGAGCCCTGCCAGGACAACGTTCTTGGTTGTCACAGTCTGACTGACAATCTTCTTCAGTCCAATTCTAGTCTTAATTTGATTTAGGAAACTGAAATACTCCACATGTACAAACATACAGTAGTTTACAATGCACCACACATAATATTGCTTTGACGTTGTCATTTTGACAACATAAAATCATATGTTAGCACTGACTCATTGAGAGAGTGATCATTTAGATCCATGTGAGGCTGGCTATGGATAGAAGAGCTACAAACTGGCTATTACAAACACAATAGAAGATCATCCACTGCAGGCCACAACTCATTGTCTTCTTGAAAACCAAAAAGACAGGACTAAAATACTTTCCAAATGACAGAGACTGTGCAAATGTCACATTCATCTCAGATTCATTTCAATTGTGCTTGGCTTGTATCACCTCTGTTGTGGCGTTGCAAGTAGCACATATGTAGCAGAGTCACATGACTTGGCTCCAACATGGCCTCCTGTACCCTATTCTAACAAGTTTAATCCTTCTTTGAGTCAAAGAGAAGAGGTCAGGTGCAATACGAGCAGCACAATGTCCCAAGAACACAGCTGGTGTTCTAGACAAATGGCAGCCATCAGTTGTTGTGCAATTATCCACTGAATCTTAATTGTGCACATGACATAAAACAAACTGATATCTGATATCAATGACAGTACACAGGCTGAGAGATGCATTGTAAGCCTACTGTTGAGTCGGAGAGTCTCAGGAGACCATAATGCTCTCTCACACAGACGATGTGAAATTGCTATTCCCTGATGATTTAAGATGTCATTTTTCCAAAGCAGTATGAGTGTCAGTTGTAGCTGGAAAAGAATGCCAGGAATGTTCCCAACTTTCTTTTCTCTGGGCTACAGTGGTGTGGAGTTAAGTTTCTACACGTTATGAACATAACCTGGACTCTACAACAAATCTATTCAAAAAGACATCTGGTGATAGAGGCAGGTTAATAGCAGTGTAAAATCACAAATATAATGCTGAGAGGCAGGTGACATTTTGCAGGACAGCTGTAGATGATACAAACATGGCCATCATGCTGCCACCTCATATAATATCAACATAACAGGCTCAAGTGACAAGTATGGACAGGGAATACTATATTAATAATTCAAAACCCTCCAAGTGTAACAAGGAACGTAGTTTCATGTTGGCTTTCTACAACCAGACCTACATGCTGATGCAGCAATTCAAAAATATATTGAAAGGAGCACTATAACTCTATATACATTATATAATTGCTATAAGAATAGCTTCACAATTGACTGGGATTTAACTGATTTATTCATACACTGATTCTTGAAATATGGGACCAAACATGACCAGCATCTTTACCTGTCAGTATTTAAAACAGCATCATATCCACTTTAAAATTAATATAATACAATATAACATAATATAATACAATACAATATATAGTTAACATTAAATTATAAAATATATTAAAGTTTTTTTTTCCATTTAAAGTCATATTAATAGCTAGCAATACTTAAAAAATGGCCACTGTATTTAATGTCTGTGCGATATGAAAAATATGGTTATGCTGTCAACCCTATAAGATTTTGTTTTAGTGCAATAATGATGATTCAGTACTTTTGATTTTTCACCACTTATTTGTCAATACAATAATAATAATGTACACCATTTCTGTATCATAATGCTGCTGACCCATACTGAAGACAAAACTGAGACAAATAAAGGAATCAGACCTATATTAATACAAAATAATGACTTAATAAATTATTTATTACTTCGAAACATTATTGAGTACTGAGACAAAAAAAAAGTCTCAGTACTCAAAAATCAGTGCATATTTTTAATGTCAGTGTCTCATACTGAGAGTTCGACAGAAAGGAAGGCCTAAACCAGTTTCACAGGAACTGTATCTGTGAGGTCTGAATGACAAACAACACAACAATGTTTGATCACATATGATTACAGAACAGACAAAAGAGTACTACCAATAACCTTCGGGTAAATACAGCACCGTTATACAAGCCAACACCTATACAAGTTTATTCTGCGCTAATGAACAGCACACATAGTTTGTTTTAGGTGAATGAATAGTGTCCCAAAGCCATGCTATTGCTCCCTCAGCAAGAGAGGCAACTGACAACAGTTGCCATCTGACAGGTGGCAAGAATCAAACCTACAGGCAATAGGCTTGTGGTCCAATATAACCTATGCTGTTAATGTTCAGCCTGACTGATATATAATTTACCATAGTTGCCATAGATATACCATAGATTTACCATAGTTGCTTCATGTTCTCCAGCAAATGTAAGCACAATTAATGCTGCTCAAAAAGCCATTCTTGCTTAAGTTGGTTTGCTGGTATCCCAGTCTGGTTAGAGTTAGACTGGTGTGTTCACTGATTTTGGCAATTTTAAGCTGGTCAGGAAACTTGGTTTTCAACCACAGAAATTTAGAAACTAGTTTACATCCAGCCTGGCCAGAGTGTGGGACCATCTTACACCAGCAAAACAGCTTAAAGGGTTAGTTCACCCAAAAATGAAAATAATGTCATACTCAGTCTCATGCCGTTCTACACCCGTAAGACCTACGTTCATCTTCAGAACGCAAATTAAGATATTGTTGATGAAATCCGATGGTTCAGTGTGGCCTGCTTAGCCAGCAATGATATTTCCTCTCTCAAGATCCATTAATATAATAAAAACATATTTAAATCAGTTCATGTGAGTACAGTGATTCAATATTAATATTATAAAGCGACAAGAATATTTTTGGTGCGCCAAAAAAACTAAATAATGACTTATATAGTGATGGCCGATTTCAAAACACTGCTTCATTAAGCTTCGGAGCGTTATGAATCTGTTGTGTCTAATCATGATTCAGCATGTCAAACCGCCAAACTGCTGAAATCACGTGACTTTGGCGCTCCGAACTGCTGAATCGACACAAAAGATTCATAACGCTCCGAAGCTTTGTGAAGCAGTGTTTTGAAATTGGCCATCACTATATAAGTCATTTTGGGGTTTTTTTGGTGCACAAAAAAATATTCTTGTCACTTTATAATATTAATATTGAATCACTGTACTCACATGAACTGATTTAAATATGTTTTTAGTACATTAATGGATCTTGAGCGAGGAAATGTCATTGCTGGCTATGCAGGCCACACTGAGCCATCGGATTTCATCAACAATATCTTAATTTGCGTTCCGAAGATTAACGAAGCTCTTACGGGTGTGGAACGGCATGAGGGTGAGTAATAAATTACATTATTTTCAATTTTGGGTGAACTAACCGTTTAAGCCGGCTGTTTTTTTGTTGTTGTTTTGTTTTGTTTTTTTCGTGTATTTGGTTCACTGAAGCATTTCACTGAATGGACCTCCTAAACGAATATGTCCCCTTCACTGAACTACTGGAAGATTTTAGTATCACGCTCAGACTTGTTTTGGTTATGAACAACTCTTAACGAATCAGCTGAGTGAAGATTCAATCAGTGACTCACTCATAAAGACACACAAAGAGTCTCATTGACACCTACAGGCATGACGGTGTAACCTGTTATTACAGCTAAAGAACGAATCATTTCAAAAGATTAAAAAAAAAAAAGAGAGTTAAAATCCTAACCACTAGCAGCTAATCGTGTTTTCTAACGAAAAAAGTAAACAGATCTGCATGTTAGTTGAGGTTGGACAAATATATGCCACCGAATTCCAACAAAACTATGCAAATTTATGAAAAACTACCAGTGTAATACATTCAAACAGAAGACTCAATGCTATAACTGAACCACTCGTGGTTTATCTTCAGTTCTGGGGATCTGGATGTAACCGACGCTACTATTAAAAGAGTAGAAACTTTACAGTGGATTTAATTTAAGATTCCACTCACCTGTGTGACCGCAAACGCCCTCAATGCGATTAGACAGCTTTGCTGAAAAGACTCGACTAAAACAGCAAGGGAACTTTCACTATCCAGTGGATGCTCTTTTCTGCCATTAACGTTGTATCGTTCAACGTTGCTTAGAAAACAAACATCGGATTAGGGCAACAGGCGTTTCTCCCTCCTGTCATTACTCGGCTCACACGCCGCAGTTGATCCGATCCCGATGGTCATCTACGCCACGGCGGGATCAGCTGTCATCGCAATAGAAGACCCAGCAGGCTGATCCTCAACTCCCTCCATGCTGACATCAACATCAACACACCACCCTCTGCTGACACAAACCCCGAGTGCAGGGCTGCCTTCAACATGCCTGAAGAAAATTCCTACTAAATCTGTAACACAAGGTATTACTAGTCTGTTGCCTTTTTAATATAGGTAAAATAATTTAGACAGTTAGATTAGTATCTCTAATCTCAAACAAATGGATAACGTTGAGGGTATTTTATATGACTAGTTTGCGTGACGGTAACGGCATATAAAGGCATTTTGAAGGGAAGCGGTCTTTTACGATTTATGTTCACCTTTTAAATAAAACTTATGTAGGTTACAAAAAAAATGTTAAACTTGATCCACTGATCTTTTTAATAATATATAATGGGTGTTTCTTCAACTATTGGCACTTTTGGCGCTGTATAGACTTTTATAAAATAAACTTTTGTAAAACATACTCTTCACTGCGCATCATAGGTGAATTCCGCCATTTTTATCATTTTTCTGGAAGTCATGAACATGTCATTTGTTAAACATTTGAAATAATAATAATTATTTTAAATAAACATTAAAAATAAATATATTACTAGCAATTTATGTCCTATTTTCAGAATTGATTTGCATAATTTGACTAAATTACAGCTGTACACTTCAAAAATTAAAGTGGGCCTATATTAGCTTAAAAAAAACTTTGTTAAATGTTAAAAATGTTAAAAATGACATTTGTTGGAAAATAAAAAATATAGATAAATAAAAATATAGTGAAATGGTTTATGTATATTTAAATCTTTGCCTAGGCAATCTTAATTGTAAACATAATTCATACTTTCATGACAGATTTTTAAATTTTAATATTGAATATCTGGGGATATGGTACAACAATAAAATGATAAATAAAAGGCATGATTTTGGTTCATGGACTCTGAAAATAAGGATACCCTGCATTTGCTGATATTAGTGGAAAGGACAGAGCAATATTGCTTTATGTAGACTCATCTGTGTCAATATTATTGCCACAAAGGGAACATAATGTTTTAAGACATACAGTTTCAAGCATTGAGACATAATATTATTTCTGCTGTGTCTCCATCAACCACAACTTCCTTATTTAAAGAAACAATGAAAGGAAGCTGTCTTATTTGAAAGGAAGCTGCCATTATTCTGTGCGTGTTCCTGTCATGTCAAAAACCTGGACTCAGATCACTTGATTCGGGTTCCCTTTTTAATTCAAGTGTCATCCACTACTAGAGCGAGGGTTGATAACAGTTGCTGTGTGGGTTTCAGTGTCACATTCAGCTCTGTGTTGTACGCTGCTCTGACACAACATGCCCACAGCATCTATGAGAAAATGCCAGATCTGTCATATCCTGTAAGAATGAAAGGCTTCTGTTGTCCTCTCCTACTGTGACATTTTCATTGAGAAAGATCATGTGAGCTTGATGCTCTTTGTTGCTATTCATTCTTGTTGATCTATTCATGAACTTTGTGTCATTGAAGCATTCTCATACAATGAAATCCTGTCACTTCATTATGACTGTTCGGACAGTTTATTCATGGATTGTAAATGCCAGTTGTTGATCTTCTGATTGGAAGCAGACCCCTAATAGTGGGTATGAATCATCATTTTTCTTGGCATGCTTTTTACATAAAATTTCCTTCAATTCCAGTGTCATTGACGGCGCAGCTCTCCAAACATTATTATTCTTGGTTATGAGAAATGAAGTATTGCTCATATTTTCCAGCTGCAGAGCCTTGTGCACAACATTCCTGGAGTACATTTTCCTTTTTCCTGTTATTCAGAGGGCATTGTTATTCTATTTTTGTGTGATAACCAGGAAGAACGCTGGAATACATTTAAATGTTTACAGTATTGTTGATGGATCATTTTATTGGAACATTCACTGTGATATTAAAAATGATCAGTTATAATAAATATTCAGTCTGTCTGTCTTTGAATGTTTTTGCACTATTCAAGAATATTCTTGAAATAGTTAATATATTTTCTGGCATTAAAATACTAAATTATAGTTTATGTACTTTTATAAGCTACATTTTTTTTTTAAAGAGCCCAAATAATAGTTTGACAAGCAGTTTTTTTTTTTTGTTGTTGATGTTGTTGTTGTTGATGTGTTTCCTATTGAAGGAAGTGGGAGTAGGACATATTGAAGGGGATTTTAGTCCAGCTTACTGTATGTAATGTTATTCTGCTCTTACATTTTTTGTTACTGTGTTTTTTGCTGATTTTAAAATTGCTTTTTTTATATTCAATGATTTTCAGTAGAGAAAGAGCAGTGGTCTGACCGTACCACTACACCACTGACCCCTAGTGTTCCTTTAGGTTAGATAAACATGAGCATACTTCCATCTAAGCTTCCAAAGTTAGACAGTTCACTTGAGTGGAGAATTTAATAAGAATGAGATCCTTTCTTAAATATGCACTGGATATATTAATTAGAAACACAATTGCTAATTTGAAAACGCTGTATGCAACCTTCTCAACAAGAGCTTGCATAATCGAGAGGAGTGTAGTTTGCATCTTGTAGTTGTTGTTTTTTAATAGACATAAATAATCAGATTTCAAGTGCATTGAGAAGATGATTTCCGGATAGCAAGAGGTTTGAGCAATGCAGCCAGGATTGCTCCAGGAAAAAAATAAGGAATTCCAACATATCTGGGGTCTTTGAATTGTGGTGTATATAATAAAGTAATTCTCACCTATCTACCTGTCTGTCCATCCGTCCATACATATGTATTACTCATAGCATAATTGCTCAGCCATGGAGCAATTTACATAGAAAAGCTCTGCAGTCTTTTATGTGATTTTTCTGAACCTCTCTATATGATAATCATTTTAAATTAGAGTTTAGGATGTCCACAGATCATTTCAGTAAATCTTTGCATTCATAGTTTGCAGACAGATGGCCAGTGTTGGGGGTAACGCATTAAAAGTTACTTGAGTTACGTAATCAGATTACTTTTTTCAAGTAATTAGTAAAGTAACATTACTTTGTCAATTTACAACAAAATATCTTACTTTGTTTTCACATTTACTGAGTGACAGCTCTTCTGTCCCCATGTTGAGAGAAATAGTGTAAGTACATGTTGTGTGTGCTGTGGTTGTGCGCTCTGTGGTACAATAACATGATGGTTATTGTAGTTCTAGACTAAATGTGAACATGCATTTACTCATCTCACTTGCACGAAAACATTCAGTATTCCTCAAAATGAATAAAAACTGTGAAATACAATCAAAATTATATGCAAACCTGTAATAATTAAATATATTAAATTACACAAATATACTTTATGCATTTACTCTCACTTTATTAATCAATGTCTTTGCTGCTGACTTTCAATGATCCAAAATATGCAATACGCAATGCAATATTATAATGCATTACTTTTAAAAGTAACTTTCCCCAACAATGTAAATGGCGAACTAAAATACGCCTGGTTTTGTCAAACAGCACATATTTACATGTAAAGATCATTAGAAGAAAATGTATATCCATGTGATAAAATAGTTGATGTATGTATATAGTACCTTTATAAAAAATGTCAATACATTTTTACAAATATTCACACATGCACCAAGATGGTATATTAAACATGTTTTTCCTAAATACAACAATAATTGCCCAAAAAGTAGATAAAAAACAATCTTAGTTTATTTAATGATAAAAATGTTTATTTTATTATTATTTTCCACATAGGTGATAATTAATCTTATACCGATTGACTTCTTATCATATTCAGACATAATTGCCAGTAACATTCCATCTAAATGTCTTCATTAATCTATGACTAATTTCTCATAAAAAGAGAAATATTTGTTTACATTACCTACTTCTTCCTGTTCTTTTAGTCAAAGCCATTATATACCATACATATATATTTAAGCTCCACAAAAACATGAGGGCAAAATATGGATTTCCCACTCTTTTATGCATCTATACAAACAATAAAGAACCTATATGACATAGGAAGGTGAGATTTGTCACAGTGAGAGTCCATGTTTCCCTTTATTGTTCTTCAGTTTAAAAAGTAAAGACTTGTTTTGTCTGTGATAAGAGAAGAGTCCTTGCTCTTTATCTTGGGCCAAGGTTGGTGGGAAGAATCTTAGCCGTCGATGGGCCCTTCTTGTTGGGATAACCTTTTATGTTCAAGTTTGTCCCTTTTGGTTGAACTTTCAAATAGAAATGCAACTGGAAAGAACAACAAATAAAAACTGTTAGTTTGTTATTGTAAAAAAATATCAGCAAAGAATAATGTAATTGTGTATTTGTGACGTTGATAATCACCTGTACAGCTTCAGCCGGTCCCACTGTCACCATGCTGGTAAAGGGTTGGTAACCTAGTGCAGAAGCCGTCACTGTGTAGGTGCCCGGCAAGAGCAGACGGAAGTAGTCTCCATTCGTCCCTGAGACAGCATCAGACACATGAAATTAAGTATTCAAGCATGTACATATTACAAAATCAGCTTTTAATGTAGAACAACACTCACCGCTGGTGATATCGTGGTTTACGCCTGCCACCGAGATCACAGCATTGCTAATTGGGTTGTTGTTCTCATCATAAACCATGCCTTTTATCCCATGGTGCACCTGGAGGACAGGAGAGAGTCATGATATGTCAACCCTCATGTTCTATTCTGGTCATTTCGACCCAGAGAGGATTTTTTTCTCCCCCGAAAATGTTAGTTAACGTTATCGCATTGGACTAAAACTTGTATAACAACTTAAACATTTTCACGAAAATGTGCAAATTTTTTGGACTTTTTGGTGGGTAGGGGGTTTTGTACTTGTGGTGTTCCTGGTCACAATTGTCTGGCCTACAAATAATTGCTTATAAATTTTTTGTTATGATATGTTGTTGCCAAATATTGGATTCAATCTATTTATCAGCTTGTTTTCTTTCAGTTAGCACAGGTTTTGTATTTCTTTTGGAACTGATTAATTGTAGGCCTCATTGATCTAAGCTAATGCACCTCAGTTTTTTTGTGGTGAATAAGCTTGAGTGAAATTTTTTCATGCAAATGAAAGTGCATATGCTCAGATCAATGAAGCCTGTGATCAAAGAGAAATTCAAAACCTGTGCTTATTGAAATAAAACAAGATGATAAAAAGATTGAATCCAGTATTTGGTGAAAAAAAAATAGCATAATAAGAGAATTACAAGCAATTTAAAAGGCTGGTCATTTTTGACTGGGAATACCAAATTAGGTAAAGGATTTTCAGTACAGCAGAAGGGTTAAGCTTTTGTTACGGTCAGGCACAGCACTCAAAGAGGTAAACCGATTCCTTCCATTACTTTAAATGTGCTAGCGAGCAGTGTAGTGTTACATGAACTCACAACGAGACCCCTGAAGGTTCATATCAATTTCACATTATAAGTATCTGGGGACAGGTTCATTACCTGCTGGTGCCATGGTGAACCAATTTGTCTTTCTTACCTGTGTCCACTAGAATACTAGCCCCCTTTTTACCCATTTGATTTTTAATACGACGCTCTCCAATTCCAGTTCTACATATTCTGACTGCAGAGTTTAAGTTTGAACTTCTACTTGTTTCATTACAGGCAGACTGAGCTGAAACTAAAGCAGTAAAACAGTCAAATGTGAGAAGGGAAGTTCCTCACTTGCTCTATGTAGGACACCAGAGCCTCTCTGTTGGCCAGCCACTCACTGGCGAGAGCCGTCGCTGGAGGAAACTTATCACAGCTGAGCTCCAGAGTGATCTCAAAGCAGTTTGTGTGGAGGTAGTTGAAGTCCTGCATCCCTTCAGAAATATTGAGAAATAATTCTTAATCGCACATTAAAATGTATTATGTACAGCACATTGTTGGAGGGTCAGAAACTGTTCAGGGTCAGAAATTAAGCAGGGTTGGAGTCAAAAATGCCACCAAATGTGGAAAAGATGCCCCACATATTCAAAATATTCACTTTCACTAATCAACCATTTTTTATATTTCATAATAATTTTTTAGAAAAGAATGTATGGAGCTCCTAAATCATATTTGCAAGAAAAAAGCACACATATAAGAAACACTTCCACATGTGCACGGAAAAAAATGAAAGAAGACAGTTCCAAAATATGACCTTATAAACAACAACAACAAAAACAACCTAAAAATCTATTTAAAAATCAATTTGAATATTGCCCCTTAAAGAAATAGTCAATTTCACTGGTGAAATTACACTAGTGCTGGCACTAGTGAAAATCTCTAAACTAGAACACAATCACGTTCTCTTTAAAGATAAAAGTGCTCGTAATTCCCAAATTTCAGCTAAATTACAAGGCATTTAGATGAGACAAAACCACAAGCCTTGTTGAAGTAATTGAATAAGACCTGTGGTATGTAAAATATAACCCACCCTTAGAAAGAGAGTACCAGCTGGCTCCATTTGTGATTCCTTCATCAAAGTAATCGCCGCAATTCCAGCCCTTATGCATCCAGCTGTGGGCATAAGAGTACGTCTTTGCCAACTACACACACACACACACAATACAAAAACACACAAATCTGTAAATATTCACCAGGGAATTGGGAAAAACAACAGCCAACTCATAGTTGAAGTGTGTGATTTCTGTGCAACTACTCTGCTGAACAAAATAACACTTAATCCAGCCTAAACTGGTTTGCCGGTCTAGGTTGATCTCCCAGGCTGGTCTATTGGCTGGTTTTGGGCTCTTGGGAGACCATCTTAAACCAGGGGCTAGTTGCATAAACATAGCCACCATGTTAAGACTGTGTCTTAAGAACCAGTCTGAACAACAACGACCGACTAGCAGTAAGTCAAAACTTAATTAATAGTACTTTTTGGATTCAAATAAGACCATCTACTTTTTTATGTAACTAAAAAGTTATGACCAGTTTAAAAAAAAAAAAAAGCTTCTCAAACACCACCCATCTTCCATTAGTCAAACTAACAGATAATCCTGCCCCCAAACTCACACCATTGGTTGACTCGGTGTTGCCTCTGTAATGGTTTGATAGTGCCATGGAATCAGTGTTTGGGGGAAATAAACTTACAAATGGCTTACTTACATTTGTGTGTGAAGATTAAACTTTTTCTAAAGTAGAAAATCACACAAATTATACAAATTAAAAAAACAACAACATACCTTTCGGAATATTTTATCATCAGGGGTGGCCGAGTTTGTTGTTTTGCCTCTTATCCGGGGCTCGCGAGACTTATCGAAGGGGTAATTGGCGACTACAGCTCCACCGTGGAGGTTCGCCGACAGAATGAAGTTATAATTCTGCATCCATTTTATCACTGCTAAAGTCTCCGGCTCAACCTAGAAGAACCAAAAATACAGGAAAAAACATTCCAATGTGAAAACACGCATGGCGTGTGCATTATTTCAGCCTTTGTTTTAGGTTTTTGTGCCATGACACTCTAGCAGCGTACTTGCAGCCTGTTTGGAATATTCCTTCAGCTCTGCTATCTGAGAGATCTGACATGTGGTACTAGAGGTTAAGGAATAATAAACCTCCACCTGACCCTGTTGCATTAAGTAAAATGAGTTTAGCCGGGCTCCTTAGAGATGGCTGCTGAGCTCTTGATCCCGTCCATACTCTGTTTTCAGGTGACTGTGTATTTATTATGCATGGATCTGTATATATAAACAGCCAAGTGTCCCTTTTGGCCCCAGCTGTCATTGAAGAGTCAGGTTTCATGCTGTGAACTCACACAGATGTTTTTCACCCTGCTAGGTCTGTGTAGTGCGAAACCCACACTAGGGTCAGAAGGTCACGAGCGAGGTTTAATGTGAGAGTGACAGCTCTTGACTCGCAGAGAAATGATTGGAACGTGTCATACTCCTCCGACTGCAATTCTTCTGTTGTTATCCTGAGGGACGTCTGGCTGCCAGTGGATATACTTGCTTCTCCAAAGCTGGAGTTCTCATTTTAGACAGAGGAAAATACATAGTTGTTCCTGGAAAGAGCTGTTTGAATGGTTTGAATTATTCTAGCAGGGTCCAAAAGTCTTCCAAAAATCTGGGACTTCTTTCATTTTATTACATAAAATCAAGAAGAAATGGGTAATATTCTGTACTATTTATAGGTAAGTTTGTGACATTGAGCATTCAGATGTTCCATCTTCCATTGAAGCACAAGATGTTCTTTGTAATTTTCTCAAATCATGATGGATAGCATGGATCCTCACAGATGAGAATGACTTTATACTCAGCAGCTTGTGAAAGGCTAACCAAAATATCCAGAGCTCATGATGAAGACTAACAGCAGTACAAGCTAAAAAAGTCCATTTACACAGGCCAAGGTTCTCTATTTTGTGAAAGGTGGGCCTGTTGGCAGTTGATAGAGAGCAGACCAGCAGAACGAGAGCTGGGTGTGTTACTGACAGACTAATGGAGAGCTTAAGTGTGCTGTCCAACTGTAAAAACAAAAAGGTTTTCTTTGCAATGCAGAAAACTGGCACAATCTTGTATTTTACTTGAGATTGGAACATGGATTTATCTATGTGATGTCTATGTATAAAAGATTGTTAGTACATTTAAAAGGTCACCCCATGAAAATATATACACAACATATACAGATAGATTTCGTATCTCAACTGGTAGAACATAATGTTAGCAATGCACATGTCATGGGCAGGCCAGCAGAACAGATCCACAGATATCTGAATCTGGGATTCATTCCAAGTCATTCACAAAGTCATTCACCACATGTCATGTTTGCATTATTATTAAATATTTGGATAATTTTAGTTTTTTTTCTATAGTGTTTTATTCAACAGATTTTCCTCCAAAATCAGTCCAATCATAGGTTTGATTCCCAGGGAACACACATAATGATGGTAATTATTAACGATTCAAGCTCCTTAACGGCCCCATTAATGATTCTTTTAGTACTTTTAAGGAATAAAACTTTCGGGAGAAAAATGCAATTCCATTGACAGACGATGAGATGATTTCAATAATAAATAAATTTAAAACAATTCTTTAAAAAGTCGATTTAAACTGAGCATTTTGGGAATCAGACTAAACTGTTCGTTCTGCGTGTTTTTGATTCACTAAAAAGTAGGCCTACTGGCTCATAAGAGTCGTGTGATTTTGAACTGGTTGCACTATATGTTTTTGACTCACTGAAAAGTATCATCTCATAAATTCATTCAGTTCTGGTATTTTTTAAAAATGAAACCGGTTCTGAATAAGAACCCTGAGTCGCTTTAGGTAAAAGTGTCTAAATGAATTAATCTCAAAATATACACACTACCGTTCAAAAGATTGGATAATATTTTTTAACGTCTTTAATGCTTACCAAGCCTGCATTTATTTGATCAAAGATACAATAAAAACAGTACTACTGTGAAATATTATTGCAAATTAAAATAACTGTTTTCTAATTTAATATATTTTAAAATATAATTTATTCCTGTGATGGCAAAACTCCCATTATTCCCGTTTTCAGTGTCACATGATCCTTCAGAAATCATTCTAATATGCTGATTTGGAGCTCAAGCAACATTTCTTATTATCAATGTTGAAAACAATTGTGATGCTTAATATTTTTGTGGAAACCGTGATACATTTTTTTCAGGATCCTTTGATAAATAGAAAGTTCAAAAGAACAGAATTTATGTGAAATAGAAATCTTTTGTAACATTACAAATGTCTTTACTGTCACTTTTCATCAATTTAACACATCCTTGCTGAATAAAAGTATTAATTTCTTAGAAAAAAAAAATCTTACTGACCCCAAACTTTTGAACAGTAGTGCACATAAATGGTTAGCATATGACCTTAAATATATAAACATATCTTATATTGTATCTTATATTATCTATCTCAACATCTTCCAAAATTTCCAATCCGCTACACAAGCTTTATAACTAACTGCTTGACTGGTCTCTCCCACTCATCTCATTTTAAACAGACACTGTCTCCTCTCCTATAGTAGTGTATGTGACACTGATAGATGATCACCTGTAATTCCCAGTTATCTGGCAGTGGCAGGTGGTGATTTTGGCCGTTATGCTTCTCGTAGTAGTACATCAGAGCATTCAGGTCTGGGAAGTTGCGGTTCAGGTCTACCTCCTTTGCGTTTCCACGACCAACTAAGTAGCCGTTGAATTCTGGACCCTGTAAATCAGATAAAGAGCACATAATTTTCTATTCTTTAAGTAACGTTTCGGGAAGGATATCACCTTTTAACATTCTCAGTATGTCAGGTGTGAAATTTATATACCTCAAGTAGTATATTGTGCTTATGTGTGTTGTGTAACCGAGTTAGAACATGTTAAATAGATCCTGTCTGATGCTAAGGTATAGTTTCCTTTGCTAGTTTTTGTCTGGTTGAGTGAGACGCATGATAACTGGGTGTGTGTGGCCACATTCAGCCACCATTTACTGCTGGACATATAATTAGTCTCAAAGATCAAGAAAGAGTCTGTATTACTGTAATTTTGCATTCTAGATGTGTGAACGTTGTAGGTGTATGGATGCTCTGTTCCAGAAAAAAATACTGTGTGTATTTTGTTATTTTTTGTGAGTTATTCTGGTGTAATTAGTCTCAAAAGAAAGCCAGCAATGCACTATGGGATATGGCTGATTCCTCCATAACAAACTGGAGGCCTCCAGAGACTTACAACACTCCCACACCACAGCTGACACACTGAATAAATAAGTGTATACATATGCATGCTCACATTCACACCATGAGCAGTTGGGGACGCATTTTTAGTATACTTGTTTTACATTGTAGATTAGCTACTAAGGGCTGTATACCTGCCTGGCAGCCACCTCATATCCATCCGGGTTCATCGAAGGTAGGATGTGGATCCGTGTGTCGTGGATGAGGTGCGTGACTCGCTCGTTTCCTGCCCTGTATTCCTCGCAAAGGAACTGGGCTAAGTAGATGAGCAGCTCCCTGCCGAGCACCTCATTCCCATGCATGTTCCCAACGTACTTGAACTCTGGCTCCACTGAAAAACACAGGTCAGGTGACCGCCAGTCAGGAAGTCATGAGGTCATAGGGTCACATCCGTGAATAGCATGCAAGCCCTGTGCATGCATATGTAGCAATTCAGAAAAAGCAACTGCATGAATTAAGGTCCAATATGCAATGCTAAGCTCTAAAGGTACTGCAAGGATTGCCTACTAAATATTTAAAGAGATTTTGTGATCATTTACTCACCCTCATGTAGATCCATGACTTTCTTTCATGGAACACAACAGGAAAAATGTACATTTTTAATACAATGAAAGCGAATGGCGATATGGGCTCAAAAAAGCACCATAAAATTGCAAAATTTTAGCAATATGCACTAAAATGCATTAATGTACAAAAAACATATTTAAATCAGTTCACGTGAGTACAGTGGTTCAATATTAATATTATAAAGCGACAAGCATATTTTTGGTTTCATTACGCTCCAAAGCTTCCTGAAGCAGTGTTTTGAAATCGTCCATCACTATAAAAGTCGTTATTTTGTTTTTTTGGCACACCAAAAATATTCTTGTCGCTTTATAATATTAATATTGAACCACTGTACTCACATGAACTGATTTAAACGTGTTTTTAGTACATTAATGGATCTTGAGCGAGGAAATGTCATTGCTGGCTATACAGGCCACACTGAGCCATCGGATTTCAACAAAAATATCTTAATTTGCGTTCCGAAGATTGACGAAGGTCTTACGGGTGTGGAACGGCATGAGGGTGAGTAATAAATGACATTATTTTCATTTTTGGGTGAACTAACTCTTTAAGTGAACTATCCCTTTAAAACAAATTATATGCGGTTGAGTATGCTGACACCGTAAATGCTAGTATCAAATATGAATGAATTAAAATTCATCATTTTCCTCCTACAAAAGCTTTCTGAGTGTTTAACAGCGCAGCAGGCCACTCTCATCGAAATTCCTGTCTCACAGCCAGTTGTCAGCTCATTATTCACAATTATCTCCTCTAACAAGTACCAGCAGATTTCCGTTTGTTCTTTTTTGATGCGGAAGTGAGTGACAGCGAGATCGCAAATCTAATTAGCCACTGTGTGCAGGCAGACTCATCAGGCACAGTCTTCCTATTAATCACCAAATAATTAAATTAACTGCTCAAAGAGTCACTGTAATTAATGTATGAAGCCCAAACATTGTTTGAAATCTAAAGGGTCAGGTCACAAAGACTTTTCTGTTGTACTTGTTCCTGCCCATTCTGTTGTATTCCATGTGGAACATGTATACATTCTGCAGTTCTCTCTGAGGCTTTACCTTTGTATTGTGTGCAGGCAGACTCATCACAATCTTCCCATTAATCACCAAATAAAAATTAACAGTGCAGTCAGTGCCACTGCTCAAAGAGTCACTAAATGGGTGACCTCGACATTAACACATGAAACGCAAACATTGTTTGGAATCTAAAGGGTCAGGTCACGACGACTTTGCCCACTCTGCTGTACCGGTTCCTGTTTTTGTACTCCGTGTGGAACATGTATACATCCTGCAATTCTCTCAGAGATTTTACCTTTGTACGCATATTGCAAAGAGAAGCAGATTTTTACACTGCAAAAAAAATTTCTTACTCTGTATTTTTGTCTTGTTTTGCAGTACAAATATCTAAACATTCTTAAATCAAGATACATTTACTTGAGAAGCAAAATAAACTTGTTTTCTGAAAAATTGCTCAAAATTAAGTGACTTTAAGCTGTTTTAAGCATAATTATGATTTTTCAGAAAAGAAGACTTAATGTGTTGTCAATCCAACTTGATTTAAGAATTTATTTGTACTGGAAGACAAGCCAAAAATACAAAGTAAGAAAGTTATTTTTGCAGTGTATAAAACATCTAATAGCAAAGATTCATTTGTTTTCGTAAGCTGATTTATTAACTTCTTTTGTTTACAGATCTTAACTACTTCCAGTAGCAGAGCTGAAGTGTTTTGAATTTGAGTGAACAAAGGACACATACAGACTGAAACAAAGGGGGAAATTTTACTGCTCAGCAGCTGCTCTTTCATATTTCGTAAGATACATTGGAGTTCTGAGTTATCTTTTATTGAAGTATCAGATGTTTCTCCTGAAATTCCTTGTAAATGGAGACAATTGTTGGCATACAATATTAAAATGGATAGAACAGCCTAGACAATTTGTTTTCTTCTTTGATAAGTAATGTTGGGATTTCTGACTTTTGATTCCAACTTTTTGCATCTTAGCCAGTCTGAGCTCAGTTTAAGAGATTGATCTCTTCTGGAACTCTATACATAAGATTAATGAGGTTTTGTTCTCAATATAATCATCTGAGAAGCAGAAGTGTCCATTTGCTGTCTGTTTCTAGAAGAAACAATTGAGCTATTAAAGATTCAGATTTTTCTTTCCTGTGGGAATGTTATTGAGATCTTTAGATCAATAATAAGGCCAAAGTTTGCTCCTCTCTGCAACGGCTACATATAACTCACCACATCTCCAGGCACATACTCCCCCTTAAACCCATTACTGTCTATTCTTAAATGCAATTTACTGTATGTGAGTGTTTAAGGAGCAACAAGATAAATCAAGTTGACGGTCAACACTGGCTGACCAGACAAACTCATGAATATCCAGCCAAAGCTTCACTTCGACAATGCTGTTAAGTGCATTTCTCAGAAAACAGCCCAAATTATGCAATCAAACCCAAATTATTGCTTCACCAATCAGCTCTGGCAGCCCTACAGCCTCAGTAGGAACATTTTTCAAACGTGCAAGAGTTTGCTTGAGCTATATGGGTGAGGAATTTAATGCCTTGGTACAAGAGTAAAGAAAAGACTCACATGCTTCATGGATGCCAGGATTATCACTGAACTCCAGGACATATAGGTGCCGTCCCTCCACACTGCGACCGATGCTGTAGATGCGAGTGATGTAGGGGCATTCGCTTTGGACAGCAAAGAGAGCTCTCACCATCTCCTCATAACCATGGTGCTGGAAGTCAGACGCCCCAGTCAGCAAAGCCTCAAGCCCCAGAAGCAGCGCCCCAATCCAGATCAGAGAGCTGCCTGACAGCATGGTCCTAGACTGCTCCGCAAACAGAGCGCCACTTCTTTTCCTCGCTCTCTTTCTCAATCCTGCTCTCCCCGTTTGCCTCCTCCCTCTGGACCTCCTCTCACTCCCGCTTAGAAGAGCAAGTAAGGACGGCCCCTCCTCTCTCTCTCCTGATTCCCTCACCCATACCATTTGTGTGTGTTTACTCAATTGGCATTGTTGGAGAAGTGAGAGTTGACATCAAATATGACACCTCAACTTTGGCTTTACGCTCCTCACACACTAAACCTCCCCCCTCTTGTGTTTTTCTGGCAGTGCTAGTCGAACGTTTCATTCCTGACCTGCGGTTAGTCTCTGACTAGCTTTTAAAAGCATGATTACTGATGATTTAACTAAAGGGGAATAAAAGCAAACAGGAAAGGGGCGAAATGGAGGCTTTATTTTGGGGGAAAGGGATGTGATTAGCATTTACTCACCCACTTTCGCCCCAACACTAGCTCATTCATTATCTCAGAGTAAACACACTCGGAGCCTGAGAGGTTAGAGCTTTCTGGGAAAACAGACCATGGGGGACCAAAGGTTTCAAATGAGCACTGCGGAACTGGCCCCCTGAGGCCCTCCTCCCAACACCTCTACTATAAACCCCAGGAGCTGCTGTCCGTCACACTCACTATAACCTGGATGTTAGTACGGCAGTTGTTGCTTTGTAACTGAATTTATATTCATTCTCAATAACACCACGGGTGGAAATGTAACACCTTTTGCATTGACTGAACAAGCAGGCTGTTTACTACTGTGTTTGTGTCATTACCGACTACCCTTGCTGTGGCCAGACTAGCCATTTGGCTTAAAGTTTGCATGAAATTGTAGTTGAGGTAATCTTTTCTTCCCTATTGTAATGTATATCCAAGTGAAACTGCTTTTAGAACAAGAAAAAAATGTAGGTCAGGGCTTGATTTTGTCCATTGGGAATTGATTGGATTCGTTGGATTGTTGTGGTTTGCTATTGATCTCATGTGAGAGACACGTCATCAGAGAAGAGATGTTGCTGGAAGAGGAAGAGGAAGTTAAAGGCATCATGAAATAAAAACTGATGGTTTTTATTTTTTATGGAATAGTGCGTGAAAATTATGTATCTGTGCACATTATTATTTTCTTAAATTCATTATCTTCACATTCCCCTTGCATCTTAACATCTCTTCTCTGATGACGTGTGCTCCGGCACGAAGGCGGGACAATAATCCTGCCCTTCATGCAAACTGTCACTCACATGAGATTGCGGCAATTAATGCCAGCGATCCAACAATCCAATCAATTCCCGATGGACAAAATCAAGTCCTGCTCTACATTTTTTTTCTCTCTTTAGAAAAGCGGTTTCACTCGGATAGCTTATACATCATAATAGTGAAGAAAAGGTGCTCACAACTTTCATTTCATGCTGACTTTGTGTTTACTATGGTTGCATCTATGCATACTTCCCTACTATATAGTAGCTGAAAAACAGTATGTGATTTTTTTTTTTTTTATCCACACAAAATGTCAAGTGGTTGATCTGAACAGAGAGTGTAATGGATGCTAATACAGTACATTTCAGTTATTTGCCTTTGGTAGTATGCCAAGTGTACTTAAGTGTAAGTGTACTTATTTTAACATTATTTTAAAATATATTTTAGGTATATTTTAAATTGTATGCTCAAATTTGTCATTGTAACAATGCACTAATGTTTTATCAGTGACAAGAAATATAATATATAAAACTGACATTTGGATATTTGACTTAGCAGTGAGAAAATGTTTACTGCACACATACTGAGGCATACTGAGTGTCAGGATCCTACAATTTACCCATTCTTGCTGATGCTTCACATCCCTGCTGATGCTTCACATCTTATTGTCTGTACCCACTTAAAGGCTGGCTTTTACGGTTCGGTAGCTTATAACAACTTAGTTCTGGGTTTTTAGCTTGTTTGCTGTACACCCTGTCACACAGCAGCTTTTAGACATTGTTCTGTCTTTTATTAGAAGCAAGAAATGACAAGGAGGTAGCTTCACACAATACAAAGTCAATGGAGAGGGTTGGATTGTTTCCCCAGGGGTGGGTGTAGACACCAGTCACGAGCTCCAACCACAATCAAAACAGCAGCCACATTTTACAGTTCCTCCTGAACCAAAACAACGAGATTATGCTGCATTCACGCCATAACTACTGTATTTTGGAAGAGATGGAAACCCGTGAAGTTATACTCGGAGCGGTTCGTGACTTGAATTTACGCGTTTCACTGGCAATACTGGCCACGTTCACAGTCTGTTTTTGGGAATGACAACCGCATTTACTTGCAGGTGTGAGTCTTGAAATGTCTCGTTCACACAGCAACTTACAGTAGCGTCTGGAACACTGACTGTATGAACGTGCAACGAGTGTCAAGCCCGTATACTCTATACCCATGACGACAGTGACCAACGTAATATTAAAGATGGCGACGTCCATAAAACTGAAAAGTATTATCACTTTTGACATGACAAGAGACTAATTGAACCGCGAGTTCATCCATCAAAACTTCATTAACCAACAGCAGCATGTAAACACGCGCTGGCCGGAGTCTTTAAGTGTTGCACACGCGTGTCACATCCTTTGAGACGTCTCGCTCATGACATGGCATTTGAATTTGGAAAAGAAACACAAAACTGACGGGAGCCGCTCCGGTGGAGAACAGTGACTGGATCTAACACCTGGAGATGACGCACAGCTCGTATCTCTGTCGCTGCAAGTTACCGAAAGCGAAACCACACACAAAACACCGGCTCTCTCGTACTGTATGACGTTACAGACAACTAGTTGTCCAGTGTGGTTCCGTTCACACGTCGCGAATATTCTGAGAATGCGGTTTTGAGTCCTTAAAATTTACGCGTGTGAGTTTGGTTATAAAATGCGGTTGTCACTCCCGTAAATAACCGTACTATGTTTGAACATAACCGTATTAAGGACTCAAATACAGGACTGACAACCGTATTTTGCTGCTGTGTGAATGTGGCCACTATCAATGCCAACACTATCAATGCCGAAATTAAAGGGTTAGTTCACCCAAAAATGAAAATAATGTCATTTATTACTCACCCTCATGTCATTCTACACCCATAAGGCGTTCGTTTATCTTCTGAACACAAATTAAGTTATTTTTGATGAAATTCGATGGCTTAGCCTCCATTGCCAGCAATGACATTTCCATTGAACTTCTCAAGATCCAGAAAGGTACTCAAACCATATTTACATTAAATTTATTTACAGTTCATTAAAAGATATGATGGCTGATTTCAAAACACTGCTTTGAATCTTTTGTTTCGGATCGCATGTCAAAATGCCAAATTGTGCTACAAATTCTGCTCTCTTTTGGAGCCTGTCCCTAGCGGCCAGCCAATGAATCGAAGTTTAAGTCACTTCGGTATTGGCTTCAAGAGAAATGTCTCGGTTACGTATGTGACCTTAGTTCCCTGAATAGGGAACGAGACGCTGCGTAATCATTATGGGAACGCCTCTGCATGATTGCGTCATGAAGCACTTATGAAATCAGTCCAATGGGGTGACGTCACTGACCAGGAACTATAAAGTCTATCCGAAAACACTCTCATTTAGCTTCTGAATCCTCTGAACTCGTGCTGCGTAATCGCTATGGGAACGACAATCCCAACGTCGCCATATGAGCAAGTGACCGTTCGTGTGAAGCCGAGGCGCACAACTCACAGTAACACCTGCGCCCCTGGAGTGGAGCCGAGGTCTAGTTATAAAACCGCATGAATGTGTGCAGTGAGGACCAGCCTGCCGCATCGCAAACATTTGCCCTATTCCTCGTAGAGTGGGTTAACAGCCAAAAGTGAAGGCTGACCAGCCGACTCATAAGCCAGTGAGATGGCCTCGACCACCCACTTGCTCATTCTCTGCTTGGATGCAGGGTACCCTTCTTAGGTGACCCAAACATACAAAGATTTGATCAGACTTTGTCCACATGGCATAGCTCTGTGGACATACGCATCCAGTGCTCTAACTGGGCACAGCAGATAAGCTTTTCCTGGTCCAACGTCATAAATGGAGGAGGACAGAAGGCCTGCAGTATAAAAGGTCTCACAGTATTAGTGAGGACCTTAGGAATGTAACCCGGTCTGATGCCAGGCGCAAATTCGAGGCACGATGGAGATACCGACAGGGCTTGAATGTCTCCAATTCACTTGAGAGACGTAATAGCAAGGAGGAACACTGTCCTAGTGCGATAAATTCTCTGGAACCTCTTCGATAGGCTCGAAGGGGGCCATAGAAAGGCCTTGTAACACAATGGCCAAATCCCAAGCTGGTACTCTCATGCGAACTGCAGGTCTCAGCCTCAAAGTACCACGGAGGAAACGAGTGATAAGTGGGTGTCTCCCCAAGATACCCCACTCAAAGAAGCGTGGTAAGCAACTAAGGCTGCCACGTACACCTTTAGAAAATCTTTCCTGCAGGAACTCCAGCACCGCGCTAACAGGGCAGTTAACTGGATCCCACTGGTGATTTTCACACCATGAAGTGAAAAATCTCCACTTCAAGGAGTAAAGTTTCCTCGTGGAGGGAGCTCTGGATTGGAGAATGGACTCAACAACCTCGGTTGAGAGACCGGAGCTTATGAGCTGTGCCCCCTCAGAGGCCACGCCCACAGCTTCCATAACTCCGGGCGGGGGTGAAGGATCGACCCGCTCGCCTGAGAGAGAAGGTCCCTCCTGACAGGAATCTCCATAGGAGACTCGTCCAGAAGGGATACCAGGTCCGAGAACCATACTCGGGCCGGCCAGAACGGTGCTACTAATAACAGACGGGCCCCGTCCTGGCGTACTCTCTCCAGAACTCCCGGGAGCAGCGCAATCGGGGGAAATGCGTACAGCGGTAGCCTCGGCCACGCCTGCACCATAGCATCCAGCCCAAGAGGTGCTGGGTTTGACATCAAGAACCACAGTGGACAGTGAGTCGTCTCTCGAGACGCAAACAGATCCACTTGGACTTCGCGTAGTTCTCCCAAAGGAGCTTCACCACCTCTGGGTGAAGTCTCCACCCCCCGGGTCTCGGCCCCTGCCTCGACAGGATGTTTGCTCCCACATTGAGGTACCCAGGGATGTACACTGCTCTGATGGAGAGCAGTTTCCCTTGGGACCACAGGAGGATCTGATGCGCCAGTCTGTATAATGGGCGTGATGTCATACCCCCCTGGTGATTTATATATGAGACCACTGATGTGTTGTTCTGATCGAACTAGCACATGATGGTCCCTGAGGTCTGGAAAGAAGTGTTTCAGTGCTAGAAACACCACCAACATCTCCAGGCAGTTTATTTGCCAAGAGAGATGATGGTCCTGCCATAGACCCAGAGTCGAGCGACCACTCATGATCGCCCCCCAGCCCGTGAGGGATGCATCTGTCTTCAGTGTGACGCGACGACCAAGAGCTCCCAACACAGGTCCCTGGGACAGAGACCAAGGTTGCTTCCATATAACTAGAGCACGAAGGCATAGCCGCGTGACTCTGATTACATGAATAAGATTCCCCCTCTGGGAGAACCCCTTGGTTTTGAGCCACCACTGCGGCGAGCACGCATGACCTTTGAATACCACACAACGCCTAGATAAGTGATTCTCTGAGCTGGAGAAAGCACACTTTTCTTTGCGTTTTAATCTCAACCCCAACCTTCTCATGTGAGCGAGAACAACATCCCGATGTTGAACCGCCATCTGCTCTGATTGACCAAACTTCTATGTAGGTTAGAATGCCGATGCCCTGCATACGCAAGGGCGTCAGAGCTACGTCTACACATTTGGTGAAGGTGCGGGGTGACAGTGCTAGGCCGAAGGGAAGAACCCGATATTGGAATGCTTCGTCCCCGAAAACAAAATTTAGGAAATTCTTGTGTTGCGGGAGGAATGATACATGGAAGTATGCGTCTTTTAGATCTATCGTGACAGACCAGTCCTCGGACCTGATTTGTGACACGATATAAATTATTGTCAGCATTTCGAACTTGAGCTTGCTACTGTTCGATTAGCTGATGCAGATCTAAAATCGTACACAATCCTCCATCTTTCCTTGGCATAATGAAAGAGCGGCTGTAAAACCCTGACTCCCTGCTGGGAGGAGAAACCCTTTCTATAGCCTCCTTTCGCAGAAGAGTCACTACCTCTTGTGCCATCACCAGAGCCTGCTCGGGACCCACCACTGTGGGTAGGACCCCATTGAATCGGGGTGCTGAACTGCATACCCCTTTTCTATTGTGTGCAGGACCCACTGTAGATATATATGACAGACTTCATTCTGTCAGGAAGTCTACAAAGGGTACCAGCCTCTCGAGGCTGGCCTCTGGTAAACTATGGGCAGCCAGCACAGTGCCCTGAAGAGGAACCCCGGCAGGGAACAACTGGCTTGGCTGCACTAGAGGGCGCGCGCCACCCTCAGGTGACACGCGGGGAACCACTGCATCCCGGCATTGCGGCAGGGTTGGCAGAGCGCCCCCTGAGGGCACCGAAGACAGACGGGCACCGTTGAGAGAGGTGAACACCATTTGACTCCGGAGGGGACCACCCTCAGTTTTTTTTTTTTTTTTTTCAGGGAACTAGCCTCTTGAGACTGGCTCCTGGTGAGTTTTGGGCAGCCAGCACAATGCCCTGAATCAGCGCACCGGCAGGGAACAACTGGCTTGGCTGCCTCAGAGAGCGCAAGCCACCCTCGGGAGACTCGCGGGGAATTACTGCACCCCGGCGTTGCAGCGGGGTTGGCAGAGCGCCCCCCTAAGGGCACCAAAAAGGCAGATGGGCACCATATAATGAGGTGAGTGCCGTCTGGCTTTTTGGAGGGAAAAAAAAACTACTCAGGGAACCAGCCTCTCAAGGCTGGGCCCTGGTGTGTTTTGTGCAGCCAGCACAATGCCCTGAAACAGCGCACCGGCGGGGAACAACTGGCTTGGCTGCCTCAGAGAGCGCAAGCCACCCTCGGGAGACTCGCGGGGAATTACTGCACCCCGGCGTTGCAGCGGGGTTAGCAGAGTGCCCCCCCTGAGGGCACCAGAAAGGCAGACAGGCACCACATAATGAGGTGAGCGCCGTCTGGCTTTGGAGGGAAAAACTACTCAGGGAACCAGCCTCTCGAGGCTGGGCCCTGGTGTGTTTTGTGCAGCCAGCACAATGCCCTGTGGGGGCACCGAAAGGCAGACAGGCACCGTATAAAGAGGTGAACGCTGTCTGGCTCCGGTTTCGACGAAGCTCTTAGCAGCAATGACAGTCCTCAGATCCGTCTTGCCCTTCGAGGACTTCGCCTGCGAGCGTTGCCCCGCCTCCCAGCTCTTTGAAGGGGGAGTACAGGAAGCAACGCTCTGTTGTCTGTGTGTGGAGTTCGTGCTTTAAGGGACGATACAGACTGAGGGGAGAGATGGCTCGAAAGCGTCTCTTCCACTCTTGACATCGCCCTATACCGTGCCTTCTCACACCCAACACATTACTTTCTAATATATGGTATGAGACAAGCTTATTCCACAACTTCGACACCTCAGTGTGGAGGTCGGGAAAAAACGGTAAGCCGTGAACTCAATAAGCAGGAAAACTGAAGTGGCGAGTCTTCAGCTTCCCCTGATACCACACTAACAACATTCAACTCCTCAGAACTGGATATCATCAGTGCAGCCGCCTCAATTGGAGCGGAAGAAACCGCAGAGCGTGCTTCCTGACTCCGAATAGAGACATTAAATCCAACAGATGAGGGCTGAGATAGGGCAGCGCCCGTCTCAAAAAACCCTCTGTTAGATACATTTTCAAACCCCACGACATCAGGTGCCGGTCTGCCTCGGCAGAAGCGGAACCCAAGCCGCAAGGAACGCGAGCCGAGCCACCCTCCTCAAAGAGCACAGCCTAGTGAAGAAGATCACAATGCTCACAAGCAGCTTCCTCAAAAGCTGCCTGGGCATACTGCACTCCCAAACAAACAGCACACATCTGGTGTGCATCTCTGCCAAAAAGCAGAGATAACACACTTTCTGAAATGCTGTTCGCACGCCAAATAAATAGAT
The DNA here is from genome assembly GCA_037950675.1 of Hypophthalmichthys molitrix. Taxonomy (NCBI): domain Eukaryota; kingdom Metazoa; phylum Chordata; class Actinopteri; order Cypriniformes; family Xenocyprididae; genus Hypophthalmichthys; species Hypophthalmichthys molitrix. The sequence goes on from CM075503.1 coordinate 18,890,010, forward strand.
AGTAGACAGACAACAATAAATAGGACAAACGATTTCACATGTAGCGCTTGCTGAAGGCACAGAAGCTGAATGAGAGTGTTTCATAAGTGCTTCACGACACAATCATGCAGAGGCGTTCCCATAGCAATTACGCAGCGCAAGTTCCCTTGAAAGGGAACTGGAGGAGGTTGCCGCTTGGTGATTTCAGCAGTTTAGCCGTTTGATAGGAGATCCGAATCACTGATTCGATTCGTAAAGTTCCGAAGCAGTGAAATCGGCCCATCACTATATTGTTGAAAAGTTATTTTTTTTTTTTTTTTAGTGCATAAAAAGTATTCTGATCGCTTTATAATGTTAAGATAGAACCACTGAACTCACATGAACTGTTTTAAATGTTTTTAGTACCTTTATGGATCTTGAGAGTTACGATGACATTGCTGTCTATAGAGGTCTCACTGAGCCATCGGATTTAATCAAAATATCTTAATTTGTGTTCCGAAGACGAATGAAGATCTTACGGGTGTAGAACGACATGAGGGTGAGTAATAAATTACATTATTTTCATTTTTGGGTTAACTAACCCTTTAATCTGCAGCAGTCAGGTGGTACAGGTCATTGCTCTTTAAGTTGTCTCTCTCGTGACGCTTTTGTTTGCTCCCTGCTGCTGTACGCGTTGTGTTTTGGAGAAGGCGTGGCTTTGGAGACGCTCTTATGCCTTCAAAGCTATCCTCTCCGAAAAATGACCTACTCTACGTTCAATTTATTCTGACAAACGAAAAACTATATGAATAATATACTCATGGTATATTGCTTGTGTGTTTTGAAGACACTTATAATAAGTTTGTAATGTTCTTATAACACAAATAAAGTACACTTTATTATCACTAATCAAATTAGTCCCTATACAGGCATATATTTAAAGTGTGCTAAGTATACATGAAGTTGTTCCAATTTAGCACATAAAACTACACTTTTTAGATTTTACTACAATTTAATTACAACTAAAATATAACAAAAAGCAAAAAGAAATGTTTTAAGGTTTGTTGTGAATGTGTTGGGGCAAAGATAAACATTGTTACTAACATATTAGTAGTCCAATAGTGCCATCCAGTGGATTATTGCCATAACGGCACATGCTGTAGTTAAAGGAATTCCTGCAAATAAACAAAAAGAGCAACAGTTTAGGTACATGGTTGTGTGGAATTATTTTATGATGAATGCAAACAAGCAGTAATGGTTCAGTATTGCACTCTTACTCATGGACAGGGTTGACACAGAATCTTTGGATTCTATCAGAAAAAACAACATTTGATTTTAGGGTGCAGTCATAAAATTGTTTTCCTGTAAAAATAACGTGCTTAGAAAACTTAGATTAAACAAACTTACGAGATTGGTACTCTCCATTGCAACTGATAGCTAAAAAACAAAACAAAATAGTCATTTAATTAAATAATCCATCCCCTCCAAAAATACCTGCTTCACGATAAAGTATACCATGACTAAATGAACAATGCTTTTTGACTCACATTTCTGGTCACGGGCACATTTTTTATTTTCTGTGTTAGATAAAAAAAACAGATATTCAGATATGGAAATCAAAAAAATTAACATTTCCAGTGCTCAATAGGTTTGGGACACTTATTACCATTTAGTGTCTCAAGAGAATCGCTCACACAGTTTAGTTCAATGTCTGCTGGCCACTTCAAGCACATGGTGCCATTTCTGTAGTGAATCTCACATGAAGATGTTGATTCATAAAAACTACAAATTGGTTTAGGTCCGTCCATTAACCTGAAGCATAAGAACTTTTTTGCAGTCTTCATCATTACAACAGAGAAGTTGCACTTTTCTACAAAACAAAACAGACTTTGAGAGTTAGTGCAATTTAAGTAAAAAGTTATTTCAAAAACATAATTTGTTGGATATTCACACTATTTTAAATGTTGGCCATAAGACTCTTAATTAACTGTATTGCTCACAGTTTATAACCCACAATGTACTCTGATGTCTTTTAACCATAATGTAATGCAGAGATGGCTTTCGAATGGAAAACAATCAGCTACTTGTTAAACTTGCTTATGTCAGAGTCAGAAAATTGGATACCTGCATGTAATTTCTGTAATTACATCTATAATTACTCTGTTGACCATTCCCTCACACACCCTTAAACCTAACCATACCACCACACTTGCCCCTAACTTTACCCATATCCCATCTAAATAGCAGCAAATGTGTTTTACAATACAACATGAGCACAGTAAGCATCCTATATTCTTAACATTTTTTAATATAAGTACATAGTTAAAGACACCTAATATAAAGTGTGACTGAAAATTGTGAGCTGCCTGCCGGTTAAAAAACTCCCCCACAATGTATACTGTGGGTGTGGGGGAACACTAGGGTATGAGTAGTCTAAGGTAGCCCGACTGGTTTTTAACACATTGCTATGAGGTTTTAGAGCTTTCTGCCATTAGGTGAAAAAACACCTTACAATAACCACATGATACCAAATTATTCTTGTCTACAGCACAAATGTTGCAAGATGCCTTAGCAAGCACCACTAAATATAGAAGAAAGGGGGAGCCCTGAGGGTTGTATCTAAAACCACATTTGATCTGCAAAACTTTTATGAACCGTCTACCTTCACATTGCAGGCAAACTCAAATGGTACTAGGTGTTTTATTTTTTGAATGTAGGAATATGTCAAATTTAGTCACCGTTTTGAAGTGCATTACAGCAAGGACAAAGGCAAAAAATCAGCATCTGCCAACAGAAATAAAACATTTTAAAAAACAGATATACAACGTCATTTATAAATGGCATAGATAAAACCAAGCATTTTAAACACAATAATAACAATTCAACCAATTTTTTTTTTTTTTTTTAACACTAAGACCTTTTTGAGTTATAAATGATGAAATCCTAAAAAAAGGTCAGATGTAGAAATCTAATTTTGGAAAATGATTTTAGCCTTAAATATATGTAAAATATAAAGTCATAAATTTTTTCTAAATGTGATAATTCATCCCATAGAGGGCTAAATTATATAGCTGGAACCAGTTGGAACCAGAACCACCACATTTGGCCACTGATCACATACTGTAACGCAGAGTCAGCGGAGTGAGGATCCATCTGCAGCTTTATTATAACCAGAGTCAAACAGTACAGGCTCGTAACACAGCAATGGCAGTGGCGGAGACAAAACTGAATCGTAAACAGGGGCAGGCTTAAGTCGAGGCAGGAGGCTAACATACACAGTCCAGGAAACAGGCAAAAAGTCAGGGCAGGCAGAATACAATCACAATCCAAAGAACAGGCAATAGTCGGGGCAGGCAACAGAGAATCAGGCAACAGGAATACAGTCCAAGATCAAACACAGTATAACAATCCACAAAGAAACGCTCAGAAATGACCACCGTAGCAAATCAAGACTTTGTGATGGTGGTGTGTGTGTGTTCTGCAAATTAATGAGGCTTTTGGAAAAAAATTAAACTTGAAATTAAAATTAAGCAAAAATGCATTCAATTGATCAAAAGTGACAGTAAAGACATAAAAAAAAAAAAAAGTACATATTCCTTGGTACAAAGTACATATTTCACTTGGATTAGATTATTATATTTTTATTTGAATTTTAATAATTATAAGATTAAATGTCTTTGTCTGGGACAAGGTTAAAACAATAAAAAAAGACACCCAAAGACAATTGTATTTATCTTCATATATATTAAAAAAAAGTGATATCTTACTCAGGGTTCCGCCATACCTGACCTTTCTAGTCATGGTTTATCAGCACATACACATACATTGCCCTCTCAACACCCCCTCCCAAGCTGAACTATACTACAGCAGATGTCATGTAAGGGTGGGCACTGAAACCTACACAGCATATCACCATCATCACCTTTCACACAAAGTGGTGTAACATTGTTAAAGTCATTTGTCACCTCTTCTATTTCGAAGAAATCTCAGGCACATCTGAAGAAGAGCGACTAGTTTTTTTCCATTAGTATTTTTCTTTAAATTCCCATTCCCCCACTCAGAAAAAGTGCAAAGTTCACAAAAAGATAGACCTAACACAAGCCCATTCTCAAAATAAAGATCAAGCTCACCAACCACAATATGAGGCAACATGCCAAGATGGAGGTTTACCAAAAGCATCTAAAAAAAATGTGTTCATTCTGTGCCGTTATTCAATAGGACTGATTTAGCTTAGAGTCTACTTACATTACTGAATTACTCAGTATACCACAAAGATAATATTCTAAACGGAATGTTTAACATCATACAGCAGAGAAATGTTTTACTTCAGGTCAGCCCTTATTTGCTTGTTAGCACAATTACAGTAGGCAATGTGTTTAGCATTATCATCATAAGGAAACTCATATTGGGCATGTCAGGGCATGCCTCACTGCTGACAGGAGATGTCTAATGACACTTCATTCCCATAAATTTACGCCATAAAATAAATGGTATCGAAACAAAAGAGTCAAAGACATCTTTCCACTAGACTGAGAACACATTATAACCACAGCGCATCTGGATTTAAAAAGAGCTAGAATGCTGAAGGTCACTTTGACAGTATTTTACATCAGTGGCATGAATCCAGAAAGAATCATTACATTCATGGTGTCCCATTGCTCATTGTTTACTGCTAAATAATTTAACAGGAAATAAAAGAGGACATAGTGACTTTTTTGTGAACGTTGTAATATGACATGATATTAAATTTAATGAGCTCATCATTCAGTGAAAGAAAATCATCATAGCTGAGTCACTCTCATTGCGTTCCAAATCTGTATGACTTTCTTTCTTTTGTTGGACAAAACCGAAGATATTTTGAAGAACGTTACAGTAGTTTTTGTCCATAAATGAAAGTCAGTGGGGTTTAATGTTGTTTACACCGCAAAGTTTTTCAAAATACCTTTGTCTTTTGTGTTCCACAGAAGAAATAAATGGATTCATGTTTGGATTTTCGTAAGGGTGATCATTTTTAGATGAACTAACCCTTTAAAAACATTCCACTTGGTGAACTTTATAAGTCTCCATGATGCCCGTTTCCGGTATGAGATGAAACTTTTAAACCCTAGAGACTTCTATGATTGTTTGGACGTGAGGACATTCATAACCTTGCCTAAGACCCAGATTTGCTTTAGGAATAAAGTTATCTCATCCAAACCACAACTATTTCTTCTAAAATTACTTTATATTGGCCAAGAACATAAAATTCTATTGAATTGTCTATCTAAGAGATAATTCACAGCATAAATACACCACATTTAGTCAAACATAAACTACTGTATTTGGATTAATCAAATGATGTGCAACATCTCTGACTCAACATCAGTCAACGCTTAGCTTTGGGTAAGAGAACAGATTGTAAAAATGTTTATGCAAATAATTTCCATACATTGTGTGAGGATGTAATCAAACCTTTCATTGCAACATGAACTACCATTTTATTTTGATTCACACTTAGATTAAGCCTATAAAATGACAACTCAACCCCTTTGGGAGTTAATAAAAGTGATAATGAACAGAGCATGCAAAGAAAGACAGATATGCAGTGTCACTCACCATTACAAAGGTGCCTGGTGCCATCGTTGAAATGAATCAAAGTGTGCAAACTCAGCTTGTTAATATCACGCCCACAGTAAACTGGCGCCCACCCCAACTTTTTTTCTTTTTCTTTTCTTTTTTTCTTGCTTTAATGAAACTCTTTCTTCCGTGAACGATATAATGCTTTGACATGCACACTCTACTTTGATGAACTAACTGTCCTTAAAGTTTCAAAGTGCTCTTGCAAAGTGCAAATCATGACTCACAGTGACACCACGTGCCACGGCACAATCAACATGTAAGTATACTTTTCTTAGAAACTTGTTCATTTTTTAATCATCTCACTCAGCATTTCCATGTCCTTATGTCCTCATATGCATTTAGAATTCTTGGGAAATTCCTAACAGTCTCCTAAAGGTCAGGTCTCTCCTTGTCTTTGAGATATATATATATATATATATATTAGGTGCTATTTCCCCAAAAAAGTTGAGCTTGCATGTAAAATGATTTCAACATGCTTTGCAAACAATTTCTGTGCATTTTACATGTTAGGTATATAAGGTAATTAAAAAAAAAAAAAAAAGCTTTATAGTGGCAGTTCATTGAACAAAGCTGTGGCAAAGCTGCCTGACTTTCTGTTGCTCTTGAGGTTGTTTTTTCACTTCCTGATTGACGCTGATAATAAAAAAATGCCTAATTTTGACCTGCAGAATAGGGACAGGAAATAAATGGCATTTTAGTCAAGTGTCCTTCATTCACTGAGCAGTGCAACATATTAACAAATGCATCAGAACTAAAAGACTACCCTGTTGAAAAATCCACTTAAAATCCATTTAGGCTTTTTTTTATCAGTATTCTTTGAGGAATAGAAAGCCAAAACAAACAGCATTTATTTGAAATAAAAACCTTTTGTAACATTATAAATGTGTTTACAGTCACTTTCTATCATTTTAATACATCCTTGCTGAATAAAAGTATTAATTTCTTTAAAAAAACAAAACAAAAAAACATCTTACTGACCCTAAAATTTTGAACCGTAGCGTATGTGACATTTAAGAAGCTAAATTCATGTGTACTAATACTAATTCCTGGTCTCACCTTTCCAAAGAGAAATTGGCAGAAGTAAAGGACCATCCACAGATACACCCTCCACCAGCTCAATTAAACGCAGGATGTCTTCAGGGTCATCTACAAACATTTCTTCTGGCTCATCAACACTCATCTCTAAGCAGCAAGGGCCCTTTGAAACATCACTATCTGCACAAATTGCACAAATAAGGACATGAATTAATGCTTCTTTAAATCTGTTACATTCATCTTGGAGTCACAAACACTAATGACTGTTATTTAAAAGTCAAGTAGTCCTATTTTTGTCTTGTAAACATCCTTGTATCAATATAAATTATTTGAGGAGCTAAATTGCATTAGGAACTAAATTTTATTGCTCCATTACTTTAAGATTTAAATTTCATTCAGGATTAAGTGAGGCGGTTAAAAAAATAACCTGTGGCTGACTGAATAAAGAAGTCACTATGATGACCTGACCTGACCTGATGTGGTAGTGGTAGGCCAGGACAACGGGAATTTCTACTTGACTCTCATATGTGAGAGGAGGTATTGTTTTGGCAAAAGAGGCATACAGCAGTGGTGACCGTTACTGTGCTCCTCCCTAAGTAAGGCCGCATCTAGATTCTTGCCATATTTTATGATGCCATGTAACTCAAATAACGTTAGTTGGCGCAATAAATAATTTTCATGGTTTGTGAAATGGCTACCCACCTTAAGTCTTCAGAGAATAAATTTAATTTAGATTTTGTTTTTGTATTTTGTTCTTGTTTTAAGCATAAATCTCACAAAATGTAGTGGCAGCTGACCCTTCGCAAAGACCCACCCCCCTTAGTTACTGTTGCTTTGTCCGACAAGCCATGGTGCTGTCATGCCACACAAAGTGAAAAATACATTGCGGAGCAAAGAGGACACTAACAACACGTCGACAGACAAGACAGAGCAGGTTACTTATGATATTAAACAAAGTCCCAGCTTTCAAGAAATTCGAACAATAAAAACCGTTTTGTGGCTCTTTAACGTGTCGTGACAGATTGCTGTAGCGTCTCCGATCATCTCTTCCTACTATATTAATATTAGCATGATTACAAATGTGATATTGATTTTATTCTGTGTACAGTTTAATGAACAAGAACTTAATATCAAGTGACTTACATTTAAGTCGTCTGTTTCGCTGTATTTCGCCAACGAAAATAGTTCCAAAGTCCACAGAATTGTTTTGCGTCTCTGAGAAGCGCTTCCTGAATGAATCAGCCGCTTGAATGAATCGGTTGAATCTCAATGATTCGCTCATTAACAGTGATTCGCTGCCACCTACTGGCGGGTTTAATTTCACATTTAAAGTGTCTTCATTTTTTTTTTTAATTTCAAATAACAGTATTTAACGTTTTATATTTTCAACTTTAAAAACATTTTTATGCATCTGTAACTGCTCTTGACTTTAATAAAGTTTAATATAGTTATACATTAGATTACAATTTCTGTACCTGAAAATCTCCTGTTTAAACCTACATGAAAAACTTGAAAAGCACCATTTATTTCATTTATGTTTGTTCTGTTGTATTTATTTGTGCTATTACTCGTAATTTGATTATTTGTTAGTATTTTATTACTTACTGTTTATTTGTCTAACAATATTTAAAATATAAATGAGTTAATCTAGTAGCTTTTGGTGTCATAACCCTATTTATTGAGGTTAAATGTAACAAAGACAACGAAAACAATAACTATCTAGCTTATTTTATAGGCCCATTTTCTTGTCTTTTACTTTTATTATTTTTTTGTTGTGGGGCCAGTGAAAATTTTGGTGGGGCAAGTAAAAATTTGAACCACTGGCCCGACTGGGCCAGTAGAAAAAATCCTTAGCGTTGAGCCCTGTTCTATGATTTCAGTTGCTTCTCACATCAGAAATGGCTCTTCCCCCAAACCACTCCCATATTGTTTTGTCCACCCCATAAAACAAACTCAAATGTGGTGCTGCTAATAATGGACAAGTTATATCAGTCTCAACCTTTACCTTTGACATTTCTACATTCAGTGGTGTCAGTGGTTCGCTTCTGGTCTAAGAGGAATTTCATTGGTGGAAGCTCATCATCGCTGTCCTCCATGTCCAGATCAGCTCCATCAGTAATGTACATCTCTCTGTATGTCCCTCTATCTAAACAGAGGCAGGACTCGCGTTAAAAATCAGTGTGGGTAAAAACAATGTCTAGTTATGTAAACTATTTAAATAAAGAAAGAATAATAATAAAATTTACAGTATGGTTGTGCACATTATCACTATTTACATGCATTAACAATCATCATTACTTTTACAGCATTTACTAATATTGTTTGGTAACACTTTATTTTAGGGTCTTTTAACTAGTTGCTTATTAGAATGCATATTACTAGAATATTAGCTATTTATTAGTACTTAAGCACATATTAATGCCTTGTTCTGCATGACCTTATTCTACATTCTTAATCCTACCCAATACCTAAACTTAACAACTCCCTTACTAACTATTAATAAGCAGTAAATTAGGAGTTTATTGAGGGAAAAGTTGTAGTTAATAGTTTATATGTGTTCCCTATGCTAAAGTGTTACCTATTGTTTAATGTAATTTCTACATATTCTATTTTGAACAATAAAAGTGGCTTCAGGGTGATACAAAACCCCTCCGTGTCTTGATGAACCTGTCAGGGTTTACTTTGTGATAATGACAGGCTGAATGTAGGCTACATTATCTTGTTTATTACTGCCGTCTAATTAAATTAATATGTGGACATGAAATAATGATTTTATGCTTTAAAACATATTTTTTTGCTTAATATTATTGAGGAAAAGGTGATTTTTTTTTTTCAGTATTCTTGAATGAATAAATTCAAATGAACAGCATTTATTTGAAATAGAAATCTTTTGTAACATTAATGTCTTTACTGTCACTTTTGATTAATTTAATGTGTCCTTGCTGAACAGATATTTAAAGAAAAAGACTTAACTTAAACTACCATTCAGTTGTTTGAGGTATCACAGTTTCCACAAAAATATTAAGGAGCAAAAACTGTTTTCAACATTGATAAAAATAAGAGAGGTTTCCTGAGCACCAAATCAGCATATAAGAATGGTTTCTAAAGGATCATGTGACACTGAAGACTGGAGTAATAGCTGCTAAAAATTCAGCTTTATCATCAGAATAAATTACATTTTAAAATAAATTAAAATATAAAGAACTATTTTTAACTGTAATAATATTTCACAATATTACTGTTTTTACTGTATTTTTCATCAAATAATAAATGCAGCCTTGGTGAGCATAAGAGACTTCTTTCAAAATCATTAAAACATCTTAATTATTTTTCAAAAAACTATTTTAAAAAATCTTAATAGTGTATATAGAACTGTATTGCAAAGTGTTTACAAAATAATGTCTTATTATTGGGAAATGTATAGGTGGGAAAACAGGAAGCTTAGTAGACAGTAGACCACAACAGACTCAATCTTTTTGCTCTGCACCACCCTCTTTCATACCTTTGTTGATCTTTTGCACTGACCATTTTTTTCCTTGAGCTGCATGACCAAGGGCTTTGTGTTCAGATGCAGCCGGTGACTGCTGCGTATGTGCTGGAGCAGGTTTATGGCATGAAGGACAGAAAAACTATAGAACACCATCTTTTTCTCACGCATGCCATCAGCACGGATGTCAAACTTCCTGCCCTGCAGAGCAACCAAGACCATAATTCATTCCTAAACTGCAAAACAGAGCTCAAAAGGATGTTCAAATGTCACAAGTGATTGTTGACGGGCTGGTTGAATTTGTAAACAGTATGCAATGGAAAACTGGTAAAGACCACCTGAAATGTAATGGAATGAATATCTGACCATGGCAAATCATATAGAAACTGTTTTCCATTCAGCATCTGGAGATTAAAAACAAGACATACACCTGTAAGGGGGACATGCAATGAATCTCGCATGAATTTCTATTCTGTTCTAGGTCAGTTTGTGCTGGTTTTGTGTGTATAGAAAACTGTATGTTTATGGGTAGAATATGATTTGAGTGTCCAGTACGATACCGGTGGCATGAATGATGCAACCACTGACCAGTGTTGGGGAAAGTTACTTTTAAAAGTAATACATTACAATATTGCGGTATTCCATAAAAAGTAACAAATCGCGTTACTTAGCACATTACTCTCCATAAAAGTAACTATGTTACTCTTGCGTTACTTTTTCTCACATGGGCTTGGTTTTTTTAATAACAAAACAAAACAAAAAAGTTTTCACACCAAAATTGAAATGAATAAGCCTTAGGCTGCAGGACCTGTACAGAAGAGGGCATAACCCTTATTAACTTGCATTAATTTAAATTCATTTAAAAGAAATGCATTGCTTTACAGTTACTTGAAAATGTAATCTGATTACATAACTCACTTTACCTTCATCACTGGATTTAACTGGCCTGGAATTCAGAGTTACCTCAGAGATCTGCAGTCCTCTGGAAGTCAAGCCCACGAGGACAAAACCTTGTGCTTTATTCTTTTCCTGAGACAACAGGGGCAGAAATGGAAAGAAAGAGAAAGTATGTCTGAAACTGACAGAAACAGAGAATCTTATTATGAAACATGATACATGATACAACATGAAACGTGTATCATACGTGATGAGCCACATCTTGAATTTTAGGGAGATTCTAAATTAGAATGTCCCTAAAATTCAAGATGTGGCTCATCACGTATAAAATTCAAGATATAGGGCAAAAAATGCCTGTGTTTGAGTTTTTGACTCATATTTACATCATATGATGTAGTTAAGCTATATCACACGAGTGCTGCCTTTCTGAAATTTCTAATGTCTGTCCTGAATAGTGCAAATGTGATACTGATTTTATTCCACAGTTCAATAAATAAGAAGTTAATATTGTTATTTTAAACACTATATTGTCTGTTTTGCTCAGTTTTGCCAACGAAAATATAAAGACAAAACTGTTAGTCTCCATGCAACACAGCGGCGTTTCATTTCTGAATCTAATCTAATCTTAGAGTACAATAAATAATAATAATGATAATAAAAAAAAAAAAAAAAAAACATTAAAGGTATAGTTCACCCAAAAATTAAAATTCAGTCATCATTTACTTACCCTCATGGTCCAAAAGAGTATCTGTAATAAATTCTATGTTGAATCAAATAAAATATTTCTTGCTGAAGCTACTTTTTATAATGTCTATTTGATGCTTTACATCACAATGACTTAAAGGGTTAGTTCACCCAAAAATGAAAATGTCATTTATTACTCACCCTCATGTTGTTCCACACCTGTAAGACCTTCGTTCAACTTCAGAACACAAATTAAGATATTTTTAATAAAATCCAATGGCTCAGTGAGGCCTGCATTGCCAGCAAGACAATTAACACTTTCAGATGCCCAGAAACCTACTAAAACATTTAAAACAGTTCATGTGAATACAGTGGTTCAACCTTAATATTATATAAAAAAAACTTTATTATAATTCTTTTTTATTTTTGGGTGAACTAACCCTTTAAAATTATCTTTTGGGAGTAATTAGTAATTAGAATTTTAATCGCTTCACAGCCCTAATATTTATATTAAATATAGTAGTCAATATTTGAAGTGGATCAAAACCTTCTTCTTAGGACAACTTAGATCTTAGGACAACTTTGATGAACTTTTTTGATCCTCTTCAGACGTTGACTACTGTATATATTTTTTCAACTTTCAAACAAGGCTTTGTCAAACCAAAGAACTTTGCTTTGAATTCAGGTCAAATCAGTTAAATACTGTTTCCTTACATTCAATTTGCAATTCTGCATGTTTGCATACCTCAGTTCATATTCAGGAATTAAATTCAAATTTGAAAGGTACTTTCAGTTCAGCTCTGAATGGCACAACTCTAGTTTGACTCTAGTACTCAAGTTCGGACAGGACTGTCAAGTCCAAGACCATATTTTCACACAGGTCACAAGTCACACAGGTAAATTTGTAGCAATAGCCAACAATACACTGTATGGGTCAAAATTATCGATTTTTCTTTTATGCCAAAAAATCATTAGGATATTAAGTAAAGATCATGTTCCATGAAGATATTTTATAAATTTCTTACCGTAAATATATCAAAAAATGTATTTTTGTGAGAGGATATGCAATGCTAAGGACTTCATTTGGACAACTTTAAAGGCAATTTTCTCAATATTTTGATTTTTTTGCACCCTCAGATTCCAGATTTTCAAATAGTTGTATTTTGTCCTATCCTACCAAGCCATACATCAATGGAAATCTTATTTATTCAGCTTTCAATTTTAGAAAATTGACCCTTATGACTGGATTTGTTGTCCAAGGTCACAAATGCTCCTGAAAATATGGTTTTGGACTCAGACTTGAGTACAGTCTTGTCTGGTCAATTATTACAACACTTCTGAATATGGTGGACATGTGTGTATATAAAAAAACAAACAAACAAACAAAAAACACTAACTTTGAACAATCTGTAGATGGTGAGGGGCACATCACTCAAGGTATATGCTTCCTGCATGAAAAGTAAGGCAGCCTCGCTGGATGACATTCCCTTAAGCTCCCTATGCAGGGTTGGGGTGTGCTCCAGGATATAATCATTCCCATGCTTCTGTATAATCTGTCAGTGTCACAATGGAAACATACACTACTGGTCAAAAGTTTGGAATCGGTAAGAAGTTTCATCTGCTCACCAAGGCTGCAGTTATTTAATTAAAAATACAGTAAAAACAATAATATTGTGAAATATTATTACAATTTAAAATAACTGTTTTCTGTTTGAATATATTTTATAAAGTAATTTATTCCTGTGATCAAAGCTGAATATTCAGCATCATTACTCCAGTCTTCAGTGTCACATGATCCTTCAGAAATCATTCTGATATGCTGATCTGCTGCTCAAGAAACATTTATTGTGTACAATTGTACAAAATATTTGTGTACAATATTTTTTTTTTTCAGGATTCTTTGATGAATAGAAAGCTCAAAATAACAGCATTTATTTGAAATATAATCTTTTGTAACATTATAAATGTCTTTACTGTCACTTTTGATCGATTTAATGCATCCTTGCTGAATAAAAGTATTAATTTCTTTAATTTCTTTTCAAAAAAATAAAAAATAAAAATTCTTACTGACCCCAAACTTTTGAATGGTAGTGTATAATGTTACAAAAGCTTTGTATTTCAGATAAATGCTGTTCTTTTGAACTTTCTATTCATCAAGGAATCCTGAAAAAAAGTACACAACTGTTTACAACATTGATAATAATCATAAATGTTTCTTGAGCTGCAAATTAGCTGATTTCTGAAGGATCATGTGACACTGAAGACTGGAGTAATGATGCTGAAAATTCAGCTTTGATCACAGGAATAAATTATTTTATAAAATATTTTCAAACAGAAAACAGTTATTTTAAATTGTAATAATATTTCACAATATTACTGTTTTTACTGTATTTTCAGTTAAATAAATGCAGCCTTGGTGAGCAGACGAAACTTCTTTTAAAAACATTAAAAATCTTACTGTGTCCAAACTTTTGACCGGTAGTGTAAGTTTTAACAACAGTTTGTGCACAATAAGACTGGGTGAACAAGTTTTTATTTCCAGCCCCACAGTCTAAAGGGAAAAAACAGCTAATTTAAACAGCTTAAAGAGGGCCTTACCCAAAAAGGGAAAAAGCCCAGTGGGCTAAAGTATGCAGAGTTTCGTTCTTCATAGTCTCCCAGGTCAGCTTGCAGGGCGTATGCAGCCAACTGAAAGTATAATCCTTCTTGCTCAAAGCACTCAGATCTCAAAACTCTTCCTTTCAGTTCAGCATAATACAGCTGGCAGGCTTCACTGTTTCTTTGAGAATGAAAAAGCAGTTTAAAACAGACACTAAAAACAGATTACAACTTAAATGATAAACAATAAAGTTTTTCAACAATACTTTTGTTTAGGCCTCGGATATACCTTTACTAAATGTACCTACTATGGATTACTGGAATACTTGATTCTGATTGGTTAATATATATTAGTATAATGACTCATAAACTATGACTATTTTCCCATGCAACCCATTTCTTTCATATAATAAAATAAACTCAGACTTTTCAATAGGTTCAATTCGTTAATATTGGTTAATGCATTATGTATCTTGATCTTACAATGAACAAACATTTTTACAGCATTTATTAATCTAGGTTAATGCTATCTTATAGCTATACTGTTGTTTATTGTTTACTCATTTTTTTTCATAATACATTAACTAATGTTAATGTTAAGAATTTAAGTTGAATTAACTTTAAAAATGAATTTTTACATCTTGAAATGTTAAAATGTACTTTGTACATGCAGAAATTAACATTAACCAAGATAAAATTATATTGTAAAGGGAAAACAGTACTTAATGTACATTTATGTATGTATGTATTCATTCATTTCTTTGGCGGGTAGCTGCTTATTTACTGGAATATTAACCCTATAAAGCCTACTGTATCATATTTGATATGCAAATGTCTAAACTTTCTGTCGTCTGATTGATAGTTTATACTTTTTTAGTTAGTAAAGGGCCTTTTAGTATAATTCTAAAAAATTCCCCCTTTAGGTCGTGGTACATGTGCCTTTTTGCTGTAAAATGGTTAAAGATTTTATAAAATAAACATAAAAATAACTTTTACATAATATTTCAAGAAGAACACTTACTGGTCAGTTTAAAAAAAATTCTTGGTTATGTGAACATTAAGGTTCAATGAAAAGAAATAAATAAAAGTAAATTCCATTTTATCATTCTTCAAATATTATGGGAACGTTACTTTCGAACGTTCTTTGAACATTCTGAAACAATTAGTACAATTTTTAAAAAAATGTTAGACAAACATCCAACTAAAACTATTCTAGAAAAAAAATGTTCTATGAATGATGTATACATAATGATTTAGTGCTAATGTTTTGAGAATATTATTAAAGACCAGATAACTTTGAACAAACATTATATTAATGTTACTGGAAGACATTTGTTCATAACTTTGAGAGAACCTTGACAGAATGTTGTTATCTAATGTTCTGAGAACGTTCCCTGTTAGATGGGATTAAAAATAAAATAGATTTTCATTTCATTTGTCAGGCTTTACAGGGTTAAGTCAAAAAAGTCAGGGTGATGCAGGACACTGACATAAAGTAAGGTGGCATACACTATATTGCCAAAAGTATTGGGACACCCCTCCAAATCATTGAATTCAGGTGTTCCAATCACTTCCATGGCCACAGGTGTATAAAATCAAGCACCTAGGCATGCAGACTGCTTCTACAAACATCTGTGAAAGAATGGGTCGCTCTCAGGAGCTCGGTGAATTCAAGCGTGGTACCGTGATATGTTGCCACCTGTGCAATAAGTCCAGTCGTGAAATTTCCTCACTACTAAATATTCCACGGTCAACTGTTAGTGGTATTATAACAAAGTGGAAGCAATTGGGAACAACAGCAACTCAGCCACGAAGTGGTAGGCCACGTAAAATCACAGAGCGGAGTCTGCGCATGCTGAGGTGCACAGTGCGCAGAAGTTGCCAACTTTCTGCAGAGTCAATAGCTACAGACCTCAAAACTTCATGTGGCCTTCAGATTAGCTCAAGAACAGTGCGTAGAGAGCTTCATGGAATGGAGCTGCATCCAAGCCTTTGGCAATATAGTGTTCCCTTTCGAAAGGGAACTTCAACTCTGCGTTCGAGACGCATATGGGGAACGTCACTCGTGACCCGGTGTTCGAAACCACTATCAAAAAACTCCAATCCTATTGGCCGGCGACAGCCTATGACGTCATATGGCGCGACCCGGAAGTATAAAGGAGCGCCTAGGGAAGCAGTCAGTATCTTTCGTCTTTTCGGGACTGTTTGTGTTTCTGCCACTATCGTGCCACCTCGTCTTCTTACAAGGTATTTATCATGTCTGAGGACAAGACTAAACGTTTTAGGAAGTGTGCTGATCCGTGTCCGAGATTCTTGACACCGGAAGATACACACAACCTTTGCGTTCACTGTTTGGGAGAAGAACACGCACGGACAGTGCTTGAGGGCGCTGTATGTGTGAATTGTGAGCGTTTTCCTATGAAAACGCTCCGTTCCCGCCTGGCCCTCTTCTCGAGGGAAGGGGTGTCGGCATCTGTGCCCGGTGGATCTGGCCCTGCTCGTGCTGAGGCAGAGCGGCGGCTGCATTCATGGGGCTCGCAGATGGAGCTCGCCGCGGAGTTTGAGAGGGGTGTTACTGTCTCTCAGCCTCCTGCGGCGGCTGGCGGGGATGAGCTCCTGGATGATGATGATGTCTTATCTTTGACATCATCGGATCCAGGAGCGAGTGTTCTTCTGGCAGCTAGCCCCCGAGAGCAGGAGGTGGCAGTGGAGGAAGAGGCGAGTGAGACAGCCTCTTTCTCCAAGCCTCCTTGCCCAGCGTATGCTGAGTTATTGGAGGTTATGGAGCGTGCTGCGGGCAGACTGCAGCTGCCGTGGGTGCGCGAGAGGAAAGAGGTCGTTCGCGGTAGGTTGGACGAACGATTTCTTTCTGACCATAACCCCGTAACTCCAGTGAGCCTTCCTTTCCTTCCTGATCTACATGTTGAGATCGAGAAGGCATGGAAGAACCCGTACTCGGCGAGAATACATTCACATCAGCGGGGAAATTTCGCTGATGTGGAGGGATTGCGCCAGCACGGGTATGCGTTGATGCCGCCTATTGACGAGACGTTTGCGAAATCTCGTCACTGGCAGTGCACCGACACTTAAAGCTCCGGTCCTGCCGTCCAAACCCCTTAAGATGACATCTCGTTTGAACGGCAGGGCATACGCTGCTGCAGGTCAGGCTGGTGCGGCTTTGCACTCCATGGCGGTGTTGCAAGCCTACCAGGCTGATCTGCTGAAGGATCTGGATCAGGGGCAGGGTTTGTCCCCTGATGCGGTAGCTGAGCTGCGCCGCACTACGGATCTCGCTCTCCGGGCCACCAAGCAGACGGCTGCCTCGATCGGTCGATCGATGGCGGCCATGGTGGCTACAGAGAGACATCTGTGGTTGAACATGGCGGACATCGGGAAGAAAGAGAAGGGCTTTCTCCTCGATGCCCCAGTCTCGCCTTCTGAGCTTTTCGGCGGCTCCGTTGAGACGGTCGTCGGAAAGTTCAGAGAGGCGAGGGCGCGCTCAGCAGCTTATAAAAATTGCATACCGCTCAGATCCGATTCTGGGCCCAGACAGCCGGGAGGCCCTGGCCCGTCTCGAGCCGAGGCTCAGAGACAGGGCCAGCGATCCAGTGTCGCCGCTCGAGCGCCTCCTCCACCTCGGAGTAAGTCGCAAAAGCGGCGGGACACGAGGAAGAGGAAGCAAGACCTGAGGGAGGTGATTGAGTACAGGCGCCAGCAGCGCCGGTAATCGGTCTCCTCTCTGGCGGGGGTAGATTAATTTCTACCCCCGCCCCTCTTCCCCGGCCTCCCGAGAATGTTTTTAATGTTTATGCATGTTCAGGAAACAACCTTTGAACAGTCAGGCTGACGGCTGGGCCCATGATGAGTTTTTCTCTGACGGCCCGCCTTCTGGCTTGATAGTGAAAGGGTTCTTGGCCTAAGAACCAGGTTGATATCCTTCCGTCTATGTCTGAAGGGAGAGTCCTTGGTCTTTGAGCCGCGGGAAGGTAAGACAAGGTCCGATTTATTTCTTAAATTTTGACCTTGTTTTTATGTATATTATATTTTCCTGAACATGTAGCAGTAAAATATGTTTAGGGGTTTTGGGCAGAAAACTGAAGTGGTTTTTAAGTTGACTGAGCAGGCCACATCTTTGTTTAGATAAGTCATGCAGTTGTGCTAGGCCCCACTTCTAGAACATTTATGCTGTGGAAATTGTATTTTTTCCTCTGAGCTACTTGTTTTCTGAAACAAGTTTGAGTTGACGTTGCTAAGCTTTTAGCTTCCGTCCTCTTTGGCTTAGTACAGATTTGAGAATCAGTATGGAGAAAATTTTTTCCTCTTTAGAAATAGCATATTTATCAAAGCATTGAATGACTTTGAGTGTTCTGGACTTTTGCCCTACATTTTATGTGAGCTTATGCTGCCTCAGGTTAGCACCTGCTCTCTAGTTAGCGGGCTTTCTTTAGCCGCTTTAGAGATTTGATGACTTTATTCCCCTTTAGCTGGTTTATTGTTATTTAGTGCTTTACCTGTTGGCTTGCATATTTAGGGTGGTAGTACCACTTTCTGAGGAAAGATGGTTGCTATTTAACCCCCTTTTCTGTGGTCTCTTAACGGTTATTTGCATATAACTTAGATTGTAGGCCTGTTTGTCTAGCCTCCTTCTAGTTAGCATTTGTTTCCATGCATGCTGTTACTTGATCAGTGCTTGCTCACGTATTTATACTACCACAGGCCTTGCCATGTGTTTGTTTGAGGTGTAGGCCTTATGGGCCTTCCTTAGACCATTTGGCTTGTTTGGTCCCCTTTAGCCTTCTATGTTAGGGTACATTGCCTGTTGGAATGTGTAGCTTAGCTCAGGTTGCAGTTAGTTAAACTGGTTCCCTGTAGCTTGGCTCCTTTATTCAAAACGATGCTGAAGCCTCGTGTTGTTTAAATGGTAGACCCCTTTAGGCCTCCTTTTTAGAACATGTTGGCACAGTTGTATTTATTTTGCTTTAGGGCTGAACGCCACTTGTCGCTGAGATTGTAGGCCCCTTAAGGCCTCTTTTTAGTTTGACTTGCTGGCAGGATGCTCAGGAAACCATACCACCATCGGCCACGCCCCATCGCTGAAGGATAGGCCCTAAACAGGCCTGTTCACGTTGTATGGCAGCGTTTTATGTATTCCCTTTTTAAGTGAAAAGATCTGAATACATGGCCCATTGGTCGGTATGGTTATGATAGCCACTTGCTGATGCCACGTGTTTACTAAGGTAGGCCTACTTCGGCCTCCGGTGTAGCATGTGGAGTTCAGCTATGTACTCCTCTCGCTGTGAGAGTATTAGGGTGTTTTTTCCGAGTACTTTTGAGTGGCTGGCCCCTCAGGGTGAATGCTGAAACCTTACTGAGGTTTGGTTTAAACTACATCTGCCTCCCTGAGTCTGATTTTACTCTAGTTGAGCTGAATAGCCACCTAGCGCCTAGGGTGGATCTATCGTGCTCCTAGGAATGGCCACTAGACTTACGCCGTGTGTCTTAAAGGTTGCTAGGCCTTATGGGCCACCTTTTTTGTACATACTGGTGTATGTTTGTGTATATTTCTCTTGAGAATTATCTATATACACTTCTGGTTGGCCAGAGGCCCGGGTGATAAATCTAACCTCCTATAGTTCGGTTATTTATCGGTCCTGGTGTCTAAAACACTGCCACGAGCTGATGCCACGTGTCTGTTGAGGTTATAGGCCCCTCCAGGCCTTCCTTAATACGTGTTGGCGTACGCTGTACTCCTCTTGCTTTAAAGAGTAATAAGGTGCTTTTACTGAGTACACTGCTCGTTGGATTGTGTTAGGTGGATGGTCATGCGGGCACATTAGCAGCCCCTTCTGCTGCCACTGAAGTTTTCCTGCCTGTCCCAGAAAGGCAGGTGTTCAGAGTGGCCCCTCCAGGCCACTTTCTGAATTTACTTCTGTTTCACAGTTAGCTACTATCATGCTGTAGGCCCCTCTTCGGCCTCCATGATTATGTGCCCATTGCATGGTCTACCTGTTAGGTGAGCTTTGTACTTCCCTTTCGGGGTTGTGTTTGTAATAGTGCTTAGCTCCCTAAGCTGATCATGGTGGTAGGCCTTAATCAGGCCTCCTCCTGAGATTCAGCCCTAGGCTGGTTTGTGCTCCCCTGTATGACAGGCGTTAGCGCACAGCCTCCTCAGTGCGTTAATTAAGCGCTGAGTAGATCCTAGGATGAGCGGATTATACTCCCCTCAATACGAGGGTTCATAGCACTCAGCTGAGTTCTGCTCCCCAGGATGCCCGTCTCTACGCGTGGGTTTGAGTTGCTCCTGCCTTTTGCAGTCGCTCTTTCCTGCTCTCTTCTATGAAAAATGCGTTATGGAGATTCTGTACTCAGACAGGGTTGGCCAAGACTAAGTTTGTCCTATAACAGACCAGGTCGGCCTCCCTGGTGGTATTGAGGGTGACTTCGTTCCCCTCTGGTGACTGGTCGGGGTTCCTTTCGGTTCCTTGACCACATTCCCTTAAAGAGACCACTTTATCTGCGGAAAAGTTGGTCTCACATGCCTTTAGCGGTCCTGCTAGGCCCTTTCCTAAAAAAAGTTGGAGGGCCTTCCTTAGGCTCAGCTTGGGCTGTTGGCCGTAGGGAATGCTGTCACTGACAGCCTGGTGTGACCCGAGGGGGAGTTGCTGCAGTTTCTACAGAAACTGTTCTCTTGTCCTAGCCACTCTTTGGCATGCACTCTCCTCAAGCATGGCGGCGTGGGTATATCGTTCCCCATATGCGTCTCGAACGCAGAGTTGAAGTTCCCTTTCGAAAGGGAACGTCTCAGGTTACGTATGTAACCATGGTTCCCTGAGAACAGGGAACGAGACTCTGCGTTTCCCTGCCATGCTTCGGGCTGCCTGCGGAACAGTCCCTCAAAGACGACTGATACTGACTGCTTCCCTAGGCGCTCCTTTATACTTCCGGGTCGCGCCATATGACGTCATAGGCTGTCGCCGGCCAATAGGATTGGAGTTTTTTGATAGTGGTTTCGAACACCGGGTCACGAGTGACGTTCCCCATATGCGTCTCGAACGCAGAGTCTCGTTCCCTGTTCTCAGGGAACCATGGTTACATACGTAACCTGAGACGTTTTATTGGAAACAATATCCAAGAAGGGCAAAATTATGAAAAAGGAAAAACATTTCCCACACCAATGCCAAAAATAAATGTACTTACAGAATTAGTTGAACATTTTCTACAAAGTACTGCACTTTCAGAGAGAGAACTACTTGCTCCTATGAAAGTAAATACATGAATAAATAAAACAATGCATATAGGATGACAGTGCATGTTACATCTTTTCTAATGGCAGCAAACTATTCGGTCATCAGACCTGGTAATAACCCCCAATTACTGGAATCCTACAGTTAGCAGAACCACACAGTTAGCAGAAATTCCCCAGCCACATCAGCTGCCCACAGTTCTGATGCGCTGTTACGTGCTGCTCTGCATTTCAATATTTTCTCCTTGGCTTATATCATTTTGTCTTATATCATTTCAGTATTTAACCCTGTAACACTCAATTGTGACTTGTGTTTAACTGATAGAAGAAAACCCTAATTCTAAATTCCAAAGGGAGTTAAATTAATAAAAAAAAAAACTATACACACACTGCAGATGGCCTCCAAAAAAAACTGGACACTTAAGCCACAATAGAAAATTTTACATCTTTGCATATAAAATTTAAAGCCAAGTGGCATTTATTTTAAAGAAATACAGTTCTTTTAAAGAAACAAGTTCTCTTTTTAGTTTTATGTCGCTTTTATGACACTTTAATGTCATTCAACAAGGATGCATTAAATTGATCAAAAGTGACAGTAAAGAGTTTTAAGTTGTTTCACAAGATTTCGATTTCAAATAAATGTTGTTTTGAACTTTCTATTCGTTGAAGAATCCTCAAATAATGCATGGCAGTTTCCACAAAATATTAAGCAGCACAACTGTTATAAACTTTGATAATAATAAATGTTTTTTTCCTGGAGCACCAAATCAGCATATTAGAATGATTTCTGAAGGATCATGTGACAATCAAGACTGGAGTAAGGGATTTATTTGTGCTTAATTTTACCTTTGATGTATTCTTTCTCCAGGACTTTGGGAGGTACAAGGACAATTTTTGCTCCAGATCTAGGAAAAGCGGTTGATTGTCTGGTGAAATGGAATGAACATTATAAGCCTATATGATTTAGACAAACAGAACGGTCACTCCCTTCATTCTTGTTTTTTGTCTAGCTCAGCATCTAGTCAAATCATTCAAACAAAAAAGGCTCAGTTAGCAGTTTCACTAATGTACAAACAAACAGAAGGAAACCACAGACCCCTTACAACACTCAGACCAAAGAGGTGAAGATCTGAGATGCCGAGTAGCTCAGACAGCTGGTTGAACACATCTTGACCTCTGTCATTAAGCTGTAATACAGACATGATAAACAATAAGAAATACGTATATAGGATAAATTACCCAGAAAGCCAGTTTTTTTTTTTTTAAGCAGGGCTGTACCTTAAATAATTTAAATCTGAATAATGTTCATCACAAAGACAAAATGTGCAGTATTAGTTCCTACATCAATCACACATGCAAAAATATAATGTTCTAACAAACGCAAAAGAGGCTGTAACTCCACTGAACTTGATATTCATGTCAATATCACTGTGATAATACAATATAAAAACATCTTCAAACACTCACCCCAACAGTCATGTTTAGTTTCGTATTATTTGGCAGAATAACAATCAGACCTCTGCTTTGGTTCTTCATTGTGGATGTGCTCTCTATGAGGTCCTCTTCTTTAGTGGTCTCCTTAAATTGTTGTTGTAGTGGGCAGAGTTCTCGTCTATCTCTCCTTAATGCCCTCCCTTTTAAATTCTTTGCTGGAAAAACAGCTTAAACCAGCCTAAATAGCTGGCTGGTCTTGCAGCCTTGCTGGTTTTACAGGTTTCTAGGGATTTTGGTTTCTAGGGGTTTTCCATCTGGTCAGACTGGGAAACTTGATAGCTAGACCACTTTAAACCTGCTAAAACCAGCTTAAACATTGAGAAACGAGTCAGACTGTGGGGTCTAATAATGATAATAATTGAGGTAAGAGAATATGAAGATCATAAATTGTGTTCTTGTGTGGATCTCAGGGTATATTGGACTAAAAATATATGACAGTAAAGCCCAAAGTATACTTCGGCCGTCCGTGTTTATCGACGGTCCGCGTGATGCTGGCTTTTTCGTCTTCCGGAGCGTCCGCGTGCAGCCTTCTTGTTTTGTGTCAAATATAAGTTCTTTGTGTGTGTGTGTGTGTGTGTGTGTGTGTATGTGTGTCCGCGCGGACGGTGGGCGTACAACAGCGCATGTGCGAGTGAAAACAATGTCCACTAGATAGTGCACAAGCGCCGAACACGTCTTTCCGAGCTCACGGACAAAAAAAATCTACTTTGAAGGACTCACTGTGTACACTCCTTCAGATGTGTAATTTCTTACCGATGTTAATTAACCCTTACGAAAATTAACCATGGTTTTACTACCAAACAAACAAAAAACATAATTATTGTAGTTAAACCATGGTAACCACAAATTAACCATGGTTTTGCTACACATAGTTTAACCATGGTAATTTTAGTAAAACCTGTAATTCTAGTACAACCCCAATTCCAGAAGAGTTGGGATAAAAACCACAATCTGTGATTTGTTAATTCTCTTGAACTTTTTTTCTTTTAACTGACAAAAGTACAAAGAAAAGATTTCCAATGTTTTCACTGACCAACATAATTGTATTTTGTGAATATAAACAAATTGTAATTTTGTTGGCTGTTAAACGGTTTTTAAACAGTCCACAATTAGCAGGTGAATTGGTAGGTTATCATGTTTGGGTGTAAAAGAGCTTCTTTGCAAGAAAAGATCATGGCTCACCACTTTGTGCTAAATGAGAGAATTGTCAAACAATTCAAAAATCACATTTCTCAATGCAAGATTGCAAATAATTTGCTTTCTCTATCGAACATACATTATATTGTAAAAAGATTCAGGGAATCAAGAGAAGTCTGTATAGGGCAAGGTATGACACCTCAGTTGAATATGCATGACCTTTGAGCCCTCAGATGGCATTGCATTAGAAACCGTAATGCTACTGTGTTAAATAAAGCCACATGGACTCGGGAATACTTTGGAAAACAGTTGTCACTTAACAGTCTGACGCTGTATCAAGAAATGCAACTCGAATCTCTGTTACACAGAGCTAGAAAGCTATACGTCTGTTCAGTGCAGTGATGCTGCCGAGTTCTCCGGGCCCGAGCTCATCTCAGATGGTCTAAAAGACAGTGGAAATGTGCTGTGGTCAGATGAGTCCATGATTCACTTGTTTTTGGAAAAAACTGACATTCAGTTTTCCATTCCAAAGACGAAAGGGACCATCCAGACTTTCATTAGCGACAAGTGCAAAAGAAAACATCTGTCATGGTATGGGGGTGCATCAGTGCAAACGGCATGGGTGACTTGCATTTGTGTGAAGGTACCATTGACGTGGAGGCATATATTTGGACTGTACAGAGACAAACTGCCATCAAGATGACATCTTTCCTGGGTAGCAAGACAATGGGAGGCCTAATTCTGGACGTGATACATCAGTTGTGGTTTCTAGACACTCTACACCATGGAGTGGATGTATCTGACTGCCTGCCAACAGTCCAGATATGACTCTTATTGAAAATGTATGGCCCATCATGAAAAGGAGAATCAAACAACGATGACCACAGACTGTTGTGCAGATGTCATGTATCAGGTGAGATTGGGTAAAAATTCCACTTGCAAAACTGCAACAATTAGTATCCTCAATTGCCAAATGATTAAAACTGTGATTAAAAGGAAAGATGATGTGACACAGTGGTAAACATGGCTCTGTCCCAACTTTTCTGGAATGTGTTGCAACCATCAAAATCAAAATTTGTTTATACTTACAAAATACAATAAAGTTGTTCAGTGGAAACATTGAAAATCTTTTTTTTTTTTTTTTCCAGTTAAATAGAGGTTCGAGAGAATTAACAAATCACAGATTCTTGATTTTATTGCATTTTACAAAACTCTTCTGGAATTGGGGTTGTAAAAATGGTAATCAATCCGCAAAAAAACAAAACATGGTTACTACACGTTTAATTTAATAATAACCTTGGTTAATTTTAACTCTACATTGCACAATATATGTGATCACAACATTAAATCATCCAAAGTAACTTTGCACAGACTTAGAAAATAAAGTCCACTATTTGTTAACATTCATTTATTTCATAGTACATTATTTCAACAGTGCATGAAAATGCTTTCACAGGAAAATGAGTATGACCTCACTGTTTTTGTTCCTCTTTCAATATTATGCACTAAAACAGGGATTCCCAAACTTTTTCTTTTGTGTTTTATTTTAATTTTGGTTTTATTTTAAAATTATTTCTTTTAAATTTACATTTTTATGATTTAATTATTAGCTTTTTGACAACTCACAAACCCCAGTTTGGGAAACCTTGCACTAAATAACACATCAATCAGAAAACATGCCAAATTACAAAAAAGTTCAACAGCATAAAGACTTTCTGTCTGCAGATTTACAGCGTTTTGATAAGAATTAACCAAAAGCCAGAGATTGAACAGAGTTTGATTTAGTAAACTCACTCATCCCACAAGACTAAATTATATACAAATCTGATTTAAAAATGTTGAGGAAAACAAATACATTGTTCGATATCAGAACATTAAATGCGATTGGGACTGGTTTAAAATAACACCTCAAATCTATTTTGTTCACAGCACAAATGGGATCTCTTGATCAATTGCTGAGCAATTACCAACAATTCAACCGAGTTGAGAATATACATTAATGGACAAGGGATGTATGATAAACATCTTATTGCTGTCTGCTGGGAGAGATTAATGCATGTGGCTGTTTATAGTCAAGTAAATTTCAAAAATACAATCAAAAATCTTCAATGCTACAGTAATTGAACACATTCACACACACTGTAGAGAAGAGTCACATACTTGATCTATTATTCTGCCTCCCTTGACTCAAAAACATTGGCTATATTCTGAATAACATACTACTGTTACTATTGATGATCTATTGAGCATTATATAGGAGAGCTTATGGTGTGGAGCACTCCATCTCACAATGCAATGAGTTTGCAATGCGTTTCAAATGAATTGTAAATAATATCAGCTGTGATTTTTAACTTTTCTTGATTTATTTAATTAGACTGCCATTACAATGATTAAAAAATTGATTTTTTTTTTTTTTTAATTAATCATGCAATATGATGAGGTCCATTTTTAAATGTGGAATAAAATGATTCAAATAATAGGTAGTATGCAGAATACTGCACAGTATTTAGTAAGCTATTATTCCATTCAGAAGATCCATTGTATTGCCATTTTTTTATTGCCATATTGACAGATTTTATTCATGAAACATCGGACCTAAAATATGCCTTGTGTATAATAAACTCTCTCTTTTCATTTTAAAATGTAAATTTAAAATGTAATTTTCACAGCTTTTATTCAGTTACCTCAAAAACATTCAATATCGCTTCAAACCCATTATATATTCTGCAGTCTGAGCTTCGTGACACATAAGTTTCTTATGGCAAGCCGTTTTGACTTTTATTCATTCTCAGGATATGAATTCTTGATATTAACAATTTTTCTTGATATCAAGAATTACATTTCCACTAGTAAAAACTTGGTATCTGTAATTGTTACTAGTGGAAATGTAATTCCTGATATCAAGAACTGAATTGTTGATATCAAGAATTCGTATCCTGAGAATGAATAAAAGTCAAAACGGCTTGCCATAGTTTCTACATTCTATATCAGGGTTTTCACAACTTTTGACCAATTTTTCTGACTTTTCTTGTAGTTCAGGATTACTTGATTTTTACATTTTACAGCTGAGCATTTATATTTACCTAATTTATAAGCACTGAAGAAAATTCCACAACTTTCCTAGCCCTGGAATTCACAGCCTAAAAGTACCTTGATACTTCCAGATTTTTTTCCATGAGCATGGGAACCCTGTATATTATTTCAAAGTCTCCCAGAAGCTTACGCAAGATGTGTATGTCTGCCAACTACATTCTTGCACAATAAAAACAGATTCATCATGTAGCAACATTTATAGGCTGAAGCACAAATAAGTTCTCTTCAACGACTTGTCAAAAGGTTGCGGTCATATTCGGGATAATGCAAAACACATGACAAACGAAATTAAAAATGATAAATCAGCAGAAGAGGTTTTTGAAATGGAAGCTCATAAAGACGGAATGAAATTTGTCATTTTGGGACCGTACAGAGTATCCTCAACTTTTACCTTTCAATTCATTCCACAACAAACAAAATATTGCACTTTTTGAGTAAGTGGTTAGTAAGGCAACATGCCTTTATCTGCATTCTGGTTATTTTGTGCTTTGAGACAGATTTGTGGCATATATACAGTTTAATTCACATACTACAGACATATTGCACACACGCTCACAGCACATTGGACTTGCGGCCGAGGATCTTAACTCAAAGATAAAATATACCAGTAACTGAGGAGAGAATAAAAATGCCTGGCAGCAATAGAACCTCCTTTAAATATTACAAATTAGATCTTGTGATGCTCAGCCAAGTAGAATCATTCAAGCTCAGTTTACAGTAATGTTACCCCCCTAGCTGACAGCATCATGATCCTCCAGGCCTGCTAAAACCATTACATGTGTCTACTGTTTGTTGTATTACACAGTATTATTATAGTTGTAACTAACCTTCATGGACATCCAGTCACAGTGATATCATGTGAGTAAACATGACCTAACGTGACAATTTTAACATTGATATCTCACATTTCTCTGTAACTACGTGGAAGATTTCTGCACGATTCGCAGAATGAGTCACTATTTCCATTTATCAACAGATGTTCTACATAATCTTTCTGACAAGAGAAAGGATAGAGAATGTCAATTTCTTTACATGCTCTGACAGTACTAGTGGTTAAATAAAATTAAATGCCCTTTTTTTTAAAGACTTCCAAATACTAGCTGTAATCTCAGTGATGAATGTTAAATGCTAAAACTGAAGGTGACCTCATAAAGTGTGACATTCATGTACTGATCTGAGTTAAAAACTAAAACCGAACTGACTCCATATAAACATTCAGAGCTATAAAGACCCCCGATTTAGCTCAAAACCAAGGGCTTTCACTGGCAGAACTGGTACAGTATTGTGTGTGTGGAAGCTTCTAGTAAACAAGAGTGTTGACATAACTACTTGAGTATTGAGGACTGCATAAGTGGAGGGTTTTATAGTGAAGGGAAGACTAACTTAAGTCTAGTATGAGGCGTTTGGTGAAGGCACTTCCAGGTAAAGCTTTCCTTAGAGTAGCACCTTTGACAGTCATGATTAGCCAGTAAAAAGCCCTTGAGTGGTGTGGAGAGCTTCGCAGCTGCTTTGATGGTCCTAGTGTGTCACATTAGACTGAAACCCAGAATATACTGCAGGAGTTTGTTCCTGTTGGCCTGAGGTAAGAAAGCGCTGCTCAGCTCCAGACTGCACACACCACCCTCTCGTCTTTCTTTAAGCACCTGTGAATCACAAATAGCATGATTTCACTTGCAGAGGAATTCAGACAGGGAACAAATCAAAACAAAAAGGAAAAGAAGAGTAAGTGCACATTTCATTGGTTCTCCCTTTCATTCTTTCTTTTATTTTTAGTGAAACACCAATGTTATTTTCATGTTATGGCTGATAACAGATAAATGGTTTATCAAAAAAAAATCTAAAATACTGTAATAAAATTCAACTTAAAATTAAAAATTGTGTTTATAAAAAATTAAAACACCAAAAATAAAGTCAATCATAAAAATCAATCATTTTAAATGCTGTGTGTTATTTTAGTATTACTTATGTACTATTATTCCACACCCGTAAGACTTATCTTAAGTCTTATCACCCGTAAGTTCATCTTCAGAACACAAATTAAGATATTTTTGTTGAAATCCGATGGCTCAGTGAGGCCTGCATAGCCAGCAATGACATTTCCTCTCTCAAGATCCATTAATGTACTAAAAACATATTTAAATCAGTTCATGTGAGTACAGTGATTCAATATTAATATTATAAAGCGATGAGAGTACATTAATGGATCTTGAGAGAGGAAGTGTCATATACAAAAATATCTTAATTTGTGTTCCGAAGATGAACAAAGGTCTTACGGGTGTAGAACGACATGAGGGTGAGTAATAAATGACATTATTTTTATTTTTGGGTGAACTAACCCTTTAATATTTTGAATTAGCTTCTTTTTATATTTTCAGTTTTAACTTTAGTTTAAGTTTTAGTAATTTGGTTATGTTCTTGGCATTTTTTATCGGTTTTTGTATATTAAAATTTATATTTAGCCTGATTTTATTTCAGTTTTAGTAATTTTTTTTTTTTTAACTAAAATTAAATTAATTTTTAAATTAGATTTTATTTCTAATTTTCACTGAATATTTATGTATTTTATTTCAGCTTTATTTCAATTAAAAAAAAAAATTTTTGATAACAATAACTATTATATTTAATAACTATATTATACATATTGAATAACAAAAAAAAAAAAAAACCTTAGATTTAGAGGGGGAACTAAATGTTTTTCAGTTTTAATTTTCACTTAGTTTGATTAAATATTGAAAAGTAAAGAAAAAACATTCAAGGTCTAAATTGTTTTGCTAAACAAGCCTACAAAAACATTTTAAATATAGAAAATAGCTTTTAAAACATTCAAAGATAAAATACATTTAAATGCAGTATTGCTTTGCAAAAGCAACATTAAAGGGTTTGTTCAAAATTATTTACTGACCCTCACATTGTTCTAAACATAAAATATGTATAAAGGAATGAGATGTTGTTTGTAAATGTTATTCAAAAAGCACAAAGTACTATAAAAGTAATCCATACTACTTAATTGCATTTTTCTAAGTCGCACGATAGCTTTGTGTGATAAGAATAAGAGGATGATAAGAAAAGTGCATCATCATTAGCCGCGTTTCCACCAAAATTACCCAGAACAATTTGTCCCAGGAACTTTTTTCTCCCCAGACCTATTGCTAGCTGCGTTTCCATAGCAGTCTAAAGTACTGTGAAGATAGTCTGGTGATGTAGGACTGCGCGCATCTTTTCAGTTCCAGCTGGATTTTGTTCTCCGCATACAAGCTTAATAAAGCCTGAACCTCATCGTCAGTCCATCAGTTGTATTTTTTAAACTCCACTGTTGATTCGAATAACAAACAACTCTTACTGTACGCACCGCAACAGACTTTAAAACAATGATGGTTGAAATAAAATGCTGCGTGCAGTCAACCAATCAAAATGCCACGTGAACTCAACCAATCAGCATGTTCAGCACCCAATTCCCACCCCCGAAAGTTTGAAAACCTAGCGAGCAGGTACTTTCTGAGGGGGAATATTTTTTTTCATTTAGACCCTGGTTCCTGCGGTCAAAACACACCGAGTACCACCCCAAAACTCCTAGTTCCTGGGGAAACTTCCTGCGGTGGAAACGCGGCTATTGAGTCCAATTATAATATTTGCTGTCATTGGTTTAGATCTGTAGATAAGCAGCAAATGCTAGAGGACGGCTCTCTTACCCCCAGCTCTTTAAATGTTTTCACTGTATTCTTTACGAGGTAGTGTGTGGCACTCTCTCCTAAAAACATACATACAAACAAACAAACAAACAAACAAATAAATACATTCCCATCAGTCATCACTATTAATACATTCATTTTATGAGCACTCTTTAAACATGATTGTAGCTCAAAGAGCTTAACTACATAATCAGATTTGAACTATGATGCAAGAAAAGAATGAATGATGGGAAAATGTTTAAAAATAACATTGATCAAAATAAAGATGACAGGGCAGGGAAAGATTCAAGAGGAATAAAAGGTCTTGAGTTTCCTCTGTGGTGGGAATGGAGAAACAAGCTCATTTAAAGGACATACAAATGGAAAGTGGGGGTGGCTTACCATATGCAGCCACTCCTCTCTCTGTGCGCGTTAGCAGATATTTGAAAAGCTGATGGGTGTACTCTCTCTCTGACATGGGCGAACTCAGACTGTGTATAAAGATAGCGGCACCACTGTAGGCCTCCAGCACTGGAGTGAGAATCCTCTGCAGAAAAGTATAAAATTCCTGGTGCTCAGGTGATGGGCTCACCTAAAATAAAATTAAACAACAGCACAGTGGGGTTTAATTATATGAAATGGCAATATTTCTTCTAAGATGTTTAATGGGGGGATTTTAAAAAAGCAACTAAACTATGAATCAGCTTTATTGGGGCATTGCAATTTAAAAAAAAAAAAAAACTGAAATATAGACTACTTTCATAAATTGTCATACTTTAAGGTGGAGAATGAGCTAATTTGCTGCAACAGGCTAAATATAATAGATCAAAAAGCTTTTGTTCTATTTGCCTTAAACAATTCTCACAGATAATATATTTACATATGTAAGTTTCTAGTATGCTTAAGACCTTGATTAGCTGGTTCAGGTGTGTTTAATTGGGGTTGGAGCTAAACTTTGCAGGACAGTGGCCCTCCAGGAGCAGAATTGGACACCCCTGCTCTAGACAAACAATTAGCTCTTTCCATCTCACCCTTCTTATTCTGGGTGTTATGTTAGTTGTAACAATGTTTAGGCCCCTGCAGTATTATAAGGACCTTTAGGTAACGGTCTCTCTGTTCATCTCCAAAGTCACTGTCTTCATCTTCTTCATCACTTCGCCAAGAAAGAGTCTCTGGAAACTTCTTGGGCCAAGGCTCCTCAGATGGGCTCAACTCCTCCTGGTCCTCCTGAACACAAAGATGAATTTAAGAAACACTTTTCAGTCAATAATTTAATTATATAATTTTTATTGCTAATTAATGATTGAATCACAAATAATATTAATATTATGAAATAATATTATTTGATGTGTAGTGTATTTACCAAAAAAGAAAACCTAGCTCATACCTGTACTTTCACTGATTCATAAAGTCAGTAATGATTTGGTCATAATGGTTAGAGAGTCATGAGTTCAAGTCTCAGTCCCAGCAGGAATTGTAGGTGGGGGGAGTCAACGAACAGTGCTCTCTTCCACTCTCATTACCCACAACTAAGGTGACCTTGAGCAAGGCACCTAAACCCCAATCGCTCTCGCCAAAAATGTCTGCCCACTGCTCTGGGTGTGTGAGTGTGTGTGTGTGAATACTCACTGTTACATGTGTGCACTTGGACGGTGAAAATATAGTGCAAAAATTATCAGTATGGGACACCATACATGTCACTTTCAGAATGAGCCAATGGGATATTTCACCAGATTACTCACTACTCGATTACTCATTACTCACCCTTGTGTCAACCCGTAAGGTAAGACATTTGTATTCCAAAGATGAACGAAAGTCTTACGGGTTTGGAACGACATGAGGGTGAGTAATAGGGCTGCATGATATTAAAGATGCAAGTGAAATAAATAGTGCTTTATATTTTTCAGGTAAGCCTAACAGTATTCAGGTACAGAAATTGAATAATGAAATGTAAAATAACACTTCATAGTCTTTACTTTATAAATTAAACAATCTGTGTTAAAGCTACAAAAGTGAATTTTCTCTTTGTCTTTTGTCATTTGATTAACATTCACAACAGAAAGCAGCAGGGCTTCTGTCACTTTAAGACTGAATGCGCAGACCCAAAATACTGTTACACATCAGGTTTTCTTTCTCAACAACTGTGTTTATGAGATATTTTACGTGCATATTTTTATTTTTTTGCATAAATAGACGTGGAAGAGCAGCATTTGGCATTCACCTGCATCTGCACGGCTCTGTATGTGTGAGCAGACTTGGGAGGGATCCTTTTAAAATGTTTATACAAGATTGTAGCTCAAAGAGCTTAACTACATAATTAGATTTGAACTATGAGGCAAGAAAAGAATGAATGATAGGAAAATGTTTAAAAATAACATTCATCAAAATAAAAATGACAGGGCAGGGAAAGATTTAAGAGGAATAAAAGGTCTTGAGTTTCCTCTGTGGTGGGAGTGGAGAAACAAGCTCATTTAGAGGACATACAAACGGAAAGTGGCGGTGGCTTACCATATAGCCACTCCTCTCTCTGTGTGCGCTAGCAGATATTTACAAATAGACGCGGAAGAGCAGCATTTGGCATTCACCTGTATCTGAGTGGCTCTGTATGTGTGTGCAGACTTGGGAGGGTTACTTTAAAAATATATTCCGTTACAGTTACAAATGACTTCAGTATTCAGTAACGTAATCCAAGTACTACAATATGAAAGTAATGTAATCTGATTACTTTTGGATTACTTCAAGGTCACAAAGAAAGAAAGAAAGGGGTAAACTTTACTGTAAGTGGTCAACTTTACTATAAATAAATTGCATTTTTAAATTTAATTTTAATTATTTCTTCTCAATTTCTGCAAGTTTTTAAATGTTACACGTTCCATACTTTTGAATGGGTCTCAGCAATAGAAATATTTAAAAAATCTGATAAATTATCTATTGCAATATTATTATTGTTGATATTTAGAGCATAAAAATATAAAAGTGACATCAGATCATAACAAAACTGAACAAGCTCAGATAACATTTCTGTTCATGTTTGTTCTGCTTTAATGTTAAGCATTTTGGTTTCTTTTAAAACCAATTAAAACTAAGCAATCATGTCTCTCTCTCTCTCTCTCTCTCTCTCTCATATATACATATATATATATAGTCATTATTTCTCAGCCCTAGTGAGTAATAATGACAGAATTTTCATTTTTGGTTTTTGGGTGAATTAACCCTTTAAGTCTCAAATGAAACAGAAAAAAAGTTAGAAATAAGCTTGAATGTCCTCCCTTAAGGAATTTTCAGCTATCTCAGCATAATTCAAACATTATATGGTCTTTGACAGCATTTTTACCCCCATTTAAGTACTGTAGCTTTAAATCCCCCTTTTAAATAAGCAACAAGACATAAGAATTGACAAAGCTCACCTCAGCTACAGTAAGTACACCATACTCGATTAACCTGGTGATAGCATCATGGAAGACCTGGTACAAAGTCTGACAAGGCTATAAGAAAGTAAAGACAACATAAATACACTTTAATGAATAACCTGGGTATTTATTTATCAAACTGAAACATGAATCAGTAATGTTGCTTAATTAATTATGCTAAATAATAATATAAATCAAGCAGTAGACAAAATTTTTCCCCCTCCCCTTCAAAATTTGTGGTCAATTTTTCATTTCTTGACAGATTTTGTGGTTATTCTAAATAGAGAAATAGAGAAAACTACCACTCTGAAATTTCTGTTATTCAGAGTGGAAAAATACCACTAAGAGATCAAAAGGTTCTGAATCACAGCTTATTCAAGTGGTTATAAATTGTGGGCTAATAACCAAGGTCACACGTGTACTCTTTTAAGAGGCACTTTCCGAGCGATCGCTGCTTTTATTTGGAACAACGCAATTAAGAATGTCCCTGTAACATAACATAGCACAGATCTAGGACGAGACAGTTTGAAAGTAACAAAAATAAACTCAGGCAAATCCCTTGTTAAAGTGTGGTTATACACAAGCCTATACAGTACAAATATTTGTACTGAATTTCACTTAAATTGTCATTTTTAATGCTGATTTATGTAGTCAAAAGTTTCAAGTCAGCATTTTAAGTTTTGCTTGAAACAAAATCCATATTCAACCACTAGATGGTGGTGCTACTTTAATAGTGATGAGAGAGCATACCAGTGCTACTGCCACCTCATTGGACAAAAAGTGGGAGAGGCCTGCAGCTCTGCGGATCAGTCTCTCCTGGCTGAGCAGCGTGGATGAAGAATTCTGCTCATTCACTGAAGTTGCAGATTGCTCTCTCAGCAGGGCCAGTGCGCTGCAAGCTAAAACACATACAAACAGTTTATATCATTTTTAATTAGCTCAAAAATACAAACTATGTATGTGCTACATGTGTGTGATGTGACATCTTTAGCCATGTATCATCAGTCTTTGTAAAATTTGGTATGCATCCAAAGTGTGTGTATTAGGGTCATCATAATACCAAAACCTCAGTGCCTGATACCAATACCAGTGAAACTTCACAATATTTGCAGACAAAATCAAAAACAGACCTTAGAATGGCAAATTAATGACTTGTGGCATCTCAGATCTTTTACCTATAATGGCATCTCCAATGAAGACATGGAAAAGGCCGTTGCTGTAGAAATTGAGCTCAAAGAGTGCGGGCACAGTGTTGCTAGGGGCGATGATGAACTCTGTGTTTTTGTTGGTGCTAGTGACATTTACACAGTTTCCTAGAAGGCTGAGCGCATGCATGACCACATCCTCCGAGTTCCCAGAAAAACCCAGGTCGAAGTCCCGTGACAAGATCTCTTCCTTCATATTGAAGAAATCCTCCACCAGTTTGGACAGCAGTACACCCTGCCAAATGCAACCGTTTGTTACAATGGTTATGAACCAATAAAACTGGCCAAAGAAGGAAGGGTTGCCATTGTGCATTCCGCATTGGAAGCGAGGACGGTGCTTACCTGTCTGTGCCGATACAGGAGGAGACAGGCCACGATATGAGTGGACATGATCGCTGATGACTTGCAGGCGGCTGTGGGAACAGAAGGCAGTGATCAGACTGATTGACTGTGAAAGTGCTTTAACTAAATTGAAACTGTAAGAGATGCCCATCAATCAGAGACTGATCCTTAATGGTGAAGTGTCATATTTGTTCAATGTCAAAATCCAGGCTTTATATAGACATAACTATAAATAGCTATTCGTAGGTTAACTTTCCAGAAAAGTATAAACACTGTGGCAAAACAGAAATTACACACTTGACTTCACCATTAAATGCTCTGATGAAGGGACATGAAAGGACACTATTTAAATTCATAACTGCATGATCTACAAATTCAATGACATTGTCTGTGTACTGAAAAACATTTGAAAGATGCTGTATGAGGAAAAACAGTGTGACATAAGCAGAAAACTGGGTTCATGACAGTGTCTATATTAAACATTCAAAAGCAAGCTGCAATTCCACCTCAGAGTGGCGATCCTCTGTCCTGTCCTCAAAAAAAAAAAAAAAAAAAAAAAGCCCCAACAGGGGGCGTTCAAACACAGATGAATGTGATTGGCCAAGAACAACATGCCACCATGGTGAGAACTGTGACCAGCAGTAACCTACAAAAACTGTCAGGTGCTGTATATATAACGTGTCCGGACCATATTTCACCCAAAAGTCTAAATAATATATAAGAATCAAAGAAAATGTTATTAAAAAGATTATGAAAAGAATGATAATGTAATATTTTAGCACAATATTTTTTATAATGGCAAAGCAATACAAAACTGACATCTTTAAACTGTATTTAAATACATTTTACTGTTTTTTTTATTATTTTTAATTACTGCATTAGAATAATGCAAATATAGCAGGAATCATTGAGAATAATGATAATTAAAAACAACCTCAAAAGTAAATGATAATTTTGGGGGAAACATGCATTGGTTTTCATAAAAATAATCCGTAGTGCCAACATTAAAGGATTAGTTCATTTCAAAATGAAAATTACCCCAAACTTTACTCACCCTCAAGCCAGGTGTATATGACTTTCTTCTTTCTGATGAACACAATCGGAGTTATATTAATAAATATAATAATGGATGGATGCACTCTCTTGAGCTTCATATTTCTTGGTCCCATTCACAGCCATTATAAAGCTTGAATGCGTCAGGATATTAACTCAGATTGCGTTCATCAGAAAGAAGAAAATCATCTAGGATGGCTTGAGGGTGAGTAATTCTTTTGGGGTAATTTTCATTTTAAAGTGAACTAATCCTTTAATGTCTTAAAATAGGCTTTTCTTATATCTATCTTGTGAAATATGACCTCCATGTTCTTGGACAGCTTTTTAGGATTCACTCACTAGCCGTTTGGTGAGATGCACTGGTATTCTTTGCCAATTATGATATTAAAAAAGAGACTTTTTGTTCTGAACAACGTGTCCATGTTTTTTTTTTAGATTTGAATGTCAGTGATTCTGTAGGCCATGATATAGAAGCAAGTTTTCTAGGCAGTTGATGAATAAGCATTACTGCTATTTTTCATTATATATCTGCTGACCCCACATAAACATCAATTTTGCCCAATCTGCCACCCTCAAATGCTTGAAAAATCACCCACTGCACAAGAAACTGTTTATGCATCATGGTCTTTAGATTGCCCTTACTGAAGAGAACGTGCTTGGCCAGGTTAGTGATGACCTGCCTCCTCCAGGGTTCATCTGACAAGTCTCTAGAATTCAGATGATCCTCATCTTCTCCATTAAAAACAGCCTGATCAGGTCTGCACAGAAAAACATAATTGAACATAATCCCATTAGCCACACACATCTTTCTACATACCAAAAAACAGCAGTCCACATGATAATGTTGGTGGCTGGCAGTTTAAAGGCCATACTGTGCAGCGATGATGGTGGGGAGAAGGATCTGCTCCAGCGTGAGAGAGGCCTGAAGATGCCGACTGCGCTGTGTGTCCAGGTACTCCTAAAAGCAGTAGAGAAGCAAGATCCAGACATTAGGGGAGAGATCTGCTATGTATTCAACCAAACAGAGATGAGCTGCTCTAACCTTAAGGGAGAAGGGCTGAGTGAAATCCACACGCACACAACCGTAGTTCTTCCGGAGCATCCTGAACACGCCGCAGGCCACACCCCACAGACTCTCATTCTTCTTAGGTTTGCCCTGAAGTGAGGGGAACAGAAGGAACATTAAGCAAAAACTGAAAATACATCCACAACAATAACACATTTGGCAGAGAGTACAAAAAAGTGAAAATAGATTTTTTTTTTTTTTTTTTCCCAGCTAAAATCATGAATAGGATTTTCCTTGTTTATCAAAAAAAAAAAAAAAATATAGTACTAAAAATAGTAAAGTAACTATTTAGTAAAAATATTTTAGTGTAGTTTTACATATTGTAGTGTAGTGTAGTTTGCACAACATATTGTGATTATAACAATTATATTGGAATATTTAATTGTGAACACTAAATAATCATAAAAATAATCCTTAAAATAGGTGGAAATTAAAAATCATTTGTGTTTTCCCCCTTATAATTTATTTTATTTTTAACAACAACACTTTGTTTGATGGATGGACGAACAGACGGACAGATTTAAAAAAAAAAAAGACAATATTCACTGAAAATCTTAAGGTCCGTTCTCACCAAGAATGATAACTATAAAGATATGGTTCTAAAAATCGTTCTAAATAGCACTGTCCACACCACGGCTAGAACGATAACGATATAGAAAAACACTGACAGTCATTCAGAATCCATTCTAATTTAAAGGGATAGTTCAACCAAAAAATTTAAATTCTGTCATCATTTACACAACCTTAAGTTGTTCCAAACCTGTATGAATTTCTTTCTTCTGCTGAAAACAAAAGATATTTTGAAGAATGTCAGTAACCAAACGGTTGATGGACCCCATTTACTTCCACTGTATTTTTTGCCAGGCTAGCAAACAGTGTAACATAATTACCTCAGGTGTCCAGCGCTAGTTTCGACAACATTGTCTTGCTTCCTTTGAAGTTGCAGTGAAAAAGATTAGGTGTTGTTTTTATTCCACTATTGACTTTGTCAGCTAAATTCACTGTTTATTAGATTGATTACACTCGAAACATAGCATGCTGAGGACATCTGCTGGGTAAACCATGTAAATGCAGGAAAAACATGTACATGCATGTAAGCTTAGAATAAACAGACTTTATCGATCGTTGGTGTGGACACAAATATAGTTATTGTTATAGTTATCTTTATAGTTAACGTTCTTGGTGTGAACATGCCTTTAGCCTCTGCCATAGCTCTAAATTAAAAAATGACACATGTGAGGCATCGATTTTTTTTTTTAAACTACATTTACATATAGTCTTAAATGTACAGTAGCTGGTAGTTTAATTCTATAAAAGAGAGGATGGATGGTGTTTATGGTGCAAAATAGCTTAAAAAAAAAAAAAAAGTAAATTATAAGTGGACCTAATATTTGTTAAGTTAAAAGGTGAATTTCACCACAGTGATTCCTACCAGCTGCTCGCTGTTGTAGTTTCCCTCAATAATGCGGTCATATGAGATACCAACAGGCACAATCAGAACATCAGGAATGCTGCTGGCACAGAGAGCATCAACCACGATGGAGAGCATGCCGGCACGTGCTGGAGACGGCTTCCCGCTGCGAGAGCGCGTGCCCTCTAAATACACCTCCAGAAACTGCTGCTGCCGCAACAATTCTTCTGTGTACTGAAAATGAGTGGGAAACAGAAAAATGATCCACACAACAATAAATGCTGATGCATAAAATATCTCCAAAGACTATTACAGTCTCTAAGATCCATGACCCTTCCTTTCCAAATTCCCTGTAATTAAAGCAGCATTGTGATAATGTAGTGCACAACAGGAGACAGCATGAATAATGCAAAAGTAATCCATCAGCATCCTGTGACAGTCACCTCGAATCACAAGCCTCTCCACAGTCGCTGCAATGACAATCACAGTGTCATTTTAACTAACGCACTAGAGCAGACCATTTTACAGCTGCTCAGGTTTCCCATCGCTCACAAGATAATATCCTACAGCTTTTCACAAATAAGAACTACACAAAGAAGAGACACTAAGGAATTTTCTCTTAGCTTCTTAACTTCTCAAGTACTAGAGGTTTATATTCGTAAATAAGTGCTGGGGTTGTTTATGAAATAAATATATTATATCAGTAGTATAGCCTTTTTTTTTTTATCAAAAGTTATAGTTCAAAAGTTTGGGGTCAGTAAGATGTTTAATGTTTTTGAAAGAAGTCTCATGCTTATCATGGCTGCATTAATTTAATCAAAAATACAATAAAAACAGTAACATTAGTAATTTTTTTTTCAGGATTCTTTGATTAATAGAAAGCTCAAAAGAACTATTTAAATGGTATTAATTTCTTAAAGAAATAAATAAAATATCTTACTGACTCAAAACATATGTGCATCTAGTAATGGCAAAATAGGAAGGGTTCTCTCAGCTGAGTTTGGTTCTTTCTCTCAAGGTTTTTTTCCCTTCACCAACCAAAATCTTCGGTGGTTTCCTTGCCACAGTCACCTTTGACTTTTCACTCGGGGCTTTAAGACATTTAGGGACATTTTTTTGTAAATCTGTTTGGAAAAAAAACTTGGTGTCTTAAAACCACTACACAATTAAGATGACATCTCTGGGAACTTACTGCATGTAACAGTGATCTGTATAACACGTCCTTCTTTCCGTCAGCAGTTTCATCCAGTTTACGACGAATAAAGAATCCTCCGAGTTTGCGTATGAGTGTGCTGAGGGAGTACAATCCATACACACGTCATATTGACATATCAGTTTAACTGGCTATTGTTGAAAAATTTTTATACAAAAAAAAAAAAAAAAAAAAAAAAAAAAAAAAAAGAGATCATAATGACTTTTTTACCTTAAAATGGGGATGCTGAGGTTGTTGCCAGCAGCAATGTGAGGAGCTTTGATGTTGTGACAGAACAGTATGAAGGTGATGAGCAGGTAGTCTATGTGGGACTTGTGAACAGGAAGGAAGACCAGGGGAGCGTTGTACTAGAAGACACGGAGTAAAATGTTTGGTATACTTCAAAATAACTATTTTAAATCTCCATCTGTTACTGTCCACCTATAATATTACATTAAATATACATTAAAAGGAGGTAAATAGACTTGCTTTTTGTTAATTAACTGTATATCTTCATGTAATGAGCGAATTTGTCAACTGATGTTTTTTTATCTGTGGCTGTTTTGGGAGGTGCTACTGTATGTGTGGTAGTGCAGATAAGAAGAAATGCCCACGCTGAGCGGGAATCAGTTGTGCAGATGTCTGACCTCAGATGCTGCTTTCTTCACCATCTCCAGCTGACCTTTATGAATCTGAATGCTCCAGAAGAATCCATTAAACAGTTTCAACAACACCCATCCTGTTAATCTAAAAGAGACAGAGAAAAGAGAGAAAGACCTTGGATTTATTTCTATGATATACTCTATTTCTATGATAATTCAATGAATTACAAACCCAAAATGTTATTTTCCCTTAGTGTTCCCTTAAAAATCTAAAATCTATACTATTAAAATATAATATAATATACACAATCATTCAAATGTTTGGGGGCAGTAAGATTTTTATTTTATTTTTTTTATTTAATATTTTAAATGAATACTTTTATTCAGCAGACACATTAAATTGATCAAATGACAGAAAAGCTTT
Organism: Hypophthalmichthys molitrix; assembly: GCA_037950675.1. Lineage (NCBI taxonomy): Eukaryota > Metazoa > Chordata > Actinopteri > Cypriniformes > Xenocyprididae > Hypophthalmichthys > Hypophthalmichthys molitrix. Next base: position 18,931,628 of record CM075503.1, read on the forward strand.
TTTTTTTGTTACAAAAGATTTCTACTATAAATAAATAATTTTGGTCTTTCTATTTATCAAAGAATCCTGAAAAAAATGTATCACAGTTTCCACAAAAATATAAAACAGCACTGTTTTCAACATTTATAAGAACTTAAGCACCAAATCAGCATAAAAAGATGATTTCTGAAGGATAATGGAGTAATGGCTGCTAAAAAATTCAGCCTGCCATCACGGGAATAAATTACATTTTAAAATATATTAAAATAGAAAACAGTTATTGTAATAATATTTCACAATATTACTGTTTTTCCTGAATTTTTGATCAAATAAATGCAGCCTTAGATAAGACATGAGACTTCTTTCAAAAACATTTAAAAAAAAAAAAAAAAAAACCTTACCTCCCCCAAAGTTTTGAACAGTATTATATTACATTATATTAAATGACATAACATTAATAAAATTGTTATGAAAAACAAAAAAAAAGTACTTTGCTTTTAGCATTGTCACTCACTAAGCAGTTTGTTAAAGCTGTACCTGATGAAGGCAGGTGAGATGTAGGCAACCATTTCCTGCAGGAATCCTCTGGCCTTCCGTTTAACTTTACTGACAGCTTTGGGATCCACTCCAGACTCTGCATCTGCGCCATCACCCTCGGATGCTACCTCCACGATAGCACATTCCAGCCTACAGGAATAATACTCACAGTGAATATGGATGATAAGATGCATTTCTGCTGCTTAGAAACAGCCTTTTCATTGCACTTGCTCCCCGCTTTTTTAATAAACACTTGGTACCTGCTGTTGTTAAGCACGTTCTCCACCACATTGCGAGCAAACATGTCCTTCCGGACATCTCTCTCCAAGACAAACAGCACATAACTCAGCCTCCGTGCAAGCCAACCTCTGTGCCTGCATTATACAAATACAAAATAGTAATGTATGGGTAAGAGTATTAAAGACTTCAATAATCAAATAGACCATCATTGAGATGGTCATTAAGATTAGTTCACCCAAAAATGAAAATTCTATCATGTTGTTCCTTCTGTAGAACATGAAAATAGATCCTTTAAAGAATCAAGCACTCTGTGAGTTGAACTCAAGAACTGGATAAGTATTATTTGTGAATGAATCACTCTTTGCACTGAATCCGTTTTAGAAATTGGACTGAATGTTTCGGTTGTCTTAGTGATTCTGTTTAAGCAGTTCTCTTTGAAGCTTGTCCTTTTGGAGCCAACTTGGAGAGCCATTCATTTATTTTTTTCATAACTGCTGATAGACAAAATTAAATAATTCCTGCAGTATTACAGATTGCCCATTTCCTTCCCTGATTGGCAGTACCATCTCAGACCACCTTTGGTCCGTGTCATGTGATCTAGGTACATAATATCCCCTGACAAACAGTGTTAATAATTTATTTCCTGACTTTCCACTCCTCACAGAAACCTACAACCTTCCATTTGATGCTTGAATGTAAACACAGGGCGGGTCATTTGCTAGAAAACTACACCTGACCAACTGTGGTATTAATGACGCATCACAAACTAAACTAGGTTACTTCTAATTATACTACACAAAGGGTATAACCAAGCAACGTGCAGTGAGCAATGATAAAGGAGGGAAGTGGTCAAGTATTCAGAGACATCAGACAGGCCCATGGCAAACAGAGGTTGATGTTTACCTTGTGTGCGTTTCATTAATGTAAATCACATTACGGAGCCCTAGAGAAGGGATGCTGGGATTGAACAGCCTCTCCTGCAACACATAAATGTAGCAAGTCAACATGCAAAACATGAATGTGCATTCGGTCAATATGCCAAAAGCTTCAACAAACTAACCTGACTCTGGGGTGTGCACGAGTGACAGCATCTTCCAACAAATGGTCTCTTTCTGTTCAGAAGACCCTCCTTCCACGTGGTGGTCACAGAACGAAGGACAGATGGGCTGGAGCTTCTGTCCTACATGAGAAACACAGCGTTAATGGTACAAAAGATCATTGGAACGACTACAAGTTATTCTTAGTAAATGGTAATGCTTTACAATAAGGTTTAATTTGTTTACATTGGTTAATGCATAAGGTATTATGAACCAACAAGGATTATTTATTGCATTTATTCTCTCTAGATTAACGTTAATTTATAAATACACCATTGTTTGTTGATTCATGTTAGTTCATAACACATTAACTAATGCTAATTTATACAACATGAAAAATGTATTCATACACAGATGTTAACATTAACCTAGATTAATAAATGCTGCAAAAATATTGTTCATTGTTAGTTCATAAAACTTAAATGTATAACTAATGTTAACAAACTCAACCTTACTTATGACCTATTATAGATAAATATTAGTTATTAAGAGATTTCTCACATTTAAGCATTAGGTAATCAACCACTGGTAATACAACATAATCAAACTTTAAACCAGTTCGTTCAACATTCTTCAATCAAAACAGTTACATTTAACACATATGCTAACAATCCTGTGGTGTTAATGCTGCCAAATAGTAAATATACCAAAATAAAAATGTGGTATTGTCCAGTTTAAATGATACCAGGGGATATACAGGTTGAAAGACAGATGTTAACTAGATTTTTTTTGAGTGGCGTATGTTATGTAAAAATCGCAGACGCAATCGTTGTGGGTGGTTTCCTGGGTGTTGCTATGTGGTTGTTAGGGTGTTCTGGGTGGTTGCTTACTCAAAATATCCCACCCTTTAAGTCTTAACAATATTTTGGTCCCTAGGTGTCTCGAATCCCTCCTTTACTGTTTAAGTCTATGGGATTTTTTGGGCTTGTATATTGTCCATTAGGTTATACATTTGATGAGATACAAAAAAAAACAAAAAAACGATTAGATAGAAGTAACGATTTTGTTCTCTTGAACACATAGGATGGAAACGGTGCTTTATTTACAAAAGTGTTAAAGTTAAGCTAAATGTGTAACTTTAGATGGAAACATAGCTAGTGATATTTACCTTATTATGTGCTAGTTTACTCAATGCTTACCTGGTCCTCACAGGGATGCTTCAGATAGCCACTTCCTGCGTCAGGATTATTGGCCAGAAGAATGTTATCTGGACCCCCCAGAACCATGCGGACATCCATCCCTTCTCTTCAAACCAAACATCAACAACAAAACTATGAGAGGGAAACAAAAACAGAGAATGAGAGGCAGTCCATTGCCACCCTCTGTGCTGTAGGTCAAAGCACGGACAAGCTCTGATTACAGTTTTTCAAAATAGAGTACTGCAGCTGGCAAAATATACCACAGAAAGCCAGAATGCGAAACCATTGTACCATCTATTCTGCACGGCACCTCCTGCTCAGCTGCACTTGAATAAGAGGAATGTCGAATGATGCGTTCCAGCCAATCACAGCAAACAAATAAGGTTCGCCAAACCTGCGGAGGTGGTTTCAGGTGAACTAATCATTTTGACAAAGAACAGAAATAAAACAAGTTTGTTCGCAGATAAATGCATCATAGCTCAGTCTACATGCTTCACTGTCTTGGGTTAAAGAAAACCCATAGTGTTGACAACAACTCAAAGCACACAAAACACCTCAGCTGAATGAATCTTGCGGTTGCCAAACTGAACGCACGCGCCACTCTTGTTAACTCTGCATCTCTATTATAATGTACTGGGTGACCCGCTGCTACATACAAATCTGTTTTTATCTGTTGATTTGCTAACCAGTGGATGAGAGAGTCTCCAACGTCATGTTAAAGGGCTACAGCCTCCCGCCTGCAAAAAAAACAGGTAATAAAAAGGGGGCCTGTTGAAGCTTGCAATATACTGCAGCTGTCCAGGTCAGAGGTAAACTGAAGGGTGGTAGTCACAGCAAAACCAAACGGTGCTTATGCTCTCGCAAAGCAATATATTTATGGAAGACGAGCTGTGGAAAAAAAGCTTGGGCCAACTTACGGGTGCAGAATGTACCCTTTAAAAACCACATGAGATATCTGCACATGTTCATTGCATTAAGAAACATCTTATTCCCAACCAATGGACCAAAAACTATTTGAACCTTACATAAAGGTTTGTTAACCTTTCTAATCAACATTTGGTTGTGGCAGATGGAGGAAGTGCATCAATCGTCAAAAAACGGCATGATCTTCAAAGGTGTTGACTTTCACTTCCTCAACTGTCAAACGCAGTTTACAGTCGTCTCTATTATTATGGGTTCTTCTTATTTCCTCTGTGACTGCACTTCTTCAAAAACACCCCATCAGCAGCTCACAAGGGCATTACAGATGCCACAGCGGGACCGTTTAGTCTGTTGGTCAAATGCAGTGAGGCTGTGGCATGTTTTTCTTGATTCTCTTGTGCGTCATGGGTAAAGACAGGGATCAAGGATTTGTTTTGTTTTGATTATTGTTGAAATGCAACAGGTCAAAATAGCAATGGCTACAATAGCAATGCTATGCATGCTCATTATAAATATATGCAGATCTCAGTGAGGCATCTGATAAAATATGCAGTTAGATTTTCACATGTCATTAAATGTCATAAAACTTGCTGTTGCAATGCATGGGTGTTGTACATGTTTGCTATGATTTCTAACACCGTGTCTACACCAGATACGAGCGGAGCGATGCGACAAAAGACAATAGAACCCATTATAATCAGTGATGTTGTCTACACTGGATGAGATGCGACAAATCCCCAACGGTAAACTGACGCCTTGTTCTATGGATTTGCAACGGTCGCTATGTTGCGTCCAGTGTAGATAGCTTATAGCCGTTTTGTGCGCAATGCAACGCATTAACGGTCGTGTCTGGAGTAAACACAGTGTAAGATGTTTTTAGCTTGTTGTTATGCAGTTGCTAGGGTGTTCTACATAGTTGCTTACTGGCCCAAATCAAAAGAGCCCATGCCAATATCAAAAATTCTGACTGATATCAATAAGTCAATTATTTTAATGGTATAGCTGATCATCGATATTAAATGTAAAAAATAAATTAAAATAAAACTGAGCATCACAACATTGTAATTAGGGCCGGGCCAATACAGATGCATCGCGATTCGTAGATCGATTCTGATATTTTCTGAATGCATTGCGTTTCTCTCTCAAATCGATTCTGAGCTTAGTTTTTAACAGCAGATGGCACTCTACACTAGTTTTTAACTGCATGCTCAAATGCTCACAAAGATTGCTGAAGAGCGCTTGTGAGTTCGGCTGAGTCTGAGAATGTATTTGCACCTCAGAATGCTTTTATGATGCGAAATTAAAGTAAACGGCCCACTGCAAACACCCTTGTAATTCACTTCAACCTTTTTAAACTTTATGAATTGATTGTTTTATAGAAGGTTCAAGTGGTGTGGGTGTAAGGAAACGGAAGGAAGCAGAGTACGGCTGTTTCTAAAGCAAGCAGTGCCATCTGCTGTTAAAAACTAAGCTCAGAATCAATTTGAGAGAGAATCACGACACATTCTGAAAATATCAGAATCGATCCAGAATCATTTCTTGATTCACGATGCATCGATATATTGTCCCAGCCCTAACTGTAATGTTTTAAGTGAGCATTAGATGACAGCAGTAATCTAAAATGTAAAATGTGCAAATTAGCATGCACAATCAAATATCCAATATAGACTATTACCAATAAACTTTTAAATAATCCTAATATCAACCAATAACCGATAAGAAACATATATTGTGCATTGTGCATCTTTTGTCATAACTGTATCTTAAAGATATCCCCCTCTGAAAGTAAAACAAAAATTGTTTACTAACTGCTTGAAAACTAAATAAATGTTAAAAAGGCAAATTATAACATACTTTTTAATCACATTTGTCCACAGATCTTGGCTGACTGTAATGTAATTAAGACCACTCAATCACATTGCTTTCATTAGGGTGGAAGTGGGTCAGCAGAAGAGTGGGTCTTTGAATGAATGACTGAAGCAAACCAAGCTGGCAAAAAAAAAGGGGAGGGGAGGTGGGGGGAAGATGGGATAATCTCTTTCACAATGAATAACAACCCCAAGAAAGACGCAAAGCACATGCTGAACCTGGGAGAAAAAGAGAGAGAGGTATATCGCAGCTGCCAAACGAGAGTTCATTGAACTCTGAAAGCCCTGCCTGCATTGTCTGATGTGATCTACACCAATAGGCGACCAGAACAGTGATGAGAAAGGAGAAGAGAAGACCGCGTTTTCTGGCTGGATGTCAAAGCTTGCAGAAAGGAGACCTGCTCAGAGAGACAAAGTGAAAAATAGCCCTGGAGTGGCTGTAAGACTTTAAAAAGTTGCTGAATGGACCTTGTCTGAAAAAAATCCTGTATTATCTACTTTTTTTAAAGTGGTCCTTACTGGCTTCACAACAACTAAGGTCATCTGCTATGTGCCAGATTCGAGCCATGCAGCTTGTTTTAAATACGGATTAAAGCATTTTCTTATACAGTTGGTGACGGAGTAAAAAATGGGCATCTAACTGTCAAACACACAATCCATGTCAATGGTGCTGTAAGCCAGAGTAGCTGCCACTAGCTTTTAAACAATTGAATCGGATGAGTAAATCCACCAGCAACGCGGGCCAGTGGGTTAATCTGTCTTGCAATCTGTTCATCTGAACTGTAAAACAAGGCAATGGTAATCAAACATTGTATTGAAATAATCTGAATCAAAACAACATACTCCATGAAAAATCTATATTATTCAGATGTTTAAGCATTAATTTGTCAGTTTAGTAGTCAAAAAGACAGGTCATGGAATTTCACAACATGCTGGAAGGATTACAGAAATACCTTGATAACTTGGTTAATATAGTTAGACTATAGTTAGAATATCAGAGGGGAAATCAGAATGAATAAGTTTAAAAGGAAAACATGTCATGCTCACTGAACATGGTACTGCAGATGCCAAATATTTAAATTCACTATGAAAAGGAAGTAGCATAGGATGTTTTCTTCCGTATTGTGAAGTACATCTGAGTATAACGGTTTTAAGAAAAAAAACAAATGTAGGCCAGGGACTTGGTTCTATGAATTGGTTATTGATTGGATTTTGAGATGTAGGTGTTGCATTAAAAAAATGGAGGCAGATGAACGCGAGCTTGAAGGGGTGGAGTTTAAGCGGATTAAATGATTGGATAAGTCCTGTATACGTCAACAGAGAGAAGTCTGGTATTTTTACCAGAGGATCCAGTTCCGACTTAAACAATTATGACTGATTAAACATTAAGAAGTAAAAAATCTGAAAAATAAAACATTTGCATAGACAAATTGTTCACAATAAGATGCATTTAGAAAACAAATAGGGTGAATTTATTTCATGCGACTTTAAGTTAAACAAAAATAATCTGGCAATTTGTGGAGGAAAATGTCTCTAATAGTTTAACCCTGAAGTCAAACAATGTAAAAAAAAATAAAAAAAAATTAAATAATATTTAAAAATAGGCTAAGCTTCATTATAATTTAACTTACTTAAATAAATGTATTTTATTTAAATTAGTAAACAATATCCCTACTCACATAATTTGGCATTAAACTGTAATTTAGCATTTTTAGTTATATAATTTAGTTTCCTTCCATGAGAGGGACTTTACACAGCACATTTCAACTGAATGCACCATGGGGCAAAAAAAAAAAAAATATTTATAGTCTTATATCAGCACATTAAAAAGTCAAAAAATAAAAGACTGGTAAGACCAAATGTCAATAAAACTGTCCTGTGTCAATATGCAAGACCTTGGAGTCCTGTAACATTAGAGGGACAATGTCATGTTGTTATGACATGACAGATAAGTTTAACAAACTATTATCAATCTAAATTGTGATTTTGACCTGACCCACTTACTTATTACAAATTTTGGTTCGAGTTTTAAAGTGAAAACTTTAAATTTAAGCTTTGTAGTTTTTTTTTTTTCTTTTTAGTTTTCAGTTGTATGCATATTATCAATTTAATTTTGGGAAGAAGGAAAAAAAAAAAAAAAATCACTTAATTCGCTTTTAAACATAAAATGACAACCCCAATTAAAATAAATAGATAAAACAGCTCAACATAATATGTTGTTTGACCTCCTGAGGTTGACCATGAACATCTTCTGAAGGTTAAGCAACTTACACTGAAAATTTGACTTAAATATTGAATATATAAGAGTTTCAGGGCCTGTTTTGTACCCTATTCACACCTTGAACGAACGCCTTTTGAAAGGAATGTACGTTACGCGCCTCCGCTGTTGTCAGGACTCGCGCTGATGTCCTCGCGCTACTGTAGCTGCATGCTAGTCTGGCTGCCTTTGAGTCTTTGTCAACTCAACCACGTTGAGCTTCAGCAAACTGCCAAGAATAGTATTATAGCTTGAGCGCACGCTGCACAGTCAGGGCGTTTCGTCCTGAAAGCACTGCATCTAACCACTGCAACTGTAAACGGTGTGTTTTAATTAAAACGACGGCGTTAAGTAGTTGGGGCTTTTTATGTGAAATGTATATAAGATAAAGAATACTTGCCATTACGTACGCCATAAACCCCAAATCATCATATATTTTAATCTGGATTTAAAGTTGTGTGGTTTTGCCGGTTTACTGCATCGGTTTACTCAGTGAGCAACCCCTTTCCCTTATGCTAGCTTGCTAACTAACCTCTGCGCCCACCCTCATTGTGCTTTAAACTGAGCGAAATCCGAAGACAAAGCGTGGTGTGCAAAGAGAAAAGTTTTACCTCAGAAAAATGCCTTTGATGCGCCATCACTGTTGAAATTGCCCTCTTTAGCGTACTGTGAACCTGCTCTCGTCCTTGAAACTGCCCACTACACAACCGGCAGGCAGCAGCACTACACTTGCCAGATACTGCACAGAGGGGGAAAGATGCATGACAGCTGAGTTTATTCCGCCTGCCCTACGCTACCATGGTAGTGGTGCCATTCTTGATAGAACCACTAAGGGTCGTAGTTAGATAGAATGTGGAGAAGTTGACTACTATTGTTTAAAGTCACCATGAAATCAAAATTGACAATTCTTTTTTTCCCTTTTTTAACGGAATATTGGAGTGTTTGTTATAAAAGATTTATCTGTGCACATCATTATTATTTTTTTATTCATGTGCCTCTGATGACAACCTGTCACTCAAATGAGATCAGCAATAGAGTGGTGGTGGAACTATGATTGTAGGCCAAAACCCGGAAGCTAGTTAGCATTTTAGCACAAGTCAACGGGTTTTTTGGATGGGTTTTTTGATAAATGACTGAAATAAGGTCTGTGGTAAACACAAGCTCAAGATAATTTAACGTTTTATTCTATGACATGGATCGCGGAACGTACCGAAAGAGGGTGTGTGTGTGGGGGGGGGGTGGGGGGGGGCATTAAAATAACCTTAGAATAATCTTAGAATAACGATAGGGGAACGTTAGATTAAAGTTAAGGGAATGTTAACATAACATTAGGGGAACGTTAAAATAATGTTAAAATAACGTTAGAATAATATTAGAATAACGTTAGGAGAACTTTAGCATTACGTTATAGGAATGTTAAAATAACATTAGGGGAACATTAGAATAACGTTAAGGGAACGTTAAAATAATGTTAGAATAACGTTAGGAGAACTTTAGCATTATGTTATAGGAATGTTAAAATAACGTTAGGGGAACATTAGAATAACGTTAAGGGAACATTAAAATAATGTTAGAATAACATTAGAATAACGTTAGAAGAAATGTTAGAATAACGTTAGGAGAACGTTAGTATTATGTTATAGGAATGTTAAAATAACGTTAGGGGAATGTTAGAATAACGTTCTACAAACCAAAAACTTTTTATTTCCGTTAAGAAAACTTTCCTGGCTAACCAAAAACAAACCGTTTTTTTTTTTTTTTTTTTTTTGAGAATCAAATAATAACATTCTGGGATCGTTCTTTTTAGGTTTTCTTTTTGCAACCCAAAAATAATGTTCCTAGACATTCTTATATAGTTACTTATTAGAAACATTACATTTTTTTAAACTAAAAAAACAGCTTATAACAAATACTGTAACAATGATCCAGTGATCCAAGTGATGCTGCAGGGATGTATTTTTGTAGGCCAACCATGAGTTAATCACCCTGGTTCCTTCATCAAAAACCTAATAGGATTTTCCATTGGCTTTTAGATTATTGCTTCTAAAGAAAATGATTTACTAATCTGAATGCAGTGTTGATGTCTCCAAGCAGTCTTGTCCAGACATCCTGCTGGGTCTTAATTGCGTATTCGCAAAGGAACAAGAACATTTAAATATATATTCTGGACACGTTCCTCTTTAATTGTGCTAGTGTTTATCCTTATTTCGTAGTCTTTGGAAAAGAGGGAGTTTTGGGTTTCAAAGACATAAACTTCTTATCACTGGACAAAAAATATTTCTAAGTGGAATTCTCTCTTACAAATACCTATAGGACTTTCATTCTATGAAATCCCATAGACTTAAAATGGGTTCAAATCATAGCAACCAGAATATCATAGACATTTATCGAGCCTCTTTTGACTTTTGACAATGAAGGACCCTTCTAGGACAGGAGTTTTGCCCTTTCAAGCACTTCTCACGTTTAATAAAACAAATTAAAAGTTCCTTTTTCCTTGTATCAATGCATTCATTTTTGTTACTGCGCTGTCAAACAGCAAATATAACTCTGGACAGTCAGATCAGGCCTCATTGCCCTTTCTCATCACTTCTTATCTGCTTTTGCAAGCTATGGCAGTTTATCTGTACAAGCCAAGGATCCTAAATTTCAAGATTAGGTAAGAGTGAATAAATGTATTGATGTTTTTCCCTCTAAAGTGATTTTTCCCTCTTTGATGTCCAGAGTAGAGGGATGGAGGCTTATGCAAATGATGTTAACCACATACTGTAACTGCTTGTGTGGTTTTCAAACAGGGATGCTTTTTTTTTTAACTTTTATGTGCTGATGTAAAGCTATAAATATAGCTTTTTTCCCACAATGCATTAATATTTATAGTCCCTCTTTTTTAAGAAAAGACAAATGAAGTGTTTAACCAAAATATATTTTCATGCCAAATTAAATAAATGCATTTACTACTTTAAGTAAATGACATTTATTTATAGTTGTAAATTAAATATTATTATATAGATACAGTCTATTATTATTATTATATCACACTTTAAAAAATTAGGCTTCCTTCCAGACTTTTCAAAGACAAAAAAAAAAAAAAAAAAAAAAAAACATCTCATTGAGGTGGTCAGTTAAATCAAGAAATATCTTAATTCTTTAGTTGTTTTGTCTTATTTTAATGCTTGTTTCATTTCAAAGGGATAGATCTGAAAAATGTAGAGATAAATAGAGAAAAATTCTGTCACCATTTACTCACCCTCAAGTATGAGTTTCTTTGTTCAAAAGAAGATATTTTGAAGAATGTTAGTAACCAAACAGTGTCTGGTCCCCATTAACTTTTTTTCCCCTTCATACTATGGAAGTCAGTGGGGACCATCAACTGTTCGGTTACCCACATTCTTCAAAATATCTTCTTTTGTGTTCAGCAGAACAAAGAAACTCATACAGGTTTAGAACAACTTGAGGGTGAGTAAATGATGACAGAATTTTCATTTTTTGGGTGAACTATCCCTTTAAGTCATCTTGAAGCCTTCTTTGATGTTTGCTGATGCCACCTAGTGGGCCTCCTGGTTGAGAACCTCTGTTCAAGGTGGTTGATTACCTATTGCCCAAATTTAGAACCAACCTATATCTGATGATCCCTAGATATGATTTTGGTTAACTCATTTAGTGTAAATAATAAAATAATAAATAATAAAATAATAAAAGCAACAGCAAACACTACTTTTGTTTCTTGTTCGCAATATAATTCTGACTTGAATCCATGTTTTTTTTTTTTTTTAGTGAAGAAGTTCTTGGGACAGCAAGTGGATGAAAGTGCCTCTGCAAAGGGGGCTAAAGTAATTTGCATTGCTCTAAAATGCATGATAAAAGGCCAACAAGAATGAGTGCTTCAGGTGATTGTCTGTTTGAAGCCTCACAATGAATGAAAGATAGCACAAATATTTAACATTGTTTCTGGTACGGCATAAACACCCGATATTACGTAACACAATGAAGTCTCAGGACACCTGAACAGCTTGAACACCTGGAAGGGTCTTCATAGTCAGCGGTAACGCTAGCTGTCCCTGGGCTCTGGGCCTCAAAGTTGATTTGCATCTGCCATAGTTTTCTCTCAGGCATTGCACTCTAATGTATCCAACTGGTCGCTCTCATTCTCATGGTAATGAGCACAAGTGAAAGTAGCCTTTGCTGTGCTATAATTTTATCACGTGGGATATCTGTTCCTTTGCTATCTGCACCTGATCATTTTACATTAGCGCTTGTAATTGGGAAATTTTGGCTCTGTATATGTTTTGATCTTATAAAAACAGTTATTGATAAAAGACATACTCTTTGTATCTCTCCATAACATCACCATTCTTTTTTTCAAAAATAAAAAATGAGTTGGTTATGATCAAGCCCTAATTTGCTTTTTTACTACACTGCAAAAGTTAAGGAGTATATTTATCTTGTTTTCCGGTAAATAAAAAAATCCTTAGAACAAGATAAATTAAATTAATAACCTTCAAAAAAAAAAAAAAAAAAAAAGATATATGAACTATTATTCAATATATATTTTTAATATTTTACACATTTTTGCAAAAAAAAATTCGAAACTTTCTATATTTTCAAAATTAATTCTAGATTTTTTAGTTCAAAACAAGACAGAGATTAAGATTATGACTCGTTATGTTGTTTTGTGTTTAATTTTAATATTTGTGTGTGTTTTTGTTTTATTTTGTCATTGTATTAAAAAATACAAGTTAATATTAAAATATGACTTAATTTACCCCATCTACTCCAGAGCATAACAAACCAAGCTATAATTTTGCTCTTTATGATTTAACACAGTGCCTCATGGGGTTTGAAACACATCTGTCTGCAAGGGCTTCCACACAGAGATTAAGTTTTAATTGTGTTAAACCTATTGACATCACAGCAACCGAACTGAACTGCCTGACCCTGTATTCATGATTCATACACATAAAGAAAGGCTAAACGGGGATACTCTCCTGTCCTAAAATTGAAGGAGACACACTGTCTGAGGATAAATGCTGCTTCTCTAAGTGCCCTGCTTTCCTTAGAGGCTGAAACACAATCTCTGTGAATGGCACATCCTTTGACTATCAGATTTTGTGTGCTTGTCTTCAGGCTTCTTACCTTATCCAGAGGCCATCTTGATCTATATGGGCCCCACCTATACATTCTTCTTCGTATGTACGATCACGGAGATCTTAAAGGCCCTTTGTGCGCTTGTTCCCCAGTGTGATGTTTTTGGGGAGCGTGACAGTACCAGTTCATAGTTGATGACTTGGGTGGTATATCTAAGTGCTCCTGCCGCCGTCTGACTCATGTGGTTCCGGAAAAAGCTTGTTTCCTGACCTACATTGCATTGTAACTTCCTGAAAAGGGTTGGGGCTGTCTATACCGCATTGTTATGACATTTCCCTTCTATTTTGCACTCTACAAAAATGGAAATGTTCCGTTCTTTACTTTTGGAACTTTCTTGGAATTTTAATGATTCCTTTAATGAGTCCTTTCCCTCAAGATAAAGAGCATGAAGATCGTGCACCGCTGTATTACTTTTGGATCTGTTTTGGCTAAGCACAATGAGACTGACCTTAATGACACTGTGCTTCTTTAAGAGGAAGTCTGGCATGACTGGGGAGCATTAGGTAACTGATGGCAATCCACTGATCAGCATGGCTGCCTGGCAGAGACTGAGAAGTATTACATAACCTGGAATGAGTCTAAATTAGAAGCCCATTTCTATTAGAGTTTTGAGAAGAACCCAAAATTTGAAGGCGAGAATGAGGCCAGGAGACCATGACACCACCAAATTCCTATCAGAAACACATATGAAGGGCTGAAAACATTACTGGGAGATGATTTTTTAGGTGAAAATGAAATATACAAGTGAACCGACCATGTTTTTGATTAAAAGCTGAGAAAATGCTCTTCCCCTTGAGACGTTGTTCATTTAAAAGTCAATGTCTGGCCAGCACAGAGAGCTTTTGTGCTCTTCTTTACAATGCTATCACCAAAAGGCCTCACCAGACTGGCTGACCAAAGAAACAAGGGGGGCTACTGCCTACCTGTGGACTTATAAAGCAGCTCTTGTGCTGTCTTCAATGAACTGGTTTTAGGATTTATCATCATTTACCTGCAAAAGAACCACACAGGAACCATGCAAACCTTCTACTAGAGACCTGAGCCAACACTTCTTCTGGATTCTGCATTGGTATGGTACAAACATTAGTTGTAATTCAAATATTATGGTGCTTTCCCTGTTGAAAAAAAAAGAAAAAGAAAACAGCATATGCTGGCTAGGTATATTTTGAAGCATGGCAGCTGGTTTGAGCTGGTTTATGTTGGTCATGAGCTGGTTATAAGCTGGTCCTGAGCTGGAGATAGTTGCTTAGGATCAGCACTTGACCAGCTTAAACCAGCTCATGACCAACTAAGGACCAGCATAAACCAGCTGCCATGCTTCAAAACATACCTAACCAGCATACGCTGTGTGCATTGAAAATAATCATTAAATATAGACAACTATGTATAGATAGACAATTCAGGTCATGAGTGAACTTGTATCATGTATAAAGATATTTTAGGTAAAAATAACAGTGCAATTCTTTTCGTTCAGCATTAAGAAATGGCAGCTGTTGGTGTTCTCTTGATTCTCCTCCCCATGACGTGGGCCTGTGCACCTCAGAAAGCTGGTAAATGTGAAATAAACATAATATTTTAAACATTTCCTCAGTGAGGATCAAAGGGTTGTGTATTTGTTGTTAGCATGATTTAATCGGCTAGATAATCCTGACAGACCAATTTGTCACCTGTTTCAGATTACGTGATGGTGTCATGTTTTCCCAATGCCATCATTGCGAATGTGCCAGAATGTCCATATGGATGGGAGATTGGCCAGCTGTCCTTGGGCGGCGTGTGCTACACTGGAATTAACACTCCAGGCTTCTATCGTTTTACCATCCCAGATCTCACTCCTAAGAATCATTCATACTGCGGCACCCTGTCTGAGGTGAGACGTTTGATTGGTTCGACATATCCCAACTGTTATTTCGTTTAAAATAGCGCTAAAGATGCATCTACCTTCTTTTCAGTATGTAGGAGGCAAAGACCCACGGTACATATTCTACAACTCAATTGTATCCAACGACTCCTCTCTAACTGTCCGGAACCAGCCTGTCAACTACACGTTCAGCTGCACTTATAAAGCGGCTTATCTGGTCAACAACGCCGTGTTTAGCCAAAGGTAGACCCCGTTACACTGATGTCAAGTCCAGCAGGTGTAGATTTCATGAAGCCTGTGCATTCTGACCGTTGACTTGCAGCGTCTTTACTAAACCCTCTGCTTCTTCCAGAGTGGCAACAGTTTATGTCAACAACGGGAGTTTAGGTTCTTTTAAGTCTCAGTTGTCTATGAACGTCTTCACAGTGAGTACTTCAGCTTTTCTCAAAAGTGGCCAGTGATGAAGAAAGTACAAAAGGGAAATTGTGACATTTTGTATAAAGGTCAAATTTGTTGGTTTGTGCAGTGCACTACATAAAAAAAACGATACATTTTTCAGTAACTGTAGGGAATATATACGTATTCCCCAAAATTACTGAAAAATGCGCATATATAATATACATATACACAGTATATTTTTCTGAAAATGTTAACTTTATATAACTTTGATTTTATAGTTTTTAATGAATTTTGTGGTTTGTAGAACTCAAAGTTCCTCTACGCAAAAGATGCACCGTATGTGATTGACACATCCGAGATTGGATCAGAGGTGTTCATTGGCATTGAAGCAAAAGGACTGAGTAACAGGTAAGTCGCTCAAAAGAAAGGAGTCTAGATTTGATCAAATACACAGATTCACATAGTCCATTAAAAAGACTCTTTAATGTTTACAGATTTAAAGTAGTAATAACAAATTGCTGGGCAACACCTACTCCATATTCAACAGACAGGAAAAGGTGGACTTTAATTCAGAACAGGTAAGGTTTTATTGTCAATTAGGTAGAATTTGTGTCAGTGTGATTCAATACTGCTCACTGGGTAATATATATGCTCCTGGTTCACAGTTGCTCCTTAGACAACACAGTCACTATATTTGAAAATGCCAAAGACAGTCGGTCCATGTTCAAGTTCAATTCGTTCCGCTTCCAGCGGTTAGAAAAAGTGTCCACCGTGTGGCTCCACTGTGAGGTCCAAGTATGTGACGGGGAGAAACTGTTCTGTCAGCCGGTGAGTATCAGTATCAATTTAATGCTATTGTAGTTTTAAATAGTTTACTGGCTCCACTAAGACTCTTCTTAACTATCCAAGACTCCATGTACATCAAGAAGCACTGAATTTGAACCTGATCCAAATGGAGGCATACTGACCATGGAGTTTCAAGTCAGAGGTATTTAACATTTTTGCTTCTGCACGATTCAAGTTTGATATTCAAGAAGATTTGTTTTAAAACCATAAAACTCTCTGTTTACAGCACAACACTCCTCCAGTTATGTCCATCTTGCAGGTAAGTTCTTACTATTTTTAATTATCGTATAAAACATAAACAAGTCACCTTTTTTGAAGTAATGCTAAAGATTTCCATTTTCTTACCTTGCTGTTTTACAGGCCCATTTCTGTCTCTGCTGTCCATATTTCTACTGAATGAATTTTTAGGATACTTCAGTTTGTAATGAGGCCAAATATGGGTTACTCAAATGCAATGAAACATGCCTTTGCACTTATACAATTACATACAAATACTTAAATATAGACACGCATGCATGCATACACCCACACACCATACGTGTCTCAGGGAGTGTATCGACACATTCCTTTAAATCTTCACTTGCATTTTTTTTTTTTTTTTTTTTTTTTACAGTTTTTACTTGTTTTTTCCTCACATTAAGTATCTGAAAGAGGTAATCTTTAGTGTAACAGATGTTAAAACATTCTTGTTTTTATCTTGCAGTATGTGAAAAAATATTTTGAAATATTTTTAGTAATTCTTTTAAAAGATGTTGTCTTGACATTTTCATCATAATAACTTTTTTTTTTTTTTTTTAAAAATACATTTTTAAATAAAATTGTAAAAGTGTTAACAATATTTGTTGTAATGTCCTAATATCCAAGAGTATATATAAAATCACGGTCAAATTAAATATCGGGTACAGTAAGTGTATGCATTTCTGTCATTTTAGCCATGGCTGGGGTCCGCTGGATTGCTCTTCTGTCTTTAAAGTCTCCATCATTTGCTGAGGTTGTTTTGGTTTTCTCCTGTTTAAACATGACAGTACAAGACTGTCCGTATACAGTGTGTCAGATCTCCATATAGCACTTTCTTTCAATTAGCACTTTGTGTCATGATCAAAACTGTAAATAAAAATAACCATAAATAAAAATAACCATAATTGGCTTGATACTTACATCTGTTCCTGATTTAGGACTTGTATCACATTCATGGCCAGTGGGTGGAAACCTGAATCCGGATTTGTCCATCAACCAGAAGGTTTTCTGTGTTCCCTTTCCCTAGAAAACACATCAGAGAAAAGATTAGTTGCACAGATATGGCATGACAGTAGACACTGTTTATAAGTCTGAGACCATCAGTGAAAATGCTTCTATTTTTTAATATTTTTATTAGAACTTATATTAATATTAATTTGTCTTAACATTCTTTTTTTTAAACTCTAAAACATGCAGGTATAAATGGAAAAAATATTGCAGATTTTAGTGTGATCTCAGGGGCTGTTTACACGACACCATTTTCAACTAAAAACGGAAAACTTTTTATGCGTTTTTGCCGTTCATTTACACGATAACGGTGGCCTGAAAATGCGAACTTTTGAAAACAGGTTTCACAGTGCAAATTTTTGAAAACTATACCATTGCCATCTCCATGTAAACTGCAAAAAACACGAATCTGTGAAACAATTACGTATTTAGTCTATATACCTTATTTGTCAATGCAAAATTAAGGCATTTCTGTGAATGAGCAAGACTTCTGATTTATTAGCTGCTACAGGGAAATAATGAGAAGAATATCAAAGTGCAGTAAACTATAAAAATAAGGTGAATAAGCATGTGCTCTGTATAAGAATACGCAGGCGTGTAGTCTTCCTTTACAAAGTGACATCACCAACTACTTGTCTGGCATGCGCAATACAGCGATTTTAGTCATTTTCGCAGACCAGTATGAACGGGGATAGTTCTGATAATGTTGTCATCTGTACAAAGAAAAAAACTTTTTAGTACACCACTGTCATGTAAACGTAACCTCAGACTTTTGGACTGTGGCATTATACAAACCTTTATTTCAATGTCGCCCCTCTCCTCCAGTTCAAAATTTCCATTCTTTAAGAGAATATCAGCAGTACTCTGAGAGATGTGGATTCTCAGTGCTGAAAAAAAAACAAAAAAACAAACAAAGTATTTCAAAATATTTGTTCCAAAATACCGACAATAGTAGCTAAAAAAAAAAAAATAAAAGTCCTTACGAAGACTGTTGCTCTCCATCCTGGAAGCCGTGTTTACTGTATCTCCAAATAAACAGTACCGAGGCATTGTACTACCCACAACTCCAGCAACCACTGGGCCTGTATATGCAAGGGATTATATATATATATATATATATATAATCTTACAATATGTTTAGCCCACAATACACTTATAGTACAGTATACTTGCATACCAGAATTGATCCCAATCCGTAAGGCCAGTTTCTCATTAGGCAGATGCCTAATTTTGAACCTTTTGACCGCAGAGAGGAAGTGGAGTGCCATAGTAGAGATCTCTTCAGCATGAAGATTACCGTTACTGATAGGCAGCCCACTGGCCACCATATATGCATCCCCTATGGTCTCCACCTACCAGAAAAAAGTGAAAGTGTAAATGAACTAAAAAATAGGATTGAATTGACAGAAATAAATGTTCATTAATTAATCATGAATCAATAGCATTCAGTCATTTACATCACATTACACTCCAAATCTGGTTGTTTATTCACACAGCATGTCTGAAACTCATGCAAATGATGAATAATATTGACACAATTCTGCATTAAATCTGAACATTTTGACAACCATACCAGCCTCTCTGTAGGGCATGAACGGGCACAGTTGCTGAATACCAAGGTGAGTTTGCTTCATTTACCTTGTAGACATCATATAGCTTGATGATCTCATCAAAAAGACTGTAGAGGTCATTGAGGAGGGTGACCACCTCCAGAGCTGAGCTAATGGAGCACATGGTAGTGAAACCCACAATGTCAGAGAAAAAGATGGTCACCATGTCATAACTTTTAGGCTCCACTGATTTCCCAGCCATTAGCTGATCAGCAATATACCTGTAAGAACACACTGCTGTCACTGAAAATAAAAGTATTACACATAACGTGTATATATTATATAATATTTCAAAGCTTCTGTGTTTGCTCACAAAACTTTTGCGTTCTCTCACACAAAAGCACTGAAATATAATTCTTCCTTTAACCTAAAAAACATTTTGTGACCGAATGCAAAGTTTCTCAGGGGAATGCAAACGTTTTGCAAGAGATGTACTGAAATATAATTTTTCCTCCCATCTCATTGTTCCCCCATCACCATTTCCCTTTAGGAGTTCTATGAAAATGTGTATCTCATGTTTTTTTTTTTTTTTAAACAGTACAATTGTAAAAACTTCACTAAAACTGCCAGTAAGTACTGTATATTTTTAAGAAATTTCTGAGAGTGCAGTTAGATACAAGAGAAGACGTACTGTGAAATTACTGTGAAAGAAATGGTAATTATTAACCTGGAATATACTGTAATTTCACACTATTTTTTTTTTTTTACAGAGTAAGATTACATGCATAACCATTATAATACAATTTGGGAATGTTTTCATGTCAACTACCCATATAAAATATATAATATAACCATCTAGTATGTAACTCTGCTTTGGTGGCAATTTTTTCTAGGTGATATAAAGAGTACTGAAAAATACAAAAATGTCATTGTAAGCAGTTTGTTTACCTTGGCAGCATGCTAGATAGAAGCTTATCAGCTCTGCTTTTCTCTGCTGTAAGCTGATTGGTTCTCTCCTCCACTACTTCTTCCAGATGATTGGCATATTTCTCGAGTTTGCTCACCATGTTGTCCAGGATGTTGGTATGGCTGGTAATTGATAAAACAGCTTAGAATAAATAAAACTAAATATATTTAGGAGTGTCAGGATCATTGGGCAGATAGCTACATAAAACATTCACCTTTCAGGACATGCCTCACGCAGTTGTCTCCTGATACTGCCAAAAGGGGGTCTGTGGTCCGGGTTCTCACTCCAGCAGGCTTTTAACAAGGGGATGAGACGTTCATCACAGATGTCAGCAGACAAGGTTGGTCTAAGGGGCTCCTCGGTCATGGGGGTCCTTAACTGCTTGATTATCTCTAATGAATGTAATATAACACACAACCTGAGAAGGCAAACTTAATCCAGATGGTTAAACAAAACTATGTTTACTTTCTTAAAAATGCAGGAAAAAAGACATGTGACCTTTATAGGGTTAAGAAATACAACACAAAAGCATTACCTTTTGGTTCCAGGTGAACGTCATGGTAAGGGCCCACCTCTGTACTGTACATCAGCTCTCGCATGATTATGGCAAAGCTAAAGACATCTCCTTTCTGGCTGCCGCTGAAAGGGTAGTAGACTTCTCTCAAAAACTCAGGAGCGATCCAGTACATCTCTTCATACTTTGGATTTTCCAGTGGAATCAGTCTTTGTTTGGTGCCATGTTTGAACTCCCACAGGCCAAAGCCAGAGAGTTTGATCTGCAACCTGCTGTCTACCAAGCATGTACTGGGCCTCAGATTTCCATGAGACTTCAGACTGCTCTTATGTATGTACTCCATGCCCTGTAGAGAACATACCGCAATAAAAGTCTCACAGTGGTAACAAAGCAGACCAGTCTTGTTCCAAATCAATTTTCCTAGTGGATATGCATATTGTTGCTATAAATAAACTAGAAATCTAAAAAATATAATGCAATTAAGGACATTACATTGAAACACCATACTCACATTAACAATGTCATAGGCAAAGGACAATTTGAACATCCAGTCCAGCTCAATTTCACTGTTCCTAAGAACATCCTGATGTTTCAAAAGCAGAATAACAGATATACTAAGAGTCTGATGATGTGGACATGTTATATATGTTTCACACATAATTCTAATTAGTCCTGTATGATGGGAATCTAATGGATGAAGAAATAAAATTTCTTTGACAAACAACGAGATCATTTCAATAATAAAAGATGTTTAAAACAATTCTGTTTCTTTAGATATTTTCAAATGCCATTTATTTTAGAGGCAGCATAAATGCAATACAATGATTGTACTTATTGAACAATAATACTAATGTCACGGTCACGTCATGTTTAGTTTTATTTTCTTGTTCATGTTCTATTTAGTTTTTAGTTCAATGTTTTGTTTGTCACAGTCTTTGCCAGAGTTCTCGTTTGTTACTATGGTTTCTGATTAGTGCATTCCTGTTCCTGGTTTCTGTTAATTATCATTCTCAATGTATTTAAGCCCTCAGTTTCCTCAGTTCTGTGTTTGTTGTTAAAGGTTGTGATGTATGTGTAATAAGTTTCTTCTTTCATTGATCATTCTGCATCACGCATCATCTTTTGTAGTCAACTACACAACATCCGTGACAATTGAACAATAAAGGTGGCAATATAATATGCTAAACAATATAAACAATCAGTAACTATGCTATTTAAGTTTCACAGTTAGCTGTAAGCTGTATATGTTTGATTTATCAAAAAGAACCATTTCATTAGTTATTGGTTTAGGGATTGGACTACACTTGTTGAGCTGCATGTTTTTGAATCACTAAAAAGAACCGGTTCATAAGAAGCATTTGGTGGTTTGTTCAACAAGTACCTGATCTGAGTATTTTAGTACAATGTTCCATTGTTATAAACAGTCGAATCCCCGGTCAATCGGGGCAATCGCTCACACTTGCAGAGGAATAGGCCTGCTAGAACCGGTTCCTATAATTTTTTTTAATGGAACAGTTCCCAGCCCTACTGTATACACACCTTCAAGCTTCCTTTCTTGCAGTACTGCATGACGATACAGACATTTGGCGGCTCAATACACACACCAAAGAACTGTACCAGGTTCTCATGTTTCATTTCTTTTATCTACAGCAGGAATAAACACAAGTATTAGAGTATTAGCAAAGTGTTGGCCCGTGACCTGCTGAGGTAAAACTGAATCTCTTTATAAAAAAAAAAAAAAAAGCTGAAATTTTACCACATTGAACTCTGCGATGACAGATGGTTTCTTGACATCAGTAAGGATTTGATTTTTCAAATACTTTATGCCCACCTCGTTTCCCTGCAAAATAAGCAAAGAGAGTTGTGTTAGTTGAAATATTTGGGTTAGTGCATTATGTTTTAACATGCAATCCAGAATTTGTACCTGAAAAAGTCCAATAGTTGTGTAGGCGGCTTCTTTAGCACTATAGCTGTTTGAGGAGAGCATGGACTGAGAGCCACCACTTCCACATTTGCTTGGTGTTGTACTTACAGACAGTGTTTGTGTTCCCTGTAAAACCCAAAATAGTACTTTTTTTTTATGTGTAAATGATCTGTCATTAATATTATGCTTTGTATAGTATATGTACAGTATATTTGCATTTTTGGACACTTTTTACTTAACTTGCTAAAAAACACCAGCTTAGAAAAGTATGCCGGTCAAGGATGGTTTATGCCACATTCAGATTTTACATCTACATTGATAGTTAGAATTGGTTTGGTACTGGTTTAGATGGATGCAATATTAACCTATTATTGTTAAAAATAAAACAAAAACTAAATGAAAACTTTTCATTAACTAAAAAAAAAAAAAAACAGAATTATAAAAATTGATAGTAAACTGAAGTATATTTTCATCGTAAAACTAACTAAAATAAAATAGAAAGGACCAAAAACATATTCAACATAATTACATTATTATTAACACAATGAATTTGACCGTCCAAAATTATTAAAGGTGCATTAAGCGATTTCTGAGAAACACTTGATATTTGAAATCGACACCCAAACAAACACACCCAGCCCAAAAGAAACACACCCCTCCATTCATTGCTCCTCCCACAAAAAAAACAAACACGCTATGCAACACAGGCAACAACTAATAGCTGGTGAATCAGATTTTCCTGTTACTATAGCTAATATTACAACAACTGCATATGTTACTTGCGTATCGAGAAAAAACAAAGCAACCTCTGCATCCATTTTTAGGCCTTACCACTTTTTTAACATCAAGTTGTCCTAGCTCTTGCCTGATGTTTTCCCAATTATATTTATCTGACCTTTTCCTCTTAATGATGGTAATATCTCAGCCATCTCTCTTTCTACAGTCTTTCTACAAATGTCCCGCTTGCTCGCTCTCTCTCCTCCCCCATCATGAGCGTATACATCCCCTATTGCTGATTGGCTACAAGAGTGCTATGGTGTTGTGGTGATCGGTCTGATCCGCGTTTAAAAATAAATGTTCATCTTACTTTGGGTTCTCTGAGGATAGTTATGTCACAGTAGTCGATAAGCCACCAGTTGGACTCTTCCAGGCGGGATTGTAGACGGATCTTTTGTAGAGTCAGCAAAGTGATCAAAGCCACTGCTGCCACTCCTAGGACAGGCAAAGCCACCAGCAGAACCAGAAGAGATATCTCTGGAATCGAATGACAAGACATGATGTCATTTCAAATACGTAAAAAGTGCATAGAAATCTAGCAAATCTACCATCTAGCCATGTTCATTTTACCATTTTCTAACCATTCACAGAGCTCATTATCGAAACCACAGGCCGGATTATCTGGTGGAGGTTTTCCATTTTGCCAAACTATGTTAGAAAACATTGATGTGGGTCTGCAAAACATTTTCCATACAGTCAGAGGTTCAGTGTTGAGCATCAGCAATACTATCATATGGATCATTTTGATCTTACTTGATTGTTTTTGTATGGCTGTCAAAGTCCAAAACAGAGACAAATTTAATGATATTTTCTGTTTGTTGCAAGTCATATACTGAATAGTCAAGGTTCCTCTCTCCATATTCATCAAAATGAACCAGACCTGAAGCCCCTGTTGAAAAAATAATTCTTTTGGTTATTTACAATCAATACAGGAAAAATAAGAGGCTGTACAAACTTGCATTTGTGACAGAATTACCATAAAACCTAATGCTGGTCCTGTCCCTGAGCTTCTGGAGAATCTCTCGTCCATGATGGATATCTTTACCATTTTTAAAGGCTTCCTTAAGGCCCATGGCATAAAGTAGAACAGCGTCATGTAAATAGGCAGCGTATGAGCTTACCTAAAACATCAAATACAGAATATGAAATTAATTAAAATGATTAAAGTGATTAAATTATGAGTGACAAAAAATATGATTTTTTTCTCATAAAATATTCTCACCTCTTTTTCCGAGGACAGGTTGCTATAGAAAGGAGCCCCTTTCAATCTCTCATAAGCCTGCTCGAAAAAGTCATAGTAGTCATACCCTTCATAGGATTTTTGAGCAAGTACAAATACCATGTCAAAAGCCTTCAGCATTGTTTTATTATTTTCACCCATTGCAGACTTCCACAGGTTGTCCTAATGGGGGAAAAAGTGAGAGTAGGTATCTATGTAGGTAAAAAATTGTCACAATCTAATTCACATTAAAATGACTTTGTCTATGACTTTCAAATGTCATATGACCAACAAAAAGTGTCAAATGGACAAATGAACACTGTTCAGGCATAGAAATGTTTTGTCCACCAACTCAATACATGTCTGAATTACATACACTGTTTAATTAATTATAGTGACATCAAGTCGACTTGTTGTGGAGAAAAATACTCTCTTAGTTACCTTATTTTACTCCAGTGAATATTTATCAAGATATTCATTTTCGAAATTCAGTTTCATTATTGATACATACATTTTCTACAAAAGAAGATTAAGCATTTTCATTGTTATAGCCCAGAAATAAATATTCGAATCTCTGACCTTTTGTGACCTTTTTTTCCATTTACCCAGCTAACAAAAATATGTTCTAAGAACATTTTGCTAACGCTGCCACTAAGATATGAAAATGTTATTTCTGAATATTCTCTGAATGTTCAAAACATTTAAAAAAATGTTAGACGAACACCAACTAAAACGTTTCTTAAAAAAAAAAAAAAGTTCCATGAATGATGTATAGATAATGTTTTTATGCTAACGTTTTGATAACATTATTAAAGATAACTTTGAACAAACTTTTATTAATGTTACAGGAAAAATGTTTTTTCAGAAATTTGACAATAGTGCATTATTTACATTTTTTACAGGGGTTTTTAATTTTAAACCTTTATAATTATTATTATAATTTTTTTTTTTGCCATGATTTAACCCTCTGGCCCTCTTTGTTTAGGGGTCACACTTGGCTCCTTTGTGGTCAAAAAGTGACTGAAACCTTGAAATGTAACTTTTTTTTTTCCAAGAAAACCATTGTAACATATTTTCGTTCAATAATATTTTTTGATCATTATTTAGAATTTTGAGGGAAGTTTATGGTACTATGCAATATTTATAGAATTTTTATGAGCTATTTTTCCCAAATTGAAAATAATACAATTTTTTTCTAATATATTTTTAAATTATTTTTCATTTAAAGCAGTATTCTATGTTAAAATAGAGACAAGGCATTTAAAATCCAATTTTGGAAGGCAGATAAGTGCCATCTGATGGGAATAAAAAAAAGATAAACTTATGTAATGCCATGGTGTAGCCAGTAGATATATATAAAGTGGCTTATAAATTCTCTAGAGGTTTTTAGACATAGAAATGTATTTTTATTAAGTTGTTGAGTCGGATTTATACTTAGACATTCTCAAAGACTATTTTTGCCAAGGTTTAGATTTTTTTTTTTGTTTGAAATGTTGATTTGAAGTGTCAGTTTTGCATTAATTTTAAGTTAAACCTGAACACAGAAGAGGACACTTTGCTACACATAACATCAAAATTCAATAAAAATGTAACAATGTTGTGTAATGTGTCTATTTTGCACTCTTGATATTTTAGAGCGTCACCCCTTCATTGCTGTGCACTTTTTTCTGCACAGTTGCTGATTTGTAGTTTGTGCCAACAAAAGATTCTCTCAATTTTCATATTTTTTTGTATTTCCCAAATTTTTCGGTCATTTCTGACTGAAGAGGCACATATTATACATTATTCAGTCAGTAACCAATTACTCACCACTTTGCCACTGACCTCAAACTGCTGAACGAGAAGGAAAACATACTCTCCATTCATCAAGCCTTGTTTCTGAGCTTCTATCATCAGAGATATGGAGTCTTCAGCATTGGCGAGCACAACCACAACTAGAATGAACAGAATCACACTAACATCTTATAACCTCTTATAAAAATTATATAGTCTTAAAGCCTTACTTTCAGTGCAGCAATGTTATGCACATGCAAAAGCTGTACATTGTAATCACACAACAGATCATATTTTAAATCAAAGGGATGCCCAACATATCCTGCACTATAGGGAATGGGGCTTGAGAACAATGTATATTTCATGAGTTCACACTTACAAATAATCAGATAGTAAATAGTATGCGTAATAGTATGCGTATTTGGCGTGCTGTCCAAGGAGAGGGCTCCGAGCTCGGTATTTGGCCCGAACCCAGAGTACTCCCCCCATATTCCGGTTAGGAAAGTAACCAGGCAAGTGTGAGGAGACGGGGTGGTGGAGGGATGTTGCAAAACTGTCGAGGAATATGGGTGAGTCGACTGTGTCTATATCTATATATGCTTTCAATCATGCTGATTGGGTAGATATGTTGATTACTGATTGCTAACAGCTGGCTGAAATGACTTAGATTATTTGACCGTTGCTCCTCCTGAATTTTGTTAATAAAACATCATTTATCAAGGACTTTGATATTATAACAGTTAAACTCACTCATATTATGCCAACTAATAGCCTGGCAAGATGACATAAGACATAAGGGCAAGATGCATTTGTGATCTTACACGTTTTACTGTGAAAACTCCACCCAGATATAGCAAGAGTTAAATGATAAGGACTACTATTGACTTACCTCTTGCAACCTTAGAGATGATTTGCAGGTTTCTCTGTGCAAGTTCTGGGTCACTAGTATCAAACTTGATGCTAGCTGTCACTGTTACTTTGGCCTTGAGTTGCTTTTCCACAGACTTCCAAAGAGCGTCAACACTGTCCCATGTGTTAGTATCCGCACAACCTCCAATTATACCAACATGCTTCCATCCAAAAAATTCCAGTGTTTTAAGCAGGATTTCTCCAAACCTTTTAATGGGAGGTACAATTTTTATATAGGTATCATACACCAGAAGGTTATCCATTTTTGGTGTCTGGCCAACAAAGCCAAACATGGGAATGTTCCATGTGGATGCTATGAGCCCAGTGACCTAGAGGACATAAGCATAAACGTTATTAAAGGTAGGCAATGTTTTTCACTTTTTGTTATACTGGTTGAAACTTTCTTCACATCCTGATATAAATCAATAATAGAAGTTGTCTAAATATTAAAAAAGTACCTCTGTAGAAGTCTCAGGACCAAAAAAATGCATGTCTAATCATTACATTCGATCCGAATGCAATGATAGGATGTCCAACCTGCCTGTCAACATATTTCCATACCTCCGCCAGACGTCACACGTCATCAGCGCGTTTCATGAGGCTACGCGGAGTCACCGAGCACCGAAAACAAACCGAAGCCACTTTTTACAGTTCCTCCTGAACCAAAACAGCTTACGCTGCGTTCACGCCATGTTGTAACCGTAATTACAAAGTGGCAACTCGTGACGTTCTAACAAACTCCCTAGTCATTGGTTGTAACCGTAAACGGCTCTGGTTCTAACGTTACCCGGAATGTCTTCATAATTGGATTTGTGCATTTCTATGGCAACACTATCAAATGACTCTGCAGTCAATCAAGTACAAGACAGAGCTCTGTAAGTTGTTTACGTTCATTATTATTGACAATAATAAGAACGTAAACAACTTACAGAGCCGTTATGTGCTTTGAGGCATGAGGTAATTTAACGCAGTCTCTCACGACGTTTTGCAGACTCTGCTCTGACTGGGCGCGTTCATGGCTGCGTCTGAAAACAGCTGACTTGTTGCCTTAGCAATGACTTTGCAAGCAGCGTTTGCGCTCGAAGGCACCTCAAGAAACTGATTTCGGACAGACTTCTCAGGCAGCGAAACAGAGCGAGCTTTGGGGATACCTAAGGAAATATTTAATTACTCTCTCTACATTAGAAATGACATGAGAAGTGGAAACATTTGGTCAACACAAAATGACCACCAACAGCAACTTTCAGACGCCATCTTTCTTTATCTAGCACAACGGTCACCGACTGGAACACATAGGATTGTGGGATATCAAAGGCAAGGAATACATCTACGCTGCCTCCAAAAATCAATCTGATGAAGCTGAAAATGTTTTTTTTTTTTTTCAACTGTGCGTCAAAAATTATCTTTACATACTTTTTAAATAAATGAGAACACAAAAGTTTTTCAAGGGAATGCAAATTGTTTCGGAAGAACGCAAAACTAGGGAATGCAAAAGCATTTTTTCCTCTCATCTCATTTTTCCCATTACCATGTCCCCTAATGGGCTTCATAGTTTGTGATATTTTTGTAATATGTAACTCTATAATTTAGTGACTTAATGATATTACATGTCATTAATGCTTTATCAACGTATCCTGTCCATCTGAAATTCATCACATTCACAATGGAAAAATTGCAAGCATGATTTTGCCAAGTAAGTATGTTCTTGGATTTTGTTGATCCTAGAACAACATTCCTGTCCAAAAATTAGTCCTATCCTTATCCCGGTCCCTAAACCTTACCCAACTTAAAGGGTTAGTTCACCCAAAAATGAAAATGTATCTGCACAAATGATGATTTTTAACTCCAACCGTTGCAGTCTGTCAGTCTTATAATGCATGTCAATGGTAACAAAATCTATGAGAGTAAAAAAAACATGCACAGATAAATCCAAATTAAACCCTGCGGCTCGTGACGTCACATTGATGTCCTAAGACACGAAACAATCGGTTTGTGTGAGAAACCGAACAGTATTTATATAATTTTTTTACCTCTAATACACAACTATGTCCAACTGCCTTGAGTGCGCGCACAGTGGTGCATGAGGTGTGTGCGCTCTGGCGTAGTTTACGCAAGCGCCGGAAATGATCTCTTGCGTGTATACGTCACTCATTGTTTACACAGAGCACAAACATTGTAGGTAAGACGGCTAATCAAAATGGTACTTACTTGCGTTTATCCGGATTGCTCAAACCGACTTAAAACTAAAAGATTACGTTCTCTCGCGCGAACTCATTTGGGAGTGGTGACTTTCCACGTATTTCCAACTTCTGAGTCTGCTGGCCTGAAGTTATGGTTGATTGCTCTTCGGCTGGATATCAACACACCCATTAACGTACTAAAGTTGTTGAGGGTCTGCAGCTATTATTTTTCCCCTGATGATTTTACATACACAGGAGAGGCTCATGTACGACTTAAACCATCAGCTGTGCCTATGGCTTTTCCACATCCAACTGAGGTATGTGAACAAGATCTTTGTATGTGTCCTTTTTATTTGTAAAGCTGCCCTCAGGAAAAGTAACAAAATAAAATGAAGTTTTGATGTAATATGTGACGAGCAGGGCGGGCGAGAGCCGTGAGGGAACGGCACGAGGCCGGTGACGCGAGTGATAACGAGCGTCAGCTGCGCGTTGCACCGGCCTCGAATCTCTCACGGAGGAGCTCCGGAAGCATAAAAGGGGAGCGACGACAGTGAAAGACGAGAGAGGACCAGGCCTGGACTTTATTTTATGGTTTTGTTATGTTTGTGTGGCCGGCAGACGGCCGTGAGGGTCTGCCGGCATTACTTTCGTTTTGTATTTGTTTATTTTATATATTAAATTTGTGTTGAATGTTCGCCGGTTCCCGCCTCCTTCTTCCCGTATATACGAACTGTGTTACATAATAAAACCATGTTTTTTAGTGGTTTACTTCCGTTTGAATAACAACTGTTGTACTACAGGCACCATGTTTTTTCTACGCCGGAGCGCGTACACACCTCACGCACCGGATGCCGTGTGTGCGCTCAAGGCAGTTGGTGTATTAGAGGTAAAAAATGATATAAATACTGTTCGGTTTCTTGCACAAACCGATCGTTTCGTGTCTTAGGACATCAGTGTGTCGTCACGGATTTGTCTGTGCATGTTTTTTTTACTCATAGATTTTGTTACCATTGACAGGCATTATACGACTGACAGACTGCAACGGTTGGAGTTAAAAATCATCATTTGTGTTCTACTGAAGAAACAGAGTCACCTACATCTTGGATGCCCTGGGGGTAAGCAGATAAACATCAAAGTTTCATTTTTGGGTGAACTATCCCTTTAAATCCCCCAAATCCCTAAAATCAGAGGGAAATGATTACTGATGTTGAAGCACCTAACCCTGGTTGTAAGCCTACTTGATATAAACTGTAAACTTGTCTCTCAAATCTGATTGGCTGATTGGAATGTTCTTCCAGGATCAAGAAAATATGTTAATCCAGGAACATGCTGTTCTTGGTGAAATCTCTCTGGGGAAGGTGACTGTTCATGAACGTACTTGGCGATAGGTGAAAACCAACTAATCTAATCTAACTTTTAGCGCCTAATGTTTCAAAGCACAAAAGCCTGATAAGATAATAATAATAATAATAATAATAATAATAGCTAATAGGTAATAACACTAAAAGGCTAATAATAATAATCACACTTTAATAATAATAATTAATAATAAGTACAATTACAGTTTCTGTCATTTACCTGTATTAAATGCCAAAATAAATAAGACACTTACTTCAGCCTCCTCAGGACAGGGTGGGCCAAATAGCGCTGACACATTTTGTTCCATTACTTGATCGATGAAAGTCCGAAGTGAAATTTTTGCGTTACAGTCTGTGTCCATGTATACGAAGTCAAAGGTGAAATTTCCACTGAGAGAGGGATTTGCGTTGATCTTGTCTATGGCTATTTGCATTGCAGACCCCAACCTAAGCAAACTGAAAGGGTAGGAAATGTTCCGAGGAGCTTGGAGCCCAACCGTAAACTTATACTGGGTTGATTTGTTGCAAATAACAGAGTTTGTAAGAACTGAAAAAGAAACAAAACTCAGCACCCACCATTTTGTGGTTCTACTTACGTCTGACATCCTACCTGCATAAAAGTCAAATTGATCGGCTTTCAGACATACAGGGAGATTTAAATGGACCTTGTCTTCCCTGGGGAAATTAAGTCTAATCAAGGGTTTCTCTGGAGAAAGAGCACTTAGCACCTATAGTGCAAGTTCTCAACTAATTTTTTACTAGTATGGCTGTCATTAAAGCAAAAGGTAATGAAAAATACATATAAACATTTTAAACATGTTTTAAAAATGCAGTCTTTAATGTTTAAGTACAAGTAAGAGGTCACATACTAAATATGGAAAGCAGAGAGAGGTATTGCATGCAGATCTGTACATTTTCCTTTTTGAGTGTGTGTATATTACTTCAACTATGACCTAAATTAGACTTCAATCGACAAGACTCAAATCTGCAGAGGCCTTGACGGCTTTCATTTATTTCATTTCATTGTCTATTATCAGAACAGATTACAAAATCCAAAGGTGCTGACATTTTATCTGTCATTACAGTTGAATGTCAAAGTTCAGCTGGGACATTCTTTCTAAACTGCGGTGATAATGATGCTGAGTCAAATGATGTAAGAAAGCAGTGTGTGTTCATAAGGTCATGTTGTGTCATGCTTCACTGAAGCTGAAAGGTGTTAATAAGGGGTGTGACATGGTTAGACTAGTGCTGCTCTCTTGCTAACAAGGGTTTAAGGGTCCCAGTGGCCTGCCTGATTTGGTCACTTTAACCTGCAAAGTTGTAAAAGATGGGTTGAATCAGCAAATTGTTACTGCAAACCACCAGAGAGAGCTATTTACTCCACTGAAAATCTGGTAAAAGGCACATGGATCTTAGCGACAATATGATTACCTGAACTTTGCAACTTTAAACCCAACTTTTACACTGCATGCAATTCAATGTCACACTGACCAGCAAAGGCAAATGTCATAGTCCACCCTTTATACTAGCACTGTGCAGTTTCACCTTCTCAGCATGCAGACATTAAGGCACAAACTTGTGAAGCTTGTGCAACACACATTTACTTCACAGGATTTCATTTCTATAGCCAATGATTCAGTTTTTGTTCTGTCATTTGTATTATCAGGGAACAGATAGCAGGAATTGGTTCAAAGGTCACTCATGTGCTAGTTTTATTGGACCTGAGACCATGCCTTTCTCCTCAGTCTTCTTGTGGCTATAGCAAACCTACGCAAGGGACTGTCTCTCAGGACTTTTTCTTTCAGTTCCATCACCTGACGGACACACCAGACTCCTGCAGGTTACCCAGGTACTTGCTTCTAAAAAACCTGAGCTTCCATCTTTTTATTTGTTGAATTTCATATCCATATACCAATACATGTAAACATAATGTTACGTATGACACTGAGCAGTTGATGTTTTTGGTGTGCTGATATAAATTTGCATTTATTGTTGCATGATTGCATTTATTTGCATTTATTGATGTATGTTTTAAACAAAAACTGCGTAATATAAAAATGATTTTGTAAATTAAAAATCAAAATAGTTGCAATGTTTTTAATTTTAACTACAAGTAGGCTTTGTAACCATAGAGGAAGATGCATTTAACTCGGTTGGTCAGAATAAGTTTGAGAATCCTTTATTAGAATTATCTTGTGAGGGTGACATTTCTTTGTACTTTTACAAATGGTAGTTGATGCTCTAGAGACTGGAAAAGGTTTTACAACCATTGCTAGACTTTGGCCTCCATAAATACATGGCTAGGCAGGTAATGTCCTAAATCCAATGGCATTATTATAATAGCCATGTGTGTAATACTGGAGGCTATGTAGAATACTAGAGGAACAGCAACTGGAGGATGTTAAGAAGGAATTTCACTGCTTTTGTCATAGTTTTCTTTAACAGCCAGACACATTAGTATTTTTCTCAATTGGACTGTACAGTGTTCTTCAACCTTTGAACAAACTGATTTGTCTTCATCAATATCTCCTAATCAGCACAGCATCAAAACAGTGCTAATGCAATTACAGGGACTTTGAATTTTCTGTAAATTCACCTACTGTAAATATGACCACATAGAAGTAAATTATGTATGTTATGTATGAAACAGCCTCTCCATATTATTCAAGAAATTTTATTTTCAATACTGCTTTATTTTTTTCAGCTGCTCCAACAGACCCTGCACATTATGGAGTTCTTGTTAGAGTTCCTTTTTACCCCACTGTCCACTTCAGGACTGGTGTTTCTGTTCAGCCTCGCAGCTGTAGCCCTGGTCCATCTCAACACCAGGCCGAAACCACTGCAGCCACCCACAGACCTCAACCGGCAGACTGTGGGCATTGCGGTGAGTGCAATCATTTGTCAGCTGAACTTTAATATGCACTTTTAAAGCAATATAATATATTATAAATCAATAATTTGTCTTTTTAAAACATCTCATAAATGCTTTAGTCTGACTGTAATTGTACCAGTTTAGTTTTGCAAATTGCCGGAGGGACTGAGAACCAGGACGATAGAGCAAGCTCTGAGTACTAAGGTGGAGCTGGAGGGATTGACAACCAGAATGATGGCGCAGGCTATGAGGACTAAGGTGGAGCCGGAGGGATTGAGAACCAAGACAATAAAGCAGGCTCGGAGGACTAAGATGGAGCCAGAGGGATTGAGAACCAGGGTAACGGAGCAAGCTCTGAGTACTAAGGTGGAGCTGGAGGGATTGACAACCAGAATGATGGCGAAGGCTATGAGGACTAAGGTGGAGCCGGAGGGATTGAGAACCAAGACAATAAAGCAGGCTCGGAGGACTAAGGTGGAGCCGGAGGGATTGAGAACCAGGACGACGGAGCAGGCTCGGAGGACTAAGTTGGAGCTGGAGGGATTGAGAACCAGGACGACGGAGTAGGCTCGGAGGACTAAGTTGGAGCTGGAGGGATTGACAACCAGAATGATGGCGCAGGCTCGGAGGACTAAGGTGGAGCTGGAGGGATTGACAACCAGAATGATGGCCCAGGCTCGGAGGACTAAGGTGGAGGCAGAAGATTGGAGGACCAAGGTTGAGACAGGGGCTCAGAAGACTGCGGTGGAGCTGGTGGGAGTGAGGGACAAGGTGAACCCAGGGAGGATGGAGGACCCCAGTGGAGTCGAAGAAGCGGCTGGGTCAAGCTCCAGGACAGATATGGTCACAGGCTCGGTCTCCGGGACATTTTCACTAATTGAGAATCCATCACTGAGAAAATACACAGACATAACTAAATTAGAAACAGGTGAATGTAATCTGTAACCATGGAAAGAAAATGGCACATGAGAACCAAGGTAACAAAGGAAACAGGAACTAAAAACTGGCAACAAGAACATATAAACTAAGAGTCCTAGGAACAGAAACCAAGTGAGATTGTGACAATGGTAGTGTGTGTGACAATGAGGTTCTTGTGTCTGATTTTATATGATTTTATTTATGATTCTAAAAGTCTTTTATAGTAGCGCTTTGATGGTTTAATATCTTGCAATTTTTATTTACAGGATGGCGCTAGAAAAACATCACTTTTGAAAGATGACAACTTGACCTCGTACATGTATGAGGATGCCAAAACTCTATATGATGTTTTTCAAAGAGGACTACGTATCTCAGGTGAGAGGTCATGAGGTCAAAATTTACAGCATCATTGCATGATAGCTATACATGTTAGTTCACTTCCCTGGTGCATCCAATCTGATATCCACTCACTTTAACATGATCTGTCTTCTGTTAACATGGTCTGTATGACATTTCATCTTTACCATGCAGGAAACGGACCGTGCTTGGGGTACAGAAAGAAGGGGCAACCTTATCAGTGGCTTAAATACAAACAGGTATTTGTACCAACCACAAACAGAATCTATTTGCTTATAATTAACGAGGGAGGACAACTAAGGTCTTTGTTCCAATCCTTGCCTCTGATTGTCTCAGATTTCAGACAGAGCTGAGTTCTTGGGGTCTGGACTTCTCCACCGTGGCCAAAAGCCATCACAAGAATCCTCTATTGGCATCTTTGCCCAGAACCGGCCAGAGGTGACATAATAAGTCTAAACATGAATTAAAATTTGCAATATATCATACTGCAAAACATCAGTCTTTTTTCACTTTAAATATCCAACCCTCTTAAAAAAAGATAAATTCAACTGAAAGGCAAAACTACATAAGATAAGGCTTGTTTATTTTCATTTATGCAATAAACAAAACAAAATATATATGGCAAAAAATAAAGTAAAACAAGGCTATTTAAACCTCTCTTCCCTATTTTCAGTGGATTATCTCAGAGCTGGCCTGCTATACTTATTCCATGGTGGCAGTGCCTCTTTACGACACCTTGGGACCTGAGGCTCTTGTGTTCATCATTAATAGAGGTACTTAAGCCTGCTTGCTTGCATGCTTCATTAGAGGTGTTGGTCAAAGCAGCTTTCGGGAT
Source organism: Hypophthalmichthys molitrix (assembly GCA_037950675.1). Classification (NCBI taxonomy): domain Eukaryota; kingdom Metazoa; phylum Chordata; class Actinopteri; order Cypriniformes; family Xenocyprididae; genus Hypophthalmichthys; species Hypophthalmichthys molitrix. The sequence continues at coordinate 18,967,309 of CM075503.1, forward strand.
CACACCTGCTGAACCGCTGACTTATAATCCTTTAGAAGAAGATAGTGAACTTAGTGACCTTGCTTTTTCTTCCAGAGTTCTTCCAGAGTTCAAGCTGCCTTGTTTACCTTCACATAATTATATAACTTGTTTTCTATTTCAGTAATGAAAATAGTGATATTATGCGCATGCGTATTACGTGTTCAGTCTATAGGTGTGGGTTTTTTTTGCAAAGTGACATCTCCAACTACTGGCTTGGCATACAAAACACAGTGTTTTTAGTCTTTTTCGCTGATCCGTGTGAACTGGGATTGCTTTGATAATGTTGTCTGTATGCAAACAACGTAAAGGAAAAACTTTTCAGTTGTTAGTAGCTACATCATTGTCATGTACAATGCACCCTTAGTTTGGATTTGTTCTGTTACTGTTTGCCTGTGTTCCCGGTCTTTGTTAGTTTACTGATTAACACCTGTTTTATGTTTGGTTGATTATCTAAACCTGTGTTTTTAAGCCCTCAGTTCTCTCAGCTCTTTGTTCGGTGTTGTCTATGTTTTACATTGCTGTATTTTATATGATTTTGATTCCTTGTATTTTTTAGATTCTCAGCAGCTATTTCTCCAGTCTTCAGTGTCACACAGTTCTTCAGAAATCAGAAATCATTCTAATATGCTGATATGGTGCTCAAAAAACATTTCAGCCTTATCAATGTTGAAAATAGTTGTGCTTTCAGGATTATTTGATGAATAGAAAGTTCAAAAGAACAACTTTAAAAAAAATTGAATCTTTTTGGAACGTTATAAATGCCTTTCCTGTCATTTTTGATCAAATAAATGCATCTTTGCTAAACAAAAGTATTAATTTCTTTAAAAACAAACAAACATATCTTACTGAACCCAAACTTTTGAACGGTAGTGTAATATCTTTACCTTTATAACTATAACTTTCGCATTTAACATATTTAATTTAAGGTATTTTTTTAGTATTTAATCCCACAGTAATTGTGTTCTACATATGATTAAACCTTTTTAAGTACTCTTTTTCTCTTTGCAGCAAAGATATCCACAGTGATATGCGATAAGCAGGATAAAGCAGAAATACTACTAGAAAACTGTGAGAAAAACCTCACACCTGTGTTGAAAACCATCATCCTCATGGACCCCTATGATGCAGCATTGACTGATAGAGGCTCTAAGAGTGGTGTGGACATCCTCTCTTTAAAAGATGTAGAGGTACACTGACAGCGCTCTCCGATCAGTATAAATAATGAAACAAAAAAAAGGCACTGATATCTTTCAATGTCCCAGAACACAATATATATTTAAAAACATTTGTGTTTTTTAGGCCTTGGGAAAGAACAACCATCACAGGCCAGTTGTGAGTAATGGGTTAATTATGAACTTAGCAAATAGTATTTATTAATGTATTTGATAAACTCAATGTGCTTTGATTTTTTTTTTCCAGCCCCCAAAGCCAGAAGACCTAAGTATTATTTGCTTTACCAGTGGAACCACAGGTAAGTGTGATGACCACAAAAAACACAACAGGCCACATTTATATCTGTGAAGCCAGTGTTTTTCCACCACTAGTGAATATTGTGGTGAGTTCTAAGTGTATGAGCTTAAATTTTGTATTCTCTGCTTCAGGGGATCCAAAGGGAGCCATGCTGACCCATAATAATGTGGTAGCAGATGCAGCCGGCGTGGTTAGGACCTTTGAGGTGCTGTATACAGTGATGGCTACATGATTTTTAATCTCTGTGGGAGTGTAGATTTTTAATGTTCGATGTCAAACCCATGTTTCTTCAGAGCGTTTTTGTTCCCGTTCAATCCGACGTGTCTATCTCGTTTTTGCCGCTGGCGCATATGTTTGAAAGAGTTGTACAGGTAAGCCGCTCTTTCATATCTTGCTCTCACCGTCATCTTTGATGAAACATTCTTGAAGAACTTTCAAATTTTCAGTGTCGTGTACTAGAATCTTTTTTAAATGACATAGATGGATGTCTTTTGCAGAAGAACACTGAAGTCATGCTTGCTTGTTCTTATGTATGTGTATCAGACAGTGCTGTACGGTGTAGGGGGAAGAGTTGGGTTTTTCCAAGGTGATATCAAACTTCTACCAGACGACATGAAAGCCCTGCAACCCACTGTATTCCCAGTGGTTCCACGTCTTCTGAATCGTATTTATGATAAGGTTTGGAACTACACACACAGTCACTGTTGGGGCCATTGCCAAACTTACATGGCCTGGTATAATGTTTTATAGATGGGCCCCTATCCATACACTCACTCGTGTGTATGTAATGATGAAGATAAGATTTATACATCTTTTAGTGGCTCTTTCTGCAGGTTACATTACAGCAGTAGATGGTGACAAGTGACTTGTCTTGTCATTGAAAACACTGATTAATTCAGGAACTAGTTATTTTCTGTACGAGTGAGTCATTAAATTGATCATTCAACCAATTAATTCAAAATAAATTATTTATTCAGGTACAAGGCACCACTATGCTGCGTTGCTGAGAGATGCTTGAAGGTTTACTTTTTTTTTTTTAGACTAAAAATTATTTTTATTGACAGAGCATAAATAGAAATTGTAATTGCGAATAATTTGTCTAAAATGTAAGTTATTCAATATTAACTTCTCATTTATTATAATTTTAGGTAAATTAGTAAAGACAATAGTATTGAGTAACTTTTTTATATATATATATATATATAATATACACTACCAGTCAAAAGTTTGGAAACATTACTATTTTTAATGTTTTTGAACGAAGTCTCTTATGCTCATTAAGGCTGCATTTATTTCATAATAAATACAGAAAAAACAGTAATATAGTGAAACATTATTACAATTTAAAATTATGGTTTTCTATTTTAATATACTTTAAAATATAATTTATTTTTGTGATGCAAAGCTGAATTTTCAGCATCATTGCTCCAGTCTTCAGTGTCACATGATCCTTCAGAAATCATTCTAATATGCTGATTTATTATCAATGTTGGAAACAGTTGTGTTGCTTAATATTTTTTTGGAACCTGTGATACTTTTTTCAGGAGTCACTGATGAATAAAAGGTTAAAAAGAACAGCATGTATTCAAAATATAAATCTATATAAAATATAAAAAAACCCTCCCCTACACACACACACACACACACACACACACACACACACACACACACACACACACACACACACACACACACACACACACAACACACATACAGATTTATTATAGACTAATAAAAGAAGTATGTGGACACAGCAGTAATATAAATCAGCCAATCAACAAAATGTTGTGCAGCTTATAATTTATTGCACTGTCCAAACTCACACTTATATTAAAGAGATATCTTTTACTGTAACACAATTTGAGGCTTCATTCACATCCGTAGCGCAAACATGTGGGATGTGTTACCCGCCAAGGTTTAACGCTTAAGAGTTTGAGGTATATGGTTTTTAATGAAATACTCTAAATGCCTTTCATTGTTCACTTTCTGCTACCTTCTCAGGTTCAGAGTGGGGCCAAGACTCCATTAAAGAAATGGCTTCTGAACTTTGCCATTGAAAGGAAATGTGCAGAGGTCAAGCAGGGCATTATCAGGAACGACAGCATATGGGACAAACTCATCTTTCACAAAGTGCAGGTATCCTCAACAGACTAGTTGGGAGGGGAAGAGTGGTGCTCCTGTGATGAATGGTTCTGAAAACTTCTGACTTGTCTTCTGCAGGAGTCTTTGGGGGGCCGTGTGAGAGTGATGGTGACGGGGGCTGCTCCCATTTCTCCATCTGTTCTCTCTTTTCTTCGGGCATGCCTCGGGTGCCAGGTAAGAAAGGAGGAAATGGGAGTATGACACCAAAAATCAACATAATAAACATGGGCACTGGTATATAATTTTGGCTGCACAGCAGCTCTTAAAGAATAGTGTCAATGCAGGCAGATCAAAGCACTGTTGAATATCAACAATATCAACTGGCGAACAGTGCTTTGTTATGATTCAGGTTGCTATCATATGTCCGATAGGATCGCAACATTCAAAGTATTTATTCCAGTTCAAAGAAGGGTGTGTATGTGTGTGTATTGATCTGGTGTCATAGTGACCCAGTTCTGACCCCTTTATCACTGGCCTGCTTCCAGATATTTGAGGCATACGGCCAGACAGAATGCACTGCGGCCTGCACTTTCACCATACCAGGAGATTGGAAAACTGGTGGGTTCCTGTGACTGAAAATATTTTTTGTTCGTTAAACAACACTAAGCACTGATTTCAATTTCATATGATTGATTTCAGGGCATGTTGGAGCTCCTATTCCATGTAATATTGTCAAACTTGTCGACGTTGAGGAAATGAATTACTTCGCATCCAACGGTGAAGGAGAGGTAATGGAACACCATTTTATAAACCATAAACCAATATGTAATTAAAACCTCTCATAGCTTTGGTGTTTCGTTTCAGATTTGTATCAAAGGGAAGAATGTGTTCCGTGGATATCTCAATGACCCAGAAAAGACAGCAGAGGCTTTGGACAAAGACGGATGGCTGCACACTGGAGATATTGGCAAATGGCTGCCTGTGAGATCCCTATTTTAGAATGAGATTACGATGTTTATATTGTTATTTTTTTTTAGGATTCTCTTTCTTAAAGGGGTCATGACATAGCTTTTGTTTTATTATTTTAATATGTTCCTTGAGGCTCACTTATAATTTTTGCACAAAAAAACAAATATTGCCTATATGAGGAAAAACTATTATTTTCAACATTCATTCTGCCCCTATGTCTGAAATGATCAGTTTCAAGGGATCAAGGGACGGCTCCTTTAAGGCTTGTCTGTAAATGGCCACTGTTATGATTGGCTAACATCATTGCACTGGAAACAGTATCAATGCCCACTTGCTATTGCATGTGAGTAAGTGTTTTGAAAACATTATCTGTATAAAACTGTAATTTACAGACAAAGCATTATGAAACCATTTACTGATGCAGCTTCTGTCAGATCTAATATAGTTGGCTGCTTCATCTTTCAACAAACGTTCTTTGCAAACTCTCCATTACACTGTGCCTCGTTTACAAAACAAAATGCTCTGAACAAACATAGACTGACCCCTTGTTTACACTGCACGTGGCTGCGGCGCGTTACGGCTCCGGCGAGGTTTTGTTCCGTCCTCTATGCAGTGTCAACTCACACTTGAAGCATTTCAGAAGCGAAGTGGCTGGATTCGCGAGACCACTAGATTTGCCTATCCGATGTTGTTTTCCTTGATTTTTCGTGTTTTTAATGGCTAAATGGTTATATTTTGTCTGGTTTAATTGTGTTTATTGCTATGCCATACTTTACTTTGTGTAGCCTACAGACGAAGTTAATACACTTTTCAACAATCATCTCTTGTCATCAATTTCTGGCCTCCTAGTGATGTGAAATATGAGCAGGAGTCTTCACAGGGTGAATATTTTGACTTTATTTTGTATTTGAGCTGCAATAAAATAGACTTGGTGCCTATCTTTAACAAAGTTAAACAAAGTAAGCTTCTGAGATGCTTCTGAAACGTGCCACGGTGCGTCTGGTGTAAACATAAGCATTGACTAGAGTGGCCGTGGATCAGCTCCTGTAGCTGCGTCGCAGCCATAACGCGCCGCAGACGCGTGCAGTGTAAACAAGGGGTGAGGTCTGTACAAACCAGCTGTTTAAACTTGACACGTCAAAGCGAAAGTTCTCTCACTCTTCCATTTGTCCTGTTGTCGACAGACTTAAGTATGTCAGAAACTGAATTCTGTACTGTACAGTGTAGACAACATCAGTGATTATAATGTTTCTATTTGCTTTTGATGTGATGTGACACGTCACTCACACCCAGTGTAGGCAAATGTCAGCCGTTAAGTGACTGAATGCCAGTGGGCGGGGCCTATGGTGCGATGATGTGTAACTATTCGTCAGTGTCTTACTCTGACGTATGTGACGTCAAAGATCCCACAAAATCAAAACGAGCCATTTTTGGAGCTTGATTAAATAAATGCTTTGTTTATAATGAGGACATATTAAGAAATTGTATTAAAATTTCACTATATTACTGCTTTTACATTTTTTGATATAATAAATGCAGGCTTGTTGAGAATGAGACCTCTTTCAAAAACATTAAGAAATCTTACCAATTACAAACTTTTGAATGGTAGTATGTTTGTAAGAAATAGAGTTAAAAGTTATCATATTAATGTGGAAGTTATTTTTTGTGTTCAATTTTCCAGAGTGGAGTGTTGAAGATAATTGACAGGAAGAAGAATATCTTCAAACTCGCCCAAGGCGAATACATCGCACCGGAAAAAATTGAAAATGTTTACATTCAAAGTGCTCCAGTCGCCCAAGTGTTTGTGCATGGTGACAGTTTACAGGTAACATTAATATCAATTACTTGATGATAAAAATGTCTGGTCTTACATTTTTGAGTATTATGTAGCCTAATATCATTAACTGAATGTGTCCAGTCCTCATTGGTGGCCATAGTGGTGCCAGACCCTGAAATATTGCCAGCTTTTGCAGAAAAACTGGGAGTGAAAGGTTCACTAGAGGAGCTATGTAAAAATCAGGTATGCTTTGTGAAGTTGCATAATTTACATTCGAAAATACATGCATGACTTAAGATTTAGTCTAAAGGATTTCTGCTAGTTTACCTGTGTAAAACTTCCAAAATAAGTTACACATGTCTATCATACAGCAAGTAAGTGCTCAATATTCTTCATGTTTTTGTAGGAAGTCAAGAAAGCAATCATCTCTGACCTCAACAAGCTGGGACGTAAAGCTGGGCTGAAGTCCTTCGAACAAGTAAGCACTTTTATGAATCATAGGCTATTATTAGGCCATATGCAGTGCATGGTACATGGATATAGCATAAAATCATCCTAGAAAAGGCACTTTGGAAAGTCTTTTTATGCATTTTTCCCATAAACGAAAAGAAAACCACATGGCTAATATAGCTTTGTACTCTTTTCTTCAAGGTAAAAGACCTGTACCTGCATCCTGACATGTTCACAATAGAAAACGGTCTTCTCACTCCAACACTGAAAGCCAAACGGACAGATCTCGTAAAATACTTTAAAGTTCAGATTGAGAGTCTTTATGCTAACATGCACTAAAAAAAGCTGGAGATATCCTGTGGTGTAACCCGGGTTCACATATTTATGAGTGCTTTTTGTGTTATGTTTTTATATTTGCTCGAAGATTAAAATATTTTGTTAGCATTGCACTGCATCAACCATCTCTACATTTATTAATGTGCCCTAGATACTTTCATTCATCATCACAGCCAAAAAGAAATACATGCTTTGTCTGGATGTATTATTATAAAACAAATGTACAAACAGTCTTAAGAGATTTTAATGAATACCAAAGAATGTTAATTTATTTTTTTCCCCAGGGAAGAAAATGTGAAAACATTAATACATCAATGAAACAAACAATTATATTTACATATGTGCTTTGTGGAGTAGAAACTAATTTTGCTGTTGCTTTCCATTAAAAATACGAAGGAAATAAAATTAAGATATAATTTTACAGATCGTGGTTGTTTATTTGTCTCTGAAAACTTGAGGTTGACATCAGTTTTACACACACAAAAAAAAGCCATCAAAAATAAAGTAAAATTATTTCAACTATATAAACAATTCAGAAAATTTGCATGACAAAGACTTTGTTACAACTGGAAAAAGGCTTTGCATAATCAGTGTGGGCATCAATGTACGAGAGAGAGCAAGCGAAAGAGAAAGGCAAGAATAAGTTTCAAGTAAACATCTTAATAACCCCCTTTAAAGAATATGCTGCCATATGCCTCAATCCCATTTATTTTTTATTTTTTAAAAACACTCATTTGCCAGTTTCTCTGGCAGCTGTTCTTTGGAAATGAAATGTTATTAAGTTACACAAGTTAATAACTTTGGGGTGTCAGTATCAGTTTGCTTCAACACTAAGCGCTGGTGCCATTGAACAGCTTTACAAAAGAATCAGAAAGATATTTGCATCTCAGCAGGGTTCAGGCCCTAATATTAGGTGCTCTGTTCAAAGCGAGCTGTGAAATGTACAATTCTGTATCATTGCTCTTTCTTTTCTTCACTTGTGGAATTATTCGCTGAGTCATAGTGACACTTCTCGACACATCTGCGTGGAAACCATCCTCTAATACGAACTTCAGCTATAGGGAGAGAGATCATTTTATACATCACACTTATGAATTACTTAATTACTGATCATGTAACAAAATTTTGGAAACATTTTGAAACTTTACCTTTAGCCTGTTCCTCATTCAAAACTTTGTCCCCATACATCCACCACCTGTTGATTAACAACAACATATTTATCAATATACAGGTGCTGGTCATATAATTAGAATATCATCAAAAAGTTGATTTATTTCACTAATTCCATTCAAAAAGTGAAACTTGTATATTATATTCATTCATTACACACAGACTGATATATTTCAAATGTTTATTTCTTTTAATTTTGATGATTATAACTGACAACTAAGGAAAATCCCAAATTCAGTATCTCAGAAAATTAGAATATTACTTAAGACCAATACAAAGAAAGGATTTTTAGAAATCTTGGCCAACTGAAAAGTATGAACATGAAAAGTATGAGCATGTACAGCACTCAATACTTAGTTGGGGCTCCTTTTGCCTGAATTACTGCAGCAATGCGGCGTGGCATGGAGTCGATCAGTCTGTGGCACTGCTCATGTGTTATAAGAGCCCAGGTTGCTCTGATAGTGGCCTTCAGCTCTTCTGCATTGTTGGGTCTGGTATATCGCATCTTCCTCTTCACAATACCCCATAGATTTTCTATGGGGTTAAGGTCAGGCGAGTTTGCTGGCCAATTAAGAACAGGGATACCATGGTCCTTAAACCAGGTACTGGTAGCTTTGGCACTGTGTGCAGGTGCCAAGTCCTGTTGGAAAATGAAATCTGCATCTCCATAAAGTTGGTCAGCAGCAGGAAGGATGAAGTGCTCTAAAACTTCCTGGTATACGGCTGCATTGACCTTGGACCTCAGAAAACACAGTGGACCAACACCAGCAGATGACATGGCACCCCAAACCATCACTGACTGTGGAAACTTTACACTGGACTTCAAGCAACGTGGATTGTGTGCCTCTCCTCTTTTCCTCCAGACTCTGGGACCCTGATTTCCAAAGGAAATGCAAAATTTACTTTCATCAGAGAACATAACTTTGGACCACTCAGCAGCAGTCCAGTCCTTTTTGTCTTTAGCCCAGGCGAGACGCTTCTGACGCTGTCTGTTGTTCAAGAGTGGCTTGACACAAGGAATGCGACAGCTGAAACCCATGTCTTGCATACGTCTGTGCGTAGTGGTTCTTGAAGCACTGACTCTAGCTGCAGTCGACTCTTTGTGAATCTCCCCCACATTTTTGAATGGGTTTTGTTTTACAATCCTCTCCAGGGTGCTGTTATCCCTATTGCTTGTACACTTTTTTCTACCACATCTTTTCCTTCCCTTCGCCTCTCTATTAATGTGCTTGGACACAGAGCTCTGTGAACAGCCAGCCTCTTTTGCAATGACCTTTTGTGTCTTGCCCTCCTTGTGCAAGGTGTCAATGGTCGTCTTTTGGACAACTGTCAAGTCAGCAGTCTTCCTCATGATTGTGTAGCCTACAGAACTAGACTGAGAGACCACTTAAAGGCCTTTGCAGGTGTTTTGAGTTAATTGGCTGATTAGAGTGTGGCACCAGGTGTCTTCAATATTGAACCTTTTCACAATATTCTAATTTTCTGAGATACTGAATTTGGGATTTTCCTTAGTTGTCAGTTATAATCATCAAAATTAAAAGAAATAAACATTTGAAATATATCAGTCTGTGTTTAATGAATGTATATAATATACAAGTTTCACTTTTTGTGAATGGAATTAGTGAAATAAATCAACTTTTTGATGATATTCTAATTATATGACCAGCACCTGTATATACCATTCAAAAGTTTGGGGTTTGTAAGATTTTTTTCAAATGTTTTTGTAAAACATTACATTAACTTAACACTTTACAATAAGGTTTCTTTAACATTAGTTTACATGAACTAACAATGAAAAATACTTAATTAGTTCATGTTAATCCCAACATTTACTAATAAATTATTAAAATCAAAAGTCATATCTGTTAATATTAATGGACCTGAGTTTACATGAACTAGTAATGAACAGATGCATTTTATTGGTTAATGTTAACAAAGATAAAAACATAATAACAAATGTATGTAATGTGTTATCAACGTCTCTTATGCTCACCAAGGCTGCATTTATTTGATTGATAATACAGTAAAAACAGTAACATTGTGAAATATTTTTCAATTTAAAATATATTGTAAAATGTAATTCTGGTGTAATTGTCATTCTAATATGCTGATTTGGTGCTCAAGAAACAGTTGAAAACAGTCTTACTGCTTAATATTTTTGTGGAAACCATTTTTCAGGATTCTTTGATGAAATAATTTAACATTAACATTTAACATTAAAAATGTCTTTACTGTCACTTTTAATCAATTTAATGCAGCCATTTTGAATAAAAGAATATAATATTTAATTAAAAACTGGCAAAAAATATATTATAAGATGCTGGTCTAATAGCATGTGTAATAAACAGTATTTCAATATATATTTCAACTGTCCCCACTGGAAGCTGTGGACCATTAAAATAACTAAAAATGATGGCTCACTTTGTTCCTCTTGTAGCAAAGATAGTCTCCCCCTTTGTGAGTTTGATTCTGGGTTCCTCTGTACAAGGTGTCCTAAAGAAAGTGTTAAGTCCCTTTCCCAAGGGGCAACAAGCCCCATTGTAGTCCTCCACCACTCTGTACTCCACCTGCGAATCAGACGATCATCGTGTCAGTCCTTTAGTAAATGCTGCCCTCTTGTGTTTGAAAGTGATTACGGCAATACTCACACTCCTCTGGCGTTTATCGTGTTTTTGCTTCAGCTGCTCGATCTGAATAAAGAAGAAATGGAAATATCATTACAAACTGAGCTATATAGCTGTATTTGACTGTTTTATAATACCTATAGATTTATCAATTATGTTGAGCACATACAGTTAGAGTATACTGGTTACACTTCTCATGCACAGGCCATTCAATTCCATCTCCCATGGGGGTACCAGACCATGTGAACACCTGCTTGAAGTTCTCCCATCGGCTGCCCAGGTCATAGGGGAAGATGAAGTCTTCACCTGTTTGGTAGTATTGGATTCTGTCTTTGGCCTGGGAACACAGAGATTTGTGCTTTAATGTGATAATAAACCCACAAGACCTACTGAATTTAGAGGTGGTAACACTATGGACTTACTCCCATACCTCCATAAGGAATCATTCAGTCACAAAGAACCAATTAATACACAGTTTGAATGTTCATACATGTGCATTTGAGAATTCAACATGAAGTATTTTTGTGTAACATGCTAAACTTAATTAAAAAATATTTTAAGCAGCATCTAAAAATTATAAACAGAGATTAAAATGGTGGAATAGTTACAGACCAGTAGTATATATTGAACAGTAGTATATATTAATTTCTAGCGGTCTAGATTCTGGCCAATTAAAGACTTTCAGCACCTCTTTGTGTCACTCATTAGATAATGATGACACAAAGTGCTCATAGATCAGGGAAGTCTTTAAAAGAGGACTCCTGAAAGAGTGTTGCTGAGTATTGGATTAGGGGAGGGATATTGGATTAGTTCACCTCATTTAGCAGATAAGAATGCTGTGGACAAGCTTACTTTCTCCTCAATCCATGCTTCTATTGAGGTTTTGTTTCGAAGAATCACCTTCATCTAAAAGAAAAGAGAAAATTGCTGATCAAAATGGATTTATATGGGAAACATCCTCACAAGCAAACTGGATTAAATAGATTTTATTTGATTTGATGGGAAAGAAAACAGGAATGTGAGGGAAGGAAGTGCAGCCCATTCAATATGTCCTACCTGGATAAAAAACAACATCCCAACAGCAATAGTGGTGCCCAGCGCCAGTCCAAGTGCAAAAAGAGTAGCTGCAAATGCTGCAATGCTGAAAGGCATTATGGGATTGTGGACGTGCCGAGCAGCGCTCATGTCAATCTTTACTGAGCTCCAACCAAATGAGATCTAAATTCAAGAAAATGGGTCAGAAAATCAAGATATAGTTCTTAAAATTGTTATAAACAGAGGAACTATATCGTTAGAATCACTTTCAGAACGATGATTTTTCTTTCCAGATGAAGAAGCATAAAAACATTGACAGCCAATCAGAATCCATCCTGCTTAAAAGAGCTGAAGCATTTAAAGCGATAGACTTAACTGCAGGACGCACTAAGAATAAATGGAACGTTATTGTCTTATCGCTGGTGTGGACGCTAATATAGTTATCGTTCTTTTTGTGTGAATGGGCCTTTAGTCATAAAATGTTTGAACAGAAGCTCAACTTAGCTTAGCCTAGGTAATATTTTACGTACATTTTGTGTCCATGCTACAGCTATTGATTGGTAATAAATTTAATTACGACAAAAATAGGAAGAACAATGTGAAAAAACACCTACCCGATCATAAAGTTGAGTGTACGTAGTCATGATAAATATTAGTGCGGCATGTATGCAGCCCAGTGGAGCGAGCAGGAGAAAGCTGGTGAAGTACGCATGATTCATGTGACCACAGCAGTTGTTGATCCAGGGACAATGATGATCCATCTTCATCACACACCTGAGGGAAGAAGCCATTTTTATATTAAATATGATTTTTTTGACATATAAAGCACATAGTGATTTCATTTGGTCAACAATGCACAACATAAACAAGTCCCTCAAGGGATAGTTCACCCAAAAATGAAATTTCATTCACACAAACAGTCATCATTTACTCACTCTCATGATGTTCCAAACTTGTATGACTATTGTATGATCAGAAAATCAAAAAACAGACATTTTCCAAGAAGAAAGCCAATGAAGTTTGGAACAGCATGAGGGATTTTAATTTCTGGGTGAACTATCCCTTTAAAGCTTAAGTGTGTAATTTATGTCAGAAAAAAGAAAAAAAAAAAAAACAATAATTGTTTTTTCATATATGCCCATCTAACATTAGATATGTAGAAAGATAATAAAAATGACACACTTCAACTTTAAAATGCATCCATATTAATAGAAACTAGTCAGTTTATTTAGACAAATCTACCTGTTACACTTGCGACAGTGATGCGACCTTGGGGCTTTATAGCCTTGGCACAATTTACAGAACTGTAAGTACATTATATCTTGTTGATTCTCCTGTTAGAAAACACAGACAAAAACATAAGTCATATTAGACATGCTGATTTCAGAAACCAGACCATTTCATACAAGCATATTCTTTAAAATCTTTCCATACAACATTGTTAAAAAGTTTGGGGTCAGTAAGAGTTTTTTGAAAGAAATAAATTTTTTTTTCAGCAAGAACACATTAAATTTTCCACAGAAATATTATGTAGCACAACTGTTTCAAAATTGATAATAATAAGAAATGTTTCTTAAGCACCAAAATCAGCTTATTAGAATGACTTCTGAAGGATCATGTGACCCTGAAGACTGTAATATTGGCTGCTGAAAATCAGCTTATACAGGAATAAATTACATTTTAAAATATATTAATACAGTTATTTTAAATTGTAATAATATTTCACAATATTACTGTTTTACTGTATTTATGATCAAATAAACACAGTCTTAATGAGCATAAGAGACATTTAGAGAATGTAAAGGGAATTTAAAATTGAATTTACCTTGGCATAGTTATATAATTAAAGTTCTGTAAATGGAAATGACATACAGTGAGTCTCAAACACCATTGTTTCCTCCTTCTTATGTAAATTTGATTTGTGCAAAAGACCACTGAAAAACAGGCGAATCTCAACATAACACAGACTGTGACGCAACAGTCGGGATCATTAATATGTACGCCCCCAATATTTGCATATACCAGCCCATATTCAAGGCATTAGACAAGCCAGTATTAACGTCTGGAGCTGCACAGCCGAATCATCAGAAGTTATGCAGGTATTGTGAAGCAAGCAAGGACAATGGCAGATGGATCGATAATAACTGTTCATGATCCATGATATCATGATATATTTAGTGATATTTGTAAATTGTCTTTTTAAATATTTTGTTAACATGTTGTTAACGTACTGTTAAATGTGGTTAAAGTTACCATTGTTTCTTACTGTATTCACGGAGACCAGAGCCATGTCATTATTTTCATTTTTAAATGCTTGCAGTTTGTATAATTCATAAACGCATCTTCATTCTTTATAAATCTCTCCAACAGTGTGTAATGTTAGCTTTAGCCCCGTTAGCCGCAGCATACTATCAAATGTATCAAATGTAAACATCCGCAAAATAAATACCATACTTACATGATCTGATATGCTGCATCACAAACACTTTGTAAAGATCCATTTTGAGAGTTATATTAGCTGTGTGAACTTTGTTTATGCAATGTATTATAGAGTTGCAAGCTTGGGGGCGGGGATCACGAGCATTTAAAGGGGACACGCACAGAATCGGCGCATTTTTAATTACGCTCCAAAATAGGCAGTTAAAACGTATAATAAAAAATCTATGGGGTATTTTGAGCTGAAACTTCACAGACACGTTCTGGGGACACCTTAGACTTATATTACACCTTGTGAAATAGGTTCTAGGGCACCTTTAAAAAACAGTAACCTTTTGAAAACACCCCAAAATAGACTTACCGGTTTCCACTCCAGAGGTATGTAACCAGGGCCGACAAACATGGCATTAAAGTAGTTGTAAAGAATGAGGACAGTCCAGTTAATAAGCATGATGAAGTTGATGCTGCCTCCAGTGGTGTCCAATGGCCAGTACCAGATTATGGAGTCTAGTATGGCCATGGAGGAGCACACGCCAATGACCGTCAGAGCGATGATCGGACCCCAGTGGAAAAGCCTTTTGACCTCATGGAGGTTCTCAAACACAATTATAGCAGACAGAATATTCATTTTTTTTTTTTTTTGTGTTGGATTTCAATGTCTTTAAGGTCCTCAATGTAACAGCTGTGAAGTAGTCAGGCGTGTTGTCTCGGTTTACTGCAGTGATTTAAAGAGGTCAAAGGGCATCTTTTCTGTCTCCTCCGAAACAACCAGTGATCGGCTACGTCACCACTCACAGGGGCCAGCCGTTTCCTAGAGTTCCAGACTCTGTAAGCGTGTGGCATCCTTCCGTACTAATCCCCTGATCGCCCTATCCTTGAGCTAAAGCCAAGCCATCCATCTGAAGAGAAAGCAGGTGAAGAAATTAATCATGGAAGAGGAAGACTCACCTCACACAAAATGTTACTATTGTAACCACAATTTAAACCAAAATACCACAGTTAACTTTTGTTCTGTATAACATAATAAATTAATATGGGATCTGATTCAATATCTATCTATCTATCTGTCTGTCTATACTGTACTTTTTTTCCAGAAATAAAACCGGCCGTGGTTGCCAGAATAATTCTGTAGAAAAAATATACAGTAAAAATGTTTACAGAACAACCAGTAATTTATATATTCAATATATTATATATTCAAACAGAAAACAGTTATTTTAAATTGTAATAATATTTCACAATATTACTGTTTTTACTGTATTTTTAATTAAATAAATGCAGCCTTGGTGAGCAGACGTTCTTTTAAAAACATTCAAAATCTTACTGATTTTAAACTTTTGACTGGTAGTGTAGATGGTGCACACAAATACAAAACACCATCATGGTAACACACAAGACACTAAAATAATGCAATAAACATTAAATTAACAACATAAGCTATACCATAAAACCATAATGTACATAACTGATGAAAAAAACTAAGAAAAAACATTATTACAATTAATCTATCTATCTATCTATCTATCTATCTACACTATACTGCCAAAAGTTTTGGGATGGCTACCTTTAAGTGCACATGAACTTTAATGACATCCCATTCTTAATCAGTAGGGTTTAATATGGAGTTGGCCCACCCTTTGCACCTATAACAGCCTCAACTCTTCTGGGAAGGCTTTCCACAAGGTTTAGAAATGTGTTTATGGGAATTTTTGACTATTCATCTAGAAGGGGATTTGTGAGGTCAGACACTGATGTTGGACGAGAAGGCCTGGCTCCACACTAATTCATCCCAAAGGTGTTCTATCAGGTTGAGGTCAGAACTCTGTGCAGGCCAGTCAAGTTCCTCCATACCAAACTTGCTCATCCTTGTCTTTATGGACCTTGCTTTGTGCACTGGTGTGCAGTCATTGTTGGAACAGGAAGGGGCTATTCCCAAACTGTTCCCACAAAGTTGGGAGCATGAAATCGTACAAAATGTCTTGGTATGCTGAAGCATTAAGAGTTCCTTTCACTGGAACTAAGGGGCCAAGCCCAACCCCTGAAAGACAACCCCTGTTCTCCTGGCAACTGCCAAACCCAGACTCGTCCATCAGATTGCCAGACAGAGAAGCGTGATTCGTCACTCCAGAGAACACGTCTCCACAGCTCTTTGCGTCTTTGCACTTATGGACTCTTTGCACTTATGAACTTAAATTCCGTTGTGACATTGTCTATTTTAAAAATACTTTTATGGCAAAAGCTAGGCCAGTTGTCACAAAAAAGCAATAAAACTACACTCTCCATTTGTGTTCTACCTCACAATCTCTACGTCAAAATACTAAGACCAGTTTGTTTAGTAATGTCATTATAACATGAAGCAGAGCTAAACAGAAATCAGGACTATAAAAATAATGTAATGGTTAATGTTACATGTCAATTATTGTGCTTCAGTGGCTGCACAACTTGTTCCTTTGGCACACCCAAAGCTTTGTTTCTATGCTCCTGTATTGCATAATTTAGGTTAAACTCACTTTCTCTGATTATTTACTACAGATTGTGGTTTAAACAAGCAAACAAATAAAAGAAAAAGATTTTTAAACTGCCAAACACCAGAATAAACTCAGAAACTCTATCCAGTTGCTGTCAGACTGCATGAACTGATTCGGTGCAGGTCGATTACAAAACATCACGCTAAAAGTCAATCTGAATCCAGAGTCCACTCAATTTAACTCAGTATATTACAGTAAAATATAACGTTGGACGAAAACAGAGTCTAACTGTAGAAATGAGCTTTAGTGACAAATACAGATATCAGACCTAAATCAATGACACATACTTTGAAAAACGCCAAGGTTACTAATAGAGACATAGATGATGCGTGATATATTTCATTATGACGGCAGCATTATGTATTTTTATATATTCGATTACTGAACAGATTGTTTTGTAAATGAAAAATGAATCGTTAACACAACGTTACCTCGACTTTTCCTCGTGCGATCAGTGTCCAAGAAAAACCGACAGTCACGATGAATATGAATAAGTGAACTTGCTGTTTAACGCCTGTAATAGTGTTAAAGTCTAAATCGTTTTTAAAATAATTAAAACATGATTCAACATGGAAGATAATACAGTTGCTCGCGCGATTCACACCACGGAACCATTTACAGGAAGGGATCGTGAACAAATTCTCGTGACACCACCCGGAAGTGACGCAGACGTCAATAAGAAGCAGACCTAAGCAACAGTGTGTAACGCAGCACAGTTCATCTCTCTTTTAATCTTTTAAAACAAAAATACAACATGTCTTCGGATTTTGAAGCGTACGAGCAGGACTTTGGCACCCTCACCGCGGAAATAACCAACAAAATTGGAAGAATACCCAAACTAGCCGGTGGTAAGTGGCTGTTAAATAAGCTAATAGCCAGACATTCATGTTAGGACGACATAAACAACTTATTTAATGATTCATTCTTGCTGATGTTGTGTCACGTTGGTATATTATTTAGTAACGTCCCATATCAGTTGTCAACAAGCTATGGTTTCATGAGGGTCATGGTGTCAGATATCTTGTGTGTCAGATGAATCTTCAGTGATGCCTAAAGATTCAGGACTTGGGTGACAAGGACCTTAGAAGTCATGTTGTGTTTGTTGGAATTAGAGTTTTTGGCTAAAGTAGAGAAGAATCCTAGTTTCGGTTCTCCTGTCATTATAAAGTACACAGTATACAGTTAGATAGAGATGTAAGTGTTTGTGTTGTTGACATCATTGTGATTGAGACTGACAGCTGTCATTTTGTTGGGTTAGTTATTATACTGTATTGTGAAATAGACTAAACATAAAATGCCATTATTCCCAAGCTGCTGTAATGAACATCACACAACAACAACAAGTTTTGTCCAGGAATCTTTTTCAGGCTAAAGACTGAGAGATGGGACAGGGACCCTTACTTACATATTGCGTAAGACTGAGTGTTGCATATTAAGCCTGGCTATCTCACATACCAATAATATCAAATGTAATTTACATATTTACTTTTTGCATATACTTTAAAGGGTTAGTTCACCCAAAAATGAAAATTTGATGTTTATCTGCTTACCCCCAGGGCATCCAAGATGTAGGTGACTTTGTTTCTTCAGTAGAACACAAATGATGATTTTTAACTCCAACCATTGCAGTCTGTCAGTCGTATAATGCCTGTCAATGGTAACAAAATCTATGAGAGTGAAAAAAACATGCACAGACAAATCCAAATTAAACCCTGCGGCTCGTGATGACACATTGATGTCCTGAGACACGAAATGATCGGTTTGTATTTATATCAATTTTTACCTCTAATACACCACTATGTCCAACTGCCTTGAGTGAGCGCACGGCATCCGGTGCGTGAGGTGTGTACGCTCTCTGGCGTAGTTTAAACATGGTGCCTGTAGTACAACAGTTGTTATACAAATGGAAGTAAACCATTAAAAAAACATGGTTTTATTACATCAAAACTTCATTTTATTTTGTTATTTTTTGTAAGGGCAGCTTTACAAATAAAAAGGACACATACAAAGATCTTATTCACATACCTCAGTTGAATGTGGAAAAGCCATAGGCACAGCTGATGGTTTAAGTCATATGTGATCCTCTCCTGGGTATGTAAAATCATCAGGGAAAAAATGATCGCTGCAGACCCTCAACAACTTTAGTATGTTAATGGGTGTGTTGATATCCAGCCGAAGAGCAATCAACCATAACTTCAGGCGAGCAGACTTAGAAGTTGGAAATACGTGGAAAAATCACCACTCCCGAATGAGTTCACGCGAGAGGCCAGTGTTATATATTTTGTTCACTTAAGTACTTACAATATCCCAAATGTTTCCAACTATTTGTAAATCGTGAGAAAATTGCAATTTTAACCAAGGCTCCGGGACGTGTGAGGAGTCACCTGTCAATGGCATCATACCCGCGTTAACCCTCGGTCTGCCTCGGTTTCCGGTTTTATTTTGTAGAAACCATGGAAACACCAAAGACTCTTTAATATATTACACATTTTAATAGACAAGGGAACTGTTTTGATATATTTATAGACAGAAAACTAATTGTTGTTATATAGCTCAACACGTTTAGTCTTATTGTTTAAATCTAATTTTCTTGATTTTTTGCGAGTACCATGCTTTACCATGCCTCAGAGAAAAACACTATTTTGTGAAGTAGCTAACATAGCATAATCAGATAAGCAGCTTTATTTTTAGTAACAGCAATACAGAATTTTCTCCATCATACAATACGTTTTCAAATTAATTGCATGTCATTTATCAACACAAGCCATCCAGTATTTAATATGATATTCTAAAATCAATCTATCTTACTGCAGTGTGTCTCAAACAAGTGTCTCACAGCAGCCACTGAGCGAACGTACAGAGTAACGTTATAACATCATTTTCAACACTCTCAAATGTATCTAATATGATAAACAGAGCTGCGTTACCTCATACTCATGACCGGAAAAGCGGAAGCAGCGCCGGCGACTGTGGCATAATAAAAGTTCCGCTGCTTGTGAGGCGTGTGTTGCGCAATCGCTCCAGCGGCCTCGTTCAGCTCTCACAACACTCGTTCCTGCTCTGCTTCATACTACAGTAACGTTAATAATCGCATCCATGAACATGATTTCTTCCCGAGTCCTATCCCTATTTTTTTGCACCGTCCGTTGACGTGGAGACCACATGTCCCAAGATTCCGCTTTCAAACTTGCCATCATCAAGCTACGCCTTTGTTTTGAATAGGCCACTAGCGACCTCTAGCAGACAGAATTCTTACATACTGCACCTTTAATACATTTTAATGTGGGAGGAACAATTATGTAGCTGAACTTAATTCTAATATGCTAATTTGGTGGTCAGTTATTATCAGTTAATTTTTAGTGCTCAATTATTAATAATGGTTATTATTATCAATGTTGACAACAGTTGTTGTTACTTCTATTTTTGTGGAAAACAAAGACATTTTGTTCAGAATTCTTTGATTAATAGAAAGTTAAATGAACAGCATTTATTTGAAATATTTATTTATATATTATATAATATATCTTTACTGTCACTTTTGATCAATTTAATGTGTCCTTGCTGAATGAAAATAAATTTCTCTCTTTGTTTTTAAATTTTACTGAACCCCAAACTTTTGAATGGTAGTGTATCATGGTTTTCACAAAAATATTAAGCAGCAAAACTTTTTTCACATTGATAATAATAATAAATGTTTCTTAAGCAGCAAATCAGCATATTAAAATTATTTTTGGAGGATCATGTGACACTGAAGACTGGAGTAATGATGATGATAAATTCAGCTTTGTCATCACAGGAATAACTTGCATTTTAAAATATATTAAAATAGCAAACAGTTATTTTAAATTGTAATATTTCACATATTTCAGTGTTTTTACTGTATTTTTTTTTTAATCAAAATAATGCAGAGCATTAGAGACGTCTTTCACAAACATAAACATTTTTTCATTTGTTTTTGTGTTTCTCTAAAACCCAGTTCTATAATCAAACAATAATTGGTGGTCCCCCTGCAATACCACCATGGAGCCCCTAGAGGTCGTGGACCCCTGTTATATACTTACTAGGTCAGGATGCTGTATACAATATCACATAGATGTGTACACAGACTGTCAAGTTTATGTCAAGATTCTATACCAAACATGGACTGTTTCATCAGCTGGGACTGTTTAGTATTGTGAGTTGTCCTAAGTCTACTTCTGTATCTGTAAAGCTACTGCCGATTTACCTGTTTTTGTGCTTTTAATTTCGCAAATCAGACAAATGCGTTTCCATGGGAACAATGCTATGAGATGAGTGTGATGTTGGATAATTGAGAGACAGCTCAGAGTCTAAAAATAATCTTATTAGAAAATGGCATCAAACCTGCCTGTATAAAGGAAGGAAAATGTTTCATTTAAGGACTAATAAAGCCAATACAAATATTGCCGTGAATGACTTTGCTATATTCTTACTTTGATATCCCCAAAGTCATTAATTTGTTTCCTTCTTGAACCACATTCTTACTTGTCTAAAACATTTGTTGTCAAAGAAAAAGCCTCTTTTTTTCAGGCCAGTCTGTTTTTTTCATAACCAGTGCTAACATTTCGCTTGTGAATTATTTTTATTTTTTGCATTAGTCTGATATTATTTGGCTGAATGGTAGGATGAGAGGTTTGTATGAATGGATAACAGAAAATAAAACATCTTAATTCAAGAATAAAATGTAAAACATCTTAGCATTATATTTATTTCTTTTTATATTTATGTATTTTGCACAGTAGATGTTAATATCAACATTATCGTTCAAATGTTTGGTGTCATTTTTAATGTTTTTGAAAGAAGTCTCTTATGCTCACCAAGGCTGGATTCATTTGATAAAAAATACAGAAAAAAAGAGTAATATTGTGAAAAAATTTAAAGTAACTGTTTTCTTTTTAAATATATTTTTAAAATGTAATTTATTCCTGTGATGACAAAGCTGAATTTTCAGCATCATTACGCCAGTCCTCAGTGTCACATGATCCTATATGATTTGGTGCTCAAAAAACATTTCTTATTATTATCAATGTTGAATGCTGATTAATATTTTTGATACATTATAACATCTAAGATAACAAGTCTAAGATAAGATAACATCTTTTGTAGCATTATAAATGTCCCCGGAGGTTGGAGATTTTGCGTGCTCCGTGTCAACATTTCTCACTCATTGTGACAACTAACCTGTGCCACTCACATACCATACATGCGTCAAAGTAACCAGAGCAACTTTTCTGATGAGATGCACATGGGCAAGTGACGTATGTACGCAATTTCTCTGAAAAAAAAAAAAACATTCTGTCAGGTCTATAATACAAACACTTATAATAGGTTTACTATTAGTGAATCAGGGTAAGACAAAAACACACTTTGGAGGAAGGATTGATGATGTATTGACTCATTATTTTATTTTTTTGAAGAAAAAAAGTTACATAGTGTACCTTTAAGAAAAGAAAATCTATGATTGCTTGAAATCAGAGATGTCTAATACAAGCCTTATGACCAAGAGAAATATCAATGTTTGCTTGGGTTCATTGTGTCCATTGTTTCTGTATACTTGTTTGCCTCTTTGACCCTTTTTGAACACTTCAGGGTAGCAAAAGTGTGGTTTTGCTATCCTCTGGAAATACTCCTCAGGATGCTTTTGATGTTGATACAACTTTTTGTTTTGCTCACATTGTGAACTTCAGAAATTCAGTCTCAGTTCAAAACTCACTACATAAATAAAATTAATTCAAGTTCTGACTTTGCTGGATTGAAACTAAAAGTCAGTGCAATGAAAGGTTACTTTAATACCCTCCAGTGACTTTTAATGTAAATGATTGCTTTCAGTCACTATTAAACCTCAGAGGTCTGTCTCATAATAACCTGATGCAGTCACTCAGTGCTTCTATTGTACGTGAACAATAGGTGAGAGGGATTAATCACTTATTCAGAATCATACAGCAGCACTCAGTTCGGTGAGCGTTGTCAAACAATTGCATGCACGATTGGCTTTTCTTTGCATTATTTAAGCACTGAAAAGAATGAGAATGTGTAATGTGGTGAATTGTTGAAGCTTAAATTGCTTCTTCAGAGCTTGGCAGAAACAAACACTGTATCATCAGACCGGCCCACCACCAGCTGCTAAATGTATTTAAATAAGTCCACTGAATATGAACAAAGCCATAAACAATGCGTGCTCATTAGTGATCGCCAAACCTTCCTCACTGTTGCCAGAGGAGTTCGGCTCTTGAATTCAAATCTCAATTATGTCCATAAAAAGCGCTTTTTCTCTTTCCTAGGTATACAAATTTGTTTGCGACCAACAATGGCAGCCATTAACAAAGTGGCTTACGCTGTTGTTCTCATGGCATTGTACAGTGTCACATGTGTAGAAACATTGATAAAAACCAGTGGACAGATATAATGCCCTTGGCCATTTTTTTTTTTCGCTCAAGCAGACCGCATTTATTCACTTGAGAATATCCAAGATTTTATGTTTTGTTTTGTTGAACAGTGCAAAACTTGTAGTTGTGAAACATGAATTTGAAAATAATGCAAGGCCTTTCTCCATTAAACATAAATGCGTGTTTTTTTGTTTTTGTTTTTTTGTTTTTTTTTTTAGGTAGATTTGCACAAAGAGAATGAGCTGTCAATCACGCAATGAAAAATTGAGCAAAGATGCATCTACAAGTCGAACTTTTCTCAGTGCATCGCTTTGCCCAAAGAGCACCTGACCTTGTGGTACTGCCCCATGCACCTGCAATAGTGAGATATATATTTCAACCTGCCCTATGCCAGGGGTGAATAGAGGCCCCAGTGTTTGCTCACCTTGTAGAGAATCGCCCCTGGCTGTTTACACTGTGTGGGCTGTGAGGTTGCACACAGATTTTAAAAATGGATTGATGACCACCAAACGACATTGGAAAGCCAAAGGGCAAAACAGAAGTTCACTTTAGTTTCCAGCTTATTGACAGCTTTCCGGTTTGATATCGCTTGATGTTATTTCTCCATGATTAGTGCTATCGCTTGGCATGGTTTGATGTGCTTCACTGGTCTTGTTTGATCAGTACATGTTGTGATGTTCTTTCACAGGGTTATTTATTTATAGCGTGTGTTTCTATCATTACAAAATTCATATTATGAAAAGATAGTTTTGGTTGCTAACTGGTCAAGACAGCATTTCAGCTGTAGTAAAATATAAGATGTACTAACAGGGACTATATCTTCATGCAGAAGGATATCACATAATGAATATATTAATTGTGATTTAAAAAAAAATATTCAGTTAATTCTTTCATTTTGGTGTACATATCAGCACTATACACTATCGTTAAAGGGTTAGTTCACCTAAAAATGAAAATTCTGTCATTTATTACTCACCTTCATGCCGTTCCACACCCGTAAGACCTTCGTTAATATTCGGAACGCAAATTGAGATATTTTTGTTGAAATCCGATGGCTCCGTGAGGTACTAAAAACATATTTAAATCAGTTCATGTGAGTACAGTGGTTCAATATTAACATTATAAAGCGACGAGAATATTTTTGGTGCACCAAAAAAAAAAAAAAATGACTTGTATAGTGATGGCTGATTTCAAAACACTGCTTCAGGAAGCTTCGGAGCATAATGAATCAGCGTGTCGTATCAGCGGTTCGGAGTGCCAAAGTCACATGATTTCAGCAGTTTGGCGGTTTGAAACGCGATCCGAATCATGATTCGATACATTATGCTCTGAAGCTTCCTGAAGCAGTGTTTTGAAATCAGCCATCACTAAATAAGTCGTTATTATGTTTTTTTGGCCCACCAAAAATATTCTTGTCGCTTTATAATATTAATATTGAACCACTGTACTCACATGAACTGATTTAAATATGTTATTTTTAGTACATTAATGGATCTTGAGAGAGGAAATGTCATTGCTGGCTATGGAGGTCTCACAGAGTCATCAGATTTCAACAAAAATATCTTAATTTGTGTTCCGAAGATTAACGAAGCTCTTATGGGTGTGGAACGGCATGAGGGTGAGTAATAAATGACATTATTAATTTTTGGGTGAACTAAGCCTTTAAAAAGTTTGAGATCTGTAAGATTTTATTTTATTTATTTATTTAATGTTTCTGAAATAAGTCTCTTATGCTCACCAAGAATAAATATATTTATTTGATAAAAAATACAGTAAAATCAGTAATATTCTCAACCGTCTCCACACCCGACGCGATGCGAGACGTGATAAACTCAAAATCAAAAATCACAACCAGTCAGAAAAGTGCGTGGGCGGGCTCTGTCGGCAAGGGAAATAGATAAGTAAGTACATAATCAAATTCATGAAATTTATGTATTTAACCGTTTCTAAAATAGACGTCGCGGATGGTTAGGACTAAAACTCTGACATGGAAAAGATACCTTTTATCGTGTGTCGCGTCGCGTGTGGTTAGGACACGGTGTAACTGTTATCTGTTTTAATATATAGTCATTACTCCAGTGTTCAGTGTCACATGAGCCTTCAGAAATCATTCTAACATGCTGATTTGGTGCTGAAGAAACATTTCTTATTATTACCAATGTTGGAAACAGTTGTGCTGCTTAATATTTTTGTGGAAAACATGATACATTTTTTTTTTTCAGGATTTTTTGATGAATAGAAAGTTTAAAGTATGGCATTTATTTGAAATAGAAGTTGTAACATTCTAAATGTTTACTGTCAACTATTTTATTATTGTTTTTTGGTATTTTATTAATTTATTTTATTATTGTTTTCAATAAAATTTTGGATATTATAGTGCTATGGTGCCAAAAATTGCTTGTAGCATAAAAGCGGTTTATAGTAGTTTTTAGTGTGTTTCATTTATGTATTTTTAGCAAAGCAGTAACTTTATAATATTGTTGCCTCATTGATAACCTGGTTCTTTCCTAACAATACCGGAACAGCCGCAAGATCACAGCCTCTCTTATTTTTGTAAAAAGCTTCATGAACTTGCTTGGAGAGTTAGATATATGACATATGTATTCATCTTCCAACTGATCATTAGTGAGGTGATGTAGATGCAAATTGGGAAAGGGAAATTTGGTCATTCTCTATACTTTGGCCTGGCTCGTACCAGTGGATAAAAACCAATACAACCTCATTGTAGTCATTCTGAGTGGGTGGCAGAACGGCAGAGTTTGGCGGAGCTGACATCTCTCTCCTCTTTTGAGTTGCCAAGAGGCGTCTCTGCGCTCCTTCACGAACTAACAAAGGCGTTTACACATGGAAAAATAAGACACATCAAATATGGATCTTTGTGCGTTGAGAATGTGTAAATATATCTTCAAATGCAGGCTTGTTTTTATTTGCTCCCTTGTTGTTGCGGGGGAGTCGGGCTGTTGTCATGAAGCACAGCTCCTCCATCCACTGATCAATATGTTTTCCTCTTTTTCTCTTTCAGAGGAGAAGACACAGCTGGTTCTAAATGTCGACAAACAGCTTGAAGAAGTCAGAGAGTTGGTGGGTCTTTGATCAGTAATTTTCACTCACTCGTTTTCTAAATAATGAATTTGGAAAAATTTCCCCCCTGCATAAACAACACCTGCAATGTCGCCGGTGACATGAGACACTCTTCATCTGGCTGAAGGCTGCTTGGTGCTAACGGTGTGATCACATCCACATAATGCGCTTTTAAGTGACACCGCGCGACACATTTCACGCCATTATTGGGGGAAGGCGCCGTGGCAGGTGCCGAAAGGAGGGATGTGTGTCGCATGTAAATTGTCCCATCATGTCATGTTGATTGGACAGTGTAAATCAGCGGGGCCCTTTTGTGCATGCAGGTTTGCTCACATGTGACACGGACACATGTCGTAGTTGTCAGAGCTCAACCGCGCCAGAGGTTTTAATGAAGCGACACCTCCTAACATGACTTGATTTGCCGGGTGCCTGAATCGATGCCTCTGCGCTACCTCTGGTTGACAGTAAACTAGCGAGACAGTTTAATTGTTTTTGTATCAAAATAATATGTGAAATAGTTTGCTTGTTTACACTGAATTTAATTGGTGTTTCTAGCTCGAGCAGATGGACCTGGAGGTTCGAGAGATTCCGATTCAGAGCCGAGCCATGTACAACAGCCGTCTGAAGAGCTACAAGCAAGAGATGGAGAAACTTGAGAAAGATTTTGTGAGTATTAAAAACATCCTTAAACAAAAAAAAGCATAATGCTTTTTGCGTGAATACTTTCAATGGCCGTGTTCTTCTTCACATAAGCACGCAAACATACACATGTGGCATGAAGCTTAGTCCTTCAACTTTAAAACCACTGAAGGTCATTGGCATTTCCACTGTGGTTAATTCAGAATGTATTTTTTGCAACTACCACTTGAGCCAAGGAGAGCAGAGCTGTATTTTTCTCCAGATGTCCTTGTTTAGTTATTCATCACTCTACCTGCCCATGAAGAATCTACCCCACACACATCAAACCTTAATGAGGTGCTTTTACTCTGAAGCCAAATTTTTCCTTTGCTTGTTTTACATCACCATGTTTGTCTTTCTTACAGCCATACTATAAAGATAGCCTTGCTGCTGACATGCCATTAAAAATTAATAAATAAATACACCCATACTTTAATACTCTTATTCAAAAAACACGTCTTTTTGTTTTCTCTGAAGTGGTCACATTTATGTTATACTGTTAGGAGAGGATAAACTGATCACACTAAACAAACTTTGATTCTTTAATGTTTGGAATATGAGGTTCTGGCCTTGCCTTTGTCTCGTGCAGTTTCTGAGACCAGGTAATATGCTACATTCCCTGTTTCTGGTAAGCACTTTTGCTTTTCAGTGATAATATAAATATATATTTAGGTTACATTTTATTTTAAGGTGATGTTGTTTGTTACAGTGTATTTACACAAATAAATACTAAGCAATATTAATTAGCTACATGTGCTTACTATAGGGTTAGGGTTAGTTACTTGTAATTGTGCATAATTAACTGTTATTACTTTAGTAAGTACATGGACCGTGTACACTGTCACCTTTAAATAAAACGCTACCTATAATTATATGAAATATTTTTTATATACACTCTAAAAAATGCGGGGTAAAAAACAACCCAAGTTGTGTTGAAAATGGACAAACCCAGTGATTGTTTTAACTCAGCGGTTGGGTTAAATGTTTGCCCAACCTGCTGGGTAGTTTTATTTATCTCAACTATTGTTTAAATATTAATATATTGCTTGCTTAAAATGAACCCAAAATATGTTGGAAATTAACATTTATTAATATTTAATAAATAAACATTTATTAATAAGTTTAATGAATAATA
The DNA here is from genome assembly GCA_037950675.1 of Hypophthalmichthys molitrix. NCBI lineage: Eukaryota > Metazoa > Chordata > Actinopteri > Cypriniformes > Xenocyprididae > Hypophthalmichthys > Hypophthalmichthys molitrix. The sequence continues at coordinate 18,995,505 of CM075503.1, forward strand.
ATTAAACAATGAACATTTATTAAATTGCTTATTAATAAAGGTTCACCTTTTGATTGTTCTTGTTGCCTCTAGTCTAGTAAGCCAGTCATATTGTAATTTTTAAACAATAGTTGGGTTAAATAAAACTGCCTAGCATGCTGGGCAAACATTTAACCCAACCGATGAGTTAAAACAACCCAATCTCTGGGTTTGTCCATTTTTAATCCAACTTGGGTTGTTTTTAACCCAGCATATATATATATATATATATATATATATATATATATATATATATATATATATATATATATATATACTCGCATATCTTGAGAAAAATATAAATATATTTACTTGGATATTTATAAAATAAACATTTATATAAAATAACTAACTAAATATAATAATATATGAATATACAATATACTATATATAATATATTAAACCATATATAAATTATCTTCATGTGGGTGGATAATTGATTGTGTTAACATTTTAATAGAGAATATATTTATTTATTTTATTTATTATTTATATATATATATTGTTTTTGGGAATATCACATTAAATTGTTTTAATTTCAGTACCTCTATAGCCTTGTTCTCTTTGCAATCCACTTCATTCGCTTATGCCACCATATGAATTCTCAGCACGCAGCAAATTCACTTCATCATTTCTTTCAAACTCAGCACCTGCACCTAACTCAAGGTGCTCTTGATATCAATTACCAGATGGCTACGGCATCCACAACGATTCCAGAAAGGCTGACATAAATGAGGAGAGTTTTGAAAAGGATCTTTTGCCAGTGATCTGATGTTGTGCCGCTGTGCTGATAGCTCAGATCACAGTGGAGATCTCTCGTCTCCGAGGGGCCGCACGTTCCTCACCGTGGGCATTTAATTGGCCGATGATTAATCTTTAGCTTCTCCCTCTTGACTGTTGCCGTGCTTAATTATCATGCAATTAACACCCGCTGTGAAAGGGTTTAGTGCACCGTTCATGGTTGCATTCCTTTGCCTTTCACCTCGTTTTTTTTTTTTTTTTTTTTAAGATATATTTCTATGCAAACTAATCATGGATATGCAAGATGTTGGTTGCTGTTAACATTTTAAGCCATCATTTATTTAAAATGTGTTTTGTGCTTTCCAAACTCAGTAGTTTGGAAACTAATAGATCAAATGTTTTAACTTTTTGTAGAAATCAAATTTCATTGGGCTCGATAGTAATTATAATGAAATGAAGAATATTACATTAATGAAAAAGGTAATCTTTATTTTTTTATCAGACAGGTGTTTGTGTTTTTAGAATGAGATAATAATTGTCCTGATTGAAAGCCATTTTTCTCCTTGGTTCTTTGAATTTATGTGCATTTGAAGAACAGATCCCCCTGAAGCCGCCGGTGATAGCAAACCCCAGAAACTTGTCCTAAAGCTGGGAGATTCAGCTGGCTCCTCAGAAGTGCCAAATGCTTTAGCGTGGATGGCTTATCCTCTCTGCCACGCAACGTGAGCACACACGCACACTTCTAAGAGGTGTCAGGGAGAGGGCCATCGCTGCTTTCTCTAAAAAAGCAGAGGCTTTGTTGTGCTTCCACAGGAAATCAAGGCCTTGTCTTGCCCTTCCCCTCCTCTGGCCTCCCTGGAGCTTCTCTCTCTTTACCCCCGCTCGCACTCACCCGTTCACCCCGTGGTTTGAAGTCTTCGCTCCATCCCACTCGCCAGACTAAGCCTCCTGTTCGGCGGCAGACGGGGACCAGCCGACCTCTTAACCCTGCCATTTTTCAAGAGAAAGTAGGCAGATATCAGAAGGACATCCCGAAGGTATGCTCGCTTCATGATGGCTTCATTTTGATAATGGGGGCGCAGGGTCTTAAAGCCAAGAACCCCCACGGAGGCCTTATATTAGCAAAAAGGCGAGAGTACTAAAGATATGCTCATAAAACAATAAGTTAAAGCTTATTTGTGTTAGGCTGAAAGTCAGTCAGGGGCCGTAAAAGTCAGTGCCTCTTAGCGATGCTTCTGATTGATCAAAAAAAGTAATGGAGGCGTAATTTAATGAAACCAATTGGGAAAAAAAAATATCTCTTCAAAGCAAGTGAAAAGTTTTTTTCTCTATGCCTTGATATATCAGTCTGCTCTGTTACTTATACAAGACCTTACAGTATCCTTTTTTTTTTTTTTAATTTGTGTTAACCGACAGTATTGAATATTTTATTTTTAAAAAATTAAAAATTTATTCCTTATCTCTACTACATTAATCCCCCCCCCCCCCCCCCCCAGTTTTATTCAACACAGTATTATAGAACATATTGAATAAAGGAAATATGGGCTTGCATAACATTCTTGTTATACAAAGCTAGATATGTATTTAATATAGAAAAATATTTAGCTGTCTCATTGATCAATACAGAGATGATAAACTAGCTAAACTGCTTTATCAGGCTCAATTCCTGGTTCTGACAAATTTCCTTCTATGAACGACAGATGGCGACATTGTTCAAGGTATCAGGAAGAAACCATCGCTCATCACCTCTTTCAGGCAATTGCTAATCAAAGCCGTTTTCTTAGATATAGGTAGACCATCAGTTTCTTTTTGACTTCTTTCCTTTGAGGAACACTGAGATTAAACACTGTGAATATCCTGGGTGATGGGGGGTACTTGTTTGCTCATTTAGAGGGCAAGAGCTTGTAGGCAGAGCGGTTGGGGTCTGGGTGAATGCTTGAGAACAGGTCTTTCCCACCTTACTACACTCAAAGACTTCAGCTCAAGTGTTCTGCTTTGCTCTCAGCAATATAGTGTTTTAATCTTTATGAACTGTGTTCTTTTAATGGACTGACTTCTGAGACTAATAGTTTTTTTTAGCAACTATCATCACATTTGCATAATACTTTATGAATGTGCAGTTATTTTAGATATTTTCTAAAAAAAAAAAAGTTATGTCAAAAATAAAATGCAAATGATGATTATTATTCTTAATTTTTATTTAGCTACCCTAGTGAAAAATAAATATACTAAAATGTATTTGAAATACATTTATTTCATGCTAAGTATATTACAAATACATTTACATCATGCTAAGTATATTACAAATACATTTACATATTATGTACTTAATAAAAATACCCAGCAATTGCACTTTTAGTAAACTAAACTGCTAAATTGGAACAACTAATTTAATGCTGAGGTCCAAGTAAAGATATACTTGAGTATATTTGTTTGGAACTATTGCAAGTATACTTTAGGTACACTTTAAATATCTTGCATTTAAAGACATTATTATTCAAATATCATACAATCCTCATCAATAGTGACATTAAAACACATTTTAGGCCTAATATTAAGAAATGTGCATTGTGCACAAGTAGTATTCCAAATAAAGTTTAATTATAATTTTGGTAACACTTTACAATAAGGTTGATTAGTTAAACATTAGTTAATGTATTAACTAACATGAACTAACCATGAGCAATACATTTGTTACTGTATTTACTGATCTTCGTTAACATTAGTTAATGAAAACACAGTTGTTCATTGTTCATGTTGTTCACAGTGCATTAACAAATGTTGACAAGATTTTAATAATGTATTAGTAAATGTTTAAATTAACACTAACAAAGATTAATAAATGCTGTAGAAGTGCAGTTCATTATTAGTTCATTTTAACTAATGTAGTTAACTAATGAACCTTATTGTAAAGTGTTACCATAATTTTTATATCAGTAAGTCTGTAGCGATATGTCAGTAAATATGTTAATATATTTGAAGTTTTTTTTTTTTTTTACTAGGGTAGTTTTCCATGTTTAAATAAATTGAGTTTTTCAATGAGTTTTTATAACCTTTTTTGATTACATTAATGCAGTGTTTAATCGTAATAATGTTTATACAGTGCTTTTACAGGTGTGTTTTCTAGATATAGAGAAAATGTGATTCTAAAATGTTTTTGATTTTTATGGACAGTGATTGAACTCTCAAGCCATTTGTTGTTTAGCTTGTTAAATCCATGATTTATTATGGATGATTCAGTATAAATGGTATATATGTTTTTTTTTTTTTTTTTTAATTTTTGTGACATATTAGATATTTGAGTGTTTATCTTATTTTAAATTCCATGTTCCTATTCAAAATTGTGGTCAAGTGCTTGAATAGTTGCTGCGAACAATAAGAAAACTGCATTCCTGACTCTAGCTTTTAGTATTTGATATTCAAGAACCCTATTTATCAAGTCACTTTGGCAATGCTGAAAAAATTGTATTATCATGATATGGCCTTGAATCAGTTCAGATTGTTTACCAGAGAAGATTATATTTTATAGGTGTTTTGGTTGTGAAGAAAGCACAGATAATCGTAAAGAAATAAAAGGAATATTAAGGTTAATACACTATGTGTCAGGGTTATGGCTGTTTGTTGTTTTTCTGTTTGCCTGTTTAGTTCAAGTCTGTGCTTCTTAGTTGTATTCTAGTTTGTTAATTAGTCCTGTCCTCGTCAGTATCCTTGGTTACTCATTTGATTAGTGTCCTAAGTTCAGGTGTGTCTTGTTAATTAGTCTTGTTTGCTTCTCTGTTTGCCTTGTATATATTCCCTGTGTTCTTCCTCAGTCTTTGTCGGTTCTCGTTTGTGTTTGGTGTATGTTGTTTTCTCCCGGTTCATATGATTAAAGTTTGTTTATTAGATTCTCCTTCATTGTGCGCTTTATCTACAACCATGCACCGTTACACTATGAAATAGTGAATTGTATAGAAAGTCTTTCAGTGAAATTGAAGCTCTGTCCTCATGTTTTTCCTTTATGTCTATTTAATAAATGTTTAAGAATACATTTTCCAGAGTTTTCTCAGAGGTGGCTGACCTCAATAGTATTTTGAAAGGTTTAGGGATTTGATACTATGACCAATACCATAAAAACATGAACATGACCATGAGTTTATTGAAGGCATTATTAAGTGTTAGCATAGTCTGATAAGTTTACACGTACAATTGTACAATGTGACCTAGTTTTCCAATTGTAAATTTGCCCTAGTCATTAAAAATGTCAGATTGTAGGCAGCTTTATTCATTTATTTTTTATTGTCTCATAAGGGTAAATGGATGTCTTTGAATGATTAGTGACATTTAGTAAAAAGTCTTTGTAGCGATTTGTCAACTGACAATTTTAAATTACAAAATGACTGGTCAAGGTTCAGGTCACAGATTCTATAAAACTGCTGGAGTTTGTTAAATCCCTTCAGGGGTTTGTTGGATAAGTAAACTGAAAACAGGTTTGTCAATCATCTTGATGAAATCCACTGACTTCAATAAAACTTTGTTGCGCTTTCCCAAGTTAACTTTTAATCGTCAAGCTCTTCTCATCTGTAGACTTGTTGCAGCCTTTAGTGCGCTATATCAAGTTTTACACACACATGCTTTCCAAATAAGCCTTTTGAATCTCTTGGAATCAAAACTGAAAACTTGTTTCTTAGAGTTATACAAACCAAGTCATCTATTACAGCAGCTTCCACAAAAGAGAAGCATGACAGACATACTTGACCCGGATGTTCGACACTTTTAATCGCCTTAAATTAGAGCTGAATATGCACTCTGAAAAACTCTTGATTGTTGTCTGATTGTTTCATGGCACTAAGAAGGTAATGCAGATTAGAATAGTTGTGTCATTTGAGTTTAGCAAGCCTCCTATGATGGCCAAGTCCAAACACACTGCCTGATTATAGACCTTCTGTGTTTATTATGGAAATCTCACGGATTGATGGGATTCTTTTTCTGAGATGGTACCGGTTTAAAAAGGGACTAAATCAATCTTTTGAACGTGTCTTTTATTATGGAGTTGTTTTACGCGGGGCGTCTTGCGGATTGGTTGGTACTCTGAGATGGGATTGTGTGGCTTTACAGAGATCAGGGCTGTGGCGCGTGCTCTAATCGCAGTGATGGGACGATGATGAGGTGAAGGACTGTGTCACTCGAAGGAGAAAATCAAGCCTCCATGGCTGGGAATGAAGAGCCCATGTACTTAATAAGAAGTGGAGGTTTTCTCTCAAGCTAGAAAACTAGAACCGGTGGGATATTTGAAAGCCTAATTTTACAACATAATATTTGGACATTTTATATGATTTATGAATTAATATTATTTTAATTGAAAATAGAAAAAATATGAAGTCCATGACTGCATTCAGTATAACATAAAAATAGTATTACAATTTAATTGTATATAAAAGGAATATTTATTTATAAATAACTTTTTTTTTTTTTAAATAAATACTTATAAAATAATTTTGGTCACACTTTGGATTAGGGTCCAGTTCTCACTATTAACTAACTATTAATTACAAATGTTCCCACAATAAACTCCTAATTACTGCTTATTAATAGTTAGTAAGGTAGTTAAGTTAAGGGATTAAGGGGTGTAGCTACAATTCTTCATAAAAGTATGAATATTTATGTAATGTGTTGATAATTTTGCTATGTTTTTTGGTTGTGTATTGTTTATTTTAACTGAGTTAATGATTAATCTCCTATTTGTCTCCATAGTTAGCCGTGACACAGATCAGGTAGTTTGAACAATTCCATGTGTCTGTGTGTCTGTTTGAGAGTGGCTGGAAAATCAGACACAGCGGAGCTGTCTCCTCTCTCGGCCCATTCCTATCGCTCATGTAAAGTGAAAGTGACATGTGACACCCGCGGAAAATGATGAACTGACATGAGGGACGAAAAAGGGTGACAAAAATTTTTTGATTTGCCAAGCCAGCTTAAGTATGAAAAATCATGAAGTATTTATGAAATGTATTATGAATCATTGGCTTGGTTTTTTTCCCCCTCTCTTTTAAAATGCACGCCCCAAAGAGAGAGAGAGAGAGAGAAAACTTTGACGTCTCAGACTCTATAGACATCAACTTGTCCTCCCCTTTAATGGAGTGATATATTTACAGTGCATATGAAATCTGTAAATTATTGCTAGGTTTTTCTCTGTAATGAGGATGAGAGAGTACTTTTTGGTTTTTCAGGGAGCATTTTGGTTGAAATTATGGTGGTTAAAAAATGATGATGAAAGTGTAGGGTGGTAATTAGCTTTTTGTCATTGATTAAAATTAGGCAAATCTGAAATTTAATGTCACATTACTCTTTTTAAAACATAGAGCTTAAAGAGAGAATAGGTCCCCTTTTAAGATTTCTAAAAGACTTTTAAGTCTGCTTTTTCCTTGCATTTAAATGTTTGAATAAATAATTTTAGATTTTTGTCCAAGCTTATAATATTTTTGATATTTAAAAATGAATTTCTTTCTGCATAATGCAAGGGAAATTTGTTCTGGTGTAAGATTTATTTTTATTTCTTTGTTATTTGTAGAAGTACATTTTTGTTTTACTGTACTTTTATTTTTAAAATGGTATTTTATCATTCAGTGCTTTTTTTGTTGCAAGTTTATTCTATTTTAAAATATATTTATTTGAAATGCATTAAGCAATTATATCAGCTAGAAATATTTTTACTTTTTATTTTAAATCAATCTATAATATAATTATAATATTATTACTTTGTTAAATTAGTCAATTATATAATTATATTTATCAATTACCACACACACACAATAAAAATATAATGCGTAAATGAGTTTAGAGATCGTCTCCTTTCCGACAAGAGATATATACAGAAAGGATTAGCTGAGGCCACGGGATAAATATCTTGTCTTGAACTTCCGTCTTGAGCTCTATTGTAATGAATGGTTGCAGTTGATTTCACAGGACTGCACTTCATTATGACTGTGGATGAGGCCTTTGTTTAAATCTCCATTTGAATTTGGTGCACATAGGGCAGTGACAAATATACATACATGTATAGAATTAATGATGTGGTTAAGCTGCTGTGTGTGTTTGGGTATTTTTATGCTAATGACTTGAGCATTCATCCCAGACAATAGTCGCATTGCGAGGAGAAGAGGGAGAGACCGAGCGAGGCGTTATTCAACGTGTAGCCATTCATTCCCGTGTGTATTCGCACACAATAATAGCATATAAGCTCGGCTTTCTTTATGACTGGTTGCATCGGAGTGTTCTTAGAAGAAACACTCACAACACACATCAGATGCTAAATATGGCATGAACTTAGGTCAGAAGAAAAAACACATCACTTTTTTTTTCCATAAGGAGAGAGTTAGATGGAGAGAGAAAGATGGATCGGGGGAGGTGAAGAAAGAAAGACAAAAAAAAAAAAAGAAGTTATTTTCTGTGCAGGGTTCAGTGAACCATATGTAGGTAGCCACAGGCTAATGGGCGATTGGTCCCTGGCTCGCCAGGTATCTTGTGCCTCAGAAATCCCTTCTCCATTTCCTCTAATCTCACCTTTTCTCTGGTGCTGACCCAGGGAGGCCCGTTTCATTCCCCACTGCACGCCAGAGGAGAGTGCTGTGATGGGAGCCGGCCCGGCCCTGCCAGCTCTGGCAGTCTCCCTCCCCACCGGCTCTTCTCTATTGATTTCTCCACTCTTGCCTAGCCGGGGTCTGCTCTACTAGTGCCCGCACCGGCCCTGCTCCCAACCCAGCAATAATGTGTGAAAAAGCTCGGCTGCCAGAGAAACGGGCTTTGATTTTTCATTAGAACTGCTTCCATATTTTAATATTGGGTTTAATCGGCGCTTATGCCTTAAAGAAATAACCATTCGCAGCGACTCCCCGGCCTTCAAGAAGTATATGCCGTTTCTTCAATCAAAGCAGCTTGAATTTGCTCTTTTGTTGGGAGTTCACTTGCAATCGTTTTTTCCCTCGCTCTCTGTATGTGGGCAGAGTCGTTAGGTTTATTGACTGCACTCGGTGCTTCGAACATGACATTGACAGAAATATCCATGGCTGTATTGAACGTTTTATTATTATTTATATTATTTAAAAACTTTTTCTGACCATTTTTTTGGCATTTTTTTTTATTTAAAATTATAATTTATTTATTAGTGTTTATTATTTTTTGAATTAGTCATTTTATATTTTTTTAAGTACAGTATTTTGTCATTTAAGTATTTTAGAAATATTAAACTATAATTTTACAAATATAAATTTTTTTATATTCATAATAAAAAATTACTATTATTATTATTATTATTATTATAATTTATAATAATAAATAATAAAATAAACCATATAAAAAATTCATATTATTTTACCATTTTTTTTTTTTTCAGGTTTTTTATTAATTATAAAGAAAAATAAGAGTGTAAACAGTGACAAAAAGCATAAATACAGCGTGTTTATGCTTTTTGCATATAATTATAGATATTATCAATTATAATTATTTGTCAGTTTTTTTTAATAAAATTTAAGAACAAAGACCAACATTTCACTCTGAGTTAGTGTATCACAATAGCATATTCATTTGATTGTAATTGTAAATATTTTATATTTTATTACATTATAATTATTAATTTTATATTTATAATTATATTATAAATGATAAATTCTAATTATAAATATTATCAATTATAAATATTATTTAAAGGTCTGATTATTTTCATTTAAAACAAATTAAGTACAAAGAGAAATATTTCCCTCTAATATATCACAATTCCATATTCATGTGATTGCAAACTCCATAGCCTTCATTTGTTCCTGAATTTTTCTCCATGGCTTGTTTGTTGTTGTTTTTTTCATACACAATGCTCAGTGAATTAAAGGCACACACCAGTAACCTGTGTGCTAATGAGAGACACCATGCTGATATCAGTCTATGTGTTGTGCACAGCTCCTGCGATTTTTTACCACAAGCGACTAACATAAATGTCACACCAACGCACACAAAACCAAACGCATCTGTCCATCTATCACCCGCATGACAGATTTGATGTTACCAAAGACTAAAAAATAAATCACAGAGGCATAAAGACCCTCCTGCGACCGTCATTACTTTGTGCCTTTATCTGATATCGTATCAAGTGCTCAAAAAAAAGAGTGCTCGTTTAATTGCACAACCTCCTACAATTTATTTTCTAGTAGATGTTAAAAGAGAAAAGCAACATTCTGTGTGTGCAGATGGATGTGTAGCTTCCTGTGCATGTGTGAATAGTATTCTTTCTGCTTGCGGATGGTGTTAGACCCCTGCTAGGATGAGATGCATTATTTAAGACTGTTGTGATACTGGAGCCTGCTTGAAAAGGTCTTTGCTTTCTTCAACCACTACAGCACTTTACTCTACACCAGATGCACTCATAAAAACACATGACGCTTTGACCGCTGTTGCAGAACACAACTTAACCACACAAAACACACATGATGCATGCGCACAATGCCTTAATAACAATCATATTAAATATTAAATATTTCTATATGCCGTTCATTGTTAGCCATATTCTTTTTCTTATCTGTTACACAAATCAGCAGTATGAGGTGAATATTTTTCTTCTTTCTTACACCTCCCCCCTTGAATCATCAATTCCCCTTAAACATTTTCAGCAGATTATTAGCTGCAGAAAGAAAAGGTTAAATGGCAATTTGAGGCAGCCACATTGTGTTTGACTAAAGTCCCATTAATTCGAAATCAGAACTGGCCAGACATTTTCCCACTGGTGAGAAATACTTAATGAAACACACTTTATAAATTAAATATCATTAATTACTCTTCACGGTTTGCCACCAGCCGTGTGGTTTCCGAGTGGAAAAGTGAAGGAAAAAGCTTTGGCAGTGTCACTTCAGGGCCTCTCATTAAACTCTGCCCCTGGGTATTTTTATGCCTTTTAATGCCTATCTAATGAACTGTTTACTTTTGCTGCAGTTCAGGTTCCATTATTATTTGCGTCCTTGTGTTGCCGTTTGCTGTCAGTGTGCAGTGTGGTAATAAAAAAAAAAAAAAAAGGAATAATAATGATGAACAATAAAAGATTGTATAAGATTTATAATAAGATATTTTAGGGTAATTATTTGTAACATTTTGAAAGAGTTTTCATTATCTTACTTTTTCCTGCCCTTAGAACAAAAGGTTAGGATTTTTTTCTTATGTCTTTAATAATAAATAAATAAATAAAATAAAAAAATAGAAATAAATAGAAAACATCTTTACACCATCCAAAAAAAAAAAAAAAAAAATGGATGGTGTAAATAAGATGTTTTCTATTTATATAATAATAAATTTAAGTGACATATCTGCTGCAGTTTTGTTCGTATGATTCTCATTTCACAGAAAATATATAATTTGCATAGCTGATATAAATATTTAGCACGCATGTGGCATATGCAATTATGTTTTTTTTTTTTTTTTTTTGCATTGTGCATCATGTCAACACACTTATAACACGCATTTTGACAGGACACAAAAACCCTCGTCTCTGGTTTGATGAGACATGTCTGTTCTAAAAAGGCAGTCAGACCACTTTGCATAAAGTTAAGACGGATCTTTGTACTTTTTCCCTATGCTTCCGGGAATAGAAGCAAATTCTCACCCAAGATTAAAACAAGTGACAAGAGAAAGACCTTTCAAACAGATTTAAAAAAGATTTTGCCTTTTGTTTCTGTAGCAATAAGGTGTCTTCATTCTTACGATTACAAAGCCTCCTCTCAGGGTTTTTATGTTTTAGTGCAGGTTTTATATTTGAGTGCTCCAGCTAAACTATGCAATATAAATGAACTTTAAAATCCATTGATTATTTCTTCTTTTTTATTTTTTAAAAAGCAAGAACTTTATTTTTTTAAACTTTTATATCATTCCAATCCATTTTAGGTCATCGTGGGCCATGATTAAATATGCAATACCCCAATGATCTAAATAAATAGCTCCACTTTATTAATGCATGGCATATAGGAGATAAGTAGGAAAATAAATAATTCTAATAACCTATAACTCGGCTCAGATCCAATGCAAAGTACCAATCAAAGTATTTCCTAGGGTTAAGCAGTCAATATTGCCCAGCTGCTGTGCTATAGCAGCAGATGAAGGGAGAATAATCAGTGTGAGGCTTGTTTTACTGCAGGGGGAGTTGCAAAATGGTGTAAACGGGCTGGGAGAGGCGTCTCGCTTTGTTTCTATGACTAGTTTTCCCCTTCGAAGACTTAAGGCTGCATTTGCCATTCTTTTTGTGCAAGAAGCACTCAAAGGTTACATCGTGAAAGTGGTTGATGCTCTCAGCTACAACAAACAGCTATTTAGAAGAAGAAGAATGAAACAAAAATAGGGTTTGAAGACGATAGTGTGTGCATTCAAATGAAGGCATCTCCAAGGCTTCCGTTTTCAATTATGAACATGCCGACATTCCCCAAAGTTCCTCTGCTGTTCTTTAAGATGAAACTCGACTAAGATGGAACATGTGGGTGTGTTTTTTTTTCTTTTTTTTCCTCGTCAGAAGATGCGCTTTGTTTGTGGTGCTCGTTTGTGAAATAATGTGCAAGCAAATGCAAACGATTGCTGATCGGTTCAATCAGAAATGACACATGAGATATGACGCGTATATATTTTGAAACCAAAAGATCTGTTAGTTTCCTTTTCCATGCTTCCTTTTTAGAAATATAAATTCCTTCATTTTTTGCTTTATATTAACTACTTGTGTTTGTGATCAAAATATTACGAATGCTGCATTCAGTTTCAAATGGTGCAAATTCATTACTACACATTTTCAGAAGTTAAAATGCATCAGTCAGCTTCACTTCCCTCGCTTCCATTCTAGAAATCTAAATTCTATATTTCTACTTTATTTTAACTACTTTTGTTTATGGCCTATTGATCAAAATATTACAAATGTTGCATTCAGTTTCAAAAATTCAGCATGGCGCAAATTCATTACTACACATTTTCAAAAGTAAAAATGTTCAGAAATTGTTGAGTCTGATAAAACTTGCTAAACAAACCCATTTTTAGAACCGAAAGATCAGTCAGCTTCACTTCCCTCACTTCCTTTCTAGAAATCTAAATTCCTATATTTCAGCTTTATATTAACTACTTTTGTTTATGGTCTAGTGATCAAAATATTAAAAATGTTGCATTCAGTTTCAAAAATTCAGCATGGTGCAAATTCATTACTACACATTTTCCAAAGTTAAAATGTTCAGAAATTGTTGAGTCTGATAAAAACTCACTAAACAAACTCCACTTTTTATTTTTTTATATATTTTCATGTCATATCCTCCAGGATTTGACCGCGTCCTCTGCAAGAAATTGTGACACAGCATTGCATCACAAAATGCAGTTCTTGGATAGCAGTTATTTTGCTGTTTAGTTTCCCCGTGGCTCGCCTGCACCTTTCCCTGCTCTCATCCTCCCGAAGAGTGCCAGCCTGCAGGAAGAGCGAACAGAGGGAAGCAAAGGGCTCTTGGTAAACGCCATCTCAGTGTGTTTTTTTCCCCTTCGCACCACCAGTGTGTGTTTAGTTTGGAGGGTATTTGAAGAGGTCGGGTGTGTTTGTAAACATGCCATACTCGGCTTCTGCGCTCGCTGAATCGGAGGTGGCACGCTCTGAAGTGTTGAGTGTGTGTGTGTGTTTTCTTTTTTGGACACGGCATTCTTTCTCCCAACTGTGTAGCAGAGAAGAGACGGGGGAACGAGACCAAATCTGATGGCACGCCAATCGCGTCGACCTGGGTGATGAATTATTCTCTGTCTAGCTCCCTGGCTTGGTATTATCACAGGGTCTGCCAGAGAACAGGACTGACAGCAGTGACAGCCCCCAGAACACATTTTCCTCTGACAACTGATACTTTCCTAATACGCTCCCTGCCTCTGTCTTGTACTATGGTCCGCTATTCTACACTTTTTATTTATTTAAGTGAAAGGGGGGCTTTTGCTATTGAATCCGAGGGCTCTGGTTCACTCAAGCCACAGTGTCTACACGAACTAGATTACACACACGCACACGCTTCCTCTCTCTCAACATGCGCGCACACACACATTCACCTGGTGTAAGTATTTTTGTTTCGTTTGTTGATCCAACAGGGGGCTCTCGTGCTTTAGAAATGTGTGATTTTTTTTTTTTTTTTTTTCATGTCAAATGAACTAAAGCTTGTGTTTTTTTTTTCTGTCTCTTTCTCCCCTTGCCCCTCTTCTTTTTCCCTTCTCGGTCTCTTCACTTTCTCCCTTTTTCCTGTCTCTCAACCTCTTTCCATTGCAGAAAAGGTCACGTATTGCCTACAGTGATGAGGTGCGGAATGAACTCCTGGGGGATGATGCGAGCTCCTCGGAGAATCAGGTAGGGTGTTAATCACGGGCTGTGCTTTCCCAGTGTGGGTGGCTGCTCGGGGTGAGGACGGGTCAGGGCCACGAGGGGCAGAGAGAGGCAGGCATTGGCACCCAGTCATGCAGAAGCAACACTGTTTAATGCAAAGCTGCCCAATGCTGAATGGGCTTTAGGCACTAACCAGCGTCTGGGCAGCACCAGATTGGGGTAAATTCACGCTTTCTCCCAGCTGTTCACCATCCGCCCAAGTCCTTATTCTTCTAAAAATGACCCCCCCCCCCCCCCCCCATATCTAAAAAAAAAACTGCTGCTTTCTAAAGATCCTTAAACAGAGGGTGTGGAAAAACTGTGTAAATAAAAAAAAGGAATGATGGTTGGTATTATTTCACATAAGTGTTAGGATATAAAAAGGACATTAGTTGTTATAATATACATACACACACACACACACACACACACAAACACACGTATATGTATATGTATATGTATATGCATGCATGTATAATTTTTTCTGTTATTTTTTTTGTTTATTAATACCACTACATATTTTAAGGTTTGTATACATATACTCTAAGATGGGTATTTAATATTTAGGTTAGGATACAATTTTATCATCTACACATTTTTTTTAAAGCGGACCCCACAAAAAGATCCTTTGAATAATTACTGAATTTAATTATCTTGCTATATTTATCGAATGTGCCACATGTCAACACACACCCCAGTCCACAAACGTACAGACATTCATCATTCGTAGCTGCTAAAGTTTTTTTTTTTTTTGTCTTTTCCCCCTTATTAGCATTTCACAGAGGACCTTTGCACCACACATCTTACAAACATATGTAGCGTTAGCTGTGATTGGTAATTGATATGCATATTCTCACCAAATTAGTGACACACAAAAAATGAGTGTGACACTTCATACGAAGTTAATAGTAGAAGTGTCCCTCAAGCTGACAAACCCACAGCTAGACATTGATGGTTTTATCAAATTCTTGCCAAAGGAATGAAAATTATAACTCGCTTTTGCTTTTTTTTTTTTCATTGACTCCCTTCTTTCTTTTATAAAATCAATTGATGACAAATCATATTATTCGAGTTGTTATTCAAACTGCATTCAGTGACAGCTTCTTTTATCAAAAATAATTATGAATTGTCATGGAAGGCACAATAGCTCATTTGATATGGATTTTTAAGATGCGGGCTTTCATACTTTATTCACTTTAGTGGCGTTTGAACAATAGGACAATAGTTTAAAAGGATTATATTTCAGTTCCTGAAGTTGCTTATTCCTTTTCATATTAGCAATTGTCTAAACACTTAAAGATAATTTGCCTAATAACAACACATTAGAGACAATAACAAGAGATATGGTTTATGTTAGATTGCAGTCATTGATCTGGTAAATGGATGAAGTGCTTTGGGATGTTCTTATATTTATTGCCTTAGACACAGTCAAGCTCCCTACTCTCTGTCACCTACACTATCAAAATCCTCTTTTCACACAAAGACACACACAATAAGCACATGAGGATGAGCAATGTACTATGTATATAAAAATATTTGAATAGATTTATAATTGTTGTACACACAAATATATATGTGTATGTGTGTGTCTGTGTATATTTATTATATTATATTATAAACACATTTAATTATTTTTATCCATTTCCTAATTTTTCAAAACAAATTCCAATAGAGTAATATGTAGAAATGTTTTATCCCATTTTCCATGAAATAGAAAAATATGATCCCATAGACATTTATGTTCTGTATCAGTTTTACACATGCTTTTTAAACATGCATAAACATTCCTTGACGGGAGAAGAAGAACAAGTTTTCTTCCCAATCAGACCTAAGGTGTTGAATTAACTTCATTTCCATTTAAAAAAAAAAAATAGTGAATTAAACTCTGGATGCTAACACAAGACTTGCTGTGAGTGGAGTGGTCGGAACTTCAGGGTTTTTTATCGAGCGAGACAGGACCGATAGAGCAGAGAGGAAAAGATGTGTGTGTGTGTGTGGGGGGGGGTAACTGGGGTGAGTCGGTCAATTTAATTCCTGACGATCTAAAAGAGGTCAGGCTCATTTCATATAGCCCTGGCTGAGCAGATCATTACCAGTCACAAATCTGTTCGTTACATGGCAAGGATTTATAGCTAAGTAAATAGGGAGCCGTCATAAGTTCTGAAAATAGCGTGTTGGCCCTGCGATAATAGCTAAAGGACGGTTTAATAGAGTTCGGCATTTATTCGTTATCTGTATGCGGACAGAGACCGAATTGGCGCTATCGCTCTTTTTTTAATAATGTGGTGGTCTACCGTTGCACTTTTTTCTTCAACATCCCTCCCCCTACCCTTTCCACCCGAAACACACACATTTTTACCACACACGTACTTGTGAGAGCGCACACACTTTTTTTCGCACGCGAATACTCTGCGGAATAGTTTCGATTTCAGACACAGCAGAAGGCATGGCCACGAGAGATTGGGCAGGTTTGAGCCGGCGTGGACCAGATTTTACAGGCTACAAAGGAAGCAGATTACCACTTGTATCGAGTTCTGTATTGGAAAAAAAAAAAATCTTTGTTTGAAAATCCGCTGATTATCATAACAGAAAAATTGCAGCAGTGCAGTTTCGAATAACAACCACATAAAAAAAAACAAAAACAAAAAAAAAAACCGAAGGAATGAAATCATCACAACAATTAAACAATTTCGCAAAATTTCTTTCAGCTTTTCTTCGACGTTTCTCGAAAAAATGCTTGCGAGTTCAGGTAAAGCAACAAAAGACTGGTTGTCTGGTTTGGTTTAAAGAACCAGAAAAGAACAACAGCAAGCTTAAAATCTTCCTGATTCTCTTGGTAAATCCTCAGAGAGGGCTCGCAATCGTCCAAGCAGCACAAATATGATAGAACAAGGTTTGTTTGGTGTTCATTGAGCAGTCTGCAGGGTTGTGTTTAGCTCGGGTGGGCTCACAGCAAACCTAAACAGCCACTTCTATAGTGTATTCACAAACTTTGGCCTTTTGAATAATGCAGGCGACGTGAGGAAGTCAGCTCGGAGTTGCAATTTGCCCCTACTTATTTCTTGTTTCTGGCTGTATATTCTTTGTGATTCTGAACTTATTTTTTTTCCTACTAAATAGGGAAGACTTCACAATTGTAATTTAATTGCTTTTCATTTAATTTAATTCACGTAATGTTCTTTTTTTTTTAATCTTTTGATTTTTACCATGGTATGATCATGGTGTTGTTAATATGTCTGTAAAATAACTTTTATTTTTTTTAGCACATAATCCCAATTATTTAACACCTTTTTAATTAATTTTTTTTATATTATATATATATATATATATATATATATATATATATATATATATATATATATATATATATATATATATATATATATATATATATATATATATATATATATATATATATATTTATTTATTTATTTATTTTTTTAAATATTTGATTATATTTTATTTCTTATATTTTTATACTTGTTTTTATTTTTAAACTGAGGTCATTTAATTTAATTTTCATTCATTTTATTTATAAAGCACTTTACAACTGCACATGCAGACCATAGTGCTGTACAGTCAACATACAAACTCAACTCAAAATGTGATATGTTATTCACTCCATGTTTTTTAAGTTCATCCTCCTATTTTATTTTATTTTATTTTATTTTATTTTATTTTGTTGCAAAAGGTGCTTTGTTATATCAGAAACGTTTCATCCTAGATTTAATGATGTGCTTCAAATTAAGCTGCAACCATAGCTTTGCTGCAACCGACAGTGGCCACCACCACAGTTTAACATCACGCCCATAGATTCAGCCTTTTGAGTCAGGTATTAAGTTTATAATTTATGATCCAAGTTCTGTCTCTTTTCTGATATGATGGCGAATGATTTAAAAATAGTGAAATTCAAAATGACCAGCGCACACAAAAAGAGATGAGAGGCCTTTAATAATGGCCCAGAGCTTCCCCTTAGATCTGCTAACCTTTAATCTCTGGCAAGAAATGGAGATTAAAAAATCACCTGCAACGGCTGACAAATTAAGAAACTTGTCCTTCCCCTCCTCTTCTGAATATGTTGTGCGCTGCTGATAAGCAACTCACCTTTTGCAGAGAATACTCGTGTTAAATAAAGAGGCTGTAATGAAGAGCTGCTTTAAATGCTTAATGTACTTAAGTTTAAATTAGAGACCGTTCAAGGGCCACTAAGTGCATGGCAAGACATGCATTCTCTGTTTTGCTAGTTTTAATATGCGATTCCCTTTTATCAAAAATGAATAACCTATGAATGCGATTTCTTTTTTTTGTTCCATGATACGTTGCCATAAATGAGATGCAACCGCTTGGCTTTATGTTTATTTATATACATTTGTCCCTCCTGGGCATAATGCATAATACACTTGACAGTGATAGCTAGTCATGTGTAAGTGATGGGCACATCCTGTAATAATAAAAAGGGAGCATTGCTTGGTGTCACTTTCTGTTTCTTAGCCCAGAAGTAGGAATCCTGCAGAGTTGTTGTTAAGGAGCCTAAATCCTCAAAGCTTCCATCCTTACTGTACGCAATCTGTATTATCCTACTGTACCGACTGAAACGCTAGTGTTTTTTCCCCCCTTATGCCATATCAAGTGCTGTGATGTGACTGTTTCTTCCCCCTCTTCCTTGATGATGATAGTTTAGACGTCGTGAGTTGAGAAATCCATTCCCAGTCTCTTTGTTTAATGTGACAGCACAAGAACTTGATCTTTGTTTGTTCAAAAAAGTCGGCATGAGTCTCGTGTTTAGCTTCTTTTAATGTGTTTGTCTGTGATTTCTAAATGCTAAACATGCAAACAGATAAATCGTCAAGGTTAATTCTGTACCCAGCCGCATGACTGATCTGCTTCCTGCCATGTCTCGGCTTTTTATCTATCTCTCTCACTCTCTTTCTCCCTCCTTCTCTTTTTCTTCCTCCCTCTATTTTGTGCCTTCATGTGGCAGCTGATAAAGTTACGTGAAGAGGTAAGTGCTGCTCTTCCTTTCCGTTTTGGTCCCCTCTTTTTCCTGCGGATCCTCCATTCATTTTCCCACTTCGTCAGAATAAAAAGGCCTAATCTGATTTTAAAGTCTCTTTTGATTGAGCTCAAAATGAGGCTCATTTCTACATACTGATCTATGAGGAACTGAATCAAAGCTGTTTTACACCAAAACCTTAAAAGATTTAATCAGCTTGTCAAAACATTCACGCAATATGAAAACGCAATGACAATGCTGTTGTAATAAAAAGGGAGGGGGAGACCTGGATAAGCTTTTATTCTCTTTTAGTGATGGGTCACAATGGGCAACTATTCGTTCAACACTAGTCGATTTAGTGAGGTTGATTTTTTTGTAAACTTTGATATTTTTAGTAGTAGTGTTTTCAGCTGTGCTTTAGCTGTTAAGTAGTTTGCATGGCTAAAAAAATTGTATTTTGCTGTTACTGATGCTGTTTTTGAACACCTTATGTCATAAACACTGATTTGGTTATAAATCGTTTAATTTTTCACTGTTTCATTGCACTGTTTTTAAACACAAAGATGCATATTATGTGGCCGATATTAAATTCGATGTTGTTTTGTCTTAAGTTTTTAAAATAAAACACTAAAAACAAGTTTTTTTTTTTTTTTTTTTTTTAAGAAATTGACTTTTATTCAGCAAGAATGCATTGAATTGATCAAAATTGATTTATAATACTACAAAAGATTTAATCAAAGAATTCTGAAACAAAAAAAATTATGCAGCATAAGAGTTTTCGATGATGATAATAATAAAAAATGTTACTTGAGAACCAAATTTAGATGAATGAATTCTGAAGTATCATGTTAGACTAAAGAATATTCAGCAAATTGAAAATTCAGCATTGCTATCATAGGAATGAATTACATTTTTAAAATAGAAAACAGGTATTTTAATTGTAATAATACTTCACAATATTACTTGGTTATACTGTATTTTTGATCAAATAAATGCAGTCTTAGTTAGCATAAGAGATTTCTTTAAAAAAAAAACATTAAAATCTTACTGACCCCAAACTTTAGAACAATATGCTATAAGCTAATTTCTCCTATTTGTACATTTAGATCACCTATTAAATATGTTTTATAGAGCATCTTTAGACAGATTAACCAACTGATCATTCACCAAAGTATCAGTATCGAAAAATTAGTAATTTGCTCGCTTATACAGCAGGAATACCGAACCTTATTTATCTGTTTAACTCCTCTTTTAACTTCTAAACTTTGTGTCATTTACAACATATAAAATGAACTATGTTTCAGTCTTTATCACTTTTTTGTGGCGGTTTTTGCTGCTATTTTACTAGCACACATGGCTCTAAATATAACAGACTCGTGAATTTACAGCCAACTGCGGAGATCTCTTTGTGCAACGTTAGGAAGCAGCCCAAAGTCGTTTCCCCCACTCGGCGGATGAGAATACAATAGCCTGCCTTTTAGTCCGAGATAAGGGGACAATTTGCAATGTCTTTTTGTATTTGTAGCATTCATCCAACTTGGAAGTAAGCATGTATGTGGATTACGGCAAAAAGGCTGTCGTCTCGATCTGTGTGTACTTGTGTGTGTGCATTTGCTTGCTGGTATCTTCATCTCCTGTCTAGGGTTGTGAGTGTGTGTGTGTGTGTGTGTGTGTGTGTGTGTGTGTGTGTGTGTTTTGTTGTTTAGACTTGGGATTCCCCTATTCATAGACACATGCATACACACACAGACTACAATATCTGAAGATCTTCATTCATAAAGGAAGCCTCCTCTCAGTGGAGGACTAGATAGCACTGCATCATGCTTCTGCCTCCCTTTATAAAGATGTTGTTTAGTAAGTGATTGCTTATCTTTGAAGATAACACTATTTACTATGCAAATTTCTGATCCTTTCTATCTTGAAGAATTCGTAAAGATGCATTAAATATTTATGGATGGAAAAATGAAAAACCTTATCTTTCCTTCTGTCATCTTAAGAAAATAATATGACACTTGCATCATTTTATTAATTCATTACTACTGTAAGTATGTGTCATCCTGTTATGTACTGTAAAAAATAACAACACACATTCAAGAATAATGATCTAAAGTAGCTTATAATTTTCTTTACTCTTCCCCATCTCAAAGCTACACCACAAACGTTCAAGTAAACAATAACAGAGCAGGCAGTGTCATGCTAGAAGATCCTCTTAGCTCATATAAGAGAAGAAATTCAGCAATGCTTCTGGTTTGGAGGATCTTTGAAGACTCCAGTGTCTGTGTTTGTGTGAACATCAGTATATTGTTTCGATTTCTTCACTCGCTATTGCTGAATAATCCTATTTGTAGAGCCACACCACCATCCTGCATTTATAATTTACAGCCTCTCACAGTTCTCCATTCTTTGCTACCTTGACTTGTGAGTTTCTACTTTTTTTGTTATTGTTTTTCCCACATGACCAAACAAAATGGGAATATAGCATTTTTTCAGCCTTGGGTCAGAAGATACCTTTAGTGGGTTCAACCGCCCTTGTTTTTACCCCAGAATGTGTAGCTTTTAAATCATATTTTTTTTTCGTTCTCCCATTTTACTGAATTCAATGCCTGAATCAAAGCCTGTGTAGCTTATACACACTTAGCCTGCTTTTTAAAACTGTACTTTTCCTCAGCTGGAAAACATGTTTAAATATTTAGCACCCTTATTCACAGCTGTTTGACACTTGTAATTCCTTTTCTTACAAGTCCCAAACAAACGGTGGAGAAGATCACATAGTCAGTCTGAATCATAGCTGTCATCATTATTCACTTTGACTCTACCACCCCCCCCCCCCCATTTGAAATAATAAGGAATCATCAAAACTTTTGAAAATTGCGATTGTAAGCGCTCGTGTTTGATATTGAAAAAAGGGGAGAGAGAAGGGAAGACAATTCTTTTGAGTTGCATTCGCATTGTTCCTGGGTTCCACGTTAATAACTTACAACTGAAGTGCGGTTCTTCACGAAAGGTAAAAAAAAAAATGGCGAAGAAAGAAAAAAATGCAAAAAAAAAAAAAATGCAAAAAAAAAAAACCTCGTTTATAGTATCTAAGAACGTCTTTGTTGAAAAAGTAGGTGTCAGATAAAAAGGCATACATGCTTTGGCACAAATGAGAAGGGGCGCGCGCAGAGGCGGTCGCAGGCGCACCAATATTTATCATGCCCTCTTTAAAAGAAGCTTCTGTTGAACTCCATAAGACCAAAAAAGAGAGACAATTTTGACAGTCATGCAGCTCTAATAGTGAATAAATGAAGGAGCTTTCTTTTATTCAGGTCAGTTTGGTCTATGAGAGTGAATGATATGCATTCAGGGCTTTTTGTTTTAAATATCTGAACTGAAATGCTATGTCTAACGTGCTTTGAACTCATAAAGATCTCCTTGCGGATGCATTTGGATCTAAACGTTGGACTTTTATCGAAAACAAATTTGCAGTAGCAAGGTAATTCATTGTGAAAGCTGTTTTTTTTCACGTTTTCAGGAAGTCGCTGTTGTCGTCACTGCACCTACGTGGCCACCTTCGTTGTTACCTCGGTGTGTGTCACCCCTATTCCCCCGCACCCCACACACTCGCACAATAGACATCAACACCCCCCCCCCCCCCCCCCTCGGAAAAATAGACCGACTGAGGGAGTGAGAATGAGCGAGGGAGAGAAATTCAAGAAAAAGCTTTGAAGTGGCTTTCCGGCGCGCGAGTCTGCTGGCCGTCTCCCCGAGACGTGTCACCTTTGCCGAGAGGGAATAGGAAATCACGTTTCGAATGGTAATGATAACATACTAATCACTTGAGCTCTTTGAAGACGGGGGAGCGAGCTACTCTGTCAGTATCCCTGGCTGCCTTGTGCTTCCAGGCACACAGGCACATCCCTGGTCTAGGTGTATTAGTTTAAGCGGTGCATGTCAATACGTCCCCTCCATCTCAGCTGATCCAGAGGGGCTCATTAGGCAGAGATGGCTCCCTTTTCCCCATACGCACTCCCACCCCCGTTCTCTCCTCTTTCTCTCTTTCTCTCTCTCCCTCCTTCTATCTCCCACTAACACCCCCTCCCTTAAACTATTAAAAAGTATTTCAGCTATTTTAAATGACATCTGTCAACTGAGAGGAGGAGAAGAAAAAAAAGTTCAGACACAGTTTTTTTCTCCCTCCCTTCTCTGTGATTGTCAAACTTTGAAAAGTGGGATGTCGTCTATTTTTCATTTCATTTCCTTGGAGTGATTAGCCGCTATATATTTTGACAGCTTAACTAGAACTGGAAACTCGTTTCTCTCTCTCTTTTCCCCTCTGCCTTTATTCTCTCTGTGCATGTAAATAGGAATAAAGGTTAACATCCTTTAGAAATATAGGTACCTCTCTCTGTTATGTATTTAAAAATGGAAATGCAGTAGTCTAATTCAGTGTTCACAGTCATAAATTGTATGGCTTATCAGAAAATGGGTGTGTGAATTGTGGTGGATGATTCTTAGCCCTGTGTTCAGTATCTACAGTGGAGTTCAAAAGTTTGAGACTTCAGAGTTTTAAGAAAGTTGATTGTGCCAAATTTTAAACAAAGAATTGGTATGATGTGAAATGAAATAGAAATATTGCAGATTCAATTGATTGAACAAGTCAGCAATGAAATAAGTATAGATTTGTGACATTGATCATGGGAACTTCTTTTTACTGATGGTTGATGTTCTTCTATTGAAGCACAAGATGGTCTTTGGGTCATTCTCAAATTATGCTGGATCACATGATCATCAGGTTTTAAGAAAAAAAAGGAACAAACCAAATACAAAGACATTCTGAAATTGCTTAAATTGCAGTGAATTAGTAATGAAAAACCTTAAATTAAATTAGGAAAATGCAAAATAAAAGCATTTTCACAAGTGAACTTTTGGACCCCACTGTATGTTATTTTTAGCACTTATACATATGTATAAGATTTCTTTTGACATAAAATCTGTTTCTTTCTACATAAAATATTATTTCTAGCGCTGTATTGTTTGTATGTGTGTGCATGCGCATATACTACAGTTCAAAAGTTTGGGGTCACTAAGATTCTTAAGTTTTTTAACAGGATTTTATTTTTTTATGACTTTTATTCAGCAGGGATGCTTTAAATTGATCAAAAGTGACAGTAAAGGCATTTATAATGTTAAAAAGATTTCTGTTTCAAATAAATGCTGTTCTTTTGAAATTTATATTCATTAAAGGATACTGTAAAAAATGTATTGCGCTTTCCACAAAAAAAATATTAAGCAGCACAACTGTTTTCAACTGTGATAATATCAAGAAATCAGCATATTAGAATGATTTCTGAAGGATCATGTGACACTGAAGACTGGAGTAATGACTGCTGAATATTCAGCTTTGCCATCACAGGAATAAATTACATTTTAAAATATATTAATATTTTATTATATTTAATGTTTATTTAATATTTTCTGTATTAAAATAGAAAATGGTTATTTTGAATTGTAATTGTCACACTATTGTTATTTTGCTGT
The DNA here is from genome assembly GCA_037950675.1 of Hypophthalmichthys molitrix. Classification (NCBI taxonomy): domain Eukaryota; kingdom Metazoa; phylum Chordata; class Actinopteri; order Cypriniformes; family Xenocyprididae; genus Hypophthalmichthys; species Hypophthalmichthys molitrix. The sequence continues at coordinate 19,020,140 of CM075503.1, forward strand.
TTTTAATATTATGTTATTTTATATTATCCTAAGATAATGAGTCTGAGACCACTTCATTTGAAGGTCATATACGTAAATGCTGTTGATGATGTGCGATATTAATCGCGTCTGTCTCTTGGCCATGTCTATTTTCATCTTACATTTATGACTTTTGACTTTGTACATCTGCAACTCAACACAGGGCGTACCAGCCTTTCCTTGAAAAAGTGTACATGCCTTGTTGGTTTGCATTATTTAGACTGACCCCTAAAACATCCAAACTGCAATGTAGAGAAACCATTAAGTGTTGTAGACTGTCAGCATACATAACAAAATAAAAAACTTAGTGTAAAGAGGTTCATGGTGGCATCCTGAACTTATCAGACTGACAGATACTGGGTAATCTGAAGCAGCATTTGAAAATATATTGCAGCTCAATTAGCCATCCCTCCCATGCTAATCTTTGCCCTGGTTCTAAATGTGAGCTAATGAGATCTGGCAACACCTTCAGAACAAAGCCACTGCAAAAAGGAAGTCTCAATTAAAAAGAAAGGAAAGGTGTTAGATTGGAGCTCCGTCCTTTTCTGCTTTAGAATTTGCACGAAGATCAGTCCAATTTGTTATGAAAATGCATCTCGTAATTAGACGTTCTTGAATCAATGTATATGTTAAATTAAAACTAAGTGGTCTATACCCTTTTGTCTTAGTGTGCCTATTATTATGTTGAAAAATGTCTCTGTAAATAATGTCCCAGTCTTCTCAATCACTCTCATTGTTTTCTTTCCGTCTGTGGTTTGTTTTCAGAGAGCACATCTGTTGGACAACACAGAGAGGCTGGAAAGGTCATCTCGGAGGCTGGAAGCTGGCTACCAGATAGCAGTAGAAACCGGTAGGCATTCTGGGTAGGGGGGTGAGCGACAGAAAATTGTCTCGCTCGTATGTGCGCTAAAAAGAGAGAGAGTTGGAAAAAAAAAACGCCTTGACGACTGGTGACATTTTCAGGAGCACATCAAAGAGAAGCAAGGGAGAGAAAGGTGTAGAGCAGCAGCCGCAGTGCTGTTAGGCTCACACAAAACACACCGCCTTATTTCCATTCACCTACCTGTGTGTGTGAGAGAGAGAGAGAAAGAGAGAAAGAGTTTTTAATATGGGTACCAAATGATGGCGTGTCGACTAGAATAAACAACAACAGCCTGCCTCCACCGTCCTGCAATTCTTCGAGCTAAATAAAGACAGAGATCTTTTAATAAACTGATTTCTAAATAAAGCACCCTCGACGTCACCCGATTCACACCTGTCTGAAGGTTAGTTTTCATCTTTAAATACAAGAAAATGAACTAATTTAGATCTGAAATAGATTAAATCAGCAGGCATCTTTTTTTTTTTTTTTTTGCCTGACTGTCAACGTGTTGTTGAAGTAGAGTGTATTCCTCAGAGACGTATCAAAGCTCGTTCTTCAAGAAGCTACTGGCTTTCTTTGGCTTCTGCCTTAGTTTTGAAAAGTTTGTTAATTTACACTATAATGGTAGGGTGGCTTGTGCACCACGTCGACACAGTTAATAATTCAAATCAAGAAAGGGTTGCACAGACCACTGGCGTTTGATGTCTCGCAAGAACAACTCACAAATTCATAAATGCAATCTGCATCCTCTGCTGAAAAATTTAGTTTCATTTATTTTGGATCCTCTCAAGCCCGTGCTTGGTATTTTCTTTCCTTCCCTGCATAATTTTTTATATATATATATATTTTTTTCAGTTCATCGAATGAAGGCCTTTTGTTTTTCTGCTATTCAGACATATTTTTTTTACTTATGTCTGCCCAATTGAATTGCCTGCTTTTCTAGTAGTTACCAAAGCAGAAGCACTCCAACGGCGGGATCAGACCCCCTGTGAGAGGAGTTTTTCCTCCATAAAGGACGGCTTCTGCCTCTGAGACCCGTCACAATGCCACACCGCTCAGTGTGGGAGCCGCAAATGCAGAACAATGTCTGTTTACTCAGCCCTTCTCTAACCGCGTTAAAGCGCAACTCGGCCTGTGCGTCTCACTCCTGTGATCCTAATCCCTGACCCCCGTACCCCACCGACCACCCCAACACTCTCTTACACACACACCTGCATCTTAAAAGCGTAGCGGCAGGTAGTCCTAAACTGAAGTGGTCCAAGAAGGACAAACCTTATACTTTTGGGATTTGGGCACAGCAACTGTGCGGGAAATGCACAGAGTCAGGGTAAACACGGGCCCGCTTCGGTGGCTGTTGAGGAGCTGCAGGGATAGATGCGCTTTGTTTGGGTTGCGGCGGTGACCCTCGCTCCCCGTGTCACACTGAGGCAGATCAGCCAGTTTATAAACCGTGTGTTAAAATTCACTCGAGCGGCAAACCACACCTGCTACAGCGCTGGCTATCGAGCGCCTTCGGGTTTCTGATATCCTGTAATAAAACAAAAAAAAAAAATTCTAAATATTATAGAAAATAAATTATTATATATAATAATATTTTATAGAGGTTTTCTATTTTATAAAATAATAATATAATTAGATATTTTATATAATGTTTTAGATTTGTTTGTTTTTATTTAGTTTGTTAAAAAAATGTTTGCTTTATGCTTTTACTATAAGATTTTAAATGTATTGTCTGTGTATACTTTGTGTATACTTTCTACACTATTTATATATTTATATTGTATTATTTTTGTTGCTTTAAGTAAAAAATATTATATATGAAATGTATTTAAATGTTCCACACACACACAAGTACATTTGAACATACGTGTGAACATATGTGTGTGTGTGTATATATGTGTATATATGTATATAATGTATATATAATATATATATATATATACATATACACACACACACACACACACACACACACACACACATATGTGTGTGTGTGTATATATATATATATATATAAAATATACCCATGTATACACACATCACACATACTTTTTTATGTTTAAAGTCATAAAATAATAGCATTAAGTAAAAATAATATCGGTATGTTTGCAAATGGTTTATAAATAGCAAATTACTATTTATACTGTACAGTTATGCTCACATTTACTTTAATAACTGTTTCACTGCTAGTTTAATCAATTAATTTGTAATTTCTGTTCATTTGTAATTCATATTTTCATGTTTCACTAGAAGAACATATTTAGGTTTGAAACATTTCAAACCTTTTTTTTTTTGTATTGACCAAATTATTTATTTTTCATCAAGGATGATTTGTCAAATTTGTTTTACACTGAATTCTTAGAATATATATATAAATAAATAATTAATAAATAAATAAATAATTAATATATAAATAAATAAATAATTTGGTCAATACAAAACAAAAAGGTTTGAAATGTTTCAAACCTAATAAATATATATATATATACTGCAAAAATCTCCTGGGATTTTAGTAAAATAGTGCAGATCCTCCATATTGTTTTTTTTTTTTGTTTTTTTTGTATGTAAATTGAATCAGATGTCAGTCAGACTATTTGTGTGATTATTATTATTATTCGTTTTTTTTTTTTTTTTTTTTTTAAGGGTGATTTAGTGTGTGATGCATTCAGTCCATAAGCAACAGCATGTCAGGAGCACTCCAGGCCCTCTGAGAGATATTGAGAGTGCTCTCTGGACATGCAGAGCTTTTTACCAAACTGTTTGTCTCATAAATAAAGTATGGGTCTTCATTAGGAGAGGGCACCCACTTTAAAGCTGCCTGAACCAGAGGCACGTCGGCCTGAAGAGAGCCTGAAGTACAGTAGGAGGGAGCAAAGCAGCCAATTTAAAGGCATTTAAATCAGAGATGTCCCAGAGCCCACGAGCGTTGACTAAACCTTAATCAAAGAAGTGCCCGGCTGTTTATGAAAGCCAAGGAAGTGTGCAAAAGAGGTTTTTTTTTTTTTTTTTAAATGGTGGAAAATAAAATACCTAAGGGTGTAATTCTGTTGTTTGCAGTAACATTTAGGATAGATGAAGGATTTCGGAAGATTTAGTCACCCTAAGAAAATTTAATTGCAGACAGTTTATGGAATGACCTCAAAATCTATTAATTAATCAAAATGAGTTTTAACAGAGTGTCCGATATAAACAAACAAGCCGAGAGAAACAGCGTCCGTAAGGAGCAGAGCGGTGGCCTTTGAATACGCAGCAGCCGCTGTGGCAGCGGATCGATGGGGCAAAATGAAACCAGCTCATTAGGGATTGATTTCAGCAGTGTTTAGATAAGCAGAGTGGGTCGGGGCCTGGCCCCTGGGGCCCTCACCAGGGCCCAAAGTTCACGCAGAGCCAGGTAGAGAGTGTCTCTGCAGGCCATCATCTTTATTAGCACCCAGATAAGCTGATTAGGCCTTGTCAATCAAAGGTGCCAATGACTCAATCGAGAGGCCCTTCTTTTCTTTCTCTCTCTCCATCCTTTTTTCTCTTTTTCTTTTTTTTTGTGATAAATCATTGAAGCGACCAACAAAGCAGTAGCCATGGCGGCTAAGCTAAGCAGCCCTGCAGTTGTCACCAAGGCAGACGACGCAAAGACCCTGTGATGATGTGACGACTGTATTAAAGAGTACATCAATTTGTTTGAGAGCGGTTTGATTTTTTTTCTGCAGTGGTATTAAAAGAGCATACGAGGGGGGAGAGGCGTCATTGTCGTCGAAGGCTTTACGGAGAAGCTGAGCGTGCCCCCGATAGAAATAAATAACGAAATAAATGATCGAATAAAGAAATAAATAAATATGTTTTGTAAACATGAAGAAACACTGCTCCTTTTGAGTGCGAGCACGGCTTTAAGACATGCTGTGTCAGTCCATGGGTGTCAGAGTGTCCCAGTAACAGACACGCGATTGTCTCCGTCTCTCCGTTTCACTCCCTCTACTTCTTTTTCTTTCTCCTCCATGTTATCGTTCTTTCATTTTCTTTCCTTCATCCCTCTCCTCCAGTCTTTCTGGTTGTTTTTTGCCATTTTATGAAACTAATAACTTCAAACGGAATTCCCTTTTTTCTTTGTGTTCATGGCCTTTTCTTCATTTAGAGAGTTGTTATTATGAAGAATCAATAATAATAGTACTAATGATAATAATAGTTGTAACAGCAACAAATTCAAAATGTCTAAATTATTTAAAAATGTCAACATGGAACTTACATCAGTTATTTACTGAAAAGTTGTTTTTATTTTAAATAATATTTTCAATTATCTATAAAAATAATATTTAGTTATATAATATAAAATGATAATAGTAAATGAATGAACAAAAATTGAATGTGTTTAATATTGTACTAAAATATTCTGTTATTATTAAATAATATGTTGAATAATATTTTCAACTAAAATAATATATTTAGAATATTTAGTTATATCATGTAAATATATATAATGGCAACAACAATAAATGAATTTAGATCTGTTTTATGCAGGGTAAATTTAAGTGGGTTAATGAAAAATGTCGAAATGAAATTGAATGCGTTCAATAATGTACTGAAAAGTTACTGTTATTGTTAAATAGTATTTTGAATAATCTCTTAAGCTAAAATAATGTATTTAGGATATTTAGTTATATTATATAAAGTTATAATAATAATAATAATAAATTAATTTAGAGCTGTTTTATGCTGGATAAATTTTAAATAAGATATCAGTGTTTATATCAAACTATATTCTATTTGCTATACAAGTAATATCTCCTCTGTAAGTAATTGTTTCATTGCCTTTCGTTATTTATTTCAGAGTGGCTGTTCCAGTTGATTTCCTTCATTGTATAGTCGTGTTTAAAGTTTCAGCACGTCGCTACTGTTCTCTCTTTAATGAGGACAATTTGGTGAAGTGGATTTCCTCGAGGTATAGCATACCAAATAACTTGGGTTTTTGTAGTTTGCTGAAATCTGAATGCTGTATTGTGTTTCAAAAAGAATATGCCGTTATTTGATAATTGTTTGATTCATGGAGCAGAGCCACAAGAGTTAAATATTTCAATAGCAGAGTTTGCAGATATGCAGAAAGGAGAACTTAGCTAGAGTGGATTTTCTAAAGACAATGGTGGGTTTTAGTGTTGTAATGAGGGCATTTCCTCATCGAAAATGTATGATTTTTTTTGGCTACAACTTAGGCCTGTACTTTAGAAGTTTGAACTTATGTTAGAGCTTATTAACTATGAATACACAATGTAAAGCATTGATTCAAAGAAATATGTATATAAGTGATGGGGTGTGTGAGTGCAATATAAGGTTTTCGACTCCGTAAATCTACCTACGGGTGAGCTGTTTATCGCGAACCCCCTCGGCGGATGAAAGGCGATGTAATAATGATTTTTTTCTCTCCTAATCGGGCCTTGTCAGCGAGGCGTCTTATCGTGGAGAGGAAAATGACACCGATACTATCGAAGAGCCCAGAGTCCAAGTTTGTGTCGCTCCCCCCCAATCACGCCGGACCCGGCCTCGCCGTATCTAGCGCCGCCACAAACGGCAAGCGGCGCTTTTTTCATCTGGACTTCAAAAACGGTCCCCGTCATTAAAATTTCACCCGCGTTCGGCTGCAGGGATCAGCCGCTCCGGAGCGAAAATGGGATGTGGGAGAGGAGGCTCGCTAAATGTGCTAATTCTGTCCTCACATGTTTACGGCTTAATTTTAATCGGTTTGAGCGAGGGAGGAGGGAGGGGTTGTTGGGGGGGCTGAAAAAAAAAAAGCCTCACATTGCAATAAATCGCCATTATCTTTGACACCGAAGGACTCAGCTGTTCCAAGGATTTTGGGGTGTGTGTGCAACAGTATTATATAAAGACACACAAAAGTGTTTACGCTTGAATTGCGGTGCACTCACTGATTTCCGCACATCTAGACAAAGGGCCGAACTTTCACAATGGCAAAGCCAGGCTCTTAATGCAAGAGCTGAACCAACAAACTTGACTAGCTGGTGTGTTTGTGTTCGCATCTATCTGTCTCCGGGATTGCCGATAGAGAGTGCAGGTGTCGACTTGTTGATGTATTCTAATCGGTATTACGATATTTGCTCATGTTAAGTGCGATCATTGACTGTTGAGTCGCCTAATGTATTTTGAGAGTTTTTTTTCCATTGGGGTGATGGGGAGCAGATCCATTTTTCTAGATAAACTATTGAGTGACAGAAGGAGAGGTAAGCTTCCCACTTTTTGAATAAGCCTCTCCAGCAACACTTGCCAACAGCTAGATACATCAATATCTACAATATCCTCAGGATTGAGTTCAAACTAAAGTATGAGGAGAGCAAAATAAGTTTAATTTGTATGATTGAAACCCAGGAAAGAGTAAAACATGTATAAATATGTAGGGGAAATATGTAGAGGCAATTACAGGTCATAACATAAAATGAATGGTAACACTTTACATTACAGTATCTATGATTTGCATATTACTTAATTCTATAATATTTTAAATTATTTTTTATTTTAATTAAATTATTATTGTTGTTAAGTACATGTACTTCATTATTATTTCTGTATTTACTATTTACTACTGAAATGGACAATAGAGCACTGTAATGTAAAATGTGACCAGTCTTATTTTTTTTCTAATATTAATGCCGCAAAATATATTTGAAGTAACTTGTTGTCAGAAAGGGAGAGAGAGAGAGAGAGAGAGAGAGAGACAAAAAATGCATTTTAATTTCAGATCATATGTGTCTATTTATATCAGACGCGCACAAACAGTCTTTCATTGACCTTTGGTTGACGGAGAGAGAGTGAAAGAGGGCACTCGAGCTGGATGGCGTTAAATAAAACTGTTTTGGAAGGAAATGGAAGACAAAAGCGAATACCCAGGACCCCCATGGGCGCTTCCTCATCGGCCGCTTTAAAGAGCTGGCACATCTGAGGTGCCGCAATATCAAAAAACAGCAGAGAGAAAAAGTGAAATGAAGTAAAAGGAAAAGTGGAGAGGGGGGAAGAGAGAGTGGCAGTACCTTGTCACTGCGGAATGAGGATCATAAACGGTAATTGTGTGATGGGAGTGACACGCTGATGACAGCAGATTGATGGCAGTTGAAAAGCAAACGTAATTCACTAAGGAGTCGCAGAGAGTTGGGTGGCTGAGATTAAGAGAGGAAACTAGTCAGACTGAGCTCTGAAAACACAGGCAGAGTGGGTACAAGAGGGCAGCGTTTTAGGCTTCACTTGTGCTTCCAGTTTTGTTTGTTCTTGCTTTATTTACGTCTCTCAGTGCATCGGACCAGAAACAGTCCTACTCAGAGTATACCGCATTATTATGAAATTGTTTGTTGTTTTTTGTGGATAATATTTCTTCTAACCCTGATAAATTTTTTTTGACATTGCTAAACATTTGGATTTTAGTCATTATAGTAAAAATGACAAAGCTTTGTTTAGATATAGGAATAGATCCATGAAAGCCAAAAACTCACATTAGGGGAAAAAAAACAAAAACAAAAAAACATTTATATATATATATATATATATATATATATATATATATATATATATATAACGAAAACTGGTTTGCTTTTACTTAGCAATAAGATTTAAGATTTGAAAGTAAAAATTTAACATTAGGTTTATTATATATATAAACAAAAACTGGTTTGCTTTTACTTAGCAATAAGATTTAAGATTTGAAAGTAAAAATTTAATCATTAGGTTTATTATATCTCTAAATTTCTAAATTATTTCATTTTTATTATAATATTTATTTATTTATTCTTATACTTTTACTATATAAAATTAGATTTATATTACAATTATAATTTAACTTATATAAATATGTAATTTATTAAGTGTAATTATTACAGTAATTTAATTTATTAAATATAATTTATATTTAAATGTCATTTTGAAATATAGTTCATTACAATTATTGTCATAGTTTTTTATTTTTATTTTGGAGCAGTGGAAACAATAGAAAAAGTCCTGCATGTTGTTGTGACAACCAAATCTTTATAGCAACAGTTAAAATAAAAACATATTTCAACTTTGAATATTTCAATTATAAAGTATTATTTTATTATTATTATTGTGATAATTATTTTAATTTTCAGCAGAGGAAAAAAAAATCAAATATTTTGCAGCATTTTTTGTTCAAACATCTTTTTCCATATTGAGCAACAGTGTATTTTTCATTCACTTTAGATGTCATGATGAATGTTAAAACAGTCAGTTTTACTTTTTATTAGCAACTTAATATCTGTTAATAACAATATTGGCTTCATCATCGTAAGTTTGAACAGCTGCTGGACCTGCTTTGTTATGGATAGTTAACCCAGCAAAGATAATCTTATTTGTTTTCAGATTAAATATAGCTCAATGTGTGACGCTTAGTGCATCTCAACGCTGACCACCCCACGGTTTGCAGAACGTATAAAAAAAAAAAAGCCCATCATTAGCGCTGTCCGTCTGTCCCTCTGCGGCTGCTTGTGTCACACCGTCCCTCAAAGTGGCTTCCTCCTCGGCGGGCCGCGCCCTGGGCCGGTGCGGCCGCGGGCTCAGGACGCCCACTGAACATGAAACGCATCGCCCGATCTGTCAGCTGGAGGCTCCATCTGTCAGTCAGTGGGACAGCTTCACTTTTGTCTGGGGAGGGAGCCGGGCAGATACAACAGGGGGGCTGCCGTGTACCCCATTTTGCGTTGTGGAGGAAATCCTGCTGCCATCGTCCTGACATATTTAATAATAGTTTGCAAGACTGAAGCAGACTCTTTTTAAGGGACATATCGCTGCCACCTAGGGTGCTCAATGCATTTAATTACTATACACACCATCTGATTATTTCATTTTGTAAGTTTTAGAAGTATTATTTTTCTTTTTAAAATATATAGATCAATATTGCACCTCAAAACTTATTTTTTTGCTGTGCCTGTTGTCTTGTGCAGTTTGACTGTCATATAAATGAATCTGCCTTTTGATAAATTATAATAGAGTGGAGAGTGGAGGCTGCAGTCTACAGTTTGGCAGATAGGCTGCGCCCTTGAGCCACCGTAAAAAAGGGCGAGCTCAAAAAAATCGTCTCCACACTGGGGGACAAGAGGCCTCCACCACTCAGCTCGAGTCTTTGGATGTTTCTCCTGGTGCTGAAAGTTCCTGAAAAGATAAGCTTTGCTCACAACTCTAGGAGCTCATTTGAGTTTTATTTATTTAGCACAGTGTTTTTATGTGTGTGTGTTTGAGAAAGAGAAGCAAGCGAGAACGAGTGTGTGTGTGTGCAGTGCTGAATCCCTGCTGAGAGCATCAGTATTTTCAGATCTGTTTGTAGGGGCGATACTGAACATCAGCAGCATGATATTTCAGCTATTATTATTCACCCCTTAAAAAGACCCGACTGGATTTGTCACATCACCTATGATGTCAATTTGAATTTAACAAGATGTTGATGCTCTTTGGAAAGTTTCACATTCATTTGTAAATATCTCAACCCTTTTTTTTTTTGTCACTGTGTCCATATTTGATACTGAATTCTTTAGAATAGGATACAACACAGTCAAGGTTAATTTACTTTGAGTGTTGAACAAATGATTTGTAGTCTTAGTACTGGGCTTAAGTGGTTTGATGCCTTGACTCCCAGTCATAATCATATTGAAAATAGGATCAAGGGAAATCTTTTTTGTTGTGCAGAAATCTTTTTGTAAGAGGGGCCATGCAATAAAGATCATTCATATACTGTGTTAACCTCTAAATTCCAATTGAATTTTTTATGAATACATGTTGAATTCAAATTGATCTAAGTGTAGGTATGTTCTATTATTGTAGGAATGTATTTCATAGCAGCTGAAATGACATCTTCACATTTGTGCATCATCTTAATCACTCTTTACATCTTTAAATTAGAGATCGATGTATTTTCATACATTGTTTTAATTCATCCTTCATCCTTTGTTAGATGTGTCAGGAGTCTTCATAGTGTTATTTACCTAATTTAATTTGCTCTTTTTTGTGATATATATTGTGTAATGGTTTCTTTAGCAGTTAGATCCCTTTCAGTCTTTAAAATAAATCAATAATGCACAAGTGCAATATCTACTATGCTGAATTTGTACAGAATGCTACTTTTAAGGCAAGACACCCCAGGTGAATAGAGTAAAAAAAACAACAACTAATAGATATCACCATACTTCCCCAGGTGATTGATTGATTGCATTAAGAATTGCAAAAAAATTTTGTATTACAAGTTTTCTCAAATGTTATGTTTAAATATGTAAATGAGGCATTATCTAATTAAATATGCCACCATTTGCTTAACATTTCAGAACAGAAATCTGAATATTGGACAAAGCCAGGTTCACAATTCTTTTTTTTTTTTTTTTTTTTTTTTACATATTAGATTCAACTATTTTTACAGAGGGGATTTTGGGTGTCTCTTTTTATAACTCCATAAATGAGAAATTACTGTCAACAGCAATAAAAATTAATTTTTGCCATGTTTTTAAGGGTAAAATGTATAAAATCAGTCAAATAATATATGTGCAAACAACAAACCTCTCTGTGAAAACCTTCAGATATAGATGGGAATAAAACTGTAAAGTTTGGAGGAATAAAACTTTTGGTGTATTCTTTACTGAAGTAGAGATTTCTGGCTCAGTGCATGAGAAAAAAACACATTTTGAGAAAATGGCCTTTAAAGATTTGCATTGTAATTCAAATCTACAGACACAACAAGATAAAGTGCAATAAAATAAATACTTAAATGTGTATTTTGGATATTTTTTTCCACTAGTCTGAAACAACATGTTATGTAAAGCCAAATGGCCCAAAATCTCAAAATTGTAGCCCAAAATCTGCATAAAAAAACAAGGATTTGCCTTGACGTGTCCTGTCTTAATGAACTGAATAAAAGACTGAAGAAAGAAGTCATATATTATATTGTATTTTATTATAATTTTATATAATTTAAGTATTGTATTATAGTTTTTATAATTTATTCTAAACTTATATATATATATAAATAAACTCTAATCAGTTATAATAAAATATAATGTATACATTTCTAGTTAATTTTTAATTTAATTTTAATTATCAATTAGGTTTTTTTGTTTTAATATAAACAAGTTTAATTTCATGCATATATAAATGTTTCTTTATTTTTGTTATTATTTTTTATTTTTATTATTTTGTTATTAATTTTATTTCGTCTGATTAAAGAGAAGTCAGACCATTTGTATTGCTTTTTTAAACTGATCTCATTATAATTGTTTTTAATGAAATCTTTTCATATTTTATTTAGTTTGGGAGATTTTGTGAGGCATTTTAAGGTTGTTTTCATGGTATAGATTTTCGTCCCGTGTTCTGCTAACTTGTATTCATCAACAAACCCATAAGGCTGAGTTGCCATGCATAACCGCATTGACCATGGTGAGGTGATTTCTGAAAAATCTCACACAGAACGCCCAATGCCATCTGCTGCTGCATACTCATTTCGATTACACATGAAAAAACGCAATCCCAAGTCCTCAGCCTGCCAGAGATTGCCAGCTTCTTTTCATGATCGACTCAGATAAAAATAGTCAGGAAAGAAGTCTTGAGACTGCCAAATGACAGACAAATTAAGTATTGCATGTATGTGTTGTATCATAAAATCATTTCAGAATATTCCCAAGATTCTTATTACTTCAACCAATGCACACTAGACTAAATGCTTTCAGTGCAAGATGTTTGGCTAAATCCTGTAGTAAAATGAGAGGATGGAAAGAGAGAAGTAAAGATAATGTGATCTATTTGGAGTTGCTTTAGCATCCTGGGCCACCTGGAATTATTTGGGCCAAACACAGCTCTGTCCGTCTGGGCTCTGCCTGTCCTAGAGGACTGCATTGCACAGAAGCTACCTCTTCAGAACTCACACCTGATCACCACGTTTATGTCCATCTCTCTTCCTCTCTCCCAGTCTGTCTCTATCTCACTCACCCTCTTTTAACTTCCTCCCTCCCAGCGGTCCTGCCCCGTCCTACTTAACTCCGGTCCATCCTGCCCTTTGATTTGTGCTACTTAGCCAGCCACAGATCATCTGCACACTTCACACACTCTGTTTCTCTCACATCCTCTTATGTTTACGGGGATATGTTTCACAAACAGATATTTAGTGAACAGTCACACATGCAGTTCTTCTCCGCTTATATTAGATACGATACAGTGCATTCAGATTAGTCACTTTTACTTAAATTTTTTATGTTGCTCTTATTATCATTATTCTTATGATTGAGACTGTGTCTAGGGTGTTGTGTTCTAATAACATTGTTTGATTAGTAAGATTTCCTTAAAGGACACCACATGAAAAGATGGTGCATTGGTACATAAGCATACCATCTGTTTTACTTTTGTAAACTGCAACGGCATAGTAAAGTATATTTTTGTAAAGGATGACAGAAAGGATAAAATAATCTGCTGCTTCCCCATTATGTGAAAGGTATCAAACACCTGACGTGTTTTCCATCTGGAAATATGCCTAGGCCTTCAGTCCTAATGTTAACTGTAAGTGATCCAAATTAAGAGTAGCATACAGGGACCCATTGCTCTGTTGATTACTTGTGCAGCCTAACAGCTCTGTAATGGCTCAGTTCATGCTGTTCTTGTTACTGAGAGAGAGTCTCATTGCTCAATTTACTAAGCACCCGTAGCCTTTCTTTATCTCATGTAAAGTCACAGAACATTCTTATGGAGCCATTTGAAGCTTGTGAAATCATTTAGGTGAGACATTAAGGTAAATAATCTTATATGGATTTAAAATATGGAGTCTTAAACCTTTGGAAACTTGTCATATGAAGCTTGTGGAAAAAAATTAGGGAGCCATCTTTAGGGAGTCATCTTAGGGAGTTATTTTGATGAGTCAACTTGGTGAGTTGTCTTATATGGAGTCATCTTTTGGATTAGTGAAGCTTGTGGAGTCGTCTTAGGGAGTCATTTTAATGAGTCAACTTGGTGAGTCGTCTTATACAATATACTATGTATAAGAAACAATATAATACAATATAATGTTTATATTGTTTAATATTGAGTCATTTTATGGACTCATGTAAAGCTTGTGGAGGCATCTTAGAGAGCCATTTTGATGAGTCAACTTGATGAGCCATCTTGTATTAAGTCATTTTATGGAGTCATTTATAGCTTGTGGAGGCATCTTAGGGAGTAATTTTGATGAGTCAACTTGGGGAGCCTCTTATATGGAGTCATTATATAGAGTCATTTAAAGCTTGTGGAGGCATCTTAGGTATCATTTTGATGAGCCAACTTGATGAGCCATCTTGTATTGAGTCATTTTGTGAAGACATCTGATGAGTTTGGAGTCATCTTAGGGAGTCATCTTGGCGAGTCATCTTATGGAGCCATTTGAAGCTTGTAGATTCATCTTGGATGGTCATCTTAGTAAGTGACTTAGGAAAGCGGTGAAGCTTGTGCAATCATATAAAGTCATTTGAATCTGATGGAATCTTTTGAAGCTTGTGGAGTTGTATATAATGCAGTCATTATACCTATGTAATGTGTAAAAACATCTGCATTACTACTGATTAGTTTCTAGATTATTAAAAATGGAAAATAGTTGAAGTAATTATTTTCGTCTCTTTGTGCTACGGTCCGAGAACAATGTCATTGATTTGATCCTGTGTGTGAAAATAACTGGCTTTTTCACTAGAGAGGCTAACTAATTTTTCCATCAAGCTAATACAGCATTAGTGTGGTTTTAAGATGGCTGCTGTGGTAATTAGTGAATTGCTTTGAGTGGGCCAGGCTGGGCTGAGAGTAGGTAAGAGATGAAAAAAGAGGGCAGAAAGGCTGTCTGTTTCATACTCTGATGGAGGTTATATTTTCTGTGACAACTGGACCACAGTAATCAAAATGTGTTAATAATCCCTTCAAAGGGATGGCGCAGCATCAGTGGGGCCTCAATGAGTCTGAATCCCCTTGTTAGCTGCAGAGCTGGATGCTCCACCCTCCCCAACCCGAATCAGCCTCAATTACAAACACTGCCGCACATGAGAGAACACTGCTATTGTCAACACATGCACAGACATACATGATAACACATTCATTTGCATAAACATATGAGCACACATGCAAACACACTGATTAGATTTTTAAAAAATGTTTTTGAAAGTCTCTTAGGCTCACCAAGGCTGCATTTATTTGATCAAAAATACAGTAAAACAGTTAGACTGTGATATATTATTACTATTTCAAATAACCAAATAACCGTTTTTAGTAATTTGTTCATAGTCACATGATCCTTCAGAAGTCAGTTTGATTTGCTGATTTGTTGCTCAAGAAACATTTCTTATTATTATCAGTGTTAAAAACAATTGGGATACCTTTTTTTTTTTGGTAATATTATAAATGGTTTTATTGTCACTTTTGGTCAATTAAATACTTCCTTGCTGAATAAAAGTAATACTTTCTATTAAAAAATAAATAAATTACCAAACCCAAACATTATATATATATATATATATATATATATATATATATATATATATATATATATATATATATATATATATATATATATATACATATATACATTTTTTTTTTTTCACATCCAATCAATTCCCAATGGATAAAATCAAGTCTCGTTTTACATATTTGTTGAATGTTGTTTCACTTGGAAATATGTCACATTATGGAGGTACAAGGAAATGTCTATAAACATCTACACATTAACAGGTATCAACTAGCATCCTGCTTGCTCTGTTGCTGCCATATTATGTTGATCCAACCGCCCACAAATGATCCCAGTGGCCAAAGGTTCTTCTTTCGGCTCCAGTGATCATTGCATATTGTTACTCTCACCAGCAGAAGCCTCTTATTTGCCCTTTGGGTCTTCTTGATCAGACATGATAGTCTTGGCATATTTACTTTATCACTCCATAGTGAGCTCTGTTTAAACGACCCACTTAAACCGAGCCAGGCTCACAGATCAGGGAAACACGTTCAGTAAACATTACGACAGATTTGAGAGTGTGTAAGACTGACCTGTGGACATAATACTTTAATCTCCTCAAACAGAGCGTCTTCCTAACATGGTGCCCATTCCCCCCCAAAGTCTTGAATCGGGAGTGTGTGTAGAAGAGTTCACGAGAAAATGCCCGAATGGAGAATGTTTTAATCATAGAGCTCAACAGAAGTCGGGTAATAAACGTCACTCACTAAGCCCTGTGAACGCAGCTCTCTCTCTCTCTCTCTTATTCTTTCTCTCTCTCCCTCACTGTCAAACTTGCCATTATGCAGCCCATTAGCTGAAAGGCTAGGTAGAGACCTAAGGTGGCCCTGAGGGTTGAAAACCGAGTAGAATCTTCCAGTCACATCACATCCAGCACGATGCAAACACCTGTCTATCTACTCACATGCTCTGCAAATCAACCCCAACGCAGCAGCCCCCTCTGATTGATGAGTGTCTTTGTTGTGTTTGAAGTTGTGAGGTGCTTTTTTAAAGCTAATTAAAACAGAGCGCTGTTTTCTGCAGTTGAGCGCCTGCCGTTGTAAGTTTAGTTAAGGAGAGTTAGAGGCTGGAGGTGAGCCTGTTAAATATACATGGGTGCAGGTGAAAGGCCACATCTGATCTGACCTTAGAGCAGCTCTGTGGTTCTCTCCAGGGACCTCTGTGTCTGCTGCACAGGGCAGGACTGGAAATACTCAATAATGTAAAAGACGTGTTCAATTAGGACCTGTCCTCTATGGCACCATGTTCTTCGATGAAACAACCCATTTTACTTCCATAACATGACATGTCTGAGTGAAACAGAAAAATGTAAGGCAAGCCTTGATTTCATCACCATATTGGTTAGGTAGACTATTAGATTTTTAAAATGAATCACTAGTGGTTGATATTGAATATTTGAATCAAATCATTTAATAGATAATCTTCAGTATATATCAAAAATAATTTTCATTTTTTCATACTGTATATTATAAGTATAAAGTAATGCCCAAGTTTAGTTTTAAATTTAGTTTGCCTAAAGTTTTTTGCTTTTTAATTTATTTAGTCAAAACTATTTCGGCGTTTATCATTATTGCCCATTTATCAAGAGATTACATATAATGGACGTGTTGAATTTGAATATAGGCCATTTATCGGTTATTGGTGTAGCATGAAAATAATTTCACCCCAAAAAAATTTATATCAGTGCATTCCTAATTTTATCTATTGATTTGTGGACATTATAAACCAGAGTTTGCAGTTTAACATCTCCTCTACTCAAAACGCAGACCCTGTTTGGTTAAAACTTGTGTACTTTTTGACATCAGATGAAACACTAAAAAAAACAAAAAGAACTTTCACTGTTATTAGTTTCACTCAAACCATCCTTGTTCACATTACTTAAAAACTCATGTAACTACATGAACTTAATTTAACGGAGTTAAATTAACTAAAAAAAAGACTTGTTGGATTTACTTAAAAAAGCAGTGTCAAGTGGGTTCCATGCAACTATATTGTTGTATGAACAAAAATAAATTCAAGTAAAGCTGACAATACTCATTTCTAGTATACTAAAAAAAGAGTATTGTCAGCTTTACTTAATAAGTGTTTGTTCAGTCAACTTAACATTGCTGAGTGATATGCACAAATTAATTAATTTGTTCAAATTACTCAATATAGTTGCGTGGAACCCACTTGACACTGCTTTTTTTTTTTGGAGTGAAGGAAAGTTTATGCAAATGATTATGCAGATGATTTTGATTAAACATTACAAACTAACATTTTTCTTCTTTTAAATAATCTGCACTGCTGAGTCCAGCCAAAAAAAAAAAAAAATATATATATATATATATATATATATTCAGGTTGATTTTATTTTTACAGTGACCATGTAAGTTTTAGGAGTTTAGTTCTGTTTTATGTTCGTATGCACATCCAGGCCCATATGCAGAAGGCTGTACGTGTTTGTATGTTTACCGTGCCTCCATGCGGCGCGCCGTGCAAGGCTAACGCCTCACTCTGTCCCTCTGAAAGTTGGCTTCAAGCACTGGAGGACTCATTGACTTTCTAATGATCACTGGTCAGCCTGCACGAGTGCCAGGGGTTTAGCCCATCCGCACTACTCAGATATTGACTGAACACTCGGCTCCCTCTTTTCACTTCGGCCTGCCGGCTCTATGTCAAAATCTATTACCGCAGCTTCAACGCTGCACGCAGACAAGAAAAGAGAGAGACGGATAGAGTTTTTAGTTTTTCTCCTTCTCTTATCCTCCGTGTTGGCCTTTCCTCTGGATCCACCTCCTCTGCTTTGTCAAAGAGTGAGGGTAACCCCTGGCAGAAGATCATCCAGTAACTCAGTAGCGGATGACATATCGATCGAGTTCCTGTTTGGGCAGAGCGCTAGGCCTTTCTCTGTTCCTGGTCCCACACATTTCCACTAGGATGGCTCTCGCTAGCTCTCTGACCCCGCCGTGCTCTATTGTCGATGTAGATTTTCTTTTTTAATGCAATTCTGCCTTTTTCATTTTCATGTTTCCCACATAGTAGCGTGAGAGTCTACAGTTGATGTCTCTGAAGACGTTCGTAGTAGACTTTTATGAAAATTATTTACTTCCTGCCAGACCGTTGCATCATGTTCCGGGTGCAAATTCAAGGACGTTTGAGCTTAACCTCATGATATGGTGTAAAGGAAACACACCTCTGGGAGGTGCTAGGCCTTGCTGTTATACTCTAGGGAGGCTAAAGCTAAGCTAGCAGTCTCCAGAGAGGGCTGTCGAGGAGGCGCAGACTCGAGGTGTGTTTGTGACAAGTGTCAATGTGATTTCCTCCATCTTTCTCGGCTCTGAATGACATGGCTAATTTTTTTTGTTATTTATTTCAATAATGGGCCAAGAGACGGAAAGGAATAACAAAATGACAACCAACTTAAAAGCACCCGAGGGCACATGCCAACACGTCACTACAGTGACACTTTCCTCCGCCTCTCATGACGGCTTCTGTCTCGACAGGTACCACACACACACACACACACACACATACACATGTTGCCCAAACCCTCAGGCCCTTGAGATGGCAGGGGTAGCATGATTGTGTTTCTATGTTATCTGTGATCTCTGCTTACTAGACAAGCAGGACCCAAAGCTAAACCCAATCAGTGCCTGTTGAGAAGTGTGTGTGTATGTGTGTGTGTGTGTGTGTGTGTCTCACAACGAGAGAGTTTGCCAAGGACACGGTGCACAGCCAGGGGCTTCAACGGTGCGATGGTAACTTTTAGACAGGATTTTGGACAGTGCTTGGTAGCATAAATGTCAAAATTTGAGGCAACAGATCCTCATCTGTTAATTAAAAGCCATGATCATGATCAACAGAAGGAGTATCGTTTCCTGTTATTGATGTTATTCTCCTTGAATCTATATGTTTCGCATTGGAAGAATGGCATGAAGTATATTCATTTGTAGCATTTAAAATGATTGATTTTTATTGCAAATTTTATTACTCTTGAGTTTGCCATGAATATGGTATGAATATTTTATTGGTGCTGATATGGCGTTAAATAAATAAATAAATAAATATGATTGATTTTAGTTTTTAATGTTTCATTTATGTTATTTATTTTTAATATATATTTTTTCTTTTCTTAATATATATATTTTTAATTTATTTGGACAAAATTGTATAGAATTAATTATAGAACTAATAATTCTAATAATATAATTAATTTTTATAATTTTTTAAAAATATATTTGGATAAAATGGTATAGCATTTTAATTATTTTTTATATTTTGTTTTATTTTTGATTTATTTGGGAAAATTTTTTATAAAATTTGAATATCGGCCATTCACGGTTATCGACCATTAAATGGAAGTTGCAATTGTCTTTTTTTCTTTATTTTGACATATATCTGCCAGCTAAACACGTTATTAGAAAAGAGATGTCGCTACAAGAGTGAGGGGAAGTTAATTAAATTAAAGATTACGAGGGCACATAAATTAAAATGTGCACGGATAAATCATTTAAAATAAATACTGCAATACTCCATTAAAATTTTGATTTCATGGTGACTTTAAGCGAGCATGGTGACATCAGTCGATAAGGTTTTAGAGGCGGATCAAATTATTATATTTCAATGAAACTTTTCAGACAGAATTTTTTTCTTTAGAATAACATTCACTGTTGATGTTATTGATAACGATCATCAGAAGTAGTATCATTTCTTGTTGATGTTATTCTACTTGCATGTATATATTTTGCAATGGAAGGGGGAGATGAATATACATTCCCAAAATGTCAGTCCCCCAAAGCCAGACATTAATGCCAAAACTCAAAAAAGTCTTTGTTTAGTATTCTCAAAGGTGGATCAGGGGCCAGATGGGTAACGCATTGTGACAGAGGTGATGTCTAAATTAATCATTCATGCTCTCTCACATGGCTGTGTGCTAAAATATTAATGGTGGAATAAATTTGATTCGGGGCCTGTGATTAGAGGGGTGCCCAGCACCGGCATGTTTATTTATGCCCTAGAGAGCAGCTGCAAGGGTCACACTTATCCTTCTACCATACATATACCTCAGTCCAACGCATATATATATATATATATATATATATATATATATATATATATATATACACATCTGGCTATGTACATGTGCATACGCATGTGTGTGTGAGAAGTGGGAGACTCTGATATGTATTATACATTATAGAGCTGATCATCATGGAGATGCTTGTTATGAATAATGTCAAAGGTGTTTTCATTGTTGTAGGGGTCTTTGTGTGAATAGCTGTTTGCTATTTCATGGTAGCTTTAGTCCTCCCGCCACTAGGTGGGGACATTTTAAGGCTGAAGATAGAGGTGGCTAAATATACAGGTGTCTGTGTCTGTGCTGTGTCCTTTTTAAAGCACATCTTGAGTTTATTATAACAAAATAGGCATGAATGGGCAGATTTTAGTGTAAAATGTATTTATGTGTACACATTTTTTTCCTAATGTACATTGTTGGATCATTCCCTGTAAGAGGAGGAACATGTATAAAGTTATAAAGTATAAAAATGTTGTTATTGAGAAGACTTAAACTGTTGTGTAAACTTTTCCTCTTTTTTTTGTCCATATAGTCACTCAAATAATATGAGGCTATAACAGTTTTTTTTTTCTTTATAATTATTAATATTATGCAGTTTTGTTAGTTTCAAATAATTGTATATTACGTCACACTACTGCTGAAACTTCTTGACCTATTATGTCAACTGTGAAGTTTCTTTTTTATTTAAATTAATGTTGTGTATGTGGTGTGTATGAGTGTTTTGAGTTGTTCTGTCAGAGTGTACAGTATTTCAGAGTGTGTTTATTAAGTGTCTGGTGTGGTTTTCTTGGAGACAGGGCGTGGAAGGAGAGAGAGAGGGAGTGAATGAATGAATGATGTGTGTAGTGTTTGTGTCCTAGAGGCACTTTCTGTAATGGAGTGATGGAACATGACAGTCTCACTGATAACAATCAGGTGTTTATGTACAGAACCAGCAGGTCAGGGGAGGCTTTTATCTCTCTCTCTCTCTTTATCTCAGGCAGTGTGGAGCTGGTAATGATAAGTACTGTCTGGCCTTCAGGAAGAAATATGAGTTGTCCTGTCACTAAGTTTGAAAACGCACCACAGCTTTGTGTCTGTCTCAGACACCTCATCTACCACCATATGCTCTTTCTGTTTTTGCCTTTCAAACTTTTGGTTCATATGCCTTGCCTTCTTTTTCCAGCAAGTGATTTTATGAATTTAATATAATTAAATTAGTTAATTGAATGTAATATAATAAAATGTATAAGACATAATATTAAATTAAATTAAAATCAAATTTATTTATTTAGTTGGTGGGGACAGTGAAAATGTCAGGGCAGGTAAAAAAATTACAACTACCATTTTTACCACTATTTTTATTTTATTTTATTTTATTTTATTTTACGTTTTAAAACCTGAATATTGTGACAATACTCTTCCCATGTTATAGATAAAATTTACCCGGAGTAGGTTGCAGTAGCTTTTTCATGTCTTACTAGTTCGATCGTCCATGTTGTTTGAGTGTGACATTCCCCTCTTTTTGCCAGACTAATACAACTTTTCTGACACTAAAATATATCGCTCATGGGAGACACTTTTGGACTCTAATGTCACCCAGTGTTCCTGAGAGTAAATGTTTCGTTGCAAATACATGTCCATAGTTACATTTTCATGCACTATCAACAGTGTCTGCCATCAGGATGCCCATCCTATGTCTAGACACATGCGTATGCACACGTGGCGTAGTTAAAGGATAGATGGGCTGGTGATTGTAATGAAGGGGAGATGCAGACTGTCATAGGCTGTGTTTTCTTGAGTGGCAAGTTGCTAGGCATACACAAGCCTGGGCTGGACAGACAGGTCATTTTTCAGTGTCGGGAACTAGCATTACTTCTGTCACATACACACACACTCCCACACCTTATTCATTAAGCCAGTTTTAGCATATGCTTCCCGTGTGTGTCGGTGTAGTGTGGCAATTTAGATCTTTTCTTTTTTCTTTCTCTCATTTTCTCCACCCCTTCTTCCTCTCTCAGGCTTGTCGTAATGATAGCTAGAGGCCTGATAGTGGGGTCTGTCATTCTGTTTGACGGAGGGATGGTGAGGAAGTGTAATCTTGTGTCATATTTGCTAACTTGTTTTTTAGCCCTCTTGCTGTACTACTTTGGTTAACCTTATGTCTGAACGACACTGTTTTCGTAATGGGTTTCTGTCAAACCCTTTCTTGGATGATTATAAAGGGGTCGACAATAAGGATGCACAATGTGCCAATGTGCGCGAGTTTTGGGCCAGTTGACAGAAATGTCACTTCCCTATTTGAGCCCTTTGCTCTATTATGTACATATGCCATTATACCTTGCAAACGTTTTTCTTTTTCCAGCTAGTGTGTTTATGAATGTAAGAAAATTAAATCAATCAATTTAAATGTAATATAACATAAGATAATATAAAATTAAATGTTTTATTTTAAATTATATATATATATATATATAATATAAACATTTAAGCTCTTTTGTCCTTTTGTTCAGTGCATTTTATATCATATCTCTCTGTATTTTTTTTTTATTATTATATTTTTATTTTTTTCTATATATTGTATTTTATTTTTGGGCATATGGGTATATGGGCATATATTTAAATTTGTAGCTAAAGATAAACGTTTGTTTGGTGCTTTCTATATCTCATTCCTTACCTGTTTTTGACCCGCTTTCCCACTTCCCCCACTCCTGTTCCGCATTTCCATGCCACAGAGGCCAGCATGTTTGGTGTACGCTATTAGGGCGAGGTATTTTAATCTGGGCTATTTGTAAATGACAGCACAGGGGGCTCTGACAGGTGCTAATCGTTGACAGAAGAAGTAGCAGAGGAATGTTCAAGACCTCTTCTTGGCTTCGGTCCAGGGATACCTGCGAGGGCCTCCACCCCCCCCCCCTTTTTTTTTTTCTCCTTGGACCCAGTCTTTCACCTTTTTTCGTCATCCCCTTCTGCCCTGGTTAAAGTGTAAAGACAGTGTAGCAGTGCAGACTGCCTAGTTCATTATAATGGGAGTGTTCTAGTGATATGCCACATCACCAACTTTTAAGTGCAAAAGTTACATTTACTTGTTTATTTTTACTTTTAATTATTTTAAATTTACAAAACTTTTTTTTTTTTTCTTTTGTGCATGGTGACAGGTCGAAATGCCTATTGGAGTAATGGCTGCTGAAAATTCAAATAAAAATCACATAAATGCCACCTTGGTAAACATAAGAGATTTTCTCAAAAGCATTGAAACATTTTTACAGACCCCAAACTTCTCTTTAGTAGCAGTGGTTATTAGTTACTGGAGATTTAATACTAATTACAAATCAAGTAGCATTACTATTAGCAGGTCATTTCGTACACTGACCTCAGGTCCTTGATATATACAACATTGATCATGCCCTATGAAACAGCAATCTACATTTGCTGTATCTTGTTTTTCATTACAAATACAGGTTTCTGCAGTTCAAATGGCAGTCATTACAGATTGTGCCGGGCTTGGAAGCCGTGTGGGGGAGCAGTTTTGTATTTTTGGTGTGGATCTGCAAGTGTCCTGAAAGCTGTAATAACTCTATGCATCAACGAGGCCGCGTGACACCAGAGAGAGTGTGTGCATGTTTCCAGGTAGAGTGTGTTCACTGGACTTTGGCCTGTGGCATTGCTGTGGTTGCTGACGCCAAGAGCGGATGCAGCTCTGGGAGGTGTTCCGGCACTTCCTCCTCCTCAAAGCTCTCAGCATGTCCCGACAGGGCTCATTAAAGCCGACTTCAGCTTCATTTAATCCATTTTTTATATCTCAAAAAAAAAAAAAGTCAGCCATGATCTTAAATCTTTGCTAATTTAAGCTTTGGAGGAAGACGGACGACGATGCTGTGAACCTTGATGTTTTGAACGACATCTGAGATTTACATTGGAATTAGTTGTAGTGTATCAATGTCCGTGCGAGTCGGATCTTCCCAAATGGGCTTTCTCGTCTTCTGGACCCAGAGTTGGTCTTCCTCTTCATTCCTGGTGGGAGAATTATTAGTTTTTGCTTAATTTAGCATGGAGAAAAACACGACTCTCACCATTCCCTTTTAATTATACATCCCAGTAGTTCCACTTTGGGAAAGTTTGATTTGTACCACTGGTCTTGGTGCGCAGTTTCTCGGACCGCTTTTGGATCCCTGTGGTTCTCTTAAGATCAGATATGTCCATGCTAACCAACACAGTATAATCGCACAGAGCTTTCAGAATGTAATAGCATCTATTTCACATCGGTAACGGCTGTATAAATGTTTCAAAAACAGGCAGGAAGTACACCATCCCTTCAGTGCTGGGAGATGTTTTTGTTCCCTTCTCCGATAAAACCTACTCTCTTTCTCTTTTTGTACTGACTATATATGATGTGCAATGGTCGAAATATGTCAACCGGTAGAAATGTTTATATTATAGTATTGTGTGGTTTTAAAAAGCTGATACAAAGTTCATATTGCAAACCATGTCACATCCAGCGCCTCATTGATTATACTGGAAATGATTTAGGGCACCTACATACAGTACTACAGTTCTGATGGAGCATTATATTCCGACTTCTAACTAAGTATTTCAAAGAGACTCCGAACGTTGGTTTAAGAATACAACTTCAAAGCTGCATGATTCACAGATAGATGGTATTTATTTATTTTTTTTACACTTTGATTTTATTATTTTTTGCAGTTTGTGATTTAAATTATCAATATAGTAAATATTAAATTAAATTATAAGTATAATTAAAATTAAATTAATTTTTTAATTATTTATAAAAAAATATTTTAATTATTCATAACGTTTAAAAATCTGGGATCAGCAAGTAATGGTTTTTAATTAAATTAATTTTATTCAGCAAGAATGTATTTAATTGATCAAAAGTGACAGTAAAGACATTTATCATTTTACAAAGAAAATTATATTTCAAATAAATGCAGTTTTTCTAACATTCTAATCCTCAAAAAAGTATCAAGGTTTCTACAAAAAATATTAAGTAGCACAACTATCGTTTTCAACCTTGAAATAATAAGAAGAATAAGAAATGCACTAAATCAGCATATTATTATGATTTCTTAAAGATCATGTTATGATGAAGACTGGAGTAACGACTTCCGAAAATTCAACTTTTCCATCACAGGAATATTATATTATATTATATTAATTATGTTTTTTGGCCACACAGACCACCCCTGAGAGCAGGTGTATGTAGGGGCTGTAGACAGTCTCTGTATGGAATCCCTGAGGAAATTTTAAGCAGCACATCCTCACCCTCGTTAGCCCCACTGGCGTCTCTTGACAGGGGTGGGCACTCCTCTTGGGGTTGGGGTACTATGCCAGCCCAGGCCAGGACACTGTTCCACCCTAAGTGAGCCCCCTGTCAGTGCCCCCTGCCACGGTCACCGCATAGCAGGGAGCAGGGGCCTGTCACGCGTCAGCACCAATTACAATCAGCTGTTACACACCACAGCTAATGCAGCCGTCCCCGGTAACACACACGTCCTTTACCATCACACTATTGTGCTCTACCACACACAAATGCAAACAGAACAATCAAATTGCAGTTTTTGCTTGTAGTGGTAATGTATGAAGGGACCAGAAACACACACAAACGCATACGATTTGCTTCCTGAATGAAAAGAACATTAGAGTGCTACAGCTTTACAGAAAACAACTCCACATTTACACTAGAAAACACGTGCTTACAGACTTTACCGGATATGAAGGCCGTTCTTTATGTGCAAGAGTCAAACACTTTCTATTTGACTTTAACACACTCAGCAGATAGTGATATGTGGTGAAAAAAAAAGTCTCTTTTGAGTTTTCTTACCTCCCTTTAGCTCTCTCCATTTCCCTGAGCTGGGACTAATACAAAGAGACCTGTTTACATTAACCTTGAGAAACGTTCTCTCTGTGAGTGAAAGTAGATGGAACGTGCTCTCTTGTTGCTTTATATGATATGTTTTTGTGCTGGGCCAAAGCAATTACATGAGAGAACTGGTTTTCAGGACAAAAGAGCCCTTACCTTGGTACAGTACAATCGCTTCAATTCTAAACTAAACTAAAAAAGATCAATTAATAAATAAAGGTTGAAAAGGTGTAAAGTGAGAAGCATGTATGAAAAGAGTTGTGATATGAATATGATGTGTGAATGGAAATGTACTGTTTCATTTACAGCAAAAGCCAAATCCCTGATGTCGGGTTTTTTAATTGTAATGTGGTCAACCAATTCACTTTTTGTCTGACTCCCCAGTCATATCTCCATCCAGCGGAGGAACAATGTGTGGTTTTGGTAGGCAGAGGCTGGAGACAGTCATGTCTTTGTTAGGCGATGTTCGGGGCAGCTTGTGGTCCTGGTACTGGATTCTGTTTGTGAGGCTGTTGTCAGTCCATAAACAGCAGCGTATCACTGACAGCAGGGCCCCTGTCTTACATGACCACACAGCTGTTGTCTCGCAGATCTGTGTGTCACTGTGTGTGTGTCCAGCAGTGACTGTGCGCATATTCTTTCGTGAGTTTCCTTGCATTCTTCTAAATCAAAGGGATAGTTTACCCAAATATTAAAATTCTTTCATCATTTACTCACCCCCATGTTATTCCAAAGCCACGTCACATTAAGAATACCAATAAAGTAGTTCATACAACTTGCACATTCTATTTTAAGCCTTCTGAATCCATACAAAAGATTTGTTGAAGTTGTTCTTGAAATTGAAGTTGTTCTTCACTATAGCTTTCAATCGACAAGTTCAAAGAAAAATAATAAAGAAAATAATAAATATCTACACAAAATACACTACAAGACTACAATTTTTTAAAAATGTTTTTGAAGTCTCATACGCTCACAAAGCTGCATTTATTTTAAAAATACTGCCATTAATTAGCAATTACCTTTGCATGCACACCTGTAGGTAATGGATAGGTACGTAGGAGAGAAGACCAAAAAGTCAAAAATCAAACTCAAAAGAAAGTCCCGCACACTATGGATGTAATTATGCATTAAGTCACTGATTGTGATTGATAATTGATTGTTCTCTGCAGTGATTGGTCATGAGTTGATATATTTTTTTATGCTTTAAATAGTTTATCTGGATATCCCTGATGAAGGTCACTTTCTCTTGATTTTCAAAAATACTGTAACAACAGTAACATTGGGAAATAATATTACAATTTAAAATAACTGTTTTCTAAATTGTACAATGTAATTTATTCCTGTAGTGGCAAAGCTGTATTTCTGAACGGTGGTGTTCTAAATATCAAATTCTATTAATATAAAATATTTTAAATTTGACCCTGGTCAAAAGTATTTTATGTGTCTCTCTAGGTTTATACATCTAACAGTACTTTCTATATATATATATATCTTAATATAAAGTAAATATTTATTAGATAATACATTATATTTTAATTTTTAAGCTGTAAATACATAGCTACTTTTGTTTTAAAGGGAGTCCCTCTACAGGGATCATCATAGAGTATTTGGGGTCTGTGGCATCAAAGTTTAAAAATCCCTGGTTTTGACTACTTTTTGCTGCCCTTTTGTTCTTTTTGGAGCTTGACAGTGTTCATCACCATTTACTTTCATTGTATGGTTAAACAGCAGCTAGGACATTCTTCAAAATTCCTTAATTTGCATTCCTCAGATGAAAGAAAGTCATGCAGGTTTGAGAGTGACACATGATAAGAGATTGTTTGAGAACTGTACCTTTAAAAGCTTTAGTTGCCTCCTTCAGTTGTAGTAACGTGTGTAGAAGTAAATAGAATATGAATGGTAAAAGACCAACAAACCGACTTCTTTGTGAATCTGAATCTTTAATATAGCTGTAGCACATTAAGTCTCTTTGTGTGTATGTGTGTGTCCCGACTGGCCCTGCAAGTGTTACACCTGTACTGTGGCTTTGAGATCTGATGTCTGCGGGAAGTCCTGATGAAACCACGTCTTCTCCTCCCCGTCACTCACGCTGGGGTCACATTCCATCATGCTGACTAGAATGTGTGTGTGTATGTGTGTGTATGTGTGTGTGTGTGTGTGTGTGTGTGTGTGTGTGTGTGTGGCAACAGGCTGCTGTGAGTGGAACCAAACTCATCACTTCTTCCTGCCCACTGATCCACGCAACATAAAGGAAAGGTGGGCTCTGTTAGATGACATGTATTATTCATGTAAGTGGTAAAGGTATATGCGTTTTGTTATTACCCACATTGTGCCTCTGTGCTTTGGTGGAGTTGGCCCTGCAGTCGCATCCCAGACACCCGTGGGGAGCCACTTCTGAATAAAACCACCGACCACCACCGACCAACTTCAAAAAACACAAGCAAATTATTTTGTTCAACTGCGACCATGACAATGTGTAACTCTCTGTAATAGATTAAAAGTACAAGTGTGAGAAAAAGATGAAGACGGAAGACAAAAGCGAGGAGGCAGACAGAGGGATTTGAAAAGGACAGCGACAGAGTTGACAATTGAGTTATAATATCCTGTCCTTTATGAATAATTAATTTGATGGCACCACTCTCTCAGAAGTTAGATTAAATTAGTTCTGCCATGTCTAAAAAGTTAGATATGCTTCATTAGTGGATGAGATGGCAGGGAGGTTGCTTGGCCTACCAGGGCTGCTGCAGTTAATTCAGGAATGCTGAGGTGATTTTTTTTTTTTTTAATACCTCTCTGCCACTGATTACACTCCAACTTTTACTCGGCATGGATGATATTCGCTCCAATGCATTCTCTTACATTTAACAACATTTAAAACCATGCAGATCCCTTAGCTGCACTGCGCTGCATTGCAACACACCAGTGAATTGTTTCCACGTAAAGCAGAAAATATACTTCGTTTTAGCGTATGCACAGCCTTGCAAAGTATACTTCATTTGACTCGTACACGTATACAGGCGCTCGATGCATGCACAGTTTTGAGGAATCTCTCGCCACGAGTTACAATCTATGTATATATTTTTGTATTCTTTCATGCTACAGTTGTACAAATGAGGGTACTTTCTAACCTCTTCACACAATCTCTTGTCTATGTAGGCCTCCATTGTCGCTGTAGCTTGCATGCGTTCTGTTTATGCAGTTTTTCTTCGACTACTGTTGCCACCCTATGGATAAACTTATTACTGCAAAAAAACAAATAAATTAAACGCATGTGCAAAGTGATGAAATTCGCATTCTTGTGCATTGGACCCTCGCATACGCATAAAAAGTGATGTATACTTTGGAATTAATGCTTCTTTTATGAAGACAGTCGTTGTTGGCATCCATAGTAATGGGACATTGTCTAGGGCACATTTATGGTTGTTTTTTGTTAGCAGATTTAGTTTTTTTTTTTTTTTTTTTTTCTCCATGCTTTCATCGTTTATCATTCCAACAATTTAATTTTTCACCTTTGTCCTAGATTTAAACATGAATTAAAATAAAACTTGAAATGAAAAAAAAAAAAAAAAAATGAAATATTTCAGTATTTATTTTGTGAAATAAATAAAAAGAATATTTTGTTTTTCTTCCCCCCTCAAAATCATGACTGTCCACGTTCGTGGCTTCATTTCAACGACTTCAAGAAATGTGTACTACACTCTCAAAAAAGATGTGTTAATTAATAACACGTTTTTTGTGTTATTTTTTGTGACACATTTTGTGTACATAATTGACACAAATTGTGTAAATATAACACATTAGTGTGTAGAAAATGAGCAGGAATAACACACGTTTGAGTTAAAAATAGCACAAAATGTGTTGTCCTTAACTAGACACACGGGTGTGTTAAGATCTAACACAGGATGTGTTGTTTTTAACACATCTGTTTTAAGAGTGTAGATTACCAAAGAGATGACGGTGTTAGTGAAGAGCTTCAGATGAAATATGAGACATGTGATGGGTGATGAAAGCAATGAAAAAAACAAGGTAAATATCACTTGTGAACAGTATATGTTGTATTGTGCTTTGTTTCAAATCAAAAGAGCGAAAATATGATTTAATTGTGTGTATTTTGGATACTTAAAAAGTAGCTGTGAAATTACTCATAGAAAAACATTTAATTTAATGTTAAAAATAACATTTCCATCTCAATTTCATTTTTGTCATTTTTATTAAAGTAAAAAAAATTCCTACTTTCTTTGCTTTGATAAAAATTGACAGTTATCTTTTAATGTTTACATACACTGTCGGACATTGTTAGTGGTAAAATTCAATAAAGTAGTGAAAAATGATTTCAGTTTTTTAAAAATTATTTCAAAAGTGTTTTGAAGTTTTGAAAGCCAAAACTGGCTACAGTTAAAGAAACACCTAGGTACAAACATTCAGCTGAACTTTGCTCTTCAAAAAGCTTTTAAGCATGACACACATTTAAAACACACCCCTGTAGTTTTGTTGGCTCCAACAGCAAAAAGTAGTCCTGAAAGCTCATAGAAACATTGGTTTCTATTGCACACTTGTGACATTATGATATTTATAAAGTCTTTGTATTTTTTCCCAGCCCTGTGTCTTCACTTGCATTTTAGTATCCTTTGTTCAATTTTACCTTGACAGTTTGCAGCAGCGCATACCAATTGTGATTGGTTGATTACATTTCGTTCAGAAAACATTGTCCTAGAGTCAGTGCACATGGAAGAGATTTATGCCACTACACACTGGAAATCAGTAGAGGTCATTTCATTTCGACAGGCGCTTCGGGCTCTTATGAATGTTTTTTGTTCTTCCTGCGCATTGGTGCTCATTGTATGTTGTAAGTTGTAAGAATTTAATGTTATAAAGAACAAAGTGATAAAAGATTATAACTTGGTGCCTTGACATTCCTTGGATTCAAACCTGTTGTTCCATTATGGTTAAAACATACCCACAGATATAGATTGTGTAGTCCTGAGTGCCCTCTGTGCTGATGTTATGTTGTGAATTTTCACTCTGGCATCTGACAATAATCTTTCTTCATCAGGCTAGCCGTGGCCATTGTTAAATGAGCCGCATGATGCGTCTCTTTTGTGCGCTCCCGCCATGCCTCATCTCCTCCTTATAATAGTGTTTTTATTTGCCGTTCTCTAGAGATGGGAAGTGTGTTGGTATTAACCTAAAGAAACAGACAAACTGGTGTTGTTTGGCCTGATAAAGCGGTAGTGTTCTGGCAAGCTGACACCCCGCCTGTTGTGATTGGAAAATAAATGCAGAGAAACCTTGTACTTGGGGGAAAAAAAGTAAGTTTTGAATGCCCATCACCAAAACCAGGTGAAAACCATGACATTTTAAGCTAGAAAAGAGGAGTTTCTTAGCATCTACCAGACACCAGAACGATTGTGGGTGTGAAATTGCTTTTATACAAATGTTCAATAAACAATAAGTTAATACTATGAAACTTACATTTTAGACATAGAGTTGCCAATAATTTTGTCTGTTTTTCTCCACCAGCAAAAAGTTAAAAACAAACCACAGCAGAATCTTATGTGCATCTCCTAGCAAAACACAGCAGTGCTGTTTTTTATGTTTTTATGTTTCATTCCTGAATCAATGAATCAGTGTTTTTAAACTAAACGGCTGAGTGAATGATTAAGTGACTCACTCACTAAGAGACACTAATTTCATTCCTGAATCAATAGCTGCGTTTCCATTACCCTTTAAATTGTGCAAATTGAAATTGCGAATTGAAAATACAATTGAAACGTCAATTTTGCAAGAATATATCGCAAAGAAGTTCTTACGCTCGCATGAGGTGGTTTTTCAGGCAATTCAAAAAAGAAATATTTCGCAAAACTGCAATGGAAACAGTTTTTCCGCATTTACAGGTCACCTTCTTTAAAGATGGCGTCGTATAATTGGACAGAAGATGAGACAGAATTCTTTATTAAACTCATAAAAGACAAAAAAATTGAAGGAATACTGGTCCTATATAAACAAAATGGCACAATTTATCGAGACCTCTTAGCAGATGGGAACATATAACAACATATAACAACTCATATGTGGCCACTCCCAAGTATAAGGGGCTTTCCTTGCCATTAATGCTTGGATAACATGCCTACGTCTTTTTCGATTAAAAATTATGGCTAGTGCAGTGGCTGCGATATGCTTAAGCCGACTAACATCCGTGGCCATGATTTTTGGAATGACTAAACGCGAGAGGAAAAAAAAAAAGTTTTAGTGGCATAACATTGGTTAATGGAAACATCATAATTTCGCAATAGTTTTTTTTATTTATCAGCATTTAGAAAATAGCACAATATTTTTGCGCATATTTGTAATGAAAACCTGTCTGTCAGTTCTGTGTTTTTGAATTAATTGTTTTGAAAATGTTATTTTCTGTATGAAATGTGGTCTTGAATGAATCGGTTGAGTGCCAAATTCTGTGACTAACCATCTACTCGCTAAACACTTTAGCCTGCAGAACAAGTCACTGAAATATGCCCATGACTTTTGAATGAAAGTTATTGAATAGTGTTGCTTATATATGGAATGTTAATTATGCTTGGAGTAGAAATAAATCATAAATAGTAATTTATTGTCTTAAACTTCTTAAACTTGTGTTAATGTCATCACAGAAGTTTCCAAAGTGTTTAACAAAAATGTCACTGCTTAAAAACATCAATTTACATCAAGTTGATTACGTCTTGATCTCCCCAGGTTCCCATAAAGCTTTGCTCATCTAATTTTTAAAAGGTTATCAGTTTGAAGTGGCTTTTTTCCCCCCAAAAGTGAGTCCATTTCAACCGCAGCTTTATATAAGCTGATCTGTAAACATGTTTAACCAGTGCATTTTCTGTGTGTTATGAGACAACTGTTTGGCTCATGAGTATTAATGAACTCAAAGCTGGAGTGGGAGAATCCCTAAGTGTTGGTAACTGTCAGATTCTGTCAGCGTTACAAATTCTAACAGCACAAAGTAGCGTGCCGTCATGTGCTTCCGATTC
Source organism: Hypophthalmichthys molitrix (assembly GCA_037950675.1). Classification (NCBI taxonomy): domain Eukaryota; kingdom Metazoa; phylum Chordata; class Actinopteri; order Cypriniformes; family Xenocyprididae; genus Hypophthalmichthys; species Hypophthalmichthys molitrix. The sequence continues at coordinate 19,053,443 of CM075503.1, forward strand.
AAACTCATGTTTGATGTCTTGCTTTCACGCCCTCCATTTCTGCTTAAGCCAAATTACTGCAGACAGTCCTAATTCTCTCGAGAATTTTTGTTTGTTTTGCGAGAATACATATTTTACATATCATTGGCACGTCGCTGATGTATTTAGCAGCATATAAGTGGAGAGAATGCTATTTTTTTCTTGACAAATTTTTGGCTGAATCAGGGCTGTCTTTACAAGAGACCTGACATGGCTTTGTGAAGATGGTCTAAATAATGAAGCACGAACTGAGGACCCCGAATCCTTAGAGAACTCTGCTGTCCCGCTGAGATCAGTCTGTCACACATGCATATTCGCCATCGTCTCTCCTCTGCTTTTTGTTTTATAGGTCAGAAAAGGAACCATATTTGTGTTTGAACACTAGTAGAAAGCCAACCTTGTAATACAAATCTCTGTAACATAATAACGTACAGTCATTAAAATCAAAGTTCACCCAAAATGAAAATTGTTATAATTTACAAACCTGCATTACTTTTTTTATGAAACAAAAGAAGATACTTTTTTTTTTTTTGGTCCATACAATGTAAGTCAGTGGGGTCAAATGTTGTTTTGACTCCATTGACTTTCATTGAATGCACAAAAACCTCACCTTTGGTGATCCACATAAAAAAGAAATACATAGGTTTGGAACGACTTCAGTAAATGTTGAAAGGTTTTTTTTTTTTTTTGGGTGAACTACCCTTTTTTTCTGCTGCTTACCATGAATGAAAAACCTGTAAGTGCTTTGTGGCAACTTACTTTTCTTACAGAGCAGGTAATGAGAATACTGGACCAAAATCGATTGCGACAAGCCAGTGGAACTTTCTATTTCAGTTGAACCAATCGAAGCACACCTGACCACCTGTAGGTTGAAAGAGCATTGTTATTTTACTCTAGGCACAGGTAGGGGTTGTTCTGTATATACCATTCAGAGATTAGTGCTTTAATATGAATCTGTACTATCAGATAACAAGTCCTGGCATTATTCAGTCTCACCGTTCCCATTGTTTTGAGTGGATTACTGTGGGAAGGAGGGAACGTTTAAACAAAACTCAATGGATCGGTGGATTAATTTATAAAAGAGAGAGCAAGTGAAAACTAAAATCAGTAGGTGTTTAAATGTGCTAAAGTCTTGAGCGCTACTCGGGGGCGGCTGTCAAAACATGCAAATGAGGGTGACGGCACATTGTTTTGACAAATATAATTAAGGTGTTTCAATTTGGAGTCCTGGGATACACAGGACTGCAGGGCTCCCCAAGCGCTCTGCTAATTGTGAAGATTGCTTTTAAGATCTGAATGCTCGTTGGGTTTTTGTTTGCTTTTTTCTTATTGTATAATGAACTGTTAGGAAGTGTTAGATCTTGGCATCGTTTCGACTGAGGTTTTTGTCAGAGATAGGCAGGGATGAACACCCTGAGGTGTTGTGTTTTACAGATAATTAAAAGGCAAAATTTGTGTTTGGCTGTTTGATCTGCCTGTCAACTTTCTGATTAGAGGCGTTACAGGCTTTAATCAACAGTAATGGGATCATTAACGTTCCTAAACTGTTTAAAAGAACGTCAGGATTTTCTTCCAGTCCGACACATTGGAGCTCGTGAGTCTGGCAGGGTGTGAAGTTTGCTGGTGTTCAGTAAATGATGTGCAGCATGTGATTACGAGGAAGTGAGGTGATTATAAGAGCAGGCCTCCCACTGCAGCAGCCACGCCAGTTTGCGTTTATCTGTTTCTCATTTCTTCCACTGTCTCTTTCTTTTTGCTCTTTTACGCTCTTACAGCACATACTTCCTATTCCCATTCCATATTTTGTATTTGATGATGCCCTTTTCATTTGTATCCGTGACATTGTCAGCTAAAAAAATGCGGATTGTCACACTGAAGTATTCTGATGTGATCCGTGTTTATTATGACATGAAGACGAATGCATGTGTTTTCTTGCTTTCTTTGAACAGCAGTGACTGTACACAAAGAGTAATCTTTTGGCCTGGCCTTGTTTGCTCTGAAAGAGATGGAAAAAAAATGCAAAAAAATAAAGTGGCAGCACATACATCAATATTAATAAAGTCAACTGACAGTGTACCACTGTTTATTAATTTCGCTCGGTCACGTTTGGTGCACATTTCAGCTCAGCTGGGGTCTAATCGGCACCAAGAAATCATTTCCTGCTCTGAAAGAATGAAGTGAACAAGTGAATGAGGTCCATTTGATGGGTGCGGATTGACCGGTTCGGGCTCAGTAGATGTATGGCTCTCCAGTGGCCCATGGAAACTCTGCCTGTTTAATTGAGGAACCTGAAAGCAGTGGGCAGCCGGCACTTTTTGTAAGTGAGGCAATCAAGACCTGCCCCAGACTCTATTAGTTTTCATTTGGATGCTTCAGTAATGCCAGTTGATTAAATTGAAGCAATTTGCTGCAAGAAAAACTAACCACCTTTCCCACCCACCATGTCAACAGCGTTTAGGTTTTACTGTAAGTGCTGTTGTTTGGGCTGTGTTAGGTAAGACTCGACTTGTCGAAAACAATGGCATTTAACAAAAATGGGGTTCCTTTTTCTCGTAGTTTGATGACAATTTATGGGTGATTCTTCAATTATGGGTACTTTTGACAACTTCAAATATTGAAAATGCTACTAATGTATGTTAAAATGATCACATTTGCTGGAATAAAGTATTGATTACTCACAAATCTTAATTGCATTTTTTTGTTTTTTCAAAAAAATTTGGTATTTACATATATTTTGGTATTTACATATAAATACCAAATAAGTTTGAGTCTCAATTTTAACTAATTATAGAGGAAAATCAAAAAGTCTGGTTACCAAATTGTAACAATTCTGGCAAATTTAACCTTAAAAATTATATATTGCTGATTTATATATATATAGGTGATTATATATAGTGACAATAATAACTTGAAACTTATATATAATGTCATTAAAAAAAAAAAGAGAGTTATTATAGGCTATCTTATGGGCTATCCTTTAAGGTTTTTTTATATAGGGGACAAAAAGTTCTTATAATTGAAGAATCACCCCATCTGCTTATAACTATTCTGATACAGGAGTGGGTCATTATTGATGTTTCTAGGATGTTTCTCTAATCTTTGTTTTTGGCGTTCATAGGAGCATTCTGCAATTGAACCCATTCTCCAGCATGCCTTGTCCTCCGGTCCTTCTAGAGGCACTGATAGAGTCTTCCTTTTCAAAGCTCAATCTCAGAAGAATGATAGTAGGAGGGGAAATCAGTGTTCATTTTCTCTGTCCTCTCCCCCCAGCTTAAACAAATGGTTCTATTAGCGCACACTCTCCCTCTGGCATGGTCATTCATACCCATTAAACCTGTGTCTTATCAGCCAGAAGAAGCCCTAACATCTCCACACACAACAATCGGCAGTGATCAAGCCTTTAGAACAGTGTGTGAGATGTGCTGTGTGTGAGAGAGACTGAGAGAGAGAGAAGAGAATGATTAATAGAGAAAGTTGAGTGGCCGGCTAATAAAGATTTGTCTTAATCAGAAGTGATTTGTCAGAGCAGAAGCGCAGCAGGGTCAGGGCTGAGCCAATGAATAAAACAGAGCTCAGCGGAGTGAAAAAAGGCCAGTGAAATGGGGCCTGATTACCCAGCGCTTGCTCTTGCACAGACAGGCCGTGGCCCTTACCTTATTTCTCTCTATCTCTCTCATTCATTCCTCTGAAACCAATATATTCTCTTGATATCTGTATCATTCCATCCGTCCTCTGTCTATCTAGGCTGTTGAACACTTACTTGTGTCTTGGTTTTGAAGAAACCATTACTTATCATGGTTTTGAAGAAGACTAGGTTCAAGTTTAACTTTATGTTGATGATTTTACCTTTGTGCTTAAAGCAATAGTACACCAAAAATGTCATTTGCTTTTTTTATTTTGTATATCAGGATCATTTTAAAGAATTTTCACTGAAAAATCCTCAGTTTATAGTGACTATGTATGTAAAACACCAAAATTTTGGTGTTGGTCTAAACCTGTATGACTTCCCAACCTGTATGACTCTATATTTCATGTATTCTGAAGCCATACGTTAGATTTTATTGTTGATATAATTCACAAAGTGGACTGAATCTTTTGTTTGCTATGATTCAACTGACTCCGTGATCCAATCACAGCAGTTCTCAGTGAATGAATTTTTCTTTTAAGCTAGTAATTGTTCACAATATATAATTATTAATTATAAAATTTAATAATATGATTCACAATTTGAACTAAATAATTAGGATTAGGATTAGCGAACATATCGTTCTTTTGTGCTGGTTCTTGTCAGTGAAGTAGTTAAATTGTTTTAGAAGTTTTTGAAGATTCTTCCAAAAATGTTTTTTTAAATGATCCATGTAAGAAAGAAAATTATTTGGATTTGGGTTGGTAAATAATGACAGAATTTTCATTTTTGATATTACGTTTGTTCATTCTACAACAGAGAAGGATGCTCAAGTTTGGTGGGGTCAGCAGTTGAATACTGTAAACAAATAACAAGAATCAGCACTTTGCTCCGAGACAGGGGAATAACTTGTCTAAAATAAAGGGAAAGGAACTGTGTTTCTGCGTTGCTCTTTGTGTGTGTGTGTCTGTGTGGGACAGTCGGTGTTGGACCTGCCTTTACTCTTCCCCTGGGCGCTTTTGCTCTCATTTGGCTGTGTCTGTGGATTGTGTCCAGATAGAAGTGTGTGTGGTAACCTTCAAAAAGTAGCTGCAACTCTGTAATAAAAAGCAGTCCGGAGCCTGGGAGTGAGCCTGTGTCAGGGCATGTACCCTTTCAGCTCTGGGGACAGACAGAGGGCTTCAGACAACTCAGAGAGGACTCACACTCAAACAGCTGCTGTAAAATTGATGATGTGCCCAATTATACGTGTCTGCTGAGGGGAGGTGGATGGACTGATATAAGGACGATGGAACGAAGAGGTGGAAAACGCTTCTTCCCCGGTGTGTTCTGCCTCCATCTTACTGCCAAGGGCTGGCAGGAAGAAGGGATGAAAACGAGTGACATTCGGACCTCCGAGATGTCCTGAGTGATTTGATGTTCCTGCAGGCCAAGCTCAAAGGCAGACAGGCACGGTCAGTCACAGAAGGGAAAGACAGACAGACCGGAAGATGAAAGAAACTTTGACTGCACTAACACAATGTTTCGCGGTTTGGGGTGATGGGGAAAAGTATTAAAGTAGAAGCAATACACTCAGAATTAAAAGAAATGAGATAAAAAGAAGATAAAAAGAAATTAACAACAGCTGATGGAATTACTGGTTATTAAACACTCAGTCTTTCAATGTGTCGAGATGTTTTAGAGACTTCTTGTGCTGAATCACAATTGGCTTGGAATCAATGCAGATTTCCTGATCTGTTTTGATTAGAGTCTGATTCGTTTCTAAATAATTTCATTTATAATGTCCATTTTGCTTACATAAATACATTCTTTGACTTATCTAGTGTTGTAAACCGGATCATAAGAGTCATTGTTTTGGGATTCGGGATTCGCCGGATATGCTGCATGTTTTAGAGTCACTAAAAAGATCTGGTTAATAAGTGTCATTCATTTCGGGAATCAGAATTCACTGGTCGCAGTGTATGTTTTTGATGCACTAAAAATAACTAGTTGGTCATTTGTTCGTGAGACGGATTCTTGTTGTATGTTTGTTTCTGCATGCAGCCCACAAAGACAATGCAATAGAAAGACATTTCTTGCTGTTATTTCACAGTACACAGTCTTACAATACAGACTGTAAACTCCCAGTCAAATGATATATTTTTTCTTTTGCTGTGACTGCTGAAAAGTGGTGCAGGAAACACCCCAGTGAACCTGTTAACTTTGTACATTATGGAAATATTAATTAAAGTAATTATAGTAATACATGGCCTAAATTATGCCATGTTGAGTTAGTAAAAGATTGATTTGGATATAAAGAATCAATTTCAAATGAAGTATGAATGATGTTCAAATTGTGTGTGATAAATCAGAAACATTTATGTTTTACCCAGTCCCCCAATACTTCAAAACACAATGGACATCACAATACATGCCACAATTAATATATCACGATGAATCACAATATTATAATTGGATCACAATCAAAACTGTGCCAGATGCATGCAGATTTTGTCTTTCGCTATGCACCAATGTTATGTAATGCTATGCTCTCTATTCAAGTTCAGGTTTGTTAAACATTGGCCTATTTGACATTTAAAGGATGTCACAGATTGATCTCAGGTCAATGCAGTGCATTCAATAGATATTTTGACGCACTGAATTCATTATTCTTATTTGTGATTTGTCATTTATTAAAAGCAGATGCTAGCTTGACTTGGTTGTGAGGTCCAAAATAGTGTTGCATTCATAAATCTCTAATGACCATCCTTTGCATCTGTTTTCTTGCATGTTTCACTTGGCTTTTATCCAGTTCTGTGTCTCATAGATAGAGTTGCAAAGAGAAAAGCCAGTTTCAAATGTCATTTTTCACTTCATCATTTGATCTGTGGGAAATTAAATTGTGAACACATAAATCTTATATAAAATTGTGAGAGAGAATAATAATAATTTGAAATATGATCGTATTGGCTCAGCCCTACTTTAATGTAAAGCAGTTAGAGCAGAGGTCTTGTCCACAAGTGGTGGTCAGCAATCAGTTAAAGAGTCTGCATTAAAACCAGCCCATCGGTAATGATTGCGCTGTTATAGATTTTAGTAATATCCTTGTTAAATGGGCCTTGGGGATCTGGATCTTTAACTAGAGCAGGCCTGTGGAAAAGCTTGGCGTCAGGGTCATTTAAATTGTTAATAGGGCCTTAAACGGGGGAAGAATATTTTATATCATTATGAGCACGAAGCCGTGATTGTAAGCATGGAGTCTACTTATTTATTTATTTAGGTTTTTTTCTCATTCTCGAACGCCTGTTTTTCACAGCTACACCCTCAATTTACAGAATGTCAGCATCCTCATTAAAGCGTGTGATAATTAATTAGCACCTCATTAAGTAGACATGTATCCAAAGTGATGCATGCAAAAGAATAAATGACCATAATTCATGCTATGCTTCATGTGTATAGTTTTATTGCACATGACGATGACCTGCAATCTAAATGTAATGTATCTTGGTGTCAATATTTTGTGTGTTTTTGTATATAACAATTAAAACACCTTTTTAATGCCACTGTTAAAAGGATAGTTCACCCAGAAATTAAAAAAAAAAAAAAAAAAAAATCTGTAATTTTCTCTCATGTTGGTCTAAACTGTTACACAGAAGAAAGTAAGCCATATAGACAATTTTAATTTTTTGGGTGTACTATCCCTCTACAATGTCTGGCGAGACTGTCTATAATGTCAAGTGAGTTTTTCGCTCTATTTTTTTCTTTATAGAAAAGGAAGGAAGAGAAATCATGTTGTTTTCCCTTTCTCACCGAGTGCTTTTTTTTCTCTAGCCATACTCTCTGCTCAAACCTCTGCCACATTCTTGTCCAAGAGATAGATCAGATTATTAGTGAAACATATAAACTGAGACAAACCGATATATCAAAAGAGGAAGAGAACCGTGGAATTGTGGCTGGTAAAGTTCCTCTCACCCGTGGGATGTGGTGAACACACAGCTAATCGTCCAACAGTGTGTGTTTTTGTGTGTGCGTGTGTGCTTTTGGAGCTCGTTCTTAATAGCAGCATCAATTTGCGGTCCCACAACTAAGAGAAATATTTATCTTTGCGCTCAGGCACAGGGGAAAAAGAAACCGGAGTCCATAATGTGTTTTACAGTGTGTTGGCCGCAGGAATATTACATTATACAGAGTTTGGTTTAACAGCTTTTATTCCGTGTTTTCAGTGGCACAGGAAGACACCATGGAACAGTTTTATGTAGTTAGCCAGCCAACCCTTCTGTTTCTTGATTTTGTGCAAAAAAAATTTTTATGTACCTGTTCCTCTATTTTCAATTGAGATAGCAGAGTTTACAAACCTTGAATAGGAGACCTTGACTCTGAATATCTCAGTATCAAGAAAGCATTTACAACTCAAAGGCGTCTGAGAAATATGACAATCCAAGCTTTCTATTGTACCTATTGTCCATGGTAACTTCGTTTTTCCCCCCTCCTGTTTATTTATATCTCGTTGAGCGTAGATTATAGCACGCTGACAGGATTGTTTCATTTGCGCTTAGACCCCTTCATGTCAGCGGTCTCATCTATCATCTGAAGTGATATATGAGCGAGCGTGTCTGAGCGCATGTGTATTGCATTGTTGCCATTGTGGTCGTGTCACATTCATTTGTTTAAAGTCCCCTTTCGCCCTGGACAGAGACAGATAGCGGTGCTTAATTTTCTTTACACAAGATTTCCACTCACGGGTGGGCGGCAGCGTGTCTCGGGCTCGACGACCGTCCATGGTTATGATGGTTATTAATATCTCTATTCGTTCTTTTAATCTGGCCTATCTGTCACATGCGCTGTGACTGCTCCATCTAATCTGAGTATCCTTCAATCTGTCCTTAGTCTGATTGGAAATTAATGAAGGCAAGAGACACGTGTGTAACCGTGTCTTGTGTCGGTCTTCCTCGTTCTCTGATATTTCCTGCTAGCGCAGATGTAGCCTGTTCCTTGAGCGTCACGCTGACTCTTTGAGAGCTGCACCTGTGTAGCGTAATCCAGTCATGAGTGCGTTGTTTACTCACAATTGTTTGGTGCATTTGAAAGCGTAGCTTTGATCCATGCAAAGATTTTTCACTTCCCTTTTTTTTTTTTACTCTCTTCCTCTCCAGACTGCTAATGTGGTTTCTACTTATAGTGTAAAAGGGTTTTGCAGGAGGAAGGGAGGATGGGATTTTTGTTTTGTTCATTGTTTTTTTTTTTTTTTTTGACCCTTGGGATGTGAATATGACAGTGACCATGGACAGGCTTGTCAGACGGCATGTATGGGATGTTTATCTAAGTGCGAGTGTATAAATGGGTGTACGTCCGTGACAGATGAAATGTGTTTATAAGCAAGCAGCTGAATATTGCATGTGCTGATCGTGCTCGGTGTGATGTGGCATGCTGGGATATGCAAAATATTTAAGACAGCATGTTGGTGAGAAGGAGATGTAGTTTGAGATCCCTAGACATCAGAGAACAGAACTAGACTTTTACATGTGCCAGAATTTGGCTTGCTGTGGATTTTTGACTGCTTTTTTTTTTTTCTTCAAAGAGCCCACTTCAAGTTTCTGAAATCCTGATATGTCCCTCCTTCATTGTAAGTCTTTAACTTGAGACAAAGTCACATTTTTTTAAAGGCAAGGCACTACAGGCAAAACCAATGTTTTTTTTTTTTTCAGGCACTGGTCATTTTTGAGATTTTGGGGTATTTTGCTTCCATGGCGTGTCTTCTTTCAGATTTGAGTTAACTAGGCATTGAGAAAGGTCGCATGTGACTGAAATACTTTTTCATTGAAGCAGTGGTTTTATCTTGCAATTGGTGGTACCCCTTCATTGTTAGAATGTGCAGCCTTTTTTTGAAGTGTTTCCCAGACTAGTAGAACGAAAACATCCAAAATGTAAATTTTAGTTTCATAAGTTTTAGTAAAAGTTTGTTTCATAACATATGTGCTGTGTATATTTATTATGTATATATAAATATACACACATATACATGTATGTGTGTGTGTGTGTGTGTATGTATGTGTGTATGTATGTGTATTTATATATATATATATATATATATATATATATATATATATATATATATATATATAATTTATTCCTGTGATCAAAGCTGAATTTTCAGCATCATTACTCCAGTCTTCAGTGTCACATGATCCTTAAAAAATCATTCTAATGTGCTGATCTGCTGCTCAAGAAACATTTATTGTGTACAATTTACAAAATATGTGGGTACAATTTTTTTTTTTCAGGATTCTTTGATGAATTGAAAATTTAAAGAACAGCATTTATTTGAAATATAATCTTTTGTAACATTATAAATGTCTTTACTGTCACTTTTGATCGATTTAATGCATCCTTGCTGAATAAAAGTATTAATTTCTTTTCAAAAAAATAAAAATAAAAATTCTTACTGACCCCAAACTTTTGAACGGTAGTGTATAATGTTACAAAAGCTTTGTATTTCAGATAAATGCTGTTCTTTTGAAATTTCTATTCATCAAGGAAAAAAAAAAAAAAAGTACACAACTGTTTTCAACATTGATAATAATCATAAATTAGCAGCATATTAGAATGATTTCTGAAGGATCATGTGACACTGAAGACTGGAGTAATGATGCTGAAAATTCAGTTTTGCCATCACAGGAATAAACTACTTTATAAAATATATTCAAACAGAAAACAGTTATTTTAAATTGTAATAATATTTCACAATATTACTGTTTTTACTGTATTTTTAATTAAATAAATGCAGCCTTGGTGAGCAGACGAAACTTCTTTTAAAAACATTAAAAATCGTACAGATTCCAAATTTTTGACTGGTAGTGTATATAAAATCTATTTTTGTACATGCATGTGTGTGTATTATATACATTCAAAACAAAATTTATTCAGACATCTTGAACATTTTATTCATTATTACAGTTTAAAAAAATGGTAATAAAATATGACAAGATCTCAGAGTTAAACTGTGTCAGAAAAAAAAAATCTTAATTATGTCAGATAACACTTAAATATAACATGGTCAAGTCAAAGTGTCTGAATAATTTTTGGTTCCAAATTTTATCAATTTTTACTGGTGGTCCACTGTATGAATAATTTTTGGGTATAATATGTCACAGTTTACTTTATTTTGCTATCCTCACTTACATAAATGAGCTTTAGTGTCTTGCACCCACTAGTAAAAAATATAAAAATTATATCTAGTGTCTGAATAATTTTTGTTTTGACTGTATACGTAAATATACACCGTACACACACAAATATTATGTAAACACAAACCTTTATTTTGGATTCGATTAATCGTGATTAATCATTTGACAGCACTAGTAAATTTATGTGTTTATTTTATTACACTTTATCTATTTGCATCTGTAGCTTTCAATTACAATAAATATATTTAAAGGCCATTTTTTTAAATTCAAGTTTTTTCTCATGTACTTAGACGGAAATCTCTACTTCATTAGCACTTACGTACAACAAACTTTTTTTCCTATCTATATTCTAAAGGTTTTGATATATATATATATATATATATATATATATATATATATATATATATATATATATATATATATATATATATAACATTAGGCTGATTTATATAACATTTTATTTCTATAAAATATGCTGTTTTTTTTCCCCCTTGCTGTTGGCAGTATTTTCTGACTTATGGAGTTATATAAAGAAATATCCAAAATCCCCTTAACACAAATAACTTGAATATATCAACAAAATGAAAAAAACACTGTGAACTTGGCTTTATCCAGTGTTCAGATTTCTGTTCCAGAAATATATGCAAATCAGTGCATATTTAATTAGATAATGAATCATTTGCATATTTAAACAACATTTCCTAATGAAACTAATTGTCTTAAAGTATTGTTATTAATAAATTGTGTAAAGAATGGTGATATGTATTAGTCAAACATTTTACAATATTCACCTGCAGTTCTTAATACAAATTTAGGAATTTATTTGCCAAATGTGTTTCCATCATAGTGTATATGCATGTGTGTAAGTGTTTTCTTACGGAAAAAAAATAAACTCTAAAAAAAAAAAAAAATCCACTTTAAGCAAGTGTATACACTTTTTTTTCTTTTACACACACCTTAAGGTATGGTCAAATTAGCAAAATGTCATAGACATAGACAAAAAAGGTCCACTGTCTATTGTCAGTAATCTTACTATGAGTAAATTACAGCTCACACAGAAGTCACTTTCAAACTAAACATCTTTCTGTTCTGTGAGCAGCTAACTTGAACCTTTTATGAAATCTTTCGCCTTCACTCAAAATTCCTGATTGTGTAGATTCCTATTGAAATGACTGGGTTGGCCCTCAAAAAAAATTCAAAGATCAGGAGTAAATGCGCCTGCATCTTAAGACAGCCTAAACAAAATTTTTTGGTTTTATTTCACCCTGTTCCTCCTCTTATCCTCTACAGAGCAAGTGGGACAGGAAATCCTTGCCAACCTGAACAGCGACCGTGAGAAGATCCAAAGATCCCGTGAGCGGGTGAGTTTACACCCACAAACACACTCAAACAACTCCTGAGACGGTCCTCGGGAGGCTACACTCAAACAGAACAAAAACACACACTTCTCTCACTAAGCAATTACACAGGCTTACAAATACTTGACTTGATCAGATCTTGGCTCTTTGGGATGACACAAAGTGTCCTAGATCAGACACTTGACAAGAGGACAGGAGCACACTGAAGTGCAGGCAGTTAACACCAGCTCGCACCTCTCGTGCATTAGCATAGCGGGCCTGCTGAAATGATTGATTGAATGTACAGAGCACAGAATGTTTGACACAGAGCACAGCACCAATAAGAAGCCTTTGTAGTTGTCCTGTCTCATGTGGTGAGGTCACGCATGATGCAAGACTGTCTAAACGGGCATAGATGGACAACAAATACCTCCGGACAGAACAAGGGTTTGTTCTCTGTTCTTCCGGCTGCTATAATTCTGAAAATCTTTTCGCAGCTACATGTGTGATTGTGCTGGACAGATGTCACAGAATGGATCGTAGATTCCAGACTGGTGTAGACACTAGATACTTTTCCTAAAATAGATTTGTATAGTGGTCTCAAAAAATATTTGGACACTTAAGCCACATTTAAAAATACATAAATTTCACCTCATTAATATAAATGAATATTAGGCTAATTTGCTGATAAATTGTGGTCCTTTTTGCAGAACTAATTTCACTTTTCTGTGCCATTTTTTTTGTAGCTATTTTTAGCCAACTGGTGTCATTTTTTGTGGATGTAGATCTAGAACTCTTTCTATAGAAATAAGAAATAAGAACGGTAAAAGTTCCAGTTCTATTGTAATTTTTAAGTAATCAATTTAAAGTATTTGCAAATATTTTTAAAAAAAAAATAAATAAAATAAATATTCACTCTTATTTATGTCTAATATGTCAAAAACACAAACCGTTTCTTGTCTCATCACATTCAGTTATGAATTACATTAATCATATCATATGAATCAATTAAAAGCATGTTTTGAATTCAAAACGGCGAAATTTCATAAAACTGTTGAGTAGATTGCATCACTGTATATGACTGAAAATTTCAATCATAAAACAGTTATCAAATATTAAATGTTCAGCTACGCACTCGCCTCGTACTCTTTCACTGCTAAAACAAAAGTGTCGCTTTGGAATTCGTACTTGTCTTCTGTGAACAGTAAGCCCCGCCTCCTTTGATTTGATTGGCCAGCCCACTCATTCTGACAGTGACAAGCACTGTTAGACCATTGAGGCAGACCAGCCTAAAAATGTAACTTCTAAGCATCAATAATATCAAATATTGGGGGGGACAATTTGACCATTTTTAATTATTGGGGGGAACTTGTCCCCCTCACTGTCTATGGTGGAATTGGCATGACCGTCTGTAAATGTAATATATCCACCATTTCTCGATTTCATTTGTTTCTCAGTCTCAATTCATTAGATCTGATTGAATTATATATTATATACATAATTTAATACACACACACACACACACAATCAGATTATAAATCTTAATTTTTACCCAGCCATATCGATAACCATCAGGGCAATATAGACATAACTATGCAACGCTTAGACTGAAAGGTGATGATATAGAGGACTGTTGTGAGCTTTTTCTGAGTGTCACTCCTCCTACTAGGTTTCAAATGTCTCTCCCTACATACTCATCCCTTTTTTATTCCCCCCTCCTTACTTCAACCTTTGTTTGTTACTTTATCCTCTGCATGTATAATCGTTTTTACCTTTCCATATCTCTGTCCATCCCTTCTATTTTGTTTGTCCCTGCCGTGTCCACTGTCATAGTCTTACCTCTCTCTCTTTTTCTCTCTCACCCTGTCTTTTATTCCTGAAGACAGGTATAGAGAGCTCAGTCAGGGGCCTCTCTGATGGCTTCTTATGAAGGATGCTTAAAGATCACAACATGGCAGTTGGGCAGGCAGCTCATTTCAAAGGAAATAAAACATTTCCTTTCAAAGGTCTGCTGTCTATGGAGAATAGCTCTCCTTCCCTGGAGCCCCGACTGGCCCTCACACTTTAAAGACATTTTGCCGGGCAGGAAAAATGGAGAGGAGAAAAGAAAAGAAAGCATGATAAGAAGACATTAGATGGAAAGAGCAATAAACTGCTTTTTGAGAGAAGGAAACAGCAGATGAAAGAGTTTTTGGAGTGTCTCTTAACAATCAGTTCACTCAGTCTCTTTCAAACAGACGCACACAAACGCTAAGAGAGACCTAGTGCCTTGTAAGCAGCTCTATTACTATTGCTCATCCTCAGTGAACAAGCATTTGAACAAGCATCTAACCCTAACTTTAAGTTTGACACATAACTTATCTCACACCTACTTGTTAAGTAGAGCTATTACGGTTCCAAACAATCAGACTTAATTTTAAAATGAGTGGAAAAATCCCATTGATTAAGGGATATTTTTAACTTGTATTTTGGTTTCTTTGTTATGAAACAGAGACTACTAAATTGTTTATTTTGCAATTTGATTCAATTTGATTTAGCTCAAAGTGGCATTTCCAAATCTTTAGTTGGACGTCCAAGTTGGATGGTTTTTGCATGGTAAGCATAAAAATAAAGAGGGGGAAAAAGTTCCACAGACTTCAGGTCATTTTCAATTTGTGGTTTGGCTTCTTTGTTCTGAAAAAGAGACTTTGAATTGTTACAGTGTAGAATTTTCTTTCAATTTGATTTACTTAAACTTGCATTTCAAAATGGACCAAAAATTGTCACTTGGGAACAGACTGCCACCTCATTGGTCAGAATGTTTGTGTGCCATTTGTTCAGCTCAAATTGGTATTTTCGAACGTCAAATTTGATGTTTTTTGCATGGTAAACTTTAAAATAAATGGGGGGAAAAGTGTTGACTTCTGGTTGTTTTCGGTTTCGTAGTCTCTTTTCTTTGCTTTAAGACATGGATTAAAAATTGTTACAATGTTGCATTTTCTTCCTAGTTTGGTTGACTTTGACGAGGCATTTTAAAACAAAATGTATTATTCGTTTCGAGCTGGAATTATAAAATTATTATCAGAGATCACAAAGATTAAATGATTTTAAGATATTTGATTTAGATTATAAATTACAGTGACCAAATTTCATGAAATGTAAATATTGTGTTTTAAAATGTCTTGCTGTATAGGCAATATTCCTGTGTCTGGTTATGCTAAAATAGTGGTTTGTGGTATTTTTTCTTTATTTAGGTTTAGGCCTGCGTGACTGTGACTCTTTTAACTCTATTCAGTGAAATTCAGGCATTGAATCAAGCTACTGGGAATCATCTTACCAAGACCATTTACTAGTCTGTAATCGGACTCTGCTCTAGATCTGCTGTACTGGTAATCTCTTTTGTTGTGGGTCTTGTTTTGGGTTCCTAATTCACGGAGAACTCCACCATGTGTTTTCGTGCTGGCACAACTTTGACCTGAGAGAGAAACAGAGAAAAGCCGAGGGAGCTCTCATGGGACATATCCATCGTTGAGAGAGACATCAGGCAGCTCTTGGGCTGTTGGTGGTGCCAGAACCCAAACCCGCCTAAAACCACATCTGTCCCTGAGCCTGCCCGTTAACATACACGCATACACACACACATACACATGTCCCCACTGACTGTAAGGACAGAGAAGGAGGCTTTCTCAAGGAGGCCAGCCAGAGTCACGTATCTGACGGCTGCCAGAGCTCTGGCTTTACTTCCATAGCAATGTCAGCATTCCTAAACACACACACACATCTCCAGATGGATGGCTTTTACTTATGCATCCTGCTACATAAGCCATATATTGAATATAAAACATAAAAGTGAAAGTTAGTGTAGCAACAAACAGGAAATAAAGTATTGAATGAACAAAATTTAGTAGCTTCTCTAAAGTCTATAGACATTCTAAGTCTATTTTTTATAGCACAAATATAACATGACCTCTCTAACATGGACATTCTCTCTTTTTCTCTCAGCTGAGAGAGACGGACGCTAACTTGGGCAAGAGCTCTCGGATCCTGACTGGCATGCTGAGAAGGTAAGAGTAAGGTAGGGACCGTTTCTGATACCTCTCTGTGGATGTGTTTGACAGCGGCCCCATACAATTCAATGCATGAACACACAAATGAACACATTTATTGTTATGCACTGTGGTTGCATAGTATGAATCTGAATGGTCTTGTAATTAGTAATTTAGTAAAATCCAATTACCCCAAACATCGTACTTCTGCTCACTACATTTTTGATTGTGGACAGATTGTGGACATAAAACAGTTTGTCCTTATTTGACCTCCATGGAATCAACATTTTTTTCTGTATTTAAATATGCAAGGTTCCCATTGAAAACCTTTTTGAATATTG
Organism: Hypophthalmichthys molitrix; assembly: GCA_037950675.1. NCBI lineage: Eukaryota > Metazoa > Chordata > Actinopteri > Cypriniformes > Xenocyprididae > Hypophthalmichthys > Hypophthalmichthys molitrix. The sequence goes on from CM075503.1 coordinate 19,069,952, forward strand.
TAAAAAAAAAAAAAAAAAAAAAAAAAAAAAAAAAAATATATATATATAT